>JBBCBC010000044.1:2514736-3867507 GCA_037126765.1 Stenogyne calaminthoides
TACACACACAGAAATAAGACAACAGATACTATTATCTAAAAATACCAATTTGAATTTTATAGTATTTAGCTCGGAACTTTAATCATGTAAATAAATAATTTCACTAATTAAATTGAAGATTATTAAACTCATTTGAGTTCTTTCTCGAGCTAATTAAGGACATCTCAAGAATTTGAACCTTTTCAGAAGTTGAACTCCACACAATATGCAATTGAATAAGCACTCATTACAAACCCATATCATCTAATAATCTGTACTCCCTAGTTCTTCGAGAGAGGGGAACTCAACTCTGCAATTGTTTGTCCCTAAATCAGTAAATACAAAAAACTCATTTGCAAACCCATAATTTATTTATTATCAAATCTGTACCCCTTTGTTCTTCGAGAAAATAGAATACAAATTCAAAATGGTACTGCAATTATTTGCCCCTAAATCAACAAAATCTTGAACAACAGCCGCACAATAATACCAAAACGCAGGCAACATAATAAAAATAAGAACTCTCCATTCATTGCAACACAAAGTTAGCTACACCAACTATTCATTGCATCATAACACAAATGAATCCAATCCACCTGTATGTGTAAGGATGAATAACAGAGAATGAATGCGAATGACCAATCGTGTCAAGAATTCGATCTGCACAGCCCGACTCTGATGAATGCTATGCTATCAGACTAAGTTGGTCTTGTTGATACAGAACATCATAACCCTTTCCTGGTCTGATCAGAATGCAGAATCGGACGCCTGTGTTTTCTTCATCAAAATATTTTTCGCTTCGTTGATTTTTAAAGCCATGTAATGGCTACCACCAGCATCAGGGTGGTTGGCTATCATTACTCTTCTGTGGGCTTCCTTGATCTTCTCCAAAGCAGCATGCTCCCTAATTCATAAACCCTCACTTGTTAGACATACTAGTATGGTTAATGCCATTTTTGTTTTAAGGTAATTCAACCACATTCTGAAGAAAAAAGAGAGAACACATTACAAGGACATTGATGAATTGATACGTCTTTTTTGAGTTTCACCAGTCTCTAGCTTCTACAAATTTAAACCATTCCCTGACCATTTAACCCATGGAACTATCATGAGAGATATCTAGGGGTGCTTGGTTCAAATTCTTCAATGCGATTTATCGAAGAGTGGATTACAATTAGAATGATGGTTAAATTTTGCTATGTATTACTCTAGTCTTGGAAGTTGAGTCAAAAAATTACCATTGGTTGATGAAAAATGATTTAGGGGGGGAGGTAGTTAATCAAAATGGGCTAATGATTAATACATTTGGGTCTGATGTGTGAATTAACCATCACAATTACCCCATGTACATTCTCATTACCATTCTCATTGATGATTTTATTAAAACAAGCGCCGCCTTAATTGTTTGATGTGTCATAACGGCTATCCCATTGTTTTGAGTGACTATATCCGATTTTTCAATGATCCAAAGGGTCAAAACCCCATGTTATCTGATTATCTATATTTAAAAACATTCAATCAGATAAGTAAAATCTGGAGTTAACATGATACATCGGGTTAGTAGAGTAATTAGATGACACAAGTCTAATAATAGAAGGCTATCCCTATGTGCTGCGGCAAAACGATTCTTGTTTGGTAAACGATATGTTATGAGTTAAAATATTTACCTCACTCCAAGAATCAAGGCCGCCTCTCGTTTAGTCATAACTTGCTGAAATCCCCCAGGATAAAATCTACGAGCAATGGGAACTACAGGACGAGTTTTAAATGCTTCCCATGCTTTCATTAGGTATCTAGCACTCAGAGCTGCAGTTCCAACAGCAGCACCAATTATTACAGGTGATGCCTGCAAACAAACACGAAAAGGATTGTCTCGGAAAATCAATTGACTAGGACATATATAATTGAGTAAGCCAAAGAGTTCAAAAATATCTAGAGCATGAAAGAAAATTATATATCTCAGACTCTTTAAATCGACATTAGCAACTGTGAAAATATACAGCTACATAAAATTGAGCTGAAAAGACTTGATCAGAACTCAACAACGTAACGAAACAAGGTATCATAGTCCACTAAATCGACCACGGCAGAAATGTTAGAGATCAACTGATACTAGGCTTCTATAACTTCCAATGAAAAACGAAATAGAAAAGAGCAATTAATTAAAAGGAAGACATTCTTTCATAGCTCCAAGCATGCCAATATTGATACTAATGGTACGTAAATGTACCTTGTTATTCAGATTTCAAACAACTATCCACAGTTCCCATAGCTCCTACATCAATATATAAAAGGCTTGTTGAAAAACCCGTAGTAATTTTCTAATTATTCCAAAGTGTTATTAAGCTGAAATAATCAAATTCAATTTTTCTTGTTCTATCTTTAGTATCCATTCACCCGAAACTAATCTGCTATTCCACAATCAAACCATATTCTGATATTCTAAAACTAAAAATGTTAACAGAGTAAATCCTTATCAAGCCAAATCTTTCGTGTCGAACCCAAAAATATCCCAACATTAAGAAATTGACAAAATTCCCAACTCAGGGAATATCCGAACCATATGAACACAACATAAAGTAAAATAAACCTAACAAAATGAAGAAAAAGAGAAATGAATTACCATAGCTAATTCTGCAAGCAATCAGAACAAAACAATCACGGACACAGATGTTACACCTGAAAAGGGAGGAAACAACGACATAAGAATCCATAAAATGCAGAAAATTTGAATTATTCACAATCTTCTTCTTTTTCTTCTTTTGAGCAAAGAAAAACAAAACCGTAGAAAGAATTCACGCAACAAACCTTCAGTTAGAAATGCAACCTTAAACCTAATTCTTCGCTTGATTTCAGATTTCCGAACTCTATTTTGGGGGTTATGGGGGATTATACTGCGACGTTTCTTGGTTGACAAGATATGTCGAAAACGGAGGCGGCGTGTGCTCGCTGTTTCAGGAAGAATCAGGTGAACGCGTTTTTAAAAGTCGCTGAATTCCCAAAATATCAAGGTTGGTATAATTTTTAATTGATATTGTAATATGCTACAATTATGTTTCTTTTATCTCTTCCAATTACTCCACCATGAAATATTGAAAAAGACATTGATAAAGCAAATTAATTATGATTATTATATGAGTTGGTTTCCCATAAACCAGATATGTGATATGAACTTTGATTATTTAACTCATTTAACTTATTTTTAATATTTTTTAAAATCATTAAAAGGACCGTATTATATCCTTAGGTAGGGTCAAATAATCTGGTAAAAACAAGGTTAAAAGGCGACCCAGGATCTATAAGATCAAAGGTCATGAATTAAACATAAGGTTTATAGCATTAATCATGTTTATACAATTTTTGTCTTATTATATTATGTTTGACAAAGTCTAGTATGAAAATTTTTAAATCGTGAAAAAAACTTTTAATTCTGATCAAATCAGAATTGGTGAAGGTAAAATAAAATTGGTGGTTCATGGTTTCTTCCCAAGTGATTCATGGTTCATTCTTAGAATATGTCATAATTTAGGGTTCATTATTTAGTGTTTAGGGTGTAGATGGTTGATTTATAGGCAATTTTATAGATTTTCATACATGAAAATTTTCACACTAGACATACTCATTATGTGTTTTTTAGCAATTCAAAATTTTGTGCACAAGTGCACCGTGCATTTAAAATATATTTTAAATAATATTAATTTTTTTTACAATACTATGGTCAGTTTGATTGAGGGTAATAAGAGTGGACAATTGATTGAATGATGAGTAATTATGTGTCATCCATAATGTGTGTTAAATTTTAATGATTCTACTTAAATTAATTATTTATAATTCATAATTTAAAAGTTGAGAAGTGTGTACTCCTAGGCAGTAAGACAACGTGGGTGTTTGAAGAAAAAAAATATGGGGGAAAAGTTTTAAAGACAAAAGAAAAGTAAAAATTCTAAAGGTCCAAATGATAATTTTTTTAGACAAAGTTTTTTTTTTTTAAAACAATCTGATTTTTTATACCAGAGTAAATAAAAAAAAGTGATTTTTGTCAAAAAGTTATTGTTTTTATTTTTTTTTTTCTTGAGTCATTATCTCAAAAAATATGCTTTAATTTTAAGAAAGTTATTTAATTTAGTGATCGTAAAAAGTTCGCTTAATAGTAAAAGTGTCAAGTGTTTGCAAGTGTTTAATAATAAAAAAAAAAGATATGGAATAAAATATTAGTAAAAAAGCTAGAAGCAAGTAGAAGCATATAACTCCTAATTTTTAAATTATAGCTTCTAGGTAATTAATTTAAATATAAACATTCAGATTCAAAACAGTCATATTTGCCTTTACCTACACAATTTTATATGATTATAACCACTTTATAATGTTTTCAAAAACACACCAAAACTTTGTGTGATATCGAGTTTACGGTGAGCTCTATCTCTTCAATATCAATGTTAGATAGAAAAAGATTTTTGGTTTCATTAACTTTTCTATCGGTCTATTTTTCTTCCCAAAAAAATTTAACTGTACAATTTTTGTCTCATAACTAAATTGACTGTCCAATTTTGGTTCATTTTTTGCCAAAAAAAATCATGAACAACGTCGTTTTAGTCACGGTGTAGTCACGTGCCAGTAAAATTTGGGGTTCTGGATACCCTCGCTGACGTTCTTTTTCTTTAATTTTTTTTAATCAATTAAATTACACATATGTAAATAAATTAATAAATTAAATCAAAATTAAAATTTAAAAACGATTAAATTCTACCAGCACTTGATTTTTGTGTGACCGAAAATGACGTATTTCACGACTTTCTAATGAAAATTGGACAATCAATTTAATTAGTCATGAAACCAAAATTGATCATTTAAACTTTTAGGGACGAAAAATGGACAATGGATAAATTATGAGATAAAAAAATTATCATAATTATTACGTATATGCAATATCACTGTTATGTACATTTTTATTTTTGATCAGTAGAAAAAAGATTTATTATAAAAACTGGAGTACAAGGGGTAATCCAACCCCTGCAACAGATCAAAATAGATGAGTGTTTACAAACTCTGTCATTATTATGTATAAAAATTATCAATATTTAAAAATAATTTATTTTTTAAATGATACTGTAATAATATTTAGGGAAAATAGTTTTTTTCGGTCCTACAACATTACCACCTTTTGATTTTGGTCTTATTGACTTTTAAATTTTGATTTTCATCATATAATATACATACTTTTGAAATTTTTGTCCTATTGACCTTTAATTTTTTATTTTCGTCCTATAACTTACATGAATCAAAATAAAAAAGTGGTAAAAATATATAATTTTACAAATACTCATCACTTTTATTATTAAGCAATTTCTTCTCACAATCACTAAATTAAATCGAAGTTCCATAATATATTTTCTTACAAACACCTCCCAAAGTATATACACAACAAAAACATCCTTTTCATTTTAAATAGTCACATTCAATTTAACATATCTTACTTTTTTTTTTTTTTTGAATTAATTATTTCACCTCAATTTTTTAAATACGTGAACCTGGATTATGGTGGTCCATTTGATATTTTTGTTCATTCCATGTCATTAATCTAGATTATGTAATACATAGTGGAATATCATTTTTGGAACAGATGATATCGTGGCAAATAGTCCAAGAATGAATGATATTATAGCCTATGTTGTAAATGGTTATTATGACTAAAATCCTAGCAAGTTTAATTGCAATTAAAAATGGACAAATTAAAGTTTTATCATGAAGCCAACATATAATAATCAACTGCATTGTCAAGTTTCCCAAAATCATTAATTTTTCAATTATTTATGGACATCAAAATTATTGATTTTATAATTAATACTATGTACCTTTTCGTAATCGACCCATAACTTAACTACACCAAATATTACGTAAGATAATTAATGATGGGTTTTTAATTAATTTGCTTTTTATTTCATTAAGAACAAATCCAAAAATTCTCAATCCAATTGGAACAATGGAAGTTGAAGAGTTGCACCCAGATAAGTACAAAATTTTGACTTTTTTCAACTTCCACCCCTAAAATTTCATTCTTGAAAAGTGTGTAAAATTAAATACATGGCAAAAGTATCAAAACAAGAAAGGGTATTTTGGTCATTGAACATGGTCCGCCGGAAAGTGTTCGCCGGCGGCGGCGCCACCAGCATTAATGCGGGTTTTTATGGTGGGTCTACCATCCCAAAATAAAGGCAACCAAACTGTGCACACCTGGCCATGAGTTATCATTTTGTATCCACCAATAACTACAAATACTTCTACTTTCTCTCTCTTGTTAATTTTCAACTTAAAAAATCGAAGTGACAGAGAGGAGAGAGAATCATCAATGTAAAATGTAAAGAGGGTATTTATTTGGGTTTAGGATTTGGTGGTAAAGAAAATTAATTCAAGAATTATGTTCATGTCAAGAGTTTATTGATGTAATTTCACTTTTTTTTTTCCTGTATTTTTCTTCATCGTGTACATTTTATTTATTGAGGTAATGGAGCTAAATGCCATTTCGATTTAAATTTATTTTTAAGGCTTCTTTGTCATTTATAAATTGGTAATTAAAAAAAATTTAGAATTTACAGCTTACGGACCATTTCATATGAGACGAAACGAGTTAAACAGTTGAATATTTAGACGCTAATAATTCACCTGTTAAGAGATATACTCCATTGGTTGTGGTATAATTTTCAGGTATTACAGCAAAAAGACCAAAAATTACATTGAAGGCTAAAGCTCAATTTTAGCATATAACAATCAACACAAGCTTTTCTGTGAAAACGACGAATTGCCCGCCAATTATGGACGGTTGTTCACACCATAAAATTAATATTATTATATTTAAAAATTGATATTATTACTCT
Source organism: Stenogyne calaminthoides (assembly GCA_037126765.1). Lineage (NCBI taxonomy): Eukaryota > Viridiplantae > Streptophyta > Magnoliopsida > Lamiales > Lamiaceae > Stenogyne > Stenogyne calaminthoides. Next base: position 2,521,588 of record JBBCBC010000044.1, read on the forward strand.
TATAAATTAATATTTATAAATAATATTTAACGTTATAATATCAGTTTATGGATTATGTAATAATATTAATTAATAAGTATTATAGTATTGGTTTATAAATCTCATACTATGAATAAATTTGGGTTAAGTATTATATGGATCCTGATGCACCGTGCATTCGTAGTGCACTTTAGAACCACACAATTTGTTATACTGAAATATGCAACTTGTTAACCGTGTAACTATTAATATATAAAAATGGTTGCACAGTTCACTATAAACAAATTACATCTTTTAGTACTATAACAAGTTGCATAGTTTTAAAATGTACAATGTGTGCGCTGGATGCACCTGGATGCAACCAACTCGTAATATAAATCTCATACTATTACCATGAATAAATTTGTACTTAAAGATCTCAAAATAAAAACCTAAAACATGAGTTGATTAACAAATCCAAGATTAGGTTTATATGATATTAATAGTATAAAAAAAATTACATGGAGTGCTCATCTCTTCGTATCTACCCCCCTTTATTGCAACCTTTTTTCTCTCACCGTGTGATCAGAAAACCATAAATCCGTCGGTTACAACATTACCACACACAACCATGTATCTATATCAGTGTGTGTAATAGTGTGTAGACACCGTGTTGTGTGTGTGTACTTGTAGGTATAGCGTTCTAGTATTAGTAGTTATTATTATTATGGGCTATACCTTTGAATCTCTCTCTCATTCCTTCTTCTTTCCTCCTCTCCCCCAACAATGATATAGATACATGTGTGATGTACGTATAATTGTAATATCAAATATGTTGTAAGGCGTTACTACTCTTATATTATTATTACAACTTAGTTCCTTCCAAAAATGTAAACATGGCTAGTGCCTTAACATATGCTCACTTTGCTCAATTTCCTCTCTCTAAATCCCACTTATTCTCCTTCTTTCCCTGCCTTGAATCTTTTCCTACTAGTATATATATTTTCCATAGTTTCGTTTTTTTTTGTTACCATAAAATTTCAATTTTTTCTCCATTTCTTCATTAGTATTATTGTGGTATTATTATTATTTAGATGAGTTTTGTTATTATTATGGGAATTATTATAGCTCGAAATCTTGTTGGATGTAGTATTATTAATTGTATACATCAGTGGTACTTTTTCATCTAGTTGTAATATTCGTATGGAGTTCAGCGGCGGCTCCGGCGGCGGCGACCACCATGACTCCTCCGACCCTCACCGGAGGAAAAAACGCTACCACCGTCACACTGCCAACCAAATCCAGCGCCTTGAATCGTATGCATATGCATGCACTTTAATTTGAATTAATTAATTTTTTTTTTTTTTTTTTTCCAATTTGATTTTTTGCAATAATTAATTAATTTTTGTTTGTAGAATGTTCAGAGAGTGTGCACACCCAGATGAGAAGACTAGAAATATGTTGAGCAGGGAGTTGGGTTTGCATCCGAGGCAGATCAAATTTTGGTTCCAAAATAGAAGAACTCAGATGAAGGTATTTAATTTATTTTTTATAAATAAATATAATTTATGGGGTTTTGATGCTGTTGATGAATTTTATATTTTCTTGAATTTTTTTTGTTATTTTCTTGAATTTTTTGTTGTTATTTCCATTTTAGGCACAACATGAGAGATCAGATAATTGTACATTGAGGGCTGATAATGATAGAATTAGATGTGAAAATATAGCAATGAGAGAGGCCCTCAAGAATGTCATCTGTCCCTCTTGTGGAGGTCCTCCAGTTACTGAAGATTCTTATTTCGACGAGCAAAAACTGCGAATCGAAAACGCCCACTTGAAAGAAGAGGTTATTATAACCTAATTTAATTCTACTAAATTTACTTCCTAAATTTGTTAATTTGATTGATTTTGTTAACATTCTTGCATTGCTTTCTTGTGATTAACTTAATTTAGATAGTGATGATCCAATCTTGTTCTAGGCCTCTAGGTATAATTTTGATTCTATTAATTTAATTGGACCATGCTTACTTGTTGTGATTAATTGTAATTTATATGAAAAAGTCTCGCGTAAACCAGTTTTACCACACCATGGGTTTGCAATTTGTGTGTATGTTATAATGGTATTAGTTGTTTCATCGAAATTATTAGCAGTTTCAATGAAAGGTATTAATTGTTTTACAGTAAGTATTAGTTGCAAAACAAGTTCACGGTTAATCTGGTTTACGCAACACCAAATCTTTAAATAAATATTCTTACTTGTTATGATCCAATCTTGTTAACATTGAGTGAATTTAGTGAATTTGATTATGTTAACATTTTGGATGTGTGTATTAATCTTGTAGCTTGATAAAGTTTCTAGCATTACTGCAAAGTACATAGGAAGGCCAATATCAATGCTTCCACCGGTTCAACCTATTCATGTATCCTCATTGGATTTATCAATGTCTAGTTTTGGTGCTCATGGAATGCCTGGCCCTTCCCTAGACCTTGACCTTCTACCGGGAAGTTCGTTGGGCGTAATTCCGAATTTGCCCTTCCCTCCGATGAGCATATCCGACTTAGACAAGTCCCTCATGGCCGATATGGCTGCCAACGCCATGGATGTCTTCATTAGCCTCTCGCAAAGCAACGAGCCTCTTTGGATGAAGTCGACACCTGATGGTCGGGATGTGCTCAATCTTGAGACGTACGAACGAGCTTTCCCGAGGCCTAATAGCCACTTGAAAAACGCGAGTGTTAGGATTGAAGCTTCGAGGGAATCGGGGGTGGTGATCATGAATTGTTTGGCCTTGGTTGATATGTTAATGGATGTGGTTAGTTGATTCGATTTGATTTGATTTTCGTGGTCGAATTCTAGTTTATAACGGGGTGTCTTTTTTCCGTTTGATTATTAGAATAAATGGGTGGAATTGTTTCCTACAATTGTGTTAAGAGGAAGGACTATTGAAGTAATATCCTCAGGAATGATGGGAAGCCAAAGTGGCACGTTGCAACTGGTAATGAAACTTTACTTGTTTTTTTTGGTGTTTTTATTTAAATCTTGACAGCTTTTCTTTTCAGATGTATGAAGAACTGCAGGTTCTATCAGCATTGGTGCCAACTAGGCAAGTCTTTTTCCTGAGATTGGTGCAGCAGATTGAAGCCGGATCATGGGCGATAGTCGATGTTTCGTACGATATTCCTCATCAAGAAGGCCAGTTTTCTTCATCATGTAAAGCTCAAAGGCTTCCTTCCGGATGTTTGATTCAAGAAATGCCTAATGGTTACTCTAAGGTTGTAAGAATAAACTCTGTTTCTCTCTCGCCGTTTTTTTAATCATCTTAATTCGATTGATCACCGTTAATTCTTAGGTCACTTGGATTGAGCATTGGGAAGTAGAAGATAAAACCCCAATACACAGGCTTTACAGAGACCTTATCAATAGTGGATTAGCCTTTGGAGCTGAAAGGTGGCTTTCGAATCTTCAAAGGACGTGCGAAAGAATCGCGTGTCTCATGGTCACTGGAAATTCGTCTCGTGATCTTGGAGGTGATCGATCCATAATAGTCTTTTGATATCCTAATTAATAAAAAATATGTAAAAAGCGTGTCATGTATCGAGTGCAGGGATTCCACCACCGGAAGGCACAAGAAGCATGATGAAGCTTGCTCACAGAATGGTTAACTACTTCTGTTCAAGCATAAACCCTAGTAGTCCACAGCATTGGACAACAGTGTCCGAACTGCACGATTATGATATTCGAGCAACGTTCCACAGGAGCACCCATCCTGGCCAGCCTAATGGGATGTTGCTCAGCGCAGCTGCTACGATTTGGCTCCCCGTTAATCCACAAACCGTCTTCAATTTACTGAGAAACGAGAGGACTCGCCCTCAGGTCATAAATTTGACTCATTAATTCATTCGCCAACACATTGATATATAAAATGAGAGCATTAGTTCATATAGTATAAAGTATTAGCTTGTAAGTTGAACAGTATTAGTACTTATTCAATATACAGCTAATACTTTTCAGCATTTGAACTGATACTTTTCTTCAAATGAACTAATACATTTCGACCGGAATTTCCTATGATTCTCGAAAAAATAAAGAATTGAATTTTTTTAGTCAAACTTGCACCATTACATGGTTAATTGGTGTATGGAAGTGCTCTTCAAACTTAATTCGTTTTTTTATCGTTAAATATTGCTCGTGTTTTGAACCGTATTTTTGAAAATTGCAGTGGGATGTTCTGAATCCAAATCCAGTTCAAGAAGTTGCTCACTTTGTCAATGGCTCTCATCCAGGGAACTGCATCTCTCTCCTCAGGGTAACTAAAGCTACACGATATTATCAACATTCATTTTCTCCCTTAATCAAGCTTATATATACTCTCGATCTTTGTCCCGAAATAATTGTCATTTTTCGAAATCAGCTCACATAAGGACAAAATAGTCATTTTATGATCATGTTTCTTGAAACAGGCCTTAAACACAGGGCAAAACAACATGCTAATTCTCCAAGAAAGCTGCATCGACTCGTCGGGCTCCCTCGTCGTCTACTGCCCGGTCGAGTTACCATCCATCAATATAGCGATGAGCGGTGAGGACCCATCCTACATCCCCTTACTACCATCGGGGTTCACAATATCCCCCGATGGTAGGGCGGACCACCACCAGATCGGTGGTGGTGATGGGGCCTCAACGAGCTCATCGGTCGATAGGTCATCATCATCATCATCTGGCTCACTAATCACCGTCGTTTTCCAAATCATCGTTTCCAGCTCACCGACTGCCAGAATGAACCCCGAGATGGTCGACACGGTCAACAACCTCATTTCCAACACCGTCCAACAAATTAAAGCTGCCTTATTGAACTCATGATGCATGATCCATCATTTTTGCTCTTCTCAACGCGCGACGATTTTTCTAACGCTAAATTACTCGAAATAGGAGTCAAGAACGCACCGTCGGATGTGGCTCATCGATCTTGCTGTGATATATCGCGATATATCGTGTCTCTCGAGATATATTAGGGTTTACAATTGGTTTAATTATTACAAATTACACAGCAAGACAATGTACACTGCATGGTTCGGGTATTGACTTCTAGGAATTTATCCAAGAATGTGCCTATTTTCTCAAATAAATTACTATATAGTATATTTGATTTCATTTCATTTAATGTGACATATATTGTTCAATTTTCATGTGTGGTTCTATGTGGGAATAAAGAGAGCCATGAGATTAAAGTCATGGGAGTGGGGGCAATAACAATGACAACTAGATTGATAGATATATAGATTAAGTGTTGCCATCAATATTATAACTAACTTCTTAATTTTGAGCGTCTCGTTTGGTCTTTTTCAAATTAGGGGGGAAATCCTATCTTAGGTTTGGTAATAGTACCCTGTGGGGTGGCGCTTTTAATGAAGGATAGATTAGAGACAATGACTTTGTTAATTAAGCGTGTGCATCAAGATCTGTATTTTGATTTAGGGTTTAATGTAAATGAATTAATTTATGCTAAACGTAGTATTTATTTGTAAATTGTGTTTAATTGTGTGCTCTGAGCACTCAGGCACTCGTAGAAAGGTTATGAGTTTGATTTGGCAAGACACTATTTGAAAGATCTGGAAATTCAGAAATGAGATCATTTTTAAAGAGAGTATTTACTCGTTGGACAAGCTATTAGATGAGATTAAGTTAAGATCTCACTACCCATTATCTTTCCATGCCCCGTTTGTTTCGTGGGAACGTCACCCCTTAGATTGTTTACCCTCTAAATTGTAAGTCGGTCTGCTTTATGTAACTTTGGGATTTGAGTACCACTGGTACTTTATAATGAAATTTTATCTTTACTTTTCAAAAAAAAATTGTTTTAGTTGTTAGTAATGAATTGATTGATTGATAACAAATCAACTTTGATATAGAGCCCATTAATATTGATCTAGGGCTCGAGTTGATTGAATTTGACATGATCGATTTATGTAACTCACCGTGCGGTTTAATTGTATTTTTTAAACCTACAACTTATGTTGGTGAAAAGAAGTTGTGTGTTTTTTACTATAAACAAACTGCATGTTTTAGTGTACTTGAGTTGCAGACAAGACCGTGCAATTTATATATTCAATTAATATATAATATAGGGCTAGGTTTTGCATACACTTGGTAGACTCTTGTCATCATATAAGATTTTTTAAGACAGCAACTTGTTATGTTGAAAAAATAATTATTTTATTTACGAAAAAGGACAACTATTAATACGAGAACATAGTTGCACGCTTCGTTTTGGGAGTAGTTGAATGTTTTCTTTTGTATAGTATACGCTTTAAATGCGACTTATGAAATCTTTTTTATGAGTCTGTGCACCCGGATGCACATGAGACCCACTCATAATATAGATGTATGTTCTGATTTAGGGCTATAAATGAATCCAATCGAGTCAAACACATTATTGTTGAAACCTATTTGGATAATAAAAACTTGTAACATGTAGAAATTTGAGAAATGAAAATGTCTACCTGATCCACGCTACTTTATAAGGACAGAATAATTTTAATTTGTTCGAAATTTCTCAATCATATCATAAATTTTCTTAGTAATTCTTTGTTTTTATTTTTTTTGTGAAATTTGATTTATATTATTATAACAGTGCTAATTTTGTATGCACCAATGATAGAGTTGCATAGACCTAGTTTACTGAAATGTTATAGTTTATACATTTAAATACTTTTTTTTTTTTTTTGCATTTTTATATGATTTTGTATAGTTGTTCTTTGGAAAAACAAAAATTCACCTTTTAGATTTGATGAGATTACATTAAGATAAGCGTTAGAAATTAAATTCAAGAAACCCTGTTTTCAATTCTTTGCTTCTATATATTATAGTAGTAAGGTAGGTAGTGTAGTTTGTCAAGGCTATACATAATTAGAACGGGGAGACTATTGCAGTACTGTAGCAGCTAATATATCTAAGAGTTGAAAAAATATACTAGTATTTAATGCTATGATATTAGTTTATGTCAGAATGATATGGGTTGATAAGTGTAGTGGTATTAGTTTGTATGTGTAGTGGTATAAATTTCATATTATGAACAAGTTTCAAATCTAATCAGAGAAATTAAATAAAAATATTATTTCACACATCTTTACAAATTCAAAACTTTAGATGAGATGATTTTTTTTTATATATCAGAGTCTTCAAGTCTGGGTTCGATTTTAAAAGTTAAAATAACAAATAATGAGTATAAAAACAAGAACAATCAATCTTGTACTTTTAGGGGTGATATATCATACTGTATCGAAAATATCGAATCATACCGTATATTATATCGAAATTTTAGGTATCTAAAAAATCATACGGCTGCCGTACCGAGATTTTCGGTATATTGAAAATTAATATACCGAAATTTCAATATATTAAAATTGCATATAGTATATCGTACCGAAAATTCGATATATATCGTACCATAATGAATTTTCAATAAAATACCATTTAATGCCAAAAATTTTATATAACGTTTCATGCCAAAATTTCATTAACAAGACGTGATGTATTGGCAATCATAGGGAATAAATTTATTGAACGTTCATGGGATAGGGACATTTTATCTCAAAGTTGCGTTGAATTTATAATTATATTTCAAAAATCATTATACGAAATTAAGTATTTATTAAATTATCATAAAATCAAATGGCATCCATTGATAAATATAAATAGAAGAACAACGGACTAGAGACAAAATTTACGTGTTAAGTCAACCAACGCATTACCAACAAAATAAAAAAAAAATAAAAAAAATAATAATACTACAGATATCTGACTACTACAGAATTTAAAGAATCCTCACCCACCTCTATTTCTCTCCCTTTCCATATATAAAGGATTAGATATATATTACGGACTTATAATGCATTTTAAAATCATGCAATTTATTATATTGAAAGATATAATTTATTTATATTAAACTATGTAATTATTAATATAAAAAATAGTTACACGGTTATAAATAAATTATATATTTTAATATAAAAAATTATATAATTTTAAAATGTATTATAAGTACATTGTGCACCTGGATGTATACGAGACACGCGCTCTGACATTCTTTACTCTGTGTAACTCGTTATGCAAACACCCTGTCTGTCTACATATGCTCTAGTATTTATTTATGGATGACACGGGCCCAAAAGTGGGCCCATTCTATAACACAATAATAAAAAGCCTGTAAAATCACATGAGCCCTAAATATGAAAACTTAATGGGCCCCAATATTCTGCCCTACACTAGTGCTCAATCAAGGGCCCAACCCTACATATAACTAACTAAAACTTCTATTCCATGAAAAAAATGGCTAAAATTCTTTATTTTTCAGATATAGTTTATAAAATTCAATACCATCCTTACCATGTATGGATGTTTCATAACGTCACACTTTTTTTTTTGTGTTTGATGCATGTGGTAACGTAACATCCTAAGTGTTCATACTAGCTAAAAATTTAAAGGGCAACTTATACTAATTGCATTTCGAGAATTTTACTTTCAATTTGTGTAGGACATATTTCAAACTTTAAAATTATTGCAAATGAAGGATCTCGAGCAAATTCGCGGCAAAATCAAGAGTATTTTCATCAATTCATATACTTGTCCTGCAAAAGACGAAAGTTTGATCCTTGAAATGTAAAAAGTGGTAAAGATAAGTCATATTTTTGCAGTTTGTCCTAAATTAAAAAGGTCGATTCTTGTATAAATCAATGATATTAAAAATTATCGTAAAAATAAAGATATATTTTTAAAAAATCTATAAATTCATCATTATATATGTGGGTTTACGTATAACTTAGTAGAGTTGTGTTTTAACGATAATAATTTTAAGGGCTTGGAAATGTAGGACAATACGTTTAAAAATCTGTAAATTTAAGATAATATGTTTTAGAACCTTTAAATGAAGGACGATCGAGCTTGAATAAGCACAAATCTGATTGAAATGTCACGTGAGTTGCACGATGTCCAACACTTGCATATTTACGGACTTGTGAATGTAGCTATGTTTTCAAAACCTGTAAATTTAGGATAATCTTGCAACTCACCTCACATTTTAACCTGATTTTGGTTTATTCAAGATTAATTGTCCTACATTTACAGATTTTGAAATATAGTGTCCTATATTTACAGATTTTAAATCATATTGTCCTACACAACCCACTCTAAGGTAGTGTCCTAGAAAATTCCCTAATTAATTAGACGAATTATGTGAAAAAGTAGTGACAAAAACTTGTATGAAACGGTATACAATTTAGCATAAATCAGCACCCACCCTTCCCAAAACGTTAAAGCGTCAATACTCAAATTATCTTTCTGCCTCACCACGCGATATATCTAAAACGTGCCCCAAAAAGGTCCAAGCTATGTGAGTATAAAATAAAATAAGATAAAGCATAAAACGAAATCAAAAGTTTGATGATCCAACAGTACTGCGACCAACCTGGACCATCTTGCTTTAAACCTGTTTTCACGAGGGAAAGCCTAGGGCCCAGTGTCACTTCTTTTTAATCTAATATATACAAATTAATACTACTATAATTTATTAATTAAAAAAAAATTGCAAAGAGCTTGTGCAAAACAAGGCACAAGAAACGTTAATGTAAAACAAGCACCATTTATACTACTAATTAATTTACTAAATATATGAAGAATGGGCTTGCATGAAACGCTTCTAAGAATCTAGAAAAGAGAAAAAGTGAAAAATGACTCAAAGACAAGGGACTTTGATTTCAATTTATATAAATGCACATCATATGGAGTGTGTTTATAGTACGTAGGAGCTAAGTGGTGGTGCTACGACGGAGGTGGTGGTGGTCAGTGGCGGATAGAATGTGGTACATGGGGGTACAGCTGTACCCCCAAATTGAGAAAAACTTATTACTATTCTATATTAAAAAAAAAATTAATAACATGTATCCCCAAATATTCAGCCGCCTCTTCAGTAAATGAGTTTGTACCCATTACTTATTCAACCCAAAATATAATAAAAACACCCCAAACTCAATTGCTAAGAAAAGACCAAATTCCTACACAGACCAATTTAAAAGATATTAAAAAAAACTCAGTTTTTTTATTACTGATAACAACTTTCAATTCTAGCCCATTTGCTTTTAAAATAAAAAAGAAAGATGGCCCATTTCAGATTTAAAGTTCAGCAATTTAAATTTTAAATTACAAAATAAAACTAGATTAGGTACATTTTTAGTCACTTCAATACTGTACACACTCTTCTTGAACACGAGTCGACTTCTTTCCTCACTCTCAACCTCTCTAGTCCTCTGTAAACAAATTCAATATTTGGATTGTGTTGCCAAACAATTTATTTCATTGAGAGCCAAAGGTAATAATTATTCAATTTAATTTAATATGTGACTTTTATGCTTATTACTTAATTTGATTATTGATTTAAATTATTAATAAATTTACTTTAAATTTGTAAGTTATAAATTAGGATTATATTATTATTGTCAATTTGCTAAATGTATGCTAATTTAATTTAATTGAGATATATACTTATTTGAATTGTTCTTTCAATTGTGGGTTTGTAGTAAAATTATAATCACAACTTGTTGTAATCTTATTATTTGCTATCTAATTAAATTAGGAATCATGTCAAAGAAACTCAAGACAATGAAAAAGCAACCTGATCTTCGAGAATTTATGTTCAAGAAAATGAAGCCTCAAGGAGCTTCTTGCACTTCTCCAAGAGATAATGAGTCACCTTCATATGATAGTGGGTCTCAAAATCAAAATCAAGGAAATAAAAGGGATGCAAGTGGTTCAAATGCTAATAAGTGTATAAATCGAGGAGGAAGAAGAATTGCTATATGATGTTGAGCTTCTTCCCAATGATCCGGAAACGGATAAACATCATGAATTATCCTCCGAACCAACGAAATGCGGTGAGAAGAGCATACATTCTTAAAGGATCTTGTCAACCCAAAACTCACAACTTCCCTCAAAGGGACCTTGGAGGTATGCGTCGATTTAGTGTCATTTGGTTTAAAAAGTATGATTGGCTTGAGTATAGTATTGAGAATGATGCGGCATTTTGCTTTGTATGTTACTTATTCAAGAATGAAATTGATAGTAGTGTGGGGGAGATGCTTTTTTATTAATGAAGGATTTAGGTCATGGAATAAACCTATTAGGGTTTGACAAAAGCATGTTGGTGGTGTTAAAAGTTCACATAATCTTGCTTACAAAAAAAATTGTGAATTTAAGAGATTCAAATGAAAAGTCTATTGTACATGCTTTTGATAATGCAAGTGAAGTGATTCAAGTGAGTATGAATCTCGTTTTAGGGCTAACTTTCTTGTTTAAGGTTTCTTTTGTTTCAAGGGTTGGTATGTCGTGGGCATGATGAAAGTGAAGAATCAATTAATAAGGGAAATTTTCTTGAGCTTTTGAAATGGCTAAAGGGACATAAAGAGGATGTTAAAAAGTTGTTCTTGAAAATGCTCCAGAAATAGTCAAATGACATCTCCCACAATAGGTAAAGATATCATTAATTGTTTCTTAAAGAAACAACTAAGCACATTATTGAAGAGCTTGGTGATGACTACTTTTGGTATATTGGTTGATGAGTCAAGTGATGTATCTCATAAGGAACAATTAGCTCTTTGTTTGCGTTATGTTGATGGCAAAAAGGAATGGTGGTGGAGATTTCTTGGACTTGTACATGTTGGTAATACCACCGTCTGCGACACTTAAATGTGCAATTATGTCTTTGCTTGTGGAACATTCTTTAAGTCCATCTAAAATTCGAGGGCAAGGATATGATGGAGCTAGTAATATGAAAGGTGAGATAAATGACCTTAAGACTTTGATTACGCAGACACTCCATGTGCATACTTTGTTCATTGTTTTGCTCATCAACTTCAATTAACACTTCTTGTTGTTGCTAAAAAAAAAAACAATGATTGTGGTTGGCTTTTTGAGACACTTTTAAATTTGTTAAATGTGATTGGTGTTTCTTTGTGTTAAGAGAAATGATCCGAGAGAGTCAAGTTTGAAAATGTTGTTGAAGCCTTGAAAGTGGGAGAACTTAAGAGTGGATCGGGTTTGAATCAAGAACTTGGTTTGAAGAGGCCCTGATAATGCGTTGCTAGGGATCTCATTATAAAACTCTTTTGAATGTTATCCACTTATTTCCTACAATTATCGAGGTACTTGAGGTGATTGGAAAAACAACTTTAACCGGAGGATAGGATAAAAGCCCAATCAACTTTGTACTCAATTGAGGCATTTGATTTTATTTTTATGGCACACTTGATGGAACTCGTCTTTGGTTACTCCAATGATTTGTGTAATGCTTTGCAAAGAAGAGATCAAGATATTGTCAATGATATGTCTCTTTGTTTCATTAACAAAGGAGTTGTTGCAAAAACACAAGGGATAGTGGATGGGAACCTCTCTTGGATAAGGTCACTTCATTTTGCACTAAGTATGACATTGTTGTTTCCGATATGGATGCTCCTTATATTCCACGAGGAAGATCAAGACGTTGTGTTGACCAAGGTACTGAACCTTCGACATTTTCGATTTGAAATTTTGAATGCAAATGAATTGATTTGCAAATTCAAGAACTCAATGAAACGGTTTGATGAGGTCAATACAGAAGTTACTTATATGCATGTTTAGTCTAAGTCCCACAGATGATTTTTCTTCTTTTGACAAGAAAAAAGATACTCAAACTCGCCACATTTTATCCCTCCGAGTTTGCAACTATTGATATGTTGGCTTTTGAACGCCGATGCTATTTATATATTGGAGATATGCGAAGAGATGTCAGGTTTCGGAATTTACATGATCTTGGTGATCTTTCGATGATGCTTGTCGAGACAAAGAAGAATAACACTTATCCATCAATTTATTTACTCGTCAAGTTGATGTTGATTCTCCCAGTAGCAACTGCAAGTGTGGAAAGAGTATTTTCCGGAATGACCTATGTAAAAAATAAGTTGCAGAATAGCATGGGTGATCAACTTTTGAATGATTGTTTGGTTACTTTCATTGAGAAGGATATGTTTCAACATATTTCCGATGATAATGTCATAGATCGTTTCCAAAAAATGAAGACTCGAAGAACTCAGTTGTAATTTAATTTGAATATCATGTACTTTTTTTTTTGTTTAGGCTACATTAAATTTGTATGACTTTTATTAGTAATTAATATTTAACTTACTATATTCTGTATCCCCATATTTAAAATTCTGGATCCGCCACTGGTGGTGGTGCAAATTGTCTGACATGGCCCCCGTTGGATTGCCTCCCGGTTTTCGGTTCCATCCCACTGATGAAGAGCTTGTCAACTATTATCTCAAGAGAAAAATCCAGGGCCAAGAAATCGAGCTCGATATTATTCCCGAAGTCGATCTTTACAAATGCGAGCCGTGGGAGTTGGCAGGTAATTTAGTTATCGGCAATATCTTGTGTAAACCAGTTTGCATTTTGTGTGTATTTTTGAAAAGTATTAGTTGTTTCATTTAAAGGTATTAGTCGTTCTACTATAAAGTATTAGTTGCAAAACAGGTAGGTAGTAAAACTGATTTACACAAGACCATAAACCAGTTTTACCTTGCAACTAATTTACATTTTGTGTGCATTTTTAAACAGTATTAGTTGTTTCATTGAAAGGTATTAGTTGCAAAACAAAATTTAATGTGACAAATGTAATTATGTGTACATTTGATTAATGTGGTATGTATGTGTGAATATTTGTTGTAGAGAAATCTTTCTTGCCTAGTAGGGATCCGGAGTGGTACTTCTTCGGGCCGAGGGACCGGAAGTACCCGAACGGGTTCAGGACGAACCGGGCCACCCGGGCCGGGTACTGGAAATCGACGGGCAAGGACCGGAGGGTGAGTAGTCAAAATCGGGCCATTGGTATGAAGAAAACATTGGTTTATCATAGAGGAAGGGCACCTCAGGGAATAAGAACTGATTGGGTTATGCATGAATATCGACTTGATGATAAAGAATGGGAGGACACTTCTGGTATTCAGGTAGTTCGTATGGTTAGTCTAATTTTAATCCACAAATAAATGTTTATATTTATTCTCATTTTTTTAATCATATGACTAGAGTTATTTAGATTTTTTCTATGACAACAGTTTTTTTAACATATTGTACCACATGCTTAATGTGTTGTATATTATAACAGAAATCAACCAGTACTTATTTGCTAATTTTCTTGATGAAAGTGATAGTTTTTTAATATTTTTTGTGAAATAAAAAATTTAGCGTGGGTTTATGCCTCTTCAAGTAGAAATTAGGGTGTTTGACTGATCACTACAATTGACAACTCAAAACTTGCTAATAGGTACATATGTATAAAAAGATTGCACATGAGCTGGTACATTTGCACATTCTGTGTAACTTCGATTGTATATATTCAATTATTTTATATATGTTAGTAAATTTTTAAAGAATTTATACCTATTAATAACTTGATTTAAAATTTTGTACCTCACAATAAATATTCCTAGAAATTAAGATGGCATCTTTTTGTTCATCATTATGGTGAATTTAGAGAAGGGTTATGATAAAGTAGGAGGGTTCAAATTGTGTAATAAGCAAACCGCTTAATTATCGTTATGCATCTTTTGAAAATTTAAACCTTTTCTTTATGTTTGTCAATGATGATACAATCTTTTCCATTATGGAATTCATTCACACAGATGTCATCATTTGACTCCAAATGCACGATTTTCCAGGCCCTTATTTTGCTGGAAAAAGCATTTATCTCTCAATTTTCTTTTTTCTTTCATCATGATCTCTTTTTACTCTTGTTAAAGATGGATAAAAAGCATGATAATTGAGCTTTAACATGTGGCCTCATCCCATCTCTCTTTTGTGTGTGAAGAATGGAGACTGTAGAACGTGAACTGCATGGCATGCATGGGAAGATTGATACTTTTGTGACAAATAATCATCCACCTTTACCTACCTTTCTTATATAATAATGTGAAACTATATGCAGATTAAATTAATAGCATGATTAATTATTGCATAACCTTATCATATTATTCTTTTCTTGTATGGGTCTTAGATCCCTTGAGTGACATTTTAGCTTCTCTTTGTCTTTGAATAATGAGACAAAAGTACAATTCTTGTATACATATCACAAAGGCCCCAATCATCAATTTTTGTCATCTTATTTTGATAATCATATTATACCCTGATCTGGGATCACAGATTCTTGATTTCATTTTAAATTATAATAATATAATATTATTAATCTAAAATTTAAAAGCAGCATCCCTTCACTTTCATTCTGTAAGAAGGTGACGGCCACTTTTCACTTTATTCTCTCCTGCACACCTGAATAAGCCAAACTCATAGGCTACACTCAGAAGTGTGTGTTGAGTGATATATACACATATTATTATATTACAATATATATGTATATTATATATACATATATTAGTATACACTCTTAAAAGCATGTAGTTTTGACATAAAGTTTAGAAGGTACTAGTGAGGGAAATATAAGCAGATGATCCTTCATTTCTATGGGATTTTATTCAAGAGAGAATAGAAAGATTTCTTTGTACTTGAAAACAATTTTTGCAGAAACCATAAGATTGCCTTTTTTACAAACTTCTGCATATCTTCTTCTTCTTCTTTACCCTTCCTTTATCACTTTAATTTTGACAGTCTATCAAACGAAATCCTACAGCCACAATTATTGACTAATAAATCTATCCAAGACTCCTGCTTTTGTTGTCATCATATCTCACAAATCCAAGATTCACCCCCCAAACTTTCCCTCCTTTGAAAACCAAATAATGAGCTCAAGAATCTAGTTCTCTTGAACACAAACCATCCCTAATTAATTCAAATTAACTAAGAATAAATAATGCTGACTCCATCATTGTCAATGTTAACTTTCAGGGACTCGTATGCGCTATGTCGCGTTTTCAAGAAAAACGGGTTGTGCTCCGAAGTAGAAGAGCAGGGGCAATCTAGTAATATCCCGTTGCTAGATTACATCCAAGGGTTCGCCAACGAGCACGAGACTATGTCGCCGGACTTCCCCTTGGCATCATCTTCCACCATCTGTATGGAAGAAGAAGACAAAGATGACAAGGATGAATCATGGATGCAGTTTATTACAGATGATGTCTGGTGTTCATCTAGCACCGCGTTTGGGGGTGAAGAGATGTCTCAAGTGGGATTCATAAACTAATCAAGGGGGCTCATCAATAATATTATCAAATACATACACATTGGGATCATCTAATTTTTTGTAAAGAGGTTAATGATTTGTAAAATAGTTCTTTAAGTTTCATTATGCATTATTGATGTACTCTGATCATCTCTAATTGTACTGAGAATTTTAATTTTTTTTCCCTTTATTTTTTCTTGGTGGTGTTATCTCAGTATAGCCAAGTTATCTTGTGGCTATACAGAGTTGGTTTTTGCCCTCTTGGCTCTTACTAAGGTTTCTTTATTGGGTTTGACAAGTGGAATAAAGGGCTTGTTTCCTACAGTGAGTGTTACTCTGTTCTTATCAACAATGAATTTGCTCTATTGAATTTCAATCTCATCCTCAATTTATTCAGTCCAAACACAACCCAAGGAAAGTGACATTTATACATGTGGTGGGTTGGGTAGGGGTCCATAGTTGCAAGATCTACAGCATCAGTTGTCAATTCTCATTTGTCCAATATATCTGTCCCACTACATCCTCATCAGTGTACAGGTGAATATAATTAATACACAAATCATATTATGGATTATACAACATAAAAATCAGTGGAAAATATTGATTATCCTAGAATGGGAAAGGTAATAACCTTCAATTAAGTCAAAATCAAGTAGAAGTTTCAATCAGATCTAAGCAGATAAAGACATCATAATCTAAATGATGTTAGTCATGAAGATAGATATATCACATTGTTTACATTTCCCTCTCACATGCACAAAACTTTTCACAACCTACATATGACTAATAGAATTATTGGTGCTCTTAACTAAAACATACCCTCCATATCTGTGAGAAATGCTCTTGTGTAGCTTTAAAGAGATGGATGTAAATGGAATTTTCTCTGCACTAATTGGAGGTAGATAGAAGTTAACAAGAGTACTTCACCCTGAACCAAATTAAATTCATTAATTGGACAGCATTTAAGAGAAGATAAATAGGAAGAGCCCTCATGTGGAATCACAAGGATGTGACAGTTCTTCGTATTTTTTTGACCGCGGATGAAATCTATGACAGGAACCAGTATCAAAAGATTTATAAGGAGCTGGATTCAATGATTGTGCAGTAAAAAACAGATGCATATATCACAGTTTGACAAATTTGGACCCCCACTCCAGTAACAGGTTTATCCATATTCTAACGGGAGGTGGTGGGGGGCTACACCTCGATTGAGTTATTAACCGAAACCTTCCACCTTTGAAATTCTGCTTTATCGGTCATGAATGAACTGGCAGAACGATGCCCACCGCCTCCATATTCCTGTATAAAATCAATCATATGACACAGTTAGCTTCAATTAAATCTTAAGATCAACATTTGGGCACAACTAATATTGTTCAATGAAAATAACTATTATTACTCAGTGTAAACAACTAATAGTGACCAACTAATATCTTTTAGTAAAACTAATACAATTTTAAAATGCACTTGAGTTGCACGGTGCAACAGGTGCATAGAAGTATTTGCCCAATGTCGCGTGTTCTCATAAGAAGAATTGCACTGGGTTGGGTAGCAGTTATTACCTGCGATATAGGTGTAGTGTCCTCATCATCGATACTTCTCAGGCTAATTTTCAACATTAAGTCATTTTCAAGCTCAGGAACTCTGTAAACAACAGCTCCAATTCCCCTAAAGCATAACAAGCCATTAGATGATTCAAATATCAAAAACTTCAAAAAGTTTATGGACTCTTGCTGAAAATCATCTGTAACTTTTGATTGGACTGGTTTCAGAACACTACAGAAATTATTTGGCTTAGAAGATTTCTATTTATATTGAAACCCCTATAGTTTCTTGCACTCCAATAGTTCTCAAGTTCTTTTTAGTTTGTATGCATCCCACACTTTTTCAAGACTTGTCTTATTCTGCTAGCCATGAAATACCTTGTGCAATAATTTGTACAGCTCACATTCTTTCTAATTAAGTCAAAGATTAATGTAATTAAATCAAACTCACGTGATTAATTTAAACATTACACCCTAAATTAAATAAAAGGTATATTTAAGTAATCTAGCCTCTTTATAGGCTTCTGTTTATTTAAAACAGTTGTTTAATAATCTCATCAAATAAAGCTAAAATTTTAAATTAATCAACAACCAGTAAGTAGATTAATATTCCAATCCCGCTCCCAACAAATGAAACCTAATGCATTCAATTGATCTGATCAGCAACTTCAATCTCCAATGCAGATTGATTAACTCACCTACAAACACTAAGATTATATGCTTCTGGTGGTTTAACCAATGGCTATACTAGCCTGCAATATCTTTCCAATTTATAATATCAAATGCATAACACTTTTGCCAATTTATAATATCAACAATTTGCATTATGTTATCCAAAAAAAAAATAACCTACTTAATAAAATTAGGAGACCATAAAAGAAAGAGAAAAGAGAAAAGAGAACAAAAATCCTATAGGAAAGAACATAGCAAGTCACTGAAGTGTGCAAGCCAAGTAACTACGAACCTCAATGTCATTTTAAGGCTTTTACTAGCTAATTGATGGCCTAGCTCACTCCTTAGCTCCTGTATGGAATCGGCATTGACAGCCTACATGAAGAAAATAGAAGGGAGGAAACAAAGAAGACCATTATGAATGCACATCAGTGATGAAATACAAAAGTACAAAACTATCTAGAAAAGTAAGGTGATGTTTGATTGGGTTTAACTGATTTTAGAAAATTGGGTTTTGAAATCTAAAGGGAATTTGAAATCGTAATAAATAGTAAGGTGTGTGTTTCTTATGGGATTTTGAGTAGACATAGATTTTACTTTATGTCAAATCAACATGTAAGAGTGAATGATGTGGTATTATTATATTGTTGTTGGTTGTGATTGTAATGATTGGATGATGTGGGTTATGAATTAAGTATATTAAAGTGTAAGGAGACAGAATTGATTGTGTTGGAAAGTGGGATAGTAGGTTTGTAGGTGTTGTAGTGGTGGTCTTATAAAATCGAATTTCAAAGTCCTGAAGTAGAACAAGATTTAGATTTGTAAATCCAAAACTGGTTTTTAAAACCCAAAAAAAACATCACCTTAGTGTATTGACATGCTAGAGATGTATTCGTTTTCTTAAAAACTACGAGTGCGATTGTAAACACACTCTAGTAGTTATGTAACCTCCTGGCTCATGGTATCGAAAGATAATTCTATATAAGACATATTGCAATCAAAAATTATGAAATCTTTACAGTGTTCCACTAGAAGGCACACCATAAAGATCAGAAATCTCCATAACTCATATGCTTGCGAAAGCTCAGTCCAATAGACAAGCATGCAATATGTCAGTAGGAAGGCAACCAATCATATATAAATTAACCAAAAGTGAATTCACAAGAAGTAAAACCTTTATATGGAAAGCGATAAAACTTGTCAACTCCAAAAAAAAATTACCAGGCAATGTCCAAAACTTCCACCGCCAAGTGCAATTTCATATGACTGCTCGAGAGCCTCATCTATAATTCTCTGTTTATGCGCCAAGCTTGACATACCTTGACTTATTACTGAGTCAAGGTCTAATGAGAGCAACTGAAATCAAGTCAGCCTTAAGTAAAAAGGATCCAGAAAAGAGAAACAAAAAACATGCACAAAAGAGTCTGAAGTAATGTGTGTCAATGTTGGTATTAAATCAATAAGAAACTGAAGACTATGGCAACAGAGAGGGGCATTTCCTAGTGAAGCCACCTCCCGCACCCCCACTGTCTTTTTAGAACTTCTTAATATTATGCATTAATTAAATTACATTTTATTAATAATTTTTTTCTTTAGATTAATTATTAATCTGATGCATATTCCACAAATTTAGTTCAACAATTTTGATTATCATGTCATTAACAATACAGAAAGATTATCTCTACATCCCCACTCGCTTCCTTATTTTACATATTTGTGCTCTTATTTTTTTTGTATAGTTGTCAGAATTCTTTTTGGAGGGGGTTAATCATAAATTGGTAGAAAATTATGAATTTTCTGGAACTATTGCTTCTTTTTCTCTTGAACGTAGTTACACCATAATTTACTTTTCTCAAGTCCCTTTTCGATAAGCTAAATTTTTATAATGTTAAGTGCAAACTTTTCATTCTGGAATATCTGGAGTGTATATTGCTTAGTGAAAAATAATCTACTATAATAAGCAAATTGACTGATTGAGAGTTGAACACCTAGAAAGCCAGAGGAAAAATAAATTATCTCAGATAAATATGATCCACTGCACCTTAAGAAGAGATCAACCAAAAATAGCTACTAATCTAGATAATGTAATAGGATTAAGTTTTCTTGGCATCCAGACACCAGAATGACCAAAACAAAACGTGTAAGGAAAAAGTTCATAAGGTTTATAACCTATTACAGTAAGTCATTTTGGTTATTGGCTTATTGCATAGAGAGACTAAAATAGAGTCCAGTCCCCTCAATCTTTTCTCGATATAAATACAAAGGATATAAGCCTTGTGTAATATAAAAGAGCTGTGGCAAAACTTGAAACCACCATTACGAAACTTCTTGCAAGAGAATCTACAGCATCTCTTGACACATATATCTCAAGTGATAAAGGCTTGTATGCACTAGGTGCACCATGCAACTCAAGTGCATTTTTAAATGATATTAGTTGTTTTCACTTAACAGTATTTGTTGTTTTCACTGAACAATATTAGTTGTTTTCAAGTTTCCCTAGGAAGAACTCATCAAATTATTAACATGGACAATGCTTTCACAGCTTAACATCATAATTAGCGGCGGAAGTTGAGTCCATGTCCATGCTAGACAATTCTTTTTGCAGCCTCACTTTTATGCATGAGAAAGTTAAAAGAAAATGCAAAAGACACATCCAATTCAAATTTGGAAATATCTAGGTCACAATGTTGTTACCAATTTATGTAGTATATGCTGCAAGAAGCTACCTGTTGGAACAAAGTGGGATTAGATGTGACATCAAATTCAAGATGCAAATCCTTCATTCCACTGCTAAATGCTTTACTATTCGGAAGGCGCCACCGCCACAGATCCACATCCTCAATATATTCAAACAGTCTCCTTACTCTCCGGAATTCAGCAAAGGCAATATCTCGATTGCAATTGTTGTCCCCACCCAAGAGTTTCTCCTTGAAATAATCATAAGCTATAGTAGCTCCACTTCTGTCCATGTCTATAATTTTAGACACATTTCCACTAACCGATATCCCTGAGCTCAGCATCTCAAGTGCAGTCTTGTGATGATCCAAAATCACAACCCTATATTACAAATCAAACAGGAACCAACCAAAAATGTCAATAACTTGAATTGCTATAAATAGAATATTGCATTATGTGGATCATTAGTATTTCTCTCTTTCTTCTAGTGTAGTGGGAATCTAATCATACATCCCACTAACTTCTTTCATTGGTGTAGCCAACGAATAACAAAATATCAAAAATCAATCAGAAGAAACCGAAAGATCACCTACAAATATCCAAAAGGCACGAATGAGCTAAAAGATATGTGACCTTGAGGTTCAATTCATGACTCAAAAATGCACACACACTAATACGAAGATTAAAAAAAAAACAGAACAGTAAATTTGCCTTTCAACTTTAGGCGAGAGCTGCTGGATGAAACCTGGCAGCCCCACAAAGTCCACAAGATAAACATTATCAATTTCATCCAACGGTAAATCTTCTGCTCTGCAATTTAACAAACACTATCAGAGCATGCGTAAAGGAACAAACAAGTTAGGGATTGTGTTCGGATAATTAGGAACCTGAGGGGAGAATAGACGGTGTTCGGAAAGAAGAGAGGCGGAGGAGCGGCCGCCGCCGCCGGTGAGTGAGCGAAATAGAGGTGCGCTGCCAAGGCGGCGAAAGCGCCGTCGGGACAAGGGTAGTGATATAGCACCGCCGATTTCTTCATCGACGGCGGTATTTCGTGACAATGATTATGACTTTATTGCAAGATTGGTTAATGAAGATTCAATTAATTAATTGTTGTTACTTTATGGTTTAAATAAAATTGAAGAATTTTGTTTATTTTCTACAAAGTGCAGTACATAAAAAAAAAAAAAAAAAAAAAAAACGAATTGTAATGGCTAAAATTAGGGATGGCAATGGATCGGTTACTTAAATACCAGACCCGCCCCACTCTTTAAATGTGGCGGGGAGTGTCGACCCATATTAAATATATTTTTATATTTTATTTTTTTTATAATTTAAAATATTAATATAAATAAATAATTTTAATAAAAATAACATATTCTTTTCGTCTCATATCAGTTTTCATACTTTTTTTTTTGTTTGTTCCATTTCAGTTTTCACACCCAAAAAATGAATTTTTTCCCCATCTTTGCCCTCACAATATATACCTATTTACCGTGTATGTCATTATTTTTTCTACAAAATTAATTCACGCCACTAATTAAACCAACCCAATTATACATAATTAATCCAATATATGAACTTTAACCCAAATTAAGCCCACAACTTAAACTAAATATACCCAGCCCAAACCAAAACACACGTATCCCAACAAATTAAACACGAAATCTGCCTCTCATATCCCCTTTCCTTCTCTTACATCCTTCTCCAATCGCCTCCCTTCCTGCATCCTTCTCCGATCGTCTCTCATCTCTCTCTCCAATCAATCCTTTCTGAAAATACACATAACAGGCCGATTGTAGACCATAGTTCTTCGCTTTTGCAAGATCTGCACTTGTCGATCTTGCTCGATTTGGGTATGTTTTGAGGTTTTGCAGGATCTATAAATCCTATATCTTCCGTTTTTGAGGTTTTGTAAGATTTGAGTTATATTTTGAGGTTTGCAATATCTCCACTTTTCGATCTTGCTAGATCTGAGTCTGTTTTGAGTGATATCTTAGTCCATTTTGAGCGATGGGTATATGTCTATTTTGGAGTCCTA
Organism: Stenogyne calaminthoides; assembly: GCA_037126765.1. NCBI lineage: Eukaryota > Viridiplantae > Streptophyta > Magnoliopsida > Lamiales > Lamiaceae > Stenogyne > Stenogyne calaminthoides. The sequence continues at coordinate 2,544,671 of JBBCBC010000044.1, forward strand.
TTTTATGGAATCACATGTTTTCGCTCTTTTGATGGGGTTGTGGTTTTGAATTCGGATGATTCAGTGGATTTGGGGGAGTCGCGACTGGATTCAGTGGATTTGGTGGAGTTTTTGTATATGTAGAGATGGTTTGTAGAATGCCTTTGATTTGGTACTCTAAACTCAAATCTCGATTCTTCGTTTGCTTTCCATAGCTTTCTCTTTAAAAATTCTCGAATGAAACCGCCGCCTGAGAATTATCTCCCCTAGTTCCGCTTATTCAGAACCCCAACTGATAATTGTTCATTAGTGAAAAGTTGAATGTACACTCTTACCCCTGTTGACAAAGTCAAAAAATTGTTTTCCTTGGTTTGCGGTCCCAAATCAGTGTGAAAACTGATCTGGGACGGAGAGAGTATTATATTTCATATGGACCTAAAAAATGTTTATAAAGTTGAATTGTTGTTATTTACATATTAATAAATATAAAAAAAATGTAAAAATATATTATATTTGCATATATTATATAACATATATTTTAATTTTTAATATATAAAATGGGGCACGGGGCGCGGGTCCCGAGTAATACCCCGACCCACCCCATTTCATTAGGGGTCCGGGGCGGGTTCGACCCAAACAACGCGGGGCGGATCGAGGCGGGGTAATATTGTCATCCCTAATTAAAATTGTCATTGGGAATCTAAGCGTCTGTCTTGAAACTCAAGTAAAAAATAGAAAAATATATATTTTTTTTTTAAATTGTATTTAACAGCTTTAAATATAAATGATTTGAAACATTTTTTAGAGTCCTAAAACAAACACTAATAGTAATACACATAAACCACTAAAACTTCATAGCTCATTTGACTATTTCTTTAGTGGTATGAGATTTGAGGGGATATAAAATTATGCGATATATTTTATTTATTCATGTGATAATGTTCAAAAGAAATTTAAGTGTTTGTTATAATGTATCCAAATCATAATTTATTTAGGTCAATTGACATTAAAATATAGTATTTGGTATTATGAATATCACATAGGAGGTGGTATGAATAATCAGAACAAAATGAAAAAGAGAAATACCAACTTTTGGACCTAAAAAAAGTTATAAATCATAATAAACAGTTATAAATATGGAATAAGATTTATTTTATTTTTCCTTTTTTTTCTCATAAAACAAACTGGCCACTTGTTGGGCTCCAATATGATATTATCTCAATTTTCACATAATATTAGTTTTTTTTTTTAATAAAGGTTGACTCCAACTTTAAATTTTATGTTAGTAATAATGTTTCGATTAAAGTTTAAAGATTTAAAATTTTCATACATGAATTTTTTTTTTTTTAATTTACAACCAAATTCTCAGAATTGGTGAAGGTAAAGACAAAATTGAGTGGTTTATGGTTCACTCGGCCCAAGTGGTTCATAGTTCACCCGGCTCGAATAGGTCATAATTTAGGGTTCATTATTTAGTGTTTAGGGTGTAGATGGTTAATTTAGGGCAATTTTATAGATTTTCATACATGAAAATTTTCACACTAGACCTACTCTAATGTTCTAATCAATTAAGATATTTCTCAATTTTCAAATTAATTTGTTTTGTGTTTTTTCTTAAAAGACTTCACACAAAGGTGATACTTGTTTATCTTCAAAAACAATTTTTTTTAATACTACAGAAGTTAACATGTTACTTACTTTTTTTAATTAGAGGAGTTAGTGTCTGTTTTGAAACTCTAAAAAATTATAGAAAAACACTTATTTGTAAAGCTGTTAGACTCAATTTTTTTAAAAAATAAGTGTTTTTTCCTTTTGAAAAGAGTTTGCAAACATGCTTTTAGTATACGTTTGTATCTTTTTTTATTTATAATTTTTTTTATGGTTGTCATAAACTTCATAATTTCAAAAAACCAAACTTCATAACCTTCCATATTAATTAGATACGGAGTATTATTTGGCATCCAACTATTGTTCTTTTTTTTTAGTTTTATGTGAATTTTAAAATATAATTTTTAAAATTTTCTGGCTTTGAAATTCTAAAATATGAAAAAGGTGGGTTGTTGGTCCCTTGCCAAGAACGAAGTCTTACGTGTATGGGGGAATACACGTGTTAGGTGTTTTTAAAACTTTTTTCATCGAGGTCACTTGGGTCAAAGTTGTCCCGATGATTTGGTCCTAAGAAGCACAAATCGCCCTGAGTCAAAGTCTATCTGAGACAGTGATCCTGAGATGCTTTCAGATACCTCAGATAATCCCAACTGATCCTGCGTTTTCAGAGATCCCGAGTCGCTTGGATCGATATAACTAACTTATGAACCCTCGTTAGAGTAAGTTCGGTTTGGTAACTATCCGTTTCTAGCTACTCGGATGTCTTGAATGGTTGGCCCTTAGTTTATACTCGCTTTTAAGCTTTTCTTAAAAACCTTCCTTTTAATGGAATAGTGATTAGGTTGTGATTGGTTCAGATGCAACTTCAATTGGATTGATTCCAACTAATATCGGTGAAAATATGCTTTCGGTTTAAAGATATGCAACAGCTTAATCAAAGCAAAACAGAAGAAAAGAACACAAAGAAGTTATAGTGGTTCGGAGACTCAAGCTCCTACATCCATTGCCCCCGATCTCTTGAGAGAAATTCACTAATCACTTCCTAAGGTTTTCACTACCTCTCGTAGTTTACTAATCTTTCTATTTTGAGCTTTTCGACTACCTCAGTAGTTTACTAACTCAAAAAACACACACTTTCCTCGACTATCCAAGATAGTTTACTCACTTTCTTCTAGAGTTTTCGACGACTACCTCCTTGTAGTTTACTAACTCTTTATTAACTCCAATCTCACCAACAATCACACTCAAACTACCTTTACAAAGGGTTTGGGGTTTTTCTTGGTTGGTTTCAACTAGGATGAGATATCCTTTACAATTAAGAACAATGCAAAATTTAGGATATCTCGGCTAAGTTTTAGATATATCTTATCAAGCTAGGCTTAGTGGAATGAGCTCTTTTCGATATAAAGCACTTGGGAAATTCTTGGGTTTTCGAGTGCTTCAACTTGCAATAATAAGTTTGAGCTCTTGAGTTGCTTACAAATTTCTCGTAACCTTCAATGTAGATGGTCACAAGTATTTATAAAAGTAAACACCAAGGTCACTCTTGAAAAACTATCTGTTGGAAGAGATAGCCCGTGAGTTTCCTCTTATGGTGTGTGATGAGCGGCTATATTTTGGGTTTGAGACTCCTAGCACGCTTTTTTAGGCAATAACCTTTCATGCAAATTTATTCAACACTTTTTTTCATTCTGGAACTTAAGTATTTACGACATCTTTTTCGATGACCGTCATTTGTCGTTCAAGAATGCATCTGATCATTGTCTTCTTCTTTTTGACTTTTGTCTCTAGTTAAAGGTAGACACACAAAGGCTCTTTTTGGTTACCATCTCTGAGTGATATAACCTTAACAACACTTTGTCTTGGGTTTTTTTTCTGCATTTAAGAATGTCTTGGGCAATATCTATTTTTCTAAGGAATCGCGTTTTCTCAAAGATTGAATCCTTCAGATAGATATTTTTTTGTCTCGGAACATCGTTTTATCGAAGCATTCAAGACATTATCGAAGTCTTGATAATTATCGTGCCAAGATCCTATCGCCTACTGATCTTCTGCTTGGTCTTGAGTCTTCGAGTCTTCGTGGTCTTCTCGAGTCTTTTTTGAGATATAATCGATCGATGTCTTGAGTCTTTCATGCCGAAGTCTTTAGTTTTCGATTTCTCATCGAAGTCTTGAAAGATCTCGATTTAATCGAAGTCTTCAAAAGATCTCGGTTTCATATCGAAACTTTGAAACTTCGGCCATATCAAACTTCCAGTTTTTAAAACTTATCGAAGTCTTTAATCTTGGATCCTAACCTGATCTATATCTACTGACTATACATTTTGCAGATAACATCCTGAATACTCTAAAACTGAATCCTGACTCAACTATCAAGATTATCCTGAACATGTCATACTCAGGAGTTTCGAGATCTAATCAAAATCTCTCTTTATTAAATTCATCTCCCAACATGGGTCTTTGTTCTTTTTTATAATTAAGTAGTAAGATAGCATATTTATAATATATTAATATGACAATTTTATAAATTTGATTTTTAAAACCACGATCAATTTTAAAATGATAAAATACAAGTCCTGACTTTTAAAATTCAAAACAAACATACAAAGCACAAGAATCAGGAGTAAAGCAATTTATGTTAAATATCAAATCTAAATAAAATCCTACCTAACCCTGATCAAAAACTTTATTTTATCCAAGAAAATTTACAACTACTTAGAAAATTATTTACAAATAATCGAATCTAAGATTCCCGAATAATTTGTCAGTTATGCATAAATTATTCCAAGGCCAGACATATGGTGGCCCCATTGATAATCACATTCTATATTTTCTTGAAATAGATTGTCCTATCAATACATAACAACCCTCTGTATAAATAACATCCCACGGCCATTTTGTGTCCAAAAGTTAATCTAAAACAAAAAAACTACTAGAATAAGTATATAATTATTTCTAGTGGAAAAGGGAAAAAAACAAAAGAGTTCAATTATGAAAGGGACATGCCCTCTTAATCCATAATAATTTATGTTTGTCAATTATACCCTGTTTGGATACCTCTTTAAATTCCAATAATTAAGGAAAAAAAGATATGTATAAATTTATCTGACCTTAGTACTATACTATTAAATTAAATTATTGTTTTTTTTTTTTTGAGTAAAAGAAAAAGTATATAATCAAAAGCCCAAATATCTATCGAACAATGTTCACAATCGTCTCATGAATAGAAGACTTAAACAAAAAGGGAATTAAAATTAAAAGCAAGACGAGAAAGGCAATGAGTCGCCAAATTCCCGATTCTCACGGATCCAACTAAAAGTTACGATTCGAACTCCTCACACAAACTTCAAAATATCCAAAGAATAATTCCACCAAAATGAGTTAAGTTGCATGAATTCCTCTTCAGAGCATAGTACACGACCTGTGAATCAACTTCTATCACAATCCTTTGCACCCCTTTGTCAATGGCGCAGCGAATTCCGGTGATCACCGCAAGAGCTTCAGCCAACTCGACCGACCATACCTCCGAGAAGGACTTTGCGAACACCCAGCTCACTATTCCCACATCATTCCTTAGCAAACCTCAATTCCCTGCTCCAAGACTCATTTTCGGCAAGACGATCTCAGATTTAGCTTGAACAAACCTCCGATCGGCGGACGCCACCTTTCATCATCTTGTCTCGTTAGTTGTGGCGGTTTCTTGATCGCAGCAGCTTTGTAATCCGCAACATGGTTCATAGCGATTCGCATTATCTCTTGTAACTTCTCGGAAACCCGACCAAACACGCCTTCGTTCCTAGAAAACCAGATTGCCCACATCAGTGTTATCACCGTCTCCACTTCATCCTTTTGCAGTCGGCTTCTTCCCCGGACCAGCCATTCATCCACGGATTCATCCGGGTTTCTATCATGCATAACAAATGGGAGCGATTTCCAGCAATCTGCAATACGGGGACATTCCAGCAGTGCATGCTCCATCGTTTCGAATTCCACACCACAACCATGGCACAATAATTGGAAATATTATTTAAAATAGTTTTGGGATTATGTAGTGTTGTAAAGCACTGCTTGGTACTTTGCCCATCAATAAATTATTAAATTGTGTCAAAAATGTGTATGCAATATTGCATATAAGTGATATGTGCAATTATAGTTTAATTGGATTTTTCCTCTCGCTGGTAAGACAGCGGCGAAGCAATCGTGGATCCGGATTCTTCTTCCTCGCGTAGGGTTTTCTCCCTCGCAGCGCTTCCAAATTCTTCTTCCTACCAGATTTTATAGCTGTGAGTTTTCTAGGTTTTTCCTTCTCTTTTCTTGTTCTTCTTTTTCTCTTTTTCTCATCTTGCAAATTTACAGGTCCTTCCATTATTTTTCCTCACAATTTTGTGATACAGTTTTTCAGATCCTTCTGCAATATTTTCACGTTGTTCTTTTATCTGTAATTTTGGAGTGATGAATTTTTTTTTTTTTTTTTTCAAGGCTTTTATCTTGATTTTTGTTCATGTAGTAACACTTTTTTGTTAAAAGGTAACACTCTTTTGGTCATGTAGTAACACATCAAGTTCTTTAAATCTGTAATTTTGGACTCAGGAATTCTTTTCGCGCTTGTACTGATTTTGTTCATGTGGTAACACGTTTTTCTTCATAGGGTAACACTTTTTTGTTCATGTAGTAACACATATTTTTTTAGTAATATGTAACACTGTACACATATCGTCGTGATACTAAATGAATATTCATGTATTACCATATGAACAACAATGTGTTACCATATGATAATGTATTTTTTTAAATGATAATGTAATTTTTATTTCACGTAGTAACACATTTCGTTTCTATAAGTATCACATTTGTTTCATGTAGTAACACATAAATGTAGTAACACATAAAAAAATATTTTAAAAATTATGTGCTCAATAGGAATCGAACCTGCGACCACATACATTAACAACAAACATGAATCACTAGGCTACAACACATATTTGATAAAGATATCCTTCTATAAATATATATGCGTCCTCCCAAACTGAAGCCCACAACCCATGCCCGCCCGACCCGCCCGTTGACCCGCAAATTTTGGTCAATATTTTATCTTATTTATATTGTATTGCACATAACACTAGTGTGGAATATTTCACGAGAGTGTTTCTCATAAATTGTCTACACTCGCTGGTTCGTACAACATTTGGTGTGTTTGGTCAGGGGCAAATATGTGAACATTGTAAAATGTAAAATTCCTTCGTTTTTTATTTTTTGGTACTCCCTCCGTCCCATAGTTTATTGAATATTTACTGTACACACAAGTTTTAAGAAAACAATTATTTATTATTATTAAAAAGAATAAAGTTGGGGGGTAATGGTAAAGTAACGATATTTGTATAAATTAAATGAGATAAAATTGACTTTAGTGTTACAAAAATAATAACATTGTAATATTGAGATGTTTGAACGGTATAGATAAAAGAGAAAAAAATATTTTATTACCATTTATAAAAACGTTCAATTGAGTTTTTGTGACTTAACCGCTTTTGGCAAATGTTCAATTGAATTGGGGAGGAGGTATTATTTCTTTATCTAATATAAAAATTAAGAGACAAGGATCATCATAATTCTTAAAACTATTTTACTTGATTTAATAAATCATAGAGCGAATGAAATGTTTGTTTAAAAAAAAAAAAATTGAAACAAAAAAAAGCTAAGAACAAGTGCGACAAATGTCCGAGAAGGTTATCCACAAAATTTGAAGGCTCGACTAAACAATTAGGACTCTTAAACCCCTGTTTGTTTACAGCTTTTTGAGGATTTGAAATCTCAGAGGGGATTTGGAAGGATTTGATATAAAGTAAAAAAATGTATTTGTATTTTGTATATGTTTGAAAGTGTGGATTTTATAGGATTTGATAAAGTAGAATTTTGAAAAAATAAATGATAGAAAGAATATTATATTTTAAAAAGTAATGTAGAAATGATTGGATGATTATTTAATGATTGATGTGTTTGTATAATATACTCCTATTATATAATGATAATGATAATAAAGTAAAAAATGAGGAGAGAGAGTATTGAGTTGAATATATAATAATAATTGAAAAGTATTTGATAGTGTATTGGAAATTGTGTTTGAAAAAGGTAAAATAGGTGTATTATAGGTATTATAGAATATAATTTTAGATGATTTAAAATTCTATATCGAAATCCTGATAAACAAACGGGGATTTGAGATTTGAAATTCTGAAAACCACTTTTAAAGTCATAAACAAACAAGCCCTTATACTTACGAGCAGCCCTAGCAAGACTATGTGCCAAAAAATTAGCATTACGATTAACCCAATTAACTAAAGTGACATAAAGTCATCAGACATTTTTAATGTTTGCAACATTTTTTAAAGTGTACTCCAATTATAAATATTAAATTTTAATGCCGAAAATTCTAAATGTACTTATAGTTATTGTTATGTTATTATTGTAGGGAAAACTTTCGTAACAATATTATACTACACGAAAAAATTGATATATGAGAGAAAAAATTCTATTTTTTCAATATTTTCAACTCAATAAGTGTGGTATATATACCGAAACTTTTGATATTTTTCCACGTTTAATTATCACCTACACAAACCATCACGGTGAATTTTAGGTGTATAAGAGTAGCCATGATTTTGAAATCATATGCATTTTAAAATTATAGTAAATATATAGTAAAATTATGTGTGTGTTTTGAAATTTTGGTAAAGTGATGTTTTATTTTATACTAAATTAATAATTAATAAGAATAGTGATTATTGTTGTATTATCATAATGTACGATGAGGGTGAGAGACACGTTGAAAAAATAATGAATAGAAAAAAAATGAAAACATGATTACATTGAATTTTATAAAAATATGTCCTTCTATATATTGTGAGTGCATGTGGAAATCAATTATGGATCCTAAATTTATTCAAATGAGTCACAAAACATAGTCATAGCATTTCAATAATAGAAAAAGGGTTGCATACAAATTTTTGTCCTATTACAAAAATAAAAGAAAAAACCCACTTTTGTACATGTGGCGTGTTAGTAGCAACTTTATATGAAAAAAATGCGCGTATGGTTATGAAGGGGGTTCATGCATAGCGCTTTTGTTTGCAGTAATCGTGGCCAATCATGTGACACGTACGGCCTTCGTTTGCTCCACTCGTTCACATACTTTTTCAATTCTTTTAACCAAGTCCCACAGATTTGCGAAATTCCATTAACTTAAGAGCCTTTTATTGGCATCATTATTAAATGACAAAAGCTCGAATGAGATGGGTGTAAATAAACACAAATTAATATCTCATTTCATCGTGAGATCGTCTCATGTAAATGCGTCTCTTATTAATTTCTTTTGCATTGGACAATATATATGGATCAATTTTTTTATTTTTTTTTTAAGTTTGAGAATGATGAATGCGAAATAGTATGCTTGGAGTTATAATATTAAGGGATTAATTTTTTTGTAATTTTGTAATTTTGCTGTGTTTTGAAATTGGTCCCGATTATTTTGACCTTTTGATTTTGGTCCTGTAAGTTTTAAAAAAATTTGAAATTGGTCATTTAACCTGCCATAGCAGGTCGCCAAACAAGTAACAACCACTTATGAAATTATTTTATTTTTTCTTTTAATTTCGAATTGTCACCTATAGTTCTAATAATTTTATGTCGGGATTCTTTTGCGTATTTTTTTAGGGAGGAAGAGTGATTTTCTGCGTAGTTTGATTTATTTTTTGATTTTTAAGTCTGTTTAGACCCAGTAAGCTGACCTGATTTGCTTTGTCACAAATTGTTTTTAAACCCGTCCAAGATTATTAGAAATAAAAAAGTTCAAGTGACGCTTCAAAATTAAAGGGAATAATAAAATAATTACATATGTGGCGGTTACTTGCTTTGATAACTTGTTGTAGTAGGTGAAAATGACCAATTTAATTTTTTTTGGAAACTTACATGACCAAAATCAAAAAGTCAAAACAATCGGGATCAATTTTAAAATGAAACAAAATTACAGGACTACCAAAAACTTAATCTCTAATATTAATATATATTAGTATTATCATTATTGTTTGATAATATGATCTTTTACAAGACATATATGTCTTATCTACCCACCATTAAAATCACTAAGCGGGAAATGAATATTGTTTATAATATTTCTCTCTGTTTGGTGCTTTTCTTTTACATGATTTTATTTGATGGGTAATATACATGTGGGATAGATGTTTTATTATCCTTCTACGATGAAGCTGCACTCCAATTCTAGGAATTACGTTCATGGATTCATGGTTTGAGATTGAGAATGCAAAGTATATATATATATATATATATATATACTTTGAAATAAGTGATTTAATTTAATGACTGTAATTTTTTTTTGATTAAATTAGATAAAAGGAATTTAATTCTAAAACTTTTTACTGAGACATACTCTGAGATTAAGGCGGGTGTATTCAATTGAGATTTTATTGGATTTTTTTGGACTTTAAAAAGTCTGTAGATTTAAAAAATTCATAGACTCTATGCAGAGTTTAGCTGACTTTTTTTTATTGATTTACATGAATTTTCATAGACTTGACAAGATTGTGAAATGCACATTTTTTTATTGATTTACATGAATTTTTATAGACCCCGGCGCTGGAACTATTGATGCAAATGTATATGGAATACACTTGTATATAAAAAAAGTTATCCAAATTGTTTAGAAACAATACCAAAAATACATTATTTCCAAAAAAAAATATTATTATTCATCATTATTATTCTCATCTTCATTCCCTTCATCTTCATTTCCATCACCGTTATACCTCGGCCTCATTTCCCACATAGCATTAGCAAAATTCGTTCTCCATGCATTAACTACCGTTCTTTGTTGTAGTTGGCTTTGAGAAAACAATTCTAAATTTTCATCTTCCATGTTGAGATTTGGTAAATCTTGATTTTCTTCATATTCGACTGAAAATTCATCAGAGCGGCATTCTTTCCGAAGAAAGTTGTGTAATCCAGCACGAGCTAATACTAACTCTGCTTGTGTTTGAAATGAGAACGGAGGTGCGATTTTAAAAATTGTGAATCGCGATTTGAAAATACCAAAAATTCTCTCGAAGTACGTGACTGTTGTGACAACAGTGGGCGAGATACCCCTTTCGATCATCAGATACAAGAGCACTATCCACCATCCCGTTCTTGCAAAGCCCATCAATTATAGCATTATACGAACGAACATTGGGTTTATAGCGAGTTCTCTCCAATTTACGAACCCATTTACACGCAGTAACCGTAAGTCCAGCTTTGCAGAGCCCATCTATCATAGTAAGGATCATAACATCATTCGACTCACAAAGTTTGAAAGCAAAAACCCTCTTAAATAACTTCTCTGCTTCATCGACCTTTAGATCTAAAAACAACCCTTTAATGAGAGTGCAAAATGTGCTAACATTGGGTTCGAAACTGTACTTAAAGAAACTACACAAAAAATTGCAAACCCAAAGTCTACACAATTCAGAAGGCAACATGAATTAATCACGATGTTCATTGTGTACTCATTTACAGGCACATTTCTTTGACGCATTTCGTCGAACACATAGAGGGCAGCAGAGTAATGCTTCAATTTAACCATACGATTCAACAGACTGTTGTATGAACGGACAGAAGGAGATGGCTGCATTCTTAACATTTCTTGAAACAGGGAAATAGCATCATCTAATTTGTGAATACAATTTACATCCATTTTGGGCATTGGTGAAAAGGGACTATCTTGGTGACAGAGATTATGGAAATTAGAACAGAAGAAAGAGATGGGATGAGAAGAAGTACGTAATTCATGGGAGAATTTATCTGGAATTCCTCTTTGAATGAGTTTAATTGTTTTGTTCTTCTGACTTTTCGTCTTCGGAGTTCTCTGAGAGAATACGTAGAAATCTCGGGTTATTAGAAGAGATTTTTGGAGAGTGAAATCTATTTATATTTTTGAAAGAGAATCAAAGAAAATCCATAGAGTATTAAAATTCATAGACTGTTGAATACTTAAATTTTTTTTAAGACTTTTTAAAATCCGTATTGAATACCTCAGGATTTTTAAAGACTTTTAAAAATTCGGATTGAATACTCACGAACTTTGAAAGTCTAAAAAAATCCTATAGACTCCACAACCAATACACCGTCCTAAATTGAACTAATTGACAAATGTTTAACTACACTAAAAATGTTACTCCCTCCGTCCCATAATTATTGTCCGGTTTACTGTGTGCTCGGTTTTTAAGAAAAAATGATAAAGTGTTAAAGTGTAAGGGGTAGAATTGGTAAATCAACTTTATTGTAAAGTGAAAAGGTGAAAAAGTGTTAAAGTGTAAGGGGTTAAGTGAGTGACAATTGATGCAATTTATATGTATTGTGAAGGGTGTTTATATTGATGAAACTTTCCATTTTAGAAAAGTGGATAAAAATTGTGGGACGCCCAAAATAAAATACTGGACAATAATCTTGGGACGGAGGGAGTATTTTTTTCCATTTAAAAATGAGAAATAAAATTTCATATTCATTCAAATTGGATGTGTTACAGTTTACAAAACTATGATATTAAGGGTTTATTTTCAAACTCAACTCAAACCGTGTACGATCATTATTTTATAAAGTTTGGTAAGACTCATTTTTTAAAGGAAAAAGAAAATTAAACAAAAAACTATTATAGTTGTTTCTTAAAAGTTAAAACAAGCTCTAAACTGGTTAGTGCCATTAAAATATAAATAAATTATTTTGTAGAAACTAATTTAAGGTGGGCTAAATCCTTATCTAGCAAATGAAAATCTTAAATCCCAAGTTAGGTGGGCTTGCCATACTTCAAAGCATGACAATATTATTCTTTTGAAGAAAAAGCATGTCATTATTCAATGGCAATCATTAATTATTGTTTTTCAAAGCCAAATAAGGACATTTAAGAAGATAATTTTTTTTGGAAAAGAATATATGCCACAATATTCATCAAACGCTTCATTCTAATTATGAAATAGACTAGAAAACAATTCCACTCATAATTATCAGCATAAAATAGTTATAATTAACTAAATTTACGATACTAAAAGAATCTAAAGTTACTACATTCATTTAATTTGATTTAAACTAGGAGAGTTTAATTATTGTGAATTAATGTAGATTAGGTATTGAATATCTATGGAATTTTGGAATAAATATCATTAGTATTAAAATATCTCAATGTACACCTATCATTAGTATTAAATTTAGACAACTCATAAGTCATGGACTCGTAATCCTACTCCAAGGCTACCCATTGTTACTAACTTCCTTAAAGCATTGCTTGCCAATCATTAAGGTATTACTTGTTACTAAGTAAAGTATTATTTATTAATCTTAAAATATTCTCTATAACTTTTAAAACTATAATTTGGTAATTAAAAAAAAACACTGTGATTTGGTACTTCTTAAAGTATTGATGGGTACTCCTGAAAACATTACATGTAATTCATCAAACTATTGTTATGAGAAACACTCATGTGAACAATCAGATCTATACATGAATTATATTGTTGTTATGCACAAACTCTATCACTATTATGCATTTCAGACAGTGAAGTCTTTATGCATAACATTGATAGAATTTGTGCATAATAGTGATAATGCGTATACATAAAAGTGATTTGAAGAAATAAAGTTCACCGTGATCTTAATTCATACAAGTTCTTATCAATGTTTATCACTCATTAAGGGTACTGCTCGTTATTTCTTAATGTTGCTATGTTTCATATTGACTGTCATTTTTATGATTAAATTTTGTTTCAAATTAATTGTCGATATTCTTTTTCCCATTTTTCTTTCTAATTTCCTCTATTATATAAGAAGATCATTTAGGTATATAATAGAGGAAATTAGAGATATCGTCATTTTATATTTTTGTAATTTTTCCTTGCACACCCTATTTCCCCTCTTTCTCTTTTATTGGAAGGTAAATTTATCAAAATTTATGTTCCTTAATTCTATACAATACCTAAAAAATGACAATTAACATGAAATGGAGGGAGTAAATGTTAAGCCCACGAGTATTGCAAGTATGTGTGAAAAAAGTATCAGTTGGACCTTCAAATAAACATGTAGAATGCGAGAAAAAAACAAGGTAAACATATATTTATTTAGAATTTGTGGATTACAACTCTCGTTGATCTCTTGATTCTTCTCTCTAAAGGGGATACCGGGGTCTCAATGACTTATTCCGAATTTTTTGTAGTATCGGGTCTTACTTAATTATTCTAATTTTCCCTACAATTTGGTAGTAGGGAGGCAAATGGGGTTGTTAGTGATTTATTTCATTTGACTCCTGGCCTTTTGAAACTCTATTTTGACTCTCCTATTTATAAGAAATTCACGACTTAGAGAATAAGAAAAGAATATTCTCAAATCTATGTAATGAAAATATAATTCCAAATCTGAGAGAAAAGGAAAAGATAATTTCAAATCTTGAAGATATTATTTTTATTTCTATCTCCAAAATTAGGATTATAACAAATATACGACACTATTAAATTTGATAAAAATTTAAGTGTCTACAATGCAATTTTTGAGACCTGTTGACATATGACGACTACAACTTGGTCTTGAAATCTTGATGTAAATTAAACTCCAAAGGTAATTTACATGCCCCCAAAGGTGAATTTGACATGCCTCCATGAAAATCTACGAACATCCTTAAGGAGAGAAGATGAAGAGTAAAAATCGTAAAAAAGTATCAAGGTGGTAATTTGTGAACCAACAAATTTAATCACCTGCAAATAAACATGTAGAAGACGAGAAAATAATAAGGCAAACATATATTTATTTAGAATTTGTGGGTTACATTAACTCTCGTTGACTAGGGTCCTAGTGACTTATTCCGAATTTTTTCCTACAATTTGGTAGTAGAGAGAATTTTCCTACAATTTAGTAGTAGTGAGTTGATGAAGTTGTTTGTGACTTATACCACAAGATCTAGATTTTGACCTACAATTTGATAGTAGGGAGGCAATGAGGTCGTTATTGATTTATTCCATTTGACTTCTGGCTTTCTGAAACTCTATTTTGACTCTCCTATATTTATACGAGATTCACGACTTGAGAACAAGAAAATAATATTCTCAAAAGAAAAGAATATTCTCAAATCTATGTAAGGAAAAGATAATCTCAAATCTTGAAGATATTATTCTATATTTTTATCTCCAAAATTATAACAAATATATGATATTATTAAATTTAGTAAAATTTAAGTGTCAACAATTATCATGAAAGATTGATGATAAACTATTCTTCAAATTTGCATTTTTAGAGACAAAATCAAGATTATTAGAAATATTGCTGCTCACTAGCCTTTAAAACAAAGCCACCAACTTTGTGGTTGAGATAGATGACCATTGCTATATTTTAAATGTGTATATAATCAAAATATTTAAGTGGAAAAATGTCTCAAAATTGAAGATGGATGAACATGAATTTATGAAAAAGATGACAATATTTTTTATAATTAAACCGCAATAATAAGTAAACTCATGCATTTCTGAAGACTCCTCCACATGTCTTAAACTGATGGTAATGAAAACAAAACTCCATCCGCATTACCCTCACAAAATTTATTAGTTCTTCTTTTTAGATTATCTTTTACAAGAGCAAGTCTTAGGTGAAACTTGTTTACAAAATGAAATTTATGTCATTACATTTTATAAATTAATACTATAACATTTATTAATTGATACCATTATATTTATAAACTAGTATCATAAAGTCAAATGCTATATATATTAGTTTATAAAAGTAAAAATATTAATTTATAAGTGTAATAATATCAATTTCATTCTATGAATAAGTTTCAAATGAAAAATTGTATTTAAACAGATGACAACAAAAACACCGATTCATTCTCACAAAAGAGTCCATCCTAAATTGATGGCAATGAAATCCACATTCAATTCACGGCCAATCCTTACAGATCTTATTAATCTATCTTTTCAGAGTATCGTTTTAAAGTTGGTGAATTCATAAATTCTAGTTACGCTTTATCATATTTGAAATTTTGAATATCGTTTTGAATTGGGTAAATTCATCAATTTTAGTTACGCTTTTATCGCATTTAAAAATTTCAATCGAATTGACTAAATAAAAAATGCACAACTATTTTATTCACGCTAGAGGTGTGCAAAAGGCGGTTTGGTGGACCGAACCGACCGTAATATAAATGTAAATATAAACCAAAATTTATGAACCAAACCGAAACCGAACCATTTTTGTAAAAACCGAACGGCTCGAGACCGAAATATTTCGGTTCGGTTTGGTCGGTTCGGTCCAAAAACCAATTTTTTTTAATTTTTTTTTAAATTTTCAAAAGCAATGACAAAAAACGGACAATTTTTTCATGAACTACGGTAAAAAAAATATAAAAATAATCTAAGTATCAATCCATTAATTTCCAAAAACTAAAAACAATTCAAAAAGGTTAAGATAAGAGGTTCCAAAAGCAAAGCCTCCACAACCCCACACTTTAAGTATCATTACAAATAGTTGTTTTATAGCTTAAAAATAAAAAATAATATTTTAAAAAAAAATTATTTAAAAAAAATCGAAAAAAAAAGTATATATTTTTAAAAAAAAAAAATTTGAAAAAAAAAATTTAAAAAAAAATTCGATTTTTTTTTTTAAATCAGTTTGGTTTGGTATTTATTAGTAAAAAATTAGATAATCGAATCGAAAATATACAAAATTATGTTTTTCAAAACCAGAATCGAATTTAAACCAAAATTCGGACCGAATTTCAAATTTCGTCCGGTTTTGTCCGATTTTACTTGGCCTCAAGACCGATTTTGCACACCCCTAATTCACTATTTTATCATATTTGCATCGATTGATTATTTGTGATTTTGCATTTATAAACAACCAAATCAACATTTTGATAGATAAAAGATGATTTTTTTTTTAATTATTTCACCTCAAGATTTTTTTTTGATAATTTGTTATTTACCCTTTTATTAAAGAATTTATATACAAATATAAGAGATTTTGGGGGGACCCATATGCTATATCACTATCCACGCTGTCATTCCCACCAGTCAACATCTGGAGATTCTCCACGTCAGCTGCCACTTAACCCTTGAAACCAGTCAACGCCCTCCTCCTGCCATGTCAGCACACTTCACTGCTCCAGTCCAAAGAAACGGATATCTAGGGGCTGAGTTGTCATTTCCAAGCGACACCAGAGGCGTGGCATTTTCGTAGATTCGTTAAATCCTAGAGGCTTTTTACAATCCACTACCCCCGTCCATCGTCCTTTTTATCCCCTCTTTTTCTCCACTCTCTCTCTCATCAACCCAAGCCCATTACCAACACACACTCTCTCTCTATAAATTGGCAGTTTCCCTCTGTTTTGTGTTTCACGCACACAGAGGTCACGCAAATATCTGCAGTGTTTTGTGCGGGTTGAGGTGTTTTTGTACGAGTTTCTAGGCTAAGTAAGGTAAGAGTTTGGTGATTTAGGGTTTGCTTTGAAGAATATTGGTGTTGATTTTGCTCGAGTTTTCGGTTGTTTGTGGTTGGATCTTGTTGGATCTGGGTCAATTTTTACTTTGCTGCTGCTGTTCCTCGTGGTTTGTTCGTTTTTCCTGTGCTTATTTGATTATTGCTAGTGATCTGATTTTTGATTTAATTTTGACAATTTTTTTTGGTGTTTGTGTAGTTTTTGTGCTTTTTAGATCGATACGAAGCATAATTTTTGTTTGAGAAAGACTTAGGGTTTTTTTCGATGTTTTTTCCATCTCTGGTTTGTTTGTAGTGTTTGTATCATTCTGGCTCCTTAATATGATATTAGGTAGAGTCTGTGAAATTTTAGCTGACATTACCTCTTGTTTTCCTTTATTATTTTTTGGCAATTCTGGCTGACATTTTTTCGAAGGTTTCTATTATATCTGCAGTTCTCTTTTCACTTTGGCTTATTGATTGAAGTTTTTATTGAGGTTATGCTTTTGTAACCCCAACCAAATGCCTGTTCGGCGATATAGTTTACTGTAGTAGCAGTTTTTCCTTCAGAGTTAATGATTCACTTGCATTTGCTTGGATTTATTTGAACATTAACTAAAATTTTCATGTCTGGAAAGTTTGTATGGTGATTTTTTATTGTGTGCGGCAAGTATGTGGCGTGTTTAATGGCTGTACTTGTTTGGTTGGTACAACTTGATGTATTCTGTCCATTCCAATATTTCATACAATTAAATTTCACCTTGTTAATTTTGTAACTCCTCAGTGGGTGAATTATGGTTGATATGACCTTTTCATTGATGTAGTTGCTACCATGGTGAGAAAGAGGAGAACTGAACTTCCTGGCTCTAGCGCCGGTGAGAGCTTTGAGGCTCAAGACTCTGGTGGAGGACGTGGTGGTGTTCAACGCCCACCCGCTCAACAACAGCCACAACCTCAGCAGCCACAGCAGCAAGGAGGGCATCAAGGAGGAGGAAGAGGCTGGGCACCTCAGCGTGGAGCTTATGGTGGCCGTGGCGGTGGTGGCGGCAGAATGGGTCCCCAGCAGTATTATGGTGGCCCTCCAGAGTATCAGCAGGGTCAGGGTCGTGGTGGCCCTCCAGAGTATCAGCAGGGTCAGGGTCGAGGTGGCCCTCCAGAGTATCAGCAGGGTCAGGGTCGTGGTGGCCAGCAGTATGGACGAGGAGGTGCACTACGCCGTGGTGGTTATGGAGGTGGCCATGAGGCACCTTCTGCTGGTGGGCCATCTAGGCCACCAGCTCCCGAGCTGCACCAAGCTGCGATCAATCAACCAAGTCCGTACGTGAGGCCTGCGGAGCCCCATGTGGGGGCAAGCTCATCTTACCAGCCACCTGAGCCTATAGATGTAGCAGAAGTTTCTGAACAAATCCAACAACTTGCTATCCAGCCAGAGGTAGCTCCAAGCCAAGAAATGCAACCGGCCTCAAGCAAGTCGATGAGATTTCCTCTGAGGCCAGGCAAGGGGAGCTGTGGTAACAGATGTATTGTGAAGGCCAATCACTTCTTTGCCGAGCTGCCGGACAAGGACTTGCATCAGTATGATGTGAGTTGTTTATATATAACCTGTTGATCTGATCTTATCACTACTATATTGTTTTTCTGTGAGATCTTAATGCCATCATTGTTTCAGTGCACAATTAACTTGTCCTTTTCTATGTGTTGAAGGTCACAATCACTCCTGAAGTCACATCGCGTGGGGTTAATCGTGCAGTGATGGCACAGTTAGTGAGGCTATATAAGGAATCTCACCTTGCAAAGAGACTTCCTGCATATGATGGAAGAAAGAGTCTATACACTGCTGGACCTCTGCCTTTTACAGCAAAGGAGTTCAAGATATCCCTTGTCGATGAAGAAGAGGGTCCAGGCGGCAACAGGTCTATTCCATTCACTTTTTTAGAAGTTCCATCTATGATTTCACATGAGTTATTTTACATTGTGACTCAGTTTCTGATTGAATATTATGGCTATTGCTGTGTAACAGGCGAGAGAGAGAGTTCAAGGTGGTA
Organism: Stenogyne calaminthoides; assembly: GCA_037126765.1. NCBI lineage: Eukaryota > Viridiplantae > Streptophyta > Magnoliopsida > Lamiales > Lamiaceae > Stenogyne > Stenogyne calaminthoides. The sequence goes on from JBBCBC010000044.1 coordinate 2,563,798, forward strand.
ATTAAGTTTGCTGCACGTGCTGATTTGCACCATCTAGGCATGTTTTTACAGGGTAGACAGGCTGATGCGCCTCAAGAGGCGCTGCAGGTTTTGGACATTGTTCTTCGTGAACTGCCTACATCTCGGTATTTGTTACTGTCCTCCACTGCTTCTACATATTGCAGCTTTTCCTTCCATCTCTTTTGTGCTTATCTTTTGGTGCTTATCTTTTGGTAGTCCTAGCTATTGTCCAGTTGGGCGCTCTTTCTATTCTCCTGACTTAGGAAGAAGGCAGCCTCTTGGTGAAGGACTTGAAAGCTGGCGTGGATTCTACCAGAGTATTCGCCCCACTCAGATGGGCTTGTCCCTAAATATTGGTGAGCACACATCTTTTCGGTTTGGTCATATTGGTTAATCCGAGGGAGATCATCATATGTATTGGAACAACTAGTCTACTTCACTCAAAAAAATGCAAAGTGGATATAGTTTTTAACCTTAAAAAAGTTGTTTTGTTGGAACAGATATGTCATCAACTGCTTTCATTGAGCCACTGCCGGTAATTGATTTTGTTACCCAGCTTCTGAATAGGGAGGTCGGACCCAGACCATTGTCTGATGCAGACCGAGTTAAGGTTGAATTTTATTTTAAATCTATTTCTAGTTTATTCTTTTCTACCTTGATATTTTCCTCAGTTCTTTTTTCCTCTTCTTTGTGTGCTTTTATTAATGTTATTAAAAATTTTAACAGATCAAGAAAGCTCTCCGAGGGGTTAAGGTGGAGGTCACTCACCGAGGAAATATCGTGAGGAAAATACAGATCTCTGGTTTGACCTCACAGGCAACACGAGAGCTAACGTGAGATTTAGTTCCTCTTGATATTCATCTTTGTGTCTTGGATGGAGGAACTGTTTTGACTTACTGGATTTCTTAAAGTCATCTGTTCTTGCAACAAACTCTTTCTTGTACTGTAACTGCATCTTCATCATTTCTTATGAGAGTATATATGGTCATTGCATTGAATTTTGGATTTTACTGAAACATTTTTTTTTTTTTTTTTGTTTTAAACTCTGGAGAATGATTATGATATAGAATTTCCATCAATTAGATGGCTGTACTTGAATTTACGTCCAAAGATGTTATCGTTATGCTTTTTCTTTGAATCATGATGATTATTGACTGATGAATTTTTTGATGGTGTCAGATTTCCTGTTGACGAAAGGGGAACAGTTAAATCTGTTGTTGAGTACTTTCAGGAGACGTACGGGTTTGTCATTCAGCACACCCAATGGCCATGCCTCCAAGTTGGGAATACTCAGAGGCCCAACTATTTGCCAATGGAGGTCTCAGTGCTTCCCAAGTTACATAGTATTGCAGAAAGATACATTCATTACTGAACACTTTTTTGTTTTGTTTTGTTTTGTTTTTGTTTTGTTTGTATAGGTCTGCAAAATAGTGGAAGGCCAAAGGTATTCAAAGAGGCTGAACGAGAGACAGATTACTGCACTCCTGAAAGTCACATGCCAGCGGCCACACGATAGAGAGACCGACATACTTCAGGTTGGAATTTGACAAAGCTTGTGTTGAATTGGTTAATTGGATGATGACTTAATTGATGTATTACTTATGGTTGATGTTGATTCTAGTGCCATTGGTCTGAAGTAGAATGATTTCAGCCTAGTCATCTATTTGTGATGTTATGATGTATGCATTCTAACATATTTTTACTTTCTTATATATGTTCTTTAGACGGTGAGCCACAATGCATATGCTAATGACCCTTATGCGAAGGAGTTTGGGATTAAAATTAGTGATAAATTAGCACAGGTTGAGGCTCGTGTCCTGCCTCCACCTTGGGTAATGAAAAGCTCCATTGTCCAATAATTATTAATTGTTTTTATGTAATCTTATTTCTAATAGAGAATTCTTTATTTTTTAAGCTCAAGTATCATGATTCGGGTCGGGAGAAGGACTGTCTTCCACAAGTTGGGCAGTGGAACATGATGAATAAGGTATTTTACCTTGTAAATATTGATTTTATTTCGGTATATTATTGGAATAGAGATGTGTTATTATTTTACTTATTTGTTATAAAGCAAAGCATTGTTTTACTCAGAATTGTTAATATGTATTTGTTGAAAGGTATTTGTTGATTCTCTTATATGGATAAGATGCCCATTATTTTGTTTGGTTTTTGTATTTCCGACATTCTGATGATTCAATGGTGCCATTTTTTGTTTAACACTTCCAATCGTTTGACATCATGCAGAGAATGGTTAATGGTGGGACAGTGAACAGTTGGATCTCTATTAACTTTGCACGCAATATTCAAGACTCCGTGGCTCGTAGTTTTTGTGATGCACTTGCGCAGATGTGCAGCACATCTGGCATGGTAAAGATGTTAACATATATTTACTCATGTGTGTGTGTGTGTGTATATATATATATATATATTTTGCAATTAATACTTCTAACCTTTATGTTCTTATCCTTGCAGGCCTTTAATCCGGAACCTGTCTTGCCAGTTATGACCGGTCGCCCAGATCAGGTGGAAAGAGTTCTGAAAGCTAGGTTTCATGATGTGATGACAAAATTGCAGCCCCACAAGAAGGAGCTCGACTTGCTAATTGTTATTCTACCTGACAATAACGGCTCCCTTTATGGTAAGACATGATCGATATTCAAATGACTCCTTGTTGTCAACACAAGAGTTTTGCTCATAATATTATTTATTTTGTTCAGGTGATCTCAAGCGCATATGTGAAACGGATTTGGGTATTGTCTCCCAGTGTTGTCTGCAGAAGCATGTCTACAGGATGAGTAAACAGTATCTTGCCAATGTAGCTCTGAAGATTAATGTGAAAGTTGGTGGTAGGAATACGGTATTGGTTGATGCACTCTCCAGGCGTATTCCCCTTGTCAGTGATCGGCCTACGATTATTTTCGGAGCTGATGTTACGCATCCTCATCCTGGGGAGGATTCTAGCCCATCTATTGCTGCTGTAAAGTCTTTTTGTACTTGAACCTATTTGTTGTATCCTTTCTGCATATACTTTTTGAGGTTTAATTAATTGGAGTGGAATTGTTTCTCAGGTTGTTGCATCACAGGATTGGCCCGAAGTCACGAAATATGCAGGTTTGGTCTGTGCTCAAGCCCATAGGCAGGAGCTCATTCAAGATTTGTACAAAACCTGGCAGGATCCAGCAAGGGGAACTATGCATGGTGGCATGATCAAGTATGGTTACAAATTTACTTTCCTCTGCTTGCTTAATTTATTGTTTTTATTTTTGGCTATTGTCGCTACCTGTGCAGGAGCTCATTCAAGATTTGTCTATTTTTGTCTATTGTCGCCAATGGGAAACCCAACTTATTATGTATTTTTGAAATGTTTTGCTTTTATAATCCAGGGAACTGCTTATTGCATTCCGCCGTTCCACTGGTCAAAAACCTCAACGAATTATATTCTACAGGTAATGTTCTCAATGAGACAGTTTCTGCTTGGAAGTAGGCTTTTTTCTTTTTTTGGTTCCTGATATTTTGTGTTTAACAGGGATGGAGTAAGTGAAGGGCAGTTCTATCAAGTTTTGCTTTATGAGCTCGATGCAATTAGGAAGGTAATCATCCTTCTGTAGTCTTTGGTGTCATCCGACCATTACTTGTATAAATCTTTAAACTCACGTGTGGTATGCATGCAGGCTTGTGCATCGTTGGAGCCAAATTACCAGCCCACCGTAACCTTTGTGGTGGTCCAGAAACGTCACCACACAAGGCTGTTTGCTAATAACCATCGCGACAGGAATGCTGTCGACAGAAGTGGAAACATATTACCTGGTATGTCATTTGAACTTGTTTCATTAACATCTTTCCATTTGTTTGTTAAACCAAATTCTGTTACTTTATAAACTGTCCCATGAATATGTGTAGGTACTGTTGTTGATTCAAAGATCTGCCACCCAACAGAATTCGATTTCTATCTTTGCAGTCACGCTGGAATACAGGTCTTTTTCCCCCTTATATTTAATCTGTGGGATATTTGCTTCATTGTTGACTTACTGTTCTCTGATGTTAAAATGACAGGGAACAAGCCGCCCGGCTCATTACCATGTTTTGTGGGATGAGAACAAATTTTCTGCTGATGCTCTTCAGACTCTGACTAATAACCTTTGTTACACGTACTTTCCGAATTCGTCCTTGGATCAATTTATCTGCAGTTTTCCTGGTTTTTTGCCTATTAATTAATTAATTAAATTTTCTTTTGTAGATATGCAAGGTGTACCCGCTCAGTTTCAATTGGTATGTATTGATGTTTCTTTGCCTTTTTTATTTCTTTTCTTTTTTGTTTATCTAAGCTTGTATATTTGCTCATCATATATATTCATAATGGTGTTTTTGTCAGTTCCTCCGGCGTACTATGCTCATCTGGCTGCTTTCCGTGCTCGTTTCTACATGGAGCCTGAAACCTCAGACAGTGGCTCAATGACGAGCGGTGCTGTTCCTGGTCGTGGTGGAGCAGGTGGTGGTGCAAGGCAAACTAGGGCTCCTGGAGTGAATGCTGCTGTGAGGCCACTCCCTCAGCTTAGGGAGAATGTTAAGAGAGTTATGTTTTACTGCTAAGCTGCTGCTGGTGCCTTGCTGAGGTGTTGAAACTCCACTTTTGCATCGTTTGTCGATTGCTTCTGAGGTTCAGAAGAAGACTATCTTTTCTATTCTATGGGTTGTAATGATCCATCTACCTATATGTGATTTTGGTTTGGACGTATTGCTGGTGTGCGCTTTTTATCCGTAGAAAACAATTTCTGTGATTTGTCATTTTAATGGGATTTCCTTGTGCTCTATTTTGTTTGTTCGTGAGCGGTTGATTGATAATTTGATGAACAATTTCTGTAATATTGTCATTTTAATGGGATTTCCTTGTGCTCTTTTTTGTTTGTTTGGAAGGGATCAACTGATGATCATGTGTTCAAATATATTTGTAAGGCTCGGGATTATTTTGTTTTCTCGAGGAATGTTGGAGTTCAATCATTAACAATACTAGATAGTGGTTTATTGTCTTGATGTCTAATATTATTCGAGGGTGTCATTTTGTCATCATAAAAATATATTTACTATTATACACAATTTTTTAATGTTTAATAATATATATTTTTTTTAAACATTGAGTTTTTTGTGCATAATAATGATGATTTTTATGTATAATGATGCTTTCAATGTTTAATAATATAATTTTTTTTTTAAACATTGAGTATTTTGTGCATAATAATAACAGTGAGTTTATTCACACAAGTTTTTGTCCATTAATTATTATAAAGAATGCCATGTAATGGTTATGAATAGGTATTTAACCCATAATGAAATAGATGAATCTTTGATAACACAAAAAAGACATACGTACAACCCAATTTGTGTTCTTTAGTTATTACACCTTGGTTTTAATATTTATTATAATATTATTTGTTCAACGTGGAACAAATTTTAGCCACATTAATCACACAATTAATTCTGGGTAAAAACAACTTGGTTATGTGTTACTGGTGTTGGATATGGAAGGTTTATAGATGACAATGACTATGTAAATCAGGATTGAAGATGATGACGTTGTATGACAACTGCCCTCAAGATAGTTTTTTTAAAAGGAAAAGAAAAGTATTATTGAAGGAGTACAAGAGCTAGGTTACAACATAGTGAAATTGACAGTACAACAAACCTCACATCACAAACAGAACCCCATGCCACAAAGAAATACATCAATGTCCTAAGAACCAAAGATTCTAGGATTCCAACACCAATCTTGAAAGAAAAAGGAAGAGACATTTTTAAAGGACATTTTAACGTGATTTTTTTTTGAACAATTCTCATCACCAACCAGAGGCATTATGCGATACAACCCCACCCCAAAGATAGTATTTAAAACTTTCATTTGGACTGTAAATGTAGATTCTACAAATTTTAGAATGATATGTAGTGCGCGCTATAGATTGGGATGCGTTTGAAATGTATTCCGAGTGCTATTTAATATTTGAAGAGTTGTGGTGTCTTTTCGAGAATAGGTACATAGGTTGGTTCCCAACAACCTAGGCCATCCCATCGCCTGTTTTTAGATCAAAGCTACATTATTGTTTTCGTTCGTTGTATTGAGATTGTAAATTTATTTATTGTCACTGCTATTGACGTCCGATTTTGCTCAATACACATTTATTGTACAATAATATGTTATATATATGAGTGTATTGAGCAAAAGTTAGAGTAATTGATAGTCATTCCCATTTTTTTTTCATTATCTTGATTGTTATAGGAATTCCCATTTTTTTTTGAGTGGGTCTCATGTGCACCGTGCACTCATAGTGCATTTTAGAGGCGTGCAACTATAAAAAATAGAAACATGCAACTATTTCAAACAGAAGCATGCAACTATGTTCTCATATTAACAGTTGCACTTTTCAATATAACAAGTTGCACGCTTTTAAAATGCACTATGAGTGCACGGTACACCCGGGTGCATACAAGACCTAACCTTTTTTTTTCATTATCTTGATTGTTATAGGAAAGTTTCAATGAATATATATTCTCCCAGTTAGAGCTGTTAAAATGGGACAGACCAACCGTCTATATATAAGGCGGGTTGGATTGAGTATTTATGAGCCCGTCGAAAAAACGGGCCCGTTTGGGTGGCTATAGTCCTCTCCCAGAGCTTAGACCTTCGATAGTCGGCCATTTGGGCGGTGAGTTGGGGCGGGTTGGGTTGGCTTGGCCCGCGGTTTTTTTTTAAAAATTAATTAACTTTTTTAAATGATGTGATGACAAAATTAATGATGTGATGACAAAATTAACAAGGAGCTCGATCGACTTGCTAATTGTTATATACTACCTGACAATAACGCTAGAGTTTTTAATTATTCATAATATTATTATATGATTTTGTTTAATTAGTTGATGTTAATTAGCGTAAGGATGAGTAAACAGTATCTTGCCAATGTAGCTCTGAATTAAGAAGATGAATGTCAAGGTTGGTGGAGAATCTGTTAGGTTGCTCAGGCTAGTCTATTTTACATCATTTGTATCGTTTGTGGGTTAATTCCTCCTATTTGTCATCTTTTGTGGAATAAAAAGTACCATGTTTAATTAATATCTAATACATTGTGCATGATTTTCATCTGAAAAATTGAAGCCAAGGCTCCCCCGTTACGGCATTAATGAATATATACTGTTAGCTAAACCCGGAAAATACTTATTTAGAACTGATAAAAATACCCAATATGAAATGATCAAATTCCTTTTTGCCCCATGTTGATAAATGATAAATTTTTGCCCCTTTAATGATACATTTATCCAATGATACATACATTTACGTACCCTCACTTAAAAAGACGACACATGAAAATTAATTTAATAAGAATAAATATATCATTAAAAAAGGACAAAAAATAATTTTATAAATATTGGGTAAAAAAGAGTTTTCCATACACTATATTGGGGACTAAAATTGGCAAATATAAACTATATTGGGGACTAAAATTGAGACTAAAATTGAACATTGTTAAAGTTATTGAGACTAAATCAACGACAAAAAAAAATCATGAAACTAGATCTATTTAAAGCCAAACTTATGAGACCAATTGCGATTCAAACTCCACTTTATTGACAGTTCAAATTCTTTTTTGTTTAACACTTGATAAAAAAATATTTTTTGCCCTTTTATGACATATTTACCTTATTACATGAATGTCATATTTTTTTATCTTTTTATGACATATTTACCTTATTATATGAATTAATATCTATACCTTTCACTGGATCGCGACCCAATGTGCCAAATTGTGGAATTTGTACTAGAGAGGTGGCAGAGCCTCCACAACTTGTCGAGAAACACAAGCGCTTCGAAACTTTTAAGGAAAGTGTTCATCTTGTTAACAATTTCAACAAGCTGGGAAAGTCTTATAAGTTGGGGTTGCTGACACGACGAGTCACGAGCTTAGGACCCGTCGTAAACATAAATATATAGAAAGAAGATTTATGTACGACGTGTAACCGGCCCTAAAAACCAGCTAGACTGTGGTAATTAATTAAGACTATGTGATTTTCATTGAAAAAATTATTTTTAACATACAGATTTTTTCCAAACTATTATTCGAATGTACAATTTTTTTTTTGGGATTAAATTTTTTTTAGTCCTGTAACTTTGTATCGTTTTCAATTTGGTCCCGATTATTTTGACTTTTTGATTTTGGTCATGTAAGTTTCCTAAAATTTTTAAATTGGTCATTTTCACCTGCTACAGCAAGTTACCAAACAAGTAAACACCACATATGTAATTATTTTATTTTTCTCTTTAATTTCGAAGCGCCACTTGAGCTCTTTTAATCCTAATAATTTTAGTCGGGTTTAAAACAATTTGTATATCAAAAGATAAAGCGAATCAAGTCGATTTACTGGGTCTAAACTGACCCAAAAAAAAAAAAAATTAAATCAATAAACGTAGACAACCACTTTCCCTTCCTAAAAAAATACGAAAAAAAATTCGACACAAATTATTTGAATTAAAAAAGTTTAGTTGACATTTCGAAATTAAAGAAAAAAACAAAATAATTACATAGGTGGCAGTTACCTGTTTGGCGACCTGCTACAACAGGTTAAATGACCAATTTCAAAATTTTTAATAACCTGCAGGACCAAAATCAAAAAGTCAAAATAATCGGGACCAATTTCAAAACGAAGCAAAGTTACAAGACTAAAAAAATTTAAACCCTTTTTTTTTACTATTATTCTAAGGTACAATTGCACTTATACATATGTAGTTGAACTTGCATATCATGTATTGAATAATGATATAGTTGCTTGTACTTTATACTAAAATTATGGTCTTTATTGTATTCTGGGATTTCTCAGGAATTTTCCAAATATTGTTTGATCTTTGGTAATTTTGTTTATGATGTCCTACAATTTCGAGATTTAAACCAAATTCGTCCGATAATTTTCCACCTTTATTGAAATGGTCCCGTAACTATCAATATTTTCAATTTAGTCCCACACAAGTATTCAATTTGTTCCAATTTAGTCCAAAACCGGAGATCGATCAGAAACATCCAAAACGATGTCGTTTTAGTCGCGAAAATTAGGGGCGCGTGATACACACGCCACTAAAACGGCGTCGTTTTGGGTGTTTTTGGTCGATCTCCGACGTTCTGGGATTAAATTGGAACAAATTGAATACATATGAGACTAAATTGAAAAATTTAATAGTTGCGGGACCATTTCAATAAAGGTGAAAACTTATGGGACGGATTTGGTTTAAATCCCTACAATTTCAAACTCTCAATTTTTTTTTTGTTATTTTATGTTGCCGCGGGAAGTTACTGGACATTTGCAATTTCAAACTGTTATTTTATGTTGCTGTAGGAAGTTGCTGGGCATTTGCAGTCGTCGGGGCAGTTGAGGGAATAAACAAAATAAAAACAAACCAATTGGTTTCATTATCCGAACATGAACTTGTTGATTGTAGCAATTAGAGGAACTATGGATGTAATGGGGGATATCCAGATTTAGCGTTTGAATTCATAATAAAGAATGGTATTACAACATGGACAAATTATCCTTACACACCTCGAGCTGGAAGATGTAATAGAAAAAAGGTATATAACGTCTTCTTTGCAAGAAATCAGACTCCTATAGACAAAAACATTTTTCCGATTAATTTCATGCCATTGATAATTTAAGGGAATAATGTTTTTTAAGGACAGTAATTTATGGGGGGTTGTATTTTAAGGACAATAGTTTTACGGACTTGAAAATGTAGGACAATATATTTTAAAATTTGTACATTTAGGAAGATATGTTTTAAAATTTATAAATATAGGACAATATGTTTTAAAAATATGTAAATGTAGGACAATTGAGCCTGGACCTCACATGATATTTCAGCTCGATTTGGGCTTTATTCGGATTCAATTGTCCTACATTTACATATTTTAAAATATATTGTCCTATAGTTACATATTTTAAAACATATTGTCCTACATTTCCAAGTTCATAGAATTATTGTCCTTAAAATACAACCCCCCAAAATTATTGTCCTACAAAAATATTTTTCTCGATAATTTAATAACTTTGGTTTGACTTTGCGACAAGTCAACTCTCTGGCGGTTGCAATTGATGGGTAAGAGTTTGTTCCTGCTAACGACGAAGTTTCGTTGTTGAAAACAGTAGCTAATCAACCTATAGTCGTTGTGATGGATGCAGCTGGAAGAGAATTCGGTGCATATGATTCGGTAACATAAAACATTGATTTAATTTTGTGACACAAAAGAACTTTTATTTTTACGTTAGACTATTTATAAACTCATCCCAAAAATTATATATATTTTGGCGATAGGGGGTGTTCTCAGGTCCTTGTGGGACAAACGTGGACCATGCGGTGGTGCTAGTGGGTTACGGAAGGACAGCGGAGGGTGTCAATGTTGGAAATTTGGTTTTGAGAGTGTTCTAGCACTCAAGGTTGACCAAATTATTGAGGAGTTAAAACGTTGATTTTTTGTAAATTAAACGTGACGAGATTGTTCTACTCGCGGAGTAGATGATCGTGGTATATTTAATATCTCAATATCTAATTTCGGTGAGTGAGAAATTAATTAAAGAAGATGAGACATTAATGCTCTAGTGAGAGAGTAATTGGTGGGTGAGTGTTGGCCAAGTGTAGTTTTCCCACTCATCCCACATTGGAAACAAGAAGGAAAGTTTCCTAGTATAAATAGAAGCTTATGGTCATGTTCTCCAAAATAGTGCATGGGGACCCTAACCATGAACCACACACGCGCGCGCGCGCACCCCGCCCGGGTCCTGGTTCTTGGCAATTGGCAATTGGTCTTTGGGTGGGCTTTGGGGCCCATCTATCTTTTTGGAGACCCAAAAACTCTAAATGGGCCAATTAATTTTTGGAACCAATGAATTGGGCTGCCCATCCGGATTTGGGTCGGCTCAGGAGTCAAGACTTAAGCTTATCCAGGATTCGAAATTTGAATAATAGGTTCAACGAACCTGGACGGTCTCATGCGGTCAAAACCGCCCCGCTGAATTCGTGCGGTCATAACCGACCACAAAATTCGTGGGCTTCCCACGTTTTCCTCAACTCCCCTTAAGAATTCCGTCTATATATACTGACCCTCATAATTCCTCTCAGTCACTTTTCGAACCCTACGAAAAACAACTCTGCAATTCTGCGTACATATCTTCTTCCATCTCTCTGCTCATACTCCGATATAGTTCGTTGATAGTATTATTTCAGTGGTGCTCCTGATATAATACTTGAACCGTTTTACCTTTTGGGATAATTACGCACCATCCTGTGAGCACTATCCAGGGTGTATTTTGTCTTGCGGGGAAAAAGATTTATCCTTGACTCGATTCAGTTTTGTTTTTTGCACTTACGTTTTTTCGCCACTGCAGTATTATTAACAATCGCAAGACAAAATATAATTTAATACTGCTATATCGAACTAACAACAACAAAACGTTGATGTGATTGGCGTCACTGATGGTGGTAACAACACGAACCCTGGTTTAGCTGCGGCTACTCCTACTCTGACAGTTTCGGGTGCTCCTGCTACTCCCGTTACTGGACTAGGTGCGTCTACTCCTGCTAACACGAACACTCAGTATCGATATGATGTTCAAATGACTGATGGTCCGTTTGCCTTCACTGGATTCGGAATGCCCCCTACTGGTAACCAGTATGTTGGAATGTCAGCAAATGCTTCTGGGAGCCAATATGTGGGAATACGGTTAATCCGTTTGCTGGATTGTACTCTGGAAATCCTTTTCTGGAAGGCCCTCAGAGCAATTCTTTTGTGGATAACTCTGGTGGAAATCCTTTCATTGGAGAAAACCAGTTTGTGAGCAACACTGGTGGTAACCCATACGTGGGTTCAATGTTTCAAGCTTCTCAACCAGGGACTGTAAGGCCTTTGCTGGCGCAGGCAGAAAAACCCGAGAAGTTTTCGGGTGCAGATTTTAAGAGGTGGCAGAATAAGATGGAGTTCTACCTGACCACCTTATCCGTAGTGAAGTACCTCAAGGAGGACTGTACAAAAATACCTGATGATAATGCTGATCAGGTAACGAGGATGACTTATGACCTCTGGATCAGTGGGGATTACTTGTGCCGGAATTATATTCTGGGTGGACTGAGTGACGCTCTGTACAACGTCTACGTTCAACACAAGACTGCCAAAGAAATGTGGGCTTCTTTGGAGAAGAAGTACAAGACAGAAGATGCAGGAACGAAGAAGTTCGTCATTGCTGCATTGTACGACTTCAAGATGGAAGACCACAAGCCGGTTGTCGACCAAGTTCAAAAGCTGCAGCTGATTTTCCATAACATTACTGCAGAAGGAATGGAGCTGCCAGAACAGTTTATGGTGACAACTGTGATTGAAAAATTATCTTCATCTTGGAAGGAGTTTAAATCTTACCTCAAACACAAGCGAAAGGAGATTAGCTTGGAGGATTTGATTGTCCGGCTTTGAATTGAAGAAGATGGCCGGAAAAGATAAAGGAAGGTCTTGACTTCTGCAATCGAGGCCAAGATAAATTTGATGGAGAAAAAGGATCCATCAAATAAGAGAAAACGCCCCAACGACAAAGATGTCAAAGGGAAGTCTGCTGCTCCTGCCACAAAGCAGAAATTTGTGTTCTCTGGAAAATGCTACAACTGTGGCAAGCCCAATCATCGGGCAAGTGATTGTAAATAGCCCAAGAAAGACTCTGTGAACGTGGCTGAACGGGAGGTCACGGAGGCTGATTTGTCTGCTGTGGTGACTGAAGCCAACATGGTGGACAATAAGAAGGAATGGTTTGTGGACACTGGGGCCACTTGCCATGTCTGCTCGGAGAAGTATGCATTCTCCACCTATTCTCCTCCTAAGGGGAGAAAGTTGTTTAAGGGCAACCAGGCCTCGTCTGAAGTGGCTGGTGTTGGAACGGTTGTGCTGAAGCTGACCTCAGGGATGGAGCTGAATGATGTGCTGCATGTCCCAGACATCCGGAAGAACTTGATCTCTAGCTCATTTTTAGTTAGTCACAAGTTTAAGTTAGTGTTTGAGTCTGACAAAGTTGTATTGAGTAAGTTTGGTACTTTTCTCGGGAAAGGTTATCTCGAGAATGGTTTATTCAAAATGTCAGTCATGGTTGTAAGCCGTAAAGGCAAAAATACTACTATTAATGAGAAAGCTTCTACTTCTGTTTATATCGTTGAGTGTTCTTCTTTTTGGCATTTTAGATTAGGACATGTTAATTTAAAAGCTATAAAACGTATAGTAAATTTGAATTTACTTAACATTGCAAACGTTGATACATCCAAAAGATGTGAGATATGTGTAGAAGCAAAAATGGCTAAAGTACCATTTAAATCTGTTGAAAGGAACACAACCCCTCTAGAATTAATTCACACGGATGTATGTGATTTAAAATTTGTGCAAACTAGAGGTGGAAAAAAGTACTTTATTACTTTTATTGATGATTGCACTAGATTCTGCTACGTTTATCTTTTACGAAGTAAAGATGAAGCAATTGAAGCGTTTAAACGTTACAAAATTGAAGTAGAGAATCAATTGAACACTAGAATTAAAACAATTCGTAGTGATAGAGGTGGAGAGTATGTGGCTCCATTTGAATAGTTATGTGTTGAGTCAGGCATCATCCATCAAACGACAACCCCTTACTCACCTCAATCGAATGGTGTTGCGGAAAGAAAAAAACCGAACACTATAAAAGAGATGATGAACGCTATGTTAATCAGCTCGGGTTTACCTCAGAACTTGTGGGGGAAAGCTATTCTGTCAGCTAACTACATTTTAAATAAGATTCCACTTAAAAATACGGATGAAACTCCTTATGAGATGTGAAAAAAACGCAAACCATCTTACAAACACCTCAAAGTGTGGGGGTGTTTGGCTAAAGTTGAAGTGCCCCTTCCTAAACAAGTGAGAATCGGACCTAAAACGGTTGATTGCATCTTTATAGGATACGCCCTCAACAGTAGTGCTTATCGATTCTTGATTCACAAATTCGAGATACCCGATATGACAGAAGGCACTACAATAGAATCAAGGAATGTCGTATTCTTTGAAAATGTCTTCCCTTGTAGGGATAAAGAAGAAGTGAGTTCAAACAAACGAACACACGAAGAATCAGATGACACTGCAGGTCCTTCCACTCAAGAGAGTGAAGATCCAAGACACAGTAAACAAGCTAGAATTGATAAGACTTATGGTCCAGACTTCATCACTTACGTGTTGGAAGACGAACCTCAGTTTATCAAAGAAGCTATGTCCAGACCGGATGCTCCGCTCTGGAAAGAAGCTATTAATAGCGAATATGATTCAATTATACAAAATCACACGTGGGAGTTGGTTGACCTCCCCAAAGGTTGCAAGACATTAGGATGTAAGTGGATCCTTAAAAGAAAATACAAAGCAGATGGATCAGTTGAAAAATATAAAGCTCGGTTGGTTGCTAAGGGTTTTAAGCAAAAGGAAGGGTATGATTTCTTTGACACCTATTCACCTGTTACGAGGATTACATCCATTAGTGTACTTATCGCGATTGCTGCCCTACACAATCTCGAAATACATCAGATGGATGTAAAGACTGTTGGGGAATTGATTGCCCGGATCTATTCGGGATGAATATTTAAATACAAATTTAATTATAACAATTATTACTAGCATGAATTAATCCTAAATTAATTCAAATAATAATTCAACAACAAATCATGCATATAAACAGTTCACATAAAACCTACGCATGCGGAATTACTACGGGTTTACGTGAACTAACCTCTTGGAGTGACAATGGTCTCGTCGATTAAACACACCAAAAAGCCTTCCCAAGTATTCCCTAGTCCTTGCTCGACAATCCGGTGGAAGGAAGCTCGCGAACAATTAACAAAAGGGAAAATAAAATTTGTTGCACCACCTTTGTGGATTTACTAATTTTTCCAGCACATGGAATTGTACTTGGGAATGAAACACTCATCCCCTATTTATAAAGGGTGTTGGTCGAATTGTAAAGGAAAAATAATGTGGGAAAATCTTTTCTCGATCTCCAAGAAATCTTGAATATATCTCATATATATTCTTTTCTCCATAATTAAAATATTCCACAAAAAATCCCAACACCTCTTGTTATGGGAATTTTTGAAAAATAAGGATCAAGATTCCAAGATTTGGATCTTCTTGAATTTATGAGATATACCTGTATTGCAAGGATACATATCTTCCATAATATCTTTTCAAGAAAATTAAGAAAATCTTTATTTCCCTTATTCTTTCAAAATTTTTGAAATTTACATATAAATAACCAAGTGGGAGATTTCTTGAATTTAATGAGATAATCTTGTATTTCAAGAATACATATCTTCATTCCATAACAAAATTCAAAGAAAATCTTTCTCCCCTTTTATTCATAATTTTTGAAAAATGAGGAAAAATAAGCAACAAAATTTATTTTATTTTTAAACACCTGTTGGGCTACTTGAGGGGCCTTTAGGAGAATTAAGATTGGACCTTCCAATGGATCTTGAATTATCAATATTGAGCCACATTATTATTCAAGCCTATAAATATTAATTAATCCCACTACATAATTAATATTGGACTATCCATCTTAACCCATGTTTAAAGCTTAATATGGCTCCCATTATTATTTCCGTGTTTAAGATTATCTAGCCCATTAATTAATTCAAGCCACTGAAATAACTTTCCATTAATTAATATCTTTTATCCTTGGTAAAGGAACGGTTCAACATTATTATCCATACCGGAAACTAGTTCCACTTGCAAGATTTGGTATGATAAAACTTATGAACCTCCCAAGGGGGCAAATCGAACAAAGCGTGATTTTGCACACGATTCTCCGTATTAAATCTTAGCAATCACATGTGACCAATAATATTGCCCAAGATATAAAGTATTGAATCTCGTTGATTCTCTACCCATAATAAGTCAAAGCAATAATTACTAACCACACGCGATCCTATTTAAGGGGACTAAGATTAAGAAATAACGAACCACCGAGGTCTAATTCTTCCTAGTTCGGATTTCAAGAATTTGTCCTCCTCAGAGGGTCCTATTCAAGCATCAATCATGCACTAGTGTAATCTCTTGGTCAAGACAAACCAATCGAGCCTTACACTTCAACCTTTCACGATGGATTGTTCATTTCCATCTAGGTTGTGAATGGTGTACTTTTAGTTACAAAGGAACGTTAATTTAATCTTTCGTGATCTCGTATCACTAAATTAACTACAATGTAACACGACTATTTATTGAACAGTTATGCAAGAAATATATGTAACATTCGATGATATTTAAAGCATTAGTGATAAACAATTTATTTCAAGAATAAGTTAAAATTCACCGATTATACAAAGTAAAAGCATACTTTCCAAAGATAATCCCAACAATCTCCCACTTATACTCAAAGTCCGCTTTTAAGTATACTACATCATGTATCGTCGGTAGTTTCTAACACGTGACATCTAATGTCACCCACACGAACCTAATAATGTCTCCCACTTATACTCAAAGCAGATTAGCAACCATCTTGACACCCATTCCTTCCACATGTCTCGAATGTATTCTCGAGGCGGACCTTTATGAATGGATCGACAGGTTGTCTTCTCGACGCGATCTTTGCTACCTCTATATCTCCTCTCTTGATTTCTTGTATAAGATGGTATTTCCTTTCAATGTGTTTGTCGGCCTTGTGGGCTCTTGGTTCCCTTGAATTTGCAAATCGCCCAAGCATTGTCGAAAAAAAGATGATTGTCTTTGGGCAAATTCGAATTACATCCAAGTCCACTAGGAAGTTCTTGAGCAAACCCCTTCTTTTTTGCCAAATGACATAGATGCTTCCATGGTAGAATCTGCGATGCATTTCGCTTGACGCTTCTCCATGTCATGGCTCCTCCCCAATGCAAAACACACTACCAGAGGTAGATTTTCTCGAATCTAAGTCCGATTGGAAACCGAGTCCGGAAGTGTGGCCGCGATTGGGGATTAGACTATCGATCGATAAACCAACATTCTATCTCGAGTTCTTTTCGATACTTGAGAATGTTTTTAAAATCAATGTTCTTTCCCGGGTTACTTTGATATCTTGCCACCATGCCAACGGCAAAGCAGATATCCGGGTCTCATGCACAAAGATTGCATACATAAGGCTTCCAAGCGGTAAAGCATAAGGAATGCCTTTCATGTCATCTAATTTTTTGTGTCTTAGGGCACATTTTTGATAGATGGATTCCATGCCCGAAAAGGTACGAAGCCTTTCTTGGAATCGCGCATCTTTGAATCTTTTCAAGGCAAAGTGTCTATGTATGAAGCTTTGCGATAAGCCTATCATTATTTTCTTTGCGATCTCGAAGTGATCTTGATCCCAAGGATGTGCCCGACTTTCCCTAAGTCCTTCATATCAAACTATTTTGAAAGCCATGCCCTTACGTCGATAACACCTTTACATCATTCCCGATGAGCGTAATGTCGCTTCACGATAGTACTAAGAATACCTATGCAGATTCCGACACGCTTTTTATACACATAACTTTCGAACTCATTTTGATCAAACCCGTAAGACTTTATAACATGATCAAAACATTGGTTCCAAGCTCGATGCCCGTTTGAGTCCGTAAATGGACTTCATGAGCTTACAAACTAGGTGTTCTTGGCCCTTTTCAATGAAGCCTTGGGGTTGTTGCATATAGATTTCTTCATCAAGACTTCCGATTAAGGAAAACCGTCTTGACATCCATTTGCCGATTTCAAAATCGAGATCTTGCAAAGAATCGACAAGAGAATCCGGATGGACTTGAGAATTGCTACTGGTGAAAAGGTTTCATAGTCGATCCTTCTTTCCGAGTATAACTTTTCGCCACAAGCCTTGCCTTGAAAGTTTCCACCTTCCCATCCGTCCCTTTTTTTCTCTTGTATACCCACTTGAAACCAATGGGTTTGACCACATTAAGTGGTTCGACTAGCTCCCACACTGTTATGATCCATAGAACCCATTTTTTCATTGCCTTTTGCCAAGAAAAGATCCTTGTCTTGGATTGCCTCATCATATGTCCATGAGTCCGATTCGTCTTGTCCAGGGAATCAAGTCCGAGGACTCTCCTATCCCCATGAATCTCGGGTTGTCTCACAACCCTCCCACTACTGACGAGGTTAGGTTCAGAAAGTGTGTCGCTTGGTATGTCATCTTGTACAATTGGCAATGAGGTTAGCCCCCTTAGCTCACTTAAGGTAATCTCATGAGGTCTTCTTTCGTTCATATAGTCTTCCTCCAAAAATCTAAAGTGGGTGCTTATTACCACCTTTTGATCTTGGGACCATAGAACATACACCCTTTTTGTTCCCCTCGGGGTATCCTATAAACAACCTTAATTTCGATCGAGGATCCAATTTCCGGCTTTCTTGTCCAGTATAGGTAGGACACCCCCAAATTCTCATGTGTCTCAAACCTGGCTTTTCTCGGTCCACAATTCTTTGGGAGTTTTGAGAACAGATTTAGATGGCACCAAGTTCGAGAATGTAAGCCACTGTTTCAAAGGCATGACCCCGTAAACGACTTGGGAAGATCCGCATAACACATCATTGATCTAACCATTTCTAAAAGAGTTCTTTTTTTTCTCGCAACCCCTTTTTGTTGAGGGGAAAAATTATTTGGGGGCAATCCCTTCATCGACAAGTAGTTAGAAACTCATCTTTTTGAGGTACTCGCTCCACGATCGGATCGTAGAGACTTGATACGTTTTTTTCCCTATGATTCTGCTTGAGCCTTAAATTCTTTTGAATTTCTCAAAGGTCTCAGATTATGCTTCATAAGGAAAATATAACCGTACCTTGAGTAGTCATCAATAAAAGTGATGAGATACTCATAACCTCCTCTTTGCTTTGGTTGACATTGGACCACAGAATTCTGTGTGAGCGATTTCTAACACTTCTTTGACTCTATTCCCCTTGGCTCCGAATGCCCTCTTGGTCATTTTACCCTCCAAACATGATTCACAGGTTGGAATTGGTTCAACTTGGAGAAACTCCAGTGAACCGTCTTTCACCAACCTTTAGATCCTCTTTGGATTAATATGTCCCAATCTTAGATGCCATAGAAGTGTTTCGTTCACGTCTGATGAACGTTTTCTTTTATTGGAAACAATTCATGTGTTATAGGATGCATTTCGTGAGTGGTGTGCACAGTTAATTGTATAGAGATTACTTGACAACGTTCCATGACAGATAAATTTATCATAAAGAGAAATTGTAACAACTTTATCAAAAGTAACCGAATATCCATCAAAGTAAAGTTTAGAAACCGAAATTAAATTCTTTCTAAAATTCGGAACGTAAAGAACATCTCTTAAAATTAAAACTCTGTTTTCAAAAGACAGTGCACATCGCTCCAAATGCCACTCTCAGAAGATCGCCCGGTGTGATGAGGATCTCACTCCCACTAAGTTAGGGTCCGCTTGAACCCCAGTAAAAGTGAAACAAACATGATCAGTGGATCCCAGATCCACCACCCATAAATGGGAGGCATACGCCGCTAAGCAAGTTTCAACAACTAAGGCGTGAGAATTACCTTTCTTTCCATTCCTTTTGGGATTGGAACAGCCGACCTCCAATGTCCTTTTCACCGCGACTTGAAGCACCTCTCCTTCGGGCTTGCTCACTCCTCCACCTCCTTCACCTTTTCTTTGCCTTGTTTTTTGAGTTCATTTGCTTGTGGTTTTTGTCCTTTTTCTTGTTCTTACCACCCCTTGGCCTAGAAGAAGAAGAAGGTCCATTTGCCACCAAGGCTTGGCTCTTTTGCCCAATAGAATTCTTGCCGAGACCATAGCTTGCAATAGATTAGGCATCGAGAACTTCGATTATTCATCCGTAGTTAAAACGAATATTCAAAACTTTTTCGGCAGAGAATGGAGCACTAAATCGATTTGGGTCTCGATGTCATATTCGGCGCCAAGTACCTCAAGTTTGTTAAGGTGAGCCATCATCTGGAGAACGTGCTCCCTTACGGGCGTTCCTTCCACCATTTTCATAGAGAGCAAGTCCCTCATGGTGATCCGACGAGCCACACGGTTCCGATGTTGAAACATCGCTTTTAAGACTAGTCATGATGTCTTGTTTATCTTAACGGTGTTGGTGTTGCAACACATCCGACATTGAAGCCAAGATGGTACACTTTGCCATTTCGTTTTGATATCAAGATACTAAACTAACCGATTTATTCGACTGGTTATATATTTTCCGGGTTTAGGTGTAGTGAGAATTAGTTATGGCTTTTAATGCAATGAGGACAATAGTAAGTTTAACTCAATCAACAAAGTTTTCACCAAGAAGCAAATTGTCTTTAAGTATATTGAATAAATTGGATTAAAAGGTTGCTACATGATGAACGGAAATAAATAATAATATGCATAAGCACAAATATATCACAAAATTCAATCACATGTTTCATATTAAAATCTCAAAAAATATGAACATCAACCAACATCTCAAAACATTGTTTAAATTGACGGGGTGGGTCATTATTTAAACACATTCAAGAAAGTTACAAATAAGAACAATTACAAACCTTTAATATCCAGATTAATAGTTGGTCGCCACTTGACCAATATAAAATTGACAGGTTTTGGGAAGTATATGCATATCAATTTTATACCTAAGTAATAACCATGATTAAATCTGAAATTATTATTTCGCTTTGAAAGGCCTCGTGGGGAGGGTCATCGCCGCCACTAGTAATAATCCATAATCATCCATTTGGAATTTATTCATGTGAAAGCTATCTTATTTAATTAAATGGATTTCTCCAAAAGAATTGACAAATAAATAAATCATGGAGGTCAAAATTAATTCAATTTTATTATCCAGGAATAAAATTGTCAATTAATTGTTTAAGCATACTTAGTAATTTTCGAAAGTGAGATTTTTCAAAATATTTTTTCATGCATCGCAAATTTAAACACAATTTAAATAAACATAAAATTCATAAAAAATCAAGACAAAAAATAAATTTTTGGTCCATTTTAATTGTATGGTTAATTTTGTCATGTCTTTTTTTTTTTTCCTTCATCGTTCGTCTCGAAAAGATAGTTTAAAAAAAAAAAACCTCATTTTAGAGTGCCCCATAACTTTGTATATTGCTTATTTTATGTCCCATTTTGCCAAACGCCATATCGTTTATGACACATGACTTGCCGCCCACGCGATTTTCCGAAAAGGTCGAGAGTGCCAAGAGATCGAAAATGAGCAAATATCGCTCGACTTCATTTTGCAAAAATTGCCAGCGTAAGTTGATCAATGTACAAAGCGACGGGACTAAATTAGGACTTTTAATTATTTCCGATCCGAAATTTATTTACAAAAAATAAATAAAAGATATAGACTAAAATTTTTCAAATCAAACAAATTCTAATCTACTCGTGGATTTTCTCATTATAAAAAAAAACGAATTGAACGAATCAATTAAAAAACCATAATTTATATGCATGCATAAATAAACACATTAAATTCCATGACAATTGGATACCGCAAAAAGGATCTAGCAATTGATTCTACTATCCAATTTCAAATTTAATGTGAAAATTAAATTACAATTTAAAAATCGAGCCTCAAACCGAGGTTTACCATTGTTGGGGAATTGATTCGGGATCTATTCGGGATGAATATTTAAATACAAATTTAATTCTAACAATTATTACTAGCATGAATTAATCCTAAATTATATCAAATAATAATTCAACAACAAATCATGCATATTCACATAAA
The DNA here is from genome assembly GCA_037126765.1 of Stenogyne calaminthoides. Lineage (NCBI taxonomy): Eukaryota > Viridiplantae > Streptophyta > Magnoliopsida > Lamiales > Lamiaceae > Stenogyne > Stenogyne calaminthoides. Next base: position 2,585,592 of record JBBCBC010000044.1, read on the forward strand.
ACCCACGACGCTGAATTACTATGGGTTTACGTGAACTAACCTCTTTGAGTGGCAATGGTCTCCGTCGATTAAACACACCAAAAAAAAAGCCTTCCCAAGTATTCCTAGTCCTTGCTCGACAATCCGGTGGAAGGAAGCTCGCGAACAATTAACAAAAGGGAAAATAAAATTTGTTGCACCACCTTTTGTGGATTTTAATTTTTCCAAAGACATGGAATTGTACTTGGGAATGAAACACTCATCCCCTATTTATAGAGGGTGTTGGTCGAATTTTAGGGGCAAAATAATGTGGGAAAATCTTTTCTTGATCTCCAAGAAATCTTGAATATATCTCATATATATATTCTTTTCTCCATAATTAAAATATTCCACAAAAAATCCCAACTCCTCTTGTTATGGGAATTTTTGAAAAATAAGGATCAAGATTCCAAGATTTGGATCTTCTTGAATTTATGAGATATACCTGTATTTCAAGAATACATATCTTCCATAATATCTTTTCAAGAAAATCAAGAAAATCTTTCTTTCCCTTATTCTTTCAAAATTTTCAAATTTACATATAAATATTTTGGGAGATTTCTTGAATTTAATGAGATAATCTTGTATTTCAAGAATACATATCTTCATTCCATAACAAAATTCAAAGAAAATCTTTCTCCCATTTTATTCATAATTTTCGAAAAATGAGGAAAAATAAGCAACATAATTTATTTTATTTTTAAACACCTTTTTCAGTTATTGGACTTTATGTTGGGCTACTTGAGGGGTCTTTAGGAGAATTAAGATTGGACCTTCCAATGAATCTTGAATTATCAATATTGAGCCACAATATTATTCAAGCCCATAAATATTAATTAATCCCACTACATAATTAATATTGCACTATCCATCTTAACCCATATTACGCTTAATATGATGTTATTATTTCCCGTGTTTAAGATTAAGCCCATTAATTAATTCAAAAAATAGCTTTCCATTAATTAATATCTTTTATCCTTGGTAAAAGGAACGGTTCAACATTATTATCCATAGGAAACTAGTTCCACTTGCAAGATTTGGTGTGATAAAACTTATGAACCTCTCAAAAGGGCAAATCGAACAAAGCGCATTTCGCACACACGATTCTCCATATTAAATCTTAGCAAACACATGTGACCAATAATATTGCCCAAGATATAAAGTATTGAATCTCGTTGATTCTCTACCCGTAATAAGTCAAAGCAATAATTACTAACCACACGCGATCCTATTTAAGGGGCTAAGATTAAGAAATTTGGGGTCTAATTCTTCGTAGTTGGTTATGAAGAATTTGTCCTCCTCAGAGGTCCTAAAAATTCATTCATGCACTAGTGTAATCTCTTGGTCTAGACAAACCAATCTGAGCCTTACACTTCAACATTTCACGATGGATTGTTCATTTCCATCTAGGTAGTGAATGGTGTACTTTTAGTTACAAGGAACTGTTAATTTAATCTTCGTGATCCGGTATCACTAAATTAACTACAATGTAACATCTATTTATTTATTGAAAAAAGAAAAAGAAATATATGTAACATTCGATGATATTTAAAGCATCAGTGATAAACAATTTATTTCAGTAAATAAGTCCGAAATTCAGTCTGATTATACAAAGTAAAAGCATACTTTCCAGTATAATCCCAACAAAGACTGCGTTTCTTAATGGTGAGATAGATGCTGAAATTTACATGGATCAACCTGAGGGTTACATTACACCTGGAAACGAGAAAAAGGTGGATATGTTGTTCGATCTTTGTATGGACTTTTGGCATTTAAAGTTTGACAACAACATGTTGTCAAATGGGTTTTGAATTAACGAATGTGATAAGTGTGTTTATGTGAAGGAAACACCAAATAGTTTTGTTATCGTATGTTTATATGTCGATGACATGTTAATCATGGGTAACAATCACAATGTGATCGTGAATAAGAAAAATATGTTAAATCGGAATTTTGACATGAAAGACATGGGATTAGCAGATGTGATTCTTGGAATCAAAATTGAGAGAACATCAAATGGAATCTCTTTGACACAATCTCATTACATTGAGAGAGTGTTGAAGAAGTTCAATGCATTTGATGATCCACCTGCTAAAACACCTCTAGAACACAATGTTCATCTGAAGAAGAATAGAGGAGAACCTGTGGCTCAGTTAGAATATGCAAGGATCATTGGAAGCTTGATGTACATTACAAATTGCACACGTCCTGATCTTGCATGTGCAGTGAACAAGCTGAGCAGGTACACGAGCAATCCAAGTCACGATCATTGGAAAGCTCTCAGAAGGGTTTTAAGGTACTTAAAGTACACCCTTGACCTTGGGCTATATTACACGAGGTATCCAGCTGTACTTGAAGGGTACATCGATGCTAATTGGATATCGGATACAAAAGACTCATTTTCCACTAGTGGATATGTGTTCACTATTGGAGGAGCTGCAGTATCGTGGAAATCCACAAAACAGACGTGTATTGCCCGTTCCACAATGGAATCAGAATTCATCGCTTTAGATCAAGCTGGTGAAGAAGCAAAATGGCTTCGTAATTTTTTGGAAGACATTCCTTGTTGGAACAAACCAGTGTCGTCGGTAATGGTACATTGTGACTGTCAAGCTGCTATAGGTAGAGCTTCGAATAGTATGTATAACGGAAAGTCGAGACATATCCGTCGTCGACATAACTATGTTAGACATTTGATCTCAACTGGGGTTATAACCATTGATTATGTAAGGTCAAAGGACAACATAGCGGATCCGCTCACGAAGAGCATATGCCGAGATCAAATGAATAAGCTGATAGAGGGAATGAGTCTGAAATCCACAAAGAAAAATTGAAACAGTGGAAACCCAACCATGATGACTGGAGATCCCAAGAACTTGGTTCAAAAGGGAAAACCAAATTGTGAATGTTAGTTGTACAACACTTGAAAATCAGACCATTCCTGACAGCACTAAGTCAAGTGTTGAGCACCCTTAAATGTGGTAAAGGTTAAGTCTTTGACTTTTAATGATTCCTAAAGGTCCAGACGGGACTGAGTATGATGGGACACTCGAGAGGAGATCACCTATGTAAATGAGAAGTGAGGGCCGCTTCAACCAAACATTTATGAAACACAAAAGGGCGTCCATGGCCAAAATGGACAAAACTATGAGAACGAATCGGAGTCGAGACTGACTTGTGTCTGCACTGCCGATAAGGTATACACGAAGGTGGATTGGTTCAAGGTACCGTGTCCACTAAGCCGCTGTATACCCGACAGTGCTGGGCTACGGAAAGTTCAAAGCCCCAAGCTACTTATCCGGAAGCAACTAAGTCTCAAATGAGCGGAATGATGATCCTAAATCCGTATAGATGCAATTTTCACTCATGTGGGGGATTGTTGGAAATTTGGTTTTGAGAGTGTTCTAGCACTCAAGGTTGACCAAATTATTAAGGAGTTAAAACGTTGATTTTTTGTAAATTAAACGTGACGAGATTGTTCTACTCGCGGAGTAGATGATCGTGGTATATTTAATATCTCAAAAACTAATTTCGGTGAGTGAGAAATTAATCAAAGAAGATGAGACATTAATGCTCTAGTGAGAGAGTAATTGGTGGGTGAGTGTTGACCAAGTGTAGTCTTCCCACTCATCCCACGTTGGAAACAAGAAGGAAAGTTTTCTAGTATAAATAGAAGCTTATGGTCATGTTCTCCGAAAATGGTGCATGGGGACCCTAACCATGAACCACACGCGCGCGCCCCGCCCGGCCCGAGTCCGGGTTCGTGGTTCTTGGCAATTGGGCTTTGGGGTCCATCTATCTTTTTGGAGACCCAAAAACTCTAAATGGACCAATTAATTTTTGGACCCAATGAATTGGGCTGCCCATCCGGATTTGGGTCGGCCCAGAGTCAAGACTTGCTTATCCAGATTAATTTGAATCAGGTGTTCAAAATCGACGGTCTCATGCGGTCAAAATAAAAGGCGGTCATAACCGATCATTAAATTCGTGGGCTTCCCACGTTTTCCTCAAAAGAATTCCATCTATATATATCGACGTAATTCCTTTTCATTTTTTTGAACCCTACTTAAAAACAACTCGGTTTCTGCAACATATCTTCTTCCATCTCTCCATCTCCGATATAGTTGACGATAGTATTATTTGATTGGCAAATCGATATAATACTTGAACCGTTTTACCTTTTGGGACAATTACGCACCATCCTGTGAGCACTATCCAGGGCGTATTTTGTCTTGCGGGGAAAATGATTTATCCTTTACTCGGTTTGGTTTTGTTTTTTGCACTTACGTTTTTTCGCCACTGCAGTATTATTAACAGTCAAATTTTGGTTAGCGAAGAATTCTTGGGGAGATAATTGGGGGGAGAATGGTTACATTAAATTAAAACGTGGAATACGTTCTAAGAAGGGGTTGTGTGGTCTTGCGACGAAACCGGTTTATCCTGTAAAAAACTCATCAAGACTCCTGAGGGGCCTTACAATTATGAACTCGAAGAAGAAGAAGACACCGATGATGAGTTTGATAGTATTAGTTGTTTTATTAAATGGTATAAGTTGTTTCATTAAATGGTATTAATTTGATATTATTAAACTATATGTTATTATTTGTTTACTATATTAGTTTGGTGACATAATTAGTTATCTAATGTCAATATAAACAGCAAATTACGTATTTATAACGCTCGATCCGCATTATGTTAACAATAAAAAAATTTATGAGACTAAATTATTTGAGGCCAAATTTATGGGATCAATTGTGATTCAAACTCAAATAACACAAACATCAATTTGAATCCACATTGAAATTGACGAGAGGGGTTCATAAAGGTTGGATTATTCGTTTGAACATATTAAAATTGTATAATAGTACTTGATGACTGTTGCAGTATAATTATGTTTTAAAAGAAATGATCTATGAATCTGTCCTAAAACCATATATAACTAGAAGGGATAGATTTTCATGATACCTGCGTGCACTGCAAATGAGTGTTATTTAATTAAATGGAATTAAAAACATGATATGAATGCTCGATCCTTATTATTTTTTTACCTAGATGAGCTCATAAAATTATTAACTTTTTCTAGATGTTTAATTTATAATTTATTTCATTTCATACAGTTAAAAATATTTTTGTTCCGTTAATTAAATTTCACTTTTTTTTTTTACAAATCGTCTCAAGATAGTTTTTTGTTAAAAAAAACCTCATTTTAGTCCCATAACTTTGTATATTGCTTATTTTATGTCCCATTTTGCCAAACGCCATCGTTTATGACACATGACGTGAGACGATTTGCGAAAAGGTGAGAGTCAAGAGATCGAAAATGAGCAAATAACGACTTCATTTTGCAAAAATTGGACGTAAGTTGATCAATGAACAAAGTGACAGGACTAAATTGACTTTTTAATTATTTTGAAATGATTCATTTAAAAAGTAAAAAGGAACTAAAAATGTTTTTAACTCATACTAGTATTGCACCCGTGCTCACGCACGGTCATTGTTATCATTAAACATTTTATATGTTAAAATAAATATTTTTTATTAATATAAAATTTTATATTGATATCTTGTTTTATTATTTATATTCATGATAATATGAGTTTTAAACTAAGATTTTGATATTTTAAAATTATATTTAATTTCATTCATAAATAACAATATTGATTTGTTGAAGAAAATTCTTTGCAAAGAAGAATTAATATTCTTCACTTTATAGTATTTTGGTTTTGGTTAATTGCAAAAGATATCACCACCTTTAAGGTTTTTATCAATTACAACATATTTTTTTTCTTTGCAATTCGAGACATCACATTTTTATGTTATTAGAAGCATTTGTTAATTTTTCGGCAATAATTAAGTGATGTGGCCTTATAGTTGACATAAATATCCACGTAGGATGTCAAGATTGGTGAATAAAATATTTTTTTTTAATTCAAAAATATTTTTGTAAAAAAAACAATTCCTAAAATATATTTTTAAATATTAAAAAATTTGGAGTTGCGATTTGATGAGTGAATTAGCGTTCTTCTTTTAAGTTTTTTGGGAGAAATAATAAGAGCATATTTTTGTCAGGATGAGTTTCGTGGGTTATAATCTTAAATTATAAAAAAAAAAATTAGATATTATTTTTCTTTAAAAAATCAAATTAAAAAAATGAAAAAAAAAATTATTCATCAATCGTGACATCCTATATGGACATCTATGTAGTAGCTCCAGCAGACACATTATTCAATTGTTCCCAGAAAATAGGCAAATGCTTCAAATTGCAAAATTTAAAAAGTCATGTCTTGAAGTGCAAAGAAAAAAAGGATGTCAAAACTGGTGAATAAAATGATACTATTTTTTAAGTTAAAAATATTTTTGTAAGAAAAACAATATCTAAAAAATATTTTTATATTAAAAATTTGGAGCTGCGATTTGGTAGGCGATTTAGCTTTCTTATTTTAAGTTTTTTGGGAGAAATAATAAGAACATAATTTTTGTCAGTATGAGTGGGGGTTCCATTCCTAAATAAAAAAAAAAATTGATATTGTTTTTCTTTTAAAAAATCAAATTAAAAAAATGAAAAAATATATTTTATTCATCAGTCGTGACATCTACATGGATATCTATGTAGCAGCTCCAGCAGCCACATTATTCAATTGTTGCAAGAAAATGGGAAAATGTTTCAAATTGCAAAATTTTAAAATGTGATATGTTGTAGTGCAAAGAAAAAAAAATGGATATGTTGTATTTGGTAAAAACCCTAACAATGGTGAATTTTTTATTTTTTATTTTTTGCAATTAACATTATTTGTATTACATATGTATTATTGTTATAATGTATCTATAACAAAGTTCAAATATTGATGTCATATTTATATTCATAAGTAAAATATGATTGATTTTTAAAACATATAATTTTCACATATATTTTACTAAATTAAATTTACGAAATTTATAACAAATAGTAGCTTTTATCAGTGTCTTGCTATAATATAAAAATTCACAAAAATATATATTTATGTGTATAAGATATATAATATTTTCATGTTAAAATATTTATTTGACAACCAGTAGACTCATCATAATGTGTTAGAGAAAATATAATAATTCATTTATATATAATATTTTAAATAATTAATATTGTAATAATCCTATATGATAAGGAATTTAACAAAAATAAAAAAGTCGTGACATTTGAATATTTATTATTACAGAATTATATATTCCTAAAAACTTCATAAAAAACTACATTTTTCGTGATACTACAATTATGATTATCATGATCGCACAATATGATATTCAAACCATAGAGGTTTGTTATCTGGGATACAACTGCATACAGTTGTCCATGAATAAAATAATGGACTTCTGCAAAAATTCTCCTACATTAGAAAACAATTGTCCCTGACTTTTATTTATAGACATAGTATATGAAACAATCAACAAAAATTGTGTTCATTGAAATTTAAATGACAATCCGTGACCAGAAGGAGTCAAAGTAAGCCTAGGTATCAAAGCTAACTATCCAGCATTAATTCGCGATAGAACCTTAGCTTCAAGAATATTATCACTCATCTTCGTAATAACCAATCTACATATTGAAAAATAACATTTCATTACAAATTTAATGAATTAATAAATACTCAACCTTTAAAATATGAGGAAAAAAAAGAAGATAATATTAAAAGACCAAACCTGGTTCCATTGTAATAGCAAAAATCCATTGAATGATCAACATTTCTTAATAACATTATCAATGTTCCAATTTTGGGATTTAGTTCATGATTAAGAACACCCGAACATTTTAGACTATTCAAGAATTCAGGAGTACGCACATTAGATAGATGATCAACATTTAAAATAACACAGTAAGGGGCTATTGGAGCTCAAATAAGTATATCATTCATTTTCATTCAACCGAATCATGTGATCGCCTATGGACCTAACAACATCCAAAGTAGAAGCATAGTTGATCTATTTTGAAAATAATCGTGATCGTTCATCATGCTCTTAAAATCAGGATAAATACTATCAACAATAAAATCGATCAGATCATCACCACATATCAAAAAGTACCATCCGAAATTTATACATCAAAATCATAACTCAGTTTATGAACATATACTTCCATCTCCAATAGATGTTATCTAATCAGAAAAAACTTTCAATTTGTTTAAACCATCAACCGATTACAAATTCTGTAGCCATATGTTCCTTGTAAGTTTCAGTAGGGTACAATCTTTCCACAAAAGAGATTAACTTATTATAGCTTGAGCATATCATGTCTCGTTCTTTTTTGAGTAACTGACAATATCTGTCATAAATCGCCTTCAAACACAACATTCTTATCACGAAAATACAACCCAGAAGATAACGGATCGGCCAACTGCATAATATCCTTCAAAGTAGTATCAAGTGCTTCAATACAATATCTATTTACCATCAGAGCTTCATCCTATATATTGAGATCGATCTTAAATCAAAAGCTCGGCAAGATGACCATCCTGATTAAAACTTGCAAATAGAATTTTCGGTATCATTAATTGGAACGACAAACCTAGAATGAGCAGAGAAGTGAAGATATACCACTGGATGCTACATTAATGACAATCTTACCATTAAACCTCAAACTTGTACAATACTTCTTCCATATAAATATTTTTCTAATTTCACTGTATTCATACCTAAAAAATACCCCACATCTACAATAATGAATGAACTTGTGTATTGATTCATAATGATTGTGTTGTTCATCACTAAGTCTACTCAGTAAATACTCATACTAAATCTTCAACTTTAATATGTTGTACGCAAATTCCATCATCAAGAATATATTCCGAGATGAAAAATTAGGATCAGGATTGACATACCCTCAATGTCCTGCAGAGACTTGTTAAGAGTCCGCAACATATTATTAATCTCTATAAGACCAACCATTCTTAATTCATTATAGTGCATCCTTAATTCTACATAAATTCAAGATTAAATGGATATTAATTAATATATATATTCATAATAAAATTATGTGCTAAATCATGAATATGATCTAATTATATTAGGAATAATAGAATATAACATATATTATTGGTAAAATAAAATAATATTTACTGTTTAAATAAAAAAATTATTGTTTACTACCTTCGTCCCGCAATTTTGTTCATACCTTTCTTTTTCGGTACATCCCAACATTGTGTTAACACCCTAAAAAAGAAAAACCCTTTTTAAACTACATCCTAACAATATTCACAAATTTACACAAAATGTCATTACTTTTATTCCCACACATCACACAATTCAACTCCTCTATTTACTTTATTAATAAAGGTTTACAAAATTACCCCTCAAAACCCTACTCATTATTCCATCCTCTTAATATGTGTGTCACGTCACATGTGAACAAAATGTTGGGACCAAGGGAGCAATTTTTTTTTATATAGATATATATCATTTCTAAAATGTATTATGAATATATTTTAAATTGAAATAAATATAATTGAAACTTGTGTAATGAGAATATTAACTTGATCTACAACATTTTTAGATGATCCACCGATTTATTGTTAGTTCAATTTCTTAACTAAATTGTAAAGTTATATAATGTTTAATTTAATTGAATCATTAATCATTTTGACAATCTACTAATTTTAAAAATCAAATCTCATATACTATATAAATTTTATATTTGAATAACATCAATTAACGATTTATTTTTATGGGTGGTTATTTTTTATCCTATACTTTAGCAGATTGATTAATAATCTTAATTATATAAATTTATTAAAATAACACATATCACGATTATATATATATATATATATATATATATATATTGTATTATATATTAGATTTGAATAATATTATTCAGCATTTAATAATGTTGATAATGTATGTAGAATATAATATAAATTGATCAATATAATAATTTAAAATTAATATCTTTTTATGATATAAACATCCTATGGTATTTCGTCACAATATTATATTGTGTGCGTATTAATCAACTTAAGAGATATCTTTAAGAGTTATAAGAGACTATTTCATATATAAGACAAATCTAATTTACTATATTATATGATCCATGAACTTATGGAACCCAATCCAGTCATATTTTAAAGGGAAACACGATTCAAATGTTAAAGTGGAACTCCATCTCATGTATCAAACTGTGCCACAAAAGACTTCCTCATTAACTTACGTATATTTTCTTGAAATCCACCTAGCTTACCTGCTCTACTAAGGAACAATTTAAAAAAAAATTACCTAATTTTTTTTATATAGAAAAGGTAACAAATTGAGTCCCAACATTTCAGTGCAATTTTCTCGATCAAGACACTTCACAATTACAAAAATAAAATCTCGTATTCATCTCATATACAAAATCATAAAGAAAAATAAAATAAACTAAGCAAACTCTTTCAAATTTGAGAATCCATAAAGAGTTGAAAACAAAATGAGATGAAATAGGTGGCTCCAATTATATGACATGTATATATGTTGGGAAGTTAGGGGTGCCCGGATCTATTCAAGGTGTATTTAAATACATATTTAAATTAATCAATTAATTACTAACATGAATTAATCCAAAATCAATTCAACATAATAATTAAACAAGCAAATAAACAACATGCGACACGTAATCCACGTAAATCCTAAGCATGCGGAATCTAGGAGTTACGAGATTTCTTACCTCTTGTAGAGACAACCGTTGGGACGATGGATCCATTGTTGGGATAATTCTAGTTTTGATTATTATGCCAAAACACATTGTAATAGGACAAGCTAAGTTGTATAGAAAGACTTGTGTTTCTAGACTTAGTTTTATTTTACAAGTAACAAGTTGAGGGGGAACTCATCAAGATAAGAAGAGACTAATGATTTCGTGTGGATGGATCAAGACGCGTCGGATTGGATCGAGAATACGTACGATCTTTGTCTTGATCCGATCGATCGCAGAAGAAATCGTAAAACCGAGATCAAAAACCGAAATCGGAAGAGATGAGCGATGTCAAAGCGAAATTTGAAATCAGAAGAGATGAACAGTGAAATCAGAAGAGATGAACAGTAATAAGACGAGCTGAAATCAGAAGAGATGAACAGTGAAATCAGAAGAGATGAACAGTGAAATCAGAAGAGATGAACAGTGAAATCAACACACAAAAAGCTGGCCAATAAGAAGATGACAACACATATATGAATGTGACATAAACCTGCAAACAACAGTGCAAAAGGACAAAGAAAAGCTGGAAGACTATTAGTATGGATTTGAATTTACTCTCCAACGGTAATATTCAAATCCACACTATAAATACATTGCACTATCTTCAAAAGAAGATAAATGGAGGATCTGCAAAGTGAAGATTAAAGCCAAATATTCAAGCATCTCCATTCAAGAACACAGAACATTAAATATCCAAATTTACCCAAGAGTGTTCTTCATTATATCTAAGCATAAATGCCATATCATAAGCTTAAAGAGATTTCCCCATCCTTAGCTTAAAGGCTAAAACAATGTAAGGAAAAATCTCACCTAGTTGGAAATAACACCAAACCCAAACCCTTTTTTGAGAGAGAAAATTAGTGGTTAAGTGAGGTAGTTTATAGGCAATCCCGTGAGGGAGATAAGTCCCGAGAGAGTGAGAGCTCCATAAATATCTGTTGGTTAAGTTGGTGCCCCATGAAGGGAAGAGTGGATGTAGGACAAGTTAGTCCAAACCACTATAAAAATAAGTGTGTTCTTATTTGCTTTCATATTAACTGTCATACATGTTGGGATTATACTAGAAAGTATGCTTTTTACTTTGTATAATCGAAACTGAATTTTCAGACTTATTTACTGAAATAAATTGTTTATCACTGATGCGTTAAATATTATCGAATGTTACATATATTTACTGCATAACTGTTCAATAAGTCGTACGTGTTACATTGTAGTTAATTTAGTGATACCAGATCACAGAAGATTAAATTAACAGTCCCTTGTAACTAAAAGTACGCCATTCACGACCTAGATGGAAATGAACAACTGTTGGTCCCGGTGAAAAACCCATGAAATGCGGAAAAATCGTGTAATGCATATAAAACAGGGGTGAGGGCAGAGTGATTCCAGATTTTTGCGTTTTAAGCTCAAGTATTGTGTTTTGATTATAATCAAATGCATATGGCAAGTAAGAACATAAAGCAGTAAAGAACACACGATTTTATAGTGGTTCGGAGTCCAACTCCTACATCCACTCTTCCCTATCATCAGGGGCACCTACTTAACCAACTGGACTTAGTTTAACGTGTTAGTCCAACACCCAACAGATGTTTACCGAGTTCACACTTAAACGAGACTTATCACCCTCACGGGATCGCCTATAGATGTTTACCGAGTTCACACTCAAACGAGACTTATCTCCCTCACGGGATTGCCTACCCTCCCTTTCGGGATTGCTAGATGTTTTCCGAGTTCACACTCACCTACAAACTTATCCTATCAAAATGATTTGGGTAAGGTTTGTTTGGTTTCCAATTAGGTTGAGATTTTCCCTTACATTTGTTTAGCCTCGATGCTAAGGATGGGAAAATCTCTCTAAGCTTAGGATATGGCATTTGTGCTTAGATCTAGGGTAGAACACTCTTGGGTAAATTTGGATATTTAATGCTCTGTGTTCTTGAATGGAGTTGCTTGAATATTTGGCTTTAATCTTCACTTTGCAAGATTCTCCATTATCTTCTTTTTGAAGATAAGGTAATGATGAGTGTGGATTTGAATATTACCGTTGGAGAGTAATATTCAAATCCATACTAATAGTCTTCCAGCTTTTCTTTGTCCTATTGCACTGTTGTTTGCAGCTTTATGTCACATCCATATATGTGTTGTTATCTTCTCATTTACCAAATACCAAGCAGGTGTCTAACGGAATCGATCACCTCCAGACATCGCTCGCCAGATTGGTCCGCGTAAACTGGTCCGCAGATTGGTCCGTTGATCCGATCCGCTCGATCCGGGTTCTGGATTGTATACGGATCTAGTTCGCCGATTCGGTTCGGCTGATTGGGTCCGGCCGGACCGGTTCCGCCTCGATTTGGTTCGCCTCGACTGGCCCGCCTGATCCGGGTTCGCTCGATCCGGGTTCGCTGATCTGGGTTCGGCTTCGACCGGGTTCGCTTGACTGGTTCGCCCGATCCGGTTGGCTGATTCGGTTCGCCTGATTCGGGTTCGCAAAGACAAGAAATCGCATTAGATTTGACGTCATTAAATCGTCGGTATTGTGCATCGACACAGATCGCCTTATTACATCAACATCGCGACGATTTCTTCTAAAAAATCAGCATGTTTTTCTTCTTGTTTAGCTCATCGGGTTTACTTCAACTCATCCTATTCATCCGATCTCGATCGGCCTTCGTCTCATGACCTCGTATGATCTCGATCATCTACGCCCGATTTTGTGAGTTCCCCTCAATTTGAAATTGGTTCCCCCCCTCAACTTGTTATCCGTAAATTAGCTTGAATAACACAAGTTGATATTTTTTGCATAATTCATCAAAACTAAAAATATCCCAACAACAATTTTTTTTTTGATAATGACGCCAAAACATGAAAAATCTATGCATTTATACAGAGATCGGGTTTTTGTTTTAAAAGATCGATTCGGATGGTCACATTAAAAACTTGTGAACTTTTGAACTCCCGCCTCCGATACCAATTGTTGGTCCATTGAAAAACCCATGAAATCTTGAAAAAATCGCGTGTAATGCATATAAAAAAAGGGGTGAGGCGAGTGATTCCCATTTTTGCGTTTTAAGCTCAAGTATTGTGTTTTGCTTATAATCAAATGCATATGGCAAGTAAGAACATAAAGCAGTAAAGAACACACGATTTTATAGTGGTTCGGAGTCCAACTCCTACATCCACTCTTCCCTATCATCAGGGGCACCTACTTAACCAACTGGACTTAGTTTAACGTGTTAGTCCAACACCCAACAGATGTTTACCGAGTTCACACTTAAACGAGACTTATCACCCTCACGGGATCGCCTATAGATGTTTACCGAGTTCACACTCAAACAGGACTTATCTCCCTCACGGGATTGCCTACCCTCCCTTTCGGGATTGCTAGATGTTTACCGAGTTCACACTCACCTACAAACTTATCCTATCAAACTGATTTGGGTAAGGTTGGTTTGGTTTCCAATTAGGTTGAGCTTTTCCCTTACATTTGTTTAGCCTCGATGCTAAGGATGGGAAAATCTCTCTAAGCTTAGGATATGGCATTTGTGCTTAGATCTAGGGTAGAACACTCTTGGGTAAATTTGGATATTTAATGCTCTGTGTTCTTGAATGGAGTTGCTTGAATATTTGGCTTTAATCTTCACTTTGCAGATTCTCCATTATCTTCTTTTGAAGATAGTGCAATGTATTTATAGTGTGGATTTGAATATTACCGTTGGAGAGTAATATTCAAATCCATACTAATAGTCTTTCAGCTTTTCTTTGTCCTATTGCACTGTTGTTTGCAGCTTTATGTCACATCCATATATGTGTTGTTATATTCTCATTTACCAGCTGCTTTTGTGTGTCTAACGGAAACGATCATTTCCAGATTATTTTTCGCCAGATTTCGGGTCCGGCAAATCTGGTCTCGGCTGATTTTTGGTCTGATCGATCCGATGATCGATCCGTCCGCTCGATCTAACCGCCTTTGATCTGTCTTTGACTGATTCTGGGTGATCGGGTATCTTTGATCCGCTTATGCTCGATCCGTCCGTGATTCGGGTTCGATGATTCGATCCGGGTCGCTTGATCCGGGTCCGCCTGATCTGGTTCACTTGATCTGGTCACTGATTTGGTCTGCTGATCTGGTCTGCTGATCCGTCTGCTGATCCGGTACTGACTGATCCGCTTCGATCTGGGTTCGCTGATCTGGTTCGCTCGATCCGGTCTGCAAAGATCGATGAAATCGTGATTAGCATCTGATCGAAAAAATCAGATAATTTGCATCATCGACCGACATCACTACTACATCAACACTGCATCAACATTTCTTCTTCAAAAATCGCGATGTTTCTTCTTGTTCACTCATCGGTTTACTTCCGAACTCATCCTACTATTCGATCGTCGACAAATCGCTGTGACCTCGTCTCATGACCCTCGTCCGATCTCGATCATCTACGTCTGATTTTGTGAGTTCCCCCTCAATTTGTTATGTCGTTCCCCCTCAACTTGTTATCTGTAAATTATCTTGAATAACACAAGTTGATAATGTTTTGGCATAATTCATCAAAACTAAAATATCCCAACAACAACCCATCGTGAAAGGTTGAAGTGTAAGGCTCGATTGGCTTGTCTTGACCAAGAGATTACACTAGTGCATGGTGATGCATTGAATAGGACCTACTGGGAGGATAAATTCTTAACCGAACAAGGAAAAATTAGACCTCGATTGGTTCGTTATTTTTTAACCTTCGCCCCTTAAATAGGATCACGTGGGATTGGTAACTATTGCTTTGACTTATCATGGGTAGCGAATCGGTGAGATTCAATACTTTTTATCTTGGGCAATATTATTGGTCACATGTGATTGCTAAGATTTAATCTGAAGAATCGCGGCAAGCACGCTTTTGTTCGACGGCCTCCTCATGGGAGGTTCATAAGCTTTTATCATACCAAATCTTGCAAGTGGAATTAGTTTAGGTATGGATAATAATGTTGAATCGTTCCTTGACCAAGGATAAAAGATATTAATTAATGGAAAGCTATTTGGGTTGGCTTGAATTAATTAATGGGCTAGAGAATCTTAAACACGGGAAATAATGACCGGGGAGCCATATTATTTGTAATATGGGTTAAGATGGATAGTGCAATATTAATTATGTAGTGGGAATAATTAATATTTATGGGCTTGAATAATATTGTGGCTCAATATTAGATATTCAAGGTCCATTAGAAGGTCCAATCTTAATTCTCCTAAAGGCCCCCTAAGTAGCCCAACATATAGTCCATTAACTGAAAAGGTGATTAAAATAAAATAAATATTGTTGCTTAATTATCCAACTAAATTTCGAAAATCATAGATATGTTGGGAGAAAGATTTTCTTTGAATTTTGTTATGGAATGAAGATATGTATTCTTGGAATACAAGATTATCTCATTAAATTCAAGAAATCTCCCACTAGGTTATCTATGATGTGATTTTCGAAAAATTAGAAAATATAGTGGGCAAGAAAGATTTTCTTGATTTTCTTGAAAAGATATTATGGAAGATATGTATTTCTTGAAATACAAGAATATCTCATAAGTTCAAGAAGATCCAAATCTTGGTTTCTTGAACCACATTATTTTCGAAATCCATAGCAAATAGAGTAAGTGGGATTTTTGTGGAATATTATAATTATGGGAAAAAGAATATAGGAGATATATTCAAGATTTCTTGGAGATCAAGAAAAGGTTTTCCCACATTGTTTTAGCACAAAATTTTCGACCCACTTGGACTCTATATATAGGGGATGAATCTTTCATTCCCAAGTACTATTCCATGTGCTGGAAAAATTAGTAAATCCACAAAGGTGGTGCAACATAATTTATTTTCCTTTTGTTAAATCGTTTACAATAATCCTTCCACCGGATAGTTGAACGAGGGCTAAGGGAATACTTGGGAAGTCCTTTCGGTTAGTCTAATCAGCCATACCGTTGCCATCCCAAGAGGTACGTTCACGTAAACTCGTAGTATTCCGCATGCGTAGGTTTTACGTGAATTATTATATGCAAGATATGTTGTTGGATTATTATTTGAATTAATATAGGATTAATTCATGCTAGTAATAATTAAAGAATTAAATTTGTATTTAAATATTCACCGCGAATAGATCTGTGCAAAATATTCCCCAACAACTGGTATCAGAGCCACGGTTTCGGGCTCTGAATTTTTTAAATTGTAATTTAATTCGTTGGCATTAAATTTGAAATTGGATAGTAGAATTGCTAGATCTGTTTTGCAGGTATTCAATTGTCATGGAATTTAATGTGTTTATTTATGCATATAAACTGTGGTTTTAATTCGATTCGTTCGGATTAGTTTTGTCTCGTGAGAAAATCCAAGAGTAGATTAGAATTTGTTTGATTTGATCAATGTAATAGACTAGTCTAGATCTAGGTTTATTTATTTTTTTGTAAATAAATTGTAATCGGATCGAAAATGAGGATGGAGTCGAAGAATTAAAGGACGAAATCCAGAACCTGGCGTAGGCGGTGTGTGTCGCGCAAAAAGTGCCAAGGGAGGAACGCGTGTGAAGCGGACGCACGCAGGCACGCACGGGCGCTGGGCGAGGCCGAGGGCCGAGGCAGCGGATGGGGCCGGCGACACGACGGCGGGCACGGGGGCAAGCGCACCAAAGACCGCGGCGGCGTGCTTGAAAGTACGCGGAAGCGGAAGCGACGCACGCAGGGACGTGTCGAAGCCGAAAAGCCGCTTTTTAGCAGGCGGGCGAAGCGAACGGACGGCAAGCTTGCCGCCTAGCGAGTCTTGAGCAAGCCGAGGCTACCGAGGCGGGGGCGGCGGGCGCGCTCGCAGACGCCGTTGAACTCCGAATCGTGGTGGCCGGATCGGGCGCAGCATCCCATCCGCGAGTTGCTTGGCGTGGCGTTCGAGACGGAGTATTTTTTCGAGACGATCGAGTGGGAGAAATTCAAGACGGTGTTTCTTCAAGATCAAGCCAAGAAAAATCAAACCATGACAATTGGATAATTTGTGCCCAATATGTTTATTTTTCTGTTTTGCTTGATTTATTTTGTGCTATCTTATGCTTTATTTAATTTGTTTAAATGTGTTTGCATGAGAGTTGCCCAAATGAAAAATCTCATTTTTCAAAATTACTAAGTATGTTTAAATAAATAATTGACAATTTTATTCCGGATAATAAAATTGAATTAATTTTGACATCCATGATTTATTTATTTGTGAATTCTTTTGGAGAAATTTTGGGGGGACGGTCAAAAGATAGCTTTTCACATGAATGAATTCAGACGGATGATTGTGGGTTATTACTAGTGGCGATTTATGACCCTCCCCCCACGAGGCTCGTTCAAAGTTTAAATAATAATCGTATTTAATCATGGTTATTACTTAGGTATAAAATTGATATGCATATACTTCCCAAGTCCCCGGGCTAATTTTATATTGGTCAAGTGGGAGCCAACTATTAATCTGGATATTAAAGGTTTGTAACTGTTCTTTTTTGTAACCTGCTTGAATGTGCTTAAATAATGACCCACCCAACGTGACTTATTTAAACTGTTTTGAGATGTTGGCTGATGCATGTTCATATTTTTGAGATTTTAATATGATGCAAGTGATCGAACCTTGTGATATATTTGTGCTTTATGCATATTATTATTTATTTGAGTTCATCATGTCGCAACCTTTTAATCCTTTGTTGTATACACTCAAAGAACACCAATTAACGGAGAAAACTATAATGTTTGGAAACTAAATATGAGCTTTGCCCTACCTGCACAAAAACATTATTGGATTCTTGATGTACCCAAGCCACGTAAACTCGATGAATCACCCGATGCGAAAGACATGAGTATAATATTTGGGAGCAGACCAATGAACCCATGAAACGTGTAATCTTGACTTCACTGTCTGATGATTTGAGACACATTCATGAAGGTGTTGAGTCCGCTGCGGAAATTATGCAAAGTCTTGAAGAAATGTTTTTAACAAAAGACCGCATGATCGATCAGTTTAAAAATGACGATGTGACTAGGCTAAAGATGGCTGAGTGAACACCTGTGAGGGAGCATGTTCTCAGAGTTAAACACCATTTTCAAAAACTAGCTTATCTCGGAACTAAGTATTGTGATGAGGCCCAAATCGAATTTTTGTTGCTTACTCTGCCAAGGAGCTTCGATGGATTTTACTGTGGTTTTGTGATGAGTGATCACATGTTTACTATGGATAATCTACAAGAAGCCTTGGAGAAAGTAGAGAAGCATTTAGGAAAGAAAGACGAAGCATTGGTGACCAAAAGTCTTTTCTCGAGATCTAGGCCAGTGGAAGGCAAGTCTCAAGAAAAGGAAAGTGGTCAGAACCAAAGCAAACTCATCACCAAGAAAAGTGAGAAAAAGACGGTTAGCTGGTTGGGTGTCAAGAAAGGACCAAAAAGAATATGTTTTAATTACGGGGAGAAAGGACATTGGAGGTCAGCCTGTTCCAATCCCAAAAGGAAAGGAAAGAAAGGTAATTCTCACTCACTAGTTGTTGAAACTTGTTTAGCGGCGTATGCCTCCCATTTATGGGTGGTGGATACGGGGATCCACTGATCATGTTTGTTTCACATTATAGGGGTTCAAGCGGACCCGACAACTAAGTGGAAGTGAGATCCTCATCACACTGGGCGATGCTACGAGAGTGGCAGCTGAAGCAGTGGGAGAAGTGCACCTGTCTTTTGAAGACAGAGTTTTAATTCTAAGAGATGTTCTTTACGTTCCAAGTTTTAGAAAGAATTTGATTTCAGTTTCTAAACTTTTTCATGATGGATATTCGGTTACTTTTAATAAAGTTGTTACCATTTCTCTTTTCGATAAATTTATCTGACATGGTACATTGGCGAATAATCTCTATACAATTAACTGTGCACACCACTCACGAAATGCATCCTATAACACATCAACTGTTTCCGAGAAAAGAAAACGTTCATCAGACGTGAACGAGACACTTCTTTGACATCTAAGATTAGGTCATATAAATCCAAAGAGGATCCAAAGGTTGGTGAAAGACTGTTCACTGGAGCTTCTCCAAGTTGAACCGATTCCAACCTGCGAATCATGTTTGGAGGGTAAAATGACCAAGAGGGCATTTGGAGCCAAGGGGAATAGGGCCAAAGAAGTGTTAGAGATCGTTCACACAGATTTATGTGGTCCAATGTCAACCAAAGCAAGAGGAGGTTATGAGTATTTTGTCACTTTTACTGATGATTACTCAAGGTACGGTTACATTTTCCTTATGAAGCATAAATCTGAGACCTTTGAGAAATTCAAAGAATTTAAGGCTCAAGCAGAGAATCATAGGGAAAAACGTATCAAGTCTCTACGATCTGATCGTGGAGGCGAATACCTCAGCGATGAGTTTTTGAACTACTTATCTGATGAAGGGATTGCATCCCAGCTCACTGCACCCGGAACCCCTCAACAAAACGGGGTTGCAGAGCGAAGAAACAAAACTCTTTTGGAAATGGTTAGATCTATGATGAGTTATGCGGATCTTCCCAAGTCGTTCTGGGGTCATGCCTTGGAAACAACAGCTTACATTCTGAACTTGGTGCCATCCAAATCGGCATAACACATTCGTAGAAATTTTTTTAAAGTCACCTCCCATTGAGATTTTACGAGTTTTAAATAGGGTTTTTTCGGAACCAACAATCCACCCAAAGTGTCTTCTCAAATATGTCCCACGTCCATGAACGTAATCCGGTGGGAAGATTCTCAACGAACGATTTTAATTTAAAGGAGAAAATATAAAATATTTTTGCCACCACCTTTGTGAATTTCTAATTTTTCCAACACATGGAATTGCACACTCACAATTGAAGTTTTTCGAGAAAACACAATCTGTCGACATTTCAAAATATTTGATATTTTATCGACGCTGATATTTTTCCGAAAAAATCAATTTCTGTGTTATCTTGGAGATGAAAAATTCATCTCCTATTTATAATAAGGGGGGGGGGGACGAAAATTTAGGTCAATTGTGGCACTGAGAAATTTCCTTGCTTCTTTTCCAAGAAACAATCTTGAATATATCCAATATATTCTATTTCCCAAAATATCTCCCAACAAAATCTTCTCCTCCTTATTGTTATGGAATTTTAAAAAATTTACTTAATAAATAACCAAGTGGGAGATTTCTTAAATTTAATGAGATAATCTTGTATTCCAAGAATACTTATCTTCATTCCATAACAAAATTCAAAGAAAATCTTTCTCCCATTTTATTTACTAATTTCGAAATTTAATGGAAAAATTAGGCAATAATATTTTCTTCTCCTTTTCATTAATTGGAGTTTAATTTGGGCTATTTGAGGGACCTTTAGGAGAATTAAGATTGGACCTCCAATGGACTATGAAACTTTAATATTTAGCCAAAATATTATTCAAGCCCATTAATATTAATTTATTCCACTATAAAATTAATATTGAACTATCCATCTTAACCCATATTACGACTTCACAATAATATGGCTCCCGGTAATTATTTCCCGTGTTTAAGATTATCTTAGTCCATTAATTAATTAAGCCACTGAACAGACTTTATATTAATTAATATCTTTGTCCTTGGAGTAAAGATAAGTTAACATTATTATCCATACCGGAAATAAATTTCCACTTGCAAGATTTGATATGATAAAGATTCTGAGCCCACCAAGGGGACAAATCAAGCAAGACGTGCTTGCACACGATTCTCCGTATTGAATATTAGCAATTGTCGTGTAATCAATAATATTGTCCAAGATACAAGGTATCAAATCACATTGATTCTCTTCCCATCATAAGTCAAAGCAATACTCCCTCCGTCCTGGAGGAACATGCACACTTAAATTTACACGGATATTAAGAAAAAGTGGTTTTTTGTGTGTTTTGTTGACTTTTCAAAGGGGATGAAGGGTGGAGATTGTGAGGGTGGAGATTGTAGGGTGGAGATTGTGAGATTCTTTGCCATTTTAAGGTGTACAAGTTGGTAAGGGACGGACGAAAAAGGAAAGTGTGCAAGTTGCTAAGGGACGGAGGGAGTATTTATTAATTTCACACGATCCTATTTAAGGAGCGGAGATTAAGAAATAACGAACCACTGAGGTCTAATTCTTGTATATTCAGTACCGAAGAATTTGTCCTCCTGTAGGTCCTATTCAGCGCATCATAATGCACTAGTGTAATCTCTTGGTCAAGACAAGCCAATCTGAGCCTTACACTTCAACCTTTCATGATGGATTGTTCATTTCCATTTGGGTTGTGAATTTGTACTTAATCACGAGGGACTGTTAATTTGATCTTCTGTGATCTGGTATCACCAAATTAACTTCAACGTAATACGTACTCACGTATCGAACAGGTTTGCAATAAATATATATAACATTCATTCATATTTAGTGCAACAGTGATAAATAATTTATTTCAGTAAATAAATAAGAAATTTAAATTGGTTATACAAAGTAAATAACATACTTTCCAGTATAACCCCAACAATATATTCTTGGCTTCATAGGCAATGCATGCCAAATTCTCATTGTGAATAGCACAAATAAAATATATGTACATGTTATCTTCTTGCCTACTCTACTTGACTCTAGAACCTGCATAATTAATAAGTTAACTCTGCAGGCACAAATTCAATGCGAAATGTTATTTAAAAAGAATTGGCAGATTAAAATTGAAATTTTTTATGCTAAAGTTAATGTTCTAAACCACTTTAATTGACCATAGCTAAATCTTACAGAGAGAATTAAGCTATGACAGTAAACAACTATTCAATGGATCAATGAGACATCCCAAACATATTATCACATACCTATTGAAATGGAAATGAAAAACAAATTAGTAAAAATTATAAAATGAATTTAGCACCAATTTAAGAAAATCATGGGGAAATTTTGCACTACATTCAAGGCATGATTTAAAAGAGATCGTGAAATGAAATATACAATTTTATTTGTTTAAAAAACTACATTCAAGGCAAAAAAAAAAAAAAACCATAGTAAGAAGGTTCACTCATCTTGTAGCACATAGGTTTGGAAGAAAGAAATGAGAGACTACAATCTTAAAAATATTTACATGCTAAATTATATAACTGAAATTCTTCATATCAAACCAATTCAATATTTTAAAAAATTCAACATATCACAAAGTCAAATATTGGTGAAAACCCGCCATTAGATAAACGCATTACAAATTACACAGATTAAACTTCAAAACAAACTTAACACTTCGAGAATTCCTGAAAACCATATGAATTGAAATATTTTTTTACCTATTTATGGACTTGCAACATCGACCTGTAAAATAAATTGAACTAATATAAAAACTCATTGGTAGGCGAAAGAAGAAGAGTCTTTGGCGAAGAGAGAAAAGAAAGAGTTCGAAAAGAAAAAAATTATGAGCCATAGCCTAAAACAAAGGCAGAGAGAAAATATTTTAGCGGAAAACAAAACGGTAAAATGAATATTGATAATTTTGAAGTCATAGTCTCACAATCAAACATTATTTAAGATTAGAAGAAAAAAAAATCAGATTGAACAAATTTAAGCGGATATCACCTTTTAGGATGAATGCAACAAAAATGGATATAAATGCATAACAAAGTTGATATTAGGAGAAAAAAGTAATATGTTTAGTACATTGATCTAACCTTCAAAACAAAATAAAATATACACAATTCATAAATAGAAAAGAAGACAATTGAATCATTCACAAAGAAGAACATGAGAAATGTGAAACTGAAATCTATAATGGATCTGCAATTAAAAAGAACTGATGGATAATCTAATTTCTTAATTTGGTCATACCCACAAATTATATGTTTCATTTTCCCATAATTTAATGTTTATCATGTTATAAATGAAATATTTTCCATTTCTCTATTATTTTCATGAAAAAATAAAATAAATGAACCCCTCAATACTGTACAAAAAGTAGGAAAGTTCCCAAAGATGACATTTTATTTGGAAAAGCAAGGACCCTTGAACTAATTCTTTCGTCAGTAATAATGACAACTTCACCAGCAAATCTGCCCTTTTTTTTGGAAAATATTCACACGCTGATTCTTCAAGCTCAATGAGGATTTTCTATTTTGATTCTAAATTTTCTTAAATAGGTGATTGCATTTGACACTCGATTTGAGAAAAACTAAAGCCACATCCTAATAGGGAACCATTTAAAAATAGAATTATTCAGAATATCTTTTTTATAAAATTCAAGAAAATATAATGTGGCATCATACATCTTGAATTTGAAGATGTTCGGGATCTTAATTCCCTTGTGTAATTATTTCTTTTGTAGCCATACAGATGAAATAAAATTTGATACTATCAAACAATACCAATTTAGAAAGACTCAATTAATTATGAACATTAAAATTTATTCATCCATTAATTTCCTCTTTATTAGAGATTTTAGAAAATAATGAGCAAACATTGTTACAAAAAGAGAGCATCATCTTCAGAGATTTGAAAAATAAAAAGTCTTGTAAATCAAAACCATTTAGCGGTTATTGTGATAATTGGAACATTTTATTGTAAAACTTACTAATTACCAAGTTATGAAAGAGAGTAGCTATACAAATTTTTTTTTGCATATGTTGATAAGCTTAACTGCACAAAAAATATCGCCAATTTTGAAAAATCGAAATGATACTTCCTTATACTTTCAAATTAAAAATTAGTAAAGGGTTGGGTTCTCTTGCGGACTCACCAATCAACATCCATTTCGGAGATCAAATTGTGCAATTGCCTCTCTTTTTTATGGACACAACCAACCAAGTGCCACTTAAATATTTTCTTAGTGTCTAAAGGACCAAAATCTCCCTATCCATGCGACAAATAAACCACAAAATTGAAAAAAATTAAAACATAAATTTATGTACTTAAATTGGAAATACAAATAGACACATGCATGATTACAAAAAGTAGAAAGAAACGTACAAAGAAGAAATTAAGTGTATCAATTCTCAAATTTGACATAATTTTAAATCATTTCATCGTCCAGTAAAAATCTCAAGTTGCGACGTTGTCTTTTAAAAAATCTTGTAAATAGATTCGTCAAAACTTTCAATTGTGGTTGTTCAACAATAAGGGTTAAAATCAAGTGTCATGAATTGCAAGATGTAGAAGTCTCATTTTTATCTTAGAGGCATATTTAAAATATAAATAAATATATGAATTTTTTTGTGTTGTTCATTTTTACCACCCTAATTGATCCGAGAATTTTAATTTTAGATTTTTTTTTTAAAGTATCTTTATGTGCAGACTCAATAAGATAAACAATATGAACATTTTCCATGACAAAACCAAATTAATTAGCATTGATTGCCTAAATTGATTGAATTTTTTGTTTAATTCTCAAATAGACATCTTATCACAAAGAACTTGCACTTGACTAAAATTTTATGCATAAATGGCTTTCTTTAGGTAATCGAAAAAAAGAACAAAAAGTTAAAAAAAATTGTGATTATTATAATCCTGATTATTAATCTCAATATATAGGAAAATAGGAATGAAAATTAAGGGCCAAATTTAATTTTTTGACCTTTTAGCCAATTAAAATTTAGGACGGAAAAGTTGAATTTGTTAAACCTATTTTAGCTAGTTCGATGATAAAACGATTGAATTTGGTAAACTTAAGGGTCTATTTCTAAAATTGAAAAAAGTTAACGTACTAAAATCAAAATTAGTGAAAGTTAAAGGAAAAAAAGCATTTTGTACCATTTTTTTAATATTGTATATATGCAATATATTTACATTTCTTATTCTAATTATTTATAAACTAAATGTATTTTTAAAAATAATGTATATGCAATTATATATCATGTTGGTTCAACACTTGTTGTATTAACATTATTAAAATATTATTTCAATATGTTGAATATATTATTTATGTATAATATTACAAGAATTATATATTAAATCATAATTAAGAACTCCGTGAACATCTGCTGCATAATTTTATAATAATTAATAATTAAAAAAAACTTAATTGTTATACAAATAAATCATCTTAATTGAAAGTGATGTGCTATTAAACATATCTAACTATAAGATATTAATTGAGAGGTCAACTCACTTTCTTAGCTTGAAAACTTACAATCCACTCAGCAACATATGCCTACAAATTAGAAAAAAAGTTGAGACGCAATAATCGGGTGCTATTACAATGGTAAAAAAAATACATCTCAAAATGTGTAAATAATTTATTTCCCTTACTCGTCTGTCTAACCAAAAAAATTATATATATGTAGTCTAAAATAACGTATTACACTCCAAGATATTCTACGACAAAACAGATACGACAAATTGCAATTATCAGTTTCACATTACTAAATTGTTATACAATTTTTCAATTACATTTAACATCTATCATAAATCTCAAATTTAAGCTTAAATCAAAAGAAGTGTGCTGAAAAAACTAAGGTATATGCCCAAGCAAAGTTGACCCAAATAAATAGAATAACCACGTCAATGCTTCCAAAAGATTTGGTGACTGTTGCCTGAAACTGTAAAAAGATCTTGAAACGCTCTTAAGCAAAATCGGGAAGAACGCCAACGCAATAGAATCTCGATGAATTATAAAAGTTTGCACAGAAAAATCTAAACGCGACAGAACTTTAATCCCAAATTCAACGGAAACAATAAATGAATATAAACCAATAAACTGGAAATATCATAATCAAATAAACAAATTGAGAAAAAAAATAAATGAAGAGATAATTCAAGATCATCAGCAAAATTATAAAAAAGTGAGACAATTGACGAACTTGAAACACGGAGCCCGAGCGACAAGCGAGCAAGGAAAAGTAGAGATTGTAGATTATATCACTAAACTATTGTACATATTATATCACTAAATAAAGAGATGACTTAAATAACAAATGCATCCTTGAACTACGCGGCTAATCTGGTGTGCAGTTTATATCACTAAACATTGAAGGTCATGCTAGAAGGAAATGCATTAATATTAAATATAAAAGTCAAATCATATGCTGCTCTTAAGTGTTTTGTTATGTTGGATTTGAACAATGTATGTAGATGTGTGTACTTCTCTTAAATTGGTGTAGAGAAAGTATTAAGACAAATTTACTGCATAAAATTTTGTCTCCATGACCATCATTTAGGAGTAATTAGTGGCTAAAAATTAAAAAATAAACCTTTTTTTCTAATGTTTAATATGTAGAATTAAAGTTTATGTGATTTATGGCATATTACATGGTGTTTAAATGATATGCTTTCATAGGGTGATTTTATTGAATTAAAATTTATATGGTTTATGGCATATTACAAGGTCTTTATGGGCCATTGATTTTGAAACTTCACGTAATGAGTGGTTTCTCATATCCAAGATTGTAGTCACAGATTGACAAACCAGATTTATTAATCAATAATTCATGGTAAAAATTAATTTTATGTGTAAGAATAATTAATTAATTAATTGATCACAAATATGTAATAAATGCAGGGCCAAGGTTAGTAAAAAAAATAAAGATCAACGGATGAAATAAAAAGGTGGGAAAACGAAAAAGTAATCCGTAGATATATTAAATATTTATAGATAGATATTCTCATATATTTTGCATAAAACACAATTCTATTCTTGAAAAGAGTCCGTATATTGTGTGAAAATATTTTTCATATAGATAAGGATTTGACTTCCAAAATCTTGAGTTCTTCAACAATGGATATACTCTCATCAAATTCTGCTAATGATACATTTCTCCTCATGTTTTTTCCAAATTCTCCAAAGAATCATCCAATTATCGTGTGGATCATCATCACACAAACTTAACAATTTAGAAGGTAAGTCAAACATAGGTATTATTGGACAACGTAAGAAATAGAATGATAAAGAATGTCATTGCACCCACTTTGACTAATTACTCGGTAATGTCTGTCAAATAAAAAATACTAAAAATCTCTAAATGAAATATTTTTAAATACACATTTTAAGTAGCGCAAAAAAAATATAAAAAAATTACACGCTTAAGAATGTACACGATTAAAAAAGTAACAACAAAATTATTTTTAATTATTAAGAATGTGCACCATATTTATAACAATTTATTCAATCACTACATACACATTTCGTATTATATTGAGACTTGAGAGCAATTTTTAAAACAACAATTCATATTAACTGATTGAGACTAATCACATGAAGGAATAGAACTATATTTTCTATAATAAAAATAATTAATTAATGTAAATATTAAAACATGAAAAATTAATAATAAGAGCATATTAAGGCAAAAATTAAACTATAATCGTATTTATAAGAAATCATACATTAATGAGAAGTAATTACTTTGGATTGACAAATAAATGATAATAATTTTAGATGCTTTTAAAAAAGGAAAAAAGAATTACCAATAACTTTTACGTATGTACTGGATAATTCTTAAAGTACAAATGAACATAAAAGATAGAGAATTAAAAACTCAAACATATAATATAAACAATGTAGTAATTTAAAATTATTTATATAAACAATTAATGCTCTAAAATTAGTATAAAATAGTATTAAGGCATCTTTTAATAAAGAAATTAAATGAAGGAAAAGTTGAAAATTATACACATTATATTATACTAACTACAATTTTGACATAAATAATAGAATTTATAATAAATTAGCCTAGACTTTCATATTATTAATCTCAAAATAGTTATTTTTATAATATAACATATTATTTTAATTCACTGAAAAGTCAATAATCAAACAAAACTTTTTTTAATAAAAATAATTATAAGATTTAATATTATAAGTTTAAAAGAATAAAGCAATTCAATCTAAACTATGACAATTCTAATATTGTTTAATCACCTAAATAATACTATAAGTTTGAACAATATATAAAATTTAAAAAACTTAACTACTTTAATATTATAAGATTTACCATATACCTTGATTGAAGTCAATCAATAATCATCAACAACTTCTTAAGAATTATTCTACATACAATTTTCATAATATAATACATTGCATAATGAGTTGCTTCTGAAAGGTAAATATTACATTTATAAATTCTTAAATAATTGAATAACCCATAATCCATTAAAGAAAATGATGAAAACATTGTGGAAAGTTTACATTGTTCTTGACTACTTACAATTACAAAGCGAACAAATATAGATAATTCCAATGATGTTTCATTTTAGTAGGCTCAATAATATATTCCTTGCAAATGATCGACAGAAAAATAATATAAGTATCATCATATATATAATTGAGAGTTGTAGGGACAAAGTTTAATATTATTATATTATATGACACAAACAATTATCATCCTCTTGCACAATAGTAGATAGAACTTTGAAATATCATATACGAAAAAAACTGAAAAGAATTGACTATTTCTTGAACAAAGACGACATTGAATAGAACTCAAGTGTATGCAAGACTAAATGTCGATGCTACCAGAAAATCTAAAGAGCGAATGCAAAACTTAACGCCTAAACGACCAGAAAATCAAGAAATTTAAAACATTATAAAGATAATCACCAAAAAAATTATCCGATGTCCTCATTTATCTTCCATGAATTGTAGATTCTTCGTTCCGTCAAGGAGATTTCTGAAACATAGTGTTTGATGGACAAACCAAATTGATAAAATTCGTAACATTACATCAAATTCACTAAGAATTGTCTTAAAAAAAAGAGTAAAACAATCTAATTGTTAATACACAAAAAATAAAATGAACTACTACAAATGAGATTAAAAAAGTTGGAGTGTTAAACCTCTCTTTAAATAGGTGGGAAAACAAAAAATTTGCCCTCGGATTAAGCAAGTAATAAAGACGAATTTAATATCATTAATTTAATTGTCCAAACTACTATGATCAAATTGGGAAAAAAATGAAGGGCCGAGATCGATTGATGATGATCCAACGGCCCAGAAAAAAGAGTCGGGAAAACTAATATGGAAATCCGTAGGTGTATTATATAGTTATAGATTTTATTTCATGTTACTGGGTAGTCCTTACTTGAAAGATCTGCTATACCCACAAATATAAGGAAATTGGAAGCCCACCCGTTACTTATTTTCAGCTCACAAAAAAAAAAAAAAAAAAAAGGAGCAGCCTTCTGAAGCCTTTGAAGACGCATTTTGTTTGATAGTAAACATCTGTTTGGTTTGTTTGAGAAAAATTGCGATTTTAATTATTTTTTTCTTTACTAATCTTAAGAAATCTGAAAAAAATGGGGATGTCATCACAATCATGATGATGACATAGCACTTATACTTCATTTGTAGGACTCACATAGTCACCAATTTATTGTCTTTCTTTAATTTAAGTGATAACCTTAAATGCACATATAGGTTTCAGTTCAAATCATGCATTAGCATTAAATTGAATTGTAACCAAATTCATACAATTAAATTTATAGCAACTGTTTAAGAAAGACAAGTATTGAAGCATATTATACGATCAAAACAAATTCACGTTATTTTCAAATCGAGGACCATGAATAAAATGATCATAGCTTTGATCAAGATTATCATCAATGGAGCCATTTTGGGTGGATCTCTATACCCAAACTGCCCCCCGATTGCACAACCATGTGAGCAGAGCTACAATTTTTACTGTTATGGCGATATCGTTGATACAACTTGTAAGGAAATTAATGATCCAGTGGATCTGGATATATCTTGTGCCATTAATCTTTGTGCCGATGATCTTTTTAAGAATTGTTTTTTCAATAAAACGGTAGGGATTACCATCAAACAGAAAAGCATTTGTAATATCGATTTGAATCCACGTGAAATTGATGAGAGAGCTCATAAAGTTTGGGAAATTTGTTTGAACATATTAAAAGAGTATAATAGTGCTTCATGACTCTTTGCAATATAATATATAATAATCATTGATTAATATATATATATATATATATATATATTCTATTTTCTTGAATTTTAAGTCACACCCAGAATATATCTTGTATATATATTGTCATATATAAAATCAAATAGTTAAGGTTGACATCTATAACAATTAACTCAAGCGCTTTTGGTATTAAAGATGTAATTAAGTAATCATACAAAAAAAGGAAAAAAAGATCAATGTATGGGTAATAATTTTCATCTCAAAACTAATATGGTAAATATTTCATTATAAGAAATTAACAATTTATACATGAGGAACTTTAATTACTAATAACAGATGATGTGATAATTTCTTTTACTTTGTCTATTTATTCTAATATCAAAATATTGGTAAATTACAATTTAATGCAAAATCTGTTTGATTATCTATCAACTGGATAGGATTTCGATCGAAGTACCAATCACCAACTGCCTCAGCAATTGTCTGTAAGTACGAAAAGGAAAAAAGAAAATTGTCTGAGGAATAAATATGTAAAAGTAGCAATATTACTAAGAGATCCTAAACTCTTGATAATAGAACAAGAATAATAAATAATTAGTCACAAATATAGAACTAAAAAGATAAAAACAAATAAAATATACAAGAAATGTACCTTATTTTGCAATGTGGGTGTATTCCACGCAAGGTTGCCACCCGTGAAAACATGATAATAGCAGGAGTTGATAAACAACCCTCTTGAAGGATTATAACCAACTTTCTTTATTGTTTCGAGGAATGCATTCTTAAAATCTGAAATTGAATTAATGTATAAATAAAATTAAAACACTAGTAATTTATATTGCATTTTTAAAGAATATTACTGGTAACTAAATTAATTTACCCTTTATGAGTACTTGTATTTGAGCAGGAGTACAATCACTTGCATTTGCATTTCTTGTGCAATTATCCCAGCTTGGATCGGATATCGCGCTTTTAATAAATTTTGTATCTGATAAAACATTTAATCCATGCCAGTTAGGTCCATTTCAGGATTACAAAGTAATTTGTTACAAAGAAATGTGAAATTTATTTAATTTTTATTCAATATTTCTCTCTCTCTATATATATATATGTGAGAGAATTCCGTCTCATCTAAAAGCTCGAGCTTATAGAGAGGGTCGGGAATAATCTATTTATTTAATTTCCCTCAACACTCCCCCTCACTCGTGGGCCGAATCATTGTCTCTGCTCTCTGGAGAGGAGGCCCAACAGAGTGAACAATTTAAATGGGTGGAGTGCTTCCACGGGAATCGAACCCACAACCTGGGCTCTGATACCATGAGAGAATTCCGTCTCATCTAAAAGCTCGAGCTTTTAGATGAGACGGAATTCTCTCAATATGTGTATCAAGTTTTAGTCTTTTAGAATACTTTCTCTGCAAAATAGACCATTTTATGTATTATTGAATTATCTATTGAAAATGAAAAATCTGACTTATTACATGCCGCTCCTAGATAAAATTTTATGTAGGATTTCATAATAACAAAAATATGCCAAAATTTACTGAAAATACTAGTATGATTTTATAATTATATCTTGTCAAGTGTCAAGTAAAATATTTTTCACATTTTTCCTAATTTTCAAGTATGATCTACCTTTAAACTTGCTTAATTACCTGATATGAATCAAAAGCAGTGTTTAGTAAAAAGATTGGCGTCTCAACATCTCCAACCAGATATTCAGGGAAAAGACACTGCACACAAACAATTTCCATATTAGTTAATATGAACATCTTTTATTTTTTATTTTTTTCCTATATCCTAATTGAATAACACTTACCAAATTTGAGTTCATTTTTTATGTACATGATACGGGCAAAAAACTGGTTAAATTCTGCAACATAAAAAGGGAAAGGGTGCGTGTATATGTCAGCCAACCTTGCAACTTATATATTCATAGTTTAAAACTTTTTTTAATTTTAGGCAAGACCTTATATTTATCGTAACTATGTTTTTATTAATAATTTATTTTAAAGGCCGGTAGGTGGGATAGATAGAGACACTAATTGCATGCTAAAAAATATATATATATAAGTGAAGACAAGAAGCCATACATGGAAATTAATTATCGCATCAAAAAACGATTCTCTATAGCCAGCATCAGGAAGATCCTTCCTGCATAATTAGACAATATTAAAATCATGTTTTGTGTATAAAAAAATAGAGTGTCGAATAATTGTGAAAAGTTTGAACAAAATAAAATTGAAAATTATCTTACGCGTGGATGAAAAAGAAAACATACATTGGTTGCGTTTCCCATTCCCTTCTGTAATAGCTCATCCATTACCGCATTAAAAATTCTTAACCCCCTTAATTGGAGGTTAGACCCCTAAATATAATGATAAAATTAAATAAAATAGAGAAGCACAAATATTATATTGACAAATTAAGAGTTACAGTATTGAATAAAAATATTGGAACAATTAGTACAAACACGTACATAGTCATTGATAATTTCAGTGTCACCAGAGCCATCACAATAGTGAATATAGACCTTATTCCAATTAAAGAAATCTGTAATCGAAACAGAAACAACAGTTATTGAATTTGAAATAAATTAAGTTGCTTTATAATTTAATTAAGAGATTTCTCTAATGCTTTATAATTTAAAGTAGATTTAGACAACTAATATATATATATACCTCGATTAATGTTTTGGTATGAACTTAGTATTCCATCAAGATCATCCCTAGGTTTGAAGGTAGTCGTGCTTCCATAAGAAGTCGCACTTCTTTGTTGGCACGATTCACCAACTGGGGCATCACCACACCATGCACCCCCCTATACCAAAATATATGAGAAAAAAAAAATTTGGTCCCATAACTTTTCTGTAATTCAATTTCGGTCCCAAAAAATTTAACTATCCAATTATGGTCCCATAACTTTTGTGTTTGTCCAATTTTGGTCCTATTTAACTAAAACGACGTCGTTTTCGATAAAAAAAATTGGTCATTTTTTGTCACACGCCCGATCTGAAATCCCCAATTTTTGATTGAAAACGACGTCGTTTTAGTTAAATAGGACCAAAATTGGACAAATATAAAAGTTATGGGACCAAAATTGGATAGTTAAATTTTTTGGGAGCAAAATTGGATTACAGAAAAGTTATGAGACCAAAAAACTTT
Source organism: Stenogyne calaminthoides (assembly GCA_037126765.1). Taxonomy (NCBI): domain Eukaryota; kingdom Viridiplantae; phylum Streptophyta; class Magnoliopsida; order Lamiales; family Lamiaceae; genus Stenogyne; species Stenogyne calaminthoides. The sequence continues at coordinate 2,619,315 of JBBCBC010000044.1, forward strand.
TTTTCTCCAAAATATATTCAACATCATATAATTAAATCAGGATTTTTTTTGGTATAAAAAAAAAAGAGATGCTTAAATAAAAAAAACATATATTTAATTTAATACACAACCTCAAGATGGACGAACCAATTGTTGGCTCCCTCTCCAGATCCAAGAATGTGGTAGTAGCCTGCAGGGGTGCCATCTAGACAAACTGCAATAAAAAAATATTTAAAAAATTATTTATAATCACTTAAAATTGATATATTAAGTTATATAATTGTTTAATTAACGTAATATATCGAACCTGCTGTTGGATCTTTGACTAGTATTGGGACTTCAACCTTAGCCTTGCAATGGGCTTGAGCCATCATCAGTGCAAACACCACAAAATATAATATTTGCCAAGTCATAGCTAGCTACAAAAAACAAATAATAAAATAAATTACTAAACATTATAACTTGGTAATATTGCAAGTGGAAAATTGAGTTGTACTAATTAATTACCTTGAAGATAGATCAATCGATCAAAAGGTGGAGTAAAATTTTAGAGTAATTACTTAGAGAAGCTGGAATTGAACAAGGGTAAGAAGTTGTATGTGGTGAACCTTATTTTTATACATAGATATATAACAAATTATTAAGTGTGATGGTTAATTAATTAGAGTTAGGTGAAGATGGTGATGGAAGTTATTGGTCCGAAAATGATGATGCAAACTTTTTATTGTGCCCAAAGCCCCATCCTCATATAAAGATGAAAAAAAAAAAGTGTAAGAATGAATTAATTCATTTGTATATGCCTAATCTAAAAAGTTATCGGATTTATCAACTCCATCATTAGAAGATGAGGTGATGTAATTAATTCGTTTGTATATAGTCGATAATCTCATCTCCTCGAGTTTGTAGAGAGTGATGAATTTATAACATTCTACTACAATTACAAAAATAAGGAAATAATATTAATCCACTACAAAACACCCTCCACTTTCCTTTTTTCCAAAAAAATCTAATCCCATTTCATTGGGAGGAGGTCACAGGAGGGTTCAACAATTGTATAATAAATTGCAAAAATTTAGGTTTAAAAAAAATTTCTTTCTTTAATTTAAATAATTATTAATTAATAAATACTTTTTCAAAACTTATTTTCATATAGAAAACATAAAAAAAAACATTGATGACTTTTAAAAAAAAAATATATTTTTTATTTAAATGTCAAAATTTAAAAAACATATACCTATAAAAAAATCTTTTTTTAGAATTTTTTTTTTGCATATATTAGAAATACATTACATATACTAAAAAAACCATTGCATATCATATATTAAAATACATTACATATATAAAGCGTAAAAAATATATACCAAAAAAATATTGCATATACCAAAAAAAACATTACATACACACAAGATTAGGGGTGAAAGAGAGATGATGCTTAATTAATTGGGGAATAACATTCTACTCGGACGAACAATGAATAACTATGAAAATGAAAACTAAAAAGCTATATCATTCCTAACCATCAATCCACTACAAAACACATTTTTAGTAATGTATTTAGTCTAATTTGCCCTTGCACTTTCCTTTTTTCCCAAAAAATCCAATCCCATTTGCTGGAGCCCCACGTGATGTTGTCAGGTCACAGGTGTCCTATCATGTTACTTTTCCATTTTTAATTCTTATTATTATTATTATATAATATGCAAAAAATTTATTATTATTAAAAAAAATTATTTCTTTCTTTAATTTAAATAATTATTAATTAATAAATACTTTTTCAAAAATTATTTTCATATAGAAAACATAAAAAAACATTGGACGGCTTTTTTTATAAAAAATATAATTTTTTATTTAAATGTCAAAATTTAAAAAAACATATACCTATAAAAAATCAAAAAATTGATTTAGGCACCTTTAATCGGAGGTTCTACCATGTATTTCTCCAAGTCATTTTTTTGCATATATTAGAAATACATTACATATACTAAAAACCATTGCATATACCAAAAAACATTGCATATATTAAAATACATTACATATATACTAAATACATTTCATATATTGCATACACGCGTAAAAAAACATATACCAAAAAATATTGCATACACATAAGATACATTGCATACACGCGTAAAAAATATTATATACTACAACTTAATTAATATCAAGAATTGTTCATAAATTAATAAACCTGCAACTTAAATTCCAAAAGGGCAAGAAAACTCAAACAAATGGAAAAAATCACCAAGACAACTATCTGCATCTCCATCTAAAAAACTCACCAAAAAAAATAACCAATTACAAAACTCAAACATCTCACATGAAAAACAACCATCACAAAACTCACCTAAAAAATATAACCAAGTGAATAAAATTGCAAGTAAAATTGTTCATCTCAATTCATGTCCAATGCCTTGACCGGTTTTGAAATATTCATAGAGCTTTTCCTTTTTCTTCTTAGTTCTTTCCTCATCGGTGATGCGGCTCTTCATTCGCCGCAAAGAATGAACTCAACAAAGTATTCATGTTCAACTATATTGAAAGGATACACTCATGGTGCTTCTTGGATTCCAGTTGTGACATTTGTCTTTTCTTTTCCAAGCTTCGGACAAAAAAAATCTTTGTTGTTCCATTTGTACGAAAAACCAATCGGCCCAAAAGGTCTTTTGCCAGATCCGCTTCAAACCTCATGTAGTCTTCTTTTGTTTCTTTGCTTGATTTCGCATGCATTTCTTTATCACATGCATCAACCAATAGGGTGGATCCGCATAAACAATTTTCGAATATTCTTGAATTAATGGTAAATAATATGAAACAAAGTAGAAAAATTTGAGTTCTTGAATTAATGATTAAATTAAAGCCATTCCACCAAACCCTATATCTAGGTTTGGGAAGGACGCCTCGGGGCGACATCGGATGGATGTTGAAGGTTGATCAGTAAGGTTGATCAATTGGTGGATCCTTCCATTTGTCCACGATTTTTTATTTTTCCCATTAAGAAAAAAAATTATCGTCTTTAAAAAACCAAGTAAAATCATGATTTAACTTTTTTTGATCTCATGTCACTAAATATATCTTACTATTTGTGAATCAATTGAACCTTAAAATTGCTTTGCATATAAAATCAATTCATGTAATGACAAATAAGTAACTAGGGATATCCGTTTTGCAATGGGTGTTTTTTTTAAATTTAAATTTCGTTCATAACTATTTATTTTGCTTGGTTCATACGTAGCACATGGATTCGTGAATCCAAAATATATAGTCAATCCATCCCGCCCGACTTAATTGAAAAACAAAATAACAACTCATATAAATACAACCCATATAGATACAGCTCAAAAAACAAACCACCACCACCACCAAATTAAGGATTTAAAAACCCTAATTAAGAAATTAAAAATTAAAAACCAAATACACCTAAATTAAGATTTTAAAAAAATTTAACCACCATCACCAAATTAAGTAATAATCCTTGTAATGGGTTTCCTATTAACCCAAGCGAAAAACAAATGTCGCCACCTCGGTGGTTAACCCCGATCGGAAAAAAATCGACCGTGATTGGACGGTGAAAAAAATATTGACCTTTAAAATGGAGAGAGATTGAATGACATAAATGATTGATGAGAGAGTGTGGGGAAGTGAAATGGGAAGAAAAGAGAAATCCGGATAAGTGGGGGGTTGATAAATTCAAATGTGTGGGTCTAATAATTAATGTTTTAATTTTTTTAATATAATTATATAAAAACCAATTATGGGGATATTATGGGAATATTTTTGAATCGAATCCGAATCCGAAGTCAACTTCTATTATTTTAAAAGATTTATTTGTAGCGGATTTGCAAGGAAATATGGGTTTTCCCTACACAAGATACATTGCATACACTGCGTAAAAAATATTATATACTACAACTTAATTAATATCAAGAATTGTTCATAAATTAATTAATTCTTAAATTCCAAAAGGGCAAGAGAATATGGAAAAAAATCACACCAAGACAACTATCCGCATCTCCATCTAAAAACTCACCAAAAAATAACCAAACTCAAAAAGGAAATGAAGACATTAACGAATGGCATATCACATGTCGTGTGTTGAGAGAATTAATTAGATTATGGAATTGTAAGAAAATGAGACAGTATTGTGAATGATGACATCTATATATATACCGTATTCTAGGGTTTAAAGTTAATATAGAGTATGGAAGAATGAGTTGGGTCAAAAAATGGAATAAAATCGCAATTTGTATGCATGGAGTGGGCAGAGGGAAGTTTTTTCAGTGCACATTTTAGCTAACACAATTAAATGAGTCCAATCCATCACCCTCATATATTATATAGGAATGGGTCGTTTTATTAATTAGATTATTTTAAGAAAATGAGACAGTATTGTGAATGATGACATCTATATATATACCGTATTCTAGGGTTTAAAGTTATTTTAAAATGAGTTGGGTCAAAAATGGAATAAAATCTTTTTGTATGCATGGAGTGGGCAGAGGGAAGTTTCAGTGCACAATTATTAATATAAAAAATAGTTGCATGTTTCATAAAATAAATAAGTTGCATGTTTTAAATAACATAGTGCATTTTTAAAATTGCAATTTTCTGAAAAATACATTATAATATAAAAAAATAGTTGCATGTTTCAATATAAATAAGTTGCATGTTTTAATATAACAAGTTCTTGGCGGATCATACAAACTTAACATATTATATAAGATGAAAAAAATAAAAAGAATCAATTAATATCAAAATGTAAGAAAGGGACATTCATATGTTGTTGATCACGAAGAGTCGAAGACTGTTGAGCATTAAAAGGAAATTGAGACTTGTTTTGATCTTATTTCCTTACTTTATTAATATTGTTTATCTTTAATTTTAGTTAACAACTTTTTATAAATGAGTTGATATTGTGTAAACAAGTTTTACCGCACGCGCACATGTTGTGCAACTAATACTTTATAGTAAAACAACTACTACATTTTAATGAAAACAATTAATACTATCCAAACTATCATTGTTTAATGAAATAACTAATAGTTCTCCTCAAGATCACCCAAAATGCAAATCATGTTGCACGATAAAATTGGTTTAGATAAAACTCCACCTTTTATAAGAATTGGCCTTGTATAAACATGAATCTCATATAAGTTCATGCTTTTATCACTCAAATTGCACTTAAAATTAATGAAATTATTTTGTTATTTTTGTAGAGAAAATGAGAATATTTAAAGCAAAACACGTCTCAATTATTTATTGAACTCGATGGAAGGAGTACTGTGTCCAAAGGGGACGAGCAAATCTATGGGATGAAAACTTTTTGGGTCCGGTTATTAACACCCCCATTATTAGGGGATACACCCCCTCCATAATTTCGAAATATAGGTGTTGAAATTGTATCTTAATTTCGAAAGTGGTTTTTCGAAATCATTAACATATTTCGAAAAGAAGATATCGAATTTCTGAAGTTTTGCAAAGTAAATTTCTGCTCGAAAACTTTCAAAACAAATGTTCCGAAATTAAGATACAATTTCAACACCAATGTTTCGAAATTATGTATTAAATTCAAATTAAATTTTTTGAAAATATTTTATGGGGGGTGTATCTCCTAATAATGGGGGTGCTAATAACCGGGCCCAAACTTTTTTCAATTAATTCAGCCCATTATATGCCTAATTGGAAGCCCATTGGCAATTCTTTTCGGGCCTACATTAGCATTAAGGAGTAGGAATTGGGCCGTGTTTCAGTCCAACAACAGCCCACGCACGAGAATGAAAATCATGTTTTATTATCCTTTCTCCTTTAACTTCTGAACTTTCTTCTTCTTCAAAGTATTACACTTTGAACAGTGAAATGTCACCATTTAAGAAGTATGACCATTCTTAAAAAACTTAATTTTATATATTATTTATCTTAAAATCACTAAAGAATGACGCTTACTATACCAAATAATTACACTTTGTATACTAAATGGATAGTTTTACTAATTGTTGTATTACCTTTTGCAATTTGATCATCACCTATTGATTTCATCTAGTCATTTGTGTCTTTATTTCTGGAAAAGTATAGAGTAAACAAGTTTCATATAAGAATCTGTGAAACTGATTAAGAAATGTGACTTATATTACCAAAAGTATTAGTTGTGATAACTGAAGGGTATAACTTTTTCCTATAAATGGTATTACGCATAACATTGAAGGGTATGGTTTATATTACAACATGAATATTAATCGTGATAACTGAATGGTGTGACTTATATTATAAAAGAGTATTACTCATGATAACTAAAGGGTCGTGCCTATAATAAAAACCAATTTCACGGTGGTTCATAACATACAACTCTATGTTCTTTCTTTATTTTTAATCTCCTCTTAAAATTCAACTTCACTTTAAATTGAGTAGAAAAAAGAAAGCCGTGGCAATCAAAATTGGAAGTCAAGATCATCAGAAGTTAGATACAGTTGAAAATTATATTAATCACTTGAGAAGCATTTATTTTAAAAGATGTCATACACACAACTTTTTGAAAAAATAAGTATTTCTACTCATTGAATAAAGTTTGCAGACAAATACTTATTGAAAGCTATCAAACTTGGACAAAAACTCATTATTAGCCAGCCTCGTGCATGAGACGGAATACAACTTAACAAAAATCACACCCAATTCTCCCAAAGTGTTAAAGCGTCAATACCCAAATTATACCCCGTCTCATCGTGAAATTATCTCATGCAAGTGTGTCTCATCAACTTAATAACTGCATTATTAAATTGTAACAAGATCTACAGTGATCTATTCTCACAAAAATTCACCAAACAAAATAGGGATCGAAAAATAGAAGCTTAATAAAGAATGATACTGCATTTGCAGAAAAAAATGGAATTCACAAATGTCAAGTTACAGACTGAAGAGAAAAACAGAACCTGAAACACAACGTCTTAATACTTAAAAAAAAGAATTACTCCAATCGACTCGTAATTCACCTGTTCTTTAAGACCTTCGCACCAAGAAAACCAAAAATTCACAATTTATATAGTAGCCAAGATCTTCCCACCAAGTACTTGTGATGCAGGTTAAGATGTTAAATGAGGTAAGATTATACCAGTGTGCTATGAGCAAACACGAGCTCTTTGACCCGCGCGTCCGTGCAGGAAAGATTTGTCGTCCCTCTCTGCCAAACATCGCTTGTATGGAACGAACCCTTTTCCCGATTCATCACCACGATGCTTCGATTCAACAACACCACTATTTTGGTTCTCGCCATTCACTCCTGCTGAAATTCCACTATTTGAACCAACCAAAGATCCTTCCCTTGGACTCTCGTCATCGTTTTGTAAGATCTCCGGCTCGGTTTTCTCGAAAGGAGAAGAGTATTGGTACATTAGACCGTGGTACCACGTATACCAAGGGGGATGAAACATATTCTCCATCGGGTAATAAACGTTCGGCAGAGGATTTTGAGCTGCGTTGTCTGAAACAAATCCAGAAGCAACGTGTGAATCTAAGTTGTTCGAACTCAAGGGTTGCACGGCGACGTCATTATTGCTTTCGGACTTCATATTCACAACACCAGGGGACGATGGTTCAGAGTTTTCAGCGACTTGTTTAGATTGTTCTGTAGTATCTCTTACCACAACTGTTTTTCCGAAGAGTTTAATGCTCATGCAAGGTTGAACAAATGGAGAATCCGAAGTGGATTCCGTCTCGCGAGGGAATAGTTCAAACTTCTGTGTACATACAAGAAAGACAAACGAGTAAAAAACGTATCCATTCCCAATTATGTAAGAATTTTAAGTTAAATCTAGATGGAATAGTAGGATACCATGGTTGACTTGTTATCCGGCACTGAATCATTATCATTCGAAGTAATTAAGTTAGCGGAAAGAGCATCGGTAGCACATGAAGTTGGCGAAAGACGAGATTTGTGATCCTCGGCAACTGTAGATTCTAAATTATCCAAACCAATGGGTGAAAGAACGGAAGTTGGAGAGTAGTTCTCTCTTTTGTCGACTTCTATATTAGGCTAGTCGAGAGTTTTACGAGGATAAGGACGGGAAGGTTTCTTCTTTGGACGAGGAGGGGGGATCACGGTTGGATTCAAAGATCTTTCAGCATCGACACACGAATCCTTAGTCACTTTTGCGAAGAACTTTTGTGCGTGGCTTCGGATTTGAATGGCTGTCTTGGTGCCAACGTGTTCTGCACGACAAACGATAATACCTTTATGGAACGGCTCGTTATATTTAGAAAACAATGCACACTATAACAATGCGCTCGAGTTGGAAAGAACCTGTTAATGGCGTCGAACAACCCTATACCATACTCACCTTCTATATGCCGCCACGCTCGACCATATAGCTTGAGAGCTTCGACAAACCGTTGATGTTCTTCCTCGGTCCACCTTTCTCTTTGCTTCGAGATGGTATAGGGTTTTCTCACCTAGTATAGGTAATAAAGGAATATCTACATTATAATTAGACGACGAATAACATGGACTTAGGTGGTGTTTGCAAACTCTGAAAGTGAAGAAGAATCATTTTTTTCCAAAAAGGTACGCTTCACAAAATTATTGAAAGAAAGTGATTCTGAAAGCTATCAGTAGAGTTTTCAAACACAATCTTATTCTATCTCAAGTGCAGTAAACACAGGGATTGAAACCTTAGGTGCATAGCCGGTTTTGTTGGCCGTTGATTGAGAGCTACCCAAACCAGAGATGTCCTGGCTGGCACCCGCAGTTTGATCCTGTGGATCAACGGATCGAAATCTTAATTTGTTTAGACAACATAGCGCAAAGATGATATTCTTTCGAAATGAAATGAGATTAACACATGAGCATAACTGAATTCATCATCCGTTCGGGCTTAAATAGATCATGCCACGAAACGTATGGGGCGCTTGGTTCATAATTCTTTATTGGGAATTGAAACGGAAATGAATATAGTGTAATTCCGATAGTTAATGAGAATAAAAGACGATCAATTGACATTCATCATACGAGGTAATGGGACACAAAATAAGTTAATCATCACCCCATTTTGATGATCAATTCTCCTCCATCATTCCACAATTACTCAACCAACAATAAATTTAGGCTCAACTTAATACAAACAATCTAATCATCATTCTCATTGTAATTCACTCTCATTACCATACCCATTCAAGAATTTGATCCAAACTAATCCTTAATATTCAGGGGTAGCACAAAACAGCACAAATATTCAAGAAATAGAAATCTGATTTACCATAAAGAACCCTACAAAATTCAATTATGACAATCTTATCCCCAAACATGATTCAGCATCAGCTAAAACAAAACATCTGTAAAGCATAAAAGGACAGAGCTTTACTTCCTAATTTACAAATATGGATATATTTCTACAGGCTATATAAACTGAAATCTGATTACATAAAAACAAATTAAGCAGACCTAATCAAGTAAATGCAATCAAGAGCATAAATTCCTAAAATTAAAGTAAAACAATACCAAAGAGGGAGTGGGTTTTCAAGAAAACACACACCTTAGCTTCAGCAACCATATCTCCAAGAACCACTGCAAATGCAAAATCAATTCAAGAAAGAAAAAGACCCAAACTTTAGTGAGAGAAAGCAAGAGAGAAGAAGCACAAATATGAAAAATTGGTGTATTAATGGAGTTCAAGAAAGGGGAAAGACAGGAACAGGGAAAACCACGTAAGATTATTCCGAATTTTCCGCCATTATTAAACATAAAATCAAGTAATAAAATAGCAATAGAAAGGTCGAGAAGGTAGAAAGAGAGAAGGATCTTTATGGTGGTGAGTTCTTGTGGCTGAGATTAAATGGGTCCACGCCACGTGTCCCTTGGGTGCTCTGTCCCACCAATCTTTTTCTAAATCCCTGTAACAATTAAAAAAATTGCTAATTTGAGCTATTTTCACTCCATTTATCTTTATCTCGAAGAGAAGAACACTTGTGAAGATTTTTTGTGGAAGATATTGATCTTGCCAACTACTCACATGCCCCACAAAGTGGATAAATTATTGTAAAATATTAATAGTATCTTATTTTATTCTCATCAGATATCATTATTATTGTTTTTGCTTGCTTCATAACAAGTTTTCTTGATTCATTTATTGGACGCATCTTGTTTGTGGCTACAAATAGATCTGGAAATTCCAGTTGTTCGTTTTGTGATAAAATCTGGCCATGAGTTTAAGAATGAATATGTATATTAATTTTTTTTGATCAAGAATATGTATATTAATTTTTTCACCAATTTTTTAGATCTTTTGTTTAATACTTTAATTTAATCACACTTTATCCTCTATCATAGCATTTTATTAATTATCTTGACATTTTTTACCTTCTAATTTACCATGTGTTACAGGTTACTATCTACAACTTATTGTCAGATATGTATAAGCTTTGGAGCAATTTTCAAAATTCATATGGCAAAGTCCTAAATTCTGAAAAGCGTTGAGAAGGAGTACATTAACAACCACTTTAATTTTCAGGGCACGATATTCGATGAAATTTATTTATAATATAAAATTTATATTACTACATTTGTAAATTAATATTATTGTATTTATCAATTGATATCATTACACTTATAAAGTGAGATCATAATATTAAATTCTATAGGTAGACTACTTTAGATTTTTTGAAATCGTTTATCTATTTTGTGTGGTGCTAATTATTGTACAAAGATGTACCTCCATAACCAGGACCCCCATAATTAATAAGTCAATATAGATATTTTGCTCAACAGTACTTATGCTACCAAGATCAAGTTAGTAGTACTTCATACTACGTCTCAAACTTGTTTTCCTGTTTACTTTTTGCTGGAGAGTGGACTCCAAGTATTTTGATTCTTGGTTAATGGGATGGCGATCCTACTTTGTTATTTTGATTGAGGAGTGTATAAATTAAGTAAAATTAAAAGAAAGTTTTCATATTCTATAAGCAACACAGACCACTTAGTGAAATTTGCATCTTGAATTTGAATTCATTGTGGTTTTATGCTTCCTTAAATATGAGGCTGTTGTCATAATTTGTGTTGTGGGTTCTGAATTATTACAACTATGGTTTTATTTGGTTCTATAATTTGCTTGCCTGCGCCATCTGGAACAGTTCACTCAAAAGCTGGCTGCAGGTCTAGAGAGCTCTTCAGCTGAAAAGTCAATGCAACTATCTGATCAGTTGATTTTAACAGCAGAGCGGCTTGCAGTTTCGAAACTCCATGAGTCGTTTTTTGACTCCCAGGTATAACATCAGTATTTGAAAGTGACAGATTAGTATTCGAAGACTGCTACCATTTATATAAGATTTGAAACAGATGGTTACATTTGGGTTGACCTGATGGCTCAAGTGAAATAGATTTATGTGCATTTATAATATCAAAAAAATAAATCTCTTTTCACATAATTTATGTTTTATAATTATATATATTTATCTCTACTTCTCTCAAATGTTGTTTAGTTACTCATGGTTAATTTGGAGTACATATGAGGAAGCATTTTAACTGATACCCGGCCAGGCGGCCACTGATTTTTAGAATATTATCCAAGTTACATTAGTTAGCAAACTAAGAAACCTAAAGAATCACTTTTGAGGAATGGAATGCTTTCAAAATCACATATATTAGGTGTACATTATCAGCTGAAAGTTAACAGAATGATAGATAACAAGAATGGATCAAGAAAACAACAGTGAACATAACAGAATGATAGATAATATGAACAGTATTTGTATTTGCCACAATTAGAACTGTTATTTGAGCCGAGCCGAGTACTTGAAGTTCAACTTGACTTGAGCATTTTTAGAGCCGAGCTTGCTCGATAACATTACGAGCTGGAAATAGAGTTTCACTCCACTGAAATAGAGTTTGACTCCACTCTCGAACGAGTCTAATGTGCCTATCTAGTCGAGTCGAGCCTAACGTTGCCTAATGGAATTATTAGAAGATCCTTAAATATTGAGCCTAACGAATCGGGGCTCGAGCTGGATCGTTAGTAAATTTAGGTTATCAATATAAACGAGCTGAGCTCGAGTCGAGCTCTCGAGCTGCTCGCTTCTTTTAACAGTTCTAGCCACAATATTGTAGTACTGTTGTATATTCCAAGTAGTACTGTCATATACAGTATAATTGGAGTTTCATCACAACATTCAGTGTAGCTCAACTTTCCCAACTTATTCTTGCTTATTTGTTATGCTTGGTGGTTTGGCAAACTGGGAACATGACTCGTGTATACCTTTATGTCTTGCACGTTTAAGTTTTGTTGGTCTTTCCCCATTGTGAAGAGTTAATGGTTATTTACATGTGGGATCAGTAGACATTTTTAACTTTGTGTATTCATATTTCTATACATTAATGTCAGAGGGCCCACACGTTGGTATAAAAAGACTTACTCATTAATGATTTTGTCCAGGCAAATACTTCTATGTACCAGTTGCACCGCGCAACTCAAAGTGCAATTTAAAATGGTATTAGTTGTTATACTAAAAGATATTAGTTGGTCAGTATTCGTAGTATTTTTACTTAACAGTATTATTTATTTTCATTGAATCACTGATTTATATCGCCAACTCCTGCAGCTATACACATGGTGTGCTCGTATTGTTGCTTCATTGACTGCTCGATCACGTAAGGAGGACAAATTTGGCGTTGCTCAGCTCTCAGGGAGTAATCTTCTTGTTTGATGTACTCAGGTTTTTTGGCTTGAAGAAGTGGTGTTTGTATTGAGCTGTGGGACTTGGTAGAAGATGATTATTGTATTATTGATGTTTGTGAATATTCTAATTCCTTTTTACATACCCACAATTATGAAAGATAAAAACTCGTATGAGACGAAGTAGAACCTAGTACAAATCAACATCCACCCCTCCCAAAGTGTTAAAGAACCAATGTTCAAACTATGTTTCGTCTCACGCAAGTGTGTCTCTTTATGAATTTGATCCTGAAAACCAACACCTCCAATCTGGTTGCAAGAATTTTCTGGGAAACTACGAAACAGGTCCAACGCGGAGGAAAGTCATATAATTACAAATAAAAATTTGCTGATAATCTTGAAAATCAAGTAAAAATTAGCAATAAAGTATAGCAAGGGAAGACTATTTGTGCAAGTGATATAAGAGAAAGTGACTTTCTTTGAGCTGACTTTGAAATTATCAACTCCCCCAAGCTTAACTCGAAAAAAGGTAACAATAATAAAGTCAATTACCTAGACTCTAATCAAATAATCATTACCATTAATAATTTTCAAAGTACTGTCCTTTAAGCTAATAGATTTAAGAAATTACAAGGAAGAAAACACATACATTCTCAAACATTTTGCTGTCAATCCCCTGAAAACATAAAAAATAAAATAAACTATGGAATGCTTGTAAGCATTTTTTTAAAATTATAACAAATGTTTATTTAAACTTGACCCTTGAACAATATCAAGAAGATTACTCACACTTTGTAAACTTTTCCTCATTCAAAATGGATGTTCTTACAATCATCTTTACCTTAATCCTTTCCCTGATAATATCATCACCTTACATATCCATGCTCACTCTTCTTTCAGCTGCAGATGTACCAGAAAACGAGACGGATAAACGCGCACTAAACGCTTTCAAGTCCCTAATAACCGAAGACCCTCTACTGGCCTTAGCCTCTTGGAATGATTCTTCCCATTTTTTGCACCTGGAATGGAGTTGAATGTGACTTGAAAACATCAAGACTCAGGGCTTTAAATCTCTCGGCCCAAAACTTAGCTGGAACGATCACGCCCCTCATTGGAAACCTCTCCTTCATCAACATCCTCGATCATCAAAACTCATTCAACGGTCAGATTCCATCACGAGCACTTGGTAATCTTGGCAGACTCCAAATCTTGAATGTGAGCTATAATATTCTTGGTGGGCGAATTCCAGACGATCTTTGGAACTGTTCGAGCCTTATCAACCTGGCAATGGACCATAACTACTTAACAGGAAATGTTCCATCTGAACTAGGATCACTCACCAAGCTTATTACATTGCACCTAGGAAACAACAACCTAACAGGTACTCTTCCATCATCTCTAGGAAACTTAACATCTCTAGTCGAGCTAGATATGTCGTATAACTTGTTACATGGAAAAGTTCCTAACACAATATCCAAGTTTAAGAGCCTTAGGACATTTAGGCTTTCTGTAAATTCACTCTCGGGTGAATTCCCTGTGTCTCTCTATAACTTGACATCCCTCGATTTTATAGCACTTTCTTTCAACAACTTAACTGGTACTCTAAGAAATGGCATTGGAGTTGCTTTGCCTAATGTTAGAAGATTATGGCTAGCTTACAATTTCTTCACTGGAACACTCCCAACCTCGTTTCCAAACGCTACAAAGCTCGTCAACATTGACCTTATCCGCAACAACTTCACTGGAAAAGTTCCTATGAATCTAGGACAGCTTGATTTGGTAAGACTAAGTGTAGGATTCAATAATCTTGGATTTGGTAAACCAGATGATTTGGATTTTGTCACATCTCTTACAAACTGTAGCAACTTGAGATTCTTGCATTTTGGTAATAACCAGTTAGGTGGGGTCTTTCCTGTTTCGATAGCAAATCTGTCAACTAAGTTAAGTACGCTCTATATGCAATCGAATTCCATACATGGAAGTATACCTAAAGAGATTTCGAATCTTCGGAGCTTAGATACAATCTTCTGTAACTCGAATAATCTGAATGGTATTATTCCTGACTCATTTAGCATGCTGCCCAAGTTGGGAAAACTTGTGTTAGGTTCCAACAAGTTTACGGGGCAAATACCGTCTACATTTGGGAACATTACAAGCCTGTTATGGCTATTCTTGTTTGACAACATGTTAGAAGGACCTATACCGTCTTCTTTAGCAAATTGTAAGAAGGTGGTCTTCGTTTACTTAGCGCAAAACAATCTGACAGGGACCGTTCCTAGAGAGGTTATCAATGTACCGTCTCTTCTGTCTTTTAATGTGTCGTATAACTCGTTTACTGGTCCCTTGCCGGATAATGTTGGAAACTTGAGCCAACTCGTGCAGATTGATCTTTCGTTCAACAAATTCTCCGATGAGATTTCAGACAACATTGGCAACTGTTTGGCCCTTGACATGATTGCCTTGCAAGGGAACTTGTTTCGTGGGAGGATTCCGAATTTGGCTCGTCTGAGTAGCCTTAACTACTTGGATCTTTCGAGCAACAATCTTTCAGGGAAAATTCCGGTTTTTCTTACCAGCCTTTCGTCCTTCGCCTACTTGAATCTGTCTTTCAACAGTCTGGAGGGCGAGGTTCCTTTGACCGGAGTTTTTTCTAACACGAGCGCGATAGACGTTCGTGGAAATTCAAAGCTTTGTGGTGGAGTTCCCGAGCTGCATCTGCCAGCATGTCCTGATCAGAATATCCCAAAAAAAATGCATGGAATTAAACCTTGGAAACTAATCTTGATCATTGCTCTTTCGTTGTTCCTTCTTCTACTTCTGATTTTGTGGATACCAACGAAGCTCAAGAAGACGACACACTCAGTATCAGAATCCTCCGGATCGTTGAATTTCTTCCCCAAGATTTCTTACAAACAACTATCAAACGCTACCAATGGATTCTCATCACAAAACTTGATCGGTTCGGGTGGTTTTGGGAGGGTGTACAAGGGAACTCTCGCCTCAGACGGATCAATAATCGCAGTTAAGGTTCTGAACCTCAATAAAAAAGGCGCCTCCAAAAGCTTCATGTCCGAATGCCAAGCCTTGAGAAACATCAGACACCACAACCTAGTTAAGGTAATAACTGCATGCTCAAGTACTGATTTTCAAGGCAACGAGTTTAAGGCCCTCGTTTATGAGTTCATGTCGAATGGGAGCTTGGACAAGTGGCTGCATCCCGAAGGGGACATGCCACGTCGTTACAATTTGACCATTCTTCAAAGGATCGACGTTGCAATAGACGTAGCTGCTGCATTACACTATCTTCGTCATCAATGCCAAACACCGGTGATCCACTGTGATATGAAACCACAGAACGTGCTTCTTGATAATGACATGACTGCTCGTGTTAGCGATTTTGGCTTAGCTCGACTTGTTCGTACGTTAGGTAAGAAACAGAATGTGGATCTGTTTAGTTCACTTGGTATCAAGGGAACCATTGGATATGCAGCTCCAGGTACAGTAGCCAACTTTATGCATTAGCCCAAAACTTTCACTAATTGCACGTTACATTTGGTGTATTAGTTCATATGAAGAAAAGTATTAGTTTGTAGGTTGAAAGGTATTAGTACTTTTCAAATGTGCAACTAATACTTTTCATCATGAGCTGATACTTTTCATCACACCAACTAATACTTTTCGACAATTCCAACACTGTGCAGAGCAAGGCATGGGGGCACAAGTGTCGGTCCAAGGAGACGTGTACAGTTACGGGATCCTGTTGCTGGAAATTTTCACCGGAAAGAAACCAACGGCCAGTTTGTTTACAGACAATCTGAGTCTTCACAAGTTTGTAGCATTGTCGGTACCAGAAAGGGTTGCGGAAATTCTGGATAACTCTGCTTTGTATGAAGCAGTAACAGGGGAGGCTGCAACATGGAACGCGGCATGGGGAAGTTTAAGAGACGAAAGTCGCCACTGTCTGATTCGTATTCTACGAATCGGAGTGGCGTGTTCGTCTCAATCACCGCAAGAGAGAATGAGCATGCAACAAGTGCATCAAGAACTGTTGATGATCAGAGATGTTTTTCTTGATGCAGGATTTGAACAGCAGAAAAGGTCCTATTTTTTTTCTCATGATAATTTTTTATTACGCATATATAATGGAAACAATTTTAACATGATGTTCTTATTTTGCAGGGACATTGAGTATGATGCAGCAGTTTAGAAGTTGGAAGCAAACATTTTTCACAATTATAGTTTGTTAAGCAGGTTATTGTACTTTTGAAGGAGTGATTAGATCGATTAGTGTAGAAAAATAAATGTGTAGTGTTTAAAGACTGCTTTAAACCAAAAGTTTTTGGCAGTTTTTTGTATTTGGTATGACTGTTTTATATAATCAACATATAAATTATGGGAGTGTTTGCAAGAAATTATAAGTTATTATAGTCATAAAAAATTGTGTGCATAAGTAATTTGGAGTTTTTTTTTTTTTTTATTAGATTAAGGGTATATTTGCAAACTCTGGTGGAGGGGTAGAAACACTTATTTTTTAAGCTGACCTCTCACAACTTTAGCTTCTGAGAAATGTTTTTAAGTTGTGAGTAGAGTTTGCAAACACTCCCTAAATAAGTTTTCAAAAACTATAAGCTAAAAGTTTAAGGGGGTGTTTTTGATAGCTTATGAGCATTTTTTAAGTATTATTAACTTTTTTTCCAAACATTATTAATTTTTTTTGAATATTTTTACAAACACCATCAACTTCTACTATTAATCAATTTTTTCATAATCAATAATTTTAATCACTTTTTTAAAAGGATAAATTTTTGCAAACATCCCCTATAAGTGGTTGTTTATTCGGTTAAAAATGAGTCAAATGACATGAAATCACTTTTACTTATAAGAAATATACTACTTAAATACTGTTGGAATTTGCAAACAACCACCTATAATTTTAGTTTTAATATATATTTCTTTATTCAAGCAATCAAATATTTTGAATAAATATTCACAATAATACCTATTCCAAAAAGTAGATCTTAATTAATTATATCATTCTTGATCTTCATTTGCACTAAGAGTAATGATATGTGTGGATGCAATGCATTATTCAGACAAGAATGATGGATATCCTAATCCTACACTAATTAATCACTCTTCTAATTAATGGACATCCCACTACTTTTCCTTATCCATTTCGCAGTCATTAATGTGGAAAGAATTAATTTAAAACATCCTAGTGCCCTTAATTACATACCTTTAACCAATAAGCCTGCAAAACTATACTTCAGGTGATGCTTAATGCGACCCAATTAATACTTACGCATCCCATAAGTAGGGTCCAAAATAAAATTAGATGATTCGATACTCATTTTCTTCATTTTCTCTAAAATCTCGATTGGAAATAATAAAATTAGATGATGCGATATACTCGATTTCTGATCATTTTCTCTAAAATCTCAATCCATAACAATAAACTTGCACATAACGACTTTGAGTATCCAATTGATGATTAAGTTCGAGTTTTAAACATTTGACACAAACAATTGTATTGATAAAAAAAATGTATTAGTTGTAGATATACAAACTTTGTTAACAATTTTTTTTTTTTTTGGTTATATATGAATTTTATTGATTTTTTATTTTCTACTCCACCCATCATCTATATATTTTCCTAAAGGTAACGGGAAGGATTCAATTTCATCTAAAAGTCTGAACTTGAAAATAAGTGTGACTTGTGAGGGAAATTCTCTTACTTTGAAATTAATTCATTTAGTTAAGAATTCATCATTGGGAGAAGACTCATCAAACCCAGGACATGGGCGTTAGTCTAAAGACTCTGATACCATGAAATAGTTTCATCTCATCTAAAAGTCCAAACTTATAGAGGGATATGAAATTAATTCGTTTATTTAATTTCTCAAACAATGCCCGATCGATAATCAAGTTAAATCATAAATTTCAACAATTTGAACAATCTTGAATAGTGAGTATAAGTAGACGACAGTCATAAGTAGTTTTCATTTCCTTTTTGCCAATGTGATGCGACTCTCCATCATGCATGGGTTGTGCGATTCTACAACACATGCATGATCACGACTACAATTATTTATTAACTGTTTATGTTCTTGCTATAAATATTTTAAGATTTATTACAAACTTTGATTCAATCATTTCTACTTTTATTATTTATAGAAAGAATTATTACTGACTTTGTAATATGGAGTACAAAACAAAAACAACGGAGTAGTATTTTTCTATTTATATTATTTTTACTAAAAAAAAAGCTTAATTTGTGGTAAAGTTGACGTCATATTAATGTTTGTTAGAATTGATGGAACATGTGATCAAAGCTTCAGCTAGTTCACTGATTCTGTTACTTTGTTAAGAATCTGTTACAAATAAGCTATTTTTTTTTAGATTTCATGCATCACACTTATCTCATGAACAACTTTGATCAATATATATAACACAAATAATTTTCCGAATATTGATCATGAACTCTTTTATAAAATAAATTAATCATATTTTGGTTTCTTCCAATCGTGCACTTACAATATTAACATATTAACTTAAAAAGGATATTCCACGATGCCTAACATCTATGTTAATGTTGGGCTATAATGTAAATTTTCTATTTGGATTCTTTTAAATATTTAAATGGAAATAAGTATGTAATAATTTATTTTCAATCTTTTATCTTTTCCTAGCTAGTTAATTATTTTAGGTCAATGATTGATTGTCATATACAGTACGTTTCATTGTTAGATTGAACAAAATGGGAAAAAGACAACAACAATGATATACAAAAATATTATAGTGATTTAGCTTACCTTGTTCAACTCAATCAAATCATTTTAAGGGGATAAAAATAATGCAGTTTTCTGGTAAAGTGCAAATAGTTTCATATATTGGCACTAAAAATCAGCATCTTGAAACATCATCTTACTTGGTGGTCTCACTTGTGCTCCCATTTAAAAAACACCAATTATCATGTAGCTTTATTATCGGATGAAAGTTAGTACACTGTCGATTGATTGGATATGTAGAAGTTGGGTAATAAAAACACTTGAGCTAAGCATGAAGTGTCGTAATAGACTAGCTTGAACTAATAAAAGCATAATTGTGGTTCATGTCTTACTCAGATTGCCACTTTCAGGAATAAAAAAAGGCAACTTCTTTACTAAGTGGTTTAGCATGTCAACAAACAAGCGTCACCAAACAATAGCCAAGTGTAATCCAAATCCAAACACATTGTAATATGGGGTGGTAATTGAACACTTGCCCCTAGCTCCTTTCATGTATATATATAACAGCCACCTCTAGAATCAGAAAAAAGAAAAATATAAACACAAACACACAGAAATACACACACTAGAGTGTGTATAAAAACTAAAATGGATGAAGAAAAGCAAGGGCTTGTGGGAAAGAAGCTGGAGTTAACAGTGGATGAAGTAGTGGAAGAATATGTGGGATCATTTGGATTCTCACAGCTGTTGCAGGTGATCTTGGTTTCCCTTGCATGGATATTTGATGCTCAGGCCACTCTGGTCACCATCTTCACCGATGCTCAGCCTGAGTCGTGGCGGTGCCTTGGCCTTGACTGTGGCGGCGCTGGTGGCGGAGATGCTGCTTCCGTTTGCGGTTTGAAGCAGGGGACTTGGGAGTGGAATGGTGGCAATACAAGATCCATCATTGCTGAATGGGGGCTGGTTTGTGACCGTAGATTTCTCGCAGCTCTCCCTGCGTCAGTATACTTCCTTGGTTCCCTCATAGGTCCTGCTCACCACCCCTATAATCATTTCATCTCAGTATTAGCTGATTTCATTAAACAGTATTAGTTGTTTAATTGAACAGTATTACTTGATTTCACTGAACAGTATTAGTTATTTCTATTGAACAGTATTAGTTGTGCACCAGTTGCACGGTGCAACTGGTGCACACAAGTGTTACTCATTATCTTAATGTCGTACCTTCTATCTAACAGGCTCTGCAGTTTTCGGTCGCTTAGCAGATGCATTTCTAGGAAGAAAAAGATCGGTGCTGGTTTCATGTGTACTAACCTCTTTCACAACTTTCCTCACTTCTATCTCCCCCAATATATGGGTTTACTCATTCCTTCGTTTCACAAACGGGTTTTCAAGGGCAGGGATGGGAATATGCTGCCTCGTGCTGTCTACAGAGGCCGTTGGCAGGAAATGGCGGGGTCAAGTCGGTCAATACGGGTTCTTCTTCTTTGCAGCAGGGTTTCTTTCAATTCCCTTGATTGCTTATCCAACAAGAGATTCTTGGAGGAATTTGTACCAGATTATGTCATTCCTACCCCTAGTTTACTCGATCTTTCTACTCGGGCCCTTCGTATCCGAGTCTCCAAGGTGGCTCCTAGTGAGGGGCAGAAGTGAAGAAGCTCTAGAGGTATTAAAAAGATATGCAAGAATTAATGGAAAAGAAATCCCACAAAATCTAAGTCTTCTAGAACCATCTAATAATAATGAGAAAATAAATGCATGTAAAGGAGAAGATAAGGCCTACTCCCCTATTGAGAAACTGTGGAATACTAAATGGGCTGTTAGAAGGATGGCACTGGTTATGTTCACAGGATTTGGAGTTGGGTTCACTTACTATGGTGTTCAACTAAATGTTGAAAACCTCAACTTTAACCTCTATTTCACCGTTGCCATAAACGCAATCATGGAAATCCCGGCGGTTTTCATAGGCAGCGTTCTGTTGAGCTTCACAAACCGGCGCCTACTCTTCGCCACATCAGCTTTTACTGCAGGGGTTTCTTGCATCTTCTGCACCATGTTCTCAAGCAAGAATAAAAACGGCATGTCATCAGCAAAAAAGGGAAGCTTACCTCAACTGACGTTCGAGGCAATTGGTTTCATGGCTGCTTCAATTGCATTTGACGTGCTGTATATCTACTGTGTGGAGCTTTTCCCCACAAACGTGAGGAACTTTGCTGTCTCTATGTTGAGGCAGGCGATAACACTTGGAGCTTCAATTTCTCCCCTGTTGGTTGCGTTTGGGAGATTGAGTCCGTCTCTTTCTCTGTTTGTGCTCGGTGTGCTGTCCATTGTTAGTGGGTCGCTGAGCTTGTGGCTTCCTGAAACAAGAAACTCACCTCTTTATGAAACTTTGGAGCAGCAGGAATTGGAAGAAGGATTAGGCTCTGTGTGTGATGATATGGGGATGGAGATGGGAAAGAAGATGCAAATGTAGATATGTTGAGTGGATTATAAATCTAGTTTCTCCTTATAAACATAGGATGTAAATAGCAATAACTTGATCAAGAAATGTTAAAGAGAGGTTTATTTGCTTTACTTACAGGCTTACAGCACATAATGATAATCGTTATTACTGTATGCAAACTCTTCTTTTGTGAATCATGAATCAAACACACAATTTCAACACAAGAAACAGCTATAATTCAGCAAAGTTAATGGACACAACCATGTAATCCCAATATATTTCTGAAAAATAAAATCAAGCAATAAATAACATAACAATATAACACAAAGCAACAATTGAGATATAAAATGCAGCAAACACTTAGCAGAATAATTCCCCTGAAATCCCTCCATGGTATTATTTGCTTCATCAAGAAATGCTAAAGAAAGGTTTATTTGCTTTACTATCACTCTAGCAAACTTTTCTTTTGTGAATCATGAATCAAAAACACAACACAAGAAACAAATATAATTCAGCAAAGTTAATGGTACAACCATGGAATCCCAATATGTTACAGAAAATCAAGCAATAAACACACATAACAGTATAACACAAAGCAACAACTGAGATAAAAAGTGCAGCAAATCAATTTCTCGTGAATCCCCCCATGGAGAAACTCGAATTCTGGTTCACGAGACACTCAATACTCAATAAACCCTAATTGAATTGCATCAAAGAAAAAAAAGCCCTAATTATACCTGGAAACGCAAGAAGCCCAAATTAAAGTGGAGAATTAGAAAGAAGGCAGTGAAAGCAAATTCCAGAAGCATATGGCTAACTTCGTTTTCATCAAATAGTACAAATACCAAATCTATTTCAGTACACAGCTTGAACTCATTTACAATACCGATCGGCCTTCTTCTTGACCCGATCATCTAGGGCTTCCTCAACGGACTTCTTTTTAGCAGTCGGGTCGTACCCGAATTTCTTCGTTTCAACAGGGAACAACTCGTCGTACTTCATCTTCTTCATCGGATCAATCGTGTATACATCGGCTGCAGCATCCGTACCGGAATCCAAGACGCTGACGCTCGGATCTTCGGACGGAACGGCGTCGTCTGGGAGCTTGGTCTTGTTCTTATTCTTCTTCTTTTTCTTCTTGTCTATGGCTTTCTCGCGGGTGGCGAGCTCGCCCCCCTTGAACGCCAGCCTTCCCGCACGCACCCTCTCGTACGCCTCCGACATTGCAAGAGTATTTCGCCTTCTGAAACAAGATTGCTGCGAATTTTGGGGGAAATATCTCTCTCTTTTGTTTCTCCCTCGCGACCTAGGTATGTAATGATATTAGGGATAAACCAGGGGACGGGTGTGCAATTTGATTAAAGTTTCACTTTACTTTACTTTACTATACTATGAACCTGTGTGCGGGGTGAGGTCTTGAAGTGCAGAATCTGATCTGATTCGGATCTTGACGGGGATTCGTAGATTTTCAAATTTTTAGGATACGATAAGGTCAGAATACGTTAATTTTTTTAGTTTAATTTTATATATCACCTATAATAATATTAAAAAATTTACAACAATTATATATAACACATGTAATAATATCAAGAGTATTTAAAACACAAGTATTAATATCAAGAAATTCATCCCATAAGTAACAAAACAACAATTAAATCAAATATCATTAACATATACAAGTCATAAATCATAATAAAAGATTAATAAATTTTAATATTTAATATGTTTTAGAGTGTATCCTTCAAATTATTAGTAAGTTTTAATTTTTTACAAAAAAAAACCCCCAAAATTTAATAAATTTTACAAAAAAATCGATCGTATCCGACACGGCGTATCGCCGGAACAGAGGATGGCGATCCAATAATAAAAAATAAAAAAAAAAAAGTGGGATTTGGCGTGGCGAAATCGGGTCTCGTAATCTCGGCGAATCCCACCCGAATCGCACCCCAGGCGAATCCGATAATACATACTGTTAATTTTTTAAGAATCCGTGCATTAGTTATGAACTAAAAATTTGATAGGGATTTGATTACATTTGCTTTGCTTTACTAAACCCTATATTTATTCAAAATTTCTCTCTAAATTATAAATAAACATATTTTATTTGTGAATGTTGACTAAATTAATTAGGAAAAAAGATTTAATACAATAAATGTTTAACTTCTAACTCATTTACAATAATTAATTATTGTTTTAGTTAAATTTTCAATTAGAAAGAAAAGTAGAAAATAAAATAGAACGATCAGACAATGCCACACAGGCTCGAATAGAAATAGAAGGATCGGACAATGCTACGTTGGCTCGAATAGAAATTGGATAGGGTAGTAAAAAGAGCAAGTCTCATGTGCATCGTGCTCTCTATAGTATATTTTAGAATTATGCAATTTATTGCACTGTGTTGTAACCAGAAATATCACACGTCAGCAAGACGAATTATCACACGTCAGCAGGTCCCACCGAGACCACGTGATCTGTCGTGCTTAAAAATTTGTCATGCTTAGTGATTTGTCGTGTTTTACGCATATGTTTTGTCATGCTTTATGCACATGATTTGTCGTGCTTATGATTTGTCGTGCTGGTCCTCTTTATATAAAGGACCTCACTCTTCATTGTAAAAGAACTCTGGAATGTTTCCCTCATTCCTCTGATATACCAACAACCATATTTAGGGAAGAACTACGGTTCTTCCCGCAGTGTTCTTGTTCGATTTATTATTTGTTTGGTGGTCAAATTCAACAAGCCACATCAGAATTAATAAATATTTGATTATCAACAATTGGCGGGGTGTTCCTGGTTGAAAAATTCATCAAGAACAGTTTGCGAAAACTCCAAAAAATCCAGAAATCACAAGAACAACTCAGAAAACCAACACGATCTTCTTCGATAACGAACCCGATCGACATCCGAAACGAAACCAAAAACAAAAAACCCAGAAAAAATCCAAAATTCCATTCCTATATTCATCCAAAGACATACAAAATCAAACAATCAGATACTTGGTCCAAATTGAAAACCCCATCTTTTCTTTCCAAAAAACCCAACACACATACCAGATGTATACATACACGTATACGCATAAACAAAAGGGAGTGAAGAATATGACACGACCTGAAGGCCTCGACTCATGCGTTTGAAACCGTAAACCCATAAACCACCGACGTCGTAAATGAAAACCGCCGGCCAGGATCGAACAATATGGCGCCGCGTGGTAGGATACGTGGCGTTGGACGTGAGCTCGTCAGACAAGATTTCTGCCGCCTTTAAGATGGGATAAGGTACGCGTGTATGTGGTGGTGTGTGCAGGAAGATTGGGATTGAAATGAGCCCATGGGGATTGGGCCTTGTTTTAATATCATTTATGTGGGCCTAGTTTTATAAGTGTTGGGTTGCAGTATTTAAGTTTTGGGCCTGTATGTTATTTAATAAAGTATTGGGCCCAGATATTTTTTGTTGGATTAATTTGTTGGGCCCAAGTTGCAGGCTGAAATAAATTTTCGGCCCAGGATATTATTTAAAAAAAAGTAAATCTGACCCATTTTTCGCCCAAGTTTTTGAAGTATGGGTTTGGGTTATTTCTACTAAACCTTTGGGCTGTTGTTCGAGTATACCTTGATTTATGTCATTTGTGGGCCCAGTTTTTTTAAAAAAAAAAAAAAAAATTGGGACAGCGGTAAAAAAAAAATTGACGAGCACCGAGTCTCGCGAGCTACTCAAAAGAATCTACAGGCGATCCTTTTGCCCCGCCAACCACGTTTATTCGGATAACGTCATTTTAATATCTTTTAACTTATAAACTTATCCGCACGACATTAAAAGTGGAGGCATATATGTCCTCGTGGCTTCTCATTATTCATTTTGGCCGTTCCAACAAATGGTCGCACCTAAAATTTGGACGACCTTAACAAAAGACGAACGAGCGAGTCTTGTGTTCATTGGTGAAACAACAGATTTTAGAGATGCCCGAACAAAGTGAGCAATGGGGTGCGGGGTCGAGCTAAATAAGACGGCCCGAAAAGGAATAGTGATCGCATGACAAACATAAGACGATCACGAAAAGAAAAAGGGGGGGTTGCACATAAGTTAACCCATCCGGGTTGCAACAAAATAAGGCGACCAATCCAATCGCAACTAAATAAGGCGATTGAAAACCAAAGAAGTCGAGGTTGAACACAAGGATATATATCATGTTCGATTTCATTCGAAAGAAAATGGCACTCTTGGCCAAATTAAAAAAAGCCACTTGGGCTATTTATCCGAGGTCTCCCAGGTAGGTGGTGTTGAGCACAACCTTGATAGCGTAGCAGATCAAGAAAAGGGCTTACCAGCAAAGCGAGCATACGGGCAACCACAGGCGACTACGTGCTTGTCACCTCGGCGAGCACGCGCCACACACCATCGTAAACACACGAGAGTTCAACATTATGCTTTCTTCGGGGCTGGTTATTATTAACTGCGCTATAAAGCGAAGGCACCCATATGAAAGTGAAGAACACAAACCCCGCGGACGAAGACATAATCGACCATCGAAGCGAACATCCACCGGATCAGAAAGCGAAGCATCACTCGCTCAACGCAAAAGAACAAGCCACCGCAAAGGATGGCATAACCACCGGATGACAAGCCGGAGACTTCACACCGCCTTCGTTGATGATTATGCCCGGCGTGCTCGCTCGGCGATGATTATGCGCCCGGGCGATGTTCCTACGGCGATGATTATGCCCGCCTCCTATTCGCAATCGCTGCCTTCGGCGATGATTATGCCCGCCTACCTATTCGGCGATAATGATTATGCCCGGCACTACACGCCTTGGATGATGATTATGCCCTTCGTGGCCTTTTCTACCGCCTTCGGCGTGATTATGCCCGCCTCCTGTTGCAACAGCCGCTTTTCGGCCAGCGATTATGCACGCGCGCCACTCGACATAGCAATATGCCCACCGGCGGCAAATTTACCCAGCCTTCACTAATACCCTTTCGGCGATGATTATGCCCGCCCGCCGGCCTTTCGCCTTTCGGCGGCGATTATGCAAATCTCCTCTCAATAACTCCTTTGGCGGCGATTATCGCCCGCCTCGCCGATTATGCCCTCACCGGCGCTAAATGGTAAGGTCTTTTGCCTTTGGCGGCGATTATGCCCGCCTCTTATCGCCATCTCGGCACTACCGCCGTCGGCGTTCAGTGTTATACCCGCCTCCTCGCGTTAGCCTTCCGTATAAGCGCGTATTACCGGCGGCTCCTCGGTCTTAGCGATGAATCATTATACTACAGCGTTCATCCCGGCTTTTTAGGTGCCCCGCCTTTGGCGTGGCCCAGCCGACGCATATTCCACCGGCGAAGTCTTCATGCGCCATCTCGGCGGCCGAATCGTCCTTTCCGGTGTTCATCCGCTTTACGGCGTTGATACTGCCCGCAGCACAGCGTTGGCCTTCCGCATCGGACGCGTATTCCGCCCGAGTAAAGCACTCTTCGCCATCTCGGGGATAGAGATCATTCGCCCTCGTTGTTCATCCATCTTTACGGCGCCATCGCCCACCTTTTAAGCGCTGGTCTTCGCGTGACGGCGCGCACAGATTACGCGGCGGGCTCCCTCGCCATCTCGATTTAGATCATTCGCCCCCGGCGTTCATCGCCTTTACGGCAAGGTTGATCTACCACCTTTTAGCGGCTGGCCTTCGTGGCGGCAGCGTATTCCACCGAGCGCTTTCCTTTCGCCCATCTCGGCGATAGATCATCGCCTCCCAGTGTTCATCCGCCTTTAGCGTTGATACGCCTACCAAAGCGTTAGCCCCTTCGCATCGGCGTCGTATTCCCGACGCTTTCCCGCCCATCTCGGAGCGCGATCATTCGCCCTCCCGAGTTCATCCGGCATTTCAAGATGGCGTTTATAAAGCCGCGTAGGTGTTTGCGGCGATGGCGCTTTCCCCGTCGGCAGCGAATCGCGCCCCGACGTTCATCCGCCTTTCTGGCGTTGATCCCCGCCTTTTAAATGATGGCCTTCGCGTCAGCGCGTATTCCTCGCCATCTCGGCGGATGAATCATCGCCCCTCCGGCGTTCATCGCCTTTCTGGCGTTAATCTGCCCTCCTTTAAGCCTTCGGCCTTCGCCAGCGTCGTATTCCGCCAGCGCTCCTCGCCATCGGAAGCGAATCGTTCGCCCTCGGCGTTCGCCGGCCTTCTGGCGTTAATCTGCCGCGGCTTTGTTCGCCCATACACGCCAGCGATCGTATTCCGCCCGGCAAGCGCTCTCACCGCCATCTTCGGCAGCGAAGATCGTCACCCTACTGCGTTCATCGCCTTCTGGCGTTAATCTGCCCGCTTTTTGTGGCCGGCCTTCCGTCTGTCGGTATGTATTCCGGCGGCTCCCGCCCATCTCGGCGGCGAATCATTCGCCCCTTCTGGCGTTCATGCCCTTATGGTGTTGAGTTGCCCCCACCTTTTAGGCTCGTGGCAATCGTATTTTGCGAATAAGCGCTCTCGCCATCTCGGCAGCAGATCATCGCGCTTTTCTGACGTTGATCTTTTTAATTTGGCCTTCCATGTCGGCGGCAGCGTATTCCCGCCGCAAGCGCTCCTCGCCATCTAAGCGGCGAGATCGTCGCCCTCGGCGTTCATCGCCTTCTGGCGTTGATCACGCCGCCTTTTAGAAGTGCGACCTTCCGCATCCCAGCGTATTACGCGGCGAAGTTCTCTCGCCATCGGCGGCGAGATCATCGCACCAGTGTTCATCCGCCTTTCTGGCGTTGATTTGCCCGCCTTTAAACCGCGGCCTTCCCTTTCGGCAATCGTATTCACGCGGCGAAGCGCTCCTCGCCATCTCGGCGGCGAGATCATTGCCTCCAGCGTTAAATCGCCTTTCTGGCGTTTGATGCGCCCGCCTTTTAGGCGGCTGCCGCTCGCGTCGGCGACCACATATTTCGCCCGGCGGCGCTTCGCCATCTCGGTAGCGAATCATTAGCCTCGGCGTTCATCCGCCTTCTGGTGTTGATCTTGCCCAGCGCGCAAACCTGGCCTTCACAGCCAGCGGCGTGTATTCGCGGCGGCTTCTCCTCGCCATCTTGGCGGCAAGATCATCGCCCTCCGGCGATCATTACTTCCTTTCGGCATTAATCATCCGCCTTTTAGGCGGCTGGCCTTCCATTTCGGCTGACAGCGTATTCCGCCCGGCGGCTCACCGCCATCCGGCGGCAGGGTCGTGCCCTCGGCGTTAAATCCGCCTTTCACCGGGCGTTGTCTGCCCCACGCCCGTGACCTTCGCATCGGCGTGTATTCCACGGCGCTTCCGCGCCCATCTTGGCGTGAGATCGTCGCCCTCCGGCATTCATCCGCCTTTCTGGCGTTGATCTGCCCGCCTTATAAAAAGGCTGGCCTTCCCTGCCGGCGGCGCGTATTCCACCGAAATGCGGCGCTCCCGCCATCCGTCGGCGGAGATCATCGCCTTTCGGCGTTCATCGCTTTTTCTGGCGTTGATCGCCTAGCTTTTTAAGTCTTGGCCTTCGCGTCGGCAGCGTGTATTCACCGGCGAAGCACTCGCCGCCATCCGGGGGCGAGATCATCCGCTTTACGGCGTTGATTGATTTCACCTTTTATTTTTGGCCTTCCGCATCGTCGTATCGTATTCCGGCGAAAAAGCGCTCCACCGCCATCTCGGCGACGAGATCATTCTGTTGTGGAATAAGTTGCACGGATCTATTCGGGATGAATATTTAAATACAAATTTAATTCTAACAATTATTACTAGCATGAATTAACCCATATTAATTCAAATAATAATTTCAACAACAAATCATGCATATAAATAATTCACGTAAATCCTACGCATGCGGAATTACTACGAGTTTACGTGAACGTGCCTCTTGGAATTGCAATGGTCTTGTATGTGAAAACACACCAAAAGTCCTTCCCAAGTATTCCCACGTCCTTGCTCGACAATCCGGTGGAAGGATACTTGCGAACAATTAACAAAAGGAAAAAATAAACTTTATTGCACCAATTTTGTGGATTTGCTAATTTTTCCAGCACATGGAATTGCACTTGGGAATGAAAGAATCATCCCCTATTTATAGATAGGTGTTGGGCAAAAATTTGGGAAGAAAAACAATGTGGGAAAATCTTTTCTTGATCTCCAAGAAATCTTGAATATATCTCCTATATTCTTTTCCCCATAATTAAAATATTCCACAAAAATTCAACCACACCATATTATGGTATTTTCGAAAAATAGAGGGTCCAAGATTCCAAGATTTGGATCTTCTTGAATTTATGAGATATTCTTGTATTTCAAGAAATACATATCTTCCATAATATCTTTTCAAAAAAATCAAGAAAATCTTTCTTGCCCTTTATTTTCAAAATTTCGAAATTTTCATTATGAATAACCAAGTGGAAGATTTCTTGAATTTAATGAGATAATCTTGTATTCCAAGAATACATATCTTCATTCCATAACAAAATTCAAAGAAAATCTTTCTCCCCTTTTATCCATAATTTTTGAAAAAATCAAGGAAAAATAGGCAACAAATTTATTTTATTTTAAACACATTTTTCAGTTATTGGACTTTATCTTGGGCTACTTGGGGGGCCTTTAGGAGAATTAAGATTGGACCTTCCAATGGATCTTGAATTATCAATATTGAGCCATGTTGGGAGATGAATTTAATAAAGATATATGATTTTGATTAGATCCCAAAACCCCTGAGTATGACATGTTCAGAATAATCTTGATAGTTAGGATTTTAAGATTTAGGATGAACTCAAAAATGTATAGTCGAGAGATATAGATCGGGTTTAGGATATGAAATTCGAAGAAATCGAGAGTTTTAAAGAAGAAGTTTCGAGAAATCGAGAATCAAGACTTCGATGAAATCAAGAATCAAGACTTCGATGAAATCAAGAACGAAGACTCAAATATATCGATCGATATCTGGTGAAGACTCGAAGACTCAAGAAGGCCAAGAGGAAGATCAAGCGAAGATCAAGAATTGAAGGCACGATAATTGCGAAGACTTCGATAATGTCTTGAATGCTCGATATAAACTGAATGTTCCGAGCCTTTGAATATATCTATCTGAAGGATGTATCTTGAGAAGATCGCGATTCCTTAGAAAATAGATATTTGCCAAGACATTCAATGCGAGAACAAAATGAACTAAGTCGAAGTGTTGTTAAGGTTAAATCAACTCGAGTTGTAACCAAAAGAGCCGTTGAAGGTGCCTACCTTTAAGCGGAGACAAAAGTCAAAAAGGAGGAAGACAACATTGTACCACCATCTTGACCTTCGACGGTGACAAGTCATTTGAAAAAAGTTGTCGGATGTCTGAAGTTCGCATCGCAAAAAGTGAAGACCGGCTACATGAAAGGCTATTGCCTAACAAGTGTTAGGGAGTTTCAAACCCTAAATATAGTCGTTTCTCACACACCATAAGAGGAACTCACGGTATCTCTCCTCCGGGTAGTTTTTCAAAAGTGACCTTGGTATATGCCTATAAATCTTGGTGACCCTCTACATTGTAAGGTTACGGAAATTTATCATAACTCAAGAAGCTCAAATTTATTATCAAAGTTAAAGCACTTTCGAAAAACTTAGAATTTCCCAAGTGCTTTTATATTGAAAGAGCTCATTAAACTAAGCCTAGCTTGATAAGATTTATCAAAGCTTAGTCGAGATATCTAGCCTTTGCATTGTGCTTTCATTGTAAAGGATATCTCATCCTAGTTGGAAACCAACGAGAAACCCCAAACCCTTGAGAAGGTAGTTGGAGTGTGTTTGTTGGTGAGAAGAGTTGTAAAGAGTTAGTAAACTACGCGGAGTAGTCAGAAAACTCTAGAGGAAAAGTTAGTAAGCTACAGAGGTAGTCTGAAAGCTTGTTTGTGTTTGAGCAAGTAAACTACGGAGGTAGTCAGAAAGCTCAAGGTCGGGTTGAGTAAAGTAAACTACGTGGAGTAGTCGAAAGCTTCGGGGCGAGTTGAGTAAGTAAACTCTGTGAGGTAGTGTAAAGCTCGAAGTGATTAGTGAATTTCTCGAGGATCGAGAGAGAGTGGACGTAGGAGCTTGAGTCTCGAACCACTATAAATTGCTGTGTTGTTTATTACTTTCCTTATATGTGCTTAACTGTTGCATTGACTTGATTTTGAAAGCATACTTTTCACTGATATTCAGTTGGAATCAATCCACTGAAGTTGCATGTAATTGAATCACAACCTAATCACTATTCCATTCAGGAAGGTTTTCAGCAAAGCTTAAAACTAGTATAAACTAAGGGCCAACCATTCCGCACATCTGAGTAGCTAGAACAGTTAATTACCAAACTGAATTTACTCATCCGAGGGTTCGATAAGTTAGTTATCACGATCCAAGCAACTCAGGATCTCTGACTTTTCGGGACTCGGTTGGGATTATCTAAGGTTTACGAAAGCAACTTCGGGATCTTTGTCTCGATAGACTTTGTCTCGGGCGACTTGTGCTTCTTAGGACCTAATCTTGAGGATTATCGACCCAAAAGTGACCTCGATAAAAAAGTTTTAAAAACATTGAACACGTGTATTTCCCCATACACGTGTAAGACTCGTTTTTGCCGGGACGATAAGTGGTATCGGAGCGGTGGTTCAACTTGACCCCTCTTTTGTTGACAAAGTTTTATTTTCTAAAAATACTTGTGGTCTATCTGAATTGATCTTATTTGCTGAAATTCTTAAAATACTCAGTTAAAATGTCTTCTAAGAAACTTCCCATGTTCTCAGTAGAGAACTATGATCTATGGAGACTGAGAATGCAGGCTCACTGTATTCTAAACATGAGCGTATGTGGAGAGTGGTCTCTCGAGGACCATTCAATTTCTTGTGGTGAATCGGAGGAAGCGAAGATGAGAGAATTGATCCTAGAAGCGAGAATTTCCTAAGTCGATGACCAAGCCCGACTCTGAGGAGAAAAATTAGTCAATCTAGACTACATTGCAAAAGACACACTATAAATACAATTGATGATGGTGTGATGGGAATGATCTCTCAACAATAATCTTTGCCAAAGAAATTTGGGATACACTAGGTCATAATGTGCCAAGGCAGATCATATAAAAGAAAACAAACTTTCGGTGGCAATTGGAAAGTTTGATAGTTTTGAAATGGATGATGGTGAATCAATAGACAAATTGGAAGTCGATTCACTAGCATCATGAATGATCTAAATGCACTTGGAAAGAAATATCCACAAAGAGAAGTTGCATTGAAAATTCTTAGAGGTCTTTCTAAGAAATGGGATATTCATGCAATTGGTGATTGAAAACACCAAGAACATTAATTCAATGCCATATCAACAAGTCTTCTCTCGAAATTTGAAGGCCTATGAGTTTGTAATTGATAAGAAATCCAAAAAGGTTTGTGAAAAAGATGATTCATCATCTAGTAAGAATGTGGCTCTAAAAGCCAATGATAAAAACAATAAAAACTAGAGAGTCGAGAACCCCATGCCAAAAATCGGGGATGAGCTTGAGGAAAAGCTAGCGATGGCAAGGAGGTTTGAAAGACTTAATAATAGATTTGGAAAATACAAAAAGCTATTACGGGGAACCACAGGTACCGGAGAAGAAACACGAGGGACGGATCAATTGAGAGAAGAAGAAGGACACGAAAATTTGAGGGATCTTCATCAAAAGGAAGGACTCAAGTCAAAAAAGAAAGAAAGTGATCGGGATGATGATACCAACAGATGCTACAATTACCAAAAGAAAGGTCACTTCGGTATGATTGTCGGATCTAAGTGCTAAGGAGAGAAAGAAAGGCAAGCTAAAAAGAGACCGGAAGTTCTCTAGCAAAAAGGCCATGGTTGCGAAGAAGAAGAACATCTGAGGAGGGATCTAGCTCTTGGATGAAATATTCTCGAGACGGTGAAAGTGATGACATCATCGATGGCCATTGAGGAGGTAAACTCTTCTTTCTTTGTTGTTGCTCCTACACTAGCACAAGAGTTGTCAAGTTCAAATGTAAACAATCATTTTGACCGATGGATTCTTTTGAGAATCGATGAAGGACTATCTTTGTTTTACTAGAAGCTGCTAAATGAAACTCAAGAAGCGAGAATAAAGGAATGAAGGTTGAAAATCTAAAATGGAAAGACTCTAGCAAAAGCTGAGATCACTTCTCAATTGATGGGAGCCTCTTGATGAAGCTGGATGTTACGAAAGTACAACTCTCGAGAGAAAAAGAAGATGATAGTGACCCTAAGCTGAAAAGCTAAAGAAATCCATTTGAGGAGATTCAAATTTGATCGATTTAAGTTCAATGACCTCTCGAGAAGCATGAAACTCTACAGCTGTGAGGATAGTGCATGAGAAGAAGTTAACTCTATTGAATAATGCATCTAATGTAATAGATGAAATTGAGTTACCAGAGATCTGTGACTATGAAATCTGGATTGGGATACATTCGGGGAACCTCACAAGGTCATCGAATCTTTGCATCAAGTAGCAAGAAGACAATCTTTGTAAAACCAGTGGCACCCACACTTCAGAATGAAGAAATGCCCAAGGTTGTAGACAAGGGAAAATGACCCATGGTCTCAGTAAAACTGAATAATCAGGTAGGAAAGCCCAAACCTCAGATGAAGGCTGAAAACACGAGCACTTTCGGTTGGAAAGTTTGAGCCAAGTACTTCAAAGCCTCGGGCTAAGAATACAAACACGAAAGGCTCCCATTGAACCATCGAGAGGAATCCCGGATGAGAAACACTTTCGCAGAGAGACATTCTCAACTGAAGAGACCTAGTCCTTAGTATACTGAAAGACCCAGATTTCAGTATAGACAACCTGAACCCCACTTGGCTAAGGGTAAAGGTTATCTAAACCCGAGTCATCAAAGATTTAGACCGGCTGCACAGAAGCCAAAGCAAATGAATAGAAGGCATGAACCAAAGAAAAATTCAAAAGCCCATGTTCATGCTAAAGCTAGCACTCATACCGTAAAAAGCGCTAAGGCACCCCGAGTAGTAAATGTGTATGTTGATGTTTATGGAAGACAAATTAGCCACTCTAAAGTGATTAGAGTTGTCGGCGATTTGGATTCGAAAAGGTACATCTAACCTTGTAGGACCCTACACAAATTGGGTACCTAAGAATTGATCTGTTTTTTAGGAGGAAAACAAGGGCACTAAGCTGATTAAAGATCACATGAGCACTGATGAGCAGAGATGAAAAATCTCCTGATGTATGGTATCTTGACAGTGGATGCTCAAGACATATGACAGGATTCAAAAAGATACTCATTGACTATGTTGAACAAAGAGGCCCACAGATCACTTTTGAAGATAACTCCAAGGGACAGACTGAAGGATATGGAACTTTGGAAATCGACTTAGTTCATATCCATGGTGTTTCATATGTATCTGGATTGAAGCATAACTTTCTTTCAATAAGCCAATTCTGTGATAAAGGTTTTAATGTTGAGTTCTCTAAGAACTTATGTTTTGTGAAAGATGATACAACACAGAAAGTTTTACTGACTGGTACAAGAAAAGGAAATGTGTATCTTGCTGATTGGAGTTCAACTCCTAAAGATACATGTTTGGTTGCTAAAAGTTCCACAGATACCAGTTGGTTATGGCATAAAAGAATGAATCACCTGAATTTCAAAACCCTGAATAAGCTTGCAAGATTAGCTCTTGTGAGAGGGTTGCCTAATGAAGTGTTCAGTAAGGAACATATTTGTGATGCGTGCCAGAAAGGAAAACAAGTTAAAGCATCATTTAAAAGCAAAGTAGAAGTTTCTACTGAGAGAATACTTCAGTTATTGCATATGGATCTCTTTGGTCCTATAACACCAGTGAGCACCAATGACAGGAAATACACACTAGTAGTAGTTGATAACTACTCAAGATATACTTGGGTCATATTCTTACTCAGTAAGAAAGAGACTCAGATAAAATTGCCAGAATTACTGAAAAGGCTCAGTATTGAGAAAAATCTGAGTGTGGTCAAAATCAGATCTGACAAAGGAACTGAATTTATAAATCATATCATATCTGATTATTGTGCAGCAAATGGAATTTCACATGAAACATCAGCTGCAAGGACCCCTCAACAAAATGGTGTTGCTGAAAGGAGGAACATGACTCTTAAAGAAGCTGCAAGAACAATGATAGCTGAAGCTGATATCCCTAAAAGGTTTTGGGCTGAAGTTGTCAATACTGCTTGCTACTCACAGAACAGATCCATGCTGACAAAGAGTCAAGGCAAAACGCCTTATGAACTTTGGAATGAAAGGAAGCCTCTTGTTTCTTTCTTTCGTGTGTTTGGTTGCAAGTGTTTCATACACAATAATGGTAAAGATCAGTTGAAAACATTTGATAGTAAAGCTGATGAAGGAATATTCTTAGGATATTCGAAGTCGATAAAGCTTTCGAGTTTACAAGCTGTAGGACTCTTATTGTGGAGGAAACACCTCATGTTATTTTGATGAATCTACTTGTGTTTAGAAGAAAGCAGGAACATGATCTTGAGATGAACTAACCAAGAGGATCACCAGATTAAGCCCTCAAAAGCGAAAGATAAATCATCCATTTGAACACGAAAAAAAGAAGAAGTCGGTCACATCCTATGATTGGGTGACTCGGACTCGAATAAAGAAGTTCGAGGAAGGAACTTCGGGATGGTGAGACTCGGGAAAGCCAACACACCAAAAGGTGACCAATCTGAAGCAGACACCGTTCGGACTCGGGTATGTGATGCCAATGAAGATGTGGTCTGGTGAGGCAAATTCTGAATCTATCAACCAAAGGGAACAAAAGTCTCGACAATGTTACGAATAAAATTTCCCCGAGGAAGATGATTCCCTTTTCTCCTTTTACATTTGTTTCACTGAGTTTCTTGAATTAAGCTTGAACCTAATATTTCAAATGTTGAGGATCTTTATTGAAACATGAACATCAAGAAGGAAATAGTTAGATAGTCATCCTACAAGTCAGTTGTGGGTGATCTAAGCGATGGTGTTAAAACAAAAAGGTTCCATGGTGAGAGTGCACTATTCTGCTTTTCCTATCGGAGAAAGAACCTCTTGAGATTGGTGAAGTTCTACAAGATTCTCATTGGATTCTTTGCTATGCAAGATGAAATTTGAATCAATTCTCAAGGAATGAAGTATGGGAGCTAATGGATAGACTGAAAAAGCACAATGTCATTGGAACCAAGTGGGTTTTCAAGAATAAAAGAGATGAAAACAACAACATTGTGAGAAACAAAGGCAAGGCTAGTTGCACAAGGTTATTCAAGAAGAAGGCTTGGATTATGATGAAACCTTTGCACCGGTTGCAAGGTAGAAAGCCATCGATTGTTTCTTGCATATCTGCCGCCCACATGAAGTTCCGATCTATCAAATGGATGTGAAAAGTGCATTTTACGAGCGGTGTGCTTAAAGAAAGAGGTTTATGTAGAACAACCTCCACGGTTTCAAAGCAGAATGACCAAGTTTCTGAGGCTCGGAAAAGCTTTGTATGGTCTTAAACAAGCACCCGAGCATAGTATGATACTCTTTTCGGTTTCTTCTTGACCATGGTTTTATCAAAGGCTGTTGATAGAACTCTGTTCGAGGATAGAATATGGGGAGATATCTTCTTCTTGGTTCGGATATATGTTGATGACATCATTTTTGGATCTCCAAATCATTAGTTGTGTGAAAAGTTTTCAACAACGATGAAAGGCAAGTTTGAGATGTCAATGATGGGGAGATGAATTTCTTTCTAGGTCTTCAAGTGAAACAATCAAAGGAAGGAATATTCATCAACGCAAAGCAAAATACACCGAGATCTTATTGCCAAATATGGTGTACATAATTGCAATGTAGTTAGGATTCCCATGAATACTAACTACAAGATGGATCGATTTCGAAAGGCAAATCGGTGAGCCATGCGATTATAGAGGAATCATTGGATCATTGCTCTATATCTCAGCAAGTAGGCACGATATAACATTTCTTTGTTGGGATATGTGCAAGATACCAAAGCTAATCCTAAAGG
Organism: Stenogyne calaminthoides; assembly: GCA_037126765.1. Classification (NCBI taxonomy): domain Eukaryota; kingdom Viridiplantae; phylum Streptophyta; class Magnoliopsida; order Lamiales; family Lamiaceae; genus Stenogyne; species Stenogyne calaminthoides. The sequence goes on from JBBCBC010000044.1 coordinate 2,657,108, forward strand.
CTAGTCACATGGAGGTCGCCAAAAATCTTGAAGTATCTCAAGGGCACGATGAATAGAGGATTATGGTATCAAGTGATGATAACCTTGAATAAAGCTTGGTTACTCGGATCTTGATTATGGAGGTTGCGAAATTGTGAAGTCCACTACTGGGAACTTGTCAATTTCTTGGAAATAAGGTGATATCTTGGTTTTGAAGAAAGCAGACCTCGATAGCAACGATCTTCTTGAAATTTGAATACATGGGCTGCGGGGAAGATCTTTGTGCTTTCGATTCTTTGGCTCAAACAACAATTAAGGGATTATAAAGTTGTAGCCAATGAAGTACCAATATTTTGTGACAATAATAGTGTCATTGCTATTTCACAAAATCCGGTATTGCACACGAGATGCAAGCATGTGGATATCAGACATCACTTCATCGAGAGATCATGTCGAGAAAAGAAGGACATAAGGATGGAGAAAATTCATCTTGATAAGCGGTGATATCTTGACTAAACCTTTGGTGAATCAAGATTTGGGAACTTTCGGTTGAATTAGGGATGTTAGATCGGTGTATAAAAGAAAAATTGAAGGTTTTCGGATGCATGAAAATCTTCGGGATAAAAAAAATTGAAGCGAGTTTTCGGATGTTCTTGAAGGTTTTCTCATCTTGAAATTCTCTTATCATCTTGACATTTTATCAAGGTCGGGATAAACTTATAGATGGAATTTGGGAAGAAGTAATGTCTCGTGGACTCATTTATTGCTTAAGTGAAACTTCTTAAAGGTATAATAAATACAAAACACCTCGAATTAGATGCATGAAGTTTTTGAACTCTTGAGAAACTCGGGATAAAATGGAAATCTTTTCGAGTCTATCAGTTCTTGAACATTTTATCTTGAAAGGTCGATTATCATCTTGACATTTTATCAAAGACTCATAGATGGAATTTGGTCTGAAGAAGTAATGACTCATGCGACTCATTTATTGCTTAAGTGAAACTCAGTAATCATTCGCAATAAATACAAAACACCTATGGAATGTTTTTGGGCAGGATCGTTTGAAATTTCGAAGAAGGTCAACAGTCATTTAATGCTCTGTTACATTAATGACCAATAAAGATATTTTGACGGCTTACTTTTTGGAAGATCGTCCGTTTGTATACCCGATTAATCAGCGATTAATCTTAACCGTTGCTTTTCACCTAACCAAACATGATTTCCCACGATCTCGAAGCTATTTATACCCCAATAAGCCATTCAAGCCAAAATTTTATCAAACCCTTCGTTCCCAAATTCTCTGCAAATAAATCCCTTTGCCCAGAAAACTCCAAACCCTAAAGCTTCAATTCTTCATATCTAAAATGGCTCCAACCCTGTTCGAGAGATTAGTCGAAACCAACAAGCCCTGGTACGAGTTAGTTTTCTCGCTCGATAGCACAACCAACTCCAAACCAGAAGAGGAGGCTCTCCATATGATTCGATTGGCCAAACTCACCCAGCTCGTCGCAAATCGACCAGACCAAGAGTACTCTAAAGAGGTAATCGAATTTATCTGCAATATGAGGATAGATGAAGAGGATGGTATGCATTCTAAGATTACTGTATCACACTTAGAGCATTCGTCCAAATACATCGATTTTGAGAAGGATTTGTATATTATTCCGAAGAATTTAAACAATGTTTTTGAGCTCTGTGATAGAGGAGAGGACCCTACTATGTATATGTTGGGTAGAGAGCATGAGTACTTAGATAGGATTGCTGAGAATCCCGTCAAATTTGAGGCTACTTTACATAAGAGGCATTTGAAGCCACAATATAGAGTTTTGTTAGATATTGTGAGCAAATGCATCATGAGTCTTGCGGGGAGTTTTGAGCAGATCAGTACCCCGAAGCTCAGACTGATGGCGGCGATCGAGGCTTCTCCCACCACCGACTTCAACTGGCTGAAATTCTTGATTCAGACGGTGACGGAGCAAGCCAAGGTCATAAAGAAGGTTAATGGGGCAATCACGATGAAAGGCAAGATCCACCATGACACCAAAATCGCTTATATTTTGGAGATGTGCAGAGAGGAGGAGGATATCTTCGCCAATTTGACCCCATTCCCCAAGTCCAAGGTGCTATTCAAGCCTATTGCTGCAAAGAGGCAAGTCATCAGGGGGAAGAAAAGAAAAAGCGAGAATCACCGATTCATTGTGCTGCGAAAAAAGACCCAACATGCGGGGAAGGTCTTTGTTGGAAGCTAAGAAGGAGGGGTGAGAAGATGAAAAAAAACCCTCGCTCCCAAAGCGCTTGAAGGATGGTGGTTCTCACCGATGATGATGGCGATGATTACGAAGAGATCAACACGAGGGCCAAACCGCTCGATCATCGCCATTTAAGTTTTGGCTCGGGGTTATCTCTAGAGCCTGAGAGGCGAGGAGCGGGTCTTCTCGCGAGGTGCTTGAGACATTGCTTTCGATTCGAGACAAAATTTCTCGGGAAATTTTTAAAGGAGCTCGGGCCTCAGAGATTCCTCTTGAAGAAGTGTCGGCTCAAGCAATGAAGAGCCAACTTCGAGTCAATCTAAGGATATGCCATCTCGTCCCAGAACCCACTCGGATGCAACCGAGGACTGTTGTTCAACAAACAGAGTCTGCTGAGACTCAGGAGCAGCTTAACATTGATGAGCTCCTGAGTGATTTACTACTTGATCCTTCATTGAAGCTTCAATTTGAACGATGGCGAGAATGAAGAAGGGTGAAATTTGAAGAAACCGGAAGTGGAGGAGCAAGGGGAGCGGTTCATTCTTGATCGCTACTCGGCTCGGCTCATTCTCGATCTCGCAAGATGTCTTCTTGATTAAAGGTCGACGGTGTTCATCCTCAATCGGACTCTTAGGAGATGCTTAACATTGCCGCGTTGGAGAAGCCGGTGGAATGAGAAAGCTTTATATCGACCGAGTTCTCGAGATTGAGGAAGAAAAGCTCGGGATGAAAAATTGATTTTGATGAGCTAGTTGAAGAAGTTAGGCGAGAGGAGAGCTCTCTTGAAGTTGGTGCCCCTAGCAGCGGAGACAAATCACTAGATGGGGACCAACAGGGAGATGCTGAGGATCAGTCTCAGATGGAGAATGAGACTTCTGGTGCTGATCAACCTGAAATCGGTCAACCTCAGACTGAAGCTAGTACTCCTCAGGTACCTTTTGGCACTATTCATAATTATGCCAAAGTTACTGAAAGTTCTATCTTTAATTCTGAATTGTCGATAAAATGGTCGAGGCTCGATTGGAGACTGGAGCTCGGGATGGATGAAGCTTCAGTGCTTGATTGACCCTCGGGTTGTGTATGCGAACCTCAGGATGATCAAACAGCACAGAACGTGCAGAAGGTTCCTGAGATCGACCTCGCTCCCTTGATGGAGAAGGTTGAGCCAATGATGAACAAGATTGCTCAGATGGAAGAAACATTGGCCAGCTAAGCTCAGAAGATGGAGAATCTTAGTCACTCTTCAGAGCTGGTGCTAATCTAAATCACTCTGACCTCACAGATGACCTCCATGGAAGAAAAACTGAATGAAAAATTTGGGGAGTCAAAAATTTGGAAAATCTTGAAATGAAACAGAAGCACCAGGAGACAACTGCATTTCTAGAGGTGAAATTGACTGAGAGGAATGAAGTGATGATCAAATCTACTGTTGAGGAAATGAGCTCGGTCTGCTCATGACCAAGATGACAGAGATGTTTAAGGAAGCACTCTCGGCGGTTGCCCATATGTGCACGAACGAAGAATTTTTACGTGGCTAGAACCACATCAGGAGGCTGAAAGATGAGCAAGATGAGCTAGCAGGGGAGGTGCGCTGTGTGAGCAAAGAACAATATCACATGGACACAACACTCTCCAGACTTCTTCCAAAGTACGGTGCCAAGAAGGGGGAAAAGGAAGGTGAAGACTTCAGGAAGTTATTGGCACGTACTATGGAGAAAAAGGCTCAGAAAGATGCTGAAATGTACATTCTAACCAAAGCCTTGAAAGAAGTCGAAGCTACTGAGAAGATGAAGTTTGCTCAGGTGGAGAAGCCTATCTACACTCGAGTTTCTAAGGAAACCATGCTAGATGTTGCAAGAGAGAAACTGAGTGCTAGAGCCAAGGTTGGAACAAGCCAGGCTGCTGCTGATTTGCCAATGAAGAGGAAAGTCTTGGGTGTTGTTCAACCTGAAAGTAAGAGAGCTAAGGCTTCAAAGCCAGTGCAGAGGAAACTAATTGAAGATATTGAAGAGTCTGAAGGTCAGGCTCAGAAGAAAGTCTTCAATACGAGGAATGCTCTTAAGACACTCCAGATAGAGCAGGCTAAGAAATTGCCGCCGGTCTCGAAGCGTGCTGTGATAAGAAAAAAAAGGCGAAGAGGAGCTAAAGTGAAGGAGTGGATTCAAGAAGTTTGCGAGCAAGAGGAAAGAGACATCAAAAACGCAGAAATGGCCCCACATTGATAAATGGATGCCTATCAAATTCAACGACGTGTGGGAAGAGGTCAAGAGAACCTTCTGGTTCTATTATGATGTTCTCAGGGAATGGCGCTCAGATCAGAATGAAGCCTTCATAGAATATCTCCTAACCTTCTATCCAAAATATCTCAATTTGGATGAAACTAGCGAATGAAGGAAATGTGTAGATTGAAGCCCCGGTCCATACTCCTACCCTCCTCCAAGACTTGATAGTGGCCCGGTAAATGGAAAAAGCCATTATTCAAGAGATTGCTCTCGATATCTTTGCTTTCGATTGGGTTTAACAGGGAACAATCCGGATATCATAAAGGAAAGAGATGCCCTGAAGAAGAGGTATTTCGGGATGTTCAACCTGGAAGTGCCCGTGATGAAAATTCTGGTGAAGAAGAAGAAGAAGAAGAAAGCGGAAGAAAAGAAAAGCAAAAAGAAATCGAAGAGCGGACTCATCATCGAAGACTCTTGTAATCTTTCAATCTTTTTGTCTTATTTTTGCTTTGATAAATTTCATTGTAACCTGTAACAGACTACTCATCATCAATGAAAATTTATCATTCTTGCTCAAAAGATAATATCTCATTATCTTATTTACATGTCTTTTATATTTGATATGCCTGAATGAATGTCTCTGAATTAATTGTTTATGGGAGAAATTGTTATAAGTATTTGATAATGAACTATTTAAAAAGATTCATTACTGAAGAAATTGTTGAATGATTAATTGTTGGGAGACCCTCTGTAATTGTTAGTGAGATTCTCTAATTCAGGAAATTGTTTGGAGACTCATTATTTAAGGGGAAAATTGTTGAAAACCAATCTTGTAATAGGATAAACTAAAACCTGAACTTAGGTTAAATGGTTGTAACAAGATAGGTTTTGGCATCATCAAAAAGGGGGAAATTGTTGGGAGATGAATTTAATAAAGATATATGATTTTGATTAGATCCCAAAACCCCTGAGTATGACATGTTCAGAATAATCTTGATAGTTGAGTCAGGATTCAATTTTAGAGTATTCAGGATGATATCTGCAAAATGTATAGTCAGCAGATATAGATCAGGTTAGATCTCAAGATTCTCAAGAAACTCGATGAAGTTTAGAAATCAAGTTTCGATATGAAATCGAGAATCAAGACTTCGAAGAAGAAATCGAGATATCAAGACTCAAAAGATGAAATCAAGAATCAAGACTAAAGATGCAGATTTCAAAGATATCACCAAGATATACAATCAAGACTCAGAAGACTCTGAAGACGCTGAAGAGAAAGATCAAGAATCAAGAATCGAAGATCAAGAATTCAAGGGCACAAGAATTATCAAGACTTCGAAGAATGTCTTGAATGCTTTCAAGATAAACTCGAATGTTCCGAGGCAATCAATATATCTATCCGGAAGGATGCAATATTGAGAAGATCTCGATTCTTAGAAAATAGATATTTGCCAAGACATTCAATGCAGAACAAAAAGGAACTAAGTCGGAAGTGTTGTTAGGTTAAATCAACTCGAGTTGTAACCAAAATAGCCGTTGAAGGTGCCTACCTTTAGCGGAGACAAAAAAGTCAAAAAGGAGGAAGACAAACCTGCATACCATCGACATCGACAGCGGTGACACGTCATTGAAAAAAGATGTCGGTGTCTGAAGTTCGCATCGCAAAAAGTGAAGACCGGCTACATGAAAGGCTATTGCCTAAAAAGTGTTAGGGAGTTTCAAACCCTAAATATAGCCGTTCCTCACACACCATAAGAGGGAACTCACGAAGCTATCTCTCCAACGGATAGTTTTCAAAAGTGACCTTGGTGTATGCTTATAAATACTGGTGACCCTCTACATTATAAGGTTACGGGAAATTTATACGCAACTCAAGAAGCTCAAACTTATTATCATGAAAGTTAAAGCACTCGAAAAACTTAGAATTTCCCAAGTGCTTTTATATTGAAGAGAGCTCATTAAACTAAGCCTAGCTTGATAAGATTTATCCAAAGCTTAGTTGAGATATCCTAGCCTTTGCATTGTGCTTTCATTGTAAAGGATATCTCATCCTAGTTGGAAACCAACCGAGAAACCCCAAACCCTTGAGAAGGTAGTTGGAGTGTGTTTGTTGGTGAGAAGAGTTGTAAAGAGTTAGTAAACTACGTGGAGTAGTCAGAAAATTCTAGAGGAGAAGTTAGTAAGCTACAAAGATAGTCTGAAAGCTTGTTTGTGTTTGAGTAAGTAAACTACGGAGGTAGTCAGAAAGCTCAAGGTCGGGTTGAGTAAAGTAAACTACGTGGAGTAGTCAGAAAGCTCAGGTCCGAGTTGAGTAAGTAAACTACGCGAGGTAGTCAGAAAGCTCAGAAGTGATTAGTGAATTTTCTCGAGGATCGAGAGAGAGTGGGCGTAGGAGTTTGAGCGATGATGGACCTATAATTTTTTGTGTTGGGGCCCAATTTATAACATTGTAATTAAATCACTTTAGAATTTTTATATATTTTTGAAAATTATTTGGACTAAACATCTTTATATTAATTCGAATACATTTATATGTATATTGAAAATGTGAATTATACATATTCTTTTCTATTTTGTTACCCTTTTTCATTTTAAAAATCAACATTTTATTTATAGAGTGTTGATTTTTTACAAGATTATGTAATAGTGGTACTTGAACATGATGCATAATACTTTGTTTGACATTCGTTGAGATAGTTTTATACATGATAAGGGTATAATCTATAACACAAATAATACTGAATTCTTCCAAAAATATTAGGCGTTAATCACAATTTCCATTGGAATCAAATACGGGTGTGTCTTAATTATAAGTATATATATATAAGAAATTCAAGTAGTTTTCCTATGAATGTATTCAGGGACAAGGTAGGTCCGTCCACCGAGTTTGAGTCTCGAACCACTATAAATTGTTGTGTTGTTTATTGCTTTCCTTATCGTGCTTAAACTATTTGCATTGACTTGATTTTGAAAGCATACTTTTTTCACCGATATTATTTGGGAATCAATCATTATGAAGTTGCATGTAATTGAATCACGGCCTAATCACTATTCCATTCGGGGAAGGTTTTAAATAGCTAAAAACCAGTATAAACTAAGGGCCAACCATTAGTCGAGTAGCTAGAAACAGATAGTTACCATTTGAATTTACTCATCGAGGGTTGATGAAGTTAGTTATCGATCCAAGCAACTCGGGATCTCTGACTTTTCGAGGACTCGGTTGGGATTATCGAGGTTTACGAAAGCGACTCGGGATCATTGTCTCGATGAGACTTTGACTCGAAGGCGACTTGTCTTCTCGGGACCTAATCTTGAGGATTATCGACCAAAGTGACCTCGATGAAAAAAGTTTTAAAAAACGAACACGTGTATTCCCCCATACACGTGTAAGACTCGTTTGCACCGGGACCAACAAGCCACAATATTATTCAAGCCCATAAATATTAATTAATCCCACTACATAATTAATATTGCCTTTATCCATCTTAACCCATATTACGGTTAATATGGCTCCTAGTTATTTTTTCCGTGTTTAAGATTATCTATCCCATTAATTAATTCAAGCCCTTTGAAATAACTTTCCATTAATTAATATCTTTTATCCTTAGTAAAGAGCGGTTCAACATTATTATCCATACCTAGGAAACTAGTTCCACTTGCAAGATTTGGTATGATAGAACTTATGAACCTCCCAAAGGGCAAATCGAACAAAGCGTGCTTGCACGATTCTCCGTATTAAATCTTAGCAATCGCATGTGACCAATAATATTGCCCAAGATATAAGGTATTGAATCTCACTGATTCTCTTCCCATAATAAGTCAAAGCAATAGTTACTAACCACACACAATCCTATTTAAGGGGCGAAGATTAAGAAATAACTAACCCTTTGAGGTCTAATTCTTCCCGATTCGATTAAGAAGAATTTATCCTCGCAGAGGTCCTCTTCAATGCATCGGTCATGCACTAGTGTAATCTCTTGGTCAAGACAAACTAATCTGAGCCTTTACACTACAACCTTTCACGATGGATTGTTCATTTCCATCTAGGTCGTGAATGGTGTACTTTTAGTTACAAGGAACTGTTAATTTAATCTTCGTGATCTTGGTATCACTAAATTAACTAAAATGTAACACATACTATTTAATGAACAATTATGCAGTAAATATATGTAACATTCAATCATATTTAAAGCAACAGTGATAAACAATTTATTTCAGTAAATAAGTCCGAAATTCAGTTAGTCTGATTATACAAAGTAAAAACATACTTTCCAGTATAATCCCAACACATTCACCCTCCCGGCGTTCATCCGCCTTTACAACATTGATCTGCCCGTCTTTTAGGCGCTGGCCTTCCGCTCGACGACTCATATTCCACAGAGCTAAGCGCTCCTCGCCATCTCGGTGACGAGATCATCCGCCCTCCCAGCGTTCATCCGCCTTTACGGCGTTGATCTGCCCGCCTTTTAGGCGCTGGCCTTCAGAGATCGGCGACGCAGTATTCCGCCGGCGAAAGCGCAGGCCTCGCTATCTTCGGTGGCAGATTATTCGGCCCTCCCGGCGTTCATCCGCTTTTACGCAATTGATCTGCTCCCGCCTTTATAAAGGCCGGGTTTTCACATCGGCGACGTATTCCGTCGGTAGCGAAGCGCTCGCTATCTGGCCGATGGTAGATCATTCGCCCTCCCCGACGTTCATCCCTTTCGGCATTGATTCGCTTCATCTTATAAAGCGCTGCCTTCGACGACGACCCGTATTCCACCAAAGCGAAGCGCCACGCTATCTCTCGGCAGATTATTCGGGCTTCCCGACGTTCATCCGCTTTTTACGGCGCGGATTCCGCTCGGGCTTTTTAGCGGCTGCCTTCCACGACGGCGGCGACATATTCCATTTAACGCGCTCCTCGCCATCGGGCACGAAGATAACCGCCCTCATAGCGTTCATCCACCTTTACGCGTTGATCTCGCTTCTACCTTTAGGCGCTGGCCTTCCGTCAGCGGCGCGATTCCGCCAGCGAAAGGCGTTTCGCCATCTCGGCGGAATCATTCGCCACTTACGGCGTTCATCCGCCTTTATGGCGTTGATTTTTACCGCGCCTTTTAGGCATTATCGCCGCGTCGGCAGCGCGTATTCCGGCGGCGGCGCTCCGCGCCATCTCGGCGGCAGATCATCCGCGCTACTGGCGTTCATCCACCTTTATGGCGTTCATCCGCCTTTCTGGCGTTGATCTGCCGGCCTTTTAAGCTACGGCCTTCGCGTCAGCGTCGTATTCCGCCAAAACAAAAGCGCCTCGCCATCTTGGCGGCGAATCATTGCCCTCCGGCGTTCATCGCGCTTTCTGGCGTTGATCGCCCGCCCGTGGCTGGCCTTCCGCATCTGCGTCGTATTCCCAGCGGCGTTCTCGCCATCTCGGCGGCAGAATCATCCGCCACTACGGTGTTCATCCGCGCTTCGGCGTTGGTCTGCCGGATATTCCATCAGCGAAGTGCTCGCCGCCATCGGCGATGAGATTGACGCCGCCTTTATAAGCGTTTCATCCGCCCGTTCTGGCGTCGACCTCTCAGCCTTCCGGCGTTGGCTTTGTTTTTCCGTGACAGTCCGTACTCTATCGGCGTTAACTTACTCGCCTTCATCGACTTTGGCCCTCTTGTAAGAAGCGGTCGGTCAGACGATTTATAAAATTAAAAAGTCACAAACCTTCGGCCGAAGTGGTCGACGACGAAAGAAAACTTACTCCTATAGATCGTGACAACGAGTAAGATGATCCGGAATAGGAGGAAAGTCGAAACCCTTTCCAGAAGAAGTGGACGACGAGCTTAAACTCTCTCCAGCTCCCCAAGATCTAAAGAGAGGAAAAGAAAGTCACCTGGCGGCTCTCGGCCATAAGTGGTCGATTTACTTAGCACAGAAAAGACTTCGTCTGATGGGGCTCCCTCAAAAAGTCACGAAGAAGAAAAAGACTTCGTCTGACGGGCTCCCCCAAAATCTGAGCATAGAAAAGACTTCGTCTGTGATGCTCACCTCGAAGTACAAAGCAGAACCTGAAAAAGACTCATACGATGGGGTTCCTCGGCACGAAAGCATAGAAAAGACTTCATACAAAGAGGCTCCCTCAAAGCACTGAAACATGAAAAAGACTTGTCAGACGACGGACCCCCCTCGGCACGAGCCCTGAGAAAAAAGACTTCGACGACAGGGGCTCGCCCTCGGCACGAAACACATAAAAGACTCAGACTGATGGGGCTCACCTCGGCATCGAGCACAGAAAAGACTTCAGACGATGGGGCTCCCTCGGCACGAAACCACAAAAAGACTCGTCAGACGAGGGGGCTCCCGGCACGAAAGAGAAAAGACTCAGACGACAGGGGCTCCCGGCACGAGCACGAAAAAAGACTCAGACAAAGTGGCTCTCAAGAAGTACAAAGCATTTAAAAGTCTCAGACGCGGGGCTTCCCAAGCACTGAGTACGTGAGAAAAGACTCGGTGACGATGGGGCTCACCTGGCATCTGAGACATAAAAGACTCAGAAGACAGGGCTCCCTCAAGCACGAGCACAAAAAAAGACTTGACTGTGGGGCTCACCTCGAAGTCTGAGCCTGAAAAAAGACTTCGTACAATGGGGCTCCCCGGAAATCTGAGCACAAAAGACTTCAGATAACAGGGGCTCGCCTCAAAATCACGAGCATAGATTAGATCGACGATGAGAGAAGGTAAGATCCTCTATCGGGGAGGGCTCATTCTAAACGATCAAGATCTCATATCTGACACCAGAAGCAAGCTCGGAGGCAAACAATGAGACCGCAGATGCAGCAAAAGATACAAGCTTATCAAGACATGAAACAAGATCGAGCTCTAAACAACGTCAAAGACCGATCTTGGGGGCTATTGTTGTAACCAGAAGTATCACACGTCAGCAAGACGAATTATCACACGTCAGCAGGTCCCACCGAGACCACGTGATCTGTCGTGCTTAAAGATTTGTCATGCTTAGTGATTTGTCGTCTTTTTACGCATATGTTTTTGTCATCTTTTTGCACATGACTCGTCTTTATGATTTGTCGTGCTGGTCATCTTTATATAAAGGACCTCACCCTTCATTGTAAAAGAACTATGGAATGTTTCCCTCATTCCTCTGATATACCAACAACCATATTTCAGGGAAGAACTACGGTTCTTCCCACAGTGTTCTTGTTCGATTTATTATTTGTTTGGTGGTCAAATTCAACAAGCCACATCAGAATCGATAAATATTTGATTATCAACACACTGAAATATGCAACTTGTTTATACTTAATCATATTAATGGTAAACAAATTGCATATTTCAATGCATTAAGTTGCATCTTTCTAAAATACATTATAAAGTGCACGGTACACCTAGTGCATACAAAACTTATCCAGAAAAGAAACTGATGCGTAAAATATGGAATGGAATTTGACCTAGAGTACAACGAATTGGTGTCCACCTGAAGGTCAAAGAATGAACGAACTTGACCGCAATCTCCTCGTGCAATTAACACGATCACCTGAAAAACACACCGTAGGCGGTTCCGGTACGAACACTCCGATGCTCAAGTCAGAATCGATCTCAGATTATTATATCAAATAATAATGAAAGCTCACAAGTGTATAGTGTACTAAAAAATAGTGCGTATATGTAACATATACTTGGCGGGTATATTTATACCCATAAGAGTTCAATAACTACCTTCTTATTTAGTCTCTCTAGCTAACCACGTCTCTGAGTAACAACCTCCATATATCTCGAATTCGCCTCATGATCAACTCAGCCTTCTCCTTTAGCACAGCCTTATCCAACGTCCCATCTCATCGTCCAACTTATCTCGAAACGGCCTCATCTCATGGATTGCTCACCAATCTTTGCAACGACCTCTCCTAGACTTAGCCCATATTCCTCAGATTGGACAACCATTACCTAACTGGGCTTAGATTCATTGGACTGCATTTACCTGATTGGGCCCCAACCCACTCAGGACCTTTCTCTTAACTAGCCTATCAGCTCATCTTCTTATCTTGACCATTTACTGGCCCGTTTGTTTACCTCAAGGCCGAGCCCACTATCTGGGCCCAAACCTCATCCTTACCTTTCAGGTGTCTTTGACGGTCCTTCCTATATTCAAACCTCCACATCTCTATATATTGGTGGGCGACATAAATATTTCATATCAGAAACATACCTTATTACTAATTGTTATTTGGATTCTGGACTAATATTTATATAAAATTATTTTACTAACAACAAGGACCTGTTTTAGAACTCTAAAAAGAGCTTTAGAAATACTTATTTTTTTGAAAAACTATAAAACTGTTAGATACATTTTTTTTTTAAAAATGCTCATACCTTTTTAGTTGAGTTTCAAAACAATATAAAACTGTTAAATTTTTTTGGTAAAATATAATTTCAAGACATTAGTGTAAAATTAAATTTAACTATAAGCGGTTTTATAAATCATTCTTGTTAAAACCCCTCCTTCACTTTAGAAGTAGAAAGTCTGCAGAATGCGAGCCCGCCGCGGTGGAGAAGTAGAATGATCGGCGGCGGAGCGGCATCGAAACTTTACACGACGGCTCAACGAGTCTTTACGCGTCGGACAAACTTCTGTCTCCTTTGTACTAGAAAACAAACGATAGCTTACGCCCTTTACTCTACCACCGCCACTGCAAATTCGAGTTCAAACGGCAGCAAATTGGCCTCAGATTTTGGGAGTCGTTGTGATTCGACCACTTTTCCCAACTTGGGTTCTATTTATGATGACAATAAACGAATGGGGGAACTGGGTCGTCAAGGAAACGTGGATGCAGCACGGAGATACTTCGACTCTATGCGAGAACGAGACAAGGTGTCATATAATTCCATGATCAGTATTTATCTCAAGAACGATAAATTTCACAAAGCTGAAATGCTGTATTATGAGATTCCTCAAGGTATGAGGAACATTGTGGCGGATTCTGCTATGGTGCATGCGTATGCCGAAGCTGGTAGAATTGGTAGAGCGCAGGAGGTGTTCGATGAAATGCCTGAAAGAAATGGGTTCGCTTGGACTAGTTTAATTTCAGGGTATTTTAAATTAGGAAGAGTTGGTGATGCTGTTGAGCTATTTGGGAGAATGCCTGATGGTGAGAAATCTGTGATTACATGGACAAATGTGGTTAGGGGTTTTGCACGGAATGGGTTGATTGATGAAGCTCGAGGTGCTTTTGATGAAATGCCTTTGAAGAATGATGCAGCGTGGACGTCGATGATCAAGGCGTATATTGAGATGCATCAGGTTGATGAAGCGTTTAAACTGTTTCGTGTGATGCCAGAGCATAATTTGTATGCGTGGAGCGTTATGATATGTGGGTTTATGGATCATGATAGAGTTAATGAAGCGAAGGAACTGTTTGATAAAATGCCCTGGAGAAATGCGGTTTCTTGGACTTCAATGGTAACAGGGCTTGCACAAAATGGGATGACTGAGTTAGCGAGAGAATACTTTGACGAAATGCCAAATAAGGATGTTCCGGCGTGGAATGCAATGATCTCAGCCTACACGAATGAAGGGCGTATGGTTGAGGCTGGCGAGCTTTTCAAGTTGGTGCCTGTAAGAAATGTTGTGACATGGAATGCAATGATTGATGGTTTTTCCAAGGATAGGCAAGAGGATGAAGCCTTTCGTCACGTTATTTTGATGCTCATAAGTTGCATTAGGCCAAACGAGAGAACTCTTACGAGCTTACTAACATCATGTGGAGGCATTTCGGCTGTGCTGCAAGCTCACGGGCTAATTGTTCGTTCTGGGTTTGAGACAGAAACTTCACTTACTAATACTTTGATTACTATGTATTATAAAAGTGGCGATGTTATCTCAGCTCGAATTGCTTTCCAAAGTCTTGAGGCGAAAGATGCTGTGAGTTGGACTGCTATGATAACAGCGTATTCTAATCATGGATTTGGGAAACTGGCTTTGCAGGCATTTGCTCAGATGCTGAGAACAGGACATGATCCAGATCAGGTTACGTTCGTAGGAGTCTTGTCGGCCTGTAATCATGCTGGCTTTGTGAAAAAAGGTCAAATGATTTTTGATTCCATGATGAGAGGTTATGGTTTGGAACCCACAGCAGAACACTATTCGTGCCTTGTTGACATCTTAGGATGAGCAGGGCTCGTTAACGAGGCTATGAAAGTGGTGGGGGAGATTCCCCCTGATAAATATGATGGTGTAGTTCTTGGGTCATTGCTTGCTGCTTGCAGATTACATGGTGGTGACTGTTCGTTCGATCTTATTAGTGATGAACTAGTAGAGTTTGAGCCAGCTAACAATGGTGGGTATATATTATTGGCTAATGTGTATGCTGCATCTGGAAAATGGGACAAGTTTTCGCAATTAAGAAAGAAGATGAAAGAAAAGGAAGTAAAAAAAGTGCCTGGTTTCAGTCAAATTGAGGTTAATGGCAAGAGAAATGTATTTTTCGCGGGTGATAGGTCTCATCCTCAAATGAATGAGATTTACATGTTTCTTCATGACAAACTCCTCCCCCAAATGCAAGTTTTGGGCTCCAAAATTGTAAACTTATCTTTAATTGTGTAGATCGAAACGAAGAACTCTAGTTCTTCCCTCTCTAACATCTTCGAGACTAATGGAGGTGAAGTAAGATTCAGTCTTTTGACTTATTCTTTCCATTAGAAGTTAATTAGTCAAAATGGTAAATGAAGTTGAAATATCAACCAATGAACTCTGCTTTTATAAAGTGAGGCACGCAAGTTGATATGTGTCTTTGGTGATGTTACACAAGAGAGTCGTGAAGGAATTTTGAAAGATGATTCTTTGGGGTGAATTTTGTGTTTGGCTTAGTAGAATCAGAGATAAGCTGAATGATCAGTCTTGGTAGAAGCATTCAAGTATGCAAATGCAAAAGTGTGGGGGATTCAGGACCAGCATGAGCCCTTCTAGCATGCAAATGACTCGGGTAAGTGACGTATTTTTTTCATTATCTTTGATTATCAGCGTAAAAGTGGACATTGCAGTGCTTTATGTTTCTTTAAATAGGAAACACATACTGAGTCACCAACATGTTTTCCACACATGCCGAGTTAACATCATCATATGATTTTTTACAATTCAAAATTCCATGTTGTTTGATGCTATTTTTTGTGATCTCTTCCATTATGTTGCTTGTGTTCTCGTTTAAGTTCACACATTCTCAATGAATTTTGAGGCAAAAGCGGCATAAGAGTAAAATATTAATGCAGAAAAAGAAGCAAATATTCATATATGTATTACAGAGGTAATATTCTTACAGGAACAATGACACATATTTGCAGAGTGCGTAGGTGTGTGCCAAGGTTGCATTATTCAGCTTCATAAGAAAGGCTGGGAAAATAAAGTTCCACTTATGCTATGCCCTACCATTTATTGATGTAACTCGAAGCGTCACCAATCTTGATAAATATTTTGGCATGAATTTCACTTGGGATGCACATGTTTCTGGATAAAAACTTTCAGCCTCTCTAATAACAAATCAAACTCAGGCACTTCTGGAAATGCATAAAATGCATGGCCTGCATCTGGATATATGGTTAGCTCCACTTCCTTGCCACAATTCTTTAACCACTCGGCATATCTTTTGTCCCAATCTTGCAATGCATCATACCCTCCCGCAATTACCAAAGTAGCTGGGAATGCAAGACTCTTCATTTCTTCAGTGCACCAAACACATGGATTGCAGGGTGATTTCTATCTGCACCCTCTGTAAAAAAAATCCATCATCAACTTATCTGTCCGTTCCCTATTACCCAATCTCAATACTGACTCTGTTTGCGCTTCTCCTCCAAAAGCCGGCTGCAGAGACAGAACGCCAGTGATCCTTATTTTGTTGAACAGGTCAGCGTCCTTGAGAGCTCTTACCGTCAAATGATGGGCTATGTTGCCTCCGGCACTATCTCCTCCGATGAAACAGCTACCAAGGTCAGTATATGCAGGTAAAACGGCAGTGTTTTGAGCATCAATGAAATCTAAGGCATCATAGGCGTCCTCATACTGACTCGGGTACTTATGCTCTGGTGTCAAACGGTAGTTGACAGACGCTACGACTGCAGGTACTTTTGCAGCAATGTGGCTACAAAGATCATCAAAGATCTTGGTATCCGGCCCAAAATGGGTGAATCAACCACCGTGAAAGTATACAATTAAAGGTAACTTCATGTCTGAATTGGTTTCTGTGATGGTTGGGGTGAAAAGACGGAACCAGAGAGTCTTGGGGGGGTCGATTTGGACATCGGAAGTGGAGACAGAGACGTTGTTTATGAGTTTGGTGGCTGGGGCTGAGGTTTTGATGTCTTGGATAGTGGTGAATCTTGTCAACTGTGGAAGCTTGGTAATTTGGATGCAGGATTTGCAGTCTATGAATAAAAATGGTTGTGTGTATGGTGGGGTGGTGGGAGACTGAATATATAGATGTGGGGGGTTTGATACATTTCATGTGATAATTTCATTAACTAAAAGATAATTGGATAAATATGTAACTAGTGCAAAAAATTATGATGAAGTGATCTAAATTAAATGCACTTTGTCAGTAATACACAATTCTATTCAAGGATATTGGTAAATTTTCTTATCACATGCCTTGAATGGATTTTGGAAAACAAAAGACAGTAAGAACAGAAAAGAAAGAGGAAAAAAGAATATGAAGATTATAAAAATCTGTAGATTAGACGCAAGCACCATTTCTCTTTTGGTAGCCGACACCTTTAAATCTATAATAAACTAAAGTAGAAATGGATTGATAAGTTTCTTCTTAATCTATTGCTCCAGGTAAAATAACTATTTGTGTTTATTCATTTTTTAGCTGTTAATTCGTTTAAAAGTGTGAACGGGTAGAGTGGTGTAAAATTAATTTATTTATATTATTTTCCTAATATTTTTCTCTTTCGTGAAACTTAATTTTTTATTTTATTATTATTAGAGTCAAAATGGGTTGGACCCATGGGCATTTCGCCCCCACCCTTAAAAAAGGGGGGTGTGTCATGAAAATTTTAGCCCGTTTGAAGGCTAGCCTAGAAGTGCCGGCCCGTTTGAGCCTTGGGTTTTGGCGAGTTGGGGGCGAGCCGAAGCCTCCTAAAATTATTTTTTTCTTTTTTATTTTATTATATATTTTAGCAATTATAATTTTTTTTTTGGATATTTTGTAAATTTATGTTTATAGATGATAAATTTAATATGTAGAAGATTATGTTTATAAATTATTATGGTTGATTAGGGTAAATTTCAATTTTTATGAAGTTATATTTGTGTCATTAATTTTATTTGTGAGAAATATTTTGTTTTAAATTTTTTTTTTATAACCAAAATAAATTGTTTGATTTTATTTAATTTTGATGAATTTAATGTATTTAGAGCTTTTATATTACATATTTATAATTTTCAGTGATTTGTTCTAGTACAATTTATCTCATTGGTTTAAATTTAGTTACCTCTTCATGAACATACAATCTAATTTTTTCTAGTACAATTTATCTCATTGGTTTAAATTTAGTTACCTCTTCATGAACATACAATCTAATTTTTTCTAGTACAATTTATCTCATTGCTTTAAATTTGCAGAACATACAATCTAATTTTTTTGTGGTATATGTGGTACACCCGTGCAAGGAAATGACTTGCTATTCAGATGATTTCATTGATTAAGGATAGAATAACATGTTTCTCTTTAGTTAAGTAAGATTTGTTTACATGTCTTTTAAATTTGTATTTTTTTAATGAGAAATAAACTTTTATAAAATAAAATGCAGGGTATGAGGTATGCCCTTTACGGCTGTACATCAGAAACTTACAAAGTAAGCAGCCAATCGAAAAAGGAAAAAGGTCCAACACACCAGATCCTTACATATAATCACTTCCACAATCTAATCTTAGGTGGTGTTTTCAAACTCCACTTGCACCCTAAAAGCACTTATTTTTTAAAAAAAGTTGAGTCTTATCAACTTTAAAAATAAGTGTTTCTCACTATTGAAATTTAGTTTGCAAACAAGCTAAGTTCCTTGAGAAATTTAATTAAGAAGTCTTTTAACTTTGTATAAAATGCAAATTTTTTTACAAATTTCAATTGGTCATAAAAACCAAAAATAAGAACTAATAGTATTTGTTCATGAGAAAAAAAATATAAATTCATTTAAATAAAAGTAAGAATTGCTTTTATACTTAATTTTTTAATTCTTAGTTCAGATGAGGGATGTGGTTGAGAGTTTGCAGTTCAATTACTCTGTGTCACTTTTCATATTCAATTTCTTGTTTCCACCGTTGGAATTTTTACGCCAAGCATGTCCTTTTAAGTTATTTTAGATCACCCTATTCTATTTTCATAATCTTTAATACACATGACATGTGTCATTAACAACAATTTGTAATATATTTTAGGAGTTTTATCAATTCAGGAAACCGAAAAGATGGTAAAAAATTTATCAATTTAAGGCTCGAAAGATTTTTTCCTATCGATTCAAGGCCTGAAAGATAGAAAATTATCAATCCTGAGCCTGAAAGATAGAAACTATCAATTTAAGGCTTATAAAATTTAAGGCTATGTTTGGCACTAAAACCCTAAACCCTGAACACTAAACCCTAAACCCTAAACGATGAACCGTAAACCTTGAACCATGAACCCTAAACCCCTTGAACCGTAAACCTTGAATCGTAAAACTCTAAAAAAATTAAAAAAATAAGAACATGAAATAAGGATATAAAATATAAGTGTCAAACATGACCTTAAAATGTCGAACCTCAAATTGATAGTTTTTTATCTTTTCGATAATAATCGATAGGAAAAATCTTTAAGGATCGATAGTTTTTAATCTTCCGCCGCGGGCCTATATTTTATGAATCGTATTAAAATAGGAAAAATCTTTAATTTTAGGCCTTTAAAATTGATAATTTTATTCATTTTTTTTTAAATTCAAGATATTGTAGGGCTGTTTTAGGGACAATTTTCCTATATTTTATTATCACGTGTCATGTATTGAAAAGTAGTGAAACATAAAATGTAATTGAAAAGAAAAATGCAAGAGAAAAATTGTGTTTTTTCATATTATGCATTAAAAAATACACATACGAAACTTTGTCATCCCACAATACAATTTTTTTTCCATCACACTTTTTAATTTAATTTTTTATTATGATCATGGGTTCTGTGTAATTGTATCTATTAATAAGTTATTAATATTAGTTTATAAATATAGTGATATAAATTTACACATTTTTTCTCAAATATACACAATTAAAATAAACAAATTTTCTTTGGATACCTACACACATTTAATTTCAGATTTCTTCTTCATAAATATTCATTATTACATATTGACCTTACTATCTGTTAATTAATGAAATTGTGATATTAGTTTATAAATATAGTGATTTTATATAACCAATCCATTTAATTTAACCCCAAATTACCTTACTATCTTAAAAGGCCGAATCCCCCCACATCTATACATTCAATACATTCCCTGCACAATTCAAACAACCACACCCCTTACATCCAACACCTGAATTTCCAACAAAAGAAGAAAAAAGAAAAAAGGGAGACGTCAAACTCATGGAAGACATTAAAACCTTAGCCCCAGCAACCAAACTGATAAACAACATCTCTGTTTCCACCTCCGACGTCCAAATCGACCCCTCCCGCACTCTCTGGTTCCGCCTTTTCGCCCCAAACATCACAGAAACCAATTCAGGCATGAAGTTGCCTTTAATTGTGTACTATCACGGCGGTGGATTCAGTGAATTTGGGCCGGACAGCAAGAGCTACGACGATCTTTGTACCAACGTTGCTGCAAAAGTACCTGCAGTCGTAGCGTCTGTCAACTACCGGTTGACACCCGACCACAAGTACCCGAGTCAGTATGAGGAAGCCTATGATGCCTTAAAAATCATCGATGCACAAAACTGCGCCGTTTTACCTGCGTATACTGACCTCAGTAGATGTTTCGTATCAGGAGATAGCACGGGAGCCAACATTATCCATCATGCGACAGTAAGAGCAATCAAGAATAGTGACCAATTCAACCAAATGAGGATTATCGGCGTTCTGTCTCTGCAGCCGTTTTTTGGAGGAGAAGAGCGAGTGCAATCGGAGTTGAGGTCGCCGAAACACCCTGTGTTTAACGTGGAGAATTCGGATATGTTATGGAAGGTGTTTCTGCCAGAGGGTGCAAACAGAGATCACCCTGCAGTCAATGTGTCTGGTGGGGGATCGAACTCTGAGGCTGCTAAAGAATTGAAGAGTCTTGAATTTGGTAATAATGGGAGAGAATGATCTGTTGCTGGATTGGCAGAAAAGATACGTCGAATGGTTGAAGAATTGTGGTAAGGAAGTGGAGACAACCATGATTCCAAATGTTTGTCATGCATTTTATTTATCTCCAGAATTTGAAGAGTCCCCTGAGTTTGATTTGCTATTTAAGACGCTAGCGAATTTTATCAAGAAACAGTTGCATCTCAACTGAGTTTCATGACAGGAATTGATGCTTTGAGTTGCACCAAAAACAGAATAATGTAATCTTGGCACTCCTATGTGTCATTGTTTGTGTAAGAGAGATATATGAACAATTCAATCTTTTGCGGCAATTAGATTTTGATTTCAGATGTTGAATATAAAAAGGCATTTTATCAAACTAGTCCAAGAGAACCCATTTCGGTCGGGAAAATTTTAAAACTAGTCCGGTAGTTTTTAGGTCAATTCTTTTTTTAGTCCTATAACTTTATACTTTTACATTTTAAAATTTTTAAGGTGTCAATTTTAATTTCTTTTTGTTAGAAAACTCGAATTTTCGACGGAGTAAGAATGTAATGCCCATTTGACCAATTTAAAATTGAGTATTTATTGGGGCTTTATATTGTTACTGTACATTAGTTTTAGTTTTATTATATTGGGCCTACTTTAGCTTTGTATTTTATCTTATTTCCTTAGTTCCTTAGTCCCATTTGTGTGTATATAAGGTAGAAAAAAAAAAGAAAAAAAAAGAAAAAAAAAAGAAAAAAAGGTAGAAACTTTCCTGCTAAGTTTCAATACAGAAAACAGAGAGAACATTGTTTCTCTACATGGTATCAAAGCATAAAAAGAAAGACGGCAGCTAGGGCATAAACGTTTTCACCATGGCTGGCGGTGAAGGCTCGACAAAATTGAGGGTTGATCCTACTTCCCCTTATTTTCTTGGATCTCAGGATAATCCAGGTAATACCATTACGAATGTTATATTTCGTGGGGATAATTATGAGGAATGGTCAAGATCAATTAGGTTGTCTCTTAAGGCTAGAAGGAAATTTGGGTTTGTTGAAGGCATTATTGCTAAACCCATGGACGGGGACAAGCTGGAAGATTGGTATTGTATTCAATCCATGCTAATTCAATGGATTTTGATGACGAATTGAGCCTTCTTTGAAGAAAACAATACCTTTTTTTGAGGAAGTCAAACCTCTGTGGGATGTTTTGAGGAAACAATTCGACGTTGGGAAATGGGTCACGAAAGCAACAAATTAAGGCGGCTTTGGAAGAGTGTCGTCAACCGAAAACAATGTATGACTTTGGCTCTCTGCAGCCCCTTTGGGATGAATTGACGACTTATAACCCGTTACCGACGTGCAAATGCGGTAAGTACACTTGTAATCTTGGAGAACAATTTCAAGCCCGTGATGATGAAGATAATTTTCATGAATTTATCTATGGAATTAATGTGGAGCTGTATGGCAATGTCCGTTCAAATTTATTGTCACAAGACCCACTTCCCACACTTGATAGAGCATATCAGGCTATGCTTCAAGAGGAGAGGCTGCGTTCTTCTTCTCGTGCTAAGGCAGAGCGTGATGATGTACTGACCCTAGCAGTCAAATCTCAGATTTCAAACCGAGGTACACGTCGATATGATGATAGAGAAAAATCTGCCCTTGTATGTTCTTACTGTAATGGCATAAATCATGAAGAAGCAACTTGTTTCTCGAAACACGGATATCCCGAGTGGTGGGGAGATAGACCAAGACGTGGTGGTGGACGTGGTTCTGGCCGCGGGCGTGGGGCTGGTGGTGGTGGAGCAGTGATGCAACCACCATTAGGTTCGAATGCCAAGGGGAGAGGAGCAGAGGTTCACGCAACAGTGACAAGTGGGAATGTTGGAAGTTCTTCCTCAGGTGCACCTGCAGACGGGGCTTTCCCGGGTATGACAGCTACACAATGGCAGCAACTCCTCGATATGCTTGGTAATGCAAACACCAAACCTTCTGATGATCGATTGATTGGTGAGTTCTCTACCAATTCTTGGATTATTGACACGGGAGCTACAAACCACGTTACTGGAAATCTGAAATTATTGAGTCGTATGACTGATATGAAAGAATGTATAGTAGGACTTCTAGATGGTAAAAAGGTGTTCTCTTCAAAGTGTGGTAGAGTGCATTTGGCTCCCGGTGTGGTGTTTAATAATGATTTAATTGCAATTTAATTTCTGCCTCCCATCTTACTAATGATTTAAATTGTGTTGTACAATTCACCAATAATTAATGCATTATACAGGACCACAATTTGAGGACCCTGATTGGAGTAGGTGAACAACGGGATGGACTTTACTACTTTCGTGATGCTCTGAAGGTTCAAGCTTTGACTGTGGATGGGGCGATTTCTCCAGAGTTGTGGCACAAGAGAATGGGGCATCCTTCTGACAAAGTAGTTCAGTCTCTTCCTTTTATTAGTAATTGTAGTAAGGTTTTGAACAAAGCTTGTGATGTTTGCCATCAAAGCTAAACAGACTAGGGACACGTTTTTTATTAGTGATCATAGAGCAAGTACTAGTTTTGAACTGATACATTGTGATCTTTGGGGGCCATATAATACGCCTTCTTCTTGTGGTGCAAAATATTTTTTGACTATTGTGGAGGACTTTTCTAGAGCTATTTGGGTATTTTTGTTGATTGATAAAACATAAGTTTATAAGATGTTCAAATCATTTTTTGCTATGATTTCGAGACAATTCAATACTAAAGTACAAGTTGTTCGAATTGATAATGGTACTGAATTCAATTGCATGAAGGATTATTTTGTTGAGAATGGGATATTGTTTCAAACGTCTTGTGTAGGTACCCCTCAACAAAATGGTCGAGTGGAGTGGAAACACCGTCATATCTTAAATGTAGCAAGGGCCTTACGCTTTCAAGGTAATCTACCTATTGAATTTTGGGGTGAATGCTTTTAGGTGCAGGTTACTTGATTAATCGTACTCCCTCAGCCATTCTGGATTATAAATCTCCATATGAGGTTTTATTTGGTACATCCCCCTACTATGGCATTTTACGTGTTTTTGGCTCTTTATGTTATGCTCATAATCAGAGAGCAAAGGGAGACAAATTTAAGAGTCGGAGTAGAAGGTGTGTTTTTGTGGGATACCCTCATGGGAAGAAAGGGTGGAAGCTCTTTGACATTGATACTGGTGAATATTTCGTTTCCAGAGATGTCAAATTTTATGAAAATGAGTTTCCATACATTGTTGAGAATATGAAGGGAAATGCAAGACAATCTATTTCTCCTCCCGTTGGGGGCGTCGATGATGATATTGCTTATGAATGGTTTGGTTCTGTAGAGGATATCACACATGATACAGACAATATTGTTGATGAGGTCATACAAGAAAATATTGTTGATGGGGGTGACAGGTATGGGGTGATGCAAAGTGTAGAAATGAGAGATGGAGATTGTCTTCAAGAAGAAGTGATGTTGCCTTGATTCATTTGAAAATGAAGGTGATTTAGGGCGTAGTATGCGAACTAAAACTACTTCTGTAAAGTTGTGTGATTTCATTACCAATACAGTGCGAAAGTTAAGTCCATCCCCACTTCAACGTTCATCAACTCCACATCACTCCTCAGGTATATATGCCTTATCCTATAGCACATTTTGTGAATTGTGACCAATTTTCTATGGGACACAGGAATTTTCTTGCAGCTATGACTATAGGCACTGAACCACGCTCATTCAAGCAAGCTTTGAAGGACCCATGTTGGCGTGAGGCCATGCAGAAAGAAATAAGAGCCTTAGAGGATAATGAAACTTGGAGTATGGAGATTATTTCTCTCGGAAAACGTGCACTTGGTAGCAAGTGGGTCTACAAGGTCAAATATAATTCTGATGGTAGCATCGAGCGCCTAAAAGCTCGATTGGTGGGTCTTTCGGAAATCATCAAAGTTCTTAGGAATAGATTACGGATACATTTGCTCTGTAGCAAAAAAATGGTTCTTTATTTGAGCCTTCTTGGTTGTTGCTGCGGCAAAGGATTGGGAATTGCATCAGATAGATGTTCACAATGCTTTCCTACATGGGGATCTGTCGGATACAGTATATATGAAACCACCTCCCGGATTTTATGGTGCAAAACCGAATCAAGTATGTAGATTGAGAAAGTCCCTTTATGGGTTGAAGCAGGCATCCCGTTGTTGGTTCGAAAAATTGGCAAATTCTTTGAGAGTGTATGACTTTCGACAGTCCTACTCTGACTACTCTTTATTCTCTTTGCATCGAGGTAAGATTCACATTAATGTTCTTGTGTACGTGGATGATTTGATAATTTCTGGGAATGATTTCGCTGCTCTCGCTGTTTTCAAGTAGTACTTGAGTACATGTTTTCACATGAAAGATCTTGGGGTGTTGAAATATTTTCTTGGAATTGAGGTTGCTCGTAATCAAGAGGGCATTTTTCTTTGTCAACGAAAATACACCCTCGATATTATTTTTGAAGCTAGATTGCTCGGAGCAAAACCAGCGAGCTTTCCAATGGAACAAAACCATCATTTGGCCCGTTCCACAAGTCCTTTATGGAATGATGTGGAGCAATATCGGAGGTTGGTTGGACGTCTTATATATCTTGTATTTACTCGTCCGGATTTGGCATATTCAGTTCACATTTTGTCTCAATTTCTACATGAGCCACGAAGCGACCATTGGGATGCAGCATTACGTGTGGTGCGTTACTTAAAGAGCAATCCGGGTCAAGGTATTATTTTTAAGGTTGATTGTGATTTATCTTTGTACGGTTGGTGTGATTCGGATTGGGCTAGTTTCCCTATTACACGACGTTCTTTGTCGGGATGGTTGATTTTTCTTGGTGGCTCTCCTATTTCATGGAAGACTAAAAAACATGTAACAGTTTCTCGTTCCTCAGCTGAGGCCGAATATCGATCAATGGCTGCCATTACTTGCGAGCTCAAGTGGCTTAAGGGATTATTGGAATTTCTTGGGGTCCAACACCCTCGTGCAATGAATTTATATTGCGATAGTCAGTCTGCTCTCTACCTTGCTCAGAATCCGGTTTTTCACGAGCGTACAAAGCATATTGAGGTGGATTGTCATTTTTTGCGAGATGCTATTCAAGATGGTACAATTTATACATCGCATGTTCCCACGAGTGAGCAACTGGCGGATATTTTTACTAAAGCTTTAGGCAAACGACAATTTGATTTTCTGCTCAACAAGTTGGGCATCTGTGATTTGCATGCTCCAACTTGAGGGGGGATATTGGGGCTTTATATTGTTACTGTACATTAGTTTTAGTTTTATTCTATTGGGCCTACTTTAGCTTTGTATTTTATCTTAGTTCCTTAGGCCCATTTGTGTGTATATAAGGTAGAAACTTTCCTACTAAGTTTCAATACAGAAAACAGAGAGAACATTGTTTCTCTACAATATTCTTAATTTACCGGTCAATTCGCACGAGATAGCCACCCACCCAAAAAGGAAGCCTAATTATAAATCTTCAAATTTAAATTTGTCACGTGTTTTTGGGTACATGTGGGGGTTTGCAGTTCGATTACTCTGTGCAACTTTTCGCATTCAACTATGTGTTTCACCTGTTGGACTATTAACACCAATAATGCCTTTTCAAGTTATTTTAGATCACCTATTCTATTTTCATTACTTTTAATACATGACATGTGGCATTACTAATATTAAAAGTAGTGAAACACAATATGTAACACAAAAGAACCTTTAATTTTAGATTAAATCGTCATAAATCTTAATTATTACACATTCATCCTATTGTTATCTCTTAACTCATGATATTGCCTTCATATTATGGATCATAATAACCTCTACTTACCTTGATGAGAAAGTATAATGTACTTTTAATTTTAGATCTCTTCTTCATAAATCTTCATTATCTACATATTAAACCTACATTATCTCTTATTTGAATTGTCCTCATAATATGGATCCTAATTAATAACCCCTGAAAGTCTGAAACCCCCCACATCTATATATTCAGTCACCACCATTCACACACAATGACACAAAAATGGCAGACAACAAAACCTCAGCCCCAGCCACCAAACTCATTAACAACATCTCTGTTTCCACCTCCGACGTTCAAATCGACCCGTCCCACACTCTCTGGTTCCGCCTTTTCACCCCAACCATCACAAATACCAATTTGTTGCCTTTAATTGTATACTTTCACGGTGGTGGATTTAGGCGTTCTGGGCCGGACAGCACGTGCTACGATGATCTTTGCAGCAACCTAGCTGCAAAAGTACCTGCAGTCGTAGCGTCTGTCAACTACCGGTTGACACCAGAGCACAAGTACCCGAGTCAGTATGAGGACGCCTACGATGCCTTAAAATTCATCGATGCACAAAACTCCGCCGTTTTACCTGCGTTTACTGACCTCAGTAGCTGTTTCGTCGGAGGAGATAGTGCCGGAGCCAACATAGCCCATCATTTGACAGTAACAGCTCTCAAGAATGGCGAGCATTTAAAAAAAATAAGGATAATCGGCTTTCTGTCTGTGCAGCCGTTTTTTGGAGGAGAAGAGCGAGTGGAATCGGAATTGAGGTTGCCACGACACCCTACAATTAACGTGGAACAGTCAGATATAGTGTGGAAAGCCTTTTTACCGGAGGGTGCAGACAGAAATCATCCTGCTGTTAATGTGTTTGGTGGCGGATCGAACTCTGAGGCTGCTAAAGAATTGAAGAATCTTGATGAATTCCCGCCTACTTTGGTAATTGTGGGAGGGAATGATGCATTGCTAGATTGGCAGAAAAGAAATGTTGAGTGGTTGAAGATTTGTGGTAAGGATTTGGAGCTAATTACGTATCCAAATGCAGGGCATGGATTTTATTCATCTCCAGAATTTCCGGAATTGGCTGAGTTTGATATGTTATTTAAAACGCTGACTGATTTTATCCAGAAACATTTACATCTCAACTGAATTTCATTCCAGAAATTGATATTTTGTTCTCCCAGCCTTTCATATAATAGAAGCTGAATAAGAGATATATGAACAAATCCTTCTTTCTCTGCAATTTATGGTTTACTCCCAAGTCTGAACTTAAATGAGGATAAAAGAAACAAAATGGCAGAGACAAAACAGCAAATGAAAGTGGAATTTTCGAATTGAACAAAATCATATACAATCAAAGTCCATATGGTGATGGTAACCTAAGATTGCATATCAATTTGTAATAACAGAGTTCATTGTTTGAAATTCCAGATTTCTGTTAGGCAATCTATCAAATAGCTCAACAAGCATCATCAAATCTCCCTAGTTTAAAATATCCTGAAATCAAACTGGTCCAAGAGAACCCATTTCGCTCAGGCATTTTATCGAACATGTTCTTCGCTCTACCATTTCTACTAGCTTCGCGATAAATGCTGATCAAAATTAAAAGATATTACCTCTTTCAGACATATTGTTCAAAATCGCAATGTTGAATATATCCACGTTTCCTCGACGTTCCCATATTCGTTTATTACTATCCTAATTGGCAAAAGTAATCGAATCACAATCATTTGCAAACTCTCTAGTTCTTTGTTAGTAAACTACTTTTTTTTTTAATTAAGGTTCCATTAAATGAAAACTTGGATTTGGATCTCCTCATTTTCCTTGTGTAAATTTTTTGTAAATTTCGGAGAGAGAAAGACACAATGCAGGAGTTCCACACTTTATATTTTTTTTATATTAGTTTATTCTGTGTCTTTCTCTCTCCGAAATTTATAAGAAATTTAGGAAAACGAAATATAGAGAATCCATATTTTGAATGAATAAAATTTAAAAGGAAAAATTGCATAACACGTACGCGAGGTAACAAGCCCAGCCCACTCAGACGGGTTAACAAAAGGCTGTGCAAATATCCGATAAAAAAGCCCAATTTAATTTTAAATTCATTACAAGTTAAAATGGAAGGGTTACATATGTACACTAGTAATTGAACCTATATAATTAATTTGTATTTAATATTTTTAAATATTCATATTAAAGTGTTTTTTTTTTCATTGTGAAGAGACGATATTCTTTTTATTGATAATAATTTTTTTATAGAGAAAATATTAATTTCTCAAAAAATTTAAAGTTATTTCATTGAAGAATAGTACAAAAATATCCATTCTTAACACCAAAAAATTAATATAATTGTTTTTAAATTTGTGATTTAAGTGAAACGATTTTTAAAAAGTTTTTAAACGACCTTTAATTTCGATTTGTTTGTTAAAAATATTTATCAAATTATATGTATTAGGAAAGAAAGATACTCAAAAGTTCTAAAGATATTCCAAATATTTTTTCCCAATATTTATCAAATTATATGTATTAAGAAAGAAAGATACTCCAAAGTTCTAAAGATATTCCAAATATTTTTTCCCAATATATTTTTTTCAAAGATTCGTCTCCCAATTTAACAATAATTTTGTATGGAAAAATTCAATGATTTTAAAATTTGGGACGATTTATGCTTTTATATATATATATATATATATATATATATAATAAAAATCAACTTATATTAATTTTGGGACGATGAATTTAGTACTATATGCATGTGATATGTGCAACATAAGTTTTGTTCTTATTTATTAATTGATTAATATAAGCCAAACTATAACCAATCCAATAACAAATTTAATGTTGTTATTATTCATTAACTAACGAATATAATTCAAATATTACCAACCTAAAAACAATATATATATATATATATATATATTTATCGAATCTCTTATCTATATGAGTATTCAATCTCTAATAAAATATATCTCAAATCAATAATATGTATCTAAAAATATATCTCCAAAATATTGATAATATTTATCCAAAAAATATTACTCGATTTAGCAATAAAATTTTGGTGGGAAAATTCATTGATTTAGAAATTTGGGGCAGTTTCAGCAATAAAATTTTGGCTGGAAAATCCAATAATTTTTAAATTTGGGGTGATTTCTATAGATAAGTTGATTATATACAAAATTTGTCAGCAGTCTTATATGTAAATGTTACTACACAAATAATTTGTATTTTATGTGTATTTCTAAACTATATTAAGTATTTCATTTAAAAGTATTAATTTAATAATATTAATAATTTTTATTAAAAGATAATTAATTATTCTATTATAAAGTTATAGCAGTAAACTGTTTTACATTAATCAACTCTTTATAATAATAACTAAACTTACAAATTACTTTAGTTAGATATAATACGTGTAAAATAAATACTACGAATCTCAAATATTCATTACAAAAATTTAAAGATATTAACTAAAATCCAAAAATCACCGATATAAATAAAAATAAAGAGTCACTCTCATGTGCACCCTATGCTGGTGCAATTAGATTCATTTGTAATTTGGATGAACTATGCACTTTAAACCCTAATCCCTAAATAATGAACCCTAAATTATATATGAACCATTCGGGCCGGGTGAACCATGAACTACTTGGGCCGAGTGAACCATGACCTACTCGGGCCAGGTTTGGGTCCGGGTCGAAAAAAAAAACCTAAAACTGAAATTAAAATTAAAAGAAAACTGAAATTGAAAAAAAAAAAAAAAAACTAAAACTGAAAAAAATAAGAAAAAAAACTCCTAAAATTAAATTGCACCAAATTGATTTGGTGCAAATGGTGCATAAGAGAATTTGCCAAAAATAAATTAATATTATTAAACAAAAGAATAGTAATTCTTTGGTGAATCCAGTTTATAATATAAAATTCGTATTACTACCTTTACAAACTGATACCACTATATTTATTAATTGATATCACTACATTTATAAATTGTGATCATAACATAAAATGCTATAGATATTCATTTTTAAAAGTAGTAATATCAGTATATAAATGTAATAATATTAATTTCATACTATAAACAAATTTCGGTAAGAGTTTTTGATTACACAATTGAAATGTGTAGAGATTTAAAAGGCATATATAGCATGTAAATAAATGTTACTTATTAAAGAAAAACATAAAATTTTATCCTTAATTTATTCGATCATCTGAATAACCAAGTAATTTCCGTGCACGGGTGTCCAATACCACATCTGCAACATACCTCAACCTCCCAAAAACTTAAATTGAATGTTCATAAAGAGTGTGACTTTAACCAATGTGACCTACCAAATTCAACCAATGTGACCTTATGAGTGTGACCTCTTGATCTTGATCATCTTATCACTTTCTGGATAATCACTCAATGTTCGTTTTTTCCCAAAGAAATTAGAAAGGGATCAATTTCACTTTTTCTTCTTTTTCTTTATTGTTTAAAGTAAACTTTTTCATTTATTTGTCCGTCTATTTCATTCATTTTCTTCTATATTTTTTTCCTCTTTCCCACAATCTAATCAATTTTTGTTAACTTCTTTTTATCTCCTCTTTATTTAATGTTCTGTCTCTTTATAAAATAATTTTTAATTATTTTCCACCACCTAATCTAATCTCGACTCTTATTTTTCCTCCGTCCCAATCTTTAAGGTTTTCTTTCCATTTTTTTTGTCACAATCTTTAAGGTTTCTTTCCTAAAATGGAAATACACTTTATCACTTTATCACATTACTTTATCACTTTATCACATAAAATACTAATAAACAACTCTTTTTACCCCCAACTACCCACCACTTTATCACATAAAATACTAATAAACATCTCTTTCTAATCACTATTCCCATAAATCCTTATGAACAGTCAAAAAACCCTAAAGAATGGGACGGAGGTAGTATATAATAGGAGATGTAACATGATATCGAATGCACGGTGCACTTAAATGCATACAAAATTTAGCCCCCAAATTACCTAAACTTAAAGACCAAAATCCCCCACATCTATATATTCAGTCCCCCTCCACCATTCACACAACCACACACCTAACATCCAACAAAAGAAAAAAATGGCAGAAATGATCAAACTCACTGAAGACATGATCAAAACCACAGCCGTAGCCACCAAACTGATAAACAACGTCTCTGTTTCCGCCTCCGACGTCCAAATCGACCCCTCCCGCAATCTCTGGTTCCGCCTTTTCGCCCCCAATACCAATCCAGACACGAAGTTGCCTTTAATTATATACTTTCACGGTGGTGGATTCGCCCGTTTTGGTCCGGAAACCAAGATCTTCGACGATCTCTGTAGCCACCTGGCTGCAAAAGTACCTGCAGTCGTAGCGTCTGTCAATTACCGTCTGACACCCGACCACAAGTACCCGAGTCAGTATGACGATGGCCACGACGCCTTAAAATTCATCGACGCACAAAACTCCGCCGTTTTACCTGCGTATACGGACCTCAGCAGCTGTTTCATGGGAGGAGATAGCGCGGGAGCCAACATAGCCCATCATGTGACTGTAAGAGCAATCAAGAATGCAGAGAAATTCAACCAAATGAGGATTGTCGGCGTTCTGTCTCTGCAGCCGTTTTTCGGAGGAGAAGAGCGGACAGAGTCGGAGTTGAGATTGAGAGACGCGCCTATTATCAATGTGGACCGGACGGATATGTTGTGGAGGGATTTTTTACCGGAGGGTGCTGACAGGAATCACCATGCGGTTAATGTGTTTCGTGCGGCTGAAGAAATGAAGAGTCTTGATGAATTCCCGCCTACTTTGGTAATTTTGGGAGGGAATGATGCATTGCAAGATTGGGGGAAAATATATGCTGAATGGTTGAAGAATTTTGGTAAGGATGTGGAGATGATTATGTATCCAGAAGCGTTCCATGCATTTTATGCATTTCCGGAAATGCCTGAGCGTGATTTGTTATTTCAGAAACTGGCAAATTTTATCCTGAAACATATGCATCCCAAGTGACTGAATTTCTTGGATATCTATTTCAAAGCCTTTTATTATGACTGAATTAAGCAGAATAATTGATCTTGGATTTCTATTTCAATTTTCAAAGCCCTTTTTTTATGACTGAATTAAGCAGAATAATTGATCTTGGCAATCAGCAAATAGTACTGGAAATGTGTCATTGCTCTTGTAAGAGATATTGGCTGTGTGAAATAATAATATACATATGAAATCTCTTCCTCCTTGCTCCTTCTTTACTTTATATACTATATATCTTAATTTACACATTTTTTAATGTAAAATCATTGATATATTACGTATTTTTTTAATTCTTATCGTATTAAATCCTATAAAATCGACACTTTCAAAGATATTTAGTCTATATGCTAGGCAGTAGTGCACTGTCTGGTATCTGTAATTGCTGGGAAAAATGTATATTTAGGTCTGTAACTTAGAAGAATTGTGTTTTAAGGATAATAATTTTGGAAGCTTGAAAATTTAGGATAATATATTTTAAAATTTATAAATACGGGACAATATGTTTTAAAAACTGTAAAACATAGGAAAATCGAGCTCAAATAAGCCCATATCGGGCTGAAATCTCACATGATTTGCACCATTACCTAATATTTATAAATTTACGAAATTGTGAATGTAGGACACTATGTTTTTAAAATATGTAAAATAGTACAAGAAAGTATGAAATAATTGAAAAGAATCACGGGAAAAGAAATTATTAGAATAACAAAACAAATTTAAAGCACATAAAAAGTGCCGAAAATAGGACAATTAAGCATGAAATAGGCAAAAATATGAAATAGGCATAAAAAAGCACGGAAAAAAACATGAAATTATGATAAAAAGGAAATGGATCCCTGCTGATGCAAAATGGATGTGCTTTCATTTGCTGGTTAATTACAAAAAAAAAAACTTAAAGAAGTATATTGAAACGGCCCGGGTGTGCTGCATAATAATAAAAAAAAAATCTTTTTCTTTTTATTCTTTTCTTATATTTAGAATCATACAGAAAAAATAAAGAATTGATGACGGAATTTTTCAACATGGCTACGAAATTTCCAACTAAAACAATTTCGTTCTTAAATAGTAAGAATTGCCTACAATTTTTTTGAATTTTAATTGGCAAACAAATCACCTACAAATAAAAGCCTACACATTTGTGATTTCGTAGGCAAACGAATTATCTACACATTTGTGATTTTCGTAGGCAAACAAATTAATTATACAAATAATTACCTAGGCAATTTATTTGTAACTAATTTTTTTATCTATTAAAATTCTAAAAAATCATAGGCAAGTCGTAGACAATTCTCACTATTTAAGGGCCAAATTATTTTTATTGAAAAACTTAGTAGTCATTTGGAAAATTCCATTGCCAATTCTTATTTTGTTGTATTAACATTTGTGGCTTGTTATTCATTTAAAAGATGCAAGGTCGATCTGTTCGTTTTGCAACTATTTTCGATGAATTTTGAACTTTGTAATCTCATATCCCAAGTAAGAATTTTGAGATTATACTAATTCTAATCTACTTTATCACTTGTCACAATTTTTATCATTTTTATTCACTTAATACACACATTAATATCTATCTTCTTATTCTTTCAATACATTTATAATAATATGTATAATACCATATAATTTTTTTTTCCTATCTTACCCTATAAAATTTCAAAACAAACTTACATCTTAGTCGTGCATCAGAATTTTGAAATTTAGGTATTTCAAAGTCCATGACTTTCCCCACTATAATCCTGAAATGATCAAAATTATCTAACGAAAAATCTTAACGGCCAAACTAGTCATCTCACAATCACACACAATCCCCCAATCTTAATGAAGTGGGGAAAACCTGGCCTAATTGGGGGAGTGGGCAGCCTTAGGGCGGCGGTCCAAGTGTTGTAGCCGTATGATGCGAACAAGGGTTTTGGATCCAAGAATAGATGCAAGATTATTCGCAAGATTGTCCCAGATTTTTCATCATCAAAGATATTGTCCTATATTTTGCAAGATACGGCAAGATACACAAGATTACTCTAATTTTATTATTTAATTGTCTAGATTTATTTTTTATCCTTTAATTTCGTATTTATCGAGTTGTTAGACATATTTGCTAGATTTGGTCCCTTTTTAGATTAGGGTTAGTCCTTTTTGTTCTTTAAATACTCATAGACGTGTTTCTTCTTTTTTGGAATCAGAATAAAGTATAACTTTTCTTTGGCAACTTTGTCAAAAACTAATCATTCACCTTTCTTTGGCGAAGCCCAAGACGTCGATTTTATATTCGATTCTCCTATTTAGCGCCAGTAGGGCGAAAAAATATCTGTTCCCAAATCGCGGTTTCATCAAATCGAGATCTTTTCGTTGAGAATTATCATTTATCTGTTCCCAAATCGCGGTTTCATCAAAAATTGGTACTTTTCGTTGAGTATTTGAGAATCGCGATCGAAATTTTGCTACCATGTCAGACCGTGAATCAATTGAGTTGGAGAGGAGACTTGATTGGCTGGAGATTCAGGCGACGAACGCGGAAAAAAAGTTGGACTCAATTGGGGCTTCTTTGTCCAAGATAGAGCGCAAGCTGGCGATATTAGTTCGCACCTCTTCGTCCGAACGGCTCCGCCGGCGAAAGCATGGATTTGTTTCTGATTCTTTGTCAGAAAAAATCCCGCGTAGGTCGTCGTCTTCACAGGGGAAGACAGTTTCTAGTATACCACCAACGTCTTCGGTCACAGCACCGCCGCGTACAACTCCCATCAACCGCCCCGACGCTGCGGACCTCCGGATGGCCCCGCCATCACCCTGCACTAGCGCCGCACGGCCTCTCTGTGAAGATGATGACGCAGCGGCAGTTGAATTCTTCGCCCTAATTCACCAACGTGTTCTGCTAAGAGATGGGCCTTACGAAGGAATTTCAGTTGGGCCGCTTCCTGATACGAAAATAAATATTGGGTCTTTAACTAATTTTAATAATGAAGTCATCGGGCCACATTATTTTGTTGATTGGAATGCGCCACCAAGTTGGTCTAAATTGTTTGAAGGAAATAATAAGGTTGGGCATTTATTTAATTATGATGGTGCACTTGGGCTTCGTCAACCTAATATTTCTCTTGGGCCATCTATTGTTGGGTCTGCTCCCTTTAATGAGAGTACTAATTATTTTTGGCCTTTTACTTCTTCTGATGGATTGGATAAATTTAATAGATCTCCATATTATGATGACCAATCGATATATGATGATGAGTCGTAATTGATTTTTTCTTGCCTCCTATTTTTGATGTCGAGTTTGAAGACAATCCGAGCGAGATTATTGATATGGAACATGGTGGCAATGCAAATTTTTTTGGTCTTGATACGACATCCGCCAAGTCAAACTTCAATGAAGATAAAGGTTTTGGCTCCCACAATCATTATTTTTTTTTTCTAATTAATGATAGTTATTTCGTTGGCAGTACTATAAAAAATCCACGCTATCGCCTTAAGGTTTTTTGCCACACCCGAACAACTGATAATTTTGAGTTCAATTGTTTGGTGGCAAGAGAGCATTCCCGGAATTGGTCCTTGAGGACAAGGACGATCTTGAAGGGGGCGGGAATGATGCGAACAAGGGTTTTGGATCCAAGAATAGATGCAAGATTATTCGCAAGATTGTCCCAAATTTTTCATCATCAAAGATATTGTCCTATATTTTGCAAGATACGGCAAGATACACAAGATTACTCTAATTTTATTATTTTATTGTCTCGATTTATTTTTTATCCTTTAATTTCGTATTTATCGAGTTGTTAGATATATTTGCTAGATTTGGTCCTTTTTAGATTAGGGTTAGTCCTTTTTGTTCTTTAAATACTCATAGACGTGTTTCTTCTTTTTTGGAATCAGAATAAAGTATAACTTTTCTTTGGCAACTTTGTCAAAAACTAATCGTTCACCTGCTGGCCTGAGCCAGGGCGTCGATTTTATATTCGTTTCTCTCTAAGCTTCTTTGCGCTAGTATGCATTTAATTTATCTCATTCCCAAATCGCGGTTCTCATCACCGTACAACATCTCTTCACATCAATAGTACTTCCTCTGTCTCAAACTCATTTGTATATTTAATACTTGACTTGTGTTTTAGTGAGTAGGTTATTTATTAATATTTAAAATAATAAATAAAATTTTAAGGTGGGTATGATAGTGTTATCCCTCATCTATCCTACAATGTCTTTAAAATTATTTTATCATTTCAAATACTATAAACAATTCGCTCAATAAAACACGAGTCAAAAGTGCAATGTACAATCGAGTTCGAAGCGGAGGGAGTATATATTATGTGAGACGGTTTCACATTAGAATAGAATATGATTTAAAAATAATATTTTAGCACTTAATTTAAAAGAAGTGAATATTGTTGTGCGCTAAATTTGTGAATCATCTTAATTAATCCCATAAAACTGTCTCAAGGAAGAATTTATCATATACTTATATATCAAGACACATAATTTATTACTATCTCCGTCCTGATTTAGATTATCCATTTACTATTTGGCTCATGTTTTAGCGAGCGAGTTATTTATTAATATTTGAAATGATAAAGAGATTTTTAAGTTGGGGTATGATAGTTCCACCCCTCATCTATCGTACACCTCCTTAAAAGTCACGGTATCATTTCATATACTAATAAATAATTTATTCGCTAAAACACGAGCCAAAAGTGAAATGATCAATAAAAAACAAGACGGAGGGAGTATATTGCAAAATTAACAAAAGATAAGTTGAATCAAATGAAATTTGTTCTCGCCCAAAGAATTATGGAGTTTAAGCTGAAGGTCCACAATTTATTTTCTTTTTCACTTTTTATTTTCTCACCACAGTCTAATGTCGCTTTTCTTTATTTGTTTTCGGTTCTTATTGCTTTTACTTATTCTTGATATTGAAAGAATTCATTGAAGAAGATGAATAGAAAGTATATTGAAGATGAAGATGGTTTTACAACTGAATGAAATGATACAAAACCGTGAATCAGGATGAGAACAATTCTAATCTATATATAATACACTTACAGTATTAGTTGGTGTACTGTAAGGTATTACTTGATGTTGTAACTAAATTCTAACTAATTTTGAACTAATAACAAACTATATTGACTAAATCAATATTAACAAGATACTATCCTTTGTCTATACTCTTATATCCCCCCTCAAAATGGGAGTGGATATTAAGAAGTCTCATTTTGGTCTTCAATATATTGTAAAGAGAAGGAGACAAAGATTTTGTGAGAGAATCTGCCAAGTTGTCTTCTGTTGGAATCTGAACAAGTTTGATGATTCTCTGCTGGATCTTTTCTCTTGTAAGATGTATGTCAATTTGAATATGTTTTGATTTCTCATGGAGGCAAGGATTATGGGCCATACAAAAAGCAGATTTGCTATCTGTAAAGATGTTGACTGGTTGAGGATGAAGCACCTTTAAGTTTTGTAGTATATATAGAATCCATTGCACTTCACAAGTGGTTGTACATAGTGCCTCAGACTCTAAACCTGCAGAAGACACGCTAACTAAGCGTGATTTCGCTTTTTGATTTCCAAGATACTAAGGAATCCCCTAGATAAACCTGCATATCCGGTGATACTCTTTCTAGTTTCCTCACATCTTGCCTAATCTGAGTCCTTTGAATGCCCGCAATTGAAGAGAGTTTTTGTTAGAGTAGAAGAATACGACCAATAGTTGCCTTTATGTACCTTAACGACTTGTGGACAACAACTAAATGGTCTTGATTGGGTCTCCGCTCATGTGTTGTGTCAAAGTTTGCACAAAGATATGAAATGTCGAACCTTGTGATGGTGAGGTATAAAAGCTTCCCAACAAGTTTTTCAGAAAGAGAAATGTCAAGCAGAACAGGAGCAGTAGAGTTAGAAAGATTGTGTTTAGGATCCATGGGAGTAGAGGTGGGCTTACATCCCAGATAACCATTATTTGTGAGTAAGTCTAAGGCATATTTCCTTTGACAAAGCTGTAAACCTGAACTATTTTGGGCAACTTCAATTCCCAATATGTATTTCAGAACACCCAAGTCCTTTTCGGTGAATTTCTCATGAAGAAATTTCTTAACTCGAGAATATCATCTAAGCTATTACTGTTAGAATAATGTCATCAACATAGCAAAGCAAAATAGTAATGTTTGAACGATTGGACCTTGTGAACAAAGATGTATCATTTTAGATTGAAAAAAAACCAATTGTAAGCAAAGTATCAGACAATTTTGTGAACCATTGCTTGGAGGCTTGTTTCAAGACATAGAGACTTTTGATCAACTTACAAACATGATTATCAGAAACAGTGTAACCAGGAGGAGGTGTCATATAAACCTCTTCATTCAAATCTCCATGTAAAAAGGCATTGTTTACATCACATTGATGTATGCACCAATTTCTAGAAACAACTAAAGCAAGTAAAATTCTCACAGTGGTTATCTTTGCCACAGGAGAGAAGGTATCAAAATAGTCAATTCCTTCCTCATGTGTATAACCTTTGGCTACAAGCCTTGCTTTGTATCTTTCTATACTACCATCAGGCTTATACTTCACTTTATACACCCATTTACAACCAATGCAGTGTTTATTCTTGGGCAAAGGAACAATGAGACCATGTATTTGTTCTTTCTAAGCTTGACCAATTCATTATTCATAACTGCAATCCAATTCTCATCAAATGCATGCTTGCTTGTAAGTTTTAGGTTCAACAATTTGAGTAATGAATGCGTTGAATGCTTTTGTGTGAGTGTGACAAGTGTTCTGTGGAAATGTAATCACAAATAGGATATGGAGTTTTAAAGGTGGAAATGTGATTTGCAACACTGTTGTCACTGGCAGTAGTGTGATTCAAAGAAACATGAAGAGATGTCTTATAAACATCAAGATAAGCAGGGCATGTCTAGCCCTGGTAGACCTTCTGAGTTCATTTTCAACATCTTGCTGAATTTGAACAGATGGTTGTGAAATGATGGAAGTATGAGAATCAATCTCATCTTGGAGACCTGTATGAGGAATATGTGAATCAAGAGTAGCAGAATTATCAATGATAGGATGATCAGTGGAAGTTGTTTCGTGAGAATGAGCATCATGAGTAGGACCAGTGTGATCATGTGTAAAATCAGGACCATTGTGATCATTGTGAGGAAGATTATGATGGGGATGTTGGGATTATACTGAAAAGTATGCTTTTTACTTTGTATAATCGAAACTGAATTTTCGGACTTATTTACTGAAATAAATTGTTTATCACTGATGCTTTAAATATGATTGAATGTTACATATATTTACTGCATAACTGTTCAATAATTTGTACGTGTTACATTGTAGTTAATTTAGTGATACCAGATCACAGAAGATTAAATTAACAGTCCCTTGTAACTAAAAGTACGCAATTCACTACATAGATGGAAATGAACAACCCATCACGAAAGGTTGAGGTGTAAGGCTCAGATTGGTTTGTCTTGACCAAGAGATTATACTAGTGCATGACTGATGCACTGAATAGGACCTACAGGAGGATAAATTCTTTAGAACTGAACAAGGAAGAATTAGACCTCAATGGTTCCTTGTTTCTTAATCTTCGTCCCTTAAATAGGATCACGTGGGATTGGTAACTATTGCTTTGACTTATCATGGGTAGCGAATCAAAGAGATTCAATACTTTTTATCTTGGGCAATATTATTGGTCACATGTGATTGCTAAGATTTAATACGAAGAATCGTGTGCAAGTACGCTTGCTTGATTTGCCCCCTTGGGAGGTTCATAAGTTTTATCATACCAAATCTTGCAAGTGGAATTAGTTTCCGGTATGGATAATAATGTTGAACCGTTCCTTGACCAAGGACAAAAGATATTAATTAACGGAAAGCTATTTCAGTGGCTTGAATTAATTAATGGGCTAGATAATCTTAAACACGGAAAATAATGACCGGGAGCCATATTGACTGTAATATGGGTTAAGATGGATAGTGCAATATTAATTATGTAGTGGGATTAAATAATATTTATGGGCTTGAATTATATTGTGGCTCAATATTAGATATTCAAGGTCCATTAGAAGGTCCAATCTTAATTCTCCTAAAGGCCCTCTGAGTAGCCCAACAAATAGTCCAATAACTGAAAAAGATGATTAAAATAAAATAAATATTGTTGCTTATTTTTCCCATGTAAATTTCGAAATTATAGATATAGTAGGGAGAAAATTTTTCTTTGAATTTTGTTATGGAGTGAAGATATGTATTCTTGGAATACAAGATTATCTCATTAAATTCAAGAAATCTCCCACTTGGTTATCTATATAGAATTTTCGAAAATTTGAAGATAATGGACAAGAAAGATTTTCTTGATTTTCTTGAAAAGATATTATGGAAGATATGTATTTCTTGAAATACAAGAATATCTCATAAATTCAAGAAGATCTAAATCTTGGAATCTTGCATCATTAATTTTCGAAAAATCCATAATTAGAGGAGGTGGGATTTTTGTGGAATATTTTAATTATGGGAAAAAGAATATAGGAGATATATTCAAGATTTCTTGGTGATCAAGAAAAGTCTTTTCCCACATTGGTTTTCTACTGAAAAAATCGACCACCTCTCTCCATAAATAGGGGATGATTCTTTCATTCCCAAGTATAATTCCATGTGCTGGAAAAATTAGTAAATCCACAAAGGTGGTGCAACAAAGTTTATTTTTTTTTCATTTGTTAATTGTTAGACAAGTGTCCTTCCACCGGATAGTTGAGCAAGGGCTAAGGGAATACTTGGGAAGTCCTTTTGGTTAGTCCATCCAACCGAATTCACTGTCATCCCGAGAGGTACGTTCACGTAAACCCGTAGATTCCGCATGCGTAGGTTTTTACGTGGCTTATTATATGCATGATATGTTGTTGCAATTATTATTTGAATTAATATAGGATTAATTCATGCTAGTAATAATTAAAGAATTAAATTTTTATTTAAATATTCATCCCGAATAGATCTGTGCAACTCATTCCCCAACAAATCGTATCGAGCCACGGTTTTAGACTCTCAATTTTTTTAAATTGTAATTTAATTCGTGGACATTAAATTTGAAATTGGATAGTAGAACCTATTAGATATGTTTTGCGGTATCCAATTGTCATGGATTTTAATGTGTTTATTTATGCATGCATATAAATTGTGGTTTTAATTCGATTCGTTCAGATTTGTTTTGCCTCCTGAGAAAAATCCACGAGTAGACTAGATTTGTTTGATTTGATCAATGTAATAGACTAGTCTAGATCTAGGTTTATTTATTTTTGTAAATAAATTGTAACCGAATCGGGAAACGAATAGGCGAAGAATTAAAGGATAAAATCGAAGCAAGCGTGTAAGACGGCGTGGTGGCACGCTGGGCAAAGGGCGAGTGGCGAGGTCGGTCAGCGGCTTGCTGAGAGAAGTGGCACAAGAGACGCAAGGCTTGGGCGAAGACGCCGCACCGTGGCGTCATTGTCAGAATAAAGACGGGCTGGCGGGACGCTGGACGCAACCGGGCGCGGGTCAGGCCTGGAGGCGGGGTGTCGAGGTGGTCGAGGCGGATAGAGGCGGATGCTGGCGTCAGGATCTGTGCGATCGCGCTGTCATGATCGGCTGACCCATCGAGAGTGCGAGGCGACCTGCCGAGAGTCTTGGCTGTACCAGGCTACCGAGGGCTAAGGAGGTGGCCTAGAAATGAGGTTTGGCCGGATCGCGAGCGTGAATCTGAATCTGGTGAGGTGCTTGGCGTAGCATTCGAGATGAAGTATTTTTTTTGAGACGAACGAGTGGGAGAAATTCGAGGCGTGTTTCTTCAAGATCAAGTCAAGAAAAAATCAAACCATGACAATTGGATAATTTGTGCCCAATATGTTTTTATTTTTCGCTTTTGCTTGATTTATTTGTGCTATCTTATGCTTTATTTAATTTGTTTAAATGTGTTTGCATGAGGGTTGCCAAATGGAAAAATCTCACCTTCAAAATTACTAAGTATGTTTAAATAATTAATTGACAATTTTATTAGGATAATAAAATTGAATTAATTTTTGACCTCTCCATGATTTATTTATTTGTGAATTCTTTTTGGAGAAATTCCCCCAACGGAGACGGTCAAAAGATAGGTTTCACATGAATGAATTCCAAACGGATGATTGTGGGTTATTACTAGTGGCGGCGATGACCCTCCCAACGAGGCTCGATCAAAAGCGAAATAATAATCAGTATTTAATCATGGTTATTACTTAGGTATAAAATTGATATGCATATACTTCCCCAAGTCCCCTGTCAATTTTATATTGGTCAAGTGGGAGCCAACTATTAATCTGGATATTAAAGGTTTGTAATCGTTCTTGTTTGTAACTTTTCGCTTGAATGTGTTTAAATAATGACTCACCCAACGCGTGGCTTATTTATTTAAACTGTTTTTGAGATGTTGGGCGATGCATGTTCATATTTTTTGAGATTTTAATATGATGCATGTGATCAAACCTTGTGATATATTTGTGCTTATGCATATTATTATTTATTTCAGTTCATCATGTCGCAACCTTTTAATCTCTTTGTTATATACACTCAAAGAACACCAATTAACTGGAGAAAACTATAATGTTTGGAAACGAAATATGAACTTTGTCTTACTGCACAAAAACATTATTGGATTCTTGATGTACCCAAGCCACGTAAACTCTTGATGAATCAACCGATCTTGCAAGACATGATTATAATATTTGGGAGCGGCCAATGAACCCATGAAACGTGTAATCTTGACTTCATTTGTCGATGATTTGAAACACATTCATGAAGGTGTTGAGTCCGAGTAAATTATGCAAAGTCTTGAAGAAATGTTTTTTTACAAAAGACCGCATGATCGTCGGTTTAAAAAACGACGGCGTGGCTAGGAGGCTTTGAAAATGGCCGAGGGAACACAGAAGTGAGGAGCATGTTCTCGAGTCAAACACCATTTTCTAAAAACCGCTTATCTCGGAACTAAGTATTGTGATGAGGCCCAAATCGAATTTATGTTTCTTACTCTGCCAAGGAGCTTCGATGGATTTTACTGTGGTTTTGTGATGAGTGATCACATGTTTACTATGGATAATCTACAAGAAGCCTTGGAGAAAGTGGAGAAGCATTTAGGAAAGAAAGACGAAGCATTGGTGACCAAAAGTCTTTTCTCGAGATCTAGGCGATGGAAGGCAAGTCTCAAGAAAAGGAAAGTGGTCGAGAACCAAAGCAAACTCATCACTAATAAAAAAGTGAAAAAAGGCGGTTAATTTGGTTGGGTGTCAAGAAAGAACCAAAAGGAATATGTTTTAATTGCAGGGAGAAAGGACATTGGAGGTCAGCCTGTTCCAATCCCAAAAGGAAAGGAAAGAAAGGTAATCCTCACTTACTAGTTGTTGAAACTTGTTTATCGGCGTATGCCTCCCATTTATGGGTGGTGGATACGGGATCCACTAATCATGTTTGTTTCACATTACAGGGGTTCAAACGGACCCGACAACTAATTGGAAATGAGATCCTCATCACATCGGGCGATCTTCGAGAGTGGCGGTGAAGCGATGGGAGAAGTGCACTGTCTTTTGAAGACCGAGTTTTAATTTTAAGAGATGTTTCTCAGACGTTCGAAGTTTTAGAAAGAATTTGATTTCAGTTTCTAAACTTTTTCATGATGGATATTCGGTTACTTTTAATAAAGTTGTTACCATTTCTCTTTA
Organism: Stenogyne calaminthoides; assembly: GCA_037126765.1. Taxonomy (NCBI): domain Eukaryota; kingdom Viridiplantae; phylum Streptophyta; class Magnoliopsida; order Lamiales; family Lamiaceae; genus Stenogyne; species Stenogyne calaminthoides. Next base: position 2,701,383 of record JBBCBC010000044.1, read on the forward strand.
TGATAAATTTATCTGTCATGGAACGTTGGCGAATAATCTCTATACAATTAACTGTGCACACCACTCACAAAATGCATCATATAACACATCAACTGTGTTAGGCCCAGGTGGGAAAACCCATTTTGCGCGTGCGGAAGCGAACATGTCGTGCGATGCATATAAACACAGTGGTGAAGGAATGGTGATTCCAGATTTTAGCGTTTTAAGCTCATGTGTTGTGTCTTGCTTATAATCGAATGCATATGACAAGCTAAGAACATAAAACAGTAAATAACACAACAACGTATAGTGGTTCGGAGACTCAAGCTCCTACATCCACTCTCCCTGTTCCTAGGGAAATTCCTTCAAACACTTCCTAAGGTTTTCTGACTACCTCTGTAGTTTACTAACCTTTCTACTTTGAGCTTTCTGACTACCTCTGTAGTTTACTAACTCAAAGCCTCTGGACTTATCACCCTCTCGGGCTCGCCTCTAGATGTTTAACGAGTTCACACTCCAACGTGACTTATCACCGTCACTCGGGATTGCCTAACAACTACCTCACTTCACCACTGGTTATCTCTTACGAGAATGGGTTTGGGTTTGGTGTTGTCTCCAACTATGGTGAGATTTTCCCTTACATTTGTTTAGCCTCAATGCTAAGGATGGGAAAATCTCTCTAAGTTTAGGATACATCGTGGGTTGCTTAGATTGGGTTCTAGAACACTCTTGAACATATTTGTATATCTACAGACTTGTGTTCTAGGGTGGGAATGCTTGACTATAACGCTCTTGGCTCTGTAGCATCTTGTGCATATTCTCCACACTTAATTTGATGGAAGATCTTGTATTTATAGTGTGGATTTGAATGTTACCGTTGGAGAGAATCACATTCAAATCCATACTATTCTTTATAAGTTCTGCGGCTTTTCCGGTGGTTTGTCTTTCTCTCATTGGTCACGATAAATTTGGATTCCAACGGCTATATTCCTCAGTTTCTTCGCTCCGGAACATTCGGGTTTAGGGTATTTAATTGCTGAGTCTTGATAATTCTTGTGTCTTGAGATTTCTCGGTGTCTTAGAGACATCTTGAGTCTTCGGGATCTTCCCGAAGTCTTTCGGGATCTTCTCGATTCTTGAGTTTCTCTCGAGCCTTGGTCTATTTGAGCCTTCAGGTCTATCTGAGCCTCAGTGTCCGTTTGACATACTGAGTCTCAGGTTTATTGATTCATACTGAGTCTTCATATTCTCAGTTTCATACTGAGTTTTCAGATTTTCAGTTTCACTCTGAGTCTTCATAAACTTCAGTTTCATACTGAAACTTCAGTTTCTTCAGAATCTTACTGAGTCTTCAGAATCTAACCTGTTCTATATCTGTCGACTATACACGGTGCAGATAATATCCTGAACACTCTAAAACTGAATCCTGACTCATCTTATCAAGATTATCCTGAACATGTCATACTCAGGGGTTTTGGGATCTAATCAAAATCCTCTTTATTAAATTCATTTCCTAACAAACTGTTTCCGAGAAAAGAAAACGTTCATCAGACGTGAACGAGACACTTCTTTGGCATCTAAGATTGGGTCATATAAATCCAAAGAGGATCCAAAGGTTGGTGAAAGACGGTTCACTAGAGCTTCTTCAAGTTGAACCGTTTCCAACCTGCGAATCATGTTTGGAGGGTAAAATGATCAAGAGGGCATTTGGAGCCAAGGGGAATAGGGCCAAAGAAGTGTTAGAGATCGTTCACACAGATGTATGTGGTCCAATGTCAACCAAAGAAAGAGGAGGTTATGAGTATTTTGTCACTTTTATTGATGATTACTCAAGGTACGGTTACATTTTCCTTATGAAGCATAAATCTGAGACCTTTGAGAAATTCAAAGAATTTAAGGCTCAAGCAGAGAATCATATGGAAAAACGTATCAAGTCTCTACGATCTGATCATGGAGGCGAATACCTCAGCGATGAGTTTTTGAACTACTTATCTGATGAAGGGATTGTATCCCAGCTCACTGCACCCGGAACCCCTCAACAAAATGGGGTTGCAGAGCGAAGAAACAGAACTCTTTTGGAAATGGTTAGATTAATGATGAGTTATGCGGATCTTCCTAAGTCGTTCTAGGGTCATGCCTTGGAAACAACGGCTTACATTCTGAACTTGGTGCCATCCAAATCGGTTCTCAAAACTCCCAAAGAATTGTGGACCGGGCACAAGCCTAGTATGAGACACATGAGAATTTGGGGGTGTCCGGCCTACTTGTTGGACAAAGAAGCCGGTAAATTGGATCCTCGATCAGAATTAAGGCTGTTTGTAGGATACCCCGAGGGAACAAAAGGGTGTATGTTCTATAGTCCCGAAGATCAAAAGGTGGTCATAAGCACCCACTTTAGATTTTTGGAAGAAGACTATATAAACCAAAGAAAACCCAGAAGTGAGATTACCTTAAATGAGCTTAGAGGGCAAACCTCAGTGCCAACTGTACTAGATGATATACCAAACGATACGCTTTCACAACCGGAGCCTCATCGTAGTGGGAGGGTTGTTAGACAACCCGAGAGATTCATAGGAATAGGAGAGTCCTCGGACTTGATTCCCGGAAAAGACGAATCAGACCCATGGACATATGACGAGGCACTCCAAGATAAGGATGCAGATTCTTGGCAAACAGCAATGAAAGCCGAAGTGGGTTTTATGTTTCATAATAGAGTGTGGGAGCTAGTCAAAACAGACAGACATCCAGAGCTTGGAACCAATGTTTTGATCATATAATAAAATCTTATGGGTTTGATCAAAACGAGTTTGAAAGTTGTGTGTATAAAAAGCGTGTCGGAACTGCATTGGTATTCTTAGTACTGTACGTAGATGACATTGTGATCATCGGGAACGATGTGAAGGTGTGATCAGACGTAAGGGCATGGTTTTCAAAACAGTTTGATATGAAAGACTTAGGGAAAGCCGGACATATCCTTGGGATCAAGATCACTCGAGATCGCAAGAAAAGGATGATCGGGTTATCGCAAGTTTCATACATAGACACTGTCTTGAAACGCTTCAGCATGCAAGATTCCAAGAAAGGATTCGTACCTTTCAGACTTGGAATCCATCTATCCAAGAAAATGTCCCCTAAGACGTAAAAGGAGACAGATGACATGAAAGGCATTCCTTGTGCTTTGGCTGTCGGAAACCTTATGTATGCAATGCTGTGTACGAGACCGGATATCTGCTTTGTCGTAGGCATGGTAGCAAGATATCAAAGTAGCCCAGGGAAAGCGCATTGGACGACAGTTAAAAACATTCTGAAGTGTCTGAAAAGAACTCGGGATAGAATGTTGATTTATCAGTCAGATACTTCAATCCCCATCGGCTACACGTACTCGGATTTTCAATCAGATTTAGATTCCAAAAATTATCTACCTCACTTAGTGTGTTTCCATTTGGGAAGTGTAGCCATCAAATGGACGAGTGTGAAGCAGAAATGCATCACTGACTCAACCATGGAAGTCGGGTAAGTAGCTGCTTGTGAAGCAGTGAAAGAACCGATTGGGCTCTAGATCTTCTTAGTGGACTTGGATGGTGTTCTGAATTTTTCTAGCAATATCTGCTAGGGGCAGTTGCAAATTCAAGAGAACCAAGAGTCCACGAGTCAAACAAAGCACACTAAAGGAAAGACATCTTATACGAGAAATCGTTAAGAGAGGAGATATAGATGTGGCAAAGATAGCGTCTGAGGACAGCCTAGCAGATCCATTCACAAAGAGTCGCCTCACGAATACATTCGAGAGACATGTGGGTGGAATGGGTGTCAAGACCGTTGCCAATCTGCTTTGAGTATAAGTGGGAGAAATTATTAGGTTCGTGCAGGTGACATTAGATGTCACGGACTACACGAGACATGTTGTAGTATACTTAAAAGCAGACTTTGAGTATAAGTGGGAGATTGTTGGGATTATACTGAAAAATATGCTTTTTACTTTGTATAATCGAAACTGAATTTCCGGACTTATTTACTGAAATAAATTGTTTATCACTGATGCTTTAAATATGATTGAATGTTACATATATTTACTGCATAACTGTTCAATAATTCGTACGTGTTACATTGTAGTTAATTTAGTGATACCAGATCACATAAGATTAAATTAACAGTCCCTTGTAACTAAAAGTACGCCATTCACGACCTAGATGGAAATGAACAACCCATTTGTTTAAAGGTTGAGGTGTAAGGCTCGATTGGTTTGTCTTGACCAAGAGATTACACTAGTGCATGGTGATGTAATTGAATAGGACCTCAGGAGGATAAATTCTTCATAACTGAACAAGGAAGAATTAGACCTCAGTGGTTCATTGTTTCTTAATCTTCGTCCCTTAAATAGGATCACGTGGGATTGCTAACTATTGCTTTGACTTATCATGGGTAGCGAATCAAAGAGATTCAATACTTTTTATCTTGGGCAATATTATTGGTCACATGTGATTGCTAAGATTTATACGAAGAATCGTGTGCAAAGACGCTTTGTTTGATTTGCCCCCTTGGGAGGTTCATAAGCTTTATCATACCAAATCTTGCAAGTGGAATTAGTTTCCGATATGGATAATAATGTTGAACCGTTCCTTGACCAAGGACAAAAGATATTAATTAAACGGAAAGCTATTTCAGGGGCTTGAATTAATTAATGGGCTAGATAATCTTAAACACGGGAAATAATGACCGGGAGCCATATTGACTGTAATATGGGTTAAGATGGATAGTGTAATATTAATTATGTAGTGGGATTAATTAATATTTATGGGCTTGAATTATATTGTGGCTCAATATTAGATATTCAAGGTCCATTAGAAGGTCCAATCTTAATTCTCCTAAAGGCCCCCTGAGTAGCCCAACAAATAGTCCAATAACTGAAAAATGTGATTAAAATAAAATAAATATTGTTGCTTATTTTTCCCATGTAAATTTCAAAATTATAGATATAGTAGGGAGAAAGATTTTCTTTGAATTTTGTTATGGAATGAAGATATGTATTCTTGGAATACAAGATTATCTCATTAAATTCAAGAAATCTCCCACTTAGTTATCTATATAGAATTTTCGAAAATTTGAAGATAATGGGCAAAAAAGATTTTCTTGATTTTCTTGAAAAGATATTATGGAAGATATGTATTTCTTGAAATACAAGAATATCTCATAAATTCAAGAAGATCTAAATCTTGGAATCTTGCATCATTAATTTTCGAAAAATCCATAATTAGAGGAGGTGAGATTTTTGTGGAATATTTTAATTATGGGAAAAAGAATATAGGAGATATATTCAAGATTTCTTGGTGATCAAGAAAAGTCTTTTCCCACATTGGTTTTCTACTGAAAAAATCGACCACCTCTCTCCTATAAATAGGGGATGATTCTTGCATTCCCAAGTACAATTTCATGTGCTGGAAAAATTAGTAAATCCACAAAGGTGGTGCAACAAAGTTTATTTTTTTCTTTTGTTAATTGTTCGACAAGTGTCCTTCCACCGGATAGTTGAGCAAGGGCTAAGGGAATACTTGGGAAGTCCTTTTGGTTAGTCCGTCCAACCGAATTCACTGCCATCCCGAGAGGTACGTTCACTTAAACCCGTAGATTCCGCATGCGTAGGTTTTTACGTGGCTTATTATATGCATGATATGTTGTTGCAATTATTATTTGAATTAATATAGGATTAATTCATGCTAGTAATAATTAAAGAATTAAATTTGTATTTAAATATTCATCCCGAATAGATCTGTGCAACTTATTCCCCAACAGGGGAAAAGGATTATAATCAACAATTTCATCAGAAGAAATAACATGATGCAATTGATCAGAAACACATGTAGAGAGCTTTTCTAGAAAAGAATAAACTTGCTCATGGAAAACAACATTTTTGGAAACAAAAATTTTCCCTGTTTGCAAATCAAGCAGTCTGTACCCTTTCATGCCAAAAGGATAACCAAGTAAACAACATTTTATTGCCCTGGGATCAAATTTAGACCTATGAGCAGTTAAAGTATTAGCAAAACAAAGACATCCAAAATTTCTAAGATAAGAATAATCAGGAAGCTTGTTGTTTAACAATTCAAAAGGGGTTTTGTTGTGTAAAACAGAAGAGGAAGTCTGTTAATCAAGTGTGCAGCTGTTTGAACACAAAAATTCCAATATTTCAGAGGAAGATTGGATTGAAAGAGTAAAGACCTAGCAACTTGAAGCAAGTGTTGGTGTTTTCTCTCAACCAATCCATTTTGTTGTGGTGTTTCAACACAAGAGGTTTGATGAATAATGCCCAATTGGTGATAGAAATCAGAAAGTATAAACTCAGTGCCATTATCACTTCTCAAAACTTTAATTTTAGCATTAAACTGAGTTTGTACCATGTTTGAAAAAATTTATAAAGCATGTTTGACTTCACTCTTAGCTTTGAGTAAATACAACCAAGTCACCCTACTATAGTCATCAACTATGGTTAGAAAGTACATATGTTTGGAAACAGACTCAATGGAGAAGGGTTCCCAAACATCACAATGAATTAAATCAAATAAAGCAGTAGACACAAAAGTACTTAAGGGAAAAGGCAATCTCTTTTGTTTAGCTAAAGGGCAAATCTCACACACTTTATTACTCACAGGAGTAGCATGTACATTCAATTGCTTAATCTGAAACAACTTCTTAGAAGATGCATGCCCTAGTCTAGTATGCCATAGTGCAAAATCAACAACATTAGAAACAATGGAGTTAGCACATTTTACAGGTTTAGCAATCTTCAAACAATAGAGACCTCCACTTTGTTCAGCAGAACCAATCACCTTCAAGGTGTTGTTGTCCTGCAAAACACAATGTGAGGAAAGAAAGCTCACAGTACTGTTAGAGTACCTAGTCAAATGAGAAATAGAAAACAAGTTGAATGAAAACTCAGGCACATACAGAACATTATAAAGTGTGAGAAGCTCATTTAAAACAATATTTCCCATGAAAGTTGCAGTTGTAAAATCATTTGGAAGTTTGATTTTGACATTAGAAGGCCCAGGGACATAAGTAAACAAATCTAAACTATGCACCATGTGATCAGTTGCCCCAGTGTCAAGAATCCAAGAGTATTTATCAGTTGTCATAAAATTAAAACAAGAATGAATACCTGTGTTACCTGCAGAAACAGGAGGCACATCAGACAACTGATTTGCTTCAGCAAAAGCACCAGCTACAAAATGTTGACCTGGACACTCTGGACATTTTTGCATCTTAGCATAGGCCATGAACTGTTCAAACATATCCTGATTGAACAGAGGATTTGAAGCTACTGGTCCCTCATAAGAAGACACACTATTAACATTGTTGCCCTGAACTTCAGCCTTTCTAGGCCCTTTCCAACCAGGTGGATACCCAATGAGCTGAAAACATCTATGTATAGTATGCCCTGGGCCACCACAATGACTGCACTTCACCAATGCCTTCTTGTCCTTATAGAACTTACTGTTTCTAGCTAGCATATCAATAGAATCGGATGGTGACTAGAAATGAATCGGACTTTAAGGCTCTCTCGAGATTCTTCTTGATGCAACATAGAAAAGACTTTGGATAATGTCAACGAAAGATTTGTAAAAGTATATGAGACCTTATAGCAGAGTAGGACTCATCTAAGCCTACCAAGAATTTAACTATGGCATCCCTTTCTTGAGTCCTAGCAAGCTTCCTAGGCAAATCACAAGTACAACCAGTCATCGCACCACAAGAACACTGTAAAGCCGGCCTAAATCCGAACCACTCATCCCATAATGACTTAAACATATTATAGTAAGACACCATGGACTGCGAGCCCTTAGAAATTGCACTTAAAGACTTTTCCAAATTTCATATACACGTAGTATCATCGGAAGGAGAATACCCGATCGCATTTCATCCCATACATCTTTTGTACATAATGAAATAATCCAGTCTTCTTTATCTCCGCTTTATGGAATTGAGAATCCACATCAACACGAGGTCATTTGGCACGCACCCACGCAGTAGATGACCCTGTCATCGTCTTCAGCCGGAACGGGCAACGAACCATCGATTAGAGGAGCTTTGTTCTTGACACTCAAGGCTCGCTTAACAGCATGGCTCCACTGAATGAAATTAGTACCATCCAATGGTTCCATAACAATGGAAATCGTTGGGTTGTCATTAGGGTGCAACGCCAGCGGAGATAAAGGATTTTCAACGGGGTTCAAAGAAGCGCCGTTAAAAGTCGCCATAGAATCGAAATCGAACAGAAATCGTGATAGACACGAACAAATTGAGTATAAAACCCAAAGAAAAGATTGAAGAACGATCAAGGTCAGCAAAAATTGAAAGGAACGGATCGAATTTCAATCGAAATCACAATGATTCAATCTAAAACCTAAGCATAACAATTGAAAAGAATCAAGAATCAGAAAACCGATACCATCTTGATATTGAAAGAATTCATTGAAGAAGATAAATAGAAAGTATATTGAAGATAAAGATGGTTTTACAACTGAATGAAATGATACAAAACCGTGAATCAGGATGAGAACAATTCTAATCTATATATAATACACTTACAGTATTAGTTGGTGTACTGTAAGGTATTACTTGATGTTGTAACTAAATTCTAACTAATTTTGAACTAATAATAAACTATATTGACTAAGTCAATATTAACAAGATACTATCCTTTGTCTTTACTCATATACTTATCATAAAAATCATCTTATGTCCATTAATTTAATGAGAGAAAAATTTCCGAAAACCTTTAAAAAAAGACCTTGTCAAGCTCAATTAAGATAGTTTTAGTTTTAACTCACTTCATCATAAATTGCCATTACTTTTAATTAACGGAAACGTGCGTAGATGGCAACTGAAATAGCTATATATACTATATCATGGCTATCTTCTTTTAGAAAATTGGCCCTTCCTTTTTTTTTTAAAGTTCAGAGTTTCACATGTTACTTAAACCTCTATATAACCACCTTAACTAAAGATGTTAAAAGTATTACCCATTTAAACTTAAAAAATCAAGGTTTACGACTAAATTTTTTTAGGCCCGATTATTATAAACCGCTAAGGCCCTGAACCTTTAGCCCGAAATTCCATAGGGCAGAACCCTGTGGGGTTAGGGTCAATCCGTCAACTCGTTTAATATTTATTTTAAATTAACGTTAATATGATTATATAATAATTTATTTTTTATACATATTTTACATGAAATGAGTTAAAACTTAAAAGACAACATTTAAATCAATTATAAATAAAAATATTAAGTAACATCAATACTGAGTATTAAATAGTGTCATTTCTTTAAAAAAAAAAATCAAAATTTGGCTGATGCGTAGAGTCGACCCGTTTAACATCTGTAACCTTAATGGAAACTCCCACCTTAGATATATTCATTCCACCACACGCACAATACCAATCACACAAAATGCATGGCAGATACTCAATACGACAGTGACCCATACACCAATTGGATTTTATGCACTTCAGAATTGCCTGAGTATGATTTGTTACTTCAGAGGCTGACAAGTTTTATCCACAAACATATGCATCTCAAATTAGCAACTGGATTGCTGAGTTAATATCAAGATTCGTCCCCCGTAAACAATATCGTGTTCAATTTTAGTTTTTTTACATTTTAGACTAAAATTGAAAAATATATAATATATATGACTAAAATTGAAAAAAAAAATTACGGGGCCAAAATTTTAGTCCTATATGAGTATTATTTTATTCAATTTCACAAAAGTTGAAAAAGTAAAATATATGGGACTATAATTGGAAACAACCTAAGTTAAAGCCTGGATTTCATGCCAGAAAACATATGTTCATCCGCATTTTTATTTTTTTTTATCGGACAAAGTTAGATGTTAGTTGTTAGTAGTTAGTACACCAAGCACCCAAATACTCCACGAAATCGTCAATCCACCTTATAACTCCCATAATTCCAATTCGTTCCCAAAGGGAATCGGACCTGGGTCTCTCACTCAAATGAGGAGCTCAGTGGCCAGGTGGGCTAAGCCACCTGACTATTCATCCGCATAATTGGAGCTTTACTTTCCACTCCTTTTTTATAATTGAAGCAGAATAATGTAGTTGTGGCAATCCTTCGCATCTTGTCAGAAAGATCAGCCTAGCACTGCAAATCTTGTAATAAATAGAGTTTAAATCACAAATGGTCAGATATTTTGGCCTCAGAAAAAATTAATTCTACAACTTTTTTTTGCCATCGATTTAGTCCCATAACTTTGATAATATATGTACAATATACGTCCCAAGTACGCTGAAAAATTCAAAATTACGTCGTTTCGCCTATTGAAATTGAGGGTTTACGGGACTGCCACGGGCCAAGTCGTATTGGCTGCTTAAGCCAGTCATCCCCTTCCTCCTCTCTTTCGATCTTTCACTTGTTTCTCACATGCCTATCTCTTTTTCGCTCAAATTTCTCATCCGAATCAAACTCGTTATGTTTCTTCACCTCATTCCCTTTGGGGATTATAATTTATAAAATATTTTATTACACTTAATTAAACCCAAATCTCTCACCTTAATTAACTTCAAGCAATTAAGCTAGACCAATGTGCTTTATTAAAAAAAATAAAAACTAGACCATGCATGTGCGCCTTTGATTCTGATTGTGAAATAAAAACAACTAGATCATGTGCTTTGATTGTGAAATGAAATTATGAAACCTGTCACTACTAAATAATACTGCCTCCAGCTATGCTGCCATGGGCCTTCCCCATTTTAAGGACCAGTTTTACAACCAAATTTATTCGAAAAAAGATCAACTTTTATATTATTCATTGTTAGATTTATATAAAATTTAAAGGTCCTGCAACCTATTCACTAATGAATAAAAACTAATGGTGAAAAATTCAAAAGTTTTTCTTTTCGTTAATTTTGTGATGATTTGGAGTTTCTGCTGAATAAATTTAACACCTATTATAAAATAATTCTGAAAAAAATTTAAATATAATATTTTTTTTTCAATTTATTCAAATTTTTAAAAGGTATGAAAATGATGTCAGTGGCAAATAATTTTACTCCTCCATCCTAGATCCAGATCCAATGTCACGATTGACTTTTATCTGGCGTTTTTTATGGCGAGTTTTGTATTAGTAATTAAAATAATAAAGTGACTTTTACCTCTCAAAAATCATTTTATCATTTCAATTACTAATGCAAAACTCGTTCATTAAACTACGTACAAATAGTAAATGTGACTTCGAATCCGAGATGGAGGGAGGGAGTACATATTAAAGAAAAACATGTTATTTTGATCTTTATTTATTTTCATTATCATCTGAATAGCAATTATTTTCCTTATCCACGGGTCAGCTACAACAGCAACAACCACACCAAGAAATTAAATGGGATGATTGCAACAGTTTTAAAAATCACTAACTACCAACCACCTTTCCAGAAATGTCCCACAATATTTATGTATGTATTCAGTCCCCCACCACCATTCACACACTACAGATCCACAAACACACACACAACCATAAATCATTGATCATCTGAATTACCAATCACAGAAATGGCAGATAATAAGCTACCACTTGTGACAAGATTCAAACTCGGGGTATCATCGTTGGCTACGCGTGTTTACACGCGCAGCGATGGCACCATCAACCGCAATCTCCTCGTGCAATTAACACGATCACCTGAAAAATACACCATAGGCGGTTCCGCACGAACACTCCGATGCTCAAGTCGAGAATCGATCTCAGATTATTTTATCAAATAATAATGAAAGCTCACAAGTGTATAGTGTACTAAAAAATAGTGCTAATATGTAACATATACCCGGCGGGTATATTTATACCCATAAGAGTTCAATAACTACCTTCTTATTTAGTCTCTCTAGCTAACCACGTCTCTGAATAACAACCTCCATATATCTCGAATTCGCCTCATGATCAACTCAGCCTTCTCCTTTAGCATGGCCTTATCCAACGTCCCATCTCATCGTCCAACTTATCTCGAAACGGCCTCATCTCATGGATTGCTCACCAATCTTTGCAACGACCTCTCCTAGACTTAGCCCATATTCCTCAGATTGGACAACCATTACCTAACTGGGCTTAGATTCATTGGACTGCATTTACCTGATTGGGCCCCAACCCACTCAAGACCTTTCTCTTAACTAGCCTATCAGCTCATCTTCTTATCTTGACCATTTACTGGCCCGTTTGTTTACCTCAAGGCCGAGCCCACTATCTGGGCTCAAACCTCATCCTTACCTTTCAGGTATCTTTGACGGTCCTTCCTATATTCAAACCTCCACGTCTCTATATATTGGTGGACGACATAAATATTTCGTATCAGAAACCTACCTTATTACTAATTGTTATTTGGATTCTGGACTAATATTTATATAAATTTTTTTACTAACAACTAATAATAAGGACCTGTTTTAGAACTCTAAAAAGAGCTTTAGAAATACTTATTTTTTTGAAAAACTATAAAACTGTTAGATACAATTTTTTTTTTTAAAAAAATGCTCCTACCTTTTTAGTTGAGTTTCAAAATAATATAAAACTGTTAAATTTTTTTGGTAAAATATAATTTCAAGACATTAGTGTAAAATTAAATTTAACTATAAGCGGTTTTATAAATCATTCTTGTTCTCTCTTCACTTTAGAAGTAGAAAGTCTGCAGAATGCGAGCCCGCCGCGGTGGAGAAGTAGAATGATCGGCGGCGGAGCGGCATCGAAACTTTACACGACGGCTCAAAGAGTCTTTACGCGTCGGACAAACTTCTGTCTCCTTTGTACTAGAAAACAAACGATAGCTTACGCCCTTTACTCTACCACCGCCACTGCAAATTCGAGTTCAAACGGCAGCAAATTGGCCTCAGATTTTGGGAGTCGTTGTGATTCGACCACTTTTCCCAACTTGGGTTCTATTTATGATGACAATAAACGAATGGGGGAACTGGGTCGTCAAGGAAACGTGGATGCAGCACGGAGATTCTTCGACTCTATGCGAGAACGAGACAAGGTATCATATAATTCCATGATCAGTATTTATCTCAAGAACGATAAATTTCACAAAGCTGAAATGCTGTATTATGAGATTCCTCAAGGTATGAGGAACATTGTGGCGGATTCTGCTATGGTGCATGCGTATGCCGAAGCTGGTAGAATTGGTAGAGCGCAGGAGGTGTTTGATGAAATGCCTGAAAGAAATGGGTTCGCTTGGACTAGTTTAATTTCAGGGTATTTTAAATTAGGAAGAGTTGGTGATGCTGTTGAGCTATTTGGGAGAATGCCTGATGGTGAGAAATCTGTGATTACATGGACAAATGTGGTTAGGGGTTTTTCACGGAATGGGTTGATTGATGAAGCTCGAGGTGCTTTTGATGAAATGCCTTTGAAGAATGATGTAGCGTGGACGTCGATGATCAAGGCGTATATTGAGATGCATCAGGTTGATGAAGCGTTTGAACTGTTTCGTGTGATGCCAGAGCATAATTTGTATGCGTGGAGCGTTATGATATGTGGGTTTATGGATCATGATAGAGTTAATGAAGCGAAGGAACTGTTTGATAAAATGCCCTGGAGAAATGCGGTTTCTTGGACTTCAATGGTAACAGGGCTTGCGAAATGGGATGACTGAGTTAGCGAGAGAATACTTTGACGAAATGCCAAATAAGGATGTTCCGGCGTGGAATGCAATGATCTCAGCCTACACGAATGAAGGGCGTATTGTTGAGGCTGGCGAGCTTTTCAAGTTGGTGCCTGTAAGAAATGTTGTGACATGGAATGCAATGATTGATGGTTTTTCCAAGGATAGGCAAGAGGATGAAGCCTTTCGTCACGTTATTTTGATGCTCAGAAGTTGCATTAGGCCAAACGAGAGAACTCTTACGAGCTTACTAACATCATGTGGAGGCATTTCGGCTGTGCTGCAAGCTCACGGGCTAATTGTTCGTTCTGGGTTTGAGACAGAAACTTCACTTACTAATACTTTGATTACTATGTATTATAAAAGTGGCGATGTTATCTCAGCTCGAATTGCTTTCCAAAGTCTTGAAGCGAAAGATGCTGTGAGTTGGACTGCTATGATAACAGCGTATTCTAATCATGGATTTGGGAAACTGGCTTTGCAGGCATTTGCTCATATGCTGAGAACAGGACATGATCCAGATCAGGTTACGTTCGTAGGAGTTTTGTCGGCCTGTAATCATGCTGGCTTTGTGAAAAAAGGTCAAATGATTTTTGATTCCATGATGAGAGGTTATGGTTTGGAACCCACAGCAGAACACTATTCGTGCCTTGTTGACATCTTAGGACGAGCAGGGCTCGTTAACGAGGCTATGAAAGTGGTGGGGGAGATTCCCCCTGATAAATATGATGGCGTAGTTCTTGGGTCATTGCTTGCTGCTTGCAGATTACATGGTGGTGACTGTTCGTTCGATCTTATTAGTGATGAACTAGTAGAGTTTGAGCCAGCTAACAATGGTGGGTATATATTATTGGCTAATGTGTATGCTGCATCTGGAAAATGGGACAAGTTTTCGCAATTAAGAAAGAAGATGAAAGAAAAGGAAGTAAAAAAAGTGCCTGGTTTCAGTCAAATTGAGGTTAATGGCAAGAGAAATGTATTTTTCGCGGGTGATAGGTCTCATCCTCAAATGAATGAGATTTACATGTTTCTTCATGACAAACTCCTCCCCCAAATGCAAGTTTTGGGCTCCAAAATTGCAAACTTATCTTTAATTGTGTAGATCGAAACGAAGAACTCTAGTTCTTCCCTCTCTAACATCTTCGAGACTAATGGAGGTGAAGTAAGATTCAGTCTTTTGACTTATTCTTTCCATTAGAAGTTAATTAGTCAAAATGGTAAATGAAGTTGAAATATCAACCAATGAACTCTGCTTTTATAAAGTGAGGCACGCAAGTTGATATGTGTCTTTGGTGATGTTACACAAGAGAGTCGTGAAGGAATTTTGAAAGATGATTCTTTGGGGTGAATTTTGTGTTTGGCTTAGTAGAATCAGAGATAAGCTGAATGATCAGTCTTGGTAGAAGCATTCAAGTATGCAAATGCAAAAGTGTGGGGGATTCAGGACCAGCATGAGCCCTTCTAGCATGCAAATGACTCGGGTAAGTGACGTATTTTTTTCATTATCTTTGATTATCAGCGTAAAAGTGGACATTGCAGTGCTTTATGTTTCTTTAAATAGGAAACACATACTGAGTCACCAACATGTTTTCCACACATGCCGAGTTAACATCATCATATGATTTTTTACAATTCAAAATTCCATGTTGTTTGATGCTATTTTGTGTGATCTCTTCCATTGTGTTGCTTGTGTTCTCGTTTAAGTTCACACATTCTCAATGAATTTTGAGGCAAAAGCGGCATAAGAGTAAAATATTAATTGCAGAGAAAGAAGCAAATATTCATATATGTATTACAGAGGTAATATTCTTACAGGAACAATGACACATATTTGCAGAGTGCGTAGGTGTGTGCCAAGGTTGCATTATTCAGCTTCATAAGAAATCTGGGAAAATAAAGTTCCACTTATGCTATGCCCTACCATTTATTGATGTAACTCGAAGCGTCACCAATCTTGATAAATATTTTGGCATGAATTTCACTTGGGATGCACATGTTTCTGGATAAAAACTTTCAGCCTCTCTAATAACAAATCAAACTCAGGCACTTCTGGAAATGCATAAAATGCATGGCCTGCATCTGGATATATGGTTAGCTCCACTTCCTTGCCACAATTCTTTAACCACTCGGCATATCTTTTGTCCCAATCTTGCAATGCATCATACCCTCCCACAATTACCAAAGTAGCTGGGAATGCAAGACTCTTCATTTCTTCAGTTGCACCAAACACATGGATTGCAGGGTGATCTCTATCTGCACCCTCTGGTAAAAAATCCATCATCAACTTATCTGTCCGTTCCCTATTACCCAATCTCAATACAGACTCTGTTTGCGCTTCTCCTCCAAAAGCCGGCTGCAGAGACAGAACGCCAGTGATCCTTATTTTGTTGAACAGGTCAGCGTTCTTGAGAGCTCTTACCGTCAAATGATGGGCTATGTTGCCTCCGGCACTATCTCCTCCGATGAAACAGCTACCAAGGTCAGTATATGCAGGTAAAACGGCAGTGTTTTGAGCATCAATGAATTCTAAGGCATCATAGGCGTCCTCATACTGACTCGGGTACTTATGCTCTGGTGTCAAACGGTAGTTGACAGACGCTACGACTGCAGGTACTTTTGCAGCAATGTGGCTACAAAGATCATCTAAGATCTTGGTATCCGGCCCAAAATGGGTGAATCAACCACCGTGAAAGTATACAATTAAAGGTAACTTCATGTCTGAATTGGTTTCTGTGATGGTTGGGGGTGAAAAGACGGAACCAGAGAGTGCGGGAGGGGTCGATTTGGACATCGGAAGTGGAGACAGAGACGTTGTTTATGAGTTTGGTGGCTGGGGCTGAGGTTTTGATGTCTTGGATAGTTGTGAATCTTGTCAACTGTGGAAGCTTATCTGCCATTCCTGTGATTGGTAATTTGGATGCAGGATTTGCAGTTTATGAATAAAAATGGTTGTGTGTATGGTGGGGTGGTGGGAGACTGAATATATAGATGTGGGGGGTTTGATACATTTCATGTGATATTTTCATTAACTAAAAGATAATTGGATAAATATGTAACTAGTGCAAAAAATTATGATGAAGTGATCTAAATTAAATGCACTTTGTCAGTAATACACAATTCTATTCAAGGATATTGGTAAATTTTCTTATCACATGCCTTGAATGGATTTTGGAAAACAAAAGACAGTAAGAACAGAAAAGAAAGAGGAAAAAAGAATATGAAGATTATAAAAATCTGTAGATTAGACGCAAGCACCATTTCTCTTTAGGTAGCCGACACCTTTAAATCTATAATAAACTAAAGTAGAAATGGATTGATAAGTTTCTTCTTAATCTATTGCTCCAGGTAAAATAACTATTTGTGTTTATTCATTTTTTAGCTGTTAATTCGTTTAAAAGTGTGAACCGGTAGAGTGGTGTAAAATTAATTTGTTTATATTATTTCCCTAATATTTTTCTCACTGTGAACTTAATTTTCTTACTTTATTATTAGAGCCGTCAAAATGGGTTGGACCCATTGGGCCAGCTCGCCCCACCGCGCTAAAGAGGGGGGTGTGTCATGAAAATTTTAGCCCGTTTGAAGGCTAGCCTAGAAGTGCCGGCCCGTTTGAGCCTCGGGTTTTGGCGGGTTGGGGGCGAGCCGAAGCCTCCTAAAATTATTTTTTTTTCTTTTTTATTTTATTATATATTTTAGCAATTATAATTTTTTTTTTGGATATTTTGTAAATTTATGTTTATAGATGATAAATTTAATATGTAGAAGATTATGTTTATAAATTATTATGGTTGATTAGGGTAAATTTCAATTTTTATGAAGTTATATTTGTGTCATTAATTTTATTTGTGAGAAATATTTTGTTTTAATTTTTTTTTTATAACCAAAATAAATTGTTTGATTTTATTTAATTTTGATGAATTTAATGTATTTAGAGCTTTTATATTACATATTTATAATTTTCAGTGATTTGTTCTAGTACAATTTATCTCATTGGTTTAAATTTAGTTACCTCTTCATGAACATACAATCTAATTTCTTTTGGGTTGATGTATGGTGCAGATGTGGTATAAGTACACCCGTGCAAGGAAATGACTTGCTATTCAGATGATTTCATTGATTAAGGATAGAATAACATGTTTCTCTTTAGTTAAGTAAGATTTGTTTACATGTTATGTCTTTTAAATTTGTATTTTTTTAATGAGAAATAAACTTTTATAAAATAAAATGCAGGGTATGAGGTATGCCCCTTTACGGCTGTACATCAGAAACTTACAAAGTAAGCAGCCAATCGAAAAAGGAAAAAGGTCCAACACACCAGATCCTTACATATAATCACTTCCACAATCTAATCTTAGGTGGTGTTTTCAAACTCCACTTGCACCCTAAAAGCACTTATTTTTTTTTAAAGTTGAGTCTTATCAACTTTAAAAATAAGTGTTTCTCACTATTGAAATTTAGTTTGCAAACAAGCTAAGTTCCTTGAGAAATTTAATTAAGAAGTCTTTTAACTTTGTATAAAATGCAAATTTTTTTACAAATTTCAATTGGTCATAAAAACCAAAAATAAGAACTAATAGTATTTGTTCATGAGAAAAAAAATATAAATTCATTTAAATAAAAGTAAGAATTGCTTTTATACTTAATTTTTTAATTCTTAGTTCAGATGAGGGATGTGGTTGAGAGTTTGCAGTTCAATTACTCTGTGTCACTTTTCATATTCAATTTCGTGTTTCCACCGTTGGAATTTTTACGCCAAGCATGTCCTTTTAAGTTATTTTAGATCACCCTATTCTATTTTCATAATCTTTAATACACATGACATGTGTCATTAACAACAATTTGTAATATATTTTAGGAGTTTTATCAATTCAGGGCCTGAAAGATGGTAAAGCTATCAATTTAAGGCCTGAAAGATTTTTCCTATCGATTCAAGGCCTGAAAGATAGAAAATTATCAATCCTGAGCCTGAAAGATAGAAACTATCAATTTAAGGCTTATAAAATTTAAGGCTATGTTTGGCACTAAAACCCTAAACCCTGAACACTAAACCCTAAACCCTAAACGATGAACCCTAAACCTTGAACCATGAACCCTAAACCCCTTGAACCGTAAACCTTGAATCGTAAACTCTAAAAATTAAAAAAATAAGAACATGAAATAAGGATATAAAATATAAGTGTCAAACATGACCTTAAAATGTGCGAACCTCAAATTGATAGTTTTTATCTTTCAGGCCCTGGATCGATAGTTTTTAATCTTCCAGGCCTTGAATCGATAGGAAAAATCTTTAAGGCCTTAAATTGATAATTTTGTCATCTTTCAGGCCCTGGATTGACAATTTTCCTATATTTTATTACACGTGTCATGTATTAAAAGTAGTGAAACATAAAATGTAATATCAGAGTACCTTTAATTTAATATTATGATCTCAGTTTACAAGTGTAATTGTATCTATTAATAAGTATTATGATATTAGTTTATAAATATAGTGATATAAATTTCATACTATAAACAAATTTTACTGGATACCTACACACATTTAATTTCAGATTTCTTCTTCATAAATATTCATTATTACATATTGACCTTACTATCTGTTAATTAATGAAATTGTCTTTTATATAACCAATCCTAATAACCCCAAATTACCTTACCTTAAAGGCCGAATCCCCCCACATCTATACATTCAATCCCCTGCACAATTCAAACAACCACACCCCTTACATCCAACACCTGAATTTCCAACAAAAGAAGAAAAAAGAAAAAAGGGAGACGTCAAACTCATGGAAGACATTAAAACCTTAGCCCCAGCAACCAAACTGATAAACAACATCTCTGTTTCCACCTCCGACGTCCAAATCGACCCCTCCCGCACTCTCTGGTTCCGCCTTTTCGCCCCAAACATCACAGAAACCAATTCAGGCATGAAGTTGCCTTTAATTGTGTACTATCACGGCGGTGGATTCAGTGAATTTGGGCCGGACAGCAAGAGCTACGACGATCTTTGTACCAACGTTGCTGCAAAAGTACCTGCAGTCGTAGCGTCTGTCAACTACCGGTTGACACCCGACCACAAGTACCCAAGTCAGTATGAGGAAGCCTATGATGCCTTAAAATTCATCGATGCACAAAACTCCGCCTTTTTACCTGCGTATACTGACCTCAGTAGATGTTTCGTATCAGGAGATAGCGCGGGAGCCAACATTATCCATCATGCGACAGTAAGAGCAATCAAGAATAGTGACCAATTCAACCAAATGAGGATTATCGGCGTTCTGTCTCTGCAGCCGTTTTTTGGAGGAGAAGAGCGAGTGCAATCGGAGTTGAGGTCGCCGAAACACCCTGTGTTTAACGTGGAGAATTCGGATATGTTATGGAAGGTGTTTCTGCCAGAGGGTGCAAACAGAGATCACCCTGCAGTCAATGTGTCTGGTGGGGGATCGAACTCTGAGGCTGCTAAAGAATTGAAGAGTCTTGAATTCCCGACTAGTTTGGTAATAATGGGAGAGAATGATCTGTTGCTGGATTGGCAGAAAAGATACGTCGAATGGTTGAAGAATTGTGGTAAGGAAGTGGAGACAACCATGATTCCAAATGTTTGTCATGCATTTTATTTATCTCCAGAATTTGAAGAGTCCCCTGAGTTTGATTTGCTATTTAAGACGCTAGCGAATTTTATCAAGAAACAGTTGCATCTCAACTGAGTTTCATGACAGGAATTGATGCTTTGAGTTGCACCAATAACAGAATAATGTAATCTTGGCACTCCTATGTGTCATTGTTTGTGTAAGAGAGATATATGAACAATTCAATCTTTTGCGGCAATTAGATTTTGATTTCAGATGTTGAATATAAAAAGGCATTTTATCAAACTAGTCACAGAGAACCCATTTCGGTCGGGAAAATTTTAAAACTAGTCCGGTAGTTTTTAGGTCAATTCTTTTTTTAGTCCTATAACTTTATACTTTTACATTTTAAAATTTTTAAGGTGTCAATTTTAATTTCTTTTTGTTAGAAAACTCGAATTTTCGACGGAGTAAGAATGTAATGCCCATTTGACCAATTTAAAATTGAGTATTTATTGGGGCTTTATATTGTTACTGTACATTAGTTTTAGTTTTATTATATTGGGCCTACTTTAGCTTTGTATTTTATCTTTTTTCCTTAGTTCCTTAGTCCCATTTGTGTGTATATAAGGTAGAAAAAAAAAAGAAAAAAAGGTAGAAACTTTCTTGCTAAGTTTCAATACAGAAAACGGAGAGAACATTGTTTCTCTACATGGTATCAAAGCATAAAAAGAAAGATGGCAGCTAGGGCATAAACGTTTTCACCATGGCTGGCGGTGAAGGCTCGACAAAATTGAGGGTTGATCCTACTTCCCCTTATTTTCTTGGATCTCAGGATAATCCAGGTAATACCATTACGAATGTTGTATTTCGTGGGGATAATTATGAGGAATGGTCAAGATCAATTAGGTTGTCTCTTAAGGCTAGAAGGAAATTTGGGTTTGTTGAAGGCATTATTGCTAAACCCATGGACGGGGACAAGCTGGAAGATTGGTATTGTGTTCAATCCATGTTATTCAATGGATTTTGATGACGAATTGAGCCTTCTTTGAAGAAAACAATACCTTTTTTTGAGGAAGTCAAACCTCTGTGGGATGTTTTGAGGAAACAATTCGACGTTGGAAATGGGTCACGAAAGCAACAAATTAAGGCGGCTTTGGAAGAGTGTCGTCAACCGAAAACAATGTATGTGGTTGAATACTTTGGCTCTCTGCAGCCCCTTTGGGATGAATTGACGACTTATAACCCGTTACCAACGTGCAAATGCGGTAAGTACACTTGTAATCTTGGAGAACAATTTCAAGCCCGTGATGATGAAGATCATTTTCATGAATTTATCTATGGAATTAATGTGGAGCTGTATGGCAATGTCCGTTCAAATTTATTGTCACAAGACCCACTTCCCACACTTGATAGAGCATATCAAGCTATGCTTCAAGAGGAGAGGCTGCGTTCTTCTTCTCGTGCTAAGGCAGAGCGTGATGATGTACTGACCCTAGCTGTCAAATCTCAGATTTCAAACCGAGGTACACGTCAATATGATGGTAGAGAAAAATCTGCCCTTGTATGTTCTTACTGTAATGGCAAAATTCATGAAGAAGCAACTTGTTTCTCGAAACACGGATATCCCGAGTGGTGGGGAGATAGACCAAGACGTGGTGGTGGACGTGGTTCTGGCCGCGGGCGTGGGGCTGGTGGTGGTGGAGCAGTGATGCAACCACCATTAGGTTCGAATGCCAAGGGGAGAGGAGCAGAGGTTCACGCAACAATGACAAGTGGGAATGTTGGAAGTTCTTCCTCAGGTGCACCTGCAGACGGGGCTTTCCCGGGTATGACAACTACACAATGGCAGCAACTCCTCGATATGCTTGGTAATGCAAACACCAAACCTTCTGATGATCAATTGATTGGTGAGTTCTCTACCAATTCTTGGATTATTGACACGGGAGCTACAAACCACGTTACTGGAAATCTGAAATTATTGAGTCGTATGACTGATATGAAAGAATGTATAGTAGGACTTCTAGATGGTAAAAAGGTGTTCTCTTCGAAGTGTGGTAGAGTGCATTTGGCTCCCGGTGTGGTGCTTAAGAATGATTTAATTGCAATTTAATTTTTGTCTCCCATCTTACTAATGATTTAAATTGTGTTGTACAATTCACCAATAATTAATGCATTATACTGGACCACAATTTGAGGACCCTGATTGGAGTAGGTGAACAACGGGATGGACTTTACTACTTTCGTGATGCTCTGAAGGTTCAAGCTTTGACTGTGGATGGGGCGATTTCTCCAGAGTTGTGGCACAAGAGAATGGGGCATCCTTCTGACAAAGTAGTTCAGTCTCTTCCTTTTATTAGTAATTGTAGTAGGGTTTTGAACAAAGCTTGTGATGTTTGCCATCAAGCTAAACAGACTAGGGACACGTTTTTTATTAGTGATCATAGAGCAAGTACTAGTTTTGAACTGATACATTGTGATATTTGGGGGCCATATAATACGCCTTCTTCTTGTGGTGCAAAATATTTTTTGACTATTGTGGAGGACTTTTCTAGAGCTATTTGGGTATTTTTGTTGATTGATAAAACAGAAGTTTATAAGATGTTCAAATCATTTTTTGCTATGATTTCGAGACAATTCAATACTAAAGTACAAGTTGTTCGAACTGATAATGGTACTGAATTCAATTGCATGAAGGATTATTTTGTTGAGAATGGGATATTGTTTCAAACGTCTTGTGTAGGTACCCCTCAACAAAATGGTCGAGTGGAGCGGAAACACCGTCATATCTTAAATGTAGCAAGGGCCTTACGCTTTCAAGGTAATCTACCTATTGAATTTTGGGGTGAATGCTTTTAGGTGTAGGTTACTTGATTAATCGTACTCCCTCAGCCATTCTGGATTATAAATCTCCATATGAGGTTTTATTTGGTACATCCCCCTACTATGGCATTTTATGTGTTTTTGGCTCTTTATGTTATGCTCATAATCAGAGAGCAAAGGGAGACAAATTTAAGAGTCGGAGTAGAAGGTGTGTTTTTGTGGGATGCCCTCATGGGAAGAAAGGGTGGAAGCTCTTTGACATTGATACTGGTGAATATTTCGTTTCCAGAGATGTCAAATTTTATGAAAATGAGTTTCCATACATTGTTGAGAATATGAAGGGAAATGCAAGACAATCTATTTCTCCTCCCGTTGGGGGCGTCGATGATGATATTGCTTATGAATGGTTTGGTTCTGTAGAGGATATCACACATGATACAGACAATATTGTTGATGAGGTCATACAAGAAAATATTGTTGATGGGGGTGACAGGTATGGGGTGATGCAAGTGTAGAAATGAGAGATGGAGATTGTCTTCAAGAAGAAGTGATGTTGCCTTCGGTCGCTGAAAATGAAGGTGATTTAGGGCGTAGTATGCGAACTAAAACTACTTCTGTAAAGTTGTGTGATTTCATTACCAATACAGTGCGAAAGTTAAGTCCATCCCCACTTCAACGTTCATCAACTCCACATCACTCCTCAGGTATGCCTTATCCTATAGCACATTTTGTGAATTGTGACCAATTTTCTATGGGACACATGAATTTTCTTGCAGCTATGACTATAGGCACTGAACCACGCTCATTCAAGCAAGCTTTGAAGGACCCAGGTTGGCGTGAGGCCATGTAGAAAGAAATAAGAGCCTTAGAGGATAATGAAACTTGGAGTATGGAGATTATTCCTCTCGGAAAACGTGCACTTGGTAGCAAGTGGGTCTACAAGGTCAAATATAATTCTGATGGTAGCATCGAGCGTCTAAAAGCTCGATTGGTCGTGCTCGGAAATCATCAGGTTGCCGGAATAGATTACACGGATACATTTGCTCCTGTAGCAAAAATGGTTACTGTTCGAGCCTTCTTGGCTGTTGCTGCGGCAAAGGATTGGGAATTGCATCAGATAGATGTTCACAATGCTTTCCTACATGGGGATCTGTCGGATACAGTATATATGAAACCACCTCCCGGATTTTAGGGTGCAAAACCGAATCAAGTATGTAGATTGAGAAAGTCCCTTTATGGGTTGAAGCAGGCATCCCGTTGTTGGTTTGAAAAATTGGCAAATTCTTTGAGTGTATGACTTTCGACAGTCCTACTCTGACTACTCTTTATTCTCTTTGCATCGAGGTAAGATTCACATTAATGTTCTTGTGTACGTGGATGATTTGATAATTTCTGGGAATGATTCCGCTGCTCTCGCTGTTTTCAAGTAGTACTTGAGTACATGTTTTCACATGAAAGATCTTGGGGTGTTGAAATATTTTCTTGGAATTGAGGTTGCTCGTAATCAAGAGGGCATTTTTCTTTGTCAACAAAAATACACCCTCGATATTATTTCTGAAGCTAGATTGCTCGGAGCAAAACCAGCGAGCTTTCCAATGGAACAAAACCATCATTTGGCCCGTTCCACAAGTCCTTTATGGAATGATGTGGAGCAATATCGGAGGTTGGTTGGACGTCTTATATATCTTGTATTTACTCGTCCGGATTTGGCATATTCAGTTCACATTTTGTCTCAATTTCTACATGAGCCACGAAGCGACCATTGGGATGCAGCATTACGTGTGGTGCGTTACTTAAAGAGCAATCCGGGTCAAGGTATTATTTTTAAGGTTGATTGTGATTTATCTTTGTACGGTTGGTGTGATTCGGATTGGGCTAGTTTCCTATTACACGACGTTCTTTGTCGGGATGGTTGGTTTTTGTTGGTGGCTCTCCTATTTCATGGAAGACTAAAAAACATGTAACAGTTTCTCGTTCCTCAACTGAGGCCGAATATCGATCAATGGCGGCCATTACTTGCGAGCTCAAGTGGCTTAAGGGATTATTGGAATTTCTTGGGGTCCAACACCCTCGTGCAATGAATTTATATTGCGATAGTCAGTCTGCTCTCTACCTTGCTCAGAATCCGGTTTTTCACGAGCGTACAAAGCATATTGAGGTGGATTGTCATTTTTTTGCGAGATCTTTATTCAAGATGGTACAATTTATACATCGCATGTTCCCATGCAGTGAGCAAATATTTCGGATATTTTTACTAAAGCTTTAGGCAAAGCGACAATTTGATTTTTACGCTTTCACCCAAGTTGGGCATCTGTGATTTGCATGCTCCAACTTGAGGGGGATATTGGGGCTTTATATTGTTACTGTACATTAGTTTTAGTTTTATTCTATTGGGCCTACTTTAGCTTTGTATTTTATCTTATTTCCTTAGTTCCTTAGGCCCATTTGTATGTATATAAGGTAGAAACTTTCCTGCTAAGTTTCAATACAGAAAACAGAGAGAACATTGTTTCTCTACATTATTCTTAATTTACCGGTCAATTCGCACGAGTGATAGCCACCCAACCCAAAAAGGAAGCCTAATTATAAATCTTCAAATTTAAATTTGTCACGTGTTTTTGGGTACATGTGGGGGTTTGCAGTTCGATTACTCTGTGCAACTTTTCGTATTCAACTATGTGTTTCACCTGTTGGACTATTAACACCAATAATGCCTTTTCAAGGTATTTTAGATCACCTATTCTATTTTCATTACCTTTAATACATGACATGTGGCATTACTAATATTAAAAGTAGTGAAACACAATATGTAACACAAAAGAACCTTTAATTTTAGATTAAATCGTCATAAATCTTAATTATTACACATTCATCCTATTATTATCTCTTAATTCATGACATTGCCTTCATATTATGGATCATAATAACCTCTACTTACCTTGATGAGAAAGTATAATGTACTTTTAATTTTAGATCTCTTCTTCATAAATCTTCATTATCTACGTATTAAACCTACATTATCTCTTATTTGAATTGTCCTCATAATATGGATCCTAATTAATAACCCCTGAAAGTCTGAAACCCCCCACATCTATATATTCAGTCACCACCATTCACACACAATGACACAAAAATGGCAGACAACAAAACCTCAGCCCCAGCCACCAAACTCATTAACAACATCTCTGTTTCCACCTCCGACGTTCAAATCGACCCGTCCCACACTCTCTGGTTCCGCCTTTTCACCCCAACCATCACAAATACCAATTTGTTGCCTTTAATTGTATACTTTCACGGTGGTGGATTTAGGCGTTTTGGGCCGGACAGCACGTGCTACGATGATCTTTGCAGCAACCTAGCTGCAAAAGTACCTGCAGTCATAGCGTCTGTCAACTACCGGTTGACACCAGAGCACAAGTACCCGAGTCAGTATGAGGACGCCTACGATGCCTTAAAATTCATCGATGCACAAAACTCCGCCGTTTTACCTGCGTTTACTGACCTCAGTAGCTGTTTCGTCGGAGGAGATAGTGCCGGAGCCAACATAGCCCATCATTTGACAGTAACAGCTCTCAAGAATGGCGAGCATTTAAAAAAAATAAGGATAATCGGCGTTCTGTCTGTGCAGCCGTTTTTTGGAGGAGAAGAGCGAGTGGAATCGGAATTGAGGTTGCCACGACACCCTACAATTAACGTGGAACAGTCGGATATAGTGTGGAAAGCCTTTTTACCGGAGGGTGCAGACAGAAATCATCCAGCTGTTAATGTGTTTGGTGGCGGATCGAACTCTGAGGCTGCTAAAGAATTGAAGAATCTTGATGAATTCCCGCCTACTTTGGTAATTGTGGGAGGGAATGATGCATTGCTAGATTGGCAGAAAAGATATGTTGAGCGGTTGAAGATTTGTGGTAAGGATTTGGAGCTAATTACGTATCCAAATGCAGGGCATGGATTTTATTCATCTCCAGAATTTCCGGAATTGGCTGAGTTTGATATGTTATTTAAAACGCTGACTGATTTTATCCAGAAACATTTGCATCTCAACTGAATTTCATTCCAGAAATTGATATTTTGTTCTCCCAGCCTTTCATATAATAGAAGCTGAATAAGAGATATATGAACAAATCCTTCTTTCTCTGCAATTTATGGTTTACTCCCAAGTCTGAACTTAAATGAGGATAAAAGAAACAAAATGGCAGAGACAAAACAGAAAATGAAAGTGGAATTTTCGAATTGAACAAAATCATATACAATCAAAGTCCATATGGTGATGGTAACCTAAGATTGCATATCAATTTGTAATAACAGAGTTCATTGTTTGAAATTCCAGATTTCTGTTAGGCAATCTATCAAATAGCTCAACAAGCATCATCAAATCTCCCTAGTTTAAAATATCCTGAAATCAAACTGGTCCAAGAGAACCCATTTCGCTCAGGCATTTTATCGAACATGTCCTTCGCGATAAATGCTGATCAAAATTAAAAGATATTACCTCTTTCAGACATATTGTTCAAAATCGCAATGTTGAATATATCCACGTTTCCTCGACGTTCCCATATTCGTTTATTACTATCCTAATTGGCACAAGTAATCGAACCACAATCATATGCAAACTCTCTAGTTCTTTGTTTGTAAACTACTTTTTTTTTTAATTAAGGTTCCATTAAATGAAAACTTGAATTTGGATCCTCTCCCTTTCCTTGTGTAAATTTCTTGTGAATTTCGGAGAGAGAAAGACACAATGCAGGAGTTCCACACTTTATATTTTTTTTATATTAGTTTATTCTGCGTCTTTCTCTCTCCGAAATTTTTTAAGAAATTTAGGAAAACGAAATATAGAGAATCCATATTCTGAATGAATAAAATTTAAAAGGAAAAATTGCATAACACGTACGCGAGGTAACAAGCCCAGCCCACTCAGACGGGTTAACAAAAGGCTGTGCAAATATCCGATAAAAAAGCCCAATTTAATTTTAAATTCATTACAAGTTAAAATGGAAGGGTTACTACACTAGTAATTGAACCCATGCGATGTATGTTTATAATTATATAATTAATTTGTATTTAATTTTTTTAAATATTCATATTAAAGTGTTTTTTTTTTATTGTGAAGAGACGATATTTTTTTTATTGATAATATTTTTTTATAGAGAAAATATTAATTTGTGATTTAAGTGAAACGATTTTTAAAAAGTTTTTAAACGACCTTTAATTTCGATTTGTTTGTTAAAAATATTTATCAAATTATATGTATTAGGAAAGAAAGATACTCCAAAGTTCTAAAGATATTCCAAATATTTTTTCCCAATATTTATCAAATTATATGTATTAAGAAAGAAAGATACTCCAAAGTACTAAAGATATTCCAAATATTTTTTCCCAATATATTTTTTTCAAAGATTCGTCTCCCAATTTAACAATAATTTTGTACGGGGAAATTCAATGATTTTAAAATTTGGGGCGATTTATGCTTTTATATATAAATATATATATAAATAAATATCAACTTATATTAATTTTGGGACGATGAATTTAGTACTATATGCATGTGGTATGTGCAACATAAGTTTTGTTCTTATTTATTAATTGATTAATATAAGCCAAACTATAACCAATCCAATAACAAATTTAATGTTGTTATTATTCATTAACTAACGAATATAATTCAAATATTACCAACCCAAAAACAATATATATATATATATATATATATATATATATATATATATATATATATATATATATATCGAATCTCTTATCTATATGAGTATTCAATCTCTAATAAAATATATCTCAAATCAATAATATGTATCTAAAAATATATCTCCAAAATATTGATAAATATTTATCCAAAAAATATTACTCGATTTAGCAATAAAATTTTGGCGGGAAAATTCAATGATTTAGAAATTTGGGGTAGTTTCAGCAATAAAATTTTGGCGGGAAAATCCAGTAATTTTTAAATTTGGGGTGATTTCTATAGATAAGTTGATTATCTACAAAATTTGTCAGCAGTCTTATATGTAAATGTTACTACACAAATAATTTGTATTTTATGTGTATTTCTAAACTATATTAAGTATTTCATTTAAAAGTATTAATTTAATAATATTAATAATTTTTATTAAAAGATAATTAATTATTCTATTATAAAGTTATAGCAGTAAACTGTTTTACATGAGATCAACTCTTTATAATAATAACTAAACTTACAAATTACTTTAGTTAGATATAATACGTGTAAAATAAATACTACGAATCTCAAATATTCATTACAAAAATTTAAAGATATTAACTAAAATCCAAAAATCACCGATATAAATAAAAATAAAAATTAACTCTCATATTTTTTTATCTTTGGTGCAATTAGATTCATTTGTAATTTGGATGAACTATGCACTTTAAACCCTAATCCCTAAACAATGAACCCTAAATTATATATGAACCATTTGGGCCGGGTGAACCATGAACTACTTGGGCCGAGTGAACCATGAACTACTCGGGCCAGGTTTGGGTCCGGGTCGGAAAAAAAAACCTAAAACTGAAATTAAAATTAAAAGAAAACTGAAATTGAAAAAAAAAAAAAAAAACTAAAACTGAAAAAAATAAGAAAAAAAACTCCTAAAATTAAATTGCACCAAATTGATTTGGTGCAAATGGTGCATAAGAGAATTTGCCAAAAATAAATTAATATTATTAAACAAAAGAATAGTAATTCTTGGGTGAATCCAGTTCATAATATAAAATTTGTATTACTACATTTACAAACTGATACCACTATATTTATTAATTGATATCACTACATTTATAAATTGTGATCATAACATAAAATGCTATAGATATTCGTTTTTAAAAGTAGTAATATCAGTTTATAAGTGTAATAATATGAATTTCATACTATAAACAAATTTCGGTAAGAGTTTTTTATTACACAATTGAAATGTGTAGAGATTTAAAAGGCATAGCATGTAAATAAATGTTACTTATTAAAGAAAAACATAAAATTTTATCCTTAATTTATTCGATCATCTGAATAACCAAGTAATTTCCGTGCACGGGTGTCCAATACCACATCTGCAACATACCTCAACCTCCCAAAAACTTAAATTGAATGTTCATAAAGAGTGTGACTTTAACCAATGTGACCTACCAAATTCAACCAATGTGACCTTATGAGTGTGACCTCTTGATCTTGATCATCTTATCACTTTCTGGATAATCACTCAATGTTCGTTTTTCCCAAAGAAATTAGAAAGGGATCAATTTCACTTTTTCTTCTTTTTCTTTATTGTTTAAAGTAAACTTTTTCATTTATTTGTCCGTCTATTTCATTCATTTTCTTCTATATTTTTTTCCTCTTTCCCACAATCTAATCAATTTTTGTTAACTTCTTTTTCTCTCCTCTTTATTTAATGTTCTGTCTCTTAATAAAATAATTTTTAATTATTTTCCACCACCTAATCTAATCTCGACTCTTATTTTTCCTCATATTTTTTTTCTATATCACCTTTCTTCTGTTTGTTGTTTTTTTCGCTAATCTAATCTCGTTATCTACTTTATTTTTCCTTCTATTTATTTATTAATTAATTTGATTTTTCCTTTTTCTCATTATTTATTTATTTTCAATTTCTCACGTAATCTAGTTGTGCTACGTACATTCTCTTTTCCTCTTTTTAACCTTCCTTTTATTTCTCTTCTCATCACCTAATCTAGTCTCGTTGTCTTGTTTTTCTTTCTTCATTTCTCAAAAATCCATCTGATCCCTATTGACGAGTAATTTTTAGAAAACCCAAAATAAGAATGGTGTGTTTTTCAGATGAGGCACTTTCAGTTTTAGATCACTTTCTCATAACTTTCCATTTACCCATATTTTGCTTTATTTATTTAATTAATGAAATTACAATCCTATTAACTTTTATCACATGAAAGAGCTAGCTGTGTGTATTTGGCAATGGAAATACATGTGCTAGGGATAACTAGTATTAGAATTAGCTATACCCTTTTCTTCCTTCAACACGTAAACCCCTGTTAAAACACCTTACATCAAACTCCCACAGTCCCACATTCATAATCCAAATGCCATTTTTTTTAGATGAATGTAATAATAAATCGAAATAATTTTATTTGACAAATGTCATTTTTTTTCTTTTTTTTTTCCATATTCTTTTACTATATTAACCCCAACATATCTTAATATATTTAAGAGAAAATTCTCATTTTTAGCCCCTTCTCATTTAAAAAGTTCTTTTTAATCAAAATTTTTAATTTCATTCTTTTATAGTCAAGAGAATAATTTTTTTGGCAATTATATCCTTATTGAAGTTGACAAAAAATTTTAAAAAAATGATGGTACGGGCTTCACTTAATGGTGTACGATCTTAATATCTTTATGTCTGGACTTAATTAAATTGTGGTACAAAATTAAAAATGATGGTACAAGTTGAATTAAATTATGGTACATCTTTGAAATAATGGTGGTGTGGCGTTAAAATGAGGAGGATAATTTTAATAGTGTATGCCTATTTGAAGTGATATTGATACATGATTAATAGAATGATGATACAATTTGAAATGATATTTAGGGATGATGTAATAGTGGTCTGAGTTAATTGAATGGTATACGTGCTAAAATGATGTTGTACATGATGTATATATGGTGAATGCGACCTAAAATAATGAAAGGATAAAAAAAGGTAAAAGTTGGAAAAAAATTTATCTTAACTAAAAAAGAATGATTACAAATTTATGGCACAAAAGAACTTTTATTTTCACGTTAGGTTGTTATAAGAGTACATGGTTGAAATAAATGTGGTACATGGTTTTAAATAGTGGTAAAGGATTTTAATTGAATAGTGATACGGATTTAAATGATGATTGGTACATAATGTATATATAATGGTATGGACTAAAATAATGAAAAAAAAAAAAAAAAAAAAAGGCGAGTTGGGAAAAAATTTCGTGGTTAAAGAGAATGATTATAAATTTGGTAACACAAAAGAACTTTTATTTTTATGTTAGGATATTTATAAACTCATTCCGTGTTATTATCTCAATTGTAAATACTGTAGGATATAAACATGTCATAAATCTAAATAATTATATAATAGAATATGTAACATGAGATACTAACCGCGCGCTTTTGGTAAACTAATTTTAATTTCAGATTTCTTATTACATATTGACCATATCATCTTTTAGTTAATGAAATTGTCTTTTTATATTATCAAATACCAATCATAATAACTCCCAATTGTGTGGGTTTTTATGCATTCAAAACGCAAATCTTATTTCATAATGTATTTTAAAATTATGTAATTTGTTATATTAAAAGTTGCAATTTTTCAATATATATAAAAAATTGTATATTTTTAAAATGTCTTTATTATGAATCTTTTGGTCTTGACTTAAATCATCAAAAATTAGCCTTTAAAATTACCTAAACTTAAAGACCAAAATCCCCCACATCTATATATTCAGTCCCCCTCCACCGTTCACACAACCACACACCTAACATCCAACAAAAGAAAAAAATGGCAGAAATGATCAAACTCACTGAAGACATGATCAAAACCACAGCCGTAGCCACCAAACTGATAAACAACGTCTCTGTTTCCGCCTCCGACGTCCAAATCGACCCCTCCCGCAATCTCTGGTTCCGCCTTTTCGCCCCCAATACCAATCCAGACACGAAGTTGCCTTTAATTGTATACTTTCACGGTGGTGGATTCGCCCGTTTTGGTCCGGAAACCAAGATCTTCGACGATCTCTGTAGCCACCTGGCTGCAAAAGTAGCTGCAGTCGTAGCGTCTGTCAATTACCGTCTGACACCCGACCACAAGTACCCGAGTCAGTATGACGATGGCCACGACATATAAAATTCATCGACGCACAAAACTCCGCCGTTTTACCTGTGTATACGGACCTCAGCAGCTGTTTCATGGGAGGAGATAGCGCGGGAGCCAACATAGCCCATCATGTGACTGTAAGAGTGATGAAGAATAATGATGCGGAGAAATTCAACCAAATGAGGATTGTCGGCGTTCTGTCTCTGCAGCCATTTTTCGGAGGAGAAGAGCGGACAGAGTCGGAGTTGAGATTGAGAGACGCGCCTATTATCAATGTGGACCGGACGGATATGTTGTGGAGGGATTTTTTACTGGAGGGTGCTGACAGGAATCACCATGCGGTTAATGTGTTTCGTGCGGCTGAAGAAATGAAGAGTCTTGATGAATTCCCGCCTACTTTGGTAATTTTGGGAGGGAATGATGCATTGCAAGATTGGGGGAAAAGATATGCTGAATGGTTGAAGAATTGTGGTAAGGATGTGGAGATGATTATGTATCCAGAAGCGTTCCATGCATTTTATGCATTTCCGGAAATGCCTGAGCGTGATTTGTTATTTCAGAAACTGGCAAATTTTATCCTGAAACATATGCATCCCAAGTGACTGAATTTCTTGGATATCTATTTCAAAGCCTTTTATTATGACTGAATTAAGCAGAATAATTGATCTTGGATTTCTATTTCTATTTTCAAAGCCCTTTTTTTATGACTGAATTAAGCAGAATAATTGATCTTGGCAATCAGCAAATAGTACTGGAAATGTGTCATTGCTCTTGTAAGAGATATTGGCTGTGTGAAATAATAATATACATATGAAATCTCTTCCTCCTTGCTCCTTCTTTACTTTATATACTATATATCTTAATTTACACATTTTTTAATGTAAAATCATTGATATATTACGTATTTTTTTAATTCTTATTGTATTAAATCCTATAAAATCGACACTTTCAAAGATATTTAGTCTATATGCTAGGCAGTAGTGCACTGTCTGGTATCTGTAATTGCTGGGAAAAATGTATATTTAGGTCTGTAACTTAGAAGAATTGTGTTTTAAGGATAATAATTTTGGAAGCTTGAAAATTTAGGATAATATATTTTAAAATTTATAAATACGGGACAATATGTTTTAAAAACTGTAAAACGTAGGAAAATCGAGCTCAAATAAGCCCATATCGGGCTGAAATCTCACATGATTTGCACCATTACCCAATATTTATAAACTTACGGAATTGTGAATGTAGGACACTATGTTTTTAAAATATGTAAAATAGTACAAGAAAGTATGAAATAATTGAAAAGAATCACGGGAAAATAAATTATTAGAATAACAAAACAAATTTAAAGCACATAAAAAGTGCCGAAAATAGGACAATTAAGCATGAAATAGGCAAAAATATGAAATAGGCATAAAAAAGCATGGAAAAAAGCAAGAAATTATGATAAAAAAGGAAATGGATCCCTGCTGATGCAAAATGGATGTGCTTTCATTTGCTGGTTAATTACAAAAAAAAAAAAGGGCGCGGCTACGCACACCCACAAAATTGCTAAGCACACCCACTTCTTCTTTTTTACAAAAATAACCTTAATGAAAATTACTATTATATCCTTTGTAATTAAAATTAAAATATTAAGTTTACTAAACCCACCCACTTTTCTTAACCCTCAAGTTAAAAACCCATCTTAACACCTAAAAAAATGCACGCCACTTTCTTATACTTCCCTATTAAAAAAAACCCTAAATTCTAAGTTTTTCCGGAAGAAATATGGATATGGACGATCAAAAATCACCGAGTATTGAAACTGTAAGTTAATATTCTTTCTTCCCTTTGGAAATATTATACTAGGCATGGCAGAATTAGAATGAAATACATATCTACCTCCATGACAAACATCTGTCATACTGCTGGAAACTTCTATATCATTTAAACGAAATGCTATCAGTATGTATTAATCATTTTATTTTTAAAACTGTAAGTTAATCTTAGTATTGAACTTCTGTAAATTTTACTTTAACCAATGTTTATCTATTTTTCTTATGTGAAACTTAATTAGAATACTCATAGTGAATTTCGTAGGTTTTAAGAAGGTATAATTAACTAAGAGTACAACTTATAGTAACTATATTAGGATCAGTTACACTGCATATACATAAATCACTTCAGTTAGGATCTGTTGCACTGCATATAACAAATCATCATGAAGTGTTGCACTGCATATACATAAACTATCATGAAGTTCAAGCATGTCTCTTGTTGGTTTACTTTTAAGTTTTTGTGTGCACATATGTCTTTTTAATTTATTTCCAAATGTGCATGAAATGCACAGTGATTTTTTATTATAAGAGATCATAACACATAAATGCATTTAGTTGAAGTTTTAAGAAGAGAACACTTAAATAATAGAATTTTCACTCAAAGAAATTATGAAAGTGATTATTTCTTAAATAATAGACTCATAAATATTGACTCTTAACCAATCTAAATGCATGCGTAATGCTCCAAAATCTGACACTACTGATACCGATATTTTCACTCTTGCATGAGTGTGGTCTTTTTGTAATTATAGACATATTTTTTATGTATTTTTCAAATTTAATTTCAGGCATCGAACAATGGAGTTTCTATGGAGTGTATAGATATTGTGAGAGATTACACCGACCTCTTCACCACTACTGCTTTATTTGAATCTCGTGAAGTGTTGATACAATGGGTTCGTGATGCAGCTAAACCACATGGGATGGTTGTAGTGATCAAGAGGTCAGATAATGGAATTGGTAAGAAAAAGGCTCAATTATTGTTGGGTTGTGAGTGTGGTGGATAATACCGTGAAGTGAAGGGGAGATCGTTGAAATTGGATGTTGATGAAACTAATGATATGTGTGATTTAAATGATGAATTAGACTGTAATAAAAAATCGAAAAGGAGAAAGCTGGAGCGAAGAAGTGTGGATGTCGGTTTTTGTTAAAAAATTCGACAAGTTAAGTTTATGGGTGATTGGACTTTAGAAGTAATATGTGGTTTACATAATCACCCATTGGCACAGTACTTAGAGGGTCATTCTTATGTTGGACGTTTTATGAAAGAAGAGGAGGAATATGTTGTTGATATGTCCATTTTTGCAAATATAAGCCCAAAAAAGAACATTATGGCGAGTTGAAATCAAAATTTAAGGGAAATTCTTCGTTAATGAAGACCATCTACAAGGCGTCCGGCGAAGCATAGGGTTGTTGAGTTTGGTGGCCGATCACAAATTCAATACCTTATGGGTAAGTTGAAGGACCACAAGTATTTCTACCTCCACGAGGCGTTGCGAGAAAAGGCAGACCACAATCAAAGATTTATTTTTTGCTCACCCCAAAAGCATTGATTTAGTCGTGCATTTCCCAGTATTGTTGATGGATTGTACTTACAAGACTAATAGGTACAGAATGCCATTATTGGAGATTGTTGGTATGACCTCTACGGGTATGAGTTTCAATGTTGCTTGTGCTTTCATGAATGCTGAAAAAGAAGATAACTATTCATGGGCAATTGGTACATTGAGCTCATTGATGGTTGATTTATGCCTCCCCAGTTTGATTATTACAGATAGAGAATTGGCATTGATGAGGGCGATCAAGTCTATTTTTCCAACTACTAATCATATTCTTTGTCGGTTGCATATAAACCGAAACATCATGGTTACTTGCAAGAAACATTTCCCTACAAAGGAGCACTGGAATAACTTCTATTCTTCTTGGTGTGACATTGGTAAAGCCGATGAAGAGTCTCAATTCAATGAGTTGCTTGGGAAATTTGTTGAAAATTATTCAGAGAAATATCCAGATGCGGTAAAATATGCCTTGAAGAATTGGATAGATCCGTATAAAGAAAAATTTGTATCTTGTTGGACAAACAACATACTCCATTATGGAAACATAACCACAAACAGGTAATTTACTATTATGTTCTTTCACTGTTTTCATTATTATTTCGTTTTTACTATCTGTGAAATTCTTAAAATACTACTATACATTTTGATAGGGTCGAGGGCCATCATTCATCATTAAAGAGGCAACTTAAAATGAGCATAGGCGATTTGGAGACTTGTTGGACTCAAATGCATATACTCTACGAGGCATCGCACACTGCAATCAAAGCTTCTTTTGAAAAGAGTATCAATGTCGTCCTACATAAGTTCAAGAAAAATGTGTTCAAAGAGTTGCGTGGTATGATTTCAATTGATGCGCTTGACAAAATATTAGAAGAAAGCGAAAGGGGGACTTTAGATCCTGTAATGTGCGGATGTACTTAGAGAAAGTCGCATGGTTTGCCATGTGGTCACGAGATAACTAAGTTTGTTGTTGAGGATTGTCCAATTCCTGTTGATGTTGTTGATGGTTTTTGGCAAAAATTAGACATGGAGCCATTAAAAAGGGATGATGTTAGTGAAGACCGTTTTGCTAGGTGGTCTGAGTGTGTTGCAGAATCGAGCTTAAAGTTCAAAAATGAGAGTTCGTCTGAACAATTGTTGATGATTAAGCGAATGAGAGAGGTTGTTAATTCTACCACTACTCCACTCATTGAGCGGATACGATAGTTGAACCGTGGTCGACCCAAAAAGCGGTATACCTAAGCATCGAGAAGTCAACCAAACGCAATCTAGTGCCTTTGAATTAGTGGATTCATCTATCACACGAGTTGTTCACCTATAGAAGGGGTTGTCTTTGATGTGGGCCCATCAACGGCTACTCTAATGTTCACGAGCAACAAAAGGAAAAAACAAAAAATACGAGGTAATATTGTTGATAATTTTTATTCTCTTCATATTCGTTGATGATATTTGCTTGAGAATTGATCGTGTAAACTTTTATTTTTTATAGCATGTTCGGTGGCCAGGATTTCGATCATCTAATATGGCTAACAATATTGGGAGTTTGCCAAAATATATACGGACCGATGATGTGAAGGGTGGTGATGGACATTGTGGGTTTCGTGCCATTGCCAAACTAGTTGGATATGGTGAGGATAGTTGGGGCAGAGTGCGAGGCGAACTAGATAGGGAGTTATTGAATAACTTAGAATTGTATGCCAAAGTTTTTATGCAAAAAAATCAAGTTGATAAAGTTTTGGATATACTTGATTGTTACGATGATTATGCTGAAAAGAAACATTGGTTTACCGTGCCTGATATGGGTTACCTAGTCGCATCGGCTTATGACCTTGCTACGATAACTCTGTCTCATAACTATCAACGACATTTTTACAATTAAAGGCAGATGCCCCAACTAACCCTTGAGTGGTCGACATTGGTTTTGTTAATCAAAATCACTTCATTGCGGTATTATTCTATAACAATATTAGTATAAATTTCACATGAATATTAGTATAACATAATTAAGTTTTAATTATTAATGTGTGTTGTCTTAAATAGGTGTATCTACTTGATGGACATCCATTTCCTCGGTTCGCACAAGGTTGGAAA
Organism: Stenogyne calaminthoides; assembly: GCA_037126765.1. Taxonomy (NCBI): domain Eukaryota; kingdom Viridiplantae; phylum Streptophyta; class Magnoliopsida; order Lamiales; family Lamiaceae; genus Stenogyne; species Stenogyne calaminthoides. The sequence continues at coordinate 2,739,707 of JBBCBC010000044.1, forward strand.
GATAATCATCTACCGGCCCATTTGAATAAATGGAAGGTTAGATTATAACACGAGTTTATCCTTTGAAGACCCTTCTCCAACTCTGCGATTCTATACATTTAGATTGAAATATCTAGGGACACAAAACTCTTTTTAAATTTCTTTGTTGAGAATATTGAATCTTCTTTTAGTTGCAAGACATTTTTAGGTAGTCCTTTTTATAACTCCGAAAATTACATGACTATTTCTCTGTTGTTCTCTCGGGCGACATTCTAATTGATACACTCAGGTTAAAAGGTGACTTTGTCGATGTGAATTATGATATGCGTATGAATTGTTTGACAAAATGAAACTATGCAAATGATATATTTTGGCTTCAGTTTTTCAATTTAAATGTTTGAGTGAAATTCATTTGAATTTGTTGGTAGTTCAGTGTGAACTCTCTCATTCCTTTCGATGTTATATTATTGCATGATCTCCTATTATGTGTCAAGACTATGTGTTGATTCTTTTTTTTTTTTACTGATGCACACATATTATGTCAATTATGAAGATAAAATTTTGCATTTTGTGATGTAGCGTTTTTTCACACTCTGATCATGAATGTTATACAAAAAAAAATCTTAACTGAACTCATATACCCCACCCCACTTACGTCATAAATTATTTCCAAACATAAGTTGTTTTAATAATCTAACCATCTTGATTTTTGTTCTCAGAAAAGATTCAAAGCTTTTAGAAAATTGCAATTTATGTATATAAAAAGGAAGAAAAGATAGTGCATCTTGATTTTCATGGGAAGATGATGTAAAGAAATATTTAGTACCCATATTGGAAGATGAAAACCAACTAGTTGAATTTTGCAATTTATGACTTCATTTTGATTTTTTGCATCAAACTGTTCCAATAATAGAAGTTCTTTCATCATTTAGGCACAATCCCAAATTAAAGACAGTAAAATCCCTGCATACACCAGCTAATACAGTCATTTCATCAAACAGAAGGAATGCATCTACCGAATTCAACAGGGCCACATAATCTTGCAAGCAAAAACATCAGTTCGGACTCAAGCAAACAATCGCACATGCCAAAAAAGGGAAAATGGAAAGATTTGACTCAACAAAGATAGCAATACGCCTAGGTTTAGAGTCTCAGATTCAACCAAAGTAGGAGGATTTTCATCTCCCTTTCTTCACTATATTCGTCATACTTGAGTCATTTGTTAGTACTACTAGCTGCAATAAGCGATCGCTTCTCACACCGAATTTAATTAAGAAAACCCTCAATTCTTTGCTCATTTTGGAACTCCAAAAACATCCATCGGATTACCCTCGCAGTGGATCATCGATCGCCAATTTCATCAACCAAAGTAGCAATCGCACCCATCGCCAATTTCCATCTCTATCAGTGAGACGCGGGGGGACTTTGAAAGAGCAGGAGAGTGAATTGGATCCGCCTCGGAGGACGAAATACTCGTAGAAAATTTGGGTCCTTGTGTGGGGTTAATCTTGCGAGGGATGAAAGCAGCGAAAGAAGGCGGGGTTTGGTCGAATTGAATCTTGAGGACATGATTCTCTTCTTTTTTACGCTCTAAAATTATAAATTAATTTGGTGGGTGTGCTTATTTAGTATAATAAAAATAAATATTTATATTAAGGTTATAATCGTACATTTTTAAGGGTGTGCTAAGAAAATTTAAAGAATGAGTAAAATATATGGGGGGTTAATTTAGTAATGGGTGTCCTTAGCAATTTTGTGGGTGTGGGTAGTCGTGCCCAAAAAAAAAACTTAAAGAAGTATATTGAAACGGCCCGGGTGTGCTGCATAATAATAATAAAAAAAATCTTTTTCTTTTTATTCTTTTCTTATATTTAGAATCATACAGAAAAAATAAAGAATTGATGACGGAATTTTTCAACATGGCTACGGAATTTCCAACTAAAACAATTTCGTTCTTAAATAGTAAGAATTGCTTACAATTTTTTTTGAATTTTAATTGGCAAACAAATCACCTACAAATAAAAGCCTACACATTTGTGATTTCGTAGGCAAACGAATAACCTACACATTTGTGATTTTCGTAGGCAAACAAATTAATTATACAAATAATTACCTAGGCAATTTATTTGTAACTAATTTTTTTATCTATTAAAATTCTAAAAAATCATAGGCAAGTCGTAGACAATTCTCACTATTTAAGGGTCAAATTATTTTTATTGAAAAACTTAGTAGTCATTTGGAAAATTCCATTGCCAATTCTTATTTTGTTGTATTAACATTTGTGGCTTGTTATTCATTTAAAAGATGCAAGGTCGATCTGTTCGTTTTGCAACTATTTTTTCGATGAATTTTGAACTTTGTAATCTCATATCCCAAGTAAGAATTTTGAGATTATACTAATTCTAATCTACTTTATCACTTGTCACAATTTTTTTCATTTTTATTCACTTAATACACACATTAATATCTATCTTTTTATTCTTTCAATACATTTATAATATGTATAATTCCATATAATTTTTTTTTTCCTATCTTACCCTATAAAATTTCAAAACAAACTTACATCTTAGTCGTGCATCAGAATTTTGAAATTTAGGTATTTCAAAGTCCATGACTTTCCCCACTATAATCCCGAAATGATCAAAATTATCTAACGAAAAATCTTAACGGCCAAACTAGTCATCTCATTTCTTTTTCACACAGTCACAATCACACACAATCCCCCAATCTTAATGAAGTGGGGAAAACCTGGCCTAATTGGGGGAGTGGGCAGCCTTAGGGCGGCGGTCCAAGTGTTGTAGCCGTACAACATCTCTTCACATCAATAGTACTTCATTTGTCTCAAGCTCGTTTGTATATTTAATACTTGACTTGTGTTTTAGTGAGCAGGTTATTTATTAATATTTAAAATAATAAATAAAATTTTAAGGTGGGTATGATAGTGTTATCTCTCATCTATCCTACAATGTCTTAAAAATTATTTTATCATTTCAAATACTATAAACAATTCGCTCAATAAAACACGAGTCAAAAGTGCAATGTACAATCGAGTTCGGAGCGGAGGGAGTATATATTATGTGAGACGGTTTCACATTAGAATAGAATATGATTTAAAAATAATATTTTAGCACTTAATTTAAAAGAAGTGATTATTGTTGTGCGCTAAATTTGTGAATCATCTTAATTAATCCCATAAAACTGTCTCAAGGAAGAATTTATCATATACTTATATATAAAGACACATAATTTATTCTTATCTCAAAAGTCCGATTTAGATTATCCATTTCTTATTTGATTTCGTATTTTAGCGATCGAGTTATTTATTAATATTTGAAATGATAAAAAAGATTTTTAAGTTGGGGTATGATAGTTTTTTTCATCATCTATTCTACAGCGTCCTTAAAAGTCACGTTATCATTTAAATATCTTAATAAATAATTATTTCATTAAAACACTATTTAAAAAGTGAAATGATCAATCAAAAAGAGAGGAGAGGAAGTATATTGCAAAATTAACAAAAGATAAGTTGAATCAATTGAAATTTGTTCTCCCAAAGAATTATGGAGTTTAAGCTGAAGGTCCACAATTTATTTTCTTTTTTCACTTTTTATTTTCTCACCACAGTCTAATGTCGTTTTTCTTTCTTTGTTTTCGGTTCTTATTGCTTTTACTTATTCTTGATATTGAAAGAATTCATTGAAGAAGATGAATAGAAAGTATATTGAAGATGAAGATGGGTTTTAGCGGAATGAAATGATCATGTTGTCTTCGGATATATCACACGCGTCGGATCTTAGAGATTAATCACGCGTCGTGAGCAATTATCACCCGTCGGCCGGTATTTTTAAAAGACTGAATCGGCCGGCCCGACGAGGAGGTCAAGAGTCACCACGGAAGATGATTTATCGTCTTTTACGATATGTTTCATCATCTTTATCGCGTGATTTGTCGTCTTTCGATTTGTCGTCTTAACGATTTATCGTCTTTATTGATTTATCATCTTAATGATTTGTCGTCTTGATCCTCTTTATATAAAGGGCCTTACCTTTCGTTTGTAAAACTTATTTGGAATGTTTCCCATTCCACTTATATACCTCTTGCATTTCGCGGGGAAAAGCTACGGTTCTTCCCTTGATCAATTCTAATTCGATTTCTTATTTGTTTGGTGGTCAAATTCAACAAGCCACATCAGAATTCGTAAATTACTTGACCGTCAACAATTGCCGCTAGAAGGAGGGTTCGATTGAAAAATTCGTCAAGAACAATGTCGAATTTTCGAATCCGAAAATCCAAAAAAAAAATAAAAAAAAATTCACAAGAACAACAACCAATCTTCAAATTCAAGAATCAAGTCAAGAAAGCTCGACGGCTCGATGCAAATACTAAAAAAAATGGAACTCAGAAGAAGCCCTATTCCTAGTTCCCAATCCAAAACCCAATACACAAAAAAAAAAGAGAACAGAGATACATGCGGAGATATGTATACACACATACATACACGGTGGCCATCTGAACCTCCACCGCCTTGGTCCCGAAACTCAACCATCGGGCACCGCAACCAGAGACAACTCCAGACCGGAGCACCCCTGCCCTAAAATTGAAAAGCTGCCACACCAGCATCGATGTCGGTCCCGGAAACAGAACAACAACACTAGCAAACCGCCGCCGACTCACTGGCTACTCTCACTTCAACGAAGGAGACTTCAATTTTGTCGATTCGGCCGCGTCCGCGCCTGGCTCCCCACGACCACGACGCCGCCTCACCTCTGCCGCTGCTTCAAGCTCCACCAAGCGGCCGCCTGGAGTCGCAGGGTCGCTTGGCCGCTGCCGCCTCCGTAACCGCCCGCGCCGGCCAAAGCGAGGCAACCAAAAATAGATGCCCAAATTCCGTCGAGGGCCTCCACCGCCGCCTGCAAACAGCACTCGCAGCTCAACACCGAAAGGAGCCGCACCACCATGGCTCGGGAATTCAAAAAATGGCACCGCCGTTCCACACCGGCATCAGATTTCCGACGCCGCGTGGGAGGATTCGTGGCGATGGAAGGTGAGTCCATCTGAAGCGCTACGCATATATACAGGTTTGATCTGATCCTCAAGTTTGGGCCATGTTTTTTATTGGGTAATTAAGATAAAATTCCAGATTTTAAACTTATGGGCCAGATCTTATTTTGGGCCTGTTTTCATAAGTGTGGGGATGGGCTAATTTCGGTGGGCTTAATTAAATATTGGGCCCGAGTTTATTTAAATTTTAGGGCCCAAGTAGTTGGGTTGTTGGCTTATTAAATTATGGGCCTGGTTTGTTGGTGATTAATTTTTGTAGCCCGATTTTTTGGCCTAAAAAAAAAAAAAAAAAAAAAAAGGCGGTGATTGGAATAAAAAAATTTTGACGAGCAGGAGTCTCGAAATTCTTCGAAAGAATCTACGGGTAGTCTTTTACCCACCCCAGGGGTTTATTATATTTATGTCGCCGTGGCTTTTCATTCATTCGTTTATTTTCATTCGTCCTTTTTAATGACGATTATGCCGCCTACTCATGTGAAACCTTCGGCTTTTCGGCGATGATTATACCCGCCTCTCGCCGGCGTCGACTTTCCCTTAGCTTCGGCGATGTCGGTCGCCGTTTAGCGGCAGAAGCGGCAGCCGGCAACAACGACGGCCGGCCGCCGCCAGCGTCGAACTTTCCCGTAACTTCGGCGATGTTGGTCCCGTCATTTTTAGCGAAGCATTCTCCGCCTTCTCCGGCGATGAGATCGTCGTATCTCCGGCGACGGCCAGCTTTCGGCGTCGGCTTTCCGCTATCAGCGATGTCGGTCCGTCGTTTTAGCGAAGTATTCTCCGCCTTCTCGGCGATGAATCGTCGACCTCGCGGTGGCGACCCGGCCCATATACGGCGTCGACTTTCTATATCGGCGATGTCGATCCGGCGCACTGGCGAAATATTTCTCCCGCCTTCTCGGCGATGAAGATCGTCGGCCTCCTGGCGATGACCGGCCGCCTTCCGGCATCGGCTTTCCACTATCTCGGCGATGTCGATCGCCCATTTTAGCGAAAGTATTCTCCGCGCCTTAGCGTGAAATTGTCGACTTTACGGCGGCGACCGGCCCGCCTCGCCGGCGTCGACTTCGCTAACTTCGGCGATGTCGATCCGCCGTTTTAGCGAAAATATTCTCGCGCTTCTCGGTGATGAGATCGTTGGCTTTCCGAAGGCGACCAGCCCCACCTCCCGGCGTCGGCTTTCCCGTGCTTCGGCGATGTCGATCCGCGATTTTAGCGAAAGTATTCTCCGCCTTTCGGCGATGAGATATTGGCTCTTTGTTTTGGCGTGACGGTCGCCTCTATCGTGATAACACCTTACCTTCATCGACTTTGGCTCTCTTGTAAGACCACCGCAGTCGGTCGAGGCGATTTATACGGGGTAAAAGATGCATGGCTTGCTTATACTAAGTGGTCGCGACGAGCACAAAATTTACTCTATAAATCGCCATACTGACTAGTAAGGCGATGCGGGCCGGAGGAAGTCATGGCCCTTTCGACCCGTAAATGGTCGACGGCACGGCATAAACTCTCAGCTCCCTCCAAGTATCTCTACGGCTCTCTCACGAACCATCTCGAAAGACACCTTTCATCTCGGTAGGATCTATCTAAGCTCTCTCTCACGAGCGTCTCGGAAAACCCGCTCATCTCGGCGGGATCCCATTCGGCTCTCTCACGAGCCATCTCGTAAAAACTACGCTCATCTCGAGTAGGATCATCTAGCTCTCTCTCTCGCGAGCCATCTCAGAAGACCTGCTCATCCCGAGCAGGATCCCATTCGGCTCTCTCTGACGAGCCATCTTTGAAGACCTGCTCATCTCGGCGGGATCCCATCAGCTCTCTCCAGATGAGCCACCCCAAGACCATTTTTTTTCCCGGGCATAAAAAGACTACGACAACAATGGGGCTCCTCCGTGGCACCTGAGAAAGAACTTCGTCTGACCGGGGCTCCCCGAAGTCGAAAGCCGAAAAAAGACTTCATCTGTGGGGCTCCCTGAAATCTGAAACCTGAAAAAGACTAAATCGTCTGGGGGCTCTCCTCCAAGAAATCTGAGCCTGAAAAAAGACTTCGTCTGTGGGGGCTCCCGAGTCTGAGCCTGAAAAAAAAGACTCATCTGACAGGAGCTCTCCCCGTCTGAAACCTGAAAAGACTTCTGTCTGACAGGGCTCCCATGAAATCTGAAACACAAAAAAAAAATTCTCTGTGGGGGCTCTCAGGAAGTCTGTTTCTGAAAAAAACTTATCAGCAGGGAGGGCTCCCCAATCTGAGCACAAAAGACTTCATTCTGCAGGGGCTCTCCCAATCTGAGCCTGAGAAAAAAGACTTCGTATGATGGGGCTCCCCCCCAAAGGCCTTGAGAAAAAAAGACTTCGTCTGTGGGGCTCCCCCATCTGAGCCTGAAAAAGACTTCGTCTGATGGGGCTCTCCCCAGTATGAACCACCTGAAAAAAGAACTTCGTCTGATGGGACTCCCCAGAAATCTGAACCTGAAAAAAGACTTCGTCTGACAGGGGCACCATCAATCTGAGCCGAACTTCATCTGTCTCACGGGTTCTCCGGCACGAAAGCACGAAAGACTCAGATTTCCACAGGTTTCCACCGGCACGAGCATGTAAGATCAGACGATTTCGGCTCTCCTGGCACGTAACACGTAAAAGATTGCATAACCTGCCCTCTTCCTCAAGTATTTAGCATTGCAAAAGACTTCAGATGACGGCTCCTGGCGCACGAAAGCACGTAAAAAGACTCTCAGATGATGGGGCTCTCTCAGTACGGCATGTAAAAGACTCAGAAGACGGCTCCCCAAGACGAAAGCACAGTAAAAGACTCAGACGACGGCTCTCCTCAAGCATTTAGCATGTAAAAGACTGCATTTTACTGGCCTCAAGTACTAAAGATGTAAAAACTTCAGACGACGGGCTCTCTGGCGCACGAAAGACAGAAAGACTTCGTCTGACGGGTCCCCCAAAGAAATCACGAGCACATAAAGACTTCAGACGACGGGCCCCCCAATCTGAGCAAAAAAAGACTTCGTCGACAGGTCTCCCTCAGTACAAGCCACAGAGACTAGATCGGCAGCGAAGGTAAGATCCTCTATCACGGGGCTCATTCTGAACAATCAAGATCTCATACGGCACCCGAGCAAGCTCGGAGGCAAACAATGTGAATGCAGATACAACAAAAAGATAAAATCTGGTCGAGACATAAGACAAGATCAAGCTCTGAACAACGTCACAGCCCGATCTTGGGGGTTATTGTTGTGCTCAGATATATCACACGTCAGCAAGACGAATTATCACCCGTCAGCAGGGCCCACAAAGACTTGAATCGACCCGACCCGACAGGAGGTCAAGAGTCACACGGAAGATGATTTATCGTGCTTTACGCATATGTTTCATCATGCTTTATGCACATGATTTGTCGTGCTTACGATTTGTCGTGCTTAACGATTTGTCGTGCTTATTGATTTGTCATGCTTAATGATTTGTCGTGCTGGTCCTCTTTATATAAAGGACCTCACCTTTCATTGTAAGAAAAACACTGGAATATTTCCCTCATTCCACTTATATACCTACACCCACATTTCAGGGAAGAACTACGGTTCTTCCCGCAGTGTTCTTGTTAGATTTCTTATTTGTTTGGTGGTCAAATTCAACAAGCCACATCATAATTCGTAAATTATTTGGCCGTCAACAAGTTCGCTCCAACGAACCAACTCTGAAGATCTGCTCATCCCGAGCAGGATACCATCCGGCTCTCTCCGACGAGCTACCCCCGAAGACCATTTTCCCACGGACATAAAAAAGACTGCGTCTGTGGGGCTCCAGAAATCTGGCCTGAAAGAAAAAACTTCGTCTGACGGGGCTCCCAAAATCTGAGCACAAAAAGACTTCGTCGATGGGGCTCCCCAAAATACTGAGCACATAAAAGACTTGTGCGATGGGGCTTCCCCGGCACGAAACCTGAAAAAAGACTTCAAATGTGGGGCTCCCTGAAGTATGAGCACAAAAAAAAAGACTTCGTCGACGGGGCTCCCCCAAGTAGTAGCCTGAAAAAAGACTTCGTCTGACGGGCTCGCCACAGAAGTACAAACGAACTAGATCGACGACGAAGGTAAGATCCTCTGTATCGAGGACTCATTACGAGCGATCAAAATCTCCTACGACACCGAGCAAGCTCGAGAGGCAAACAATGTGACTGCAGATACAACAAAAGATGAAATCGGGTCGAGACATGAAACAAGATCAAGCTCGAACAACGTCGCACCCGATCTTGGGGGCTATTGTTGTGCTCGGATATATATCACGCGTCGGCATCACGATTTATCATCGTCGGCGGGATCCAATTATCACACGTCAACAGGTCCCACCGAGACCACGTGATTTGTCGTGCTTAGTGATTTGTCGTGCTTACACATATGTTTTGTCATGCTTTATGCACATGATTTGTCGTGCTTACGATTTGTCATGCTTTATGATTTGTCGTGCTTGTCCTCTTTATATAAAGGACCTCACCTTTCATTGTAAAAAAAAACACTGGAATGTTTCCTCATTCCACTTATATACCTACTCCGCATTTGAGGGGAAGAACTACGGTTCTCCCCCTTGTTGTTCTTTGTTCAATTTCTTATTTGTTTAGTGGTCAAATTCAACAAGCCATATCAGAATTCGTAAATTATTTGACCGTCAACAATACAAAACTGTGAATCAGGATGAGAACAATTCTAATCTATATATAATACACTTACAGTATTAGTTGGTGTACTGTAAGGTATTACTTGTTGTTGTAACTAAATTCTAACTAATTTTGAACTAATAACAAACTATATTGACTAAGTCAATATTAACAAGATATATTATCCTTTGTCTATACTCTTATATCCCCCTCAAAATGGGAGTGGATATTAAGAAGTCCATTTTGGTCTTCAATATATTGTAAAGAGAAGGAGACAAAGGTTTTGTGAAGAATACGCACAAGTTGTCTTACTGTTGGAATCTGAACAAGTTTGATGATTCTCTGCTGGATCTTTCTCTTGTAAGATGTATGTCGATTTGAATATGTTTTGATTTCTCATGGAGGCAAGGATTATGGGTCATACAAAATGATTTCTTTATCTGTAAAGATGTTGGTGGTTGAGGATGAAGCACCTTTAAGTTTTGTAGTATATATAGAATCCATTGCACTTCACAAGTGGTTGTACATAGTGCCACCATACTAGAACCTGAAGAAGACACGCTAAGCGTATTTTTCTTCTTTTGATTTCCAAGATACTAAGGAATCCCCTAGATAAAGCGCATATCGATTGATACTCTTTCTAGTTTCCTCACATCTTGCCCAATCTGAGTCATTTGAATACTGCAATTGAAAGAGTTTTTGGTAGAGTAGAAGAGGCCCTAACCAATAGTTGCCTTTATGTACCTTAACGACTTGTGGACTGACTAAATGATCTTGATGGAGTGCGCTCATGTGTTGTGTCAAAGTTTGCACAACATATGAAATGTCGAACCTTGTGATGGTGAGGTATAAAAGCTTCCCAACAAGTTTCAGTAAAGAGAAATGTCAAGTAGAACAGGAAGCGATGCAGGTTAGAAAGATTGTGTTTAGGATCCGTGGGAGTAGAAATTTGGGCTTACATCCCAGATAACCATTATTTGTGAGTAAGTCTAAGGCATATTTCCTTTGACAAAGCTGTAAACCTGAACTATTTTGGGCAACTTCAATTCCCAATATGTATTTCAGAACACCCAAGTCCTTTACGGTGAATTTCTCATGAAGAAATTTCTTAACTCGAGAATATCATCTAAGCTATTGCACTCTTTAGAATAATGTCATCAACATAGCAAAGCAAAATAGTAAAGTTTGAACCGATGGACCTTGTGAACAAAGATGTATACGCCTTAGATTGAACAAAAACCAATTGTAAGCAAAGTATCAGACAATTTTGTGAACCATTGCTTGGAGGCTTGTTTCAAGACATGGAGACTTTTGATCAACTTACAAACATGATTATCATAAACAGTGTAACCAGGAGGAGGTGTCATATAAACCTCTTCATTCAAATCTCCATGTAAAAAGGCATTGTTTACATCACATTGATGTATGCACCAATTTTAGAAGCTTGACTAAAGCAAGTAAAATTCTCACAGTGGTTATCTTTGCCACATGAGAGAAGGTATCAAAATAGTCAATTCCTTCCTCCTGTGTATAACCTTTGGCTACAAGCCTTGCTTTGTATCTTTCTATACTACCATCAGGCTTATACTTCACTTTATACACCCATTTACAACCAATGCAGTGTTTATTCTTGGGCAAAGGAACAACAGACCATGTATTTGTTCTTTCTAAGCGTGAGCAATTCATTATTCATAGCTGCAATCCAATTCTCATAAGTGCATGCTTGCTTGTAAGTTTTAGGTTCAACAATTTGAGTAATGAATGCAGTGAATGCTTTGTGTGAGTGTGACAAGTGTTCTGTGGAAATGTAATCACATATAGGATATGGAGTTTTAAAGGTGGAAATATGATTTGCAACACTGTTGTCACTGGCAGTAGTGTGATTCAAAGAAACATGAAGAGATGTCTTATAAACATCAAGATAAGCAGGGCATGTCTAGCCCTGGTAGACCTTCTGAGTTCATTTTCAACATCTTGCTGAATTTGAACAGATGGTTGTCAAATGATGGAAGTATGAGAATCAATCTCATCTTGGAGACCTGTATGAGGAATATGTGAATCAAGCGTAGCAGAACTATCAATGATAGGATGATCAGTGGAAGTTGTTTCATGAGAATGAGCATCATGAGTAGGACCAGTGTGATCATGTGTAAAATCAGGACCATTGTGATCATTGTGAGGAAGATTATGATGGGGAAAAGGATTATAATCAACAATTTCATCAGAAGAAATAACATGATGCAATTGATCAAAAAACACATGTAGAGAGCTTTTCTTGAAAAGGATAAACTTGCTCATGGAAAACAACATTTTTGGAAACAAAAATTTTCCCTGTTTGCAAATCACGCAGTTTGTACCCTTTCATGCCAAAAGGATAACCAAGTAAACAACATTTTATTGCCCTGGGATCAAATTTATACCTCTGAGCAGTTAAAGTATTAGCAAAACAAAGACATCCAAAATTTCTAAGATAAGAATAATCAGGAAGCTTGTTGTTTAACAATTCAAAAGGGGTTTTGTTGTGTAAAACAGAAGAGGGAAGTCTGTTAATCAAGTGTGCAGCTGTTTGAACACAAAAATTCCAATATTTCAGAGGAAGATTGGATTGAAAGAGTAAAGACCTAGCAACTTGAAGCAAGTGTTGGTGTTTTCTCTCAACCAATCCATTTTGTTGTGGTGTTTCAACACAAGAGGTTTGATGAATAATGCCCAATTGGTGATAGAAATCAGAAAGTATAAACTCAGTGCCATTATCACTTCTCAAAACTTTAATTTTAGCATTAAACTGAGTTTGTACCATGTTTGAAAAATTTTCTAAAGCATGTTTGACTTCACTCTTAGCTTTGAGTAAATACAACCAAGTCACCCTACTATAGTTAGAAAGTACCTATGTTTGGAAACAGACTCAATGGAGAAGGGTTCCCAAACATCACAATGAATTAAATCAAATAAAGCAGTAGACACAGAAGTACTTAAGGGAAAAGGTAATCTCTTTTGTTTAGCTAAAGGGAAAATCTCACACACTTTATTACTCACAGGAGTAGCATGTACATTCAATTGCTTAATCTGAAACAACTTCTTAGAAGATGCATGCCCTAGTCTAGTATGCCATAGTGCAAAATCAACAACATTAGAAACAATGGAGTTAGCACACTTTACAGGTTTAGCAATCTTCAAACAATAGAGACCTCCACTTTGTTCAGCAGAACCAATCACCTTCAAGGTGTTGTTGTCCTGCAAAACACAATGTGAGGAAAGAAAGCTCACAGTACTGTTAGAGTACCTAGTCAAATGAGAAATAGAAAACAAGTTGAATGAAAACTCAGGCACATACAGAACATTATAAAGTGTGAGAAACTCATTTAAAACAATATTTTCCATGAAAGTTGCAGTTGTAAAATCATCATTTGGAAGTTTGATTTTGACATTAGAAGGCCCAAGGACAGAAGTAAACAAATCTAAACTATGCACCATGTGATCAGTTGCCCCAGTGTCAAGAATCCAAGAGTATTTGTCAGTTGTCATAAAATTAAAACAAGAATGAATACCCGTGTTACCTGCAGAAACATGAGGCACAACAGACAACTGATTTGCTTCAGCAAAAGCACCAGCTACAGAATGTTGACCTGGACCCTCTGGACATTTTTGCATCTTAGCATAGGCCATGAACTGTTCAAACATATCCTGATTGAAGCGGAGGATTTGAAAATTCTTGGTCCTCATAAGAAGACACACTATTGACATTGTTGCTTTCGAACTTCACCTTTCTAGGCCCTTTCCAAACGGTGGATACCCAATGAGCTAAAACATCTATCTATAGTATGCCCCAGGCCACCACAATGTTGACTTCACCAATGCCTTCTTGTCCTTATAGAACTTCTTGTTTCTAGCTAGCATATCAACAGAATCGGTGGTGACTAAAGAATGAATCAAACTTTAAGGCTCTCAGGATTCTTCTTGATGCAACATAGAAAAAGACTTTGGACAATGTCAACGTAGAGAATTTGAAAAGTATATGAGACCATATAGCGAGTAGGACTCATCTAAGCCTACCAAGAATTTAACTATGGCATCCCCTTTCTTGAGTCTAGCAAGCTTCCAAGGCAAATCACAAGTACAACCGACCATCGCACCACAAGAACAACGTAAAAGCCAACCTAAATCAGAACCATGTTGGGATTATCTTTGGAAAGTATGCTTTTACTTTGTATAATCGGACAAATGAATTTCGGACTTATTCTTTGAAATAAATTGTTTATCATCGATGCTTTAAATATCATCGAATGTTACATATATTTCTTTGCATATTTGTTCATTAAATAATCGTGTTACATTGTAGTTAATTTAGTGATACCAAGATCACGAAGATTAAATTAGCAGTTCCTTGTAACTAAAAGTACACCATTCACGACCTAGATGAAATGAACAATCCATCGTGAAAGGTTGTAGTGTAAGGCTCAGATTGGTTTGTCTTGACCAAGAGATTACACTAGTGCATGGTGATGCATTGAAGAGGACCTCTGAGGGAGGATAAATTCTTCAGAACTGAACTAGGAAGAATTAGACCTCAGTGGTTAGTTATTTCTTAATCGTCGTCCCTTAAATAGGATTACGTGTGGTTAGTAACTATTGCTTTGACTTATTATGGGAAGAGAATCAGTGAGATTCAATACCCTATATCTTGAGCAATATTATTGGTCACATGTGATTGCTAAGATTTAACACGGAGAATCGTTATTGCAAATCTGACTTTATTCGATTTGCCCCTTGGGAGGTTCATAAGTTTTATCATACCAAATCTTGCAAGTGGAACTAGTTTAAGGTATGAGTAATAATGTTGAACCGTTCCTTTACCAAGGATAAAAGATATTAATTAATGGAAAGCTATTTCAGTGGCTTGAATTAATTAATGGGCTAGATAATCTTAAACACGAGAAATAATAACCGGGAGCCAAATTAACTGTAATATGGGTTAAGATGGATAGTGCAATATTAATTATGTAGTGGGATTAATTAATATTTATGGGCTTGAATAATATTGTGGCTCAATATTGATAATTCAAGGTCCATTGGAAGGAATCAATCTTAATTCTCCTAAAGGCCCCCAAGTAGCCCAAGATAAAGTCCAATAAGCGAAAAAGGTGTTTAAAAATAAAATAAATTTATTACTATTTTTCCTTGTATTTTCAAAATTTATGGATAAAAGGGAGAAAAGATTTTCTTTGAATTTTTGTTATGGAATGAAGATATGTATTCTTGGAATACAAGATTATCTCATTAAATTCAAGAAATCTCCCACTTGGTTATTCATATAGGTATTTCGAAATTTTTGAAATATAAAGGGCAAGAAAGATTTTCTTGATTTTCTTGAAAAGATATTATGGAAGATATGTATTTCTTGAAGTACAAGTATATCTCATAAATTCAAGAAGATCCAAATCTTGGAATCTTGGACCCAATATTTTCGAAAATCACCATAACTTGATAAGGTGGAATTTTTGTGGAATATTTTAATTATGGGAAAAAGAATATAGGAGATATATTCAAGATTTCTTGGAGATCAAGAAAAGATTTTCCCACATTATTTTTTTCCCCTAAAAATTCGACCACCACCCATCTATAAATAGGGGATGATTCTTTCATTCCCAAGTGCAATTCCATGTGCTGAAAAAATTAGTAAATCCACAAAAGTAGTGCAACAAAGTTTATTTTTCCTTTTGTTAATTGTTCGCGAGTATCCTTCCACCGGATTGTCGAGCAAGGACTAGGGAATACTTGAGAAGGACTTTTGGTGTGTTTTCACATACAAGACCATTGTCATTCCAAGAGGTAAGTTCACGTAAACTTCATGATATTTCGCGTCGTAGGATTTCGTGAATTGTTTATATGCATGACTTGTTGTTGAATTATTATTTGAATTAATATGGGTTAATTCATGCTAGTAATAATTGTTAGAATTAAATTTGTATTTAAATATTCATCCCAAATAGATCCGGGCGATTAATTCCCCAATAACTGGTATCAGAGCCTCGGTTTCAGACTCACGAATTTTAAATTGTAATTTAATTATTTGTCATTAAATTTTGAAATTGGATAGTAGAATTGCTAGATCTTTTTTTGCGGTATCCAATTGTCATGGAATTTAATGTGTTTAATTTATGCATGCATATAAATTGTGGTTTTTTAATTGATTAGATTCGGATTCGTTTTGCCTCGTGAGAAAAATCCACGAAGTAGATTAGTATTTGTATGATTTGATCAATGTAATAGACTAGTCTAGATCTAGGTTTATTTATTTTTGTAAATAAATTGTAACGGATCGGAAATGGAGGCGGAGCGAAGCGAAGAATTAAAAGCGGGATCCCAAAAAGGCGTAAGCGGCGTGCGTCGCGCTTAAAAATGCCAGTGGAAATATCGCGGAAGACGACGACGACGCGACGCTAGGGCGAGCGGTCGAGGGCCCGAGCTACACGCGGATCCGACGGGTACGCGGGCGCTGCTGGCCGATTCGGGCGAACCGCTTAGGGCGTCTTGGCGGGCGATTGCTTAGGCGTCAGGCAAAATAGGCGGCCAGATGAGCGAATAGGCGACGCTGGGCGACGGCGGGCGTGTCTTGTCGGGCGCTTCATACAAGCCGCAGGCGCCATTCGACAGTCGGGGAGTTGGGGCGGGCACTTTCGACCATGAGTCGGTTCGATGACGTGGCTTGACAACATGCTTTTTTGAAACGTCAAGTTGGGGAGCTTTTGAGAGACTAATGACGGGCGCTTTGAAGACGATTTCTCAAGATCAAGACACGACAAAATTAATCATGACAATTGGATAAATGTGCCCAATATGTTTAATTTTTTGTCTTGATGTTTATGCATTATTTATGCTTATTTAAATTGTGTTTAAATTTGCGATGCATGAGAAAATGTTTTGAAAAAATCTCACTTTCGAAAATTACTAAGTATGTTTAAACAATTAATTGACAATTTTATTAGGATAATAAAATTGAATTAATTATTGGCCTCCATGATTTATTTATTTGTGAATTCTTTTGGAGAAATTTCACGGGACGGTCAAAAGATAGCTTTCACATGAATAAATTCCTAACGGATGATTGTGGATTATTACTAGTGGCGGCGATGACCCTCCCGTGAGGCTCGTTCAAAGCGAAATAATAATTATGTATTTAATCATGGTTATTACTTAGGTATAAAATTGATATGCATATACTTCCCTGAAGTCCCTGTCAATTTTATATTGGTCAAGTGGGAGCCAACTATTAATCTGGATATTAAAGGTTTATGCTTGTTCTTGTTTTGTAACTTTTGCTTGAATGTGTTTAAATAATGACCCACCCCACGTGGCTTATTTAAACTATTTTGAATATTGGGCGATCGTGTTCATATTTTTTGGAGATTTTAATATGAAACATGTGATCGAATTCTGTGATATATTTGTGCTTATGCATGTTATTATTTATTTCAGTTCATCATGTCGCAACCTTTTAATCCATTGTTAGATACTTAAAGTCAATACAATATGTATGGAAACTATATTGATTGGAAACGAAAAATTTTAATTGTCCTAACTGCACAAAAACACAAGTGGATTCTTGACACACCAAAATCAGATGAGCCAACTGACGGGTCAAAAATGCGGGACCCGTCAGATCACCTTGCGAGAGATGTCGTCACTGAAAATGGTGGAGGACAAACCCGTAAGGGATTACGTCCTCAGAATGATGGCTCATCTAAACAAACTTGAGGTTCTGAGTGCAGATTATAATCTGGAGACTCGGATGAATTTGGTACTTCACTCTCAGCCCAAAAGTTTATGAGCATTTTGGCCTCGCTAGCTGATTTGTTGCAAGCTTTGGTCTCGGCAGAGATGTTGATGTGGCACCAAACTCAAGCTTTGACGGCAAGTGGTTTGTCTTCATTTTCTAGGCCAAGTGGAGGCAAGGAAAAGAAGAGGACCAACAACCATAAGCAATAAAACTCAACTGTTGCCAAGGGCAATGGTAAGATGAGGAATGCTTGTGGTGTCAAGGAAAAATCCAAAGAGGAAGTGCTTAAGCTGCGGTGAGAGAGGACAATGGAGGTTTTACTGTTCAACCCCAAAGGACGGAAGGAAAGGTAGTTCTCACGCAATTAATTGTTGAAGCTTGTTTAGCGGCGTATACTTCTTATTCGTGGGTAGTTGATACGAGATCCACTAATCATGTTTGCTTCACGGGTTCAAACTGATCCGGAAACTTAGTGGGGTGAGATCCTCATTATTTTGGGCGATGTTACGAAAGTGGCGATTATTGCAATGCTTTCGTAAGTAGCGAGATGTGCAATGCTATGTAAATAACGATTATTGCAATGCTACGTAAGTAGCGAGATATTCTTGATGCTACATGAGTAGTGGTTAAAGCAATGGGGAGAAGTGTACTGTCTTTTGAAGATAAAGTTTTTTTGAGATTATCTTTATGTTCCCAATTTTAGGAAAGAATTCACTTTCAGTTTCTAAAATTCTATTAAAGGACACTAAGTTTCTTCTAATAAGAATGACATCATTTCTTGAAATGATGAGTGTATCTGTTATGGGACATTGGCCAAGTAATCTCTATACAATTAGCTTGCACACCACTCACGAAATACATCCTATAACACATCAATTGTTTGGGTAAAAGAAAACATTCATCAGACGTGAACGAAACACTTCTATGGCATCTAAGATTGAGACATATTAATCCAAAGAGGATCCAAAGGTTGGTGAAAGACGGTTCACTAAAGTCTCTCCAAGTTGAACCGATTCCAACCTGCGAATCATGTTTGGAGGTAAAAAATGACCAAGAGGGCATTGGAGCCAAGGGAATAGAGCAAAGAAGTGTTAGAAATCGTTCACCTGGGGCGTATGTGGTCAATGTCAACCATGGCAAGAGGAGGTTCACGAGTATTTAAGTCAATTTTATTGATGATTACTCGAGAATGCGGTTATATTTTCCTTATGAAGCATAAATCGAGACCTTTGAGAAATTCAAAGAATTTAAGGCTCAGCGAGAGAATCATAGGGAAAAAGCATTATCAAGTCTCTACGATCCGTCGTGGAGGCGAAAGTACCTCGGCCGATGAGGTTTTGAACTACTTGTTGGATGAAGGATTGCATCGGTGACGCACCGGAACCCCTCAACAAAGCGGGGTTCTGGAGCAAAAAAGCGAGAACTCTTTTGGAAATGGTTAGATCAATGATGAGTTATCACGGATCTTCCCAAGTCATTACGGGTCATGCCTTGAAAAATGACTTACATTCGAACTTGGTGCCATCAAATCGGTTCCCAAAACTCCCAAAGAATTGTGGACGGAGGCGCCAAGCCTAGTATGAGACATATGAGAATTTGGGGGTGTCCGGCCCTCGTGTTGGACAAGGAAGCGGGGAAATGGATCGTCGTCGGAATTAAGGTTGTTTATAGGATACCCAGGGGAACAAAAGGGTGTATGTTTTATGGTCCCAAAGATCAAAAGGTGGTCATAAGCACCCCTTTAGATTTTGGAGGAAAGACTATATGAGCGAAAGAAGACCAGTGAGATTACCTTAAGTGAGCTAAGGGGCTAACCTCATTCTTGCTAAGCATGCAAGATGACATAACAAAGCGACACACTTTCTGGCAGGAGGCTCGTCGTAGTGGGAGGGTTGTGAGGCGACCAAGAGATTCTTGGGGATAGGAGAGTCCTCGGACTTGATTCGGACAAGATGAATCGAGACCCATGGACATACGATGAGGCAATCCAAGATAAGGATCGGTTTCTTGGCAAAAAATGAAAAGCGAAATGGGGTCTATGGATCATAGCAGTGTAGGAGCTAGTCGAACCACTTAATGGGGTCAAACCTATTGGTTGTAAGTGGGTATACAAGAGAAAGAGGGGATCGGACGGGAAGGTGGAAACCTTCAAGGCAAGGCTTGAGGCGAAAGGTTATACTCAGAAAGAAGGGATCGACTATGAGGAAACCTTTTCACCTGTAGCAATGCTTAAGTCCATCCGGATTCTCTTGTAGATAATTCATCTCGATTTTGAAATCGGCAAATGGATGTCAAAGACGGCTTTTCATGCGGAAGTCTTGATGAGGAAATCTATATGCAACAACCCGGGGCTTTATTGAAAGGGGCGAGAACACCCTAGTTTGTAAGCTCATGAAGTCCATTTATGGACTCAAACAGGCATCCAGAGCTTGGAACCAATGTTTTGATCATGTTATAAAGTGTTATGGGTTTGATCAAAATGAGTTCTAGAGTTGTGTGTATAAAAAGCGTGTCGGAACTGCATTGGTATTCTTAGTACTATACGTAGATGACATTCTGCTCATCGAGAACGATGTAAAGGTGTTATCAGCGTAAGGGCATGGCTTTCAAAAGCGGTTTGATATGAAGGACTTAGGGAAGCCGGGCACATCCTTGGGATCAAGATCACTTTCGAGATCGCAAGAAAATGATGATAGAACTTATCGCAAACTTCATACATAGACAACATCTTGAAAGCGATTGACATCACGAGGATTCAAGAAAGTCTTTCATACCTTTCAGGCATGGAATCCATCTATCCAAGGAAATGTGCCCTAAGACACAAAAGGAGATAGATGACATGAAAGGTATTCCTCATGCTTAATTTGTCGGAAGCCTTATGTATGCAATCTTTGTGAGCGAGGCCCGGATATACGCTTTGCCGTTGGCATGGTGGCAAGATATCGAGTAACGAGGAAGGAACATTGGAATGACGATTAAAAACATTACGAAGTATCTAAAAAGAACTTCGAGATAGAATGTTGGTTTTATCGATCGAGATAATCTAATCCCCATAAAGGCTACGGACTCGGATTTCAATCGAGACTTAGATTCGAAACTATCTGCCTCGATTAGTGTGCTTTCATTTTGGGAAGTGTAGCCATAAAATGGATGAGTGTGAAGTAGAAATGCATCCTTGACTCAACCATGGGCCGGTAAGTAGCTGCTTGTGAAGCGTTGAAAAGAAACGGTTGGCTCTAGCCTTCTTAGTGGACTTGGATGGAGTTCGAATTTGTCTAGCAATATTTTGCTAGGCGGTTACCCAAATTCAAAGGAACCAAGAGTCCTGAGTTAAACTAAACACTATTTGAAGGAAAAGACATCTTATCTGAGAAATCGTTAAGAGAGGAGATATAAATTGGCAAAGATCGCGTCGGGAAGACAACCTAGGTGATCCGTTCACAAAGATGCGCCTCTGAATACATTCGAGAGACATGTGAAAGGAATGGGTGTCAAGGCCGTTGCCAATCTGCTTTGAGTATAAGTGGGAGACATTATTAGGTTCGTGTAGGTGGCATTAGTTGTCATGTACTTTACGAGACATCTTGATGTATACTTAAGCGGACTTTGAGTATAAGTGGGAGATTGTTGGGATTATCTTTGGAAAATATGCTTTTTACTTTGTATAATCGGACTAGCGAATTTTGGACTTATTCTTTGAAATAAATTCTTTATCTTTGATGCTTTAAATATCATCGAATGTTACATATATTTCTTTGCATAAGCTTTGTTCATTAAATAGTATGTGTTACATTGTAGTTAATTTAGTGATACCAAGATCACGAAGATTAAATTAACAGTTCTTGTAACTAAAAGTACACCATTCACGACCTAGATGAAATGAACAATCCATCGTGAAAGGTTGTAGTGTAAAGGCTCAGATTGGTTTGTCTTGACCAAGAGATTACACTAGTGCATGGTGATGCATTGAAGAAGACCTACAAGAGGATAAATTCTTGAGGCTGAACTAGGAAGAATTAGACCTCGGTGGTTAGTTATTTCTTAATCGTCGTCCCTTAAATAGGATTGCGTGTGGTTAGTAACTATTGCTTTGACTTATTATGGGAAAAAGAATCGGTGAGATTCAATACCTATATCTTGGGCAATATTATTGGTCACGTGTGATTGCTAAGATTATACGAGGAGAATGGGTGTGCAGAAATCGCTTGTTCGATTTGCCCCCCTTGGGAGGTTCATAAGTTTTATCATACCAAATCTTGCAAGTGGAACTAGTTTAGGTATGAGTAATAATGTTGAACCGTTCTTTACCAAGGATAAAAGATATTAATTAATGGAAAGCTATTTCGATTGGCTTGAATTAATTAATGGGCTAGATAATCTTAAACACGGGGAAATAATAGCGGGGAGCCATATTAAGCGTAATATGGGTTAAGATGGATAGTCTTGCAATATTAATTATGTAGTGGGATTAATTAATATTTATGGGCTTGAATAATATTGTGGCTCAATATTGATAATTCAAGGTCCATTGGAAGATCAATCTTAATTCTCCTAAAAAAAGTGGCCCAAGATAAAAGTCCAATAAGCGAAAAAAGGTGTTTAAAAATAAAATAAATTTGTTGCCTATTTTTCCTTGTATTTTTCAAAATTTATGAATAAAAAGGGGAAAGATTTTTCTTTGAATTTTGTTATGGAATGAAGATATGTATTCTTGGAATACAAGATTATCTCATTAAATTCAAGAAATCTCACTTGGTTATTCATATAGGTATTTCGAAATTTTTGAAATATAAAGGGCGAAAAGATTTTCTTGATTTTCTTGAAAAGATATTATGGAAGATATGTATTTCTTGAAGTACAAGTATATCTCATAAATTCAAGAAGATCAAATCTTGGAATCTTGGACCCAATATTTTTTGAAAATCACCATAACTTGATGAAATTGGGATTTTTTGTGGAATATTTTAATTATGGGAAAAAGAATATAGGAGATATATTCAAGATTTCTTGGAGATCAAGAAAAGATTTTTCCACATTGTTTTTTTTCCCCTAAAAATTCGACCACCACCCATCTATAAATAGGGGATGATTCTTTCATTCCCAAGTGCAATTCCATGTGCTGGAAAAATTAGTAAATCCACAAAAGTGGTGCAACAAAGTTTATTTTTCCTTTTGTTAATTGTTCGCGAGTATCCTTCCACCGGATTGTCGAGCAAGGACTAGAGAATACTTGGGAAGGACTTTTGGTGTGTTTTCACGTACAAGACCATTGTCATTCAAGAGGTAAGTTCACGTAAACTCGTAGTATTTCGCATCGTAGGATTTCGTGAATTGTTTATATGCATGATTTGTTGTTGAATTATTATTTGAATTAATATGGGTTAATTCATGCTAGTAATAATTGTTAGAATTAAATTTGTATTTAAATATTCATCCTGAATAGATCCGGGCGATTAATTCCCCAACAAACCACTCATCCCATATGACTTAAACATATTATAGTAAGACACCATGGACTGCGAGCCCTTAGAAATTGCACTTAAAGACTTTTCATTTCGTATACGAGTATCATCGGAAGGAGAATACGATGTGCATTAAATCCCATACATCTTTGCACAGATGAAATAATCCGAGTCTTCTTTATCTCGGCTTTATGGAATTGAGAATCCACATCAACACGAGGTCATGGTACGCACCCGCAATGACATAGATGACCTGTCATAAATCTTCTTTAGGGGCAAACAACGAACCGTCGATTAGAGGAGCTTTGTTCTTGACACTCAAGGTTCACTTAACAGCATGGCTCCACTGAATGAAATTAGTACCATCCAATGGTTCCATAACAATGGAAATCGCTGGGTTGTCATTAGGGTGCAACGCCAGCGGAGATAAAGGATTTTCAACGGGGTTCAAAGAAGCGCCGTTAAGAGTCGCCATAGAATCGAAATCGAACATAAATCGTGATAGACACGAACAAATTGAGTATAAAACCCAAAGAAAAGATTGAAGAACGATCAAGGTCAGCGGAAATTGAAAGGAACAGATCGAATTTCAATCGAAATCACAACGATTCAATCGAAAACCTAAGCATAACAATTGAAAAGAATCAAGAATCAGAAAACTGATACCATCTTGATATTGAAAGAATTCATTGAAGAAGATGAATAGAAAGTATATTGAAGATGAAGATGGTTTTACAACTGAATGAAATGATACAAAACCGTGAATCAGGATGAGAACAATTCTAATCTATATATAATACACTTACAGTATTAGTTGGTGTACTGTAAGGTATTACTTGCTGTTGTAACTAAATTCTAACTAATTTTGAACTAATAACAAACTATATTGACTAAGTCAATATTAACAAGATACTATCCTTTGTCTATACTCTTATACTTATCATAAAAATCATCTTATGTCCATTAATTTAATGAGAGAAAAATTTCCGAAAACCTTTAAAAAAAGATCTTGTCAAGCTCAATTAAGATAGTTTTAGTTTTAACTCACTTCATCATAAATTTCCATTACTTTTAATTAACGGAAACGTGCGTAGATGGCAACTGAAATAGCTATATATACTATATCATGGCTATCTTCTTTTAGAAAATTGGCTCTTCCTTTTTTTTTTAAAGTCCAGAGTTTCACATGTCACTTAAACCTCTATATAACCACCTTAACTAAAGATGTTAAAAGGGTCATGGCCCATATTGGCCCATTTAAACTTAAAAAATCAAGGTTTACGACTAAATTTTTTCAGGTCCGGTTATTATAAACCGCTAAAGCCCTAAACCTTTAGCCCGAAACTCCATAGGGCAGAACCCTGTTTAAATCCGTCAACCCGTTTAATATTTATTTTAAATTAACGTTAATATGATTATATAATAATTTATTTTTTATACATATTTTACATGAAATTAGTTAAAACTTAAAAGACAACATTTAAATCAATTATAAATAAAAATATTAAGTAACATCAATACTGAGTATTAAATAGTGTCATTTCTTTAAAAAAAAAAATCAAAATTTGGCTGATGCGTAGAGTCGACCCGTTTAACATCGGTAACCTTAATGGAAACTCCCACCTTAGATATATTCATTCCACCACACGCACAATACCAATCACACAAAATGCATGGCAGATACTCAATACGACAGTGACCCATACACCAATTGGATTTTATGCACTTCCAGAATTGCCTGAGTATGATTTGTTACTTCAGAGGCTGACAAGTTTTATCCACAAACATATGCATCTCAAATTAGCAACTGGATTTCTGAGTTAATATCAAGATTCGTCCCGTAAACAATATCGTGTTCAATTTTAGTTTTCTTACATTTTAGACTAAAATTGAAAAATATATAATATATATGACTAAAATTGAAAAAAAAAATACGGGGCCGAAATTTTAGTCCTATACGAGTATTACTTTATTCAATTTCACAAAAGTTGAAAAAGTAAAATATATGGGACTATAATTGGAAATAACCTAAGTTAAAGCCTGGATTTCATGCCAGAAAACATATGTTCATCCGCATTTTTATTTTTTTTTATCGGACAAAGTTAGATGTTAGTTGTTAGTTGTTAGTAGTTAGTACACCAAGCACCCAAATACTCCACGAAATCGTCAATCCACCTTATAACTCCCATAACTCCAATTCATTCCCAGAGGGAATCGGACCTGGGTCTCTTACTCAAATGAGGAGCTCAGTGGTCAGGTGGACTAAGCCACCTGACTATTCATCCGCATAATTGGAGCTTTACTTTCCACTCCTTTTTTATAATTGAAGCAGAATAATGTAGTTGTGGCAATCCTTCGCATCTTGTCAGAAAGATCAGCCTAGCACTGCAAATCTTGTAATAAATAGAGTTTAAATCACAAATGGTCAGATACTTTGGCCTCAGAAAAAATTACTTCTATAACTTTTTTTTGCCATCGATTTAGTCCCATAACTTTGATAATATATGTACAATATACGTCCCAAGTACGCTGAAAAATTCAAAATTACGTCGTTTCGCCGATTGAAATTGAGGGTTTACGGGACTGCCACGGGCCAAGTCGTATTGGTTGCTTAAGCCAGTCATCCCCTTCCTCCTCTCTTTCGATCTTTCACGTGTTTCTCGCATGCCTATCTCTTTTTCGCTCAAATTTCTCATCCGAATCAAACTCGTTATGTTTCTTCACCTCATTCCCTTTGGGGATTATAATTTATAAAATATTTTATTACACTTAATTAAACCCAACTCTCTCACCTTAATTAACTTCAAGCAATTAAACTAGACCAATGTGCTTTATTAAAAAAAATAAAAACTAGACCATGCATGTGCGCCTTTGATTCTGATTGTGAAATAAAAACAACTAGATCATGTGCTTTGATTGTGAAATGAAATTATGAAACCTGTCACTACTAAATAATACTGCCTCCTGCTATGCTGCCATGGGCCTTCCCCATTTTAAGGACCAGTTTTACAACCAAATTTATTCGATAAAAGATCAACTTTTATATTATTCATTGTTAGATTTATATAAAATTTAAAGGTCCTGCAACCTATTCACTAATGAATAAAAACTAATGGTGAAAAATTCAAAAGTTTTTCTTTTCGTTAATTTTGTGATGATTTGGAGTTTCTGCTAAATAAATTTAACACCTATTATAAAATAATTCTGAAAAAAATCTAAATATAATATTTTTTTTCAATTTATTCAAATTTTTAAAAGGCATGAAAATGATGTCAGTGGCAAATAATTTTTACTCCCTCCGTCCTAGATCCAATGTCACAGTTGACTTTTATACACGTTTTTGCGAACGAGTTTTGTATTAGTAATTAAAATAATAAAGTGACTTTTACCCCTCCTTAAAAATCCGAGATGGAGGGAGGGAGTACATATTAAAGAAAAACATGTTATTTTGATCTTTATTTATTTTCATTATCATCTGAATAGCAATTATTTTCCTTATCCACGGGTACAGCTACAACAGTCAACAACCACACCAAGAAATTAAATGGGATGATTGCAACAGTTTTAAAAATCACTAACTACCAACCACCTTTCCAGAAATGTCCCACAATATTTATGTATGTATTCAGTCCCCCACCACCATTCACACACTACAGATCCACAAACACACACACAACCATAAATCATTGATCATCTGAATTACCAATCACAGAAATGGCAGATAATAAGCTACCACTTGTGACAAGATTCAAACTCGGGGTATCATCGTTGGCTACGCGTGTTTACACGCGCAGCGATGGCACCATCAACCGCAATCTCCTCGTGCAATTAACACGATCACCTGAAAAACACACCGTAGGCGGTTCCGGTACGAACACTCCGATGCTCAAGTCAGAATCGATCTCAGATTATTTTATCAAATAATAATGAAAGCTCACAAGTGTATAGTGTACTAAAAAATAGTGCGTATATGTAACATATACCTGGCGGGTATATTTATACCAATAAGAGTTCAATAACTACCTTCTTATTTAGTCTCTCTAGCTAACCACGTCTCTGAATAACAACCTCCATATATCTCGAATTCGCCTCATGATCAACTCAGCCTTCTCCTTTAGCACGGCCTTATCCAATGTCCCATCTCATCGTCCAACTTATCTCGAAACGGCCTCATCTCATGGATTGCTCACCAATCTTTGCAACGACCTCTCCTAGACTTAGCCCATATTCCTCAGATTGGACAACCATTACCTAACTGGGCTTAGATTCATTGGACTGCATTTACCTGATTGGGCCCCAACCCACTCAGGACCTTTCTCTTAACTAGCCTATCAACTCATCGTCTTATCTTGACCATTTACTGGCCCGTTTGTTTACCTCAAGGCCGAGCCCACTATCTGGGCCCAAACCCCATCCTTACCTTTCAGGTATCTTTGACGGTCCTTCCTATATTCAAACCTCCACGTCTCTATATATTGGTGGACGACATAAATATTTCGTATCAGAAACCTACCTTATTACTAATTGTTATTTGGATTCTGGACTAATATTTATATAAAATTATTTTACTAACAACTAATAATAAGGACCTGTTTTAGAACTCTAAAAAGAGCTTTAGAAATACTTATTTTTTTGAAAAACTATAAAACTGTTAGATACAATTTTTTTTTTTAAAAATGCTCCACCCCTTTTTAGTTGAGTTTCAAAATAATATAAAACTGTTAATTTTTTTTGGTAAAATATAATTTCAAGACATTAGTGTAAAATTAAATTTAACTATAAGCGGTTTTATAAATCATTCTTGTTAAAACCCCTCTCTTCACTTTAGAAGTAGAAAGTCTGCAGAATGCGAGCCCGCCGCGGTGGAGAAGTAGAATGATCGGCGGCGGAGCGGCATCGAAACTTTACACGACGGCTCAAAGAGTCTTTACGCGTCGGACAAACTTCTGTCTCCTTTGTACTAGAAAACAAACGATAGCTTATGCCCTTTACTCTACCACCGCCACTGCAAATTCGAGTTCAAACGGCAGCAAATTGGCCTCAGATTTTGGGAGTCGTTGTGATTCGACCACTTTTCCCAACATGGGTTCTATTTATGATGACAATAAACGAATGGGGGAACTGGGTCGTCAAGGAAACGTGGATGCAGCACGGAGATTCTTCGACTCTATGCGAGAACGAGACAAGGTATCATATAATTCCATGATCAGCATTTATCTCAAGAACGATAAATTTCACAAAGCTGAAATGCTGTATTATGAGATTCCTCAAGGTATGAGGAACATTGTGGCGGATTCTGCTATGGTGCATGCGTATGCCGAAGCTGGTAGAATTGGTAGAGCGCAGGAGGTGTTTGATGAAATGCCTGAAAGAAATGGGTTCGCTTGGACTAGTTTAATTTCAGGGTATTTTAAATTAGGAAGAGTTGGTGATGCTGTTGAGCTATTTGGGAGAATGCCTGATGGTGAGAAATCTGTGATTACATGGACAAATGTGGTTAGGGGTTTTTCACTGAATGGGTTGATTGATGAAGCTCGAGGTGCTTTTGATGAAATGCCTTTGAAGAATGATGTAGCGTGGACGTCGATGATCAAGGCGTATATTGAGATGCATCAGGTTGATGAAGCGTTTAAACTGTTTCGTGTGATGCCAGAGCATAATTTGTATGCGTGGAGCGTTATGATATGTGGGTTTATGGATCATGATAGAGTTAATGAAGCGAAGGAACTGTTTGATAAAATGCCCTGGAGAAATGCGGTTTCTTGGACTTCAATGGTAACAGGGCTTGCACGAAATGGGATGACTGAGTTAGCGAGAGAATACTTTGACTAAATGCCAAATAAGGATGTTCCGGCGTGGAATGCAATGATCTCAGCCTACACGAATGAAGGGCCTATTGTTGAGGCTGGCGAGCTTTTCAAGTTGGTGCCTGTAAGAAATGTTGTGACATGGAATGCAATGATTGATGGTTTTTCCAAGGATAGGCAAGAGGATGAAGCCTTTCGTCACGTTATTTTGATGCTCAGAAGTTGCATTAGGCCAAACGAGAGAACTCTTACGAGCTTACTAACATCATGTGGAGGCATTTCGGCTGTGCTGCAAGCTCACGGGCTAATTGTTCGTTCTGGGTTTGAGACAGAAACTTCACTTACTAATACTTTGATTACTATGTATTATAAAAGTGGCGATGTTATCTCAGCTCGAATTGCTTTCCAAAGTCTTGAGGCGAAAGATGCTGTGAGTTGGACTGCTATGATAACAGCGTATTCTAATCATGGATTTGGGAAACTGGCTTTGCAGGCATTTGCTCATATGCTGAGAACAGGACATGATCCAGATCAGGTTACGTTCGTAGGAGTCTTGTCGGCCTGTAATCATGCTGGCTTTGTGAAAAAAAGGTCAAATGATTTTTGATTCCATGATGAGAGGTTATGGTTTGGAACCCACAGCAGAACACTATTCGTGCCTTGTTGACATCTTAGGGACGAGCAGGGCTGGATTAAGCCAGGCTATGAAAGTGGTGGGGAGATTCCCCTGATAAATATGATGGCGTAGTTCTTGGGTCATTGCTTGCTGCTTGCAGATTACATGGTGGTGACTGTTAGATTCGATCTTATTAGTGATGAACTAGTAGAGTTTGAGCCAGCTAACAATGGTGGGTATATATTATTGGCTAATGTGTATGCTGCATCTGGAAAATGGGACAAGTTTTCGCAATTAAGAAAGAAGATGAAAGAAAAGGAAGTAAAAAAAAGTGCCTGGTTTCAGTCAAATTGAGGTTAATGGCAAGAGAAATGTATTTTTCAAGGGTGATAGGTCTCATCCTCAAATGAATGAGATTTACATGTTTCTTCATGACAAACTCCTCCCCCAAATGCAAGTTTTGGGCTCCAAAATTGCAAACTTATCTTTAATTGTGTAGATCGAAACGAAGAACTCTAGTTCTTCCCTCTCTAACATCTTCGAGACTAATGGAGGTGAAGTAAGATTCAGTCTTTTGACTTATTCTTTCCATTAGAAGTTAATTAGTCAAAATGGTAAATGAAGTTGAAATATCAACCAATGAACTCTGCTTTTATAAAGTGAGGCACGCAAGTTGATATGTGTCTTTGGTGATGTTACACAAGAGAGTCGTGAAGGAATTTTGAAAGATGATTCTTTTGGGGTGAATTTTGTGTTTGGCTTAGTAGAATCAGAGATAAGCTGAATGATCAGTCTTGGTAGAAGCATTCAAGTATGCAAATGCAAAAGTGTGGGGATTCAGGACCAGCATGAGCCCTTCTAGCATGCAAATGACTCGGGTAAGTGACGTATTTTTTTCATTATCTTTGATTATCAGCGTAAAAGTGGACATTGCAGTGCTTTGTGTTTCTTTAAATAGGAAACACATACTGAGTCACCAACATGTTTTCCACACATGCCGAGTTAACATCATCATATGATTTTTTACAATTCAAAATTCCATGTTGTTTGATGCTATTTTGTGTGATCTCTTCCATTATGTTGCTTGTGTTCTCGTTTAAGTTCACACATTCTCAATGAATTTTGAGGCAAAAGCGGCATAAGAGTAAAATATTAATTGCAGAGAAAGAAGCAAATATTCATATATGTATTACAGAGGTAATATTCTTACAGGAACAATGACACATATTTGCAGAGTGCTTAGGTGTGTGCCAAGGTTGCATTATTCAGCTTCATAAGAAAGGCTGGGAAAATAAAGTTCCACTTATGCTATGCCCTACCATTTATTGATGTAACTCAAAGCATCACCAATCTTGATAAATATTTTGGCATGAATTTCACTTGGGATGCACATGTTTCTGGATAAAAACTTTCAGCCTCTCTAATAACAAATCAAACTCAGGCACTTCTGGAAATGCATAAAATGCATGGCCTGCATCTGGATATATGGTTAGCTCCACTTCCTTGCCACAATTCTTTAACCACTCGGCATATCTTTTGTCCCAATCTTGCAATGCATCATACCCTCCCGCAATTACCAAAGTAGCTGGGAATGCAAGACTCTTCATTTCTTCAGTTGCACCAAACACATGGATTGCAGGGTGATTTCTATCTGCACCCTCTGGTAAAAAATCCATTATCAACTTATCTGTCCGTTCCCTATTACCCAATCTCAATTCCGACTCTGTTTGCGCTTCTCCTCCAAAAGCCGGCTGCAGAGACAGAACGCCAGTGATCCTTATTTTGTTGAACAGGTCAGCGTTCTTGAGAGCTCTTACCGTCAAATGATGGGCTATGTTGCCTCCGGCACTATCTCCTCCGATGAAACAGCTACCAAGGTCAGTATATGCAGGTAAAACGGCAGTGTTTTGAGCATCAATGAAATCTAAGGCATCATAGGCGTCCTCATACTGACTCGGGTACTTATGCTCTGGTGTCAAACGGTAGTTGACAGACGCTACGACTGCAGGTACTTTTGCAGCAATGTGGCTACAAAGATCATCAAAGATCTTGGTATCCGGCCCAAAACGGGTGAATCCACCACCGTGAAAGTATACAATTAAAGGTAACTTCATGTCTGAATTGGTTTCTGTGATGGTTGGGGTGAAAAGACGGAACCAGAGAGTGCGGGAGGGGTCGATTTGGACATCGGAAGTGGAGACAGAGACGTTGTTTATGAGTTTGGTGGCTGGGGCTGAGGTTTTGATGTCTTGGATAGTGGTGAATCTTGTCAACTGTGGAAGCTTATCTGCCATTCCTGTGATTGGTAATTTGGATGCAGGATTTGCAGTCTATGAATAAAAATGGTTGTGTGTATGGTGGGGGACTGAATATATAGATGTGGGGGGTTTGATACATTTCATGTGATAATTTCATTAACTAAAAGATAATTGGATAAATATGTAACTAGTGCAAAAAATTATGATGAAGTGATCTAAATTAAATGCACTTTGTCAGTAATACACAATTCTATTCAAGGATATTGGTAAATTTTCTTATCACATGCCTTGAATGGATTTTGGAAAACAAAAGACAGTAAGAACAGAAAAGAAAGAGGAAAAAAGAATATGAAGATTATAAAAATCTGTAGATTAGACGCAAGCACCATTTCTCTTTTGGTAGCCGACACCTTTAAATCTATAATAAACTAAAGTAGAAATGGATTGATAAGTTTCTTCTTAATCTATTGCTCCAGGTAAAATAACTATTTGTGTTTATTCATTTTTTAGCTGTTAATTCGTTTAAAAGTGTGAACTGGTAGAGTGGTGTAAAATTAATTTATTTATATTATTTCCCTAATATTTTTCTCACTCGTGAACTTAATTTTCTTACTTTATTATTAGAGCCATCAAAATGGGTTGGACCCATTGGGCCAGCTCGCCCCACCGCGCTAAAGAGGGGGGTGTGTCATGAATTACTTAGTTCAGATGAGGGATGTGGTTGAGAGTTTGCAGTTCAATTACTCTGTGTCACTTTTCATATTCAATTTCGTGTTTCCACCGTTGGAATTTTTACGCCAAGCATGTGCTTTTAAGTTATTTTAGATCACCCTTTTCTATTTTCATAATCTTTAATACACATGACATGTGTCATTAACAACAATTTGTAATATATTTTAGGAGTTTTATCAATTCAGGGCCTGAAAGATGGTAAAGCTATCAATTTAAGGCCTGAAAGATTTTTCCTATCGATTCAAGGCCTGAAAGATAGAAAATTATCAATCCTGAGCCTGAAAGATAGAAACTATCAATTTAAGGCTTATAAAATTTAAGGCTATGTTTGGCACTAAAACCCTAAACCCTGAACACTAAACCCTAAACCCTAAACGATGAACCCTAAACCTTGAACCATGAACCCTAAACCCCTTGAACCGTAAACCTTGAATCGTAAACTCTAAAAATTAAAAAAATAAGAACATGAAATAAGGATATAAAATATAAGTGTCAAACATGACCTTAAAATGTGCGAACCTCAAATTGATAGTTTTTATCTTTCAGGCCATGGATCGATAGTTTTTAATCTTCCAGGCCTTGAATCGATAGGAAAAATCTTTAAGGCCTTAAATTGATAATTTTGTCATCTTTCAGGCCCTGGATTGACAATTTTCCTATATTTTATTACACGTGTCATGTATTAAAAGTAGTGAAACATAAAATGTAATATCAGAGTACCTTTAATTTTAGATTTCTTCTTCATAAATCTTATTGTTACATATTTATTCTATTTTTTAAATTCAAGATATTGTAGGAAATTTGATTTTAGGGATGGGAAATTTTGGAAAGCGGAGGGGTTCTTGGATGGGTGGATCGGATTTTTTCGGCAGGGGACGGACCGGGTTCAGATCGGGCCATGCTTGGGATGAGATTGAGGGAGTATGGGGTAGGATTGTAAAAAAAAGTGCATAATTAATAGTTGAAAAGTCAATGAGAGTTGAAAAGAAAAATGCAAGAGAAAAATTGTGTTTTTACATATTATGCATTAAAAAATACACATACGAAACTTTGTCATCCCACAATACAATTTTTTCCATCACACTTTCTCCTATTTATTAATTCAAAGTATAATTTTTTTATTCACACTCTTCTTTTTAATTATTATTTTTCACACATTTTTTCTCACTTTCACAGTATCCAAAAAATAAAAACCATTAACTATTACACAATTATTATAATTAGAATTAACAATAATATATTGTACAACATTATATACTCTTACACGTCAAATTTACATAAAATTAAATCATACTCTATTTATTTCAATCGATAAATTATACCCTACTTAAATTCAAAACAAACATACACTACTATTATTTATCATGATTTTAAAATTCACGAGATTATAACATACAAATTTCAAAATCTACAAAATCTTAAATTAACTGAAAAGGATCCATGTTCTTTTTTAGTAGAAAATTACTTTTAATCCCAAGTTCTCTTTTGAAACTTATTCATATTAAGTTGATACCCCACCAGTTTTATAAATTAATACATACAACATTTAATATTATGATCTCAGTTTACAAGTGTAATTGTATCTATTAATAAGTATTATGATATTAGTTTATAAATATAGTAATATAAATTTCATACTATAAACAAATTTTACTGCATACCTACACACATTTAATTTCAGATTTCTTCTTCATAAATATTCATTATTACATATTGACCTTACTATCTGTTAATTAATGAAATTGTCTTTTATATAACCAATCCTAATAACCCCAAATTACCTTACCTTAAAGGCCGAATCCCCCCACATCTATACATTCAATCCCCTGCACAATTCAAACAACCACACCCCTTACATCCAACACCTGAATTTCCAACAAAAGAAGAAAAAAGAAAAAAGGGAGACGTCAAACTCATGGAAGACATTAAAACCTTAGCCCCAGCAACCAAACTGATAAACAACATCTCTGTTTCCACCTCCGACGTCCAAATCGACCCCTCCCGCACTCTCTGGTTCCGCCTTTTCGCCCCAAACATCACAGAAACCAATTCAGGCATGAAGTTGCCTTTAATTGTGTACTATCACGGCGGTGGATTCAGTGAATTTGGGCCGGACAGCAAGAGCTACGACGATCTTTGTACCAACGTTGCTGCAAAAGTACCTGCAGTCGTAGCGTCTGTCAACTACCGGTTGACACCCGACCACAAGTACCCGAGTCAGTATGAGGAAGCCTATGATGCCTTAAAATTCATCGATGCACAAAACTCCGCTGTTTTACCTGCGTATACTGACCTCAGTAGATGTTTCGTATCAGGAGATAGCGCGGGAGCCAACATTATCCATCATTCGACAGTAAGAGCAATCAAGAATAGTGACCAATTCAACCAAATGAGGATTATCGGCGTTCTGTCTCTGCAGCCGTTTTTTGGAGGAGAAGAGCGAGTGCAATCGGAGTTGAGGTCGCCGAAACACCCTGTGTTTAACGTGGAGAATTCGGATATGTTATGGAAGGTGTTTCTGCCAGAGGGTGCAAACAGAGATCACCCTGCAGTCAATGTGTCTGGTGGGGGATCGAACTCTGAGGCTGCTAAAGAATTGAAGAGTCTTGAATTCCCGACTAGGCCCTTTCCAACCAGGTGGATACCCAATGAGCTGAAAACATCTATGTATAGTATGCCCTGGGCCACCACAATGACTGCACTTCACCAATGCCTTCTTGTCCTTATAGAACTTATTGTTTCTAGCTAGCATATCAACAGAATCAGACTGGTGACTAGCAACAGAATCAGACTTTAAGGCTCTCTGGGATTCTTCTTGATGCAACATAGAAAAGACTTTGGACAATGTCAACGTAGAGGACTGTAAAAGTATATGAGACCTTATAGCAGAGTAGGACTCATCTAAGCCTACCAAGAATTTAACTATGGCATCCCTTTCTTGAGTCCTAACAAGCTTCCTAGGCAAATCACAAGAACAACCAGTCATCGCACCACAAGAACACTGTAAAGTCGGCCTAAATCCTAACCACTCATCCCATAATGACTTAAACATATTATAGTAAGACACCATGGACTGCGAGCCCTTAGAAATTGCACTTAAAGACTTTTCCAGCTCATATACACGAGTATCATCAGAAGGAGAATACCTGATGTGCAGCTCATCCCATACATCTTTGGCACAGATGAAATAATCCAGAGTCTTCTTTATCTCCGGCTTTATGGAATTGAGAATCCACATCAACACGAGGTCATTGGCACGCACCCACGCAGTAGATGACCCTGTCATCGTCTTCAGCCGAAACGGGCAACGAACCGTCGATTAGAGGAGCTTTGTTCTTGACACTCAAGGCTCGCTTAACAGCATGGCTCCACTGAATGAAATTAGTACCATCCAATGGTTCCATAACAATGGAAATCGCTGGGTTGTCATTAGGGTGCAACGCCAGCGGAGATAAAGGATTTTCAACGGGGTTCAAAGAAGCGCCGTTAAAAGTCGCCATAGAATCGAAATCGAACAGAAATCGTGATAGACACGAACAAATTGAGTATAAAACCCAAAGAAAAGATTGAAGAACGATCAAGGTCAGCGAAAATTGAAAGGAACGGATCGAATTTCAATCGAAATCACAATGATTCAATCGAAAACCTAAGCATAACAATTGAAAAGAATCAAGAATCAGAAAACCGATACCATCTTGATATTGAAAGAATTCATTGAAGAAGATGAATAGAAAGTATATTGAAGATAAAGATGGTTTTACAACTGAATGAAATGATACAAAACCGTGAATCAGGATGAGAACAATTCTAATCTATATATAATACACTTACAGTATTAGTTGGTGTACTGTAAGGTATTACTTGATGTTGTAACTAAATTCTAACTAATTTTGAACTAATAATAAACTATATTGACTAAGTCAATATTAACAAGATACTATCCTTTGTCTATACTCATATACTTATCATAAAAATCATCTTATGTCCATTAATTTAATGAGAGAAAAATTTCCGAAAACCTTTAAAACAAGACCTTGTCAAGCTCAATTAAGATAGTTTTAGTTTTAACTCACTTCATCATAAATTGCCATTACTTTTAATTAACGGAAACGTGCGTAGATGGCAACTGAAATAGCTATATATACTATATCATGGCTATCTTCTTTTAGAAAATTGGCCCTTCCTTTTTTTTTAAAGTTCAGAGTTTCACATGTCACTTAAACCTCTATATAACCACCTTAACTAAAGATGTTAAAAGTATTACCCATTTAAACTTAAAAAATCAAGGTTTACGACTAAATTTTTGCAGGCCCGATTATTATAAACCGCTAAGGCCCTAAACCTTTAGCCCGAAATTCCATAGGGCAGAACCCTGTGGGGTTAGGGTCAATCCGTCAACTCGTTTAATATTTATTTTAAATTAACGTTAATATGATTATATAATAATTTATTTTTTATACATATTTTACATGAAATGAGTTAAAACTTAAAAGACAACATTTAAATCAATTATAAATAAAAATATTAAGTAACATCAATACTGAGTATTAAATAGTGTCATTTCTTTAAAAAAAAAATCAAAATTTGGCTGATGCGTAGAGTCGACCCGTTTAACATCTGTAACCTTAATGGAAACTCACACCTTAGATATATTCATTCCACCACACGCACAATACCAATCACACAAAATGCATGGCAGATACTCCTTTTTTATAATTGAAGCAGAATAATGTAGTTGTGGCAATCCTTCGCATCTTGTCAGAAAGATCAGCCTAGCACTGCAAATCTTGTAATAAATAGAGTTTAAATCACAAATGGTCAGATACTTTGGCCTCAGAAAAAATTAATTCTACAACTTTTTTTTGCCATCGATTTAGTCCCATAACTTTGATAATATATGTACAATATACGTCCCAAGTACGCTGAAAAATTCAAAATTAAGTCTTTTCGCCGATTGAAATTGAGGGTTTACGGGACTGCCACGGGCCAAGTCGTATTGGCTGCTTAAGCCAGTCATCCCCTTCCTCCTCTCTTTCGATCTTTCACTTGTTTCTCACATGCCTATCTCTTTTTCGCTCAAATTTCTCATCCGAATCAAACTCGTTATGTTTCTTCACCTCATTCCCTTTGGGGATTATAATTTATAAAATATTTTATTACACTTAATTAAACCCAACTCTCTCACCTTAATTAACTTCAAGCAATTAAACTAGACCAATGTGCTTTATTAAAAAAAATAAAAACTAGACCATGCATGTGCGCCTTTGATTCTGATTGTGAAATAAAAACAACTAGATCATGTGCTTTGATTGTGAAATGAAATTATGAAACCTGTCACTACTAAATAATACTGCCTCCTGCTATGCTGCCATGGGCCTTCCCCATTTTAAGGACCAGTTTTACAACCAAATTTATTCGAAAAAAGATCAACTTTTATATTATTCATTGTTAGATTTATATAAAATTTAAAGGTCCTGCAACCTATTCACTAATGAATAAAAACTAATGGTGAAAAATTCAAAAGTTTTTCTTTTCGTTAATTTTGTGATGATTTGGAGTTTCTGCTAAATAAATTTAACACCTATTATAAAATAATTCTGAAAAAAATCTAAATATAATATTTTTTTTTCAATTTATTCAAATTTTTAAAAGGCATGAAAATGATGTCAGTGGCAAATAATTTTTACTCCCTCCATCCTAGATCCAATGTCACAGTTGACTTTTATACACGTTTTTGCGAGCGAGTTTTGTATTAGTAATTAAAATAATAAAGTGACTTTTACCTCTCAAAAATCATTTTATCATTTCAATTACTAATGCAAAACTCGTTCATTAAACTACGTACAAATAGTAAAAGTGACTTCGAATCTGAGATGGAGGGAGGGAGTACATATTAAAGAAAAACATGTTATTTTGATCTTTATTTATTTTCATTATCATCTGAATAGCAATTATTTTCCTTATCCACGGGTACAGCTACAACAGTCAACAACTACACCAAGAAATTAAATGGGATGATTGCAACAGTTTTAAATATCACTAACTACCAACCACCTTTCCAGAAATGTCCCACAATATTTATGTATGTATTCAGTCCCCCACCACCATTCACACACTACAGATCCACAAACACACACACAACCATAAATCATTGATCATCTGAATTAGCAATCACAGAAATGGCAGATAATAAGCTACCACTAGTGACAAAATTCAAACTCGGGGTATCATCGTTGGCTACGCGTGTTTACACGCGCAGCGATGGCACCATCAACCGCAGTCTCTTCAACCTCGTAGACATCAAAACCTCCGCCCCTGCAACCAAACTCATAGACAATGTCTCTGTTTCCACTTCCGATGTCCAAATAGACCCCTCCCGCACTCTCTGGTTCCGCCTTTTCACCCCAACTGTCACAGAAACCAATTCAGAAGTTAAACTGCCTTTAATTGTGTACTACCACGGCGGTGGATTCACGAGTTATGGGCCGGATACCAAGACATTTGATGATCTTTGTAGCAATTTGGCTGCAAAAGTACCTGCGGTTGTAGCGTCCGTCAACTACCGTTTGGCGCCAGAGCACAAGTACCCGAGTCAATATGAGGATGCCTATGATGCCTTAAAATTCATCGATACACAGAATACCGCAGTTTTACCTGCGAATACTGACCTCAATAGCTGTTTCATAGGAGGAGATAGTGCCGGAGCCAACATAAGCCATCATGTGATAGTAAGAGCTCTCAAGAATGGTGACCAGTTCAACAAAGTAAAGATCACCGGACTTCTGGCTGTTCAACCGTTTTTTGGAGGGGAAGAGCGGACAGAATCGGAGTTGAGATTGACAGAAGCGCCTAGGATCAATGTGGAAAGGACGGATAAGTTGTGGAGGGACTTTTTACCGGAGGGTGCAGACAGAGATCACCCTGCGGTCAACGTGTCTAAAGGTGGATCCAACTCTGAGGCTGCTAAAGAGTTGAAGAATCTTGAAGAGTTCCCACCTACTTTGGTAATTGTGGGAGGGGATGATCCGTTGCAAGATTGGCAGAAAAGATATGCTGAATGGTTGAAGGAGTGTGGAAAGGAAGTGGAGCTGACTATGTATCCAAATGCATTCCATGGATTTTATGCATTTTCGGAACTGCCTGAGTATTATCTGTTATTTGAGAGGCTGACAGATTTTATCAAGAAAGTTGTGCATCCCAAGTGAGTTTCATGCCAGAAGAGAAGAGGTATGTTGATTTGCATAATTAGGGTTTTACTTTCCAAGTTTTTTTAATAATTGAAGCTGAATAATGTAATCTTGGCATCTGGCAATACTACTGCAAATGTGTCATTGTTCTTGAAAGAGATATTGGCTATGTAAATTGTAATGCATATATGAACAATCTCTCTCTCTCTCTCTCTCTCTCTCTCTCTCTCTGCAATGAAATGTGTGTTATCATGAAAAACAGTGCATAGATCACACATAATAGCATCAAGAAAATTAAATAACTTAATGAAATTAAAAATATATAAATGTTGAATGGTTGAAGAGTTGTGGAAAGGATGTGGAGCTAACCATGTATCCAAATGCAGGACATGGATTTCCAAAAGTGCCCGAGTTTGATTTATTATTGCAGAGGCTGAAAGATTTATCATAAACTCGTTTGTATATTTAATACTTCTTGTGTTTTAGTGAGCATGTTATTTATTAATATTTAAAATAATAAATAAATTTTAAGGTGGGTATGATAGTGTTATCCCTCATCAATCCTACAATGTTTTAAAAATTATTTTATCCTTTCAAATACTATAAACATTTCGCTCAATAAAAAACGAGTTAAAAGTACAATGTACAATCGAGTTCGAAGCGGAGGGAGTATATATTATATGAGACGGTTTCACATTAGAATAGAATATGATTTAAAAATAATATTTTAGCATTTAATTTAAAAGAAGTGAATATTGTTGTGCGCTAAATTTGTGAATCATCTTAATTAATCCCATAAAACTGTCTCAAGGAAGAATTTATCATATACTTATATATCAAGACACATAATTTATTACTATCTCCGTCCTGATTTAGATTATCCATTTACTATTTGACTCAT
This sequence comes from Stenogyne calaminthoides, assembly GCA_037126765.1. Classification (NCBI taxonomy): domain Eukaryota; kingdom Viridiplantae; phylum Streptophyta; class Magnoliopsida; order Lamiales; family Lamiaceae; genus Stenogyne; species Stenogyne calaminthoides. The sequence goes on from JBBCBC010000044.1 coordinate 2,780,135, forward strand.
GTTTTAGCGAGCGAGTTATTTATTAATATTTGAAATGATAAAGAGATTTTTAAGTTGGGGTATGATAGTTCCACCCCTCATTTATTCTACACCTCCTTAAAAGTCACGTTATCATTTCAATTGGTAAGCGCACGATTCAGACGCCTGTGCATAAATACTTGCGAGCACCGTCCAAGAATTACGGGACGATGTACAGTCAATAACCTCGGACATTGCCTCCGGAGTGAGAGAAGTAAATAAAACTCCGAGCAACTTTTTATCCTTCTTAAGCCATTTTGTGTAAGCCGGATTGGCGGATTCTACGCTAGTATCAGAAGTGATGGTGGGAGAGGGAGTGGGTGTCGAACCGTCGAGGAAACCCATGATATTGAAGCATTCGGCCATTGAGACGGTTTGGCACTTCCACATGAGATAGGTGGAAGTGTCAAGTTTGATAGGAACCATGTTAATCATGGCAGTAACAGGTAAGGGATCGGCCGATGAAGCCATGAGGGAGAGGAGAAAATTCGGACGGCGGCGATAGAGAGGAAGCCGCGACGGAGGAGAATTGAGAGGAGGAAGATTAGGGTTTGTTATGATTTTCTGGTTGATACCATGTGAGACAGAATTGAGATCACCATTGAATTTGGTGATTGGCATACGCATTATTAATAATAGGAGATTATAGAGATATTTACGGAAAGGAAATATTACAACAGGACTAATATGCTATAATTATGTACAATTTGAATAATAAATTCAAACATTCCTATTATCACTATTACAATCTAAAGGATGATGTTCCCAAGATACAAACGGGGCATAAAAGGATAATGGTTAATGTGATCTTATCCATTTTCATGAACAGAACTTAATCTCATCTAAAAGTTTCTCCAATGAGTACATACTTTCCTTGAATACGATCTCAGATCTTCCTGATAGTTCCTTGCCAAATCAAGCTCGGAATTTTCCTTCGAGTAGCCGAACGCTCCGACGTCACAAATTCCGTGAAATGATTCATCAGAGAAGTCGAGAAAGATGTTGATTTCCCCAACCACAAAGCAACAACCTCCCAAACAAAAAGAGAAAGCGGGCAAGTAACAAGAAGGTGCATTGAAGACTCTACCGTAGACGAGCACATAGGACATAGTGCCGAGCCAACCACCCTGGTCAATCCACGTTTTAGCAGACTTTCTTTTGAAGGAATTCATTCTTTTTAAGTATAAGACTCCCAATTGATCATTATCGATCTATTACTATTACGCGGTGAATGGTGATGAAAACACAGCTCACAACTTATCATTATCATCCACTGTATAATGTCACAATGTCAACTCGGCCTCAATGTGTACGGAACATAATAATGATAAGGGTTTAGTTCATTTCTTTTACTTTGACCATTCAAATCTTCAAAAGATATCTTCATCTAATTTAGATCACGAATCCATTCAAATTCCAAGTTTCGATCCCATGATAAACTTTAATATAAACAAATCATAGTCAAACATAGATACAGTTAATTACATGCAGCTCGATCTCTGTCAACTCTATATAAGAGCTACCATATTCATTCCTCTAATTAATCCATAATGCAATACTACCTCACAATGAACAAATCTCTCTTCTTCACCCTCTTCTCCATTCTCACCACCTCCTCCGCCGCCGATGAACCCCCGGCCGCCGTGGTGGACATGTACAACAAGCCCCTCCGCGCCGGAACCAGCTACCGCATACTCCCGGTCATCGACGGCAGAGGCGGCAGCGTCACACTCGCCACAACCGCCAACCAAACATGCCCTTCCACCGTCATCCAGGCGCCACTCGAATCCACAGACTTCCTCCCGTTGACCTTCCACCCGGTCAACGCCAAGAAAGGCGTCGTCCGAATCTCGACCGATCATAACATCAAGTTCTCTACCGCCCCCTCATGCGTTAAATCCACCGTGTGGAAGGTGACCTACGACGAGTCGACGCAGAATTTCTTTGTTACGACCGGGGGAGTGGAAGGAAACCCGGGGCGTGAGACTTTGGACAACTGGTTCAAGATTGAGGAATATGATAGTGATTATCAGTTTGTGTTTTGTCCCACGGTTTGTAATACATGCAAAGTTGTGTGCAAGAATGTTGGGATTTTGAAGCAGGATGGAAAGAGCCGTTTGCATCTGACGGATAATGCCGCTTTCAGAGTTATGTTCATCAAAGCCTGATCAATTAATTAATATCGTGGATTTATGTTTGCATGGGTCTGATTTCTTTTATATTTGTGATGCGAAGTGAGGGAGTGTAATAAAAGGTGTAATATTTCTTGAAGGTGTTACATGTATATGTATTTCTGTTATTTTTGGTTTAAGATATGTTATAATAATTAATTGAGTGGACCTAGTGAACAAGTGTCGGCAACAGCTCTTGTCTTTATCAACAAATTTTGAAGTGATGAAAGGGATTATATGCTTTTTGGTATGTGCACCCCTCACTAGTGCATGTATATCATCTAATAGCTCCATATTCTGGTGTTGTATTACAATATGTATCAACGTTTATATTTCATTTTTGTGTTTATTTCACATGTTAGCACTTCACTTTATGATATATATGGAGCAAGTTATTTAGATATATACACAAAGTTGGATAATTTGAAAAATAACAACTTAATTCAGTACAAAATTATTGATTGAATTAATGATCCAAAATATAATAGGAGGAAACAAAAAACTTCAATTGGTTCGTAGTTTTTTGTTCAATTTCTCGTGGTGGTGTCTATTGAATCATAAATCACATGGTTGCCCTACAACTGCCTGGATTCATTTAATCATTAATTTAGTAGGCACTAATTTTGTTATAGCTATTAAATGGGAGAGCAAAGTTTCGTTTGTTTAAATAGGTGGGTGGGTGGATGTGTCCAGCACTTAGAAAAATAATGAAAAGCATGTCTTGTCTGGGGATAGATAATGTGAACGTTTTTTTTGTGTTAGCAGCTGAACAAAGTGAAGTGCAGCTGATTGCTTCAAATTGGGGCAATTTCTTCTGCCTTGGGTTATTCTATTCTGTTATTAACGAATGAATATCCAGCAGTGCTTTTAATTACTCTTTCCAGATTGAAGGGGTAGATGAATTCATCCTTTTGTGTGTTTGTTTATTTTTACTTTTTTTTATTTTACTCTTTAATGAGATTAATCATGTGAACCCATTATCATTATTCTAGTTTGTAATTGTAATTATAAACCACCAGTAGTATTCAGGTTTTGAAGTCCCTCTTTTTCCCCATATATATATACAGTACTTGTTTTATTTTTAATTATGAGACACTCTTTGCGTAATCGCCTAATGGCGGTGAGACAGTATAAGTTTTATCGACGCTTTTAACATTTTAGGAGGAATGGTTGTAATTTGTGCTAATTTGTACCCGTCTCATATGAGTTTTTTTCTTTAATTATATATTTTTAAACTTGAAACGTTTTAAAAAAACTCAACACGAACAGATATATATCATGACATATTTTATCTCTCACAGTGTATTTTGAATCAAAGTCTCTTATCCGTGAAAAGTCTATATACTAATGACTTATTTAAGAAAGAAATATGATTCAAATATTAGCCTATAGAACTTCATCTCATGTCATGTGTGAGATCGTATAATAGTATTACATAAAATTTCTTCAATTTAAAATTAAACACTCGTATACAGTATAAGTAGATTATTCTAGCATGACAAGATCTAAAAATTGAAACGAGAAATTATATTGTTATAATGTCCGTGGTTTATCGAATGATCTCATTGGTTTTGTAAAAGTTGATGTGTAACGATCACATCCAATGAAAATAAACATAATACTATTCTAATTTTGTTCATTAAACAAAAACTCAACATTCCTACATTGGGGTGTGTTTTCAAAATTTATAAAACAATTTTCCAGAATCACTTTTTTTTTTTAAACAAATTATAAGAGATAATTTTTAAAAAAAAGTTATTTTAAAAGTTGTTTATATTCATTGAAAACATGCTCTTATTAAAGGGGTTAGGTCTTGTATGTAATCGTGTGCACCGTGCACTCATAATGCATTTTAGAAGCGTGCAACTTGTTATGCTGAAAAGTGCGATTTATTTACATAGAAAAGTGCAACTGCTAATAAGGGAACATAGTTGCATGTTTTTCTTTAGAATAGTTGCATGTTTCTGTTTTATATAGTTGCACGCTTCTAAAATGCACTATGAGTGCACGATGCACTCAGGTGCACATGAGATCCACCCTATTAAAGGAGTTTTTAGGAATTTGTTATGTCAATTAACTTGAATTCTATAAGTGTGAAGTCTAGCCTCACACTCCTCCAATTCTAACACGTAATTCCAACATATCATACGATATTATGATATTAATTTTTTCTACTCTTTTACGTTTTATTGTCGGATTTTTATAAAGGGCAATTAAACCTTTTAAATAAAAATTCGTAAATATTAATTAATTGGTTAAGAATAATAGCTAATGAATCGGGCTGTTCCGGACAATTAGCTGGAAATCCAATAACTGATGTATTAAATTTATTGGGCCTTCCCATCCGGTCCAAAACCAGAAAGTGTGGCTACCGGACATATTAAATGGCATTTAACTAGAAAATATCAAATAAAATGAGGTTGTTTCAAATAAAGAGTAATCTTTTTTTAAAAAAAAAAAGGTAAAATAAAGAGTAATCTGATGTCAACAAAAATAGGAAAATTGAATTCTAATAAAATAATCAGTAAACTGGGATAGCCTCCTCCGAATAAATAAAAGGATTTAAATTTTTTTTTAGTCATGCAACTTTGTTTCGTTTTGAAATTGGTCCCAGTTGTTTTAACTTTTTGATTTTGATCCTGTAAGTTATCAAAATTTTTGAAATTGGTCATTTAACATGTTATAGCAGGTCACCAAACAAGTAACTGCCACCTATGTAATTATTTTATTTTTTTCTTTAATTTCGAAATGTCATCTAAATTTTTTTAATCCAAATAATTTGTATCGAATTTTTTTTTTTGTATTTTTTAGGAAGGGAGAGTAATTTTATGCGTTTATTAATTTATTTTTTTTTATTTTTGGGTCAGTTTAGACCCAGTAAATCGACCTGATTCGCTTTGTCTTTTGATATACAAATTGTTTTAAACCCAACCTAAATTATTAGAATTAAAAAAATCGATCAAAAAATAAGAAGTAAAGACTTTTAGATATTCATCAAGGAGATATTTCATTAAAATACTCCAAACATGAAGACTTGTAGTATTATATTCCATCAACTCAAATTTGACTACTAAATCCAAACTAACCCTAAAACAAAAGTCTACCACACTCATCAATCAAATTGATAAAAAAAAGAAAACAGCTAAAAATTTGTACAAAATTAACTTCACTCATAAAATCAAACCCCTCAAAACCTTTGAAGATGTACTACCTTGACATAGAAATGGCCATTTCAAGATTCATCATAGCCTTCTCATATCTCACAAATCCCATGAACCAGAACTCAAAATCATCTTCTGTAACTATCTCTATATACTTGTGTGATGGATTGTTCACATTCTCGCTCTCATTAGCCTCCTTTATCTTCTTCACAGGAATCGAAAGCTGCAAAATCCATTGAAAATTGTTAAAAATCACTTCAATTAGGACAAAAGTTTGATTTTTTTGTGGCATGAATTTACCTTATAAGGGATCCTGATAAGGCCACCGGAAGCAGAGTGAACTGCAATGGATCTTTCACTGCAGAAAGCAATTTTTTGTGTTGATATTAATAAAATCCCAGCAATTGGACCTGCAGTTGTTGATAAATAGCATTGAGATGCTTTTAAGAGCTTTTCTCCATCATTAATACCGAATATGTCCCTGAAAATGTTCTGTCTGCCTCCTTTCTTGATTATTTTGGCCCCAACACTTAGTTTCCCCTTCACTGTTTCTGAGAATTTAGGCCCCATCTTCACTGCATAAATTCAAACAACTAATACTTTATAGATAAACAACTAATACCTTTTAATGAAAGAACTAATACTGTTCAAAAAATACACACAAAATGCAAATCAGTTACCGTGTTCGCGAATTCTATACGCAAAACTCGTCCCTTTTCTGTCAAGTTTCTTCTGATTCCTCTTGCCGTTTTCTACAAGTTTCAAGAAGCCTTTTTTTTTCAAAAGAAAATCAAGAAACACCTATTATTTTCTTGAAATGAATAAATAAGATGAGATTTTGATACGAGTGAAGTGAGCAGAGTGATCTGAAGATGAGGGGCTGACAGATTCAGACAAGGAAGATGACCTCGGGCTTGTCTGAAAATGATCTTCAACCTTCATTTTCTCCTCCATCAATAGTTGCTCTTGATTATTGCACAGAAAGAGAAAGAGAGATGGAGAAAGAGGGAAAGTAGAAGGAAAGAAATGAAGGGACATAACTATAATTGATGGAAAGAAAATGAGGTTCCATACGAACATGTTTTCAACCTCTGAATTTAAAACTACTGAACATGTTTTCAACCTCTGAATTTTAAAAAAAAATAGCCCATTAGTGTTGCATTCTACATTAATTCCATCAGCATATGAGAGAGAGAGAGAGAGAGAGAGAGAAAAAAGCCCAATATTTTAACTGCAACAGAGAGCATCACAATGAAACTGCAGCAGAGATAAACACATCATGGGATTGAACACCTGCAACAAATAACTGCTCAATTCTATGCCCAATTTCAACTACCAGATATTTTATATAGAAATTAAAAAGGGAAAAAGATTTTACCTATTTAGCAACAACTTCTTTATGAGCTTTATAAGAAAGAATTACATTCCATACTAACGCGACAAAATTAGCCGCAAGGACCTGTAAATTCACCACCAAGTAGTAAATAACACTACTCAAAAAGTTAAAATTAAGATATACAAAAGCTGTGACTATCATTGCCTTGTCATATGTTAGTGTCAGAGATTTCTAGATTGTTCACAGCCTATGAATTTTTAACAAACCTGAAATTGCTGTGGCACAAATCGAAAATTGAGGAACTGGAAAGGTATCCACAGCTGCCAATTCGCAAGAACTGATGAAAACCACTCCTACAAAATGAAAAAGTTAAAAACACACAATTGTCAAAATTCTCTTGTACAAACAATTGAAATCTTTTGTCGTAACGGTACCTGTTGTAGCTTTGGAATTACAAGTGATGGTTTTCCCTCTAGTGTAACCAGTGTAGATAGGAAAGTTCCAATAAAAATAGGAGCGAAAACAAACTGCACAAGAAAGACCAAGAGCCAAGTGTATGTAAGAGTTTATTCAGGGTATATCAAAACTTGTCGACATTATTAAGCAGATGAAAGTCGAGACCTGATCGAGGAGAAGCCTTAAAATAGCACCAGAAGCTCCAGAAGCAATAACCAGTTTACTCAAATACAAATACCTATATGTATAATAGAAGTAGTTGATTCAAGATCGAAAGAAGGCAAATAATACAATTGCAATGCAGAGTAGACAGTTTTTGGCTTTTATGTCACGAAAACTGCTAAACTAGTCTAAATTTTCAGGCATGTCACTTATGATCTCATGAGACCAAAGATAGATAATTAAAAGAACGAAAAGAAATTTTACTCAAAATGAGCAGTCATAAATTAGAAGTCAATTAATCCGAGTCCAAGTGAAGTTTCAGTGGCCAACTAGAAACAAGTTAAAACAATTAGCTAGAGCTGCTATACAAGTTACAGGCCAAATCTGAGAATTCACACTCAATTGCCTTTGTTCAGACAGCCCTAAAACTCATTTTTTGCAATCAGAAAGTCAATTGGAATAGAGCGGTTCCAGAATGAAGAAGACCAAGAGGCACTTCAACAGGACTTTTAATATGAACTTCTCCACTGAATCTTGTCCTAGTCCTAGAATAGATTCTGCAAATTTCAGGATAGTCCAAGTGACCAACTAGAAACAAATATTCAAATTCTAAAATGGTTGATCGTTTATGAGATATTTTGCTAGAGTGGATTTTTTCAACCTAATGTTGGATAATGTGATCTCTATTTTCTTTACAGTAAGCCTACACAGCAGCTGACTGGCTACAAAATTAATACATTTTAAATGGTTTTAAAAAAAAACCAACACAAGCCTGTAACAAAAGTTAGGTCATGCAGCAGGAAAACCACTAAAGAATAGTAAGTATCAGACATACAAGTTACAAAACATAAATTTAATCAATATGGATAATAAGTCATATGAATTACAGAAACAAATGATAAATAGATGACTTGTGTATGAGCTATTGTGAGAAAGCTCCAGCCATGATGAACATTCGATTATGCATGATAAAAAAATATTCCAGTCATTACCAGAAATGCAATGTTGGACCAACCAAAATCAGTCCCAACAGTGTGAAAGTAAATGTTCGCCTCCAGTCCAGAGACTCAACTCGATCAATCAAGATCTGACGATAAAAGCTCACAAAAGAGAGAGAGTATTAGAGAATCGTTTAGGTAGCACAATATAACACGATTAGAGTGGAAACATAAGCGAGTTTCCATAGTTGAAGCATGAAACCCCCAATCAAGAGCTGATGAGAATAGCACCCAAAAGAGAGAGTATCAGAGAATAGTTTCGGTAGCACAATATAACAATTAAGTGGAAACATAAGCAAGTTCCATAGTTGAAGCATGAAAGCACAATTCTCAACTAATAAATTAACAAATCTTGGCGAAAGGTAATTCACAAGTTATAGTAGCAACAAGTGGTTTCTAAATTCTCATCAACCAACCATCAGTGTGTGTACTTAGTTTTGCTACGCTAGGAAGTATGATCTCTACGACAGGCACTCGATAGTTTACCTGACATATCAGATCGCCAACCAAAGTCAAAATTGCTGATGTAACAGCCTTTGTGATAACAGGGTGCTTAGCAAGAAGAGACAGATACCTGCACAGAAACTTAAATTGAGATGAATGTAATATAACTGAGTTTTTATTATCAAGAAGTTTATTTTATTTTCCATTTGATGAGAATTTAGAAAAGTTTAACGGCCCACGATACTTTGAGAGCCCAACCCTTGAAAAATAAAAAATTGGGTCTTTTCAAGAGAGATTTTTTTTTTTTTTTTTGACAGATTCAAGTGAGTATTTGAGTTCAAGGTATAAATGTTCATTATAACAATTGTAACAAGAAATCCCTTAAAAAAAAAAAACTGTAACAAGAAAAAACAAATTTCTTGGCTTGGAAGTGCCTAGTCATTCTTATGAACCGAATCAGAAATTTTTTGTTTTTCTATTAATTCTCCATATTTAAAGATTAATTCCTAACAAATTTACGGCATGTTTTGCGACTGGGGTTAGAACTTATTAGCTTTCATTCATAGTTTGATTATAGCTACTCTTATCGCAGTTTGGAGATAGGGAGGTAAGTGGAGTGTTTGAAAAAAATTATAATTGATTATAATCACTTAGAATTATGTGTATAAATAATTTAGAGTGTTTTATTTTTTTTATTAGATTAAATAAACCCTAAATATCTACAAGCTAAAAGTTAAAATGAGAGTGTTTTTGATAGCTTGTGAGCATTTTTTAAATATTGTTAATTCTATTTGCAAAAACTATTAACTTTTTTGAAATTTTTTTACAAACATCATCAACTTCTCCTATTAATTATTTTTTTTAATCACTAATTTTAATTATTTTTTAAAAAAATATTTTTTTGCAAACACCCCTAGCAGCATCTCAAAGAAGTCATCCTAAAGTCCTAACAGGTACAAGACTTCTTCCTTGTGAGCACCAGACACTGGTCCTCCCACCTAATGGGACGCTGAATCACCATGATTTACCACCTTCACCATTCCTGTCGGGCCGGGGGTGGGGGCTCTGGGGGCGAGGGCTTCGCCTTTTGCTACAAGGTACCATAACTTGGATCGTGGAATCTTGTTATAATTGACTTTGGGTCCCCTAATTAGGGCCAAAAATATTGCTGTCAAATAAGTAGTATACAGCTAATAAGTTGCAAAAAGTCTCATAATAAAACACCAGTGTCACACATCAGTTAGAAAGATATGGCATTTAAATTTATGGTATTATTTTCTGCTAATACTTTTTTTTCCACAATTATAATCGTTGACGAGAAAAAAAAAAGTTTTTTTAGCACTCCCTCCGTCTCAATCCTAACTGTATTTTTTCCATTTAAGTAATACACTTACAGTATTAGTTGGTGTACTGTAAGGTATTATTTGTTGTTGTAACTAAATTCTAACTAATTTTGAACTAATAACAAACTATATTGACTAAGTCAATATTAACAAGATACTATCCTTTGTCTATACTCTTATATCCCCCCTCAAAATGGGAGTGGATATTAAGAAGTCCCATTTTGGTCTTCAATATATTGTAAAGAGAAGGAGACAAAGGCTTTGTGAGAGAATCTGCCAAGTTGTCTTCTGTTGGAATCTGAACAAGTTTGATGATTCTCTGCTGGATCTTTTCTCTTGTAAGATGTATGTCAATTTGAATATGTTTTGATTTCTCATGGAGGCAAGGATTATGGGCCATACAAAAAGCAGATTTGTTATCTGTAAAGATGTTGACTGGTTGAGGATGAAGCACCTTTAAGTTTTGTAGTATATATAGAATCCATTGCACTTCACAAGTGGTTGTACATAGTGCCCTGTACTCAGCTTCTGCAGAAGACCTGCTAACTGTATTCTGCTTCTTTGATTTCCAAGATACTAAGGAATCCCCTAGATAAACTGCATATCCAGTGATACTCTTTCTAGTTTCCTCACATCTTGCCCAATCTGAGTCACTGAATGCCTGCAATTGAAGAGAGTTTTTGTTAGAGTAGAAGAGGCCCTGACCAATAGTTGCCTTTATGTACCTTAACAGCTTGTGGACAGCAGCTAAATGGTCTTCAGTGGGTCTGCTCATGTGTTGTGTCAAAGTTTGCACAGCATATGAAATGTCAGGCCTTGTGATGGTGAGGTATAAAAGCTTCCCAACAAGTTTCTTGTAAAGAGAAATGTCAAGCAGGACAGGAGCAGTAGAGTTAGAAAGAATGTGTTTAGGATCCATGGGAGTAGAGCTGGGCTTACATCCCAGATAACCATTATTTGTGAGTAAGTCTAAGGCATATTTCCTTTGACAAAGCTGTAAACCTGAACTATTTTGGGCAACTTCAATTCCCAATATGTATTTCAGAACACCCAAGTCCTTTACGGTGAATTTCTCATGAAGAAATTTCTTAACTCCCAGAATATCATCTAAGCTATTGCCTGTTAGAATAATGTCATCAACATAGCAAAGCAAAATAGTAAAGTTTGAACCAGTGGACCTTGTGAACAAAGATGTATCTGCCTTAGATTGAACAAAACCAATTGTAAGCAAAGTATCAGACAATTTTGTGAACCATTGCTTGGAGGCTTGTTTCAAGACATAGAGACTTTTGATCAACTTACAAACATGATTATCAGAAACAGTGTAACCAGGAGGAGGTGTCATATAAACCTCTTCATTCAAATCTCCATGTAAAAAGGCATTGTTTACATCACATTTATGTATGCACCAATTTTTAGAAACAACTAAAGCAAGTAAAATTCTCACAGTGGTTATCTTTGCCACAGGAGAGAAGGTATCAAAATAGTCAATTCCTTCCTCCTGTGTATAACCTTTGGCTACAAGCCTTGCTTTGTATCTTTCTATACTACCATCAGGCTTATACTTCACTTTATACACCCATTTACAACCAATGCAGTGTTTATTCTTGGGCAAAGGAACAACAGACCATGTATTTGTTCTTTCTAGCACAACCAATTCATTATTCATAGCTGCAATCCAATTCTCATCAGTGCATGCTTGCTTGTAAGTTTTAGGTTCAACAATTTGAGTAATGAATGCAGTGAATGCTTTGTGTGAGTGTGACAAGTGTTCTGTGGAAATGTAATCACAAATAGGATATGGAGTTTTAAAGGTGGAAATGTGATTTGCAACACTGTTGTCACTGGCAGTAGTGTGATTCAAAGAAACATGAAGAGATGTCTTATAAATATCAAGATAAGCAGGACATGTCTAGCCCTGGTAGACCTTCTGAGTTCATTTTCAACATCTTGCTGAATTTGAACAGATGGTTGTGAAATGATGGAAGTATGAGAATCAATCTCATCTTGGAGACCTGTATGAGGAATATGTGAATCAAGAGTAGCAGAACTATCAATGATAGGATGATCAGTGGAAGTTGTTTCATGAGAATGAGCATCATGAGTAGGACCAGTGTGATCATGTGTAAAATCAGGACCATTGTGATCATTGTGAGGAAGATTATGATGGGGAAAAGGATTATAATCAACAATTTCATCAGAAGAAATAACATGATGCAATTGATCAGAAACACATGTAGAGAGCTTTCTAGAAAAGGATAAACTTGCTCATGGAAAACAACATTTTTGGAAACAAAAATTTTCCCTGTTTGCAAATCAAGCAGTCTGTACCCTTTCATGCCAAAAGGATAACCAAGTAAACAACATTTTATTGCCCTGGGATCAAATTTAGACCTATGAGCAGTTAAAGTATTAGCAAAACAAAGACATCCAAAATTTCTAAGATAAGAATAATCAGGAAGCTTGTTGTTTAACAATTCAAAAGGGGTTTTGTTGTGTAAAACAGAAGAGGGAAGTCTGTTAATCAAGTGTGCAGCTGTTTGAACACAAAAATTCCAATATTTCAGAGGAAGATTGGATTGAAAGAGTAAAGACCTAGCAACTTGAAGCAAGTATTGGTGTTTTCTCTCAACCAATCCATTTTGTTGTGGTGTTTCAACACAAGAGGTTTGATGAATAATGCCCAATTGGTGATAGAAATCAGAAAGTATAAACTCAGTGCCATTATCACTTCTCAAAACTTTAATTTTAGCATTAAACTGAGTTTGTACCATGTTTGAAAAAATTTTTCTAAAGCATGTTTGACTTCACTCTTAGCTTTGAGTAAATACAACCAAGTCACCCTACTATAGTCATCAACTATAGTTAGAAAGTACCTATGTTTGGAAACAGACTCAATGGAGAAGGGTTCCCAAACATCACAATGAATTAAATCAAATAAAGCAGTAGACACAGAAGTACTTAAGGGAAAAGGCAATCTCTTTTGTTTAGCTAAAGGGCAAATCTCACACACTTTATTACTCACAGGAGTAGCATGTACATTCAATTGCTTAATCTGAAACAACTTCTTAGAAGATGCATGCCCTAGTCCAGTATGCCATAGTGCAAAATCAACAACATTAGAAACAATGGAGTTAGCACACTTTACAGGTTTAGCAATCTTCAAACAATAGAGACCTCCACTTTGTTCAGCAGAACCAATCACCTTCAAGGTGTTGTTGTCCTGCAAAACACAATGTGAGGAAAGAAAGCTCACAGTACTGTTAGAGTACCTAGTCAAATGAGAAATAGAAAACAAGTTGAATGAAAACTCAGGCACATACAAAACATTATAAAGTGTGAGAAACTCATTTAAAACAATATTTCCCATGAAAGTTGCAGTTGTAAAATCATCATTTGGAAGTTTGATTTTGACATTAGAAGGCCCAGGGACAGAAGTAAACAAATCTAAAATATGCACCATGTGATCAGTTGCCCCAGTGTCAAGAATCCAAGAGTATTTATCAGTTGTCATAAAATTAAAACAAGAATGAATACCCGTGTTACCTGCAGAAACAGGAGGCACAACAGACAACTGATTTGCTTCAGCAAAAGCACCAGCTACAGAATGTTGACCTGGACCCTCTGGACATTTTTGCATCTTAGCATAGGCCATGAACTGTTCAAACATATCCTGATTGAACAGAGGATTTGAAGCTACTGGTCCCTCATAAGAAGACACACTATTGACATTGTTGCCCTGAACTTCAGCCTTTCTAGGCCCTTTCCAACCAGGTGGATACCCAATGAGCTGAAAACATCTATGTATAGCATGCCCTGGGCCACCACAATGACTGCACTTCACCAATGCCTTCTTGTCCTTATAGAACTTACTGTTTCTAGCTAGCATATTAACAAAATCAGACTGGTGACTAGCAACAGAATCAGACTTTAAGGCTCTCTGGGATTCTTCTTGATGCAACATAGAAAAGACTTTGGACAATGTCAACGTAGAGGACTGTAAAAGTATATGAGACCTTATAGCAGAGTAGGACTCATCTAAGCCTACCAAGAATTTAACTATGGCATCCCTTTCTTGAGTCCTAGCAAGCTTCCTAGGCAAATCACAAGTACAACCAGCCATCGCACCACAAGAACACTGTAAAGCCGGCCTAAATCCGAACCACTCATCCCATGATGACTTAAACATATTATAGTAAGACACCATGGACTGCGAGCCCTTAGAAATTGCACTTAAAGACTTTTCTAGCTCACATACACGAGTATCATCAGAAGGAGAATACCTGATGTGCAGCTCATCCCATACATCTTTGGCACAGATGAAATAATCCAGAGTCTTCTTTATCTCCGGCTTTATGGAATTGAGAATCCACATCAACACGAGGTCATTGGCATGCACCCACGCAGCATAGATGACCCTGTCATCGTCTTCAGCCGGAACCGACAATGAACCGTCGATTAGAGGAGCTTTGTTCTTGACACTCAAGGCTCGCTTAACAACATGGCTCCACTGAATGAAATTAGTACCATACAATGGTTCCATAACAATGGAAATCGCTGGGTTGTCATTAGGGTGCAACGCCAGCGGAGATAAAGGATTTTCAACGGGGTTCAAAGAAGCGCCGTTAAAAGTCGCCATAGAATCGAAATCGAACAGAAATCGTGATAGACACGAACAAATTGAGTATAAAACCCAAAGAAAAGATTGAAGAACGATCAAGGTCAGCGGAAATTGAAAGGAACGGATCGAATTTTAATCGAAATCACAACGATTCAATCGAAAACCTAAGCATAACAATTGAAAAGAATCAAGAATCAGAAAACTGATACCATCTTGATATTGAAAGAATTCATTGAGGAAGATGAATAGAAAGTATATTGAAGATGAAGATGGTTTTACAACTGAATGAAATGATACAAAACCGTGAATCAGGATCAGAACAATTCTAATCTATATATAATACACTTACAGTATTAGTTGGTGTACTGTAAGGTATTACTTGCTGTTGTAACTAAATTCTAACTAATTTTGAACTAATAACAAACTATATTGACTAAGTCAATATTAACAAGATACTATCCTTTGTCTATACTCTTATACTTATCATAAAAATCATCTTATGTCCATTAATTTAATGAGAGAAAAATTCCGAAAACCTTTAAAAAAAGATCTTGTCAAGCTCAATTAAGATAGTTTTAGTTTTAACTCACTTCATCATAAATTTCCATTACTTTTAATTAACGGAAACGTGCGTAGATGGCAACTGAAATAGCTATATATACTATATCATGGCTATCTTCTTTTAGAAAATTGGCCCTTCCTTTTTTTTTTAAAGTTCAGAGTTTCACATGTCACTTAAACCTCTATATAACCACCTTAACTAAAGATGTTAAAAGGGTCATGGCCCATATTGGCCCATTTAAACTTAAAAAATCAAGGTTTATGACTAAATTTTTTCAGGCCCGGTTATTATAAATCGCTAAGGCCCTGAACCTTTAGCCCGAAACTCCATAGGGCGGAACCCTGTGGGGTTAGGGTCAATCCGTCAACCCGTTTAATATTTATTTTAAATTAACGTTAATATGATTATATAATAATTTATTTTTTATACATATTTTACATAAAATTAGTTAAAACTTAAAAGACAACATTTAAATCAATTATAAATAAAAATATTAAGTAACATCAATACTGAGTATTAAATAGTGTCATTTTTTTAAAAAAATCAAAATTTGACTGATGCGTAGAGTCGACCCGTTTAACATCTGTAACCTTAATGGAAACTCCCACCTTAGATATATTCATTCCACCACACGCACAATACCAATCACACAAAATGCATGGCAGATACTCAATACGACAGTGACCCATACACCAATTGGATTTTATGCACTTCAGAATTGCCTGAGTATGATTTGTTACTTCAGAGGCTGACAAGTTTTATCCACAAACATATGCATCTCAAATTAGCAACTGGATTGCTGAGTTAATATCAAGATTCGTCCCGTAAACAATATCTTGTTCAATTTTAGTTTTTTTACATTTTAGACTAAATTTGAAAAATATATAATATATATGACTAAAATTGAAAAAAAAAATACGGGGCCGAAATTTTAGTCCTATACGAGTATTACTTTATTCAATTTCACAAAAGTTGAAAAAGTAAAATATATGGGACTATAATTGGAAACAACCTAAGTTAAAGCCTGGATTTCATGCCAGAAAACATATGTTCATCCGCATTTTTATTTTTTTTTATCGGACAAAGTTAGATGTTAGTTGTTAGTAGTTAGTACACCAAACACCCAAATACTCCACGAAATCGTCAATCCACCTTATAACTCCCATAATTCCAATTCGTTCCCAAAGGGAATCGGACCTGGGTCTCTCACTCAAATGAGGAGCTCAGTGGCCAGGTGGGCTAAGCCACCTGACTATTCATCCGCATAATTGGAGCTTTACTTTCCACTCCTTTTTTATAATTGAAGCAGAATAATGTAGTTGTGGCAATCCTTCGCATCTTGTCAGAAAGATCAGCCTAGCACTGCAAATCTTGTAATAAATAGAGTTTAAATCACAAATGATCAGATATTTTGGCCTCAGAAAAAATTAATTCTACAACTTTTTTTTGCCATCGATTTAGTCCCATAACTTTGATAATATATGTACAATATACGTCCCAAGTACGCTGAAAAATTCAAAATTACGTCGTTTCGCCGATTGAAATTGAGGGTTTACGGGACTGCCACGGGCCAAGTCGTATTGGCTGCTTAAGCCAGTCATCCCCTTCCTCCTCTCTTTCGATCTTTCACTTGTTTCTCACATGCCTATCTCTTTTTCGCTCAAATTTCTCATCCGAATCAAACTCGTTATGTTTCTTCACCTCATTCCCTTTGGGGATTATAATTTATAAAATATTTTATTACACTTAATTAAACCCAAATCTCTCACCTTAATTAACTTCAAGCAATTAAGCTAGACCAATGTTCTTTATTAAAAAAAATAAAAACTAGACCATGCATGTGCGCCTTTGATTCTGATTGTGAAATAAAAACAACTAGATCATGTGCTTTGATTGTGAAATGAAATTATGAAACCTGTCACTACTAAATAATACTGCCTCCTGCTATGCTGCCATGGGCCTTCCCCATTTTAAGGACCAGTTTTACAACCAAATTTATTCGAAAAAAGATCAACTTTTATATTATTCATTGTTAGATTTATATAAAATTTAAAGGTCCTGCAACCTATTCACTAATGAATAAAAACTAATGGTGAAAAATTCAAAAGTTTTTCTTTTCGTTAATTTTGTGATGATTTGGAGTTTCTGCTGAATAAATTTAACACCTATTATAAAATAATTCTGAAAAAAATTTAAATATAATATTTTTTTTTCAATTTATTCAAATTTTTAAAAGGTATGAAAATGATGTCAGTGGCAAATAATTTTTACTCCCTCCGTCCTAGATCCAATGTCACAGTTGACTTTTATACACGTTTTTGCGAGCGAGTTTTGTATTAGTAATTAAAATAATAAAGTGACTTTTAACCCTCCTTAAAAATCATTTTATCATTTCAATTACTAATGCAAAACTCGTTCATTAAACTACGTACAAATAGTAAATGTGACTTCGAATCCGAGATGGAGGGAGGGAGTACATATTAAAGAAAAACATGTTATTTTGATCTTTATTTATTTTCATTATCATCTGAATAGCAATTATTTTCCTTATCCACGGGTCAGCTACAACAGCAACAACCACACCAAGAAATTAAATGGGATGATTGCAACAGTTTTAAAAATCACTAACTACCAACCACCTTTCCAGAAATGTCCCACAATATTTATGTATGTATTCAGTCCCCCACCACCATTCACACACTACAGATCCACAAACACACACACAACCATAAATCATTGATCATCTGAATTACCAATCACAGAAATGGCAGATAATAAGCTACCACTTGTGACAAGATTCAAACTCGGGGTATCATCGTTGGCTACGCGTGTTTACACGCGCAGCGATGGCACCATCAACCGCAATCTCCTCGTGCAATTAACACGATCACCTGAAAAATACACCATAGGCGGTTCCGGTACGAACACTCCGATGCTCAAGTCAGAATCGATCTCAGATTATTTTATCAAATAATAATGAAAGCTCACAAGTGTATAGTGTACTAAAAAATAGTGCTAATATGTAACATATACCCGGCGGGTATATTTATACCCATAAGAGTTCAATAACTACCTTCTTATTTAGTCTCTCTAGCTAACCACGTCTCCGAATAACAACCTCCATATATCTCGAATTCGCCTCATGATCAACTCAGCCTTCTCCTTTAGCATGGCCTTATCCAACGTCCCATCTCATCGTCCAACTTATCTCGAAACGGCCTCATCTCATGGATTGCTCACCAATCTTTGCAACGACCTCTCCTAGACTTAGCCCATATTCCTCAGATTGGACAACCATTACCTAACTGGGCTTAGATTCATTGGACTGCATTTACCTGATTGGGCCCCAACCCACTCAGGACCTTTCTCTTAACTAGCCTATCAGCTCATCTTCTTATCTTGACCATTTACTGGCCCGTTTGTTTACCTCAAGGCCGAGCCCACTATCTGGGCTCAAACCCCATCCTTACCTTTCAGGTATCTTTGACGGTCCTTCCTATATTCAAACCTCCACGTCTCTATATATTGGTGGGCGACATAAATATTTCGTATCAGAAACCTACCTTATTACTAATTGTTATTTGGATTCTGGACTAATATTTATATAAAATTATTTTACTAACAACTAATAATAAGGACCTGTTTTAGAACTCTAAAAAGAGCTTTAGAAATACTTATTTTTTTGAAAAACTATAAAACTGTTAGATACATTTTTTTTTAAATGCTCCTACCTTTTTAGTTGAGTTTCAAAACTATATAAAACTGTTAAATTTTTTTGGTAAAATATAATTTCAAGACATTAGTGTAAAATTAAATTTAACTATAAGCGGTTTTATAAATCATTCTTGTTAAAACCCCTCTCTTCACTTTAGAAGTAGAAAGTCTGCAGAATGCGAGCCCGCCGCGGTGGAGAAGTAGAATGATCGGCGGCGGAGCGGCATCGAAACTTTACACGACGGCTCAAAGAGTCTTTACGCGTCGGACAAACTTCTGTCTCCTTTGTACTAGAAAACAAACGATAGCTTACGCCCTTTACTCTACCACCGCCACTGCAAATTCGAGTTCAAACGGCAGCAAATTGGCCTCAGATTTTGGGAGTCGTTGTGATTCGACCACTTTTCCCAACTTGGGTTCTATTTATGATGACAATAAACGAATGGGGGAACTGGGTCGTCAAGGAAACGTGGATGCAGCACAGAGATTCTTCGACTCTATGCGAGAACGAGACAAGGTATCATATAATTCCATGATCAGTATTTATCTCAAGAACGATAAATTTCACAAAGCTGAAATGCTGTATTATGAGATTCCTCAAGGTATGAGGAACATTGTGGCGGATTCTGCTATGGTGCATGCGTATGCCGAAGCTGGTAGAATTGGTAGAGCGCAGGAGGTGTTCGATGAAATGCCTGAGAGAAATGGGTTCGCTTGGACTAGTTTAATTTCAGGGTATTTTAAATTAGGAAGAGTTGGTGATGCTGTTGAGCTATTTGGGAGAATGCCTGATGGTGAGAAATCTGTGATTACATGGACAAATGTGGTTAGGGGTTTTTCACGGAATGGGTTGATTGATGAAGCTCGAGGTGCTTTTGATGAAATGCCTTTGAAGAATGATGTAGCGTGGACGTCGATGATCAAGGCGTATATTGAGATGCATCAGGTTGATGAAGCGTTTAAACTGTTTCGTGTGATGCCAGAGCATAATTTGTATGCGTGGAGCGTTATGATATGTGGGTTTATGGATCATGATAGAGTTAATGAAGCGAAGGAACTGTTTGATAAAATGCCCTGGAGAAATGCGGTTTCTTGGACTTCAATGGTAACAGGGCTTGCACGAAATGGGATGACTGAGTTAGCGAGAGAATACTTTGACGAAATGCCAAATAAGGATGTTCCGGCGTGGAATGCAATGATCTCAGCCTACACGAATGAAGGGCGTATTGTTGAGGCTGGCGAGCTTTTCAAGTTGGTGCCTGTAAGAAATGTTGTGACATGGAATGCAATGATTGATGGTTTTTCCAAGGATAGGCAAGAGGATGAAGCCTTTCGTCACGTTATTTTGATGCTCAGAAGTTGCATTAGGCCAAACGAGAGAACTCTTACGAGCTTACTAACATCATGTGGAGGCATTTCGTCTGTGCTGCAAGCTCACGGGCTAATTGTTCGTTCTGGGTTTGAGACAGAAACTTCACTTACTAATACTTTGATTACTATGTATTATAAAAGTGGCGATGTTATCTCAGCTCGAATTGCTTTCCAAAGTCTTGAGGCAAAAGATGCTGTGAGTTGGACTGCTATGATAACAGCGTATTCTAATCATGGATTTGGGAAACTGGCTTTGCAGGCATTTGCTCATATGCTGAGAACAGGACATGATCCAGATCAGGTTACGTTCGTAGGAGTCTTGTCGGCCTGTAATCATGCTGGCTTTGTGAAAAAAGGTCAAATGATTTTTGATTCCATGATGAGAGGTTATGGTTTGGAACCCACAGCAGAACACTATTCGTGCCTTGTTGACATCTTAGGACGAGCAGGGCTCGTTAACGAGGCTATGAAAGTGGTGGGGGAGATTCCCCCTGATAAATATGATGGCGTAGTTCTTGGGTCATTGCTTGCTGCTTGCAGATTACATGGTGGTGACTGTCTGATTCGATCTTATTAGTGATGAACTAGTAGAGTTTGAGCCAGCTAACAATGGTGGGTATATATTATTGGCTAATGTGTATGCTGCATCTGGAAAATGGGACAAGTTTTCGCAATTAAGAAAGAAGATGAAAGAAAAGGAAGTAAAAAAAGTGCCTGGTTTCAGTCAAATTGAGGTTAATGGCAAGAGAAATGTATTTTTCATGGGTGATAGGTCTCATCCTCAAATGAATGAGATTTACATGTTTCTTCATGACAAACTCCTCCCCCAAATGCAAGTTTTGGGCTCCAAAATTGTAAACTTATCTTTAATTGTGTAGATCAAACGAAGAACTCTAGTTCTTCCCTCTCTAACATCTTCGAGACTAATGGAGGTGAAGTAAGATTCAGTCTTTTGACTTATTCTTTCCATTAGAAGTTAATTAGTCAAAATGGTAAATGAAGTTGAAATATCAACCAATGAACTCTGCTTTTATAAAGTGAGGCACGCAAGTTGATATGTGTCTTTGGTGATGTTACACAAGAGAGTCGTGAAGGAATTTTGAAAGATGATTCTTTGGGGTGAATTTTGTGTTTGGCTTAGTAGAATCAGAGATAAGCTGAATGATCAGTCTTGGTAGAAGCATTCAAGTATGCAAATGCAAAAGTGTGGGGGATTCAGGACCAGCATGAGCCCTTCTAGCATGTAAATGACTCGGGTAAGTGACGTATTTTTTTCATTATCTTTGATTATCAGCGTAAAAGTGGACATTGCAGTGCTTTGTGTTTCTTTAAATAGGAAACACATACTGAGTCACCAACATATTTTCCACACATGCCGAGTTAACATCATCATATGATTTTTTACAATTCAAAATTCCATGTTGTTTGATGCTATTTTGTGTGATCTCTTCCATTATGTTGCTTGTGTTCTCGTTTAAGTTCACACATTCTCAATGAATTTTGAGGCAAAAGCGGCATAAGAGTAAAATATTAATTGCAGAGAAAGAAGCAAATATTCATATATGTATTACAGAGGTAATATTCTTACAGGAACAATGACACATATTTGCAGAGTGCTTAGGTGTGTGCCAAGGTTGCATTATTCAGCTTCATAAGAAAGGCTGGGAAAATAAAGTTCCACTTATGCTATGCCCTACCATTTATTGATGTAACTCAAAGCATCACCAATCTTGATAAATATTTTGGCATGAATTTCACTTGGGATGCACATGTTTCTGGATAAAAACTTTCAGCCTCTCTAATAACAAATCAAACTCAGGCACTTCTGGAAATGCATAAAATGCATGGCCTGCATCTGGATATATGGTTAGCTCCACTTCCTTGCCACAATTCTTTAACCACTCGGCATATCTTTTGTCCCAATCTTGCAATGCATCATACCCTCCCGCAATTACCAAAGTAGCTGGGAATGCAAGACTCTTCATTTCTTCAGTTGCACCAAACACATGGATTGCAGGGTGATTTCTATCTGCACCCTCTGGTAAAAAATCCATTATCAACTTATCTGTCCGTTCCCTATTACCCAATCTCAATTCCGACTCTGTTTGCGCTTCTCCTCCAAAAGCCGGCTGCAGAGACAGAACGCCAGTGATCCTTATTTTGTTGAACAGGTCAGCGTTCTTGAGAGCTCTTACCGTCAAATGATGGGCTATGTTGCCTCCGGCACTATCTCCTCCGATGAAACAGCTACCAAGGTCAGTATATGCAGGTAAAACGGCAGTGTTTTGAGCATCAATGAAATCTAAGGCATCATAGGCGTCCTCATACTGACTCGGGTACTTATGCTCTGGTGTCAAACGGTAGTTGACAGACGCTACGACTGCAGGTACTTTTGCAGCAATGTGGCTACAAAGATCATCAAAGATCTTGGTATCCGGCCCAAAACGGGTGAATCCACCACCGTGAAAGTATACAATTAAAGGTAACTTCATGTCTGAATTGGTTTCTGTGATGGTTGGGGTGAAAAGACGGAACCAGAGAGTGCGGGAGGGGTCGATTTGGACATCGGAAGTGGAGACAGAGACGTTGTTTATGAGTTTGGTGGCTGGGGCTGAGGTTTTGATGTCTTGGATAGTGGTGAATCTTGTCAACTGTGGAAGCTTATCTGCCATTCCTGTGATTGGTAATTTGGATGCAGGATTTGCAGTCTATGAATAAAAATGGTTGTGTGTATGGTGGGGGACTGAATATATAGATGTGGGGGGTTTGATACATTTCATGTGATAATTTCATTAACTAAAAGATAATTGGATAAATATGTAACTAGTGCAAAACATTATGATGAAGTGATCTAAATTAAATGCACTTTGTCAGTAATACACAATTCTATTCAAGGATATTGGTAAATTTTCTTATCACATGCCTTGAATGGATTTTGGAAAACAAAAGACAGTAAGAACAGAAAAGAAAGAGGGAAAAAAGAATATGAAGATTATAAAAATCTGTAGATTAGACGCAAGCACCATTTCTCTTTTGGTAGCCGACACCTTTAAATCTATAATAAACTAAAGTAGAAATGGATTGATAAGTTTCTTCTTAATCTATTGCTCCAGGTAAAATAACTATTTGTGTTTATTCATTTTTTAGCTGTTAATTCGTTTAAAAGTGTGAACTGGTAGAGTGGTGTAAAATTAATTTATTTATATTATTTCCCTAATATTTTTTCTCCATTTCGTGAACTTAATTTTCTTACTTTATTATTA
Organism: Stenogyne calaminthoides; assembly: GCA_037126765.1. NCBI lineage: Eukaryota > Viridiplantae > Streptophyta > Magnoliopsida > Lamiales > Lamiaceae > Stenogyne > Stenogyne calaminthoides. The sequence continues at coordinate 2,803,755 of JBBCBC010000044.1, forward strand.
GAGCCATCAAAATGGGTTGGACCCATTGGGCCAGCTCGCCCCACCGCGCTAAAGAGGGGGGTGTGTCATGAATTACTTAGTTCAGATGAGGGATGTGGTTGAGAGTTTGCAGTTCAATTACTCTGTGTCACTTTTCATATTCAATTTCGTGTTTCCACCGTTGGAATTTTTACGCCAAGCATGTGCTTTTAAGTTATTTTAGATCACCCTTTTCTATTTTCATAATCTTTAATACACATGACATGTGTCATTAACAACAATTTGTAATATATTTTAGGAGTTTTATCAATTCAGGGCCTGAAAGATGGTAAAGCTATCAATTTAAGGCCTGAAAGATTTTTCCTATCGATTCAAGGCCTGAAAGATAGAAAAATTATCAATCCCGAGCACGAAAGATAAACTATCAATTTAAGGCTTATAAAATTTAAAGGCTATGTTTGGCACTAAAACCCTAAACCCTGAACACTAAACCCTAAACCCTAAACGATGAACCCTAAACCTTGAACCATGAACCCTAAACCCCTTGAACCGTAAACCTTGAATCGTAAACTCTAAAAATTAAAAAAATAAGAACATGAAATAAGGATATAAAATATAAGTGTCAAACATGACCTTAAAATGTGCGAACCTCAAATTGATAGTTTTTATCTTTCAGGCCCTGGATCGATAGTTTTTAATCTTCCAGGCCTTGAATCGATAGGAAAAATCTTTAAGGCCTTAAATTGATAATTTTGTCATCTTTCAGGCCCTGGATTGACAATTTTCCTATATTTTATTACACGTGTCATGTATTAAAAGTAGTGAAACATAAAATGTAATATCAGAGTACCTTTAATTTTAGATTTCTTCTTCATAAATCTTATTGTTACATATTTATTCTATTTTTTTTAAATTCAAGATATTGTAGGGCTGTTTTAGGGATGGGCTGGCCGAGCGGAGGGGTTGCGGATGGGTCAGGTCGGATCACGCTCGAGCCGGGACGGACCGGGTTCAGATCGGGCCATGCTTGGGATGAGATTGAGGGAGTATGGGGTAGGATTGTAAAAAAAAGTGCATAATTAATAGTTGAAAAGTCAATGAGAGTTGAAAAGAAAAATGCAAGAGAAAAATTGTGTTTTTACATATTATGCATTAAAAAATACACATACGAAACTTTGTCATCCCACAATACAATTTTTTCCATCACACTTTCTCCTATTTATTAATTCAAAGTATAATTTTTTTATTCACACTCTTCTTTTTAATTATTATTTTTCACACATTTTTTCTCACTTTCACAGTATCCAAAAAATAAAAACCATTAACTATTACACAATTATTATAATTAGAATTAACAATAATATATTGTACAACATTATATACTCTTACACGTCAAATTTACATAAAATTAAATCATACTCTATTTATTTCAATCGATAAATTATACCCTACTTAAATTCAAAACAAACATACACTACTATTATTTATCATGATTTTAAAATTCACGAGATTATAACATACAAATTTCAAAATCTACAAAATCTTAAATTAACTGAAAAGGATCCATGTTCTTTTTTAGTAGAAAATTACTTTTAATCCCAAGTTCTCTTTTGAAACTTATTCATATTAAGTTGATACCCCACCAGTTTTATAAATTAATACATACAACATTTAATATTATGATCTCAGTTTACAAGTGTAATTGTATCTATTAATAAGTATTATGATATTAGTTTATAAATATAGTAATATAAATTTCATACTATAAACAAATTTTACTGCATACCTACACACATTTAATTTCAGATTTCTTCTTCATAAATATTCATTATTACATATTGACCTTACTATCTGTTAATTAATGAAATTGTCTTTTATATAACCAATCCTAATAACCCCAAATTACCTTACCTTAAAGGCCGAATCCCCCCACATCTATACATTCAATCCCCTGCACAATTCAAACAACCACACCCCTTACATCCAACACCTGAATTTCCAACAAAAGAAGAGAAAAAAGAAAAAAGGGAGACGTCAAACTCATGGAAGACATTAAAACCTTAGCCCCAGCAACCAAACTGATAAACAACATCTCTGTTTCCACCTCCGACGTCCAAATCGACCCCTCCCGCACTCTCTGGTTCCGCCTTTTCGCCCCAAACATCACAGAAACCAATTCAGGCATGAAGTTGCCTTTAATTGTGTACTATCACGGCGGTGGATTCAGTGAATTTGGGCCGGACAGCAAGAGCTACGACGATCTTTGTACCAACGTTGCTGCAAAAGTACCTGCAGTCGTAGCGTCTGTCAACTACCGGTTGACACCCGACCACAAGTACCCGAGTCAGTATGAGGAAGCCTATGATGCCTTAAAATTCATCGATGCACAAAACTCCGCCGTTTTACCTGCGTATACTGACCTCAGTAGATGTTTCGTATCAGGAGATAGCGCGGGAGCCAACATTATCCATCATTCGACAGTAAGAGCAATCAAGAATAGTGACCAATTCAACCAAATGAGGATTATCGGCGTTCTGTCTCTGCAGCCGTTTTTTGGAGGAGAAGAACGAGTGCAATCGGAGTTGAGGTCGCCGAAACACCCTGTGTTTAACGTGGAGAATTCGGATATGTTATGGAAGGTGTTTCTGCCAGAGGGTGCAAACAGAGATCACCCTGCAGTCAATGTGTCTGGTGGGGGATCGAACTCTGAGGCTGCTAAAGAATTGAAGAGTCTTGAATTCCCGACTAGTTTGGTAATAATGGGAGAGAATGATCTGTTGCTGGATTGGCAGAAAAGATACGTCGAATGGTTGAAGAATTGTGGTAAGGAAGTGGAGACAACCATGATTCCAAATGTTTGTCATGCATTTTATTTATCTCCAGAATTTGAAGAGTCCCCTGAGTTTGATTTGCTATTTAAGACGCTAGCGAATTTTATCAAGAAACAGTTGCATCTCAACTGAGTTTCATGACAGGAATTGATGCTTTGAGTTGCACCAATAACAGAATAATGTAATCTTGGCACTCCTATAACTTTATACTTTTACATTTTAAAATTTTTAAGGTGTCAATTTTAATTTCTTTTTGTTAGAAAACTCGAATTTTCGACGGAGTAAGAATGTAATGTCCATTTGACCAATTTAAAATTGAGTATTTATTGGGGCTTTATATTGTTACTGTATATTAGTTTTAGTTTTATTATATTGGGCCTACTTTAGCTTTGTATTTTATCTTATTTCCTTAGTTCCTTAGTCCCATTTGTGTGTATATAAGGTAGAAAAAAAAAAGAAAAAAAGGTAGAAACTTTCCTGCTAAGTTTCAATACAGAAAACAGAGAGAACATTGTTTCTCTACATGGTATCAAAGCATAAAAAGAAAGACGGCAGCTAGGGCATAAACGTTTTCACCATGGCTGGCGGTGAAGGCTCGACAAAATTGAGGGTTGATCCTACTTCCCCTTATTTTCTTGGATCTCAGGATAATCCAGGTAATACCATTACGAATGTTGTATTTCGTGGGGATAATTATGAGGAATGGTCAAGATCAATTAGGTTGTCTCTTAAGGCTAGAAGGAAATTTGGGTTTGTTGAAGGCATTATTGCTAAACCCATGGACGGGGACAAGCTGGAAGATTGGTATTGTGTTCAATCCATGCTTATTCAATGGATTTTGATGACGAATTGAGCCTTCTTTGAAGAAAACAATACCTTTTTTTGAGGAAGTCAAACCTCTGTGGGATGTTTTGAGGAAACAATTCGACGTTGGAAATGGGTCACGAAAGCAACAAATTAAGGCGGCTTTGGAAGAGTGTCGTCAACCGAAAACAATGTATGTGGTTGAATACTTTGGCTCTCTGCAGCCCCTTTGGGATGAATTGACGACTTATAACCCGTTACCGACGTGCAAATGCGGTAAGTACACTTGTAATCTTGGAGAACAATTTCAAGCCCGTGATGATGAAGATCATTTTCATGAATTTATCTATGGAATTAATGTGGAGCTGTATGGCAATGTCCGTTCAAATTTATTGTCACAAGACCCACTTCCCACACTTGATAGAGCATATCAGGCTATGCTTCAAGAGGAGAGGCTGCGTTCTTCTTCTCGTGCTAAGGCAGAGCGTGATGATGTACTGACCCTAGCAGTCAAATCTCAGATTTCAAACCGAGGTACACGTCGATATGATGATAGAGAAAAATCTGCCCCTGTATGTTCTTACTGTAATGGCAAAAATCATGAAGAAGCAACTTGTTTCTCGAAACACGGATATCCCGAGTGGTGGGGAGATAGACCACGACGTGGTGGTGGACGTGGTTCTGGCCGCGGGCGTGGGGCTGGTGGTGGTGGAGCAGTGATGCAACCACCATTAGGTTAGAATGCCAAGGGGAGAGGAGCATAGGTTCACGCAACAGTGACAAGTGGGAATGTTGGAAGTTCTTCCTCAGGTGCACCTGCAGACGGGGCTTTCCCAGGTATGACAACTACACAATGGCAGCAACTCCTCGATATGCTTGGTAATGCAAACACCAAACCTTCTGATGATCGATTGATTGGTGAGTTCTCTACCAATTCTTGGATTATTGACACGGGAGCTACAAACCACGTTACTGGAAATCTGAAATTATTGAGTCATTATGGTGATATGAAAGAATGTATAGTAGGACTTCTAGATGGTAAAAAGGTGTTCTCTTCGAAGTGTGGTAGAGTGCATTTGGCTCCCGGTGTGGTGCTTAATAATGATTTAATTGCAATTTAATTTATGTCTCCCATCTTACTAATGATTTAAATTGTGTTGTACAATTCACCAATAATTAATGCATTATACAGGACCACAATTTGAGGACCCTGATTGGAGTAGGTGAACAACGGGATGGACTTTACTACTTTCGTGATGCTCTGAAGGTTCAAGCTTTGACTGTGGATGGGGCGATTTCTTCAGAGTTGTGGCACAAGAGAATGGGGCATCCTTCTGACAAAGTAGTTAAGTCTCTTCCTTTTATTAGTAATTGTAGTAAGGTTTTGAACAAAGCTTGTGATGTTTGCCATCAAAGCTAAACAGACTAGGGACACGTTTTTTATTAGTGATCATAGAGCAAGTACTAGTTTTGAACTGATGCATTGTGATCTTTGAATACGCCTTCTTCTTGTGGTGCAAAATATTTTTTGACTATTGTGGAGGACTTTTCTAGAGCTATTTGGGTATTTTTGTTGATTGATAAAACAGAAGTTTATAAGATGTTCAAATCATTTTTTGCTATGATTTCGAGATAATTCAATGCTAAAGTACAAGTTGTTCGAACTGATAATGGTACTGAATTCAATTGCATGAAGGATTATTTTGTTGAGAATGGGATATTGTTTCAAACGTCTTGTGTAGGTACCCCTCAACAAAATGGTCGAGTGGAGCGGAAACACCGTCATATCTTAAATGTAGCAAGGGCCTTACGCTTTCAAGGTAATCTACCTATTGAATTTTGGGGTGAATGCTTTTAGGTGCAGGTTACTTGATTAATCGTACTCCCTCAGCCATTCTGGATTATAAATCTCCATATGAGGTTTTATTTGGTACATCCCCCTACTATGGCATTTTACGTGTTTTTGGCTCTTTATGTTATGCTCATAATCAAAGAGCAAAGGGAGACAAATTTAAGAGTCGGAGTAGAAGGTGTGTTTTTGTGGGATACCCTCATGGGAAGAAAGGGTGGAAGCTCTTTGACATTGATACTGGTGAATATTTCGTTTCCAGAGATGTCAAATTTTATGAAAATGAGTTTCCATACATTGTTGAGAATATGAAGGGAAATGCAAGACAATCTATTTCTCCTCCCGTTGGGGGCGTCGATGATGATATTGCTTATGAATGGTTTGGTTCTGTAGAGGATATCACACATGATACATACAATATTGTTGATGAGGTCATACAAGAAAATATTGTTGATGGGGGTGACAGTGATGGGGTGATGCAAAGTGTAGAAATGAGAGATGGAGATTGTCTTCAAGAAGAAGTGATGTTGCCTTCGGTCGCTGAAAATGTAGGTGATTTAGGGCGTAGTATGCGAACTAAAACTACTTCGGTAAAGTTGTGTGATTTCATTACCAATACAGTGCGAAAGTTAAGTCCATCCCCACTTCAACGTTCATCAACTCCACATCACTCCTCAGGTATGCCTTATCCTATAGCACATTTTGTGAATTGTGAACAATTTTCTATGGGACACAGGAATTTTCTTGCAGCTATGACTATAGGCACTGAACCACGCTCATTCAAGCAAGCTTTGAAGGATCCAGGTTGGCGTGAGGCCATGCAGAAAGAAATAAGAGCCTTAGAGGATAATGAAACTTGGAGTATGGAGATTATTCCTCTCGGAAAACGTGCACTTGGTAGCAAGTGGGTCTACAAGGTCAAATATAATTTTGATGGTAGCATCGAGCGTCTAAAAGCTCGATTGGTCGTACTCGGAAATCATCAGGTTGCCGGAATAGATTACACGGATACATTTGCTCCTGTAGCAAAAATGGTTACTGTTCGAGCCTTCTTGCTGTTGCTGCGGCAAAGGATTGGGAATTGCATCAGATAGATGTTCACAATGCTTTCCTACATGGGGATCTGTCGGATACAGTATATATGAAACCACCTCCCGGATTTTAGGGTGCAAAACCGAATCAAGTATGTAGATTGAGAAAGTCCCTTTATGGGTTGAAGAAGGCATCTCGTTGTTGGTTCGAAAAATTGGCAAATTCTTTGAGAGTTTATGACTTTAAAACAGTCCTACTCTGACTACTCTTTATTCTCTTTGCATCGAGGTAAGATTCACATTAATGTTCTTGTGTACGTGGATGATTTGATAATTTCTGGGAATGATTCCGCTGCTCTCGCTGTTTTCAAGTAGTACTTGAGTACATGTTTTCACATGAAAGATCTTGGGGTGTTGAAATATTTTCTTGGAATTGAGGTTGCTCGTAATCAAGAGGGCATTTTTCTTTGTCAACGAAAATACACCCTCAATATTATTTCTGAAGCTAGATTGCTCGGAGCAAAACCAGCGAGCTTTCCAATGGAACAAAACCATCATTTGGCTCGTTCCACAAGTCCTTTATGGAATGATGTGGAGCAATATCAGAGGTTGGTTGGACGTCTTATATATCTTGTATTTACTCGTCCGGATTTGGCATATTCAGTTCACATTTGGTCTCAATTTCTACATGAGCCACGAAGCGACCATTGGGATGCAGCATTACGTGTGGTGCGTTACTTAAAGAGCAATCCGGGTCAAGGTATTATTTTAAAGGCTGATTGTGATTTATCTTTGTCCTGTTGGTGTGACTCGGATTGGGCTAGTTGCCCTATTACACGACGTTCTTTGTCGGGATGGTTGGTTTTTCTTGGTGGCTCTCCTATTTCATGGAAGACTAAAAAACAGGTAACAGTTTCTCGTTCCTCAGCTGAGGCCGAATATCGATCAATGGCGGCCATTACTTGCGAGCTCAAGTGGCTTAAGGGATTATTGGAATTTCTTGGGGTCCAACACCCTCGTGCAATGAATTTATATTGCGATAGTCAGTCTGCTCTCTACCTTGCTCAGAATCCGGTTTTTCACGAGCGTACAAAGCATATTGAGGTGGATTGTCATTTTTTGCGAGATGCTATTCAAGATGGTACAATTCATACATCGCATGTTCCCACGAGTGAGCAACTGGCGGATATTTTTACTAAAGCTTTAGGCAAACGACAATTTGATTTTCTGCTCAGCAAGTTGGGCATCTGTGATTTGCATGCTCCAACTTGAGGGGGGATATTGGGGCTTTATATTGTTACTGTACATTAGTTTTAGTTTTATTCTATTGGGCCTACTTTAGCTTTGTATTTTATCTTATTTCCTTAGTTCCTTAGGCCCATTTGTGTGTATATAAGGTAGAAACTTTCCTACTAAGTTTCAATACAGAAAACAGAGAGAACATTGTTTCTCTACAGTATTCTTAATTTACCGGTCAATTCGCACGAGTGATAGCCACCCAACCCAAAAAGGAAGCCTAATTATAAATCTTCAAATTTAAATTTGTCACGTGTTTTTGGGTACATGTGGGGGTTTGCAGTTCGATTACTCTGTGCAACTTTTCGTATTCAACTATGTGTTTCACCTGTTGGACTATTAACACCAATAATGCCTTTTCAAGTTATTTTAGATCACCTATTCTATTTTCATTACCTTTAATACATGACATGTGGCATTACTAATATTAAAAGTAGTGAAACACAATATGTAACACAAAAGAACCTTTAATTTTAGATTAAATCGTCATAAATCTTAATTATTACACATTCATCCTATTGTTATCTCTTAACTCATGATATTGCCTTCATATTATGGATCATAATAACCTCTACTTACCTTGATGAGAAAGTATAATGTACTTTTAATTTTAGATCTCTTCTTCATAAATCTTCATTATCTACATATTAAACCTACATTATCTCTTATTTGAATTGTCCTCATAATATGGATCCTATTTAATAACCCCTGAAAGTCTGAAACCCCCCACATCTATATATTCAGTCACCACCATTCACACACAATGACACAAAAATGGCAGACAACAAAACCTCAGCCCCAGCCACCAAACTCATTAACAACATCTCTGTTTCCACCTCCGACGTTCAAATCGACCCGTCCCACACTCTCTGGTTCCGCCTTTTCACCCCAACCATCACAAATACCAATTTGTTGCCTTTAATTGTATACTTTCACGGTGGTGGATTTAGGCGTTTTGGGCCGGACAGCACGTGCTACGATGATCTTTGCAGCAACCTAGCTGCAAAAGTACCTGCAGTCGTAGCGTCTGTCAACTACCGGTTGACACCAGAGCACAAAGTACCCGAGTCAGTATGAGGGCGCCTACGATGCCTTAAAATTCATCGATGCACAAAACTCCGCCGTTTTACCTGCGTTTACTGACCTCAGTAGCTGTTTCGTCGGAGGAGATAGTGCCGGAGCCAACATAGCCCATCATTTGACAGTAACAGCTCTCAAGAATGGCGAGCATTTAAAAAAAATAAGGATAATCGGCGTTCTGTCTGTGCAGCCGTTTTTTGGAGGAGAAGAGCAAGTGGAATCGGAATTGAGGTTGCCACGACACCCTACAATTAACGTGGAACAGTCAGATATAGTGTGGAAAGCCTTTTTACCGGAGGGTGCAGACAGAAATCATCCTGCTGTTAATGTGTTTGGTGGCGGATCGAACTCTGAGGCTGCTAAAGAATTGAAGAATCTTGATGAATTCCCGCCTACTTTGGTAATTGTGGGAGGGAATGATGCATTGCTAGATTGGCAGAAAAGATATGTTGAGCGGTTGAAGATTTGTGGTAAGGATTTGGAGCTAATTACGTATCCAAATGCAGGGCATGGATTTTATTCATCTCCAGAATTTCCGGAATTGGCTGAGTTTGATATGTTATTTAAAACGCTGACTGATTTTATCCAGAAACATTTGCATCTCAACTGAATTTCATTCCAGAAATTGATATTTTGTTCTCCCAGCCTTTCATATAATAGAAGCTGAATAAGAGATATATGAACAAATCCTTCTTTCTCTGCAATTTATGGTTTACTCCCAAGTCTGAACTTAAATGAGGATAAAAGAAACAAAATGGCAGAGACAAAACAGAAAATGAAAGTGGAATTTTCGAATTGAACAAAATCATATACAATCAAAGTCCATATGGTGATGGTAACCTAAGATTGCATATCAATTTGTAATAACAGAGTTCATTGTTTGAAATTCCAGATTTCTGTTAGGCAATCTATCAAATAGCTCAACAAGCATCATCAAATCTCCCTAGTTTAAAATATCCTGAAATCAAACTGGTCCAAGAGAACCCATTTCGCTCAGGCATTTTATCGAACATGTCCTTCGCTCTACCATTTCTACTAGCTTCGCGATAAATGCTGATCAAAATTAAAAGATATTACCTCTTTCAGACATATTGTTCAAAATCGCAATGTTGAATATATCCACGTTTCCTCGACGTTCCCATATTCGTTTATTACTATCCTAATTGGCACAAGTAATCGAACCACAATCATTTGCAAACTCTCTAGTTCTTTGTTTGTAAACTACTTTTTTTTAATTAAGGTTCCATTAAATGAAAACTTGGATTTGGATCCTCTCCCTTTCCTTGGGTAAATTTCTTGTAAATTTCGGGGAGAGAAAGACACAATGCCCGAGTTTCACACTTTATATTTTTTTATATTAGTTTATTCTGTGTCTTTCTCTCTTCGAAATTTATAAGAAATTTAGGAAAACGAAATATAGAGGATCCATATTTTGAATGAATAAAATTTAAAAGGAAAAATTGCATAACACGTACGCGAGGTAACAAGCCCAGCCCACTCAGACGGGTTAACAAAAGGCTGTGCAAATATCCGATAAAAAAGCCCAATTTAATTTTAAATTCATTACAAGTTAAAATGGAAGGGTTACTACACTAGTAATTGAATCCATGCGATGTATGATTATAATTATATAATTAATTTGTATTTAATTTTTTTAAATATTCATATTAAAGTGTTTTTTTTATTATGAAGAGACGATATTCTTTTTATTGATAATATTTTTTTATAGAGAAAATATTAATTTCTCAAAAAATTTAAAGTTATTTCATTGAAGAATAGTACAAAAATATCCATTCTTAACACCAAAAAATTAATATAATTGTTTTTAAATTTGTGATTTAAGTGAAACGATTTTTAAAAAGTTTTTAAACGACCTTTAATTTCGATTTGTTTGTTAAAAATATTTATCAAATTATATGTATTAGGAAAGAAAGATACTCCAAAGTTCTAAAGATATTCCAAATATTTTTTCCCAATATTTATCAAATTATATGTATTAAGAAAGAAAGATACTCCAAAGTTCTAAAGATATTCCAAATATATTTTCCCAATATATTTTTTTCAAAGATTCGTCTCCCAATTTAACAATAATTTTGTATGGAAAAATTCAATGATTTTAAAATTTGGGGCGATTTCTGCTTTTATATATATATATATTGTTGGGAAATGAATTTAATAAAGAGGATTTTGATTAGATCCCAAAACCCTTGAGTATGACATGTTCAGGATAATCTTGATAGATGAGTCGATTTAGGTTTTAGAGTGTTCGGGATGTTATCTCACTTGCAGTGTATAGTCGGCAGATATATCGGGCTAGAATCAAGACTTCGAGATGAAACCGAGAATCAAGACTCAAGATGAAGGCGAGAATCAAGACTCAGTATGAAGACTTAGTATGTCTCTGAAGACACTGAGACTCAGAGAATCTTGAAGCACCGATAACCATCGAAGACTCATTAATTAATGAATACTCAAGATATAAACCCAGAATGTTCCGAAGCGAAGAAACTGAGGAATATAGCCGTTGGAATCCAACTGACGTGGACCTATGAGAGGAAGACAACCAGCAGAACTTACAAAGAATAGTATGGATTTGAATGTGATTCTCTCCAACGGTAACATTCAAATCCACACTATAAATACAAGTTCTTCCATCAAATTAAGGGTGGATGCATGGAGAATATAGCACACGATGCTACAGAGCTAAGAGAACATATACTCAAAGCATTCCCACCCTAGAACACAAGTCTGTAGATATACAAATATATTCAAAGAGTGTTCTAGAACCCAACCTAAGCAACCCACGATGTATCATAAGCTTAGAGAGATTTTCCCAACCTTAGCATTGAGGCTAAACAAATATAAGGGAAAATCTCACCATAGTTGGAGACAACACCAAACCCAAACCCCATTCTCGTAAAAGATAACTAGTGGTGAAGTGAGGTAGTTGTTAGGCAATCCCGAGTGAGGTGATAAGTCCCGGGCGAGTGTGAACTCGTTAAACATCTAAGAGGCGAGCCCGAGAGGGTGATAAGTCGATTTGAGTTAGTAAACCATGGAGGTAGTGAAGCTCAAAGTAGAAAGGTTAGTAAAACTACAGGAGGTAGTCATAAAACCTTAGGAAGTGTTTGAAGGAATTTCCCAGGAGCAGGGAGAGTGGATGTAGGAGCTTGAGTCTCCGAACCATTATACATTGTTGTGTTGTTTACTGCTTTACGCTCTTATCTTGTCATACGCATTCGATCATAAGCAAAACACAACACATGAGCTTAAAAGAGAAAAATCTGGAATCACCATTCCTTCACCCCTGTTTTTATATGCATCGCTCGACATGTTTGCTTCCGCACGCGCAAAATGAGTTTTTCCACCGGGACCATCATATATATATATATATAATAAAAATCAACTTATATTAATTTTGGGACGATGAATTTAGTACTATATGCATGTGGTATGTGCAACGTAAGTTTTGTTCTTATTTATTAATTGATTAATATAAGCCAAACTATAACCAATCCAATAACAAATTTAATGTTGTTATTATTCATTAACTAACGAATATAATTCAAATATTACCAACCCAAAAACAATATATATATATATATATATATATATATATTTATCGAATCTCTTATCTATATGAGTATTCAATCTCTAATAAAATATATCTCAAATCAATAATATGTATCTAAAAATATATCTCCAAAATATTGATAATATTTATCCAAAAAATATTACTCGATTTAGCAATAAAATTTTGGTGGGAAAATTCAATGATTTAGAAATTTGAGGCAGTGTCAGCAATAAAATTTTGGCGGGAAAATCCAATAATTTTTAAATTTGGGGTGATTTCTATAGATAAGTTGATTATATACAAAATTTGTCAGCAGTCTTATATGTAAATGTTACTACACAAATAATTTGTATTTTATGTGTATTTCTAAACTATATTAAGTATTTCATTTAAAAGTATTAATTTAATAATATTAATAATTTTTATTAAAAGATAATTAATTATTCTATTATAAAGTTATAGCAGTAAACCGTTTTACATGAGATCAACTCTTTATAATAATAACTAAACTTACAAATTACTTTAGTTAGATATAATACGTGTAAAATAAATACTACGAATCTCAAATATTCATTACAAAAATTTAAAGATATTAACTAAAATCCAAAAATCACCGATATAAATAAAAATAAAGAGTCACTCTCATGTGCACCCTATGCTGGTGTAATTGGATTCATTTTTAATTTGGATGAACTATGCACTCTAAACCCTAACCCCTAAACAATGAACCCTAAATTATATATGAACCATTCGGGCCGGGTGAACCATGAACTACTTGGGCCGAGTGAACCATGAACTACTCGGGCCAGGTTTGGGTCCGGGTCGAAAAAAAAAAAAACCAAAACTGAAATTAAAATTAAAAGAAAACTGAAATTGAAAAAAAAAAAAACTAAAACTGAAAAAAATAAGAAAAAGAACTCCTAAAATTAAATTGCACCAAATTGATTTGATGCAAATGGTGCATAAGAGAACTTGCCAAAAATAAATTAATATTATTAAACAAAAGAATAGTAATTCTTTGGTGAATCCAGTTTATAATATAAAATTCGTATTACTACATTTATAAACTGATACCACTATATTTATTAATTGATATCACTACATTTATAAATTGTGATCATAACATAAAATGCTATAGATATTCGTTTTTAAAAGTAGTAATATCAATATATAAGTGTAATAATATGAATTTCATACTATAAACAAATTTCGGTCAGAGTTTTTGATTACACAATTGAAATGTGTAGAGATTTAAAAGGCATATATAGCATGTAAATAAATGTTACTTATTAAAGAAAAACATAAAATGTTATCCTTAATTTATTCGATCATCTGAATAACCAAGTAATTTCCGTGCACGGGTGTCCAATACCACATCTGCAACATACCTCAACCTCCCAAAAACTTAAATTGAATGTTCATAAAGAGTGTGACTTTAACCAATGTGACCTACCAAATTCAACCAATGTGACCTTATGAGTGTGACCTCTTGATCTTGATCATCTTATCACTTTCTGGATAATCACTCAATGTTCGTTTTTCCCAAAGAAATTAGAAAGGGATCAATTTCACTTTTTCTTCTTTTTCTTTATTGTTTAAAGTAAACTTTTTCATTTATTTGTCCGTCTATTTCATTCATTTTCTTCTATATTTTTTTCCTCTTTCCCACAATCTAATCAATTTTTGTTAACTTCTTTTTCTCTCCTCTTTATTTAATGTTCTGTCTCTTAATAAAATAATTTTTAATTATTTTCCACCACCTAATCTAATCTCGACTCTTATTTTTCCTCATATTTTTTTTCTATATCACCTTTCTTCTGTTTGTTGTTTTTTTCGCTAATCTAATCTCGTTATCTACTTTATTTTTCCTTCTATTTATTTATTAATTAATTTGATTTTTCCTTTTTCTCATTATTTATTTATTTTTCAATTTCTCACGTAATCTAGTTGTGCTACGTACATTCTCTTTTCCTCTTTTTAACCTTCCTTTTATTTCTCTTCTCATCACCTAATCTAGTCTCGTTGTCTTGTTTTTCTTTCTTCATTTCTCAAAAATCCATCTGATCCCTATTGACGAGTAATTTTTAGAAAACCCAAAATAAGAATGGTGTGTTTTTCAGATGAGGCACTTTCAGTTTTAGATCACTTTCTCATAACTTTCCATTTACCCATATTTTGCTTTATTTATTTAATTAATGAAATTACAATCCTATTAACTTTTATCACATGAAAGAGCTAGCTGTGTGTATTTGGCAATGGAAATACATGTGCTAGGGATAACTAGTATTAGAATTAGCTATACCCTTTTCTTCCTTCAACACGTAAACCCCTGTTAAAACACCTTACATCAAACTCCCACAGTCCCACATTCATAATCCAAATGCCATTTTTTTTAGATGAATGTAATAATAAATCGAAATAATTTTATTTGACAAATGTCATTTTTTTTTTTTTTTTTTCCATATTCTTTTACTATATTAACCCCAACATATCTTAATATATTTAAGAGAAAATTCTCATTTTTAGCCCCTTCTCATTTAAAAAGTTCTTTTTAATCAAAATTTTTAATTTCATTCTTTTGTAGTCAAGAGAATAATTTTTTTGGCAATTATATCCTTATTGAAGTTGACAAAAAATTTAAAAAAATGATGGTACGGGCTTCACTTAATGGTGTACGATCTTAATATACTGTAATACGGACTTAATTAAATTGTGGTACAAAATTAAAAATGATGGTACAAGTTGAATTAAATTATGGTACATGCTGAAATAATGGTGGTGTGACGTTAAAATGAGGAGGATAATTTAATAGTGGTACGCGCTGAAGTGATATTGATACATGATTAATAGAATGATGATACGGACTGAAATGATATTTACAGGATGATGTAATAGTGGTACAGAGTTAATTGAATGGTAGCACGTGCTAAAATGATGTTGTACATGATGTATATATGGTGGTACGACCTAAAATAATGAAAGGATAAAAAAAAGGTAAAAGTTGGAAAAAAATTATCTTAACTAAAAAAGAATGATTACAAATTTATGGCACAAAAGAACTTTTATTTTCACGTTAGGTTGTTATAAGAGTACATGGTTGAAATAAATGTGGTACATGGTTTTAAATAGTGGTAAAGGGTTTTAATTGAATAGTGATACGGATTTAAATGATGATTGGTACATAATGTATATATAATGGTATGGACTAAAATAATGAAAAAATAAAAAAGGGCAGAGTTGGGAAAAAAATTCTCGTGGTTAAAAGAGAATGATTATAAATTTGGTAACACAAAAGAACTTTTATTTTTATGTTAGGATATTTATAAACTCATTCCGTGTTATTATCTCAATTGTAAATACTGTAGGATATAAACATGTCATAAATCTAAATAATTATATAATAGAATATGTAACATGAGATCCTAACCGCGCGCTTTTGGTAAACTAATTTTAATTTCAGATTTCTTATTACATATTGACCATATCATCTTTTAGTTAATGAAATTGTCTTTTATATTATCAAATACCAATCCTTAATAACTCCCAATTGTGTGGGTTTCATGTGCATTCAGATGCACCGTGCACTCATAATGTATTTTAAAATTATGTAATTTGTTATATTAAAAGTTGCAATTTTTCAATATATATAAAAAATTGTATATTTTTAAAATGTACTATTATGAATGCACGGTGCACTTAAATGCATACAAAATTTAGCCCCCAAATTACCTAAACTTAAAGACCAAAATCCCCCACATCTATATATTCAGTCCCCCTCCACCGTTCACACAACCACACACCTAACATCCAACAAAAGAAAAAAATGGCAGAAATGATCAAACTCACTGAAGACATGATCAAAACCACAGCCGTAGCCACCAAACTGATAAACAACGTCTCTGTTTCCGCCTCCGACGTCCAAATCGACCCCTCCCGCAATCTCTGGTTCCGCCTTTTCGCCCCCAATACCAATCCAGACACGAAGTTGCCTTTAATTGTATACTTTCACGGTGGTGGATTCGCCCGTTTTGGTCCGGAAACCAAGATCTTCGACGATCTCTGTAGCCACCTGGCTGCAAAAGTACCTGCAGTCGTAGCGTCTGTCAATTACCGTCTGACACCCGACCACAAGTACCCGAGTCAGTATGACGATGGCCACGACGCCTTAAAATTCATCGACGCACAAAACTCCGCCGTTTTACCTGCGTATACGGACCTCAGCAGCTGTTTCATGGGAGGAGATAGCGCGGGAGCCAACATAGCCCATCATGTGACTGTAAGAGTGATGAAGAATAATGATGCGGAGAAATTCAACCAAATGAGGATTGTCGGCGTTCTGTCTCTGCAGCCGTTTTTCGGAGGAGAAGAGCGGACAGAGTCGGAGTTGAGATTGAGAGACGCGCCTATTATCAATGTGGACCGGACGGATATGTTGTGGAGGGATTTTTTACCGGAGGGTGCTGACAGGAATCACCATGCGGTTAATGTGTTTCGTGCGGCTGAAGAAATGAAGAGTCTTGATGAATTCCCGCCTACTTTGGTAATTTTGGGAGGGAATGATGCATTGCAAGATTGGGGGAAAATATATGCTGAATGGTTGAAGAATTGTGGTAAGGGTGTGGAGATGATTATGTATCCAGAAGCGTTCCATGCATTTTATGCATTTCCGGAAATGCCTGAGCGCAGGGGCGGATGTATTCAGGGGCTGCACTGGGCTTTAGCCCAGTGCAAAGTCCAGTTCGAGCCCATATATTCTGTTACATATATGCCTAAAATATTTTTATTTTAAACCCAGCCCACCCCCCAAAGTATTACAAAAGCTCAACTCCATTTTAGAAGACAAGATTCCTAATTATTTGAGCTCATTCAGCCGTTCATTTACAAAAACTTTGGGTCCACCCCAAAATTAAATAATAATCTGGGAAGGCGCATCCACGACTTCTCTCTCCTATCTTCCAAAAATATAAAGTATAAAATATTGAAAAAAAATCTTCATGTTTAAAGGTTATGATTTTTTTAATTAATTTTAATATTTTTGTTTATTTATTGTTTTCTTTGTTATTATTTTACTTGTTGAAATAAACAGACTCATACCATGTATTGTCAATCTTATTAGAATTTGAAGTCATTTAGTATTTCAAATAATAACTACCGAAATAGCCTAGGTTAGTGTATTTGGCTATTTGGGGACTTGGGGTATTACCAATTTACCACATCTCAGTGGTAATTAGTTAAAGTTAGTTTGAAATAGAAATTCAAACAAGGTCAACGTATTAATTCAGTTACTCGAAAATTAAAGCTTTCTTTTTTATTTTTTAATTAGTAATTGAATCTCATCATTTTTTTTTTGACATGAAATTGAATCTCATCATTAGTATATGCTACAAATTTAATTTTTTTATTAACTCGCTGTTTTTTTAGTTAATGAAGAAGTAATTTATTTTATTTTCACAATTTTAGAATTTTAAATGAAGAACCAACATTTTACAAAGTGTTTACTCTTCAACTAGAATTTTAGATGGATTATACGAATTTAGATTCAATTAGTGATAAATTATATATTGTGAAGTCTCATAGGACCGCAACTTAAGTGAACATTAAAATAATTTTTAAAAATATGAAATCTAATGTTTATAAGTGTACTTTTTAGCCCACCCCACTACTAAATCTTGGCTCCGCCCCTGCCTGAGCGTGATTTGTTATTTCAGAAACTGGCAAATTTTATCCTGAAACATATGCATCTGAAGTGACTGAATTTCTTGGATATCTATTTCAAAGCCTTTTATTATGACTGAATCAAGCAGAATAATTGATCTTGGATTTGGATATCTATTTTCAAAGCCCTTTTTTATGACTGAATTAAGCAGAATAATTGATCTTGGCAATCAGCAAATAGTACTGGAAATGTGTCATTGCTCTTGTAAGAGATATTGGCTGTGTGAAATAATAATATACATATGAAATCTCTTCCTCCTTGCTCCTTCTTTACTTTATATACTATATATCTTAATTTACACATTTTTTAATGTAAAATCATTGATATATTACGTATTTTTTTAATTCTTATCGTATTAAATCCTATAAAATCGACACTTTCAAAGATATTTAGTCTATATGCTAGGCAGTAGTGCACTGTCTGGTATCTGTAATTGCTGGGAAAAATGTATATTTAGGTCTGTAACTTAGAAGAATTGTGTTTTAAGGATAATAATTTTAGAAGCTTGAAAATTTAGGATAATATATTTTAAAATTTATAAATACGGGACAATATGTTTTAAAAACTGTAAAACGTAGGAAAATCGAGCTCAAATAAGCCCATATCGGGCTGAAATCTCACATGATTTGCACCATTACCCAATATTTATAAATTTACGGAATTGTGAATGTAGGACACTATGTTTTTAAAATATGTAAAATAGTACAAGAAAGTATGAAATAATTGAAAAGAATCACGGGAAAAGAAATTATTAGAATAACAAAACAAATTTAAAGCACATAAAAAGTGCCGAAAATAGGACAATTAAGCATGAAATAGGCAAAAATATGAAATAGGCATAAAAAAGCACGGAAAAAAGCAAGAAATTATGATAAAAAAGGAAATGGATCCCTGCTGATGCAAAATGGATGTGCTTTCATTTGCTGGTTAATTACAAAAAAAAAAAAAACTTAAAGAAGTATATTGAAACGGCCCGGGTGTGCTGCATAATAATAAAAAAAAAAATCTTTTTCTTTTTATTCTTTTCTTATATTTAGAATCATACAGAAAAAATAAAGAATTGATGACGGAATTTTTCAACATGGCTACGGAATTTCCAACTAAAACAATTTCGTTCTTAAATAGTAAGAATTGCCTACAATTTTTTTTGAATTTTAATTGGCAAACAAATCACCTACAAATAAAAGCCTACACATTTGTGATTTCGTAGGCAAACGAATTACCTACACATTTGTGATTTTCGTAGGCAAACAAATTAATTATACAAATAATTACCCAGACAATTTATTTGTAACTAATTTTTTTATCTATTAAAATTCTAAAAAATCATAGGCAAGTCGTAGACAATTCTCACTATTTAAGGGCCAAATTATTTTTATTGAAAAACTTAGTAGTCATTTGGAAAATTCCATTGCCAATTCTTATTTTGTTGTATTAACATTTGTGGCTTGTTATTCATTTAAAAGATGCAAGGTCGATCTGTTGGTTTTGCAACTATTTTCGATGAATTTTGAACTTTGTAATCTCATATCCCAAGTAAGAATTTTGAGATTATACTAATTCTAATCTACTTTATCACTTGTCACAATTTTTATCATTTTTATTCACTTAATACACACATTAATATCTATCTTCTTATTCTTTCAATACATTTATAATAATATGTATAATACCATATAATTTTTTTTTTCCTATCTTACCCTATAAAATTTCAAAACAAACTTACATCTTAGTCGTGCATCAGAATTTTGAAATTTAGGTAGTTCAAAGTCCATGACTTTTCCCACTATAATCCCGAAATGATCAAAATTATCTAACGAAAAATCTTAACGGCCAAACTAGTCATCTCATTTCTTTTTCACACAGTCACAATCACACACAATCCCCCAATCTTAATGAAGTGGGGAAAACCTGGCCTAATTGGAGGAGTGGGCAGCCTTAGGGCGGCGGTCCAAGTGTTGTAGCCATATGATGCGAACAAGGGTTTTGGATCCAAGAATAGATGCAAGATTATTCGCAAGATTGTCCCAGATTTTTCATCATCAAAGATATTGTCCTATATTTTGCAAGATACGGCAAGATACACAAGATTACTCTAATTTTATTATTTAACTGTCTAGATTTATTTTTTATCCTTTAATTTTGTATTTATCGAGTTGTTAGATATATTTGCTAGATTTGGTCCTTTTTAGATTAGGGTTAGTCCTTTTTGTTCTTTAAATACTCATAGACGTGTTTCTTCTTTTTTGGAATCAGAATAAAGTATAACTTTTCTTTGGCAACTTTGTCAAAAACTAATCGTTCAATTTCTTTACCGAAAGGCGTCGATTTTATATTGGATTCAATCAAATTGGCCTGTTATTTAGGCGACAATTTATCATTTCCAAATCGTGGTTTCATCAAATTCCAGACTTTCGTTGAGAAGATCGTTTATCTGTTCCCAAATTGGTACTTTCATTGAGAGTATCTGAGAATCGCGATCGAAATTTTGCTACCATGTCAGACCGTGAATCAATTGAGTTGGAGAGGAGACTTGATTGGCTGGAGATTCAGGCGACGAACGCGGAAAAAAAGTTGGACTCAATTGGGGCTTCTTTGTCCAAGATAGAGCGCAAGCTGGCGAAATTAGTTCGCACCTCTTCGTCCGAACGGCTCCGCCGGCGAAAGCATGGATTTGTTTCTGATTCTTTGTCAGAAAAAATCCCGCGTAGGTCGTCGTCTTCACAGGGGAAGACAGTTTCTAGCATACCACCAACGTCTTCGGTCACAGCACCGCCGCGTACAACTCCCATCAACCGCCCCGACGCTGCGGACCTCCGGATGGCCCAGCCATCACCCTGCACTAGCGCCGCACGGCCTCTCTGTGAAGATGATGACGCAGCGGCAGTTGAATTCTTCGCCCTAATTCACCAACGTGTTCTGCTAAGAGATGGGCCTTACGAAGGAATTTCAGTTGGGCCGCCTCCTGATACGAAAATAAATATTGGGTCTTTAACTAATTTTAATAATGAAGTCATCGGGCCACATTATTTTGTTGATTGGAATGCGCCACCAAGTTGGTCTAAATTGTTTGAAGGAAATAATAAGGTTGGGCATTTATTTAATTATGATGGTGCACTTGGGCTTCGTCAACCTAATATTTCTCTTGGGCCATCTATTGTTGGGTCTGCTCCCTTTAATGAGAGTACTAATTATTTTTGGCCTTTTACTTCCTCTGATGGATTGGATAAATTTAATGGATCTCCATATTATGATGGACCACCGATATATTATGAGGACCCGTAATTGATTTTGTGCCTCCTATTTTTGATGTCGAGTTTGAAGACAATCCGAGCGAGATTATTGATATGGAACATGATGGCAATGCAAATTTTTTTGGTCTTGATACGGCATCCGCCAAGTCAAACTTCAATGAAGATAAAGGTTTTGGCTCCCACAATCATTTTTTTTTTCTAATTAATGATAGTTATTTCGTTGGCAGTACTATAAAAAATCCACGCTATCGCCTTAAGGTTTTTTGCCACACCCGAACAGCTGATAATTTTGAGTTCAATTGTTTGGTGGCAAGAGAGCATTCCCGGAATTGGTCCTTGAGGACAAGGACGATCTTGAAGGGGGCGGGAATGATGCGAACAAGGGTTTTGGATCCAAGAATAGATGCAAGATTATTCGCAAGATTGTCCCAAATTTTTCATCATCAAAGATATTGTCCTATATTTTGCAAGATACAGCAAGATACACAAGATTACTCTAATTTTATTATTTAATTGTCTAGATTTATTTTTTATCCTTTAATTTCGTATTTATCGAGTTGTTAGATATATTTGCTAGATTTTGTCCTTTTTAGATTAGGGTTAGTCCTTTTTGTTCTTTAAATACTCATAGACGTGTTTCTTCTTTTTTGGAATCAGAATAAAGTATAACTTTTCTTTGGCAACTTTGTCAAAAACTAATCGTTCACCTGCTGGCCTGAGCCAGGGCGTCGATTTTATATTCGTTCTCCTGCTAGCCTGCGCTAGGGCGACGAATTTATCTGTTCCCAAATCGCGGTTCTCATCACCGTACAACATCTCTTCACATCAATAGTACTTCCTCTGTCTCAAACTCGTTTGTATATTTAATACTTGACTTGTGTTTTAGTGAGCAGGTTATTTATTAATATTTAAAATAATAAATAAAATTTTAAGGTGGGTATGATAGTGTTATCCCTCATCTATCCTACAATGTCTTTAAAATTATTTTATCATTTCAAATACTATAAACAATTCGCTCAATAAAACACGAGTCAAAAGTGCAATGTACAATCGAGTTCGAAGCGGAGGGAGTATATATTATGTGAGACGGTTTCACATTAGAATAGAATATGATTTAAAAATAATATTTTAGCACTTAATTTAAAAGAAGTGAATATTGTTGTGCGCTAAATTTGTGAATCATCTTAATTAATCCCATAAAACTGTCTCAAGGAAGAATTTATCATATACTTATATATCAAGACACATAATTTATTACTATCTCCGTCCTGATTTAGATTATCCATTTACTATTTGGCTCATGTTTTAGCGAGCGAGTTATTTATTAATATTTGAAATGATAAAGAGATTTTTAAGTTGGGGTATGATAGTTCCACCCCTCATCTATCCTACACCTCCTTAAAAGTCACGGTATCATTTCATATACTAATAAATAATTTGTTCGCTAAAACACGAGCCAAAAGTGAAATGATCAATAAAAAACAAGACGGAGGGAGTATATTGCAAAATTAACAAAAGATAAGTTGAATCAATTGAAATTTGTTCTCCCCCAAAGAATTATGGAGTTTAAGCTGAAGGTCCACAATTTATTTTCTTTTTCACTTTTTATTTTCTCACCACAGTCTAATGTCGCTTTTCTTTATTTGTTTTCGGTTCTTATTGCTTTTACTTATTCTTGATATTGAAAGAATTCATTGAAGAAGATGAATAGAAAGTATATTGAAGATGAAGATGGTTTTACAACTGAATGAAATGATACAAAACCGTGAATCAGGATGAGAACAATTCTAATCTATATATAATACACTTACGATTATTAGTTGGTGTCTTTGTAAAGGTATTACTTGATGTTGTAACTAAATTCTAACTAATTTTGAACTAATAACAAACTATATTGACTAAGTCAATATTAACAAGATACTATCCTTTGTCTATACTCTTATATCCCCCCTCAAAATGGGAGTGGATATTAAGAAGTCTCATTTTGGTCTTCAATATATTGTAAAGAGAAGGAGACAAAGATTTTGTGAGAGAATCTGCCAAGTTGTCTTCTGTTGGAATCTGAACAAGTTTGATGATTCTCTTTGGATCTTTTTCTCTTGTAAGATGTATGTCAATTTGAATATGTTTTGATTTCTCATGGAGGCAAGGATTATGGGCCATAAAAATTCAGATTTGCTATCACGTAAAGATGTTGGATCGGTTGAGGATGAAGCACCTTTAAGTTTTGTAGTATATATAGAATCCATTGCACTTCACAAGTGGTTGTACATAGTGTGCTAAACCTGAGGAAGACACGCTAACTAACTCAGATTACCTTCTTTTGATTTCCAAGATACTAAGGAATCCCCAGATAAATTGCAGATATCCAAAGGATACTCTTTCTAGTTTCCTCACATCTTGCCCAATCCGAGTCATTTGAATGCGCAATTGAAGAGAGTTTTTGTTAGAGTAGAAGAAGGCCGAGCAATAGTTGCCTTTATGTACCTTAATGACTTGTGGATGAAGACTAAATGGTCTTGATTGGTCTGCTCATGTGTTGTGTCAAAGTTTGCACATCATATGAAATGTCGCCTTGTGATGGTGAGGTATAAAAGCTTCCCAACAAGTTTCTGTAAAGAGAAATGTCAAGGTAAGCAAGGCGAGAGAGTTAGAAAGATTGTGTTTAGGATCCATGGGGAGTAAGAAATTTGGGCTTACATCCCGGATAACCATTATTTGTGAGAAAGTCTAAGGCATATTTCCTTTGACAAAGTCGTAAACTGAATTATTTTGGGCAACTTCAATTCCCAATATGTATTTTTTAACACCCAAGTCTTTTTACGGTGAATTTCTCATGAAGAAATTTCTTAACTCCTGAATATCATCTAAGCTATTGCCTGTTAGAATAATGTCATCAACATAGCAAAGCAAAATAGTAAAGTTTGAACCAGTGGACCTTGTGAACAAAGATGTATCTGCCTTAGATTGAACAAAACCAATTGTAAGCAAAGTATCAGACAATTTTGTGAACCATTGCTTGGAGGCTTGTTTCAAGACATAGAGACTTTTGGTCAACTTACAAACATGATTATCAGAAACAGTGTAACCAGGAGGAGGTGTCATATAAACCTCTTCATTCAAATCTCCATGTAAAAAGGCATTGTTTACATCACATTGATGTATGCACCAATTTCTAGAAACAACTAAGGCAAGTAAAATTCTCACAGTGGTTATCTTTGCCACATGAGAGAAGGTATCAAAATAGTCAATTCCTTCCTCCTGTGTATAACCTTTGGCTACAAGCCTTGCTTTGATCTTTCTATACTACCATCAGGCTTATACTTCACTTTATACACCCATTTACAACCAATGCTGTGTTTATTCTTGGGCAAAGGAACAACAGACCATGTATTTGTTCTTTCTAGCGCAGCCAATTCATTATTCATAGCTGCAATCCAATTCTCATCAGTGCATGCTTGCTTGTAAGTTTTAGGTTCAACAATTTGAGTAATGAATGCAGTGAATGCTTTGTGTGAGTGTGACAAGTGTTCTGTGGAAATGTAATCACAAATAGGATATGGAGTTTTAAAGGTGGAAATGTGATTTGCAACACTGTTGTCACTGGCAGTAGTGTGATTCAAAGAAACATGAAGAGATGTCTTATAAACATCAAGATAAGCAGGGCATGTATAGCCCTGGTAGACCTTCTGAGTTCATTTTCAACATCTTGCTGAATTTGAACAGATGGTTGTGAAATGATGGAAGTATGAGAATCAATCTCATCTTGGAGACCTGTATGAGGAATATGTGAATCAAGAGTAGCAGAATTATCAATGATAGGATGATCAGTGGAAGTTGTTTCATGAGAATGAGCATCATGAGTAGGACCAGTGTGATCATGTGTAAAATCAGGACCATTGCGATCATTGTGAGGAAGATTATGATGGGGATGTTGGGATTATACTGAAAAGTATGCTTTTTACTTTGTATAATTGAAACTGAATTTCCGGACTTATTTACTGAAATAAATTGTACTGAATAGGACCTACAGGAGGATAAATTCTTTAGAACTGAACAAGGAAGAATTAGACCTCAGTGGTTGTGTTTGTTTTAATCTTCGCCCCCTTAAATAGGATCACGTGGGATTGGTAACTATTGCTTTGACTTATCATGGGTAGCGAATCAAAGAGATTAAATACTTTTTATCTTGGGCAATATTATTGGTCACATGTGATTGCTAAGATTTATCTGAAGAATCGCGTGTGCAAAATACGACTTGTTTGATTTGCCCCCTTGGGAGGTTCATAAGTTTTTATCATACCAAATCTTGCAAGTGGAATTAGTTTAGGTATGGATAATAATGTTGAACCGTTCCTTGACCAAGGACAAAAGATATTAATTAACGGAAAGCTATTTTTGGCTTGAATTAATTAATGGGCTAGATAATCTTAAACATCGGGAAATAATGACCGGAGCCATATTGATCGTAATATGGGTTAAGATGGATAGTGCAATATTAATTATGTAGTGGGATTAATTAATATTTATGGGCTTGAATTATATTGTGGCTCAATATTGATATTCAAGGTCCATTAGAAGGTCAATCTTAATTCTCCTAAAAGGCCCCCCGAGTAGCCCAACAAATAGTCCAATAACTGAAAAAGGTGATTAAAATAAAATAAATATTGTTGCTTATTTTTCCCATGTAAATTTCGAAATTATAGATATAGTAGGGAGAAAAAATTTCTTTGAATTTTGTTATGGAATGAAGATATGTATTCTTGGAATACAAGATTATCTCATTAAATTCAAGAAATCTCCACTTGGTTATCTATATAGAATTTTTAAAAATTTGAAGATAATGGGCAAGAAAGATTTTCTTGAAAAGATATTATGGAAGATATGTATTTCTTGAAATACAAGAATATCTCATAAATTCAAGAAGATCTAAATCTTGGAATCTTGCATCTTTAATTTTCGAAAAATCCATAATTAGAGGAGGTGGGATTTTTGTGGAATATTTTAATTATGGGAAAAAGAATATAGGAGATATATTCAAGATTTCTTGGTGATCAAGAAAAAGTCTTTTCCCACATTGGTTTTCTCTTTGAAAAAAATCGACCACCTCTCTCCTATAAATAGGGATGATTCTTTCATTCCCAAGTACAATTCCATGTCTTTGGAAAAATTAGTAAAATCCAAAGGTGGTGCAACAAAGTTTATTTTTTTTTCTTTTGTTAATTGTTCGACAAGTGTCCTTCCACCGGATAGTTGAGCAAGGCTAAGGGAATACTTGGGAAGTCCTTTTGGTTAGTCCGTCCAACCGAATTCAATTGCCATCCCGAGAATACGTTCACGTAAACCCGTAGATTCCGCGTCGTGAGGTTTTTCGTGGCTTATTATATGCATGATATGTTGTTGCAATTATTATTTGAATTAATATAGGATTAATTCATGCTAGTAATAATTAAAGAATTAAATTTGTATTTAAATATTCATCGAATAGATACGTAACTCATTCCCCAACATCCGCAGTATCGAGTCACGGTTTGAGACTCAAATTTTTTGAATTGTAATTTAATTAAGTGGACATTAAATTTGAAATTGGATAGTAGAACCTGTTAGATCTATTTTTGCGGTATCCAATTGTCATGGATTTTAATGTGTTTATTTATGCATGCATATAAATTGTGGTTTTAATTGATTAGATTCGATTTGAGCCTGCGAGAAAATCCATGAGTAGACTAGGATTTGTTTGATTTGATCAATGTAATAGACTAGTCTAGATCTAGGTTTATTTATTTTTTGTAAATAAATTGTAACCGAATAGGAGCGAATAGGCGAAGAATTAAAGGATAAAATCGAGCAAGGCGTGGCGGACAACTGTTATGTGGCTGCACGGCTTAGTGGCGCAGGCAGGTCGGGTTTAGGCGCATGTGAGAAGCCAGGCTGACGGGGGGTATTGGCGCACGCTTAGACCGCTTGTCAATGTCTTCACGGGCCCAGTCCCAAACGAGTGCGCTATGAAGGACGGGGACGTGTCGGTCGCGAGGTCGTCATGCGATGGCGTGAGCGGAAGAGATGCGCTTGTCACCGGCCGAGAAACTACCGAGGCGCAGGCCGAGGCGAGGCTGGCGGCGCTTGACCGGGGCGGTCGCCGAGGTCGCCGAGGGCGGCCTAAACAGCGACGGCGGATCGTGCATCCATCCGTGTGGCCGCTTGGGGTGGCGTTTGAGAGCTAAGTATTTTTTTTGATTTAAGCGAAAGTGGGAGAAATTGAAGCGTGTTTCTTCAAGATCAAGTCAAAAAAAATCAAACCATGACAATTGGATAATTTGTGCCCAATATGTTTATTTTTCCGTTTTGCTTGATTTATTTGTGCTATCTTATGCTTTATTTAATTTGTTTAAATGTGTTTGCATGAGGGTTGCCAAATGGAAAAATCTCACCTTCAAAATTACTAAGTATGTTTAAATAATTAATTGACAATTTTATTAGGATAATAAAATTGAATTAATTTTGACCTCCATGATTTATTTATTTGTGAATTCTTTTGGAGAAATTCCCCCAACAGACGGTCAAAAGATAGGTTTCACATGAATGAATTCCAAAACGGATGATTGTGGGTTATTACTAGTGGCGGCGATGACCCTCCCAACGAGGCTCGATCAAAAGCGAAATAATAATCTGTATTTAATCATGGTTATTACTTAGGTATAAAATTGACATGCATATACTTCCCGAAGTCCTCGTCGATTTTATATTGGTCAAAGGGAGCCAACTATTCTGGATATTAAAGGTTTATGCTTGTTCTTGTTTGTAACTTCTTGAATGTGTTTAAATAATGACCCACCTAGCGTGGCTTATTTAAAGCGTTTTTTGATGTTGGGTGATCGTGTTCATATTTTTTGAGATTTTAATATGATGCATGTGATCAAACCTTGTGATATATTTGTGCTTATGCATATTATTATTTATTTGAGTTCATCATGTCGCAACTTTTTAATCTTGTTATATACACTCAAAGAACACCAATTAACTGGAGAAAACTATAATGTTTGGAAACGAAATATGAACTTTGTCTTACGCACAAAAACATTATTGGATTCTTGATGTACCCAAACCACGTAAGCCTCTTGATGAATCAACTGATCGGCAAGACATGAAAGTATAATATTTGGGGCAGGCCAATGAACCCATGAAACGTGTAATCTTGACTTTCTTTGTCGATGATTTGAAACACATTCATGAAGGTGTTGAGTCCGTCATTGAAATTATGCAAAGTCTGAAAAAATGTTTTTACAAAAGACCGCATGATCGTCGGTTTAAAAACGACAGCGTGGCTAAGTGAAAATGCATTTGAGGGAACACCTGAAGGGAGCATGTTCTCGAGTCAAACACCATTTTCTAAAACCGGGCTTATCTCGGAACTAAGTATTGTGATGAGGCCCAAATCGAATTTTCATTTGCTTACTCCGCCGAGGAGCTTGATGGATTTTCTTGTGGTTTTGTGATAAGTGATCACATGTTTACTATGGATAATCTACAAGAAGCCTTGGAGAAAGTGGAGAAGCATTTAGGAAAGAAAAGGCGAAGCATTGGTGACCAAAAAGTCTTTTTCTCGAGATCTAGGCGATGGAAGGCAAGTCTCAAGAAAAGGAAAGTGGTCGAAACAAAAGCAAACTCATCACTAAGAAAAGTGAGAAAAATACGGTTATTTGTTTGGGTGTCAAGAAAGAACCAAAAAGGAATATGTTTTAATTGCGGGGGAGAAAGGACATTGGAGGTCGACTGTTCCAATCCCAAAAGGAAAGGAAAGAAAAGGTAATCCTCACTCACTAGTTGTTGAAACTTGTTTAGCGGTATGCCTCCCATTTATGGGTGGTGGATCTGGGATCCTTGATCATGTTTGTTTCACATTTCTGGGGTTCAAACGGACGACAATTAATTGGAAGTGAGATCCTCATCACACCGGGCGATGCTACGGTGAGTGGCAAATTTGAAGCGATGGGAGAAGTGCACTGTCTTTTGAAAAGCGAGTTTTAATTTTAAGAGATGTTACATGCGTTCCGAGTTTTAGAAAGAATTTGATTTCAGTTTCTAAACTTTTTCATGATGGATATTCGGTTACTTTTAATAAAGTTGTTACCATTTCTCTTTATGATAAACTTATCTGTCATGGAACGTTGGCGAATAATCTCTATACAATTAATCATGCACACCTCTAAAATGCATCATATAACACATCAATCGTGTTAGGCCCGTGGGAAAACCCATTTTGCGCTTTTGAAGGAAGTTTAACATGTCGTGCGATGCATATAAAAACAGTGGTGAAGGAATGGTGATTCCAGATTTTTGCGTTTTAAGCTCATGTGTTGTGTCTTGCTTATAATCGAATGCATATGACAAGCTAAGAACATAAAGCAGTAAATAACACAACAACGTATAGTGGTTAGGAGACTCAAGCTCCTCATCCACTCTCCCGCTTCTTGGGAAATTCCTTCAAACACTTCCTAAGGTTTTCGACTACCTCGTAGTTTACTAACCTTTCTACTTTGAGCTTTCGACTACCTCGTAGTTTACTAACTCAAAGCCTCTGAACTTATCACCCTCTAAAAGGCTCGCCTCTAGATGTTTAACGAGTTCACACTCCAGCAGGACTTATCACCCTCACTCGGGATTGCCTAACAACTACCTCACTTCACCACTGGTTATCTCTTACGAGAATGGGTTTGGGTTTGGTGTTGTCTCCAACTATGGTGAGATTTTCCCTTACATTTGTTTAGCCTCAATGCTAAGGATGGGAAAATCTCTCTAAGCTTAGGATACATCGTGGGTTGCTTAGATTGGGTTCTAGAACACTCTTGAACATATTTGTATATCTACAGACTTGTGTTCTAGGGTGGGGAAAATGTATTATAGCGCTCTTGGCTCAGAAAGCATCTTGTGCATATTCTCCACACTTAATTTGATGGAAGATATTGTATTTATAGTGTGGATTTGAATGTTACCATTGGAGAGAATCACATTCAAATCCATACTATTCTTTGTAAGTTCTGCAGCTTTTCCAGGCTGGTTGTCTTCCTCTCATTGGTCCACGATAGCTGGATTCCAACGGCAATATTCCTCAGTTTCTTCGCTTTGGAACATTCGGGTTTATACTGAGTATTCAGTAATTACTGAGTCTTCAGTAATTACTGTGTCTTCACGATTCTCAGTGTCTTAGAGACATGATGGGTCTTTCAGGATCTTCCGAGTCTTTCAGGATCTTCTGATTCTTCAGGTTTCTCTGAGCCTTCAGGTCTATCTGAGCCTTCAGGTCTATCTGTGCCTCAGTGTCAGTTTGACATACTGAGTCTCAGGTTTCTTGATTCATACTGAGTCTTCATATTCTCAGTTTCATCTCGAAGTCTTGATTCTCGGTTTCCTCTGAGTCTTCATAAACCCGGTTTCATCTTGAAAACCGGTTTCTTGAACCTTCTTGAATCTTGAATCTAACTTTGTTCTATATGTCTGCCGACTATACGGTTAAGAGATAATATCCTGAACACTCTAAAACTGAATCCTGACTCATCTTATCAAGATTATCCTGAACATGTCATACTCAGGGGTTTTGGGATCTAATCAAAATCCTCTTTATTAAATTCATTTCCTAACAATTTCCCCATTTTTGATGATGCCAAAACCATCTTGTTACAAAAACACTTAACCTATACTCAGGTTTCAGTTTTTCCTATTACAAGAATGGTAAATCTCTCAATAATTACTTCAGCAATGAATCTCCCAACAATTTCATCACCAAACAACAATAATCAGGCATATCAAATATAAAGACATGTAAAAAGATAATGAGGTATTATCTTTGAGCATAAAGATAAAGTTTCATTGATGTATGATAGACTATTACAGTTTACAATGAACTTATCAGAAAATAAAGACAAAAACATAAAGAATTACAAGTCTTCAGTCTTGGTCTTCAGTCTTCTTTGTTCTTACCTTTCGGCTCTTCATTCCTCTTTACTTGGACTTTATACGATCGGGCATATCTTGACACTTTCATCGACCGTGAGTTGAGTTCTTGACTTCGGACATCCCGACCCTCGGTCTCTTGACCTATCTTGAGTCTCGATTCACTTTTCTTTCTTGAGTCTCGGATCCGGTTTACTCAAGCTATCGATTTCTTCTTTGCGCGATCGATCATTTCGATTGATCGGATCAACACATCTTTAGATCAACATATCGGGATAAGATCGGTCATCATATTAGGTTAGTATATCGGGTTATCATATCGATCTCGATCACGTCGATTTCGATCGATCTCATCCGCTCATCTTACATTACGCAACCTTCTCTTCTAATTTGCTGGATTTAGCTTTTCTTCGCCGATTTTACAGTTCATCGGTTTAACTCCGAACTCATCTAACTTTCATCGATCTCGTCGGTCTTGTCTGCTGACTTTGTCTCGATCTCGATCATCTACCGATTCGTGAGTTCCCCTCAACTTTGTTCTTCGTTCCCCTCAACTTGTTTATCGTAAATTAGCTTGACTAACACAAGTTGATAATGTTTTGACATCCTTTTAGATAATGACGCCTAAACATCAAAATATATGCATCTTTAAAGAAACGGGTTTTCTTTAAAAAGATCAGTTCAGGTGTTCACTTTGAAATTAGTGAACTTTAGAACTCTGCTCGATACCACTTGTTAGGCCGGTTTGGGAAAACCCATTTTCTTGGCGTGGGAAGCGAACATGTCGTGCGATGCATATAAAAATAGGGGTGAAGGAATGGTGATTCCAGATTTTTGCGTTTTAAGCTCATGTGTTGTGTCTTGCTTATAATCGAATGCATATGACAAGCTAAGAACATAAAGCGATAAATAACACAACAACGTATAGTGGTTGGAGACTCAAGCTCCTACATCCACTCTCCGCATTCTAGAAACTCCTTCAAACACTTCCTAAGGTTTTTCGACTACCTCATGTAGTTTACTAACCTTTCTACTTTGAGCTTTCACTACCTCTGTGGTTTACTAACTCAAAGCCCTGCGGACTTATCACCCTCTCGGGCTCGCCTCTAGATGTTTAACGAGTTCACACACTCAAGCGGGACTTATCACCCTCACTCGGGATTGCCTAACAACTACCTCACTTCGCTTCACCTTTGGTTATCTCTTTACGAGAATGGGTTTGGGTTTGGTGTTGTCTCCAACTATGGTGAGATTTTCCCTTACATTTGTTTTAGCCTCAATGCTAGGATGGGAAAATCTCTCTAAGCTTAGGATACATCGTGGGTTGCTTAGATTGGGTTCTAGAACACTCTTGAACATATTTGTATATCTACAGACTTGTGTTCTAGGGTGGGAATGCTTGACTATAACGCTCTTGGCTCTGTAGCATCTTGTGCATATTCTCCACACTTAATTTGATGGAAGATCTTGTATTTATAGTGTGGATTTGAATGTTACCGTTGGAGAGAATCACATTCAAATCCATACTATTCTTTTACAAGTCTGCGACTTTTCGGTGGTTGTCTTCTCTCATTTGGTCGCGTTATTTGGATTCAGCGGCTATATTCCTCGGTTTTCTTTGGCCGGAACATTCGGGTTTATCTTGAGTATTGATAATTCTTGAGTCTTCGATTCTTGTGTCTTCAGGATTCTCAGTGTCTTAGAGACATACTAAGTCTTTCAGGATCTTCTGAGTCTTTCAGGATCTTCTGAGTCTTCAGGTTTCTCTGAGCCTTCAGGTCTATCTGAGCCTCAGTGTCCGTTTAACATACTGAGTCTCAGGTTTCTTGATTCATACTGAGTCTTCATATTCTCAGTTTCATACTGAGTCTTCAGATTCTCAGTTTCACTCTGAGTCTTCATAAACTCCAGTTTCATACTAAAACTTGATTTCTTTGAAGCCTTCTTGAGTCTTGAATCTAACTTTCATTCTATATCTGCCGACTATACACGGTGCAGATAATATCCTGAACACTCTAAAACTGAATCCTGACACATCTTATCAAGATTATCCTGAACATGTCATACTCAGGGGTTTTGGGATCTAATCAAAATCCTCTTTATTAAATTCATTTCCTAACAAACTGTTTAAAAGAAAAGCGTTCATCGGCGTGAGCGAGACACTTCTTTGGCATCTAAGATTGGGTCATATAAATCCAAAGAGGATC
Organism: Stenogyne calaminthoides; assembly: GCA_037126765.1. Classification (NCBI taxonomy): domain Eukaryota; kingdom Viridiplantae; phylum Streptophyta; class Magnoliopsida; order Lamiales; family Lamiaceae; genus Stenogyne; species Stenogyne calaminthoides. The sequence continues at coordinate 2,837,327 of JBBCBC010000044.1, forward strand.
AAAGGTTGGTGAAAGGCGGTTCACTAGAGCTTCTTCAAGTTGAACCGTTTCCAAACCCGCGAATCATGTTTGGAGGGTAAAAAATGACCAAGAGGGCATTTGGAGCCAAGGGAATAGGGCCAAAGAAGTGTTAGAGATCGTTCACGGATGTATGTGGTCAATGTCAACCAAAACAAGAGGAGGTTATGAGTATTTTTGTCACTTTTATTGATGATTACTCAAGGTGCGGTTACATTTTCCTTATGAAGCATAAATCGAGACCTTTGAGAAATTCAAAAGAATTTAAGGCTCAAGCGAGAGAATCATATGGAAAAACGTATCAAGTCTCTACGATCGATCGTGGAGGCGAATACCTCGGCGATGAGTTTTTGAACTACTTATCGATGAAGGGATTGTATCCTAGCTCCTTTGCACCGGAACCCCTCAACAAAAGCGGGGTTGCAGAGCAAAAAAATAGAACTCTTTTGGAAATGGTTAGATCAATGATGAGTTATGCGGATCTTCCCAAGTCGATTCGGGGTCATGCCTTGGAAACAACGACTTACATTACGAACTTGGTGCCATCCAAATCGGTTCTCAAAACTCCCAAAGAATTGTGGACGGGCACATGCCTAGTATGAGACACATGAGAATTTGGAGGTGTCCGCCCACGTGTTGGACAAGGAAGCGGAATAAAATGGATCCTCGGTCGGTTAAGGTAAAATTTGTTTGTAGGATACCAGGGAACAAAAAGGGTGTATGTTCTATAGTCTGAAGATCAAAAGGTGGTCATAAGCACCACTTTAGATTTTTGGAAGAAGACTATATAAACGAAAAGAAAACCCAGTGAGATTACCTTAAATGAGCTTAGAGGGCAAACCTCGATTACAATTTTGTACTAGATGATATACCAAACGATATGCTTTCTGGCCGGAGCCTAACCGTAGTGGGAGGGTTGTTAGACGACAGAGAGATTCATGGGAATAGGAGAGTCCTCGGACTGATTCGGGAAAAAGACCTAATCAGACCCATGGACATATGATGAGGCACTCCAAGATAAGGATCAGATTCTTGGCAAGCGGCAATGAAAGCCAAAGTGGGTTTTATGTTTCATAATAGAGTGTGGGAGCTAGTCGAACCACTTAATGGGGTCAAATCCATTAGATGAAAGTGGGTATATAAGAGGAAAAGAGGACAGGACGGGAAGGTTGAAACCTTTAAAGCAAGACTAGTGGCGAAAGGTTACACTTTCGAGAAAGAAGGGATCGATTATGAGGAAACTTTTTCGCCCGTGTATGCTTAAGTCCATCCGTTTCTTTTATCGATTCTTTGTGCATTTTTGACTTTGAAATCGGCAAATGGATGTCAAAGGCGGCTTTCCTTAACGGAAGTCTTGATGAAGAGATCCATATGCAACAACCCCAAGGCTTCATTGAAACAGGCCAAGAACACCAAGTTTGTAAGCTCAAGAGGTCCATTTACGGACTCAAACAGGCATCCAGAGCTTGGAACCAAAGTTTTGATCATGTAATAAAGTCTTATGGGTTTGATCAAAAGCGAGTTTTAAAGTTATTGTGTATAAGAAGCGTCGAAGCTGCATTGGTATTCTTAGTACTATCGTAGATAACATTGTGATCATCGGGAACGATGTGAAGGTGTTATCAGGCGTAAGGGCATGGCTTTCAAAAGCAGTTTGATATGAAAGACTTAGGAAAACCCGGACACATCCTTGGGATCAAGATCACTTTCGAGATCGCAAGAAAATGATGATCGGGTTATCATGAAGTTTCATATATAGACAACTGTCTTGAAACGCTTGACATGCATGATTCAAGAAAGGATTCGTACCTTTCGGACTTGGAATCCATCTATCAAGAAAATGTCCCCTAAGGCGCAAGAGGAGCTAGATGACATGAAAGGCATTCCCCGTGCCGGTACCAGGAAACCTTATGTATGCAATGCTGTGTACGAGACCGGATATCTGTTTTTGCCGTAGGCATGGTAGCAAGATATCAAAGTAACCCAGGGAAAGCGCATTGGACGACAGTTAAAAACATTCTGAAGTGTCTGAAAAGAACTCGGGATAGAATGTTGATTTATCAGTCAGGTACTCCAATCCCCATCGGCTACACGGACTCGGATTTCCAATCAGATTTAGATTCCAGAAATTATCTGCCTCAGTTAGTGTGTTTCCATTTGGGAAGTGTAGCCACCAAATGGACGAGTGTGAAGCAGAAATGCATCACTGACTCAACCATGGAAGTCGGGTAAGTAGCTGCTTGTGAAGCAGTGAAAGAACCGATTGGGCTCTAGATCTTCTTAGTGGACTTGGATGGTGTTCTGAATTTGTCTAGCAATATACGCTGGGGCGGTTTGCAAATTCAAGAGAACCAAGAGTCCACAGAGGTCAAACAAAGCACACTAAAGGAAAGACATCTTATACGAGAAATCGTTAAGAGAGGAGATATAGATGTGGCAAAGATAGCGTCTGAGGACAGCCTAGCAGATCCATTCACAAAGAGTCTGCCTCTGAATACATTCGAGAGACATGTGGGTGGAATGGGTGTCAAGACCGTTGCCAATCTGCTTTGAGTATAAGTGGGAGAAATTATTAGGTTCGTGCAGGTGACATTAGATGTCACGGACTACACGAGACATGTTGTAGTATACTTAAAAGCAGACTTTGAGTATAAGTGGGAGATTGTTGGAATTATACTGAAAAATATGCTTTTTACTTTGTATAATCGAAACTGAATTTCCGGACTTATTTACTGAAATAAATTGTTTATCACTGATGCTTTAAATATGATTGAATGTTACATATATTTCTTGCATAAGCTGTTCAATAATTAAATGACGTGTTACATTGTAGTTAATTTAGTGATACGAGATCACGAGAAGATTAAATTAACGATCCTTGTAACTAAAAAAGTACGCCATTCACGACCTAGATGGAAATGAACAACCCATCACGAAAGGTTGAGGTGTAAGGCTCGATTGGTTTGTCTTGACCAAGAGATTACACTAGTGCATGGTGATGCCTTTGAATAGGACCTCTGAGGATGATAAATTCTTCAGAACTGAACAAGGAAGAATTAGACCTTAGTGGTTCGTTGTTTCTTAATCTTCGTCCCTTAAATATGATCACGTGGGATTGGTAACTATTGCTTTGACTTATCATGGGTAGCGAATCAAAGAGATTCAATACTTTTTATCTTGGGCAATATTATTGGTCACGTGTGATTCTTAAGATTTATCTGAAGAATCGTGTGCAAATCACGCTTGTTTGATTTGCCCCTGGGGAGGTTCATAAGCTTTATCATACCAAATCTTGCAAGTGGAATTAGTTTCGGTATGGATAATAATGTTGAACCGTTTCTTGACCAAGGACAAAAGATATTAATTAGCGGAAAAGCTATTTCAGTGGCTTGAATTAATTAATGGGCTAGATAATCTTAAACACGGGAAATAATGACCGGGAGCCATATTGACTGTAATATGGGTTAAGATGGATAGTGTAATATTAATTATGTAGTGGGATTAATTAATATTTATGGGCTTGAATTATATTGTGGCTCAATATTAGATATTCAAGGTCCATTAGAAGGTCCAATCTTAATTCTCCTAAAGGCCCCCTGAGTAGCCCAACAAATAGTCCAATAACTGAAAAAGGTGATTAAAATAAAATAAATATTGTTGCTTATTTTTCCCAAGTAAATTTCAAAATTATAGATATAGTAGGGAGAAAGATTTTCTTTGAATTTTGTTATGGAATGAAGATATGTATTCTTGGAATATAAGATTATCTCATTAAATTCAAGAAATCTCCCACTTGGTTATCTATATAGAATTTTCAAAAATTTGAAGATAATGGGCAAGAAAGATTTTCTTGATTTTCTTGAAAAGATATTATGGAAGATATGTATTTCTTGAAATACAAGAATATCTCATAAATTCAAGAAGATCTAAATCTTGGAATCTTGCATCATTAATTTTCGAAAAATCCATAATTAGAGGAGGTGGGATTTTTGTGGAATATTTTAATTATGGGAAAAAGAATATAGGAGATATATTCAAGATTTCTTGGTGATCAAGAAAAGTCTTTTCCCACATTGGTTTTCTACTGAAAAAATCGACCACCTCTCTCCTATAAATAGGGGATGATTCTTTCATTCCCAAGTACAATTCCATGTGCTGGAAAAATTAGTAAATCCACAAAGGTGGTGCAACAAAGTTTATTTTTTTTATTTTGTTAATTGTTCGACAAGTGTCCTTCCACCGGATAGTTGAGCAAGGACAAAGGGAATACTTGGGAAGTCCTTTTGGTTAGTCCGTCCAACCGAATTCACTGCCATCCCGAGAGGTACGTTCACTTAAACCCGTAGATTCCGCATGCGTAGGTTTTTACGTGGCTTATTATATGCATGATATGTTGTTGCAATTATTATTTGAATTAATATAGGATTAATTCATGCTAGTAATAATTAAAGAATTAAATTTGTATTTAAATATTCATCCCGAATAGATCTGTGCAACTCATTCCCCAACAAGGGAAAAGGATTATAATCAACAATTTCATCAGAAGAAATAACATGATGCAATTGATCAGAAACACATGTAGAGAGCTTTTCTAGAAAAGAATAAACTTGCTCATGGAAAACAACATTTTTGGAAACAAAATTTTTCCCTGTTTGCAAATCAAGCAGTCTGTACCCTTTCATGCCAAAAGGATAACCAAGTAAACAACATTTTATTGCCCTGGGATCAAATTTAGACCTATGAGCAGTTAAAGTATTAGCAAAACAAAGACATCCAAATTTCTAAGATAAGAATAATCAGGAAGCTTGTTGTTTAACAATTCAAAAGGGGTTTTGTTTTGTAAAACAGAAGAGGAAGTCTGTTAATCAAGTGTGCAGCTGTTTGAACACAAAAATTCCAATATTTCAGAGGAAGATTGGATTGAAAGAGTAAAGACCTAGCAACTTGAAGCAAGTGTTGGTGTTTTCTCTCAACCAATCCATTTTGTTGTGGTGTTTCAACACAAGAGGTTTGATGAATAATGCCCAATTGGTGATAGAAATCAGAAAGTATAAACTCAGTGCCATTATCACTTCTCAAAACTTTAATTTTAGCATTAAACTGAGTTTGTACCATGTTTGAAAAAAATTCTAAAGCATGTTTGACTTCACTCTTAGCTTTGAGTAAATACAACCAAGTCACCCTACTGTAGTCATCAACTATGGTTAGAAAGTACATATGTTTGGAAACAGACTCAATGGAGAAGGGTTCCCCAAACATCACATTGAATTAAATCAAATAAAGCGGTAGACACAGAAGTACTTAAGGGAAAAGGCAATCTCTTTTGTTTAGCTAAAGGGCAAATCTCACACGCTTTAGTACTCACAGGAGTAGCATGTACATTCAATTGCTTAATCTGAAACAACTTCTTAGAAGATGCATGCCCTAGTCTAGTATGCCATAATGCAAAATCAACAACATTAGAAACAATGGAGTTAGCACACTTTACAGGTTTAGCAATCTTCAAACAATAGAGACCTCCACTTTGTTCAGCAGAACCAATCACCTTCAAGGTGTTGTTGTCCTGCAAAACACAATGTGAGGAAAGAAAGCTCACAGTACTGTTAGAGTACCTAGTCAAATGAGAAATAGAAAACAAGTTGAATGAAAACTCAGGCACATACAGAACATTATAAAGTGTGAGAAACTCATTTAAAACAATATTTCCCATGAAAGTTGCAGTTGTAAAATCATCATTTGGAAGTTTGATTTTGACATTAGAAGGCCCAGGGACAGAAGTAAACAAATCTAAACTATGCACCATGTGATCAGTTGCCCCAGTGTCAAGAATCCAAGAGTATTTATCAGTTGTCATAAAATTAAAACAAGAATGAATACTGTGTTACTGCGCAGAAACAGGAGGCACATCAGACAACTGATTTGCTTCAGTAAAAGCACCAGCTACAAAATGTTGACCTGGACCCTCTGGACATTTTTGCATCTTAGCATAGGCCATGAACTGTTCAAACATATCCTGATTGAACATAGGATTTGAAGCTACTGGTCCCTCATAAGAAGACACACTATTAACATTGTTGCTTACTGAACTTGACCTTTCTAGGCCCTTTCCAACAGTGGATACCCAATGAAAGTGAAAAACATCTATGTATAGTATGCCCCGGCCACCACAATGGTACGTGACTTCACCAATGCCTTCTTGTCCTTATAGAACTTATTGTTTCTAGCTAGCATATCAAATGTAATCGGTGGTGACTAAGAATGAATCGAGATTTTTAAGGCTCTCAGGATTCTTCTTGATGCAACATAGAAAAAGACTTTGGACAATGTCAACGTAGAGGACTGTAAAAGTATATGAGACCTTATAGCAGAGTAGGACTCATCTAAGCCTACCAAGAATTTAACTATGGCATCCCTTTCTTGAGTCCTAGCAAGCTTCCTAGGCAAATCACAAGTACAACCTTGACCATCGCACCCACAAGAACAACGTAAAAGCCGGCTTTAAATCCGAACCACTCATCCCATAATGACTTAAACATATTATAGTAAGACACCATGGATTTTGCGAGCCCTTAGAAATTGCACTTAAAGACTTTTCGGCTCATATACACGAGTATCATCGGAAGGAGAATACGATGTGCGGCTTTCATCCCATACATCTTTAGCGCAGATGAAATAATCCAGTCTTCTTTATCTCGGCTTTATGGAATTGAGAATCCACATCAACACGAGGTCATTGGCACGCACCAGCGATGAGATGACCTGTCATCGTCTTCGGAAGGAGCAGAAGCTAAGCCGTCGATTAGAGGAGCTTTGTTCTTGACACTCAAGGCTCGCTTAACAAGATGGCTCCTTTGAATGAAATTAGTACCATCCAATGGTTCCATAACAATGGAAATCGTTGGGTTGTCATTAGGGTGCAACGCCATGAGATAAAGGATTTTCAGCGGGGTTCAAAAAGCGTAGTTAAAAGTCGCCATAGAATCGAAATCGAGCGTAAATCGTGATAGACACGAACAAATTGAGTATAAAACCCAAAGAAAAGATTGAAGAAAGATCAAGGTCGGGTGAAAATTGAAAGGAGCGGATCGAATTTCAATCGAAATCACAATGATTCAATCGAAAACCTAAGCATAACAATTGAAAAGAATCAAGAATCAGAAAACCGATACCATCTTGATATTGAAAGAATTCATTGAAGAAGATGAATAGAAAGTATATTGAAGATAAAGATGGTTTTACAACTGAATGAAATGATACAAAACCGTGAATCAGGATGAGAACAATTCTAATCTATATATAATACACTTACAGTATTAGTTGGTGTACTGTAAGGTATTACTTGATGTTGTAACTAAATTCTAACTAATTTTGAACTAATAATAAACTATATTGACTAAGTCAATGTTAACAAGATACTATCCTTTGTCTATACTCATATACTTATCATAAAAATCATCTTATGTCCATTAATTTAATGAGAGAAAAATTTCCGAAAACCTTTAAAACAAGACCTTGTCAAGCTCAATTAAGATAGTTTTAGTTTTAACTCACTTCATCATAAATTGCCATTACTTTTAATTAACGGAAACGTGCGTAGATGGCAACTGAAATAGCTATATATACTATATCATGGCTATCTTCTTTTAGAAAATTGGCCCTTCCTTTTTTTTTAAAGTTCAGAGTTTCACATGTCACTTAAACCTCTATATAACCACCTTAACTAAAGATGTTAAAAGTATTACCCATTTAAACTTAAAAAATCAAGGTTTACGACTAAATTTTTGCAGGCCCGATTATTATAAACCGCTAAGGCCCTAAACCTTTAGCCGAAATTCCATAGGGCGAGAACCCGTAGGGGTTAGGGTCAATCAAATCAACTCGTTTAATATTTATTTTAAATTAACGTTAATATGATTATATAATAATTTATTTTTTATACATATTTTTTACATGAAATGAGTTAAAACTTAAAAGACAACATTTAAATCAATTATAAATAAAAATATTAAGTAACATCAATTTGAGTATTAAATAGTGTCATTTCTTTAAAAAAAAAATCAAAATTTGGCTGATCGTAGAGTTTAACCCGTTTAACATCCTCAGAAACCTTAATGGAAACTCACACCTTAGATATATTCATTCCACCACACGCACAATACCAATCACACAAAATGCATGGCAGATACTCTTTTTTTATAATTGAAGCAGAATAATGTAGTTGTGGCAATCCTTCGCATCTTGTCAGAAAGATCAGCCTAGCACTGCAAATCTTGTAATAAATAGAGTTTAAATCACAAATGGTCCGATACTTTGGCCTCAGAAAAAAATTAATTCTACTTTTTTTTTTTGCCATCGATTTAGTCCCATAACTTTGATAATATATGTACAATATCGTCCCAAAGCACGCTGAAAAATTCAAAATTAAGTCTTTTTCGCCGATTGAAATTGAGGGTTTACTGGGACTGCCACGGGCCAAGTCGTATTGGCTGCTTAAGCCAGTCATCCCCTTCCTCCTCTCTTTCGATCTTTCACTTGTTTCTCACATGCCTATCTCTTTTTTTTCGCTCAAATTTCTCATCCGAATCAAACTCGTTATGTTTCTTCACCTCATTCCCTTTGGGGATTATAATTTATAAAATATTTTATTACACTTAATTAAACCCAAATCTCTCACCTTAATTAACTTCAAGCAATTAAGCTAGACCAATGTTCTTTATTAAAAAAAATAAAAACTAGACCATGCATGTGCGCCTTTGATTCTGATTGTGAAATAAAAACAACTAGATCATGTGCTTTGATTGTGAAATGAAATTATGAAACCTGTCACTACTAAATAATACTGCCTCCTGCTATGCTGCCATGGGCCTTCCCCATTTTTAAGGACCAGTTTTACAACCAAATTTATTCGAAAAAAGATCAACTTTTATATTATTCATTGTTAGATTTATATAAAATTTAAAGGTCCTGCAACCTATTCACTAATGAATAAAAACTAATGGTGAAAAATTCAAAAGTTTTTCTTTTCGTTAATTTTGTGATGATTTTGAGTTTCTGCTGAATAAATTTAACACCTATTATAAAATAATTCTGAAAAAATCTAAATATAATATTTTTTTTCAATTTATTCAAATTTTTAAAAGGCATGAAAATGATGTCAGTGGCAAATAATTTTTACTCCCTCCGTCCTAGATCCAATGTCACAGTTGACTTTTATACACGTTTTTGCGAGCGAGTTTTGTATTAGTAATTAAAATAATAAAGTGACTTTTACCCCTCCTTAAAAATCATTTTATCATTTCAATTACTAATGCAAAACTCGTTCATTAAACTACGTACAAATAGTAAATGTGACTTCGAATCCTAGATGGAGGGAGGGAGTACATATTAAAGAAAAACATGTTATTTTGATCTTTATTTATTTTCATTATCATCTGAATAGCAATTATTTTCCTTATCCACGGGTACAGCTACAACAGTCAACAACCACACCAAGAAATTAAATGGGATGATTGCAACAGTTTTAAAAATCACTAACTACCAACCACCTTTCCAGAAATGTCCCACAATATTTATGTATGTATTCAGTTCCCCACCACCATTCACACACTACAGATCCACAAACACACACACAACCATAAATCATTGATCATCTGAATTACCAATCACAGAAATGGCAGATAATAAGCTACCACTTGTGACAAGATTCAAACTCGGGGTATCATCGTTGGCTACGCGTGTTTACACGCGCAGCGATGGCACCATCAACCGCAGTCTCTTCAACCTCGTAGACATCAAAACCTCCGCCCCTGCAACCAAACTCATAGACAATGTCTCTGTTTCCACTTCCGATGTCCAAATAGACCCCTCCCGCACTCTCTGGTTCCGCCTTTTCACCCCAACTGTCACAGAAACCAATTCAGAAGTTAAACTGCCTTTAATTGTGTACTACCACGGCGGTGGATTCACGAGTTATGGGCCGGATACCAAGACATTTGATGATCTATGTAGCAATTTGGCTGCAAAAGTACCTGCGGTTGTAGCGTCCGTCAACTACCGTTTGGCGCCAGAGCACAAGTACCCGAGTCAATATGAGGATGCCTATGATGCCTTAAAATTCATCGATACACAGAATACCGCAGTTTTACCTGCGAATACTGACCTCAATAGCTGTTTCATAGGAGGAGATAGTGCCGGAGCCAACATAAGCCATCATGTGATAGTAAGAGCTCTCAAGAATGGTGACCAGTTCAACAAAGTAAAGATCACCGGACTTCTGGCTGTTCAACCGTTTTTTGGAGGGGAAGAGCGGACAGAATCAGAGTTGAGATTGACAGAAGCGCCTAGGATCAATGTGGAAAGGACGGATAAGTTGTGGAGGGACTTTTTACCGGAGGGTGCAGACAGAGATCACCCTGCGGTCAACGTGTCTAAAGGTGGATCCAACTCTGAGGCTGCTAAAGAGTTGAAGAATCTTGAAGAGTTCCCACCTACTTTGGTAATTGTGGGAGGGGATGATCCGTTGCAAGATTGGCAGAAAAGATATGCTGAATGGTTGAAGGAGTGTGGAAAGGAAGTGGAGCTGACTATGTATCCAAATGCATTCCATGGATTTTATGCATTTCCGGAACTGCCTGAGTATTATCTGTTATTTGAGAGGCTGACAGATTTTATCAAGAAAGTTGTGCATCCCAAGTGAGTTTCATGCCAGAAGAGAAGAGGTATGTTGATTTGCATAATTAGGGTTTTACTTTCCAAGTTTTTTTAATAATTGAAGCTGAATAATGTAATCTTGGCATCTGGCAATACTACTGCAAATGTGTCATTGTTCTTGAAAGAGATATTGGCTATGTAAATTGTAATGCATATATGAACAATATCTTCTCTCTCTCTCTCTCTCTCTCTCTGTGCAATGAAATGTGTGTTATCATGAAAAACAGTGCAGAGATCACACATAATAGCATCAAGAAAATTAAATAACTTAATGAAATTAAAAATATATAAATGTTGAATGGTTGAAGAGTTGTGGAAAGGATGTGGAGCTAACCATGTATCCAAATGCAGGACATGGATTTCCAGAAGTGCCCGAGTTTGATTTATTATTGCAGAGGCTGAAAGATTTTATCAGAAACATGTGTAGCCCAAGTGAAGTTCCTGCAAATAAGATTATATTCAGAAACATAGTATAAGTGGAGCTTTATTCTCCCAGAATTTCTTATGATTGAAGCTGAAAAATGTAATCTTGGCACGCCTACTAATTCGGCCAAATACATATATGAACAATTCCTCCATTTTTATGCAATTAAAATTTTACGAATTTAAACGAGGATACATGAAAAACAACGGCAGAGATCATGCTATAGCATCAATGGAACATCAAAAGAAAGATGGTATTTTCAAATTGGACAAAATGTTGTGCAAATAATGTCCATATAAAGAAGTATAAAGCACTGCAATATTGCCCATTTCCTTCAGGCATTTATCGAACGTCTCCTTCGCTCTATCAATTATACCAGGAGTAGATCTAGTGTGAAAATTTTCATGTATGAAAAACTATAAAATCGCCCTAAATCATGACATATTCGGGCCGGGTGAACCATCTACACCCTAAACATTAAATAATTGAACCCTAAATCCTAAATCATGACCTATTAGGGCCGGGTGAACCATGAACCACTCGGACCGAGTGAACCATGAACCACTCAATTTTATCTTACCTTTACCATATACAGAATTTATTTGTAAATAAAAGTTTTTTCATGTATACAATTTTTTATACTAGACATTGTCTTATACCAGCAATGTGCCTCATACCTTGAATACGAAAATATATGCATCGTGCATGAATAGACACTAACATATAATTCAACAGTAAAACATATATATTTAACGATTAAACGTATTTTTTTAGCAATTGATCAAATGATTACGATATGAAATTTTGTTCAAGTTAAAAGACGTGCTTTTTCAACAGGCTAAACCCGTGAATATTTTAATGAAATTAAAATTCTAGGAAAAAATTAAATTCCTTCAATTCTCAAACGAATCTTCGTCGGCTCTATCAATTCTCTTGAATAGAATTTAATCCACAAACTTTATGTATCTTAAATAAGGCAGTCAAACATTTTGACATCAAGTACTAGGGAGTTGGGCCAATTTTAAGCATAGATTAATTTACTATTTGGGCCGATAATAGGCCCAAGTCTGCTGAGGGGACCCAATCCTAGTACTTTTTATTACTCAAGATATTAAATTATTAATGGATAAATATTTCATTCACCCCACAAAAATAGTCATAATTTCCTTTTAATGTATCCCAATTATAGTCCTTTATGTATTAGAAATGTGTAAATTGCTTAAAATGCCTCTATATTATTTTTAAAAAAGTCTTTATTACTCCCTCCGTCCGATCTTGTTTACACTATTTTTTTTTTGGCGTCCCAATCTTGTTTACACATTTTCTTAAGTGGAAATACCCACTTTATGATTCATTTTACTATGAGACCGTCTCACACAAATGTGTGTTTTTAATTTGTATAAAATTCAAAATAATTGTTATACCCGAGTTTCTCACTATTTATTGGCTAATATATTTCATGTTTTGCATGCATTTTATATTATTTACGTGCTAATATTATTTATGTGATATTTTTTTTACTCTGCATTATTTATCTTGCGTTTAAATTGTTTTAAAAGTTGAACTATTTGTTAAAATCATACGTGGTTAGTGGTGCCTAGTACCCTTAATTGAGGGTTTAGTGATGTTTGTGTGCTTAATACACATTGTTTGATTTTTGGTGGTACAATTAAATGCAAATAGTTGGATAATTAATGATATTAATTAAATACAATTAAAATATGATAAATATATTAATTATGTGCTATATACGTATAGGTATATATATGTATGGCTTCAACTATATATGTGTGCTTATTAATCGTTGTGTGAAACAATTACAATATAAAAATATAATAATTAGTCCACTATTAAAATTAAACTAAAGGAATGCTTCCTAGTTAAGAATGTATAAGGCGGTGCATTGAACTTTGCAAATATATCCATATTCCTTGCCCTTAAGCTGGTAACGACGGTTGGGTTATGGAGCATGAGTCGGAGAAGGGATGCAGCGCGCTCAAGGCGCTCGACCAGGGGGTTTGGTCGAGCATATCTGCTCGATCAAAGGTGCTCGAGCGGCGGCTGATCCAGGGTAGGCTAGGCGCTCGACCAAGGAGCTCGGTCGAGCACATCTGCTCGACCACGGGGCTCGGTCGAGCGCCCCGATGGGCCTGACTAGGGTTTCATTTAAATACTCTTTAACTTGTTTGTATCATGGTATCACTCATATTACACGAAAATAGTAGATCTCCTGGCTTGGTAGTGCCCCCAGACGTAGTCATTCCTGACGAACTGGGTAACCAAATTGTGTGTTCCTTTATGGTTATTCTGTTCATATCAAATTCTCTATAATTGCTAGCTTATTCCTAACAACTGGTATCTAGAGCTTTGGGTTCATAGGATCTGGTGGGAGCAATTATGATGGCTGAAGGGAAATCGTCGGTTGAGAAGTTTGATGGAACAGATTTTGGATTCTGGAAATTGCAGATTGAAGATTACATGTACGGTAAAGATTTGTATCAACCTTTGGGTTTAAAGCCAGAAGACATGAAGGATGATGAGTGAAAGTTGCTGGACAGGAAGGCGATGAGTGTGATCCATTTATCGCTATCCAGTAACGTCGCCCTACATACGGTGAAAGCAAAAACCACAAAGGAGATGTTGGAGATTTTGACTGAGATGTATGAAAAACCGTCTGCAGCGAACAAGGTTCATCTGATGTGGAGGTTATTCAACCTGAGAATGGCAGAGGATACTGTGGTAGCCAATCATCTCAACGAGTTCAATATGATCATAGCTCAATTGAGCTCGGTTGAGATTGATTTTGATGATGAGGTTCAAGCCCTAATTTTGTTGTCTTCTTTACCAGAAAGTTAGAGTGGGACGGTAACGGCTGTTAGTGCTTCAGCGGGTAAAGTGAAACTAAAATTTGATGAGGTTAGAGATCTGATCATGAGCGGAGAAATTCGCAGGAAATAGTTGGGTGTGGCCACAGGATCAACCTTGAGTGCGGGACACAGAGGCAGATCTGAATCCAAAGGGAAGCCAAATCGGGGTAGATCGAAGTCAAGGGGCAAAGATAAACCCAAGAAGGACAAAAGTCAAGTTGAGTGTTATAATTGTCATGAACTTGGTCATTACAAAATGGAGTGCAAGGCACAAGCAAAGACACAAGGGAATGCACCAAAGAAGAATGGCAACTCAGCAAACGCCGCCACTGATGAGGGCTCAGATGCATTAATCTTGAGCGTAAGCAGCCCATTAGAGTCGTGGGTGTTAGATTCTGGAGCATCGTTTCATTCGTGCAGCAGTGCTGACGTAATGGAGAAGTACACTTCCGGGAACTTTGGGAAGGTTTATCTAGCTGATGATGAGCCTTTGGAAATCAAAGGGAAGGGGAATGTTCAGATTAAGACACCAAATGGGACTATTTTGTAGTTGAAAGATGTGAGACATATTCCTGGATTGAAGAGGAATTTAATTTCAGTTGGGCAGCTTGATGATGATGGCTACAAGGTGACTTTTGGGTGTAACATGTGGAAGATATCCAAAGGTGTCATGGTAGTGGCTTGAGGCAATAAGGAGGGAACGTTGTATATGACAGGTAACACCCAGGACAGCATTACTCTTGCAAGTGAAAAAGGGAATGTAGATTTGTGGCATTGTCGTCTTGGCCACATGAGTGAGAAAGGGATGAAAGTTATGTGTTCGAAGGGTAAACTGCCAGACCTCAAGACAGTTGACATCGGGTTATGTGAGGACTGTGTATTTGGAAAACAGAAAAGGGTGAGTTTTTCGAAGGGAGGCAGAACTTTGAAGAAGCAGAAGCTGGAGTTAGTCCACAGTGACTTATGGGGTCCAGCACCAGTGACATCTCTTGGTGGAGCATCATATTACATGACTTTCATTGACGACTCTACGAGGAAGGTATGAGTTTATTTCTTGAAAAATAAGTCTGATGTTTTTTATGCTTTCAAGAAGTGGAAGGCCCTTGTAGAAACTGAGACGGGTCTCAAGGTGAAGTGTTTGAGATCAGATAATGGTGGAGAGTACGAGCTCCGTGAGTTCAAAGAATTCTGTGAGGTGAATGAAATTCGAATGGAGAAAACCGTGAGAGGAACCCCCCAGCAGAACGGTGTGGCAGAACGTATGAATAGAACCTTATGTGAACTTGCTAGAAGCATGAGATTGAAGTGTGGGCTGTCAAAGATGTTTTGGGCAGAAGCAGTCAACACTGCAGCTTACTTGATAAACAGAGGACCCTCAACTCCCTTGGAAAATGGCATACCAGAGGAGGCCTGGTCTGGGAAGGAGGTAAATCTGTCTTTTCTTTGAGTATTTGGGTGTGTTTCATATGTTCATGTTGATGCTACTAGTAGAAGTAAATTGGATGTTAAATCTGTTAAGTGTACGTTTGTTGGATATGGCGGTGATGAATTTGGTTATCGATTTTGGGATGAGGAAAACCGAAAGATAATTTGTAGTCGAGATGTCATATTTAATGAGCAGGTGTTGTACAAAGACAGGTTGGGGATATCCAAAGAAGGTGGTTCTGAGACTCAGGTTGTGGAGTTAGACATTTTGAACTCAGGTGGGAGCAAAGAGGTTCTAGATGATCATGAGATTGTTGAGGAAGAACCTAGTACACCACCACCAACAATTCCGCTGCGAAGATCCACGAGAGAACGGATATCTCCTGATAGGTATTCATCTTCTCTTCATTATTTGTTGTTGACTGATGGTGGTGAACCTGAATGTTATGCAGAGGCTATACGTAGTGAGCAGGTTAACAAGTGGAAACTTGCAATGGATGATGAGATGAATTCATTGATGACCAACGGAACTTGGGAGCTAGCTGAGCTTCCTAAGGGCAAGAAGGCACTGCATAATAAGTGGGTTTACAGAATCAAAGAGGAGGCGGATGGAAGCAAGCGTTTCAAGGCAAGACTGGTTGTAAAAGGGTTTCAGCAGAATCATGGTATTGATTATACTAATGTTTTTACTCCTGTTGTGAAACTAACTACTATTCGGTTAGTGTTGAGTTTGGTAAATGCAGAAAACTTGGTGTTAGAGCAGATGGACGTAAAAACAACATTTCTTCATGGTGACTTAGATGAGGACATCTACATGAAGCAACCAGAGGGATACTTGTCTAAAGGGAACAGTGAGCTTGTTTCCAAACTGAGAAAGAGCTTGTATAGCTTGAAACAAGCTCCTTTACAGTTGTACAAGAAGTTTGATGGGTTCATGCACGAGATTAAGTTCAATAGGTGTGAGGCTGACCATTGTTGCTACTTCAAGAGGTATGCATGTTGATAGCAGGCTCTAGTGCTCGGGAAGTGACCAAGTTGAACGAAAAATTATCTGAAAGGTTTGCTATGAAGGACCTTGGAGAGGCCAAGCAAATCTTAGGTATGCGAATCGATCGTGATAAGGTGGCGGGGAAAGTTAGGATACATAAAGAAAGTCTTGAGATTTAGTATGAAAGATGCAAAACCAGTTCGGGTCTCGTTGGGAAGTCAGTTCAAGCTATCCAACAAGGACTCACCTAGTAGCAAAGAGGAGCGGACCTACATGCAAAACACCCTGTATGCTTCGGCAATTGGCAGTTTGATGTATGCTATGGTGTGTGTTAGGAATTAAAGCAAGCAATTATAGAAGAAAATAATGCGCTAAAATTAAGGAACAAACAAAGGTTAAATCGAGAATGACTACGTGCAAGGGCACTACCAAGCCGAGAGAGATCTACTATATCGTATAAGATAGTGCAAGTAGTGCAAGATACAAGAAGTAAAACCCTAGATTTATCGTCTGGCCGAAAGGCCTCCGGAACCGCTCGACTAGGGCCTTTGGTCGAAAGTGGTTTTAGGAAGCGCCTATGTTTGCAAGAAGAAGGCCGAACATAAGACGAGCCATGGTCGGCGCCTCCGCAAATCTGCATTCGGTTTCATTTAGGCTCCATAACCCAACAATCTCCCACCGAAAGACCCTTTGGAGTGGAAGCGACCTCAACTAGGTTGAGCGTCTTGTCCTCCCTGGACTCATTGAACGTCTTGTTCTCCCTGGACTCATTCGAGCGTCTTCGGAAAGACTCCAACAATCCCAACAAGATTTCCAACCCAACTTCGTCTTCCAAATCTATCATCGGCGGTAAACCCAGCGGAGCAATGTTCAACGTTCGACTTGAATCCACACTTGATCCAAGCAACGTCCCCAACATCCTTCTCGAACTCGCATCACTCCACAAGACCGCAACTTTTGGACCCTCACGTCCATTCAATCAGCAATGCCCCTCAATGTTTTTTGGCCCCACAACATTCCTTGAATCAGCCACCGATTTCGCGACGAAGCCGCGTGTCTAGCGCCATCTTGATCTTGCATCAACCCGATCAACGATCTCGGCCCACGTGTGGCGCCCATCTTGATCTTGATGGATACAACGATCTCGGTACGTGTCAATGCCCATCTTGATCTTGCATCCAACCACCTCAGCGCCCCATACTCCATGAACGCCTCGGAACCCGTTTCGACACAGGGCTTTGTCGGCGGTTTTGACGGAATGCGTTCTCGGACGTTCGATGGTTGTGTAATGCGAGCGACAAAAGGATTTCCTTGACCATCATAATTGTTCTACCAAGATCCCTTGAGCCCGATGCTCTAATCGGTTGTTAGAATTAAACAAGCAATTATGGAGAAAATAATGGAACAACGGAATTTAAAACGATTTGGTTACCCGGTTAACAACCGAAGGGGGCACTACCAAGCTAGGAAGATCTCTTATATTCGTATAAGATAGTGCAAGTAGTGCAAGATACAATGGGGGAGTTTGGGGGTTATTTATTCAGATTTGGCCCATCTTGGCGAAACCCTATTACGTCGAAAAACTCGACCCGGGGCCTTTGGTTGGCGGGAGCGAGCTTCGACTTTATGATTTTTGACAAGTAAGCTTCGATAAACATAAGTGCTCGACCACGAATGTTCTCTGATTAGGTTTCGTTGAGGCTCCATAACCATCAAGGTGTGTACAAGACCGGATATTGAGGAGCGGTGGGAGTTATTAAGCAGGTTTATGGGCAATCTGGGTAATCAACATTGGGAGGCGGTGAAGTGGATCCTTAGGTACTTGAGAGGTCCTCTTGAACAAGCTTTGTGCTTTGAGGGCAAAAATGTTGAGTTGGCGAGGATATGTTGATGCAGACTTGGCATCAAATGATATTAGGGTATGTGTTTACTTTCGATTGGTACACCAATATCTTGGGAGTTGTTCGATCATTGAAGAAAAATGCGTTGCGAGAATATTTCGTGTGAGTTGGGAAGGAGCAAAAAGGATAGTATACGTATAGTGACAATCGAGTGCTATTCACTTGGCAAATAATTCGGCCTTTCACTTGACAAGTTGAGGTATCATTACATTTGTTACCTCATTGAGAACAAGATCTTCTGGTGATGAAGATCCGAGGAAGTGAGAATCCAATATTGTTGGTCCGGTGTAAAGAGTCTTGCGTGTATGGGGAAGGCGTGTTAGTTGTTTTTAAAACTTTTCTAAGCGAGGTCACTTGGGTCGGATAATCACGAAGATTAGGTTTTTTTGAGATCATTTCGAGTCAAAGTCCGGTGATCCCGAGCCGCTTTCGAGATACCTCGAGATAATCGAGTCTGATTGAGAGATCTGAGTTGCTTGGAGATAACTAAGAACCCTCGGAAGAAATGCGTTTTCTCGATCAAGAATGGTTGGTACTTAGTTTATATTTTTTGAAAACCTTCCTTTATGAAATAGTGATTTATCTTTGTGATTCACTTATGCAACTTCTCGGATTGTTTCCAAATGATGAAAAGTATGCTTTCAAAAACAAGTTAATCAACGGATAAGCACAAATTGCAATAAAGAACACGACAATTTATAGTGGTTCGGAGACTCAAGCTCCCTCGTCCCTCTCCTTACAGAGAAATTCACTATCAACTTCGAGCTTTACGACTACCTCGTAGTTTACTTACTCAACTCGACCATGAGTTTTTCGACTACTCCCGTGGTTTACTTTTCAACCCGACCTTGAGTTTTCATTACCTCCGTAGTTTACTTACCCAATCACACACTGAAAGACTACCCCAGGGCTTACTAACTTCTCCTCTTAGAGCTTTCGACTACTCCGCGTGGTTTACTAACTCTTTACAATACTTCTCACCCAACAAACACACTCAACTACCTTCACAAGGGTTTGGGGTTTTTGTTGGTTTCAACTAGGATGAGATATCCTTTACAATGAAGCACAATGCAAAGGGTTAGGATATCTCGACTAAGCTTTGGATAAATCTTATCGAGCTAGGCTTAGTATAGTGAGCTCTCTTCAATGTAGAAGCACTTGGGAAATTCTAAGTTTTTGAGTGCTTTCACTTTGCAAGAATAAGTTTGAGCTCTTGAGTTGCGTATAAATTTCCGTAACCTTACAATGTAGAGGGTCATGAGTATTTATAGGCATACACCAAGGTCACTTTTGAAAACTATCCGTTGGAGAGATAACCGTGAGTTCCCTCTTGTGATAAACGGCTATATTTAGGGTTTGATACTCCCAATCGTTTTTAGGCAATAGCCTTTCATGTAGGTCTTCACTTTTTTTTTTTTTGGAACTTACCGTACATCGACATCTTTTTAAGCATCGTTATAGTCTGGTGTTGTCTTCCTCCTTTTGACTTTTGTCTCGGTTAAAGGTGCACACCTTCACTTGGCTCTTTTTGGTTACAAACTCGAGTTTGATACAACCTTAAGACTTACGACTTAGTTCATGCGCATTTGAATGTCTTGGCGGATATCTATTCTTCAAAGGAATCGTGATCTTAATTGCATCCTTGAGATAGATATATTCGGTGCCTTGGAACATTGAGTTCATCTTGAGCATTGATATATTCGAGTCTTGATTAATCGTGCGCCCGATATTCTTGATCTTGATTTCTCGATCTTGATCTTTGTGTCTTGAGTCTTACGAGTCTTGAGTCTCTTGAGTCTTGAGTCTTCTACGGATCTTTGTAGTTTATCTTGGCCCGATGTCTTTGAGTCTTCTTGAGTCTTGATTTTCGGTATCCTCAGTCTTGATAACTATCTGAAACTATATCTGCTGACTATACATTCTGCAGATAACATCTTGATACTTCTAAAACTGAATCCTGACTCAACTATCTGAGATCATTCTGAACACGTCATACTCAGGGGTTTTGGGATCTAATCAAAATCATATATCTTTATTAAATTCATCTCCCAACAATTTCCCCCTTTTTGATGATGCCAAAACCTATCTTGTTACAAACATATAACCTATACTCAGATTTCAGTTTATCCTATTACAAGATTGGTTGTCTCCCAACAATTTCTGAATCAGAGAATCTCCCAACAATTTCAGAATCAGAGAATCTCCCAACAATTTCAGAATCAGAGAATCTCCCAACAATTTAAAACATTCACCAAATTTCTTCAGTAATGAATCTTTCTTAAATAGATCATTACCAAATACTTAAACAATTTCGCCCTTATTCAGACAATTTCCTCCTTATATGAGCATACAATCAGTTCAGAGACATTCATTCAGGCATATCAAAATAAAAGACATGTAAATAAGATAATGAGATATTATCTTTTGAACATAATGATAAATCTTCATTGATGATTGGTCTCCCATTACAGATTACAATGAGTTTATCAACAAAATCAAAAAGACAGATATTTAAAGATTACAGAATCTTCTGAGCCTTCATTCTCCAGTCTTCTGATTTGGCTCTTCAGTCTTCTTGCTCTTGATGCTTCATTCTCAAATCATCGGCACTTCGGGTTGAACATTAGAAAAATCTCTTCTTCAACTCATTTCTTTCCTTGATGATGTCCGGATTGTTTCCTGTTAGACCCAACTGACCAGCATACTGAGCAATTTCTTGAGTAATAGCCTTCTCATTTACCAAGTCATTACCAAGTCTTGGTGGTGGATAGGAATATGAACCAGGGGCCACTATCTGTACCTCTCCTTCATCCGCAAGGTTGATCCAACTCTGTAGATACTTTGGATAGAAGGTAAGAAGATATTCAATGAAAGCTTCATTCTGATCTGAGCTTTCCCCTTTCCATTCCCTGAGAACATCATAGTTGAACGGAAGGTTCTCTTGACTTCTTCAGCATATCGTTGAGTTTGATGGGCATCCATTTATCAACGTGGGGCCATTTTTAGTGCTTTTGATGTTCCTTTCCTCTTGCTCTCAAACTTTACGAAATCACCTACGCTCTTCGTCTATCTTCTTTTCCGGGCGTTCACGAGATCGAAAACTTTTGAAGTATTTTTGAGCATTTTCGTGTTGAAGACTTTCTTCGAGGTTGAGTTCGATTCTTCCTTCTTCATCGAATCGGCTTTCTCTGGATTGGCTTGGAAGCCTCAGACGGCTTTTCGGGTTGAACATTGTCGGGTTTTTCCTCTTCATTGGCAACTCGGCTGACTTGTTCACTTTTCAAGACCTTCTCTTTTCATTTTCTCTCTTGCAACATCAAGCATGGTTTGCTCGAAACTTCAGTGTAGATGGGCTTCTCCACTGACGAACTTCAACTTCTCGATAGCCTCGACTTCTTTAAAGGCTTTTGCTAAATTATACATTTAAAGCATCTTTAGAGCCTTCTGGAATCGATGCCATGAACCGAGGTCTTCACCTTCCTTTTCCCCCTTCTTCGTAATTTGGAAGAACACGGAATTTGTATCCATGTGATATTGCTCTTTGCTTACACAACCAAACTTCTCCGCTATTTGATCTTTGTTCGTCTTCCCGACCTCTTAGATGGTTTTTCTTGAAAATTCTTGAGATAAGTGGGCCCGATGAGTGCTTCCTTGAACATCTCTGTCATCTTGGTTATGAGTATTGAGCTCATTTCCTCATGAGACGACTTGATTAGCACCTCATTCTTTTACGCGGTTTTCACCTCTATCTACCCGGTGTTTACCTTGGGTTCATCACTTAACTCGGCCCTTGACCTCCGGTTTCTCATTCACTTTCCTTTGGAGGTCATCCGGGTGGTTAGAGTGTTTTGAATTTTTCACGATTCGAAGAAAAATCGAAAAGCCGTCCATCTTTGAAGCTTGATTGGCCAATGTCTCCTCCATCCGAGAAATCTTGATCATCATTGGCTCAACCTTCTCAAGTTTCTCTATCGAGTGAGATCAATCTCGAAAGCATCTCTGTCTTTGTCGATCATCATCATGCGGTTTCGGAATCTCGTCGGAAGAGTGTTAGCACCGATGATGTTGACTAGTTCGAGTTGATCGACCTTGAATGTCTCTCCTTTTCCTATTCCTCGGCATCTCCATGTTGGTCCCCATCTCCATCTTGAGATTTGTCTCCATTGCTTGGAACTTCCTTTGAACAGCTCATCAAAATCGGAGTTTTTTCATCACGAGCTTCTTGAATCATTCGGTCGGGAAATCTCCTCATAGATCTTCTTCGAAAGCGGCAATATCAAAACATCTCGGGACTTCGATTGAGGATGACTACGATTTGTCATAATCTGAAGAAAACATCTTGCATATCGGGATATGAAATTTGAGCTCCTTCAAGTAAAATGTTCTTTTTTCGCTATCCCTAGCCTTTCTTTCATCTCGGGCTCTTTCATTTTAAGGGAAATGTTAGGTCCTCGGTTTGCAGATATATCCTCGGTTTAGTCTGAAATAAATTCTCGAAAGCTCAACGATTCTCTAGAAAGAGCTCTTTGAAAATTTCTTCCGATGTCTCTCACGGGAAAAAAAACTTTTATTCACGGAGATAACGGCAATACTCATCAGAGACAATTTTGTTCCCCTTTCATCTTTGATAGATCTTCGCGTTTGACTCTTCATTTTGCATTTTTTGCTCCTGCTCCATCTTTGCCTCCAACAATACCTTCCCTTGTTTGTTGGGTTTCTTTTTTCAGCAGTGCGAGAAGGTGATCTTTACGTGAATGGGTTTAAGGAGAATTTTGGACTTAGGAAATGGGGTCGAGGTTATGAAGATATCCTCCTCCTCGCACATCTCCAAAATATAAGCAATTTTGGTGGCATGGTGGATCTTGCCTTTGATTGTGATCGCCCGTCAACCTTCCTCAAGACTTTGGTGCCCTTGGAATCGGGAATTTCGGCCCGGTTGAAATTGTGGTGGGTGAGGCCTCTATCGCCCGCCATCAATCGAGCTTGGTCTTGGACCGCTCAAAACTCCCCAAGACTCATGATGCACTTTGCTCACAATATCCATCAACACACGATATTGTGGCTTTAGGTACCTTTATGATGTCGCCTCAAACTTAACGAGATTCTCGGCAATCCTATCTAAGTATCGACATATACATCGTAGGATCATGTCCTCTATCCACAGAGCTCAAAAACATCATTGATTTTTCGGAACAATATCTGAGATCCCTCTCAAAAATCGATGTATTTGGACGATTTGTTCTAAGTGTGATCTGATTAACTTAGAATCATACATCCCTCTTCATCTATTTTCAAGTCATTGAGATGAATTCGATTACCTCTTTTGCAAACTCTGTGCGGTGGTTTTGCGACTAGTTAGATGAGTTTAGCTTCTTCGAATCATATCACGAGCCTCTTCTTCGAAGGCTTTTGAGTTGGTTGTGCTTTGAGGTGAGACAACGAACTTCGTACCAACTTGTTGGTTTCGCTAATCTCTCGAACAAGGTTGGAGCCATTTTAAAAAGAAAGCAAAGGAATTTTAATTGCGAGAGGATTTGAAGCGAAAAGGATTTGATAAAATTTTTGGCTTGAATGGCTAATTGGGGTTTATATAGCCTTTGAGATCGTGGGGAATCGTGTTGGTTAGGTGAGTAACAACGGTTGAGATTAATCTCCGATTTACTCGAATTATCTAAATCTTCCAAAAACGATCTCCAAAAAGTAAGCCGCCAAAACATCCTCATTGGTCATTAATGTAGCGAGCATTAAATGGTATTGTCCTTCTTCTTGAATTTAAAACGCTCCAAAAATCATTCCTTAGGTGTTTTATATTTATTGCAAATGATTTTTGAAAGCAATAAATGAGTCGCATGAGTCATTACTTCTTGGACCAATTTCTCTATTAGTCTTCTTTCTTGACCTTGATAAAATGTCAAGATGATTCGAAATCTTGAATTAGTTCGGTATGCTTCGAGAAATCTTGACCTTGAAGAATCTGAGTTTCTGAGACTCGATTCAATATTTCCATTTTATCTGAGTTTCTCGGTAGAGATCCGAAAGACTTCATGCATCCGAAAACCTTCAATTTTTTTGGTTAACTCTATACACTGGTTCTAGCATCCCTAATTCAACGAATGTTCTGAAATCTTGATTTCACCAAAGGTTTAGTCAAGATATCAGCTCTCTGCTTATCTATGAATTTTCTCCATCCTTATGTCTTTTTTCGACATGACGATGAAGTGATGTCGATATCCACATGCTTGCATACTGTGTAACCGGATTTTGTGAAAATAGAATGGCACTATTATTGTCACAAAATATTGGTACTTCATTGGCTACAACTTTGTAATCCTCAATTGTTGTTTGAGCAAAGAATCGAAACCATTATTACCATATATTCAACTTTCAGTAGTACTTGTTGCTTCCGAGGTCCGTTTTCAAAACCAAGATATCCGCTTCTTCAGAAATTGACACGAAAGTGGACTTTCAATTTCGCAACCTCCATAATCAACGTCCCGAATAACCACTTAACTCAAGGTTATCATCATTTGGATACCATAATCCTCTATTCATTTGTGCCTTTAAGATATTTTCTTGGTATCCGATATCTAACAAACAAATGTTATATCCGGCCTACTTGTCATTGAGAGATAGAGCAATGATCAATGATTCCTCTATAATCGATTTATGATTCTTGATTTGCCTTGAAATCGAGGATCCATCTTATAGTTAGTATTCATGGGAATCTAAGCGTATTTGCAATCTGTACACCATATTTGCAATCGGATCTACGGTGTATTTTGCACGGTTGATGAATATTCCTTCCTTTGATTGTTTCTTTGAAGTCCTAGAAAAAATTCATCTCTCCCATCATTGACATCTCAAACTTGCCTTTCATCAAAGATTGAAAACTTTTCACACGGTGATGATTTGGAGATCAAAAATGATGTCATCAACATATATCCGAACTAGTAAGATATCTTTCCCTCATCTATCGAGCGAGTTCTATCGATTCCTTTGACAAAACCATGATTAGTAAACCGAAAAGAGTATCATACCATGCTCGGGTCTTTTAAGACCATACAAAGCTTTTTTCGAGCACGTAAACTTGGTCACTCTGTTTTGAAAACCGGGAGGTTGTTCCACATAAACCTCTTCTTTAAAAAGATTCAGAAATGCACTTTTCACATCCATCGATGGTTGAACTTCATGTGGGCAAAACATATGCAAGAAACAATCGATGGCTTTTTAGTCTTGCAATGTGCAAAGGTTTCATCATAGTCGAGCCTTCTTCTTGGGAATAACCTTGTGCGACTAGCCTTGCCTTGTTTCTTACAATGTTGTTGTTTTCATCTCTCTTATTCTTGAAAACCCACTTGGTTCCAATGACATTGTGCCTTTCTGGTCTATCTACTAGCTCCCATACTTCATTTCTTGAGAATTGATTCAGCTCATCTTGCATAGCAGTAATCCAATGAGAATCTTGTAGAGCTTCACCAATCTCGATGAAGAATAGTGCACTCTCACCATGGAACCTTCTTGTCTTGACACCTTCAGTTAGATCACCCACAATCTGACTTGTAGGATGACTATCTAACCATTTCCTTCTTGATGTTCCTGTTTCAGTAGAATCCTCAACATTTGAAATGTTAGGTTTAGTTAGTTCAATAAATTCAGGAAACAACAGAAAAGGAGAAAGAGAATCATCTTCCTCAGGGGAAATTCTATTCAGAACATTGTCAGAGACATTTGTTCCCCTTTGGTTGATAGATTCAGAGTTTGCCTCAGCTGTGACCACATCTTCATTGGCATCACATACCTGAGTCTGAACTGGTGTCTGTTCAGATTGGTCACCTTTGGAGTGTTGGTTTTCTGGATCTCACCATCACGATTTCCACGAACTTCTTTATCTCGAGTGGAGTCACTCCAATCATAGGCAGGATTGACTTCTTCTTTTCGTGTTTGATGGATGATTCATCTTTTTTTCAGGGCTTAATCTGGTGATCCTCTTAGTCAATTCATTTTGCATCATGTTTCTGTTTCCTCGAACACAAGTAGATTCATCAAAAAACAACATGAGGTGTTTCTTCCCAAGGTTTTCTTGACTTGAGAATATCCTAAGAATATTCCTTCATCACCTTACTATCAAAAGTTTTCAACCGATCTTTACCATTATACCATTGTATGAAACACTTGCAACCAAACACACAAAAAGAAAGAAAAAGAGGCTTCCTTTCATTCCAAAGCTCATAAAGGCGTTTTGCCTTGACTTTTAGTCAGCATGGATCTATTCTGAGAGTAGCATGCAGTGTTGACCAAACCCAAAATCTTTTAGGAATATCGCCTTCAAACTATCATTGTCCTTCAGATTCTTTTCGGAGTTCTGTTCCTTCTTTCAAAGAACACCATTTTGTTGAGGGTCCTTTTGGTGATGTTTCATGTGAAATTCCATTCTCTACACAAGATGTCGATATGATATGATTTATAAACTCAGTTCCTTTGTCAGATCTGATTTTGACCACACTCAAATTTTTCTCAATACTGAGCCTTTTCAGTAACTCTGGCAGTTTTATCTGAGTTTCTTTCTTACTGAGTAAGAATATAACCCAAGTATATCTTGAGTAGTCATCAACTACTACCAATGTGTATTTCCTGCCATTAGTGCTCACAGGTGTTATAGGACCAAACAGATCCATATGCAAAAGCTGAAGTATTCTCTCAGTAGAAACTTCTACTTTGCTTTTAAATGATGCTTTGACTTGTTTTCCTTTCTGGCACGCATCACAAATGTGTTCCTTGCTGAACACTTCATTAGGCAACCCTCTTACAAGAGCTAATCTTGCAAGTTTGTTCAGGGTTTTAAAATTCAGGTGATTCATTCTTTTATGCCATAACCAACTGGTATCTGTGGAACTTTTGGCAACTAAACATGTATCTTTAGGAGTTGAACTCCAATCAGCAAGATACACATTCCCTTTTCTTGTACCAGTCAGTAATACTATCTGTGATGTATCATCTTTTACGAAACATAAGTTCTTGGAGAACTCAACATTGAAACCTTTATCACAGAATTGGCTAATTGAGAGCAAGTTAGATACATATGAAACACCATGGATATGAACTGAGTCGACTTCCAAAGTTCCATATCCTTCAGTCTGTCCCTTGGAGTTATCTCCAAAAGTGATCTGTGGGCCTCTTTGTTCAACATAGTCACTGAGCATCTTCTTGAATCCTGTCATATGTCTTGAGCATCCACTGTCAAGATACCATACATCAGGTGCTTTTTCATCTCTGCTCATCAGTGCCATGTGATCTTTCATCAGCTTAGTACCCTTGTTTTTCTCCTGAAAAACAGATCAATTCTTAGGTACCCACTTTGTGTAGGGTCCTACGAGGTTAGCTGTACCTTTCGGAATCCAAATTTGCCTGACAACTCTAATCACTTTAGAGTGGTTAATCTGTCTTCCATAAACATCAACATACACATCTACTACTCTGGATGTCTTAGCAGTTTTCTGTATATGTGTGCTAGCTTTAGCATGAACATGTGCCTTTGAATTTTTCTTTGGTTCAGGCCTTCTGTTCAATTGCTTTGGCTTCTGTGCAGCTGGTCTAGATCTTTGACGACTCGGGTTCAGATAACCTTTACCCTTAGACAAGTAGGGTTCAGGTTGTCTGTGCTGAAATCTGGGTCTTTCAGCATACTGAAGACTTGGTCTCTTCAGTTGAGAATATCTCTGCTGAGTGTTTCTCATCTGAGGATTCCTCTGATGGTTCAGTGTGGAGCCTTTCAGGTTTGCATTCTTAGCCTGAGGCTTTGAAGTGCTTGCCTGAAATTTTCCAACCGATTGCTTAGGTTTTCTAGCCTTTACCTGAGGTTTGGGCTTTCTAACCTGATCATTCAGTTTTACTGAGACCATAGGTCTTTTTCCCTTGTCTACAACCTTGGGCATTTCTTCAGTTTGAAGTGTAGGTGCCACTGGTTTTACAAAGATAGTCTTCTTGCTACTTGACGCAGCATTTGGATGACCTTGTGAGGTTCCCCCTGGAATATATCCCAATCCAGATTTTATAGTGACAGATCTCTGGTAACTCTGAATTTCATCTATAACATTAGATGCTTTATTCAATAGAGTTAACTCTTACGTGCACTATATCCTCCGATTCTGTAGAGTTTCATGCTTCTCGAGAGAGGTCATTGAACTTAGTCCCGATTATTTGAATCTCTTGGTGGATTTCTCTAGCTTTTCGGTTAGGGACATTATCAACTTCTCTTTCTCTGAGAGTTGTACTTTCAGAACATCCAGTTCATCAGTAGCTCCCATTAATTGAGAAGTGACTTCAATATTGCTAGAGTCTTTCCATTTTAGATTTTTAGCTTTCAGTTCCTTATTCTGCTCTTGAGTTCTATTTACTTGATCCTTGCAAAAAACAAAGATAGTCCTTCATTAGATTCTCAAAAGAATCCATCAGGTTAAAATGACTTTTTTCAGTGGAACTTGAAAACTCTTGTGCTAGTGTAGGAGCAACAACAGAGAAAGAAGAGTTTACCTCCTCAATGGCCATCGAACCGAGATGTCATCACTTTCCTTTGTCGAGAATATTTCATCTGAAAGATTTGGATCCTCCTCGAGTGTTCTTCTTACGCAACCATGGCATTTTTTGCTTGAGAACTTCTGGTCTCTTTTAGCTTGTCTTTCTCTTCTCTCCTTAGCACTCAACTCTGGACAATCATACTGGAAGTGACCTTTCTTTTGGCAATTATAGCATCTGTTGGAATCATCATCCTGATCAGTTTCTTCTTTGGAGTCCTTTCTCTTGGATGAAGATCCTTCAGCTTTCAGATCCTTCTTCTTCTCAGTTGATCTGTCCTCAGGTTTCTTTCGGTTTTGTGGGTTCTGTAATAGCTTTTGTATTTTCCAAATCTACTATTAAGTCTATCAAACCTCCTTGCCATCAGTGCTAGTTTTTCCTCAAGCTCATCCTGATGTTTGGCATGGGGATTCTCAGACTCTCTAGTTTTACAGGTTTTATCTTTGGCTTTTAAAGCCACATTTTTACTTGATGAAGAATCATCTTTCAGCCTTTTTGGATTTCTTATCAATTACAAATTCATAGGCTTTCAGCTCAGAGAAAACTTGTTGGTAAGGCATTGAGTTAATATTCTTGGTGTTTTCAATCACCACTGCATGAATATCACATTTCTTAGACAGACCTCTAAGAATTTTCAATGCAACTTCTCTCTGTGGGTATTTCTTTCCAAGTGCATTTAGATCATTCATGATGCTAGTGAATCTGACTTCCAATTTGTCTATTGATTCACCATCATCCATTTCAAAACTATCAAACTTTCCAATTGCCACTGAAAGTTTGTTTTCTTTTATATGATCTGTGCCTTGGCACATAACACCTAGTGTATCCCAAATTTCTTTAGCAGTGTTATAGTGAGAGATCATTCCCATCACACCATCATCAATTGTGATGTATAGTGTGTCTTTTGCAATGTAGTCTAGATTGACTAACTTTCTCTCCTCAGGAGTCAGTTGGTCATCAGACTTAGGAAATTCTGCTCTAGGATCCATTCTCTCATCTTCTGTTCCTCTGGGATTCACCACAGTAAATTGGAATGGTCCTTGAGAGACTACTCTCCACATACGCTCATGCTTGGAATACAGATGAGCCTGCATTCTCAATCTCCATAGATCATAATTCTCCACTGAGAACATGGGAAGTTTTTTTGAAGACATTTTTCTGATCTTTTTTTAAAAAAAAATTCAGCAAATAAGATCAGTTCAGATAGACCACAAGTAATTTTTGAAAATAAAACTTTGGTCAACACAGCAGGTGGTCAAGTTGAACCACTGCTCTGATACCACTTGTTGGTCCCGGTGCAAACGAGTCTTACACGTGTATGGGGGGAATACGTGTTCGGTGTTTTTTAAAACTTTTCTAAGCGAGGTCACTTGGGTGGATAATCCGAAGATTAGGTTCGAGAAGCCTGAGATCGCTCTCGAGTCAAAGTCTACAGAGGCAGTGATCCGAGGCGCTTTTCGGATACCTCGAGATAATCCCAACCCGAGTCTCGAGTGTGTCGAGATCTGAGTTGCTTGGATCGGATAACTAACTTAATGAACCCTCGAAGAGTACGTTCGGTTTGGTAACTATCTGTTCTAGCTACTACTCGATCTTCTTGAATGGTTGGCCCTTAGTTTATACTCGTTTTAAGCTTTGCTGAAAACCTTCCCTTTATGAAAGAGTGATTTAGGCTGTGATTCACTTATGCAACTTCAGCGGATTGTTTCCAACTGAATATCAGTGAAAAGTATGCTTTCAAAAACAAGTTAATGCAACAGATAAGCACAAATAAGGAAAGCAATAAAGAACACAACAATTTATAGTGGTTCAGAGACTCAAGCTCCTACGTCCACTCTCCCTGACTCTTCAGAGAAATTCACTATCAACTTCTGAGCTTTCTGACTACCTCGTAGTTTACTTACTCAACTTCGTACGAGTTTTTACGATTACTCCACGTAGTTTACTTACTCAACCCGACCTTGAGTTTTCTGACTACCTCCGTAGTTTACTTACTCAATCACACACAAGCTTTCAGACTACCCCTATAGCTTACTAACTTCTCCTCTTAGAGCTTTCTGACTACTCCGCGTAGTTTACTAACTCTTTACAATACTTCTCACCAACAAACACACTCCAACTACCTTCACAAGGGTTTGGGGTTTTTCGGTTGGTTTCCAACTAGGATGAGATATCCTTTACAATGAAGCACAATGCAAAGGGTTAGGATATCTCGACTAAGCTTTGGATAAATCTTATCGAGCTAGGCTTAGTATAGTGAGCTCTCTTCAATGTAGAAGCACTTGGGAAATTCTAAGTTTTTCGAGTGCTTTCACTTTTGCAAGAATAAGTTTGAGCTCTTGAGTTGCGTATAAATTTCCCGTAACCTTACAATGTAGAGGGTCATCAGTATTTATAGGCATACACCAAGGTCACTTTTGAAAACTATCCGTTGGAGAGATAGCTTCGTGAGTTCCCTCTTGTGATGTGTGAAACGGCTATATTTAGGGTTTGATACTCCCCAATACGTTTTAGGCAATAGCCTTTCATGTAGCCGGTCTTCACTTTTTGCAGTCTGGAACTTTCTTACATCTGACATCTTTTTCAGCGACCTGTCACTGTCAGTGTCAGTATGGTACAGTGTTGTCTTCCTCCTTTTGACTTTTGTCTCCAGTTAAAGGTGCACACCTTCAACGGCTCTTTTTGGTTACAAACTCTGAGTTTGATACAACCTTAACAACACTTCTGACTTAGTTCATTTTGTCTGCATTTGAATGTCTTGGCAGATATCTATTCTTCAAAGGAATCGTGATCTTCTCAGTATTGCATCCTTCAGATAGATATATTCAGTGCCTTGGAACATTCAGGTTCATACTGAGCATTCAGTATATTACTGAGTCTTCAGTAATTACTGTGCCTTCAGTATTCTTGATCTTCAGTTTCTCAGTCTTCAGTCTTTGTGTCTTCAGAGTCTTCTGAGTCTTCAGAGTCTCCTGAGTCTTCAGAGTCTTCTGGATCTTTGTAGTTTATACTGACTGATGTGCTGAGTCTTCTCGCTGAGTCTTCAGTTTACTCAGTATCCTACTGAGTCTTCAGTAACTATCCTGAACTATATCTGCTGACTATACATTCTGCAGATAACATCTTGATACTTCTAAAACTGAATCCTGACTCAACTATCTGAGATCATTCTGAACATGTCATACTCAAGGGTTTTGGGATCTAATCAAAATCATATATCTTTATTAAATTCATCTCCCAACAGATATGTTGACTAAGGTTGTGATCTTAGAGAAGTTGAAGTTATGCATGACTTCAACTGGCCTTGGAAACTGAGAATAAGGTCCGGCACTACTACCAGTGAGAGAGACCGTTGAAACGGAGCAGATTTTTTGGAGTCAGTCTCCAGGTGAGAGATTGTTGGGTTATAGAGCCTGAGTTGGAGAAGGGATGCAGCGCTCTCAAGGCGCTCGACCAGGGGGTTTGGTCGAGCACATCTGCTCGACCAAAGGTGCTCAAGCGGCGGCTGATCCAGGGTAGGCTAGGCGCTCGACCAAGGAGCTCGGTCTAGCACAACTGCTCGACCACGGGGCTCGGTCGAGCGCCCCGATGGGCCTGACTAGGGTTTCGTTTAAATACTCTTTAACTTGTTTGTATCATGGTATCACTCATATTACACGAAAATAGTAGATCTCCTGGCTTGGTAGTGCCCCCAGACATAGTCATTCCTGACGAACTGGGTAACCAAATTATGTGTTCCTTAATTCTTGTTTCATTATTTTCTCCATAATTTTTGTATAAGGCGGTGCATTGAACTTTGCAAATATATCCATATTCCTTGCCCTTAAGCTGGTAACGACAGAAAGAGGAAATAGAAAAGAAAGGGGAAGTAGGTCGCGGGTGAGTAAGGAAGAAAGGAAGTATTTGAAGAGAGAGAGAAAGGGACCAGCTGGTAATTATTTAATACATGTATATGTACATCTTAAGCTCATATTTTATTGTTTAACTACTGTATTATAACTAGGGTTTTATTGTGGAGATTGATAACCCTGTATATACATAAGAAAATCTTTAATTGATTAACTTACAACCATTTTGTACATTAAAGTATATGACATGAGATAAATTTATTTATGCATTAGTATTACTTAACAGGGAAAGTTCAAGTGATTATTTAGCCTAATTGTAAATAGATAGAGGACAAGGATGGTGTGTCATGATTTTGTATGTTATTATATCTGTTACTTGAAAAATAATTGGTTAATCTTGATACTATGTTTAATATAATTATAATAATTATTTAAGATCAGTTGGAATTTTTAAAGGGAGGTCATAAGTTTGCAGTTTGATCGATAAGTAAGAAAGGTAGTTAATAATTCAGTTAAATCTTAAATTATAATTATACAACGTACAAGAAACAAATTGAAATATTTAACTGAGTGTTGTGGCCTTGTATTCTGCAAGGTAAGAAGGAATTCTTAAAAGACAGGACTTCAATCTCCATCCTAATTAGAGTTAAGTAAAAGACATACTAAATTCATATGATAGTATAATAATAAAGTTGTTTATGGTTGACATTAGTTGATAACTAAAAATAATATTTTGTAGCTTGATTTTTAGATTAGATAAAAGGAGCCGATAAGGGGAATTAAGAGTTCGAGTTATCGACAAATTTCCGCCTCGAGATAAATAGAAATTCATTTGCAATTTATACAATGCACAAACATAATATTTTATGAATTATATGTGTTTAATTGATAATACGTGGAGATTATGTGGATTGTGATTTTTGATTAAATCAGTGGTTATTGTAGAAGGAGCTTGCGAGCTCGATATTTTATATGAATTGAACATGTGAGTTCGGCGTTATGTGAATGGTGAGATAGTATGTGTTGCATTACATTGCATCATGCATGTCATGCATTAACATGAAAGTTGTTTTTATCAAATGATGTGTTTGGCCACTGATTATACACCGAGGGCGGAAGGGGAGACCTGGGAGCGGCGGTAACCAGGAAAAGTCTGGCGGCTGCCCAAAGTAGGCCAACGTCTTATGTTTATGCGGAAGGGGCGACCTGGGAGTGGTAGTGACCAGGAAAATCCTGGCGGGCTGCCCAGAGTAGGCCACCGATTTATATATATTATGAGCTCAGTCCGGTGTATAACAGTGAGTCAGTGGCCCTGCGAGTGTTTTATAAATAAATTGGTGATTTCAAAAGAGAGTGTATGGGGAGGATTTTAAAACATCCACATCATCATGCATAATCTCTGTTTACTGAGATTTATATATCTCACCTAGCTAGTTTATGCATTGTAGGTGATTCTGATGATATGTAACGAGCCAGCCTTACTGGACGAGCTGTGAAACTTCTGCAGGTTTTGAGTAGCTGTTTACATAGATGACGACCTGCTGGGCACGCCGTGGCTCATTTTGCTTCCGTTATTATATTATGTCGCTTTTGGGATATGTGTTATCTTATATTATGTTATAAGGGCTTGTATGTATTAGTGTGTTGTTTGAAGTTTGTTTGTGAATCGTTAGTGGGTTGGTTTGGAGTTTGAATGTGAGTTACTACTGTGTTGACCTGAGATTTGATTTTGGATTGCTGGTTTATGGGTATCTTATATGAATGCGAGCAGACTATTTTGGGTGTGAAATGATGTTGATGTTATATTGCTCGAAAAAAAAAAATTAGCAGAAGTACAGGTTGAATTATATTTATAAACATATTAAGTTAGGTTAAATAAGGGTGATCGTGTCAATAACTACTCTCTTTGTGGGATGTGGGGTATAAAGCATATGTAAACCGTCCTTGCAGCTAAAATCGAGTGTCAATGGCTGAAAATTATGGATAACTTAAGGGGAAAAAAACAAAAATTCATATGAGACGGTTTCATGCATGAGACGGGGTATAACCTAGCACAAATTACATTCATCTTTCTCAAAATATTAAAGGGTCAATGCCCAATTTATGTTTAGTTTCACCGTGAGACCGTCTCATGTAAATGCCCCTAAAACAAAGGCATTTGTGTAAAGATATTTATCTTAATTACAAGATACCGCTAGTAATTAATTTCAAACACTACTCCAGCTCTTAAAACACTTATTTTTCAAAAAAAATTGAGTTTAACTAACTTTTAAAATAAGTTACTTTTACATTATTCAAATGAGGTCGCAAACATCCCTAAATTTCTCTGTAATAAAACCAAAATGCGATGCTTTCAAATCATGAACATGTGAGAGAAGCTATTTCATCAAATCATAGCATCATTATTCTGCATAGACAAGGAGGAGAGAAGCAAGAACAAAACACACCAAATCCTGCAATTTGAATTCCCTTCTTTTGAATTTTATTTCAAGATAAGTGGTACGAGGTATCAAGTCAATTATTACCAAGTTAAAGACAACACGACTGTTAAACAATGCCGATCTCCTCGGCTTTATAAAACATCCAAATAATGGGACTTTTAGCTTAGCTCAGAGTCAACATATTAAAGAATAAAACAAGTATTGAAGAGTAAAAATGACCATCTCAACTGATGAGACTTAGTTAGGGGTGTAAATGAGTTGAACCGAGCCGAACAATGTATTGTTCAAACTTATTTAAAATGTTATCGAGCTTTGATTTCACGTCTGAGCTTAATTGATAATTAATTGAGTCGAACTTCAACGAGTTTTTATCGAGTTGAACATGAGTCGAGCTCGAGTAGTTTGAAATTTTTACATTTGTTTTATATTTTTTTTTACTTACTAAGCTCGGCTACAGACTGTACCAAACATAAATTTATGTTCAAGCTTGTTTGATATCTATATTGAGTCGAGCATTTACCGAACGATCTCGACTCGAGTATCGAATAGCTTGTTTTGATGTGTAGCCATAGACTTGGTGAAAATGTCAAAAATGAATGACTCAATACATGCAATTTGACAACACAAGTATCAAAATAATTTGATAATGACACATTGTTAATCAATAGCTGATCTGCACTTAATTTTGTGGATCTACAGTTGTAATCCAAATTAAGAAAAGTCCCATTATTATGTATTGTGAAATAACAAAATAAAAATTTTGTAACCTTATTTTTTTTTTTATAATTACAAATTAGTATTTCATTTGAATGTTATCTATATGTATATAATTTTTACATCGACTTGTATGATTTCAAAAGTTAAATAATATTTTATTAATTATCGATCATACTTCTAAATTTAAAATTTTGTATCTGCTTCTGTCATTAATAGATTCCCCATCATTAATTATGAAATAGAATTTGATGTCTCCCACTAAATACATGTTATATAAATAAGACACAATTGTCCTTATTTATGGTTAACTGAATTCTAATCAAACAATTATCTATTTTTCTGCATTAAACACAAATATCATTTACAGAGTCCAGCTTGGCCAGTTCAGCTCAGATTAAACTCAACTTCGCTTTATTATTGGTTTGTTGTCAGGTTGATTCAATATCTCTTATAAAAACAGTCTAAAGATATAAAATAGTTTATTAAGTTTTCCCAACTAATACCTTTATGTATTACAAGTAATACTAATACTGTATAGTGTACATAAGTGATACCAGTCACTTGTTAGGGAAATTAAATAGACGAATTAATTTCACACCTCTCTATAAGTTCAGACTTTTAGATGAGACGGAATTCTTTCGTGGTATCAGAATTCCTCTTGTAAAACACATTCAATCAGTGGAAGAATCATGTTGATTCTATCATCTCTACAAACAGCGTGCTTAATTTAAGACAAACTAAAGTGACAAAATGTGTCTACTAAGATTTATGGCAGAGAATATGATGATTAACAATATATTATGATTAATAACATTGAGCAAAAATTAGATTAGGCCATGTACAAGCTATATATGAAATAACTAGAGTCCTCTGTTGATAGTGTCAAAGAACCTCTGATCAGATTCCTGTCTCTGCAATCTGATATTATTATTGAAGTTCTTGATGAAGGCCTCGACTCGCAGATTGAATTCTTCGATACTCATCGAAGGATCCCGTCTGCAAAATGAAATGCCATTTGGCTGCAAGAATGAGACTTAGCTGGAGTAAAACATGCCCTTTTGAAGCTAGAGATGAGACTTTAATTTGCAAAATGAAAAGGGAGGTGTGTTGTGGTGTGTTCGTACATAAAGGCACATAGACAAAGTGAAGGTGGCTTAACATATATATATACATGTCGGGGTATTTACATAAATGAATTGATTCAATACTTTTCTACAAGTTCGAGTTTTTAAATGAAATGAAATTCTTTCATGGTATCAGAGTATTTAGCTTGTCCACAGTCTGGTTTCAAATTGTGTAGAAAATAATATATTCATTCATATTAAAATGTTTACTTGACTGGTCTCCCTCCTAAATTGGTAGAATCGAGAATTCAATCAACAAATGAAGGGAATGTTAGGAAATTAATTTAAGTGCAATGTAAATTTAAGCTTAGTTTCACTTTTGGGCTTATTTATTAGGCCCAGATTGTTATATATAACTTCCCTATTTACATAGTGTCATTCGGTATTATTGTAGTTGTTCTTTAAATAATATACAAAACTCTATCTTCCCTTCTAATAGTGAATATAGCTAACACGTTGTCAAGGAACCACGTAAATTTTATTGTCTTTAATTATCGTTTTATTATTATGTTTGTTGCATCAGTAATAACAAGGTGATACATATATATAGTTATATAGTTATATGCACAAGATTCTTGAATTTCTTGCTAATTATTTCTGCGCAAAGTATGTCCCATGATGTATCCTCCCCCTTCTCAAATTGCTTTTGATGGATAAGTTATCAGTATTTAGCTACATAATATCAATATTGTAATACAAATTACTCGTAAATTGCATTGAAGTTTTGAACTTCAAAACTAAATTAGCGGACTTAAACATGTCACGCATAGTAGAAATTTCTGCTCAATTTCTCTAGTCTATGATACAAGAAAGAAAAGTATTATTACCGTATAATGACTAGTATTTGGAAAGCGAAGCTAAACAGGACTATTGGTTCATTAATTAAGTTAAACTACTGCATGTATAACTGTGACAGTAACCCAATAAATAGTCAAATTGTGCATTGCTGTCGGATAAGCACTTTTCATTTAACAAATTTCTTTTAAATTACCACGAAATTGGTCATTACTTATTAACGTAAGCATCTTACATAACGTATGGGATAAGTCAATAAATAAATAAAAGTTGGTTTTATAATTAGTCAAGACCCACTGCTAATATACAATTAAAAATGAATTTATGATCATTTATTCAAAATATTGTTAAAAAAAAATAGAATACGTCATCTTGATACCTCTACAGTATTTTGATTATGTATTTGGTTGACGTCTACATACAATGTCATCTTGTTGTCAACTTCTTATCGTAAAATGAATATTATTTTAATAAAAAAAATAGATAAATTGCA
This sequence comes from Stenogyne calaminthoides, assembly GCA_037126765.1. Lineage (NCBI taxonomy): Eukaryota > Viridiplantae > Streptophyta > Magnoliopsida > Lamiales > Lamiaceae > Stenogyne > Stenogyne calaminthoides. Next base: position 2,875,650 of record JBBCBC010000044.1, read on the forward strand.
TAATTTGTTAAAAGTACTAGTCTTCAAGATCATTATACTAATAAGAAGGCTAGGTCTTGTATGTACCCGGATGCACCGTGCATTTATAGTGCATTTTAGAAGCGTGCAATTTGTTGTGCTGAAAAGTGCGATTTATTTATAGAGAAAAGTGCAACTGTTAATATGTGAACATAGTTGCATGCTTCTATTTGGAATAGTTGCATGTTTCTGTTTTGTATAGTTGCACGCTTCTAAAATGTACTTGATTGCACGGTACACTCAGGTGCACATGAGACTCACTCTAATAAGAAACATCAAGTAAGGAAAAAAAATTAAAATAATAATATTTTAAATATAGTTATAATTGACTTATCTTTTAGGGGAGGAATAAATATAAAAAAACAACTCTAAGTCTTGAATAGTTGTATGCATTCAGGTGCACTGTGAACTCTTAATTATACAATTTATTATATTTAAAGATACAACTTATTATACTAAAATATGTAATTTGTTTATATGAACCGCACGTGTAACTATTAATATAAAAAATAATTGCACGGTCTAATATAAACAAGTTGCATCTTTAAGTATAATAAATTGCATTGTTCTAAAATGTATTATGAGTGTGCGATATCTTGAATGTACATGAGACCCACTCAAAAAATAAATTTATTTTTAAACTTATTATTTTTATCTCACCCATTCCAAAAAGAACTTTAATTACATTAAACCACATGAGATATAGACTCAAATTCCATAATTTGAATATTCCAACTAAATCTAACAACCCCAACACAATATATCACACATTACTAAATTGAACTATTTAGAACCAAATATTATTTTTTATATATATTTTAACCCATGATTTATATGCCAAGAATTATTGTTTAACCGTGACACTATTCGTACGGACCTATCATAGGGTATAGTGGTGCACGGCCGGTGGTGGTGGCGGGCAACCCACTCGCCGCCGCGGCTCGCTTTTGAATTGTTTATATATATACGCCGATCCATTTGTTGGTAGGTCCCACTAAGTGCCCTAAAACTGCGTCAAAGTTGCTAACATATAGGAGACAATCACCTGCATGCTGATGCACTGATACACATTATAGATCACTTTTGAAATTGCATTCTAGCTTTTGGATTTTCTTTTGTGAAAGCCAAGTATTTGAGTTTTCAATTGAGTATATTATATATGTAGTGCCCATAAAATATGGAATCAAGCAAAGGAAAAGTAATTGATAAAGTCTCTTAAAGATAATTATTGACTGTGTTTTTTCTTAATAAATTATGGAACAAATTGTTAGATCTGTGATACAAATGATAATTGACGTGACAATTAAAATTGGGGGTTTTCGAGCTCATAATTGACGTGGATGCTGACTGTTATAAAAAAATTCCTTTTTTCTGCGACTTAGGAGAAAAATATTTTTGCTCTTTAGAATTTTTTAAAAGTGAATCTTTTCTGTTACAGTTAGCATCTATCTCAACTATGAGCTAAAAATCTCTAATTTTAATCGGTATGTAACTTGTTCGTGACCAAATATCGATTTATGTTTCCCAATGAAAATTAGATCAAAATTGAACAATTGAGATCGGCGCGGTTTCCCTGTTTCACAAGCCTGTTTCATCTGATGTTTCATGTCTTGGATTTACGCCACGTGTTTATGGGTCGGGTGAACCATCTACACCCTAAACACTAAATAATAAACCTTAAATCGTGGCCTATTCGGGCCGGGTGAACCATGAAACACTCGGACTGGGTGACGGAACGGAGTGGACCAGAATGGACACGTGACGCAAATCCGAAGCATGAAACACCAGATAAAACACGCATGTGAAATAGGCAATCCGAGCCGCAATTGAGATAGCTATAAAATTAAAATTGAATAATTAACTTTTTTTTGGGACGGAAAACATAGGAAGTTATGGTAACAAAGAGCTTTTAATTTTTTTCTCGTCCCCTACATTACAGAGAAACATACATATAAAAAGTTAATGTTATACTACTTAGCAAGAAATATAAATACACATATGACATACCTATGTGTGTCTGAGTGTATCTAAATTTTGCTGGCTTAATATTATGATAAAATCACGTGTCACATGTTTTGGTCAAAATATATCATAAGATTCCAAACCAATAAAAAGTTAATGGATCGAAACTGCTACCTGATGTTCACTTTCTGAATATGAATATCCTGGATGTTAAAAAAAATACAAATAGATGGATAATGATTCATGCAACTATTTCACAGGCAAAAATCTCAAAATTAAATCCATCCCTTTTAGTCAAATCAATCTTTTTGCCTTTTTGTTTTGTAATATATGATTAAGCGATTGTATTCAGATCTGGTGCTGTACAGCACCCTCCTGTGCACACACACCATTAGATCACGCGCACGTGCACACAAACGCGTGCGGATGTGTGTGATCAAAGGGTGGGGAATTGAGCTCTATTATCAACACCCATCAATTTGTTGTGTGACCTACTGATCAATTTCTTGAATACTTTATAGTTTTCTTTAATTTTGGTCAAAACATTGCAGTTAAATTTCCATTTTTTAGTTTCAAGTTGGTAGAAGAGTTCAATGATAAAATCAAAGACTTTTGAAACTTTTTAGTCAATTTTAAGTCTTTCTTTAGATTTGTGCTCAATCGGTTCATATCTAATAATGAGAAAATGAAGTGAACAAGCATTTAAAATTCGTAGTAGACCTACCTCAAATACCTTTCAGACAAGCATAGTGGTCCATAAATATTGGAAACTACGAACACTATATTTTTACTTGTAAAAATTACTAATAGATATAAATTTTTAATGTAAATTATTAATAGGAGCAACGAGATTGAATATATAGTTAAAATTACACGCGAAAGTGCAAGTGTACTTACGTATATGCAATCATTTTATATCTATTTGTAAGTTGCAATCTTGAAATGTACACATCAGTAAATTTCCTTTTTCATTTAAACATATAAAAAACGAGAATATTCTAGATTTTCCATTCCTACCCTATTTTAATATCGTGTTTCATTTAATGCACATACTGTACTGATCATTATGGACCTAGACTCATAAGTGAATGAATGATAAAATAATGACGTCTAAAGATTTTTATCTACTACATTTTTTAAGGTATTTATTATTTAAGTACAAGGGGCGCCACTCGAAGTTCGATAAGTACAAGAATTACAACAGAATTAGAACAATCAAAGCTACAACTACAGTTTGGAAGGAATACAAGCCAACAGTTTCGACTTCCAATCGCAGAAAGAAGAGCAAAATAAAAGCGAAAAATGAGATATAATCCATGTCCAAGAACTTTTTAAAACAAAACATAATTCAGGAACCTATCAAAATAAAAGCTGGTACTTTTAAGGATCTTTAGATGCATTATACCTAAAATAAAAACGAGGTTAAAACAAAGTTCGTTATCAAAAACTATTGTAAGTCCAGCAATGGATATTCCCATGAAACCAAACATGATTCTATATACTTGTTTGTTAGATTATACTAAATGTTCTAGAGATGATGAAACAGTGTAAAGGAAAAGGAAAAGGCTTAAGAAGAAACACAACAACACACAATCTAAGCAAGAAAAGAGGTTAGAAGAAAACTGTAGTCTAAAACAACTTTGTGCATGACTGCATATTTCATAACTCAGGAAAGAATTACAAAGATATGTCCGAATAAAATCCGGTTCTTTATTTATGAACCAAGCAAACAAGAAAACATAAGAAAGATAATATTGTTATTGTATCAAACTTTGATCTTCTTAGATTGCTCGAGAGTGGTAAATGGATAAATGTCAGTCATATGATCTAATGCATCCGAAACTATCTTGAGATCAAGAGTGTCTGCATCATTAAACCAACAGAAATAAGAAAATGATGATGTTACTCGACCAAAACAGAAATGAGAATATCGCACTGCAGTCGACCATACTAATCATTTTTATGACAGCGTTTAATTCAATCTTGGGAAGGAACTAAACAAATCAGTGAAATTTCTTGATATTTAGGATGAAGATATCATTAAGTTTTTTAGCATCTGCCTATGATTTTCCAATTTCTTGGAATGTCATGTATAAGCTAGTCATTAGTTCTTCACAAAGTAGTTTCCATGTAATGAAAGTACATAAGTTACGTAGACTTACCATTCTTGTTGGATTCACCCTTCTAAAATTTCTCCTATTGAACAGCAAGGTACATTGCGGTGAAGAAATCTTGGAGATAAAACAGATCTCCATTTGATGCATCCGCTCCTATAACCAAATACTCGTCAACAAGGATGGATTTAGGGGGGAGGATCGCCCCCTTGGATTATTAAAAAAAAACCCATATATATTTAGGAAATTTTTTATTTAGTTCCTCTAAATTATAAGAGTTCGCGCTCCTTAAATTAGATGTTATAATACAATAATTTTGCTTCCCTGATCTGAAATCCTAGATCCATCCCTGAGCAAAATTATACGACATTCTAACAATCTCGACTCAATTGATATGCATGCACCTTTCATCCAATAAACGATTGACACAATTTATAAACTATATGACCGTTGTTTTGTAACTTATCATTATATATAAAACTAACAGCTATTCGAGTGGCGCTAGTTGCACCCACAAATTTGCTAAATACCCACTCCTTAGTCAAATGTGCAAAACAAGTAAAAACTAGTTCCCAAATTATTTTATATTTTCAATAATCTCCCAAATGAGTGAGCCTAAATATATTTATTCCATTTACAAATTTGAATAATGAAAAATGGGTTTAAATGAGAGAGATAGATTTTGAAAATCAAATGGACATATTTAGGACATAAAATCAGGTAATTTTTTGTACTTTTTTTATACGATTAAATTTGACTAAAATGTGGGTGTACTTAGTAATTTTGTGGGTGCAAATAGTCAATGCTAAAAAAATATGTTGCTGAGAAGTTTCTTACACTCAAATGTAGCCCAACGGGATGGAGGTACGACTGCACGGTCCTTTTCTTCCGTTACGTAGAGGAGACTAAAGAGATCTCTGTCAACATTTGCATCATCTTGAATGGTAACGGGCAAAAGCACAACGGGGTCGGACATCAAATCAAAAGAACCCTGTTAAAACACATATATTTGGTTTACTTGTGAATGTGTTGGCTAAATTATTTTCGAGCAGATTAGCTTAATGATAAAGGGATACCGCACGACTTCGTGTTGTTGGAGGGGGAATTTGGGGAATTTCTTTGGCGAAAACCTCTTCATCCATTGAGTATTTTCTTGCCTTCTTTGGTATTCCTCTTATAGCGACAGAGGTGCTTGCACATTTGTCTAAAGACTTTTCAGGCATTGGTTGTGGCAAAGATGTATTAGCCCATTTCTTCTCCACATATCTGCATAGAAGCGAGAGAACTAAGAACTGAAACAGAAAAAAGCCAAATACAAGAAATTGATGATCATATCAGATGTTAATTATTGGAAAAAATAGTTCAAGATTCAATTTACTTGGAACAAATAAATTTTTCCATAGGATTTCTGTCGAAATCTGGCGGTAATTCTGCTTCCCAGTATTCGTTGGCTTTCTCGTTGCCCATCACTGTACAACACAAAATCAATATTTTAGATCATAGAACAATGTGACTTTGGATTTCTATTTATGTTCTCATCACAAACGATCAACAATTAAGCAAAAAGACTGCAAAATCGAAAGCTCAACTTAGTTAACCAAAGAAGAATACAGCATGATATAATGTATGAATCCGACTTACATTGCATGAAGGAAATTTGCTCGGGGAGCCATGTATCCAAAGTTGTGGACCTTACCTATTGCGATAAAATAAAGTCAGTAAAATGCAGTATAGAGACTATAATCGAAAAACCAAATGCCAATAAATAAATAAATAAATAAAAGCCATAACCTTTGAGATGTGTACTCCTAGACTCCGATGAATTCCAGAACATTGCAAGCATATAAATACTCCAAGGTTGATACTAGCCCATCGTGGTGCCCTGAATAACGGTTGCAGTTACTCGTTTCATTAAAATCAAAATCCATGATAATGGAAGTGTGAGATAGCAATACAAAAAAAAATGAATGGAGGAACGTACTTGCTCCCACAATCTGCACATTCCTTGTTCTGTGGCAGCTTAACAAGACCTAATAATATCTTGAATTTTTTTTTCCATAAAGAAGTGAAGACAATGTTAATCTCATTAACAAATGTTTCTAACAATATTTGATTTAAACAGACGATAACATGGTGTCACTACTATTGAAATAGGGGAGGAAAAGTGAAGAAATACACAAGGCATGTTGAAGTTAACCTTATACAAATACAACATGATTCACCTCAAGCTCTGCGGGACATGGAAACTACGAAGCAAAGACTGTTTACAGACCACATCTACTATATTTGTTTATACAAGATTTGTTTATCGAAATGAAACAAAGATTTAGGGGAATTGTTTGCATTTTCTTGCTAAATATACAAGTGGGATTATTAAAATGTACAACCTCAGGGTGCACTATACAGTTATACATACATCTCTTTTGAGCTATTTCATCTTTTCTACCTATTTTTTTCTCTTCAATCCTTGGAATGGGAATAAATAATTGAGAAATTATGCAAATTAATCGAACAATTTCAGAAAATCTTTGGTTCGAAATTGCAAGTAGTAATTTCTTCAACATAACATAATGACAATCAATGAACATGAATATAAACCCTAAATCAAATAAAAATGCAATCTTGAAATTATGCATTCAAGAAATCAATTTGGCATCCCAAGAATTGCAAAAGATCCTCAAAGTAATTACAAATAACCAACAAAAATTAAGCCAAAAAAAAAAGGAATTGTCACCTTTGCATGTTTGTCATTAAGTTCCTTGGAAACAGAAGCCTTTTCGTTCATGGCTATCTCTTTCTGCAACAAATGGTTTCAAATACACACAAAGAGATAAAAAAGAAAAAAAAATAGAGAAATGAAAAAGGATACAGAGAAACTATTTAGAATAAGAGAGATAGAGAGAGAGAAGAGAGAATATGGGAGCGTTGTGTTCCCTGTCTCTGTGTTTCTCTCTCTATCTCTTGCAATTTTAGGTACGATTTGATATTAACAATGGCTGAATGGCTTAACACATTCCCAGGATAACCCAGTTTTGGTTTCCTTAAACTTCGGTAGTGTCTCATTAATGGCTCAAAAACAGCCATCTCAACTTTGTAAGCTGAATTTTTACTATAAATATGTATATAATTTTCTAGTGTAAATTGCAAAGTTGATTTTGTATTTATTAAGAGTTTTGATTTCAGGTTCAATACCAGTGTTTTCATAATCGAATCGGCGAACCAAACCGAATTGGACACCGATTAGACCGGTCCAACCGTTAAAATAATTTCTATCTATTTTTTAAAAATATTTCGTATATTATATTAAAAATAAAATAAATATATACTTATAAAACTTTTAAATGATAATTTATAAGTTTCATATTAAAAATAAACACAATAGAATCATAAACAATATAATACAATACAATTTAAAATACTAAAATTTAAAATAGCAATGATAGGAATTATGTTTAAGTTTTAAATAAATAAAAAACAAAAATAAAAAAACCAGTTCTATCCGGTTTTCCAGTTTTGACCGATTTTTTTTTTTTTTTGGTTCAACCGTAAAAATGATATTTTGAAGGTAATTGAACCGGTTTCATGGCCGGTTCAACCTGTTTCTGAAAATACTATTCAATATTATTAGATAAATTAAATAAATGAATTAATTCAACATTTTCTTTTAAAAGTTCGGACTTTTAGATGAGATTGAATTATTTTATGGTTGAACCCCCACTAAAAGCAACTTCATCCATATTAAATACTCTATAAGTCTTCTCCTAATAATTGAGTAAAAAAATTAAGCCCGCGGGTGAAAGGAGTGTTAGGAAAATTAAATAAACAAATTAATTTCATATAAAATGTTGTAAATATACATCACTTTGAAAATTGTATAACTTAGTTGAAAATTGATTGTATCAGACCAATTTTGCAATTTTTTTTTTATTATTTTCTATAACGAAATTGGTGTTAAATGTCACGTGCCATGCCCATGGCGCGGTGCACGTTAGCAACTCCCCCAAATTCAAATCAACTAATTTCAAATCTGTGTTCTTTCATTCTCACTGTCAGCTCTTCTTCCAAAGGAAACAAACAAGGCCAACAAACCGTGAAAATCAGCACAATCCAATTGCTATTTCTCTTCTCAATCCCTCACCGTTGCTCCCTCTTTACATATACTCGTCGGCGCTGCCTCCGTTGGATCGCCGCAATTTTGATATTTTCGTGAAAATTAGGGTTCATAATTTAGGCTCTTTTGTATAATTCATTACATTTGAGTTCATCTAAAAGTCAGTTGCTTAGCTTTCTATTTGGGTGTCAGTAAGAAATTAAATGAAAATAAAAACAAAGGTTGATGCAAAGAAGATTGATTATGATAAAGATTACGTCTTGCATTCTTGTAAGTGTCATTGGTGGCTCTAATGGAAGTTTTGACATTACTAGGAGTGGTTAATTTCCATTTCGATGAGCCCTTAACCTATTTAGCAAACACGCTCTATGTACTCAATTATATCTGAAAAACCATAAGAAAAGCCCATCTGCCCATCGAATATTCGAATTGCTGCGCGAAAATTAGGGCACGAATCCCCAAATTAGGGCAAGATTCGTGCGCGAACTTGAAGGTTTATACGTCAGTGATCAAGACCCTGTTTCCTTTTATGCCGTTTACTTCTTTATTGCCTGTATTATATGGTTTTTTTTTCTTCAGTTTTCCGCTTACAGAAGCTAGAGTCCCCGTGGAATGCACAAAAATTAGGGCAAGAATCAGGCCGTGAGCTTAAATGTAAGTTTTTTATTATTTTCCTTCTTTGTTTCCCTGTGCTATGTTGTAATTGTGTTTATTTTTTGTTGTAACACCGACTACGTCTTGATACATATGTTTTTGGAATCTGTAGATAGGCAAATCTCTGCGAGGTTGATTAATTAGTACAAGAGGAGGGTGCAAAGACAGTAATTTCGCCAGAAGTAAGAGATCAAAAAAAAATTGGAATTTGTTGTGTTCGATTTTATAAGTATACATTAGTAATTGTGTTTATAGAATGGTGTGACTCACTTCTGTTATACGAAGACCTGTACGACCTTTGCCCTTGGGTGCGCATTATGCTTTTGATTACCTTGGTCCTGGTGTTTCCCAGCTGATCTTATTTATTTTGTTTTCAATGTCAGATGGAAGCCCTTTACCAGAAACTATACAAGAAATACTCAGAAGAGAAGGTCTTGACTCTGACTGTACTCTACTGTATGACATTATGGATTTATTGTACTGATATTGAGGTTTTTGGATTCAGGGAAGAAAGGAGTCTCAGTTTGACAAGCTGAAACATGACCAAGAAGTGAAATTCTTGAATTTTACAGCTGGTATTGTATCAATATGCACCTTTTACTTGTTAAGAGCTTATGCCACATTTCCTGTTTCCTTTCTGTAAACTCAAAAATTGAAATTCATGCATCATATAATCTCAAATTGAACAGTTGTGATTTTACAGCAATAACTACATAAAATGACATATGCATTTGCCTTTTGATAATACATTATTCAGATTATTTTGTATCATAACCAGTGCCACTTGTTAACCTTTTGTTGCGATAAGATGATTGTTTTGTATTGCAAAATAGTTTACTTCTCTTATATATTTGCATGGATGAACCCTCTAAATGTTTCATCAGAATTCGTCTTAAATGCTTGATGTTTCTGTTAGTGCAGCTGCTGATGAAATGATACAGTATTTGACAAGTGAGAATGAAAAGCTATCTGAGCAAGTTAATGAATTGAAAAATGAACTGGTTTCTATCAGGCAAGAACTATGAGAATCTATTATCTTTTAGTATCTTCAGTTTTTTGAATGTAAATCATAAACATCGTTTGGCTGCACTGCAGAGCTTCCAATGAGCAGCAAGTTCACTACCAAAATCTTTTGATGGAAGAGATACAGAAGAGTAAGGATATGATCTTTATCAACTATAGATTTAACAATTGTAGTATTATGTTCTTTACCCCCATTCTTTAATTTGAACTAGTTTAGACATGCCTAAATTATTTAGAAGATAACCCTATTTCTGGCTTTCTCACCGAACATCGCCATAAAAAATCTAGATGAATGTACAAATAATGTGTTGATACTTTTTCTTTGGGTGCCAATCTTGAGAAAGTAACTAATGACTTTGATCCTTTCTGGATGTACTTGGGTATGCCTTATACCCACATTTTTTTTTTAATAATACATCATTTGTTTGACTGTTCAAAAAAATATATGAGTCAAGATTGGATCCTAATTACTGCATGCGGATACATTTTTCTTTTGGCTTCAAGATCATCTCCACTTGACCACTTTCTGCATATAAGCTATGTTGCTTTATCATACTCATTACTTAAGTAGATAACTCCGCTTGTATCATAACATCATTTAATGCGTTCAATATTTCTTATGGTTCTATAGTTCACATGACTTAAGTCAATGCATATTATTTTCTGCTCTCTACAATTTGTAGATAAGGAACTCTCTGAAGAAATTTCAAGACTCCAAGAAGTTGAACACCTTGACTATTCACACTGTACTATGTGCAAGAAAATTGGAAGTGGAAAGAAAAGTTCACATGATACTCCAGGCAAAGAAATTCAGGGCCAATCTGACACAGGAATGACAAAAAAACGTAAAATTGACCATATCATTGAAGGTACTTCTGCTCCATATGTCGATGTGGAACATGACCGTCCAGGAGATCAACATACTTTTGGGGACAAAAGTGATGGTGCTCCTCCAATCATACAGCAGGTACGTAGAATTAAATTGTGTACATTTAGGTTAAAGTGTGTTTTTCACTGTTGCTTGACTCTTGCTAAATTTTGTTTCAGCCTTTATACTGTCAAAGAAAGATCTATAATTCAGGTATGTCTTAAAATCAAAACTTTTCATTATTTCCATTGGCTGCAGCCCATGATTTTGACATTCTCTTCTTGATGGTAGGTGGTGATGCTACGGAAACGAGTTCTTTCAGCTGCATGTTTCAATATCTTGTGGAGTTTGTTGTTGGCATGAAAGTAACCCCTCTTACTCAGAGCAATGAACTCTGTATAATGGTGCATCATCAGTCAAGTGGTAATCTTCATTGATCTATTCATTTTCTGGAATTTTATCTCCGTTCATGGTTGGCTTAATGACCACGTCATTTGTCTTTTGTGTAATGATTTCTAATCTGGTTACTGATTAGTGATTTAGAAATAATACACAGCAATATAATTGCATATACCATGCTACCTCCATTTCACAAGAAACTTCTTTTTAAATTACAATAAAATTTAGACATTTTAACCCTCAATCACTTAAAGGAAAGAGTAATATATGGTATATGCAAAATATGAAATGAGATGAAGAATAAAAAATTATCCTTAATAAAAAAATAGTAAGAGACCTTTTTAGGTGGGGTTAAATTGGGAACAAATGAGGGAAAAATAGTTAAGGACAGATAATTAGGAACAAAAATTAGATTCTAAAAAGACACTTACTCCGAAACGGAGAGATAGTATATAATATTGCGTAAGGCATCTTAGGGCTTGCTTTTGATTTTTCATTCTTGTACACTCAATTCTTAAATCTTACCTCACAACATTTGGATTCAATTTTTTTTACTTGGGCTTGCCTCAGAATTATGATCATGGTAATTAGTTCTGTATTTTTTGTTATAAACCTCATCAGGTTCTCTATAGGTGTTACACTATATTTCTATTGTCATATCTGGTCTACTTGTTAAACAGCACTATTTTATACCTTGCATTATTAATTAATGCAATGGAGATGTTACTTTACTTAATATGCTTGGAAATTTTACAAGAGTAGATGTGGATATTTTTACCTAGTTTGTTTGATGATTCATGCAGGTTACACATTCAGTCTCACATGGATAACTAATTCGAGCAGCGAAGTGGAGTTGCTATACCGAGTGTCATCATTGGGAACATTTGAAAGAGTTGCACCCGAGTGGATGAAAGAGACGCTGATGTTCAGCACAAGTATGTGTGGTGTCTTCTTTGATAGGGTTTCTCGTGCTATCAAAAGTTATCGATGAACGTTTTCGTTTAGGGTTAGCATCAAGTGTATGCTCATGTTTCATTTGGCCTTATGTAGCGTGTTCATTGTTCCAGGCTCACTTGACTTTGTAAGAAACAAACTAATGAGGCTGTATTTGGATCATATTTTTTTATTGGATTAAATTAGGCTGTGTTTGAATGAGAGATCAAATATGATATATATGTTCTTTTTTATTGGGCAAATTAGAACATGTATTTGATGGACCATTTGGTGCACAAGAAAAATTCACTAGGGTACGACATTTGTCGTTATATTAGTTGATCAGGATGGTGATTTAATATGGTAGAACTAAAATAAAATACTCGTGAATGTGTTGCAATAAATTTATATATTATATATATATATATAGACGCAAATGTATATCATTGTATATATGTAGATAAAACATATATTTATGAGTGAGTTACTTTCTGGTGCAAGGCCCAAGGCTCAATTAGTCTAAAGTACAAAATTTTTTATTAATTAGTACCAGGTGCAAAATGGGTGTAAGAAAGACCCTTATACCCTTATTTTTGGATTTGGTGGATTTGGGTCACATGACTCTTTTTTTTTGGTCAAAGTGAGCAACAGGCTAGTACAGTTCATGTGATGCAATCAGATTCTGATTTTCTTTTCGATTTGCCCCATTACTCTCTCTCAACTACTTTTTTCGATTTGCCTCATTACCCTTATTTTTTGATTTGCCAGATTACTCTCTCTCCCCCACATATTACCATTGAATATGAACCTTGCCAGATTACTCTCTCTCTCTTTTCGATTCAAGGTAGTTCGAAATATTATAGAAATTACATACCTAAAATCCAAACAATTTACATATCTCTTCTAAAAAAATCAAAATTACATATTTCGATGTGTTCGACATGAATATATACATAATAAACATTCATATGTTCATCGATCAACATGCGCATGTTCATGTTTTTACATGAACATGTTCATGTTTTTACATGAACATGTGCATAAAAGAAAAAGAAAACCTGGAACTCCAGATCCATCCTCATTTCCTTCATGATTTTAAAACTCGAATCCATCTTTTTCCTGCGCCTTTCCCCACCTCCGCCATCTCCCACCTCCGCCACAACACCGCCCTATCCATTCAAACCAACTCCCTGCCCAAATCCCAAATTCAACCAAAACCAAAAATCCAAAAAATGTTTCTTGATCTGGAAAAAATTACTGCATTAAAACGTAAAATTACTACCACTGCCGCCCAAAACCCCCCAAACCCAATCAAATTATTGCAAATCTTCACACCCAAAACCCAAACCCAAACCCAAACCCATACCCAACATCATCAGATTCGTCGCATGAAGACGGTGGTGGTGGATGCTCGTCGCGGCGATTTGGAAGGGGGCTTGTGGTGACGGCCGCTGTGGGTGGAAGATCTAAGGCTTTTAGCGAGTGGCCGCGGCGGCTGAGGAAGGCGATGGCCAAGGACGATTTGCAGACGAGGCGGCGGCAAGGATGGCAAAATATTCCTCAGATTTGCAGACGAGGTCGTCGAGGACGATTTGAAGACGATGGCCTTGGGGATGACGACTTGCGGACAGTCGGTTTCTGGGTGAGGAGGCAGGTGGCGGCGATCGGTTTCTGGGTGGGGGTGGGCCGCGGAGGTGGAGGTGGAGGTGTGGGCAGAGGCGCGTGAGTGGGGGAGTTTGGTGAGATGGAAGAGAAATGAGTGGATTAGAGAGAGAGGGTGCATAGAGAAAAGAGTGTGGTGTGGGTTAGAGAGAGAGTGTGTAGTTGAGATATGGTGAGAGATGAGAGAGAGAGTGTGTAGTTGAGATATGGTGAGAAATTATTAAAGAGTTGATGTCCAACTTATGTCATGTCTCACGGTGAAACCTTCTCATGCAAATGTGTCTCCTAATAAATATAGAGAAAATTGCTTTCTAGTACAAAATTCCCCAATACATTACTCTTAGGTGCAAGTTACTTTTAATATTAGTAATAGGTCGGGATATCTGAGTGTCGAGCACTCTGACCCTTCAGGATGCATGAGTCTTCAGAATGTTGTGCTGCGAGCATACTGACCCTCAGGATATCTGAGGGTTTCAGGATCTCTGGGCTGCGAGCATACTGACCCTCAGGATATCTGAGCCTTTCAGGATGTCTGGGCTGCGAGCATACTGACCCTCAGGATATCTGAGCCTTTCAGGATATCTGGGCTGCGAACATACTGACCCTCAGGATATCTGAGCCTTTCAGGATGTGCAGGTCAGGCATCTTGACCCTCAGGATATCTGAGCCTTTCAGCCGTCTGAGTCTTTTCGACTTGGCTCTTTTAATTCCTCTTTCCTGATCTGAGTAGCGAATACTTGTCCATTGGGTATGATTATTTTAATAGATATTACACGTGTCGCTCTTACGTGTTCGATTAATCATGAATTATTATATCGAACACAACAATACCCCCCAGCCGGGTCACTTTGTATTCAACAGGGGGCCCGGCTGTTAAGATCTTATTGGGCCGTAGTTGATGTCGTTTCGTATTCTGTGCTGGATTTTTGAAATTGAATCCAATATTTATATATACCTCGTTTCTCCGTCTTAAACCCTTTTCTCCTTCCTTCTTCTTTTTACCTCTGTCTTTCAATCTTTTTCAGGCTCGAAAAATTTCCTATGAGGGCTTCATCATTCCGACGAAGAATTTTACTCAGGTAACCGCTGCATTCTTTCTCTAATTGTGATTATGACCTCTCGTTCAAACTCTTATGTTCCCCTAGAATCAGACCACCATAGTTCCTCTTCTTCCCCCTCTGTCAGTAGAATCCCCCGTGGCGACGCAAATGCGCCGGAGATGAATGTCTCGGGTTCAGGAATTCGTTGGCAAGTTCGGCAACCGTTTGCCGTTCTTTCCTCCGATTCCGACGAAGCCCTAAATGAATTGGATAGGGACTTGGTCCGCAATGATTCTTCAGACAATTCAAGTGATAATTCTTTGCCCCAAATTCAAATTGGGTCTAGGGCTGTTGATAATGTCGATGTAGATAGGAATGACGATGTTGTGAGGGGGGAAATTTTGATGGCTGTAAATATAACCGAATCGAACATAGGGGTAGTTGGTGAGCAAAATTTTGAGCTTGATATACCTGTTGGTGTCCCTCATAGTCCAACATATAACGAGTATAATGCTCGTTATAGTTTTGATTGGCCCGAGCAACCTCATAGGATTAGGGTTGAGAATGAGTACCAATGAGCAAGATAGCGGCGTAATTGATGCAATCACGCTCACTCGGTTTGCATAGAATTATGAAACCCCAAAAGATATCTTTTTTCGGGCACCAGTCCCGATGAGCGGGCCGACCAACCCCCGAGGGTTGTGTCGCCAGAATTTAGACACAATGGAAGTTCGCCTTCGATTTTCCTCCATCCCGCCATCACCCGCTTGTTTCGTGGAATGGAACATTACCATCACGCGTGTTGAAGCGAATGGGTGGCAATGATTATGAGCTTCCTGACTTTGTTCGGCAAGATGAAGCCAAGATACTATCCCTCAGCAGCTGAACTTGCTCGATTGGTGCACTTGACCCGTCCGAGGGGTGAACACGGGTGGTTGTTCATGCAAGCTAATGCCAAGTGCAAAATCATTGAGGATGTGCCGAACAAAATCAGTGATTGGAAGGAAAAGTTTTGGTTCGTTGGGGGCGATTGGAAGAGCCCGGCCTCTGGAAGCAAACCAAATGCTCGTTTAGACATCCCCACTGACTTCGGGGTGTACCGAAGTAAGTGATTTTGTGTCTTTCGTTCTTCGATTTGAACTGATTTTAACTCGCTTTTTATTTCAGGGATTCCAGCTGCGACGGATAAGGAGACCAACGACGGCTATTTTAGCAGCGTTTGGTAAATTGATCTGGATTCTCGCTCGGAACGGTCTGTGAGAACTCTGAACACCGCCGATCAGAGGAAGAAAGGAGGCCTGTTCGTACCTCCTCATCATCTTGTTGTTGTTAATCCCGCTGGTAAGGATTGCCTCTTTTATTTGTATAAGCTTTGTGCCATTTTGCTCGCTGTTAACCTTTTGTGCATAATGAATTATTTTGTTTGTAGCTTTCCCCGATGTGACCATTGTTGTGAGTACATCTGAACATACTGAGATGGCTCGGAGAAAAAGGCCACAGGAGCTTGCTCGGATTTAGACTGAGCGGGAGGCTCAGCGAATAGGCAGAGGGGAGGCAAGCAAGGCAAGTTGATCTACGTTCGGCCCTGGGGAATCGAGCCGAGCGCAAAGGAGTACTCGTTCGGCCGAGCAAGGGGCTAGCGAACAAGCTCCGTCGCCGAAGAGATCGAGGGTGGAAAATCGGCGGCGGGTCGAAGCGAACAAATCCCGGACGAAAGCGCCCGGCTTAATAGGCTCGAGCAATATCGATGCCGTTAGGGTGACTCGGACCCCCCATCGCCGAGGGCGATCAGGCGGCTTCACGTGGTCGGTCCAATTTCTGGATCGTTGAAATGGAGGTTGGCACATCTTCTCCACCTCCTTTGGACCCCGATCATGGACTCCGTTGAATCTCGAGCCGGTCCCCCGAGGATAAATCATTCTTGGGATGGGATCCGGCTCGTGAGCAGTACATTTTGTTCGTCTGCTTTTCTTTGGGATATTTATTTGCTTGAATATATATGTAGGTTGTCGCCCTTGATGCCCAATCGAAAAACTACTTACGCTTTCCGAGTGTTCGCAAGGTTCGGGCATTCACGAACATGTTCGTAAAGTGTGCTGACTCTCGTTCGAGCATGGACCACCGAGCTGGAAGAGTCCACCACGGGTCCCACTCCCCTGGAAAATATGTGTCTGGGTCTGGTGCTTTAGGGCCAATCTATGGTCGTCCTTGAGAAAGCCTATCTTTGAGTCACTTGACCTCCATGCCAACTACTTGGCTTTGATCAGAACTTCGAAGAAAAAGGTGGGGCGAAATAACAGACTCAGGATGAACCGAGGTTGGCTTTAGTGGACGAAGCTTCCCCAAGACAAGCCGATGCTCGCCAAGCTCAGGAGGATGCCCGCAAGGCTCAAGAAAATGCTCGCCAAGTTCAGGAAAATGTTCACCTGGCTCAGGAGGATGCTCGCCAGACGAAGGAGGAGCTGATTCACTCTCAGGAGGAGGTGGCAAGTATACGAAGAGCTCAGGAGGAAATGAATGTTGAGCTTCGTAGACTCCGAGCGGGTGTCGAGGCCATGGAAAGTGAGAGGGACGCGCTCGGCCAGCAACTCATCATTGCTGAGGAGACCAACACTCGTTTGGGTCTCGAGAATTCAAAGTTGCACGATGATGAGTATGTTGATTCCATGTCCAACTTCTCTTACATTTGTGCCTTCGCCGATGCTATCCCGTCGTTTCGCCATACATCCAACAAATGCCCCTCTTATATCCAGGGGCCAAAGAAGACTCGACGACAACCCACCTGATCGCAACCTTCCAATGTCAGATTTGAATGATCTGTGTGATTTCTCCATTCTTCCTGAAGGGATCAAAGTTGATGATCCGATTCTGGATGAGGAAGATGGCTCAGACATGAATATCATTTGGTGTTCTTTGCCAAGATCTCCAAACCGAGTTCGGGACCGTCGGTGCAAAGCCGAGCAAAAGGGACCTCTCGTGACCGAAAGCGAGAATGTACCTTTGGCGAGCATTTGGTACTGACCATCTTGAAGGAGTTGTTCTTTGAGAAATTTGAACACAATTTGTTCGACATCTCTCCCGCTCTACCCCCCAATTATGAATTTGCTCATTGATGTTATTTTTGTTTTTTGTCGAACATACGTTGTGTAATTTTTTTGTCTTCTTCACTTTCTGTTTGAACAATGTCTTTAATACTTGTAGTTTTTTTCTTTGACTTCTTATCTTTTGTTCGAACATATTTACAACCGAATGGATGGATTACATCGAATCGCTTTCTCTAACCCGATTGTTTGATAATTGTTGAGGATGAAAATTGATACTTGTGTTGCTTGATGTTTGCTTTGTTGCTTTGTGTTCGCTTTGTTGCTTTCCGCTTTTTTTTGCCCTTTTCTTACGAATGAATTCAAACATTGGGTTTACTTTATGCCCGCTCGACTTTTTTTTTTCGGTTTTGATTGTCTTATTGACGTTTGCAATCGGTTGATCGTCTTATTTAGGTGCGACCGGATGGGTTACTTTATGAACCCCCCCTTTCTTGGTCTTGTGATCGTCTTATTTAGGTGCGATCACGCCGTCTTAAGGCGTCTTATTTAATTTGTGACCCGACTCATCACCCGCTTGTCTTCTGGTATCTGTAAATCTGAGTCGTCTTTTGTATTTGCGATACCCATTACTCGCTTTTTGCTGCGGGAATCAGAGTATGAACTCGTTCGTCAGGTGAACATAGACTTGGGCTCATTCGTCTTTGTTCGGGTTGTCCGGCTTAGGTGCGACCTCAAATAGGCTTGAACTAGAAAATCTTAGCGAACAAAAGTACATATATCTTTCTTTTTCTTTTTGCAACACTTTGTATTCTATTACAACCTTCATATTTGAAGAAGACTAATCTATTACACAACTATAGATATCAGACTAGGGTTTTGAATTTAAACCTTGTCTTGAGTAGACACCTTAACCGCCTCACCTTGTCCATGAAATTGATGTTGACAAGGATGTGGCACATCATCTTGTCTACCCTTTCTTCAATAACATGCTCAGCGGTGGCAAAGATAAGCTTTTGTCCCTCCCGGACAATTTGTGTGATTATCTTTGGAGGTGCGGACATAGCATGTAGCGAGCATGCTCTTTCGCTTATATCAATCTTGAGCAAAACGTCATTTCGCACCATTTCATCCCCTTTAATAGATGCCTAAGCATCGTCGTCCGTGATATTGCTTTGGCGGACACTATGACATCCCTCCTTCGGAGGAGATTTTGGGGATGCATAGGGGACTAATGACTTACTATGCATAAAGCGGTGAGTAACGATGGAGTGGCAACCATAACTCTGCCGAGCATCTTGAGTCCCGTGAACGAGCTTCCACCTGTGCTCGTGATGTATATGGGGTAAAAGGCTCATATCAGAATAGATGCTCGATTCAATTTGAATATTTCTTTGAATCGAGTCGGATTCTTCTACGCCCAGGGCATACTAAACCAACCTCCTTATGAGAATTGTAATATTTTTCCTTTTTTCTTCTTCATATGTTTTTTCCGCTTTTTTCAAATTTATCAATATGCCCCTATTTATAGAACTATCCCAAGCTAGTCTTTGGCATAGCTAGTGGTCTTCGGCTCTCTTACTTTTGCTCCCCCTTTTGACATCTGTTCAGTTTTTTGACAGCTCTTGCTTAAAGATTGACTCGTCCTTGCTTGGTTGCCACTACTTGTCAACTCGTTCCGATACGTATCTTCTGTTGACAACTCGTTCTGGTACGTACCTTCTGGCCAGCATTTCTTTTCCTGAAAATATGTGTCGAACATAAAGTGTTCTTCTTTCAGGATTGTCCTACTCGTTTGAACTGAATGGCTGATTATGTCCGGCCTTTTGTGTTCGTTTCAGCTACATCGGCCATTATGTTCGGCCAACTATGATCACTTCAGCTGTGTGGATGATTTTGTTCGGCCGACACTATGCTCGCTTCAGCTGTGTAGATGATTTTGTTCGGCCGACACTATGCTCGCTTCAGCTGTGTGGACGATTTTGTTCAGCCGACACTATGCTCGCTAAAGTTGTGTGGACGATTTTGTTCGGCCGACACTATGCTCGCTTCAGCTGTGTGGACGATTTTGTTCGGCCGACACTATGCTCGCTTCAGCTGTGTGGACGATTTTGTTCAGCCGACACTATGCTCGCTAAAGCTGTGTGGACGACTTTGTTCGGCCGACTATGCTCGCTAAAGCTGTGTGGACGATTTTGTTCGGCCGACTATGCTCGCTATTATTGATAGTATTTTTTCAAATTTGATGCATTCCACGAGTAGGACAATGGGACTCTATTCAGGTCTTCCAAGTCATAGGCCCCGTTTAGCAAACGTTCTATAATTCTGAACGGACCTTCCCATGCTCGGCCGAACACACCACTTGATACCCCCGTTGCCCACCTTAAAACCAGCTCGCCCACATTGAACCTGCGTGTTCGGACTTTGGAGTCGTAGAACTTCTCTGATCTCTTTTTATACATAGTATTCTTGAAATCAGCCTCCGTCCTTCTTTCTTCTAATAGGTCTGCACTCAGGGCGAGCGCCTGGTCATTGATGTGCTCTCCAAAAGTCATTGTTCGATGACTTGGAATCTTGATTTCTGCGGGTATAACAGCTTCCGCACCAAATGCCAAGGCAAACGGGGTCTCCGCAGTTGATGTTCTGAAAGTTGTTCGATAGGCCCATAATACTTCAGGCAACTCTTCAGCCTATCCACCCCCCTTGGAATTATCAAGTCTGGCCTTGAGGGTATGCTTGATGATTTTATTAACGGCCTCAACTTGTCCGTTTGACTGGGGATAGTACGGAGTTGAGTAGTGTTTTTTTATCCCCCGGCGAGCACAATTCTGTCTGAATTCACTTCCATCAAACTGTTTGCCGTTATCAGTTACTAATGATTGAGGAAGTCCAAAACGACAAATGATATTTTTCCAAACTAAATTCCACATCCTTTGTTCGGTAATTTTGACAATGGCTTCGGTTTCTGCCCATTTAGTATAATAATCAACGGCAACCACATCATATCTTACTCCCGACGTGCCAGTATAGGAAATGGGCCGATCAAATTGATCCCCCATTTAGCAAATGGCCATGGGCTATAAACTGACACTAATTCTTCAGGTGGGCTATGAATAAGTGCAGCATGTACCTGGAACCTGTGGCACGAGCGAGCATACGCGAGCGAATCTTTTTTTAGGGTTGGCCAATAATAACCTTGTTTGATTATTTTGTGCGCCAGGACGAGCCCACCTGTATGATTTCCGCATACTCCTTCATGGATTTGTTCCAGAAGTACACGACCCTCTTCAGGAGTAATACATTTCAACAGTGGAAGTGAGAAACTTATTTTATACAAATGCTCGTCTATGATAGTATAACGAGCAGATTGTAATCTGAGGCGACTAGCTTGGGCCTTGTTCTCAGGGAGAAATCCCTTTTGTAAGTAGCTCAGGATTGGAGTCATCTAAGTTTCTTGTTCGCTTGTCACTTGAGCGATCATAGCTCTGGGAACTGATGGCGAACAAGTTGTGACGACCACAATGTCTGTTGTGTTCGTCACTCCTTCTTTTATACCCGAGGCGTGCCAAAGCATCAGCGAACGAATTACCCAATCGTGGTAATTGTTCTATGAAAACTTGTTCGAAATGCTCGAGCAACTCTTTCGCTAGTTGCTGGTACTGAGCCATCTGTTCGCCTCGGGCCTCGTACTCGCCTGTCACTTGATAAACAATTATTTGAGAATCGCTATAAATCATCAGCCTCTGAATTCCCATTGTCATTGCCATCTGTAGTCCAACGATCAAAGCTTCATATTCGGCTTCATTATTTGTAGCTGGGAAATCAAAACGGATGGCTGTTGTGAATGTTTACTGGTTGGGCTGATGAGAACTAAGCTTGCGCCCGCTCTTGAACTTGTTGATGAGCCATCAACATACATATGCCATGGTTGGTCGATAGCTTTTTCTAGCATTTGAGGATATGTCAACTCGACCATGAAATCGCCATACTTTGCCCTTTCATTCTTTGTTTCACGAGCGAACGTAATGCCGAATTATCCTAACTCCACCGCCCACTTTAGTAATCTGCCGGCAGTATTTGGTCGATGGAGGACTTGGTGCAATGGGAAAGTGGTCAAGATTACCGATCGAGTGATCGAAAAAAATATGGTCGTAATTTTTAACACTCATGGCACGAAAGATATGCTAATTTTTCCAATGGTGGGTACCAGAGCTTCGGCTTCCTTAAGCACTTGGCTTACATAGTAAATGGGCAAGTGTATGGTCCCCTTCGCCAGATCTGAGCACAACACCGATTGCATGTTGGATGCAAAGAAGATACAAATAGAGTTGTTCGCTTTGGGACAAAGCTTAGACAAATGTCCGAGTATCGCAAGGTCATCGCTTCAATGATTCGAATGCATTTTGGCAATGCTCGGTCCACTGAAATTTCCCTTTCTTTAATGTATCAAAGAAAGGTTTGCATTTGTCTCCAGTTCGTGATATAAACCGGCTTACGGAAGCTAAACGTCCGGTTAACTTTTGGACCTCTTTCACATTTCTGGGGGCCTGCATATTGAGCATGTCTTGAATCTTTGTTGGGTTCGCTTTGATCCCTCGTTGACTGACCATATGTCCGAGGAATTTTCCTGAGTGAACTCCAAAGCTGCATTTCTTCGGATTTAGCTTCATATTGTACTTCCTAAGTATATCGAACGTTTGTGCGAGGTGGGTGATGTGGTCTTCCTTATGTTCGCTCTTTACCACAATATCATCAATATATACCTCCATTGTTCGGCCGATGTGTTCATCGAACATTTTGTTCACCAAACGTTGATATGTTGCTCCGGCATTCTTTAATCCGAACGGCATGCTTTGCCAACAGTACATATTCTTTTCACTGCAGAATGTCGTATTCTTTTGATCGTCCGGGTGCATGGGTATTTGGTGATAACCAGCAAAAGCGTCCATGAAGGTCATAAGCTCATGGCCTGCTGTATTATCGACCAAATTATCAATATGCGGCATTGAGAAGTTATCTTTCGGACATGCCTTGTTTAAATCAGTGAAATCAATACACAGTCTCCAAGATCCATTGAACTTGCGAACGAGCACAGGGTTCGCGAGCCATCTTGGGCATTTCACCTCTCGAATGAGTTTGTTGTCGAGCAACTTTTTGATTTCACTATTCATTGCCGCATACTTTTCCGGACTAAACTTTCTGCGCTTCTGGATAATTGGAGTTTGTATTGGATCAAGGTTGAGGGAGTGGCATGCATGTTTTGGATCAATGTCAACCATGTCCTCGTGCGACCATGCGAACACATCCAAGTTTGCTTGAAGATAAGCAATAATTTCTGTTCGAATTGGTTCAGGTAATTCTGAACCAATGAACACTTCTAACTCGGGTCTGTTCGGGTCGATGTTGATGGACTCCTATTGTTCGACAGGTGTTGCTCGCTTTCTTTTTTGCTTCCACCGAGGATCTTGAATGGACCCCCGGTGCTCGTCATCAACCTCCATGGGTTCAAAGCCTATGCGAGGTTCTAGGTCCGTTTGCTTGTTCGGCTGATCAATATTCATTTGATCAAGGAGATCTGGGGCATGAGCTGCTACCCTGGATTTTGTGTTCGCGCGAGGAGTTGTGCTCGTCAAACTTATGTTCGTCGGAAGATATTGAGGCGAGGCATTTGCTCGCTGGCTTGACTCACCAATCTCCCATGTTTGCTCCATCATGTTGACAATATTTTGTTTTTCTGGTGCACATGATAGCAAACAATCTCGAGCTTTCTTCTGATCTCCTTTTACGCTACCCGTTCCATTTTGTGTTGGAAATTTAACACAGTAGTAATACGTAGAACATGCCGCTTTAAATTCCTGAATAAACGGGCGACCTAGAAACCCGTTATAAGTTGACGGAGCATCGACGATTACAAAATCTAGCATTCTAGTTCGTCGGATGTCCGGATTCAGAGTTGATTCTAACTCGACTCCTAACCTAATCATACCATAGGGTCGGGTTACAGATTCCCCAAAACCCATTATGGTATGATCACATGGTTCAATATAACTGCTCAAGTCCCCAACTTGCTTTTCCATCTAGTGAAGGGTGTTGACGAATAAAATGTTCGCATAAGCTCCGGTGTCAACCGGAGGCGGTGCACCTTCAACCCGAGGAGTCGAGCACTGATGGTTAAGGAGTCATTGTGGGGAGTTATGATTCCGTCGAGATCGTCTTCTGAAAACATAATTTGGTGAGAGGGTGGCGTGCTAGCTGATGTGCTCGCCACCTTCACTTGATGGATGCTTTGCATGGCACGCATCTCCATCTTTTTTCGTCTGTTCGATAATGTTGGTGCCTGGTAACATCCACCCACTGGACCATATTCAGGACGTATCATGTGAATCTCTTGACTTTCTCGACCTCTTCCCACAGTAGGAGGCCCTCTCTTAGGTAACTCAGACCTCTTATGTGATTCTTCGGGATCCTTTGCCGGATGTTTGTTCGAACTTTTTAAACTTACCTCTTCGATCTTACTTTTTTTACGCTCGAGAGTCTCGCTTTCGGGCTTTTTTTTAGGAATTGGGTAAGACGATTATCTTCGTATAGCTTCCAAAGTTGGCCCGAGTAAGTAGCGACAATTTTTCGTATTATTGCCCAATGTACTCATGGTAGTTACAATATTTGGAAGCATTGTCGATGTTTATCCATTATGATTCTTCTTGGCCTTTCCAACATGTCCCGATCTACGATTTGGTTAAAGATTGTTTTATTTAAACGCCCAAAAGACTTCGTAGGGGCGTTTGCTTTGGATCTTTCTTGAATGGTTTGAATGAGCATGGGGGTTTGTACCCCCTTCATTCATCACTTTCTTCCCGGAAAACTTTCCTAGTTGTAGGTTCTCGACCTAATCGTGATTGGGCGAGCAAATCTTGCATGGCTATAATTTTGTCTCTCGCTCTCGGAATTCTAAGTATGTGTTCGGCCAGTCTTGGTGCATGGCCTTCCACATATCAGTATTCAGGGTCAGGCCCCCGACCACCGCGAGGATCTTGGCATCCTCTTTGACGGGGGCTCCATCATATAAACATTTATCAAATCTTTCTATGTATGCTCGATCAGACTCACCTTTTAGTTGGGAGAAATCGCCAACCCTTTGTTTTTTGGCGAAAGCAGCACACATGGATGAAAAGTGGGACAGAAATTGTTGTCCCAATTGGGCGAAAGATGTGATAGACGCAGCTGGCAAAGTAGAAAACCATCTATGTGTCCGATCACCCAAAGTCATGGGGAATGATCGGCACTGTGTTGCGTCTGTGGCCCCCATCGCGATCATAAAGTCTGAGTACTTGCTGAGATGGACATGAGGGTCAAACTCAGCATCGAATATGGGAATTGGCGGTCGGGACTTCGCCACTTTCTCTTGTATTTTAGCCTCCATGATAGCTGGTGACAATGGCGAGCAGGGTATTGTGCTCGCTCGAGGGTGGCCTTTGGTCGCGGCCAGGTCGGCCTGTAAACCCTCGATGGCTTTTTGCATTTCCGCAAGTTTTGTGGAACTAGCAGATTTAGATCGGGGCTGTTTCCCATCATGAGGACCCAGTGGGTCATGCTCGTGATGGGGCAGTCCCCCTTTCCAAGTTCGTGCTTGACTACCCAATCGATGGTGGATAGACAATTTTGTTTCCGCCGATTTTTGTTCGGCGTGCGGATGATCATGAAGATCTGAATGTCCAGGCATTTTTATTGGCTGTTCCTTTCCTGGATCCTGTTGCCTATTATTGTCGATTCGGTCTTTGGCGGAGAGCCTCAAACGTCCAAACGCTGATGGTCTAGAACCTTGAGGTTGTTCGTCATCAGACGTGTCATCGCTTTTTTACTGGCCCGCTTCGCAATTTTCTTTTTAACTTGCTCGCTATCAGGTGTACGCGAGCGTCACTCTTCATGTTCTTGAGTTTCTAATTTGGCCAACTCTTTTTCAGCCCTCTCTTTCTGCGCTCGCAGCAAGAAAGTGATGGCCCTTGTTGTGGCCGCCGGATCATTTGCAATATCCTCAAGATTGGTAATCTCCACTTCCTGATCTTTATGAGGCTGGCGCTGAGCCTCTCTCCGGTCATGAGGTCGACTTTGCCCTGACCTCTCTGTTTGTGTATTCCTAGATTGAGGCATTTTATTTCTTTTTTTACGCCTCGGCTCACTAAGGGGTTTGTGTATGGGTTGGTTTCTTGGTGAAGTACCCTCCTTCTAAAGCGCCATTGTTATCGCGAGTCGTTTTTCTGAAAGAGTATTATGTGGCTAATTTTGGGAACGACTCACAAACAAAACATGCACGCGTGTAAAATAAATTGTAAATAAGATGAATTTGTTGACCCGGTTAAATCAGAAATGACTACTCCGGGGGCATACCAAGCCAGGATGTGGTATTACGAGCTTTACACGTACAATATTTGATACATTTTATGAAGATGAATCGTTACAGATGAAGATAATCTGGAGAGTTAGCATATGAGTGCTAGGGGTTTCAGATGTGTGGATAATCACTCGAATTTTTTGTTCTCACCTCTCCGGAGAATTTCTTGTGTGGGTGTCCTTTTTCCGGGAAATTTTTCTCGAACTATCTTCTTCTTTTTTTCTTCTTTTTTTAAGACTCCGACAAGCACGAAATTTGGGTTGCAAGCATGATTTGGAGACTTTGGATCATGCAAGAATCCAGTGATATTGCCACGTTCCCAACCGTCTTCTAGATTGATCTTGGAGCTTACTTATGCGTAAAGGCACTCTTTTGGTCGTCCAAATTAATCTTTTGCTTTCGGTTGGATGCTTTGTTAGCCCTTTAACCATGTCGGTTTTATCTTTGGAATATTGTCCTCTCGAGCACTGCCGAGCCCTCGGGATGTTGGTCTTGAGATATCGAGTGTGTCGAGCACTCGACCGCCCGAGATGCTGAGTCTTGAGAATGTTGTCTCGCGAAAGATCTTGACCCTCGGGATATCGAGGGTTTTGGGATCTCGGCGAAAGCATCTTGACCCCTCGGATATATCTGGCCTTTCGGGATATGCGGTCATTGCGAAGCATCTGACCCTCGGGATATCGGGACTTGCGAACATCTTGACCCTCGGGATATCGAGCCTTTCGGGATGTGCGTCGCGAGCATCTTGACCCTCAGGATGTCCGAGCCTTTCAGCCGTCTGAGTCTTTTCGACTTGGCTCTTTTAATTTCTCTTTCCTGATCTGAGTAGCGAATACTTGTCCATTGGGCATGGTTATTTTAATAGATATTACACGTGTCACTCTTACGTGTTCGATTAATCATGAATTATTATATCGAACACAACAATTTTATCACTATTTCACTAAATCCTTATGAACAACAAGACTTCCCTTAAGATTGAGACGGAGGGAGTACTAATTTATACTACCTGTCTCATACTTATTTACCTATTTCCAAAAAGATTTGGTCAGAATATCTCAAAATTATACTAAGATGCTATTATTTTTACCCAAAAAATCATCAAAGGACTATAATACACTTAATCAAAAACCACAATAAAAAACTCGTGTTAAAAGTAAATAGGTAAACAAATATGGAAGAGGGAGTATCAATATATAATTATCATCAATAAAACATATATAAATAAATATATGATATATACATTCGATTTTTTTTAATATCTCAATTTGCATTTTACCCATTTTTATATGTCTCTCATGGGCCTTTTGCCTTTTAATTATGGGCTTTTTCCAGATTTTCTAATAAAGCCATAAGAAAAGCTCATCTACCCCAATGAATATTCAAATTGCTGCGTGAAAATTAGGGCATGAATCCCCAAATTAGGGCAAGATTTGTGCGCGAACTTGAAGGTATACTCTCCAGTGATCAAGACCCTGTTTCCTTTTTTGCCGTTTACTTCTTTATTGCCTGTGTTATATAGTTTACTTTTCTTCAATTTTCGGCTTACAGAAGCTAGATTCCCCACGGAATGCACAAAAATTGGGGCAAGAATCGGGCCGCGAACTGAAATGTAAGTTTTTGATTATTTTCCTTATTTGTTTGCCTGTGCTATGTTGTAATTGTGTTTATCTTTTTTGTTGTAACACCGACTACGTCTTTATATATATGTTTTGGAATCTGTAGATAGGCAAATCTCCGCGAAGTTGATTAATTAGTACAAGAGGAGGCTGCAAAGACAGTAATTTAGCCAGAAGTAGGAGATCAAACGAAAATTGGAATCTGTTGTCTTCGATTTTATAAATATACATTGATAATTGTGTTAATAGAATTAACCCGGCTTCCAATTGAGTAGGAGACCCAGATTCGATTCCCTTTGAGAACGAATTGGAGTATGAGAGTTATAAGGTGGTTTGGTGAATTTGTGGAGTGTTTGGTGTACTAACATCTACCAACTAACTCTGTCCAAAAAAAAAAAGTGTTAATAGAATGGTGTGAGTGTAGCTGTACTACCTTTAGAATATTTAATTTGGGGATACGATTATTTAAAGAGTATTCACTCCAGGATATTCAATTTGAGGATACGATTATAATTTAGATGGTATTCACTTTGTTTTCAAACTTATTCACTTTGTTTTCAAACTTATTTATCCATTTTCTCCCAAAGATATGTCTCAATTTTTTTTAGCCATTTTCTCCAAAAAAAATATATCTCAAACTCTTTTATCCCTTTTTATAAAAGAGAAAATAAAACAAATATATATTTTTCAACTATTCATCTGAATTATATTTCATTTTATTACTTTTATTCACAAAAAGTGATTTACTTTAATATTAAAACATAAAAGACTACAATAAATTTAGAACAAAAGTAGTATTAGTTACTTAATATTTAAAATTTTAGAGATCGATACTAAAATATATAATATTTAGATGATATTATATTACACTTGAATTCATTGAATTTAATTTTTTAGACCTTCAAAAATAACATTCTAAAATTTGGAGTAAGCTTAAACTCTTTTTAAGAAAAATACGTATGGGTAAATAAATTTAGAATGAAAGTAGTATTAATTACTTAATATTTAAAATTTCAAAGATCGATACTAAAATATATAGTATTTAGATGATATTATAACTACACTTGAATTCATTGAATTTAATTTTTTAGAGACCTTCTAAAATAACATTCTAAAATTTGGAGTAAGCTTAAACTCTTTTTAAGAAAAATACATATTAATTGTATTTTATAAAAGAAAAATGAAAAGCAAAGCCCCAAAAAATTGATAGATGGGCTGGGCTGGGCTGAAAAAAACCAAAAAAGGGCCGGTTAAAAAATCATAATCTTCTCTCTCCCTTGATTCTCCAGTTTCTTCTTCAATCGGCGCCGTCGCCTGCCAAGCCATCCACCACCTGACCACCTCTCATGCCACCTGCTCTCTTTCTTCCCCAGATATCAGATTATCAGGTAACTGTCTTCTCTCTCTCTTTTTTTTTTTTACCCAGAATCGAAATTTGTTAATTTCAACTGATTTTTGCCAAAAAATATATGATGATTATCGATATATTTTTTGACCGGATAAGTAAGTGACGGCGGATGATGCCGGTGACCGTAGGGATTAAATATATATTTTTAATATAAAATGATGAGGGGATTATGGGATTTTCATAATATTTTGTATCTACTAACCGGACCCAAAAAAAATTCACTTGCACAATATAGCCCGGAAATATAGAACATATAAATTTGGCCTTAAGCAAAACAAAATTCAGCTCAAGCAATTCCAGAGAATAGAGATCATATATATATATATATATATATATATATATATATATATATATATATATGTAATTGCAGTTTTTCATTTTGGGGATGCAAGTGTACCCCTTTGTTCTATGGTGGATCCGCCCCTGTGACTCACTTCCGTTATTAGAAGGGCTGTACGACCTTTGCCCTTGGGTGCGCATTATGCATTTGATTACCTTGGTCCTGGTGTATATCTTTTGATCAAAATGTTGGTTTGTTCGCCTTCAAAATCTGGGGAATTTCAAGACCCGAATCACTGTGATGCTCCCACTGATTGTTCTAACTTATCCATAACCCCGGATCGCTCCACTTTCCAACATGAGAATGAAGTGGATGAAGGAAAGGACAAGATGATGGTAATGGACATGAGGATGTGCCTGAGGAAGAGGACGAGGATGAAGATGCAGATTTCAATCCCTCCCTCAAAGAAACTAACTCTTTAGAAGCTTCATCAAGTCTGAGTTCTGAAGTTGAAGACTTGGATATGGATGTTGCTCATAGTAGGGGAAAGGATTGTGTAGCCTCTGATAAAAAAAATGAAAACATTGGAGACATTTTGAAAGATTGTTGTAGTAGTGGAAATGTGGAGGGTGGTGAAGAAGTGGTTATGCAAAACACAGTTTCTGACACTGCTTATGCTACGGAAACCAACAAAGAATCTGCATTGATTACCCAATCTGAAAATGGATCATTATTGGACAAGGAGAATGGACCGACCAGCCTGACCGATGTAAGCAATGCTACACATTCGAGGAAACCTATGTTGGATGTAGATACTGAGGATGCCATATGTATGCGGACTAGGGCTCGTTATTCTCTTGCTAGTTTCACACTTGATGAACTCGAAACTTTCCTTCAAGAAACTGATGATGAAGATGATCTTCCAAATGTTGATGATGAAGAGGAATACAGAAAATTCCTTGCAGCTGTTATAAGAGGTGATAATTCCCCGAATGTGCAGGAGAATGCAAATGCTGATGACGAAGATGAAGAAAATGATGCTGACTTTGAGCTTGAACTCGAAGAGGCACTGGAAAGCGAACCAGAAGAGACTGAAGAACGACGCATGTCTAGGCGGAATAGATGCCGTAAAGCTTCCTTTAAAAGCAGCAAAAAACATTCAGAACAATTTAAAAGACCATTGCGACCCCTCGTACCGTTTCCATCAATTGGATCTTTTCCAGGTTTTGACGGCAATCACTTTGCACCCAACATTTCTCCATCCAGTGTTCCTCCTGTAAATAATGGCTACTCCTGTGGATTCACTCCGCATCAGATTGGGCAGTTGCATTGCCTAATTCATGAGCATGTACAGTTACTTATTCAGGTGTTCTCTCTGAGTGTTCTTGATCCTGGTAAAAGTCAGATTGCTTCTGAAGTTAAAGAATTAGTTGAACAGATGCATAAAAATCGTGATCAAGCATTAGCATGGAGAACAGTTCCGTATCCTAGCTTTTGCTTCTTCCCCCCATATATTCATCCATCAGTTGCAGATGGGCCTCAGAAAGTCTTGCCATCTGGTGAGCAGGGAGGCTCTTCCCAAACTCCAGGATGCCCCTCATGGATGCCTTACATTTGTGGTCCAGTGGTGTCTGTCATGGATGTAGCTCCTCTCAGATTAGTTGAAAACTATATAGATGATGTTTCTTCTGGTATGTCACATTGAACTTACAATTTGTTTGTCCTGTATTTCGTTTGCTTCTTGTACTTAAATGGACTTGCGTTCTTGTGTTAAATGTTTAGCAGCTGCTCGAGCATATGAGCAATATCAAATTGAACTTGGTTTTGAGGCTCAATGTCAAAGGGAACCGCTGTTTCCTCCTCGCAGTTCTCTGTGTTCTACTGAATCCGATGGCCAAGGAGAAACAGAAAACATTCACCCAGATTCTTGTGAGACGCTTTCTCACTCCTCTAGTATTCAAAAGCCAAAGAAGACAATGGCTGCATCTCTGCTTGAGAAAGCCAAAAATCAATCAGTTGCTCTAGTTCCTAAAGAAATTGCTACATTAGCTCAGAGGTTTTGGCCATTGTTCAATCCTGCTCTTTATCCTCACAAGCCACCTCCTGCTCCTATTGCCAACCGGGTGCTGTTTACTGATGCAGAGGATGAGTGAGTTGTATGCTTTCTTTTATAATGTTTCATTACCCAGCTAAACACTTATGAGATTCCGTTCAATGATCTTTTATGTAATGAAGGTTGTAGAGTTGCTGCTTTTATATAGGCACGGGTATATGCTCGTGCCTTACTATGATGCCCATGGTAGTACTTGGCATCTTCATAATTTTTTGTGCTCTTATGCATTATCTCTTGATTTATATATTTATCTTCAATAGGTTAGAAGGGTATCTAAGTTGTCTCGGATAAATTTATAATCCCAAGTGCCTTGCCTTGTGAACAACTAGTGTATTTACTTAATGAATTGATGACAAGTTTACATTGGTGATAGTTTTGAAAAGAAGAAATACATCTGAATCTTTTCCTAGTTGCAATTTTGCAAACAAATAAGTGATAAATATCCAAATGTAAGCTTGTTTTATCTGTTCAATCAGTTCTGATGTAAAGATTGTTGGCGTTACTCTTGCACTCGTGCACATATCTGAAGCAGTTTCTTCATTTATACTTTACAAATTCTTAATGTGGATTTGCAGATTACTAGCACTGGGGTTGGTGGAGTATAATACTGATTGGAAGGCTATACAACAGCGATATCTTCCATGCAAATCTAGGCACCAGGTGATGTATTATATCGTAAACCATATATTTCAAGAGAAAATCTGTCTCTACAGGTGATATAGGCCAGAGATTATAAGCGATGGTATTGGTAGAACATTTTTTGTGTAGTCATAAAAGGGATCCATTTATAGAATAAAATTTTATAATTAATGATAACATTTTCGTGTGAAGAGTGAATGGTGATTTACTGTAGCTCTTTTATGATGTTATTTAGCAAGACAAATCATGCTAATTCAATGTGATGAAATTTTCTGTTAAACAGATCTTTGTGAGGCAGAAGAATCGTGCATCATCAAAAGCACCGGAAAATCCAATAAAGGTTTGTGTAAAAGAAAAGGTTAACTTCAAATCTTGCAGGATTTAACAGCAAAACTTGTTGTCTTTTAGGCTGTCCGAAGGATAAAAAACTCCCCCTTGACCCCAGAGGAGATTGCTCGTATTGAATTGGTATGCTCTCAGCCTCTTAAGTGACTAATACTGTGCAAAATTTTTGTGAGACCACTGTTTTCCATGTATAACAATCGATTCAAATGATTCAGGGGCTGAAAAAGTTTAAACTAGATTGGATATCAATATGGCGATTTTTACTTCCCTATAGAGATCCTTCCTTGCTTCCAAGGCAGTGGCGCATTGCATCTGGCACACAGAAATCATATAAATCTGATGCAAACAAGAAAGCTAAGCGACATTTATATGAATTAAGAAGAAAAAGTAGCAAACCTTCTCCTTCAACTTGGCAGTCGTCTTCGGAAAAAGAGGTAAGCATACTTTTGACCTCAAGTTTGAACCTAAGTTGCTTTGAAATGGAACCCCCCACCACCACCACCAAACAATAACCGGTTCAATACACTGTCATTGGTCCAATTATTATGCTTTTATACCCTTTGGGGGTATTTAACTATTTATTCATTATCTAGAACTGTCAACCTTCAAAATCACTGTCCTATTATGTTTTACTATGTTTATTTAAAAACTTATTATTTCATTATTGATTTTAATATATTAGAGTTGGAGTTCAAGTTAGTACTTATATTTTATACTTGTTACTTTTCTTTGTTTTGAAATTGAAACAAAGAGGAGATTTTTAATAAATCCAAAATCCAAATGGGTTCATAGCCGAGAGCAGAGTGTGGCAATTTGATCATTCACCCAGCTGGGGCATACAGATTCTGTTTCTATCTTTCTTGAATGCTAACCTGAAATTTTCACACAAGATGGACTTGTTGGGATATTTTAGTTTTGATTAATTATGCCAAAACATAATCAACTTGTGTTATTTAAGATAATCTACAGATAACAAGTTGAGGGGGAACGAGAGAACAAGTTAAGGGGGAACTCATAAAATCAGACGAAGATGATCGAGATCAGACGAGGCTGCAAACGAGGCTGATCGAGATCAGATGAGTAGGATGAGTTCTAGAGTTAAGCGATGAAATTTAACAAGAAGAAGTATGATTCGATTTGTGATGAAGAAAAGCTGATAAAATCTTTGTGAAGAAATCGTAAATCAAAGTGAGAAGAAAATCAAATCAAAGCGAGTGAAATCGTTCGGATGAATAAAGTGAAATCGATTCGGATGAACAAAGTGACATAAGTTCGGATGAATAAAGTGAAATCGGTTCGTGAAATCGGTCCGGATGAACAGTGATTTCAAAGAATCGATGATTTAAAGTGATTTCAAAGATCGATGAACAAATGATTTCAAAGACACCACTACTGATCGATTTCATTGGACCGGATCAAAGTGAATTTAATCGAAGAGATGAAGCGATGTCGACGAAATGATCGGATCCGTTAGACACACAAAAACAAATTTGGCCAATAAGAAGACAACACACATATTGATGTGACATAAAACCGCAGGGAAAAGTGCAAAAGGTCAAAGAAAAATTTGGAAGTTATTAGTATGGATTTGAATATTACTTTCCAACGGTAATATTTAAATCCACACTATAAATACATTGCACTATCTTCAAAAAGAAGAAAATGGAGGATCCGCAAAGTGAAATTAAAGCCAAATATTCAAGCAACTCCATTCATAGAAACACGAGCAAGAAATACACACATATATTCAAAAGTGTTCTACCCCAGATCTAAGCACAAATGATATATCCTAAGTTAGAGAGATTTTTTCCATCCCAAGCATTGAAGGCTAAACAAATGTAAGGGAAAATTTCAACCTAGTTGAAACCAAACAAACCTTACCCATATCGGTCGGTTAAGTTTGTAGGTGAGTGTGAACTTCAGTAAACATCTAGCAATCCCGAAAGGGAGGGGAAAGCGATCCCGTGAGGGTGATAAGTCCCGTTTGAGTGAGAACTCCCGGTAAATATCTAAGCAATCCCGAAAGGGAGGGTAGACGATCCTTAGAGGGTGATAAGTCCCGTTTGAGTGAGAACTTCGGTAAACATCCATTGGTTAAGTTGGTGCCCCATGAAGGGAAGAGTGGATGTAGGGCGAGTTGTCCGAACCACTATAAAAATACGTGTGTTCTTATTTGCTTTCATATTAACTGTCATACATACTTTAGCAAATCTGCATAACTCATTAAAAAAAAAAAATTTAAGTCAGCTCCCATTGAGATTTTACAAGTTTTAAATCGGGTTTTTCGGGACCATCAAGTGGTATCAGAGCAGGGGTTCAAAAGTTCACTAGATTTTAATGTGAACACCGAACCGGGTCTTTTTTTATTAAAACCCATTTAGTTTAAAATGCATAAATTTTATAAAATTCATTGAGGTTGACTACCATCTTCTCATTTTTAAAATGAAAACAATGTTCTTCATTATTTCACTTGTTTAACTAACACTGTTTTTCTCGTATATTTTTATTGTTAGTTAGTTTTGGCATCATTATCAAAAGGAAAAATTGTTGGGATATTTTAGTTTTGATTAATTATGCCAAAACATTATCAACTTGTGTTATTTAAGATAATCTACGATAATAATGTTTCGGGGAACGAGAGAACAAGTTAAGGGGAACTCATAAAATCGACGAAGATGATCGAGATCGACGAAAGGCCGTCGAGATCGAATGAGTAGGATGAGTCCGAAAGTTAAGATGATGAAATGAACAAGAAGAAGATCTTGATTTGTGATGAAGAAAAGTCGATAAAATGTTGTGAAGAAATCGAAATCAAAGCGTGAAATCGGTTCGGATGAAAAAGTGAAATCGATTCGGATGAATAGTGAAATCGATTCGGATGAAAAAGTGACATCGATTCGGATGAATAAAGTGAAATCGGCCGGATGAAATGAAGCCGGATGAACGTGAAATCGATTCGGATGAACAAAGTGATTTCAAAGAATCGATGAACAATGATTTCAAAGATCGATGAACAAATGATTTCAAAGACACCGTAAATCTGCAGACTGATTTCTCTGATCGATTTCGGCCGGACCCGATCAAAGCGACACGTAATCGGAAGAGATGAAAGAATCGACGAAATGATCGATCCGTTAGACACACAAAAGCAGCTGGCCAATAAGAAGACTATACACATATTGATGTGACATAAAGCTGCAGGGAAAAGTGCAAAAGGTCAAAGAAAAGCTGGAACTTATTAGTATGAATTAGAATATTACTTTCCAACGGTAATATTTAAATTCACACTATAAATACATTGCACTATCTTCAAAAGAAGAAAATGGAGGATCTGCAAAGTGAAATTAAAACCAAATATTCAAGCAACTCCATTCATAGAACACAGAGCAAGAAATACACACATATATTCAAAAGTGTTCTACCCTAGATCTAAGCACAAATAATATATCCTAAGCTTAGAGAGATTTCCCATCCTTAGCATTGAGGCTAAACAAATGTAAGGGAAAATCTCAACCTAGTTGGAAACCAAACAAATCTTACCCATATCAGTCGGTTAAGTTTGTAGGTGAGTGTGAACTCGGTAAACATCTAGCAATCCCGAAAGGGAGGGTAGGCGATCCCGTGAGGGTGATAAGTCCCGTTTGAGTGAGAACTCGGTAAACATCTAAGCAATCCCGAAAGGGAGGGTAGACGATCCCTTAGAGGGTGATAAGTCCCGTTTGAGTGAGAACTCGGTAAACATCTGTTGGTTAAGTTGGTGCCCCATGAAGGGAAGAGTGGATGTAGGACGAGTTGTCCGAACCACTATAAAAATATGTGTGTTCTTATTTGCTTTCATATTAACTGTCATACATACTTTAGCAAATCTGCATAACTCATTAAAAAAAAAAAAAAAAAAATTTAAGTCAGCTCCCATTGAGATTTTACAAGTTTTAAATCGGGTTTTTCGGGACCATCAGGACTCAAGCTAAGTCTCAATCTCATGATATATGCTAGTGTTACTGGTAGCATCTGATGTTGTTAGATTGGCCGGGTAACTGGGTTTGTAAAAATTTGAGGACAGTACTTTATACATTTTAATTCATAACTAATTTATATAATTACTTAATTTGCAGGGTGATAGCAGTGATAACGCTTTTGAAGGTATGGACAAGGAAGATGAAGCATATGTTCATGAGGCATTTTTAGCAGATTGGATGCCCGAAAACAATGTTTATTCGCGTCTTCCTGCTTGCCTTCAACCTGGGGAGGGTCCTCAAGCCAGAGAACACGGTGATAATTCTGTGTATGGAGATACCCAATCCTCAATTTTTACGAAAACTCCAGCTGCTTTAAGGTAAACTTTTCTGTTTTTTCATGGTGTTCTGTGTTATGTGTTTGCAATTAAGGTAAACTAATGTACTTCATTCTTTTTTGATTCTTTAGGTCGTCAAGTTCTCAAGTAGTTCTTCGACCCTATCGATCTCGTAGACCAAATGCTGCACGCCTTGTGAGATTAGCTCCTGATTTGCCTCCCGTGAATCTGCCTCCATCTGTTAGAGTGATGTCTCAATCAGCTTTCAAAAGCTCCCAGGCAGCCACATCTGGAAATATTGTGATAGAAAAGCATACTAGGGGCATCACGAACTCAGGAATTGGTTCTTCCATTAAATCTGGACCAAATAAAAATACTTCTGTTAATATTACTGCTAATACTCAACATCCAAATCTTCCTGATGTCACAATTGATAAATGTGTAGCAGAGAGAAACGACTCAGATCTTCAAATCCATCCTCTTTTATTCCAGGCACCCCAAGATGGTGATTTAACTTACTATCCGAGCAGCACTAGCACATCTAGGTCTTTTGCTTTCTTTTCAGGAAAACAACCTCAATTAAGTCTCAGTCTTTTTCATAATCCCCGACATATAAGAGATGCTGTCAACTTTCTTAGCAAGTCATCTATGCCACCAGAAAGGAAGGCCTCAACATCAGGCGTTGATTTTCATCCACTTTTACAAAGAACTGATGATGTGGATGCAGACTCCGTTGCTGCACATCCTTCTGCCTCTACAAGTAAGCCATCTCCAGATTGTACTACCTCTAATGCTTCAAGTACAAAGCTCGCTAAGATTAGTGGAAAGTCCAACAATCTGGACCTGAATATTCATCTGAGTTCCACATCCAAGAATCAAGAAGCTACTGATATCAGAAATACGACTCCATGGGGTGCTAGTAGATCAGTAGGTGCTCCATCATCTAGTATTATAGAATCTGAAAGTGCTGGCAGGAAGAAAAATTCTGCTTCAGATGGGATAGTCCCAGTGGTTACATCCAGAAGCAAAGGAAGGAGGGAGGTTTCTGGTAAAATCCAAGATGAGTCATTACCTGCAATTATAATGGAACAGGAAGAGTTGAGTGACTCTGATGATGATGAATTTGGGGGCAACGTTGAGTTCGAGTGCGAGGAGATGGACGATTCAGAAGGAGACAGTACATCTGACTCGGAACAAGTTGTCAACATGCTGAATGAGGTATTTTTGTCTAATCTTGCTAAGATTTGAAATGACTACTTTTGATTTAATCTCTCCTTATCTAATAATCTTTAGCTTAGATGAATCTTTAAGTTCTATCTTGTGCAAATGTACATTTTCAGGAAGTTAACTTAGATGGGACGGATGCTGATATCGATGATGGTCGGGTGCTAAATGAAGGCAATACATGCAGCACATCAGAGAAAGGGGCTAATAATATCGAACCCAACTCTCCATCTTTGAATCTGAATTCTTGTCCTCCAGTTTCAAACCCCAAGACCGAAGTTTCTGGGTATGAATTTGGACCATTTGGTACCGTAAGAATATTTGGTCAGGATCAACTTGTTGCTGATTCAAATGAATCTAGTAGGCATATAAAACCGGGTACAAGTCATGTGCAGAAGGGGGATGCACCTGATTATCTTGGTGTGAAGAAGCGTGCTAAGGATGACGAGGTATCTGAGTTACCCAGAAAACGTGTTTGCAGTTCTAATTCTAATTCAGGCATTGCTGTGTGTGTGAAAGGTAATTCGAGCCAAAATATGGACATAAGTGTAGAAAATGTGAAAAATGTTTGTACAGATGAAATTTGAACAACTGATGATCATTTTTAGTTGTGGCCCTTGCCATGTATATTTTGTTTAATGCAAAAGAAAGAAAGAGAGAGAAGGAAAAGAAGAGGTTTTTATTATTACACAAAACTCTCCTAATGAAACTTGTTCATATTATGAAAGTGATACCATTACAATTATAAATTGATATCACTATTATATACTACTACATATAATATTTAATGTTATGATTTCAGTATATAAGTTTAATTGTATTAATTAATAAGTATACTAATACCTACATATTTTAAGGCTTTTGCAAAATAGAAAAATAGTTTACATGTCTTATGAAATAAAAATTATATAATTTTAAAAAATTGAAAATAAGAAATACCCACCCGTCCCAGGATAATGTGCACCCTTATCTGGGTACATAAAATAAGAAAATTTATTTTATTAATATTATTTAAATCAATTATAATAATATTGTGGGGTGTAAGTTTTGAATATTTTCATTATTTTAAAAAATGATATTATTATACGGGACGAATAAAAAAAAGTTAAATGCAGGCGTTATTTTACGAGGTTGGGCTTTTAAAAAAAAAATTGATAGGGCTTTTTGTGCATAATGCCTAGAAAAATAGTTAAAACGATAAATCAGATGAGCACGCCAAGCAAATTTTCTCTCATGGAATCCAAGGAGCCCTAGCCATAGCAAATTACAAGAAGGATGGTTGTGTTTTCATAACAATTTTTTCTGAAAAATCGAGCCGTTGCTTGAATGAATGGTTGATCAAAACCTATTTCCAGGTAAAAACACTACAGTGAAGCTAAAATTTTCGATTGCAGTTTGTGCGAAGATGACGAGTCTCTGGTTTGCGAACGATGACATTCCCAGAAACATTCTAAGCCGATTATCCGCCAAAAAATTGCACAATTTGAAGAATGTTTCGAAAGTGTGGCACAATCTCGTCTCTGATCGATCCTTCATCAGCATTCAGTTGCAGAAAAAGGAACCAGTTTCTGGGTTTTTCTTCCAGCTGTCTCTCCAGTATATAACTCATGAAGGTATGGACTATATTCACTACATTCCAATAGATACTGAAACTCTCAACGTGGGGCGTTTTATGTTGAATTTCCTTCCTGAAAATGTTGTGATTATGTCTTTAAACAATGGCCTCTTGTGTTGTCGAAGTTGCTTACCGATTTCCAATCCTAGGGTTTATGTTTGCAACCCCTTGAATAGACAATATGAAAGTGTGAAATGGCCTAATAATTTTCCTCAAGATGACAACATTAGCATTGCCCTCGTTTTTGACCCGTCTAGAAACCCCATTGATAAGTCCACAGATTTTAAGCTGGTTGCAGTGTATAAAGATGATTACGATTCTGATGGTAAGGATGCTGATGATGACAGTTGTTTCTTGTTTTCTATATATTCATCGAAAACCGGGTTGTGGAAACCGAGCACACTTTGCCAATCTAAAGATCATATCAGTAAGAACCAAGGCGTTCTTGTGGAAGGGAAATTGTATTGGCGTACTTATGGCTGCAAAATCCTCATGTTTGATCATCAAAACGAGTTCACTTTGTTGATTTTGTCGCCTATCCCTGCGACGGGATTCAATAGCATCCATGAAATGTGTATAGGTGAATCACAGGGCAAGCTGTGCTGTGTGATCATCTCTCGATATGGCCTCCAACTCTGGACTTTAAAGGATTGTGTTACATCTAAATGGGATTTGAAGACCTCTATCACAGTTGCGTGAGTTTGAGAATGAAAATCCGATTGTGGGATACAAATTATCGGAAAAAATGAGGAGTCGTGTGAGGAGAGATGTTGTTGGTTGGATGGATCCTCTGGCTTTCAAAGATGGGATGCTGCTTCTGCGGGTTAAAAGTATCTTGTATCTGTTTCAGTTCGAGACGAGGATGATGAAACGACTGTGTGATGTGCCGAGTTTGGGGCCAAAATCCTTGTATTCTCCGACTGTTGTGCCGTTTACCATGAGTTTGGTTCCCATTGGTGAAGCTTAGATGAGGCTTTTTTCTTTAATTTGCTGGGTTTTAATTGAGACCGTTTCTCGGAAATGTTTATGAGGTTATGTAATGGTGTTCCACTTTTCCTATGAAAGCTTTCATGCTTATGATTATGAAATTAAGAATTTTAAGTTTTCTGGAGATTCATTTTCTTTGCAGTAAAATTGTTAGAATAATGATTATCTTGATATTGGCAAGGTTAAAGGTTTAGTTTCACTGACTTTTGCTGATTAAAATGTTCAATGGTAATCTTTAAAGCTCTTCACATATGCTCCATTAAACTTATTTTCTCTGCAAACAAGTTAGTTTGGTAAAAATTTCTGAAAAGAATCTTTGAATTGAGTTTAGGTTGCCTTAAACCATACAATGTTACTTTCTCAATTCAAGAATGTAGCAGGGATCACATAATTTATGAGTCATTGTTTATAATTCTTGCTGAAATTTCATCTCTTTGAAAGACTGAATCATTTCATTGGTTTTTGCTGATCTAACTTTTTTAAACGGTTTGAATATATATAGTTCTTCACAATAACAATAGCTAACTTGAAAGATCTCTCAATCTCTCTGCTATTTCCTTCCAATGTTAGAGATTATTCATATGCTCCATTGAGTTTGGTGAAAGTTTTAAGAAAAGAATCTCCCAAAGTTTAACTTTTCCACCATAAGATGTTCTTTTCTCAATTCAAGAAACAGCTTCACACCGCAACCACCAACTACGCGAGCATTTTGCGAGATTGCGTTGCGGTTTCAAACTTAAGAAAAGCCAAAACAGTCCATGCAAAACTCATCAAAACCTCCGAAGAAGAGATGGATTCTCGGTTCATCCACAACCTTTTAATCCATGCATATGTGAAATGCGGGGATGTCATCAATGGCCGCCAAGTGTTTGACAAAATGCCTGAGAAGAATGTGGTTTCCTGGACTGTTCTCATTGCAGGTTTTGTGCGTAAGGGTTTCCCAGTCGAAACAGTTTCTCTGTTTTCCGATATGCATAGGAGTAGCATCAGGCCAAACGAGTACACTTTTGTGAGCGTGCTCTTTCGCAGAGAGTTTAGACTTAATCTGTGCACTTCAAGTTTTTGCATTGATTATTCGTCTTGGATTTGTGGGTAATGTGTACTTAGTGAATGCATTCTTGACTATTTTGATAAGGCATGGTAAGTTGGATGAAGCTATTCAGGTCTTTGAAGGGTGTTTTAATAGGGATGTTGTTTCGTGGAATGCTATATATTTGATGGTTTCTTGAAGTTTAGCTGCGATTATTTTACCTAAATTCTGGCATAGAATGATCTCCGAAGGTATAAAACCGGATAACTTCACTTATTCTACTGTTCTTACCGGGCTGGCTGAGCTGTCGAATCTTGAACTCGGGCTGCAACTTCACACCCACCTCATGAAATCCGGATATGGGAGTGAAATGTGCGTAGGAAATTCTTTGGTGGACATGTACTTTAAAAGTCGAAGGCTAAACGAAGGTTTTGCAGCACTTGCAGAGATGCCATTGAAGGATGTATGCTCTTGGACTCAAATGGCTGCAGGGTGTCTGAACTGCGGGGAGCCCGTTGAGGCCCTCAGGGTGATCGGAGAAATGAGACGGGCTGGAGTAAGCCCGAATATGTGTAGATGTCAAGTCTTGATGAAGGGCTCAAAGTCCATAGCATGGCGGTCAAACTAGGGGACGAAACTGATGTGTGTGTAGATAACGCGCTTCTTGATATGTACGCAAAATGTGGATGCATGGATGCTGCATTTAGGGTTTTTGGATCGATGAGTGAACGTACGGTTGTTTCATGGACGACGATGATCATGGGGTGTGCTCAGAATGGACTTTCCACAGAAGCTCTGCAGATTTTCGAAGATATGAAGAAGGTGGATGGAGTAAAACCGAATCATATCACTTTGATTTGTGTTTTGTATGCTTGTAGCCAAGGGGGGTTTATCGATAGGGGGCTCGAGTATTTTTCTTCGATGAGGGAAGAATACGGTGTTATACCAGAAGAAGGACATTATGTTTGTGTTGTGAATTTACTTGGTAGAGCTGGGCGTATTAAAGAAGCAAAGGAGTTTATCTTGCAAGCTCCGTTCGGACAAAGTGTTGCCATTTGGCAAACTTTGCTCGGTGCTTGTACGATGCACGGGGATATTGAGACAGCGAAACGAGCAGCAGAACGAGCTGTTGCTATCGACGAGAAGGATGCTTCGACATATGTGCTGTTGTCTAACACATTTGCTGATTTTGAGAATTGGAGCAGTGTTGGGGCGTT
Organism: Stenogyne calaminthoides; assembly: GCA_037126765.1. Lineage (NCBI taxonomy): Eukaryota > Viridiplantae > Streptophyta > Magnoliopsida > Lamiales > Lamiaceae > Stenogyne > Stenogyne calaminthoides. The sequence goes on from JBBCBC010000044.1 coordinate 2,918,635, forward strand.
GAGACAATGGTTGGATAATAGGGATATCAAGAAAATGCCTGGTTCAAGTTGGCTTTAAGTATTAAGACAAGACTAAGGTAGCATGAAATATAGATTTGTTGTTTTTATTGTGAAACTGCAAGATTATCTCTTTTGTACGAGAGATTCCATTCCTAACAAGGCAATCACTTAGCTACACTTATTTGATAATTGCTTTTTGTTAACATTCCTACCAAACGAAAATTGACAAAAAAAATCGAATCTACAAAAATTCAAATCTACACTTATTTAATTAAAGATGAAATGTACATTGTGTAATTGGATCATTAAAGTGAGATAAAATTTTGATTCTTAAAAGGTCTTTTAAAACAAAAAAAATAGTTCAGTAACCTATCATAATAAAAGACGATAGCTTAACCTTTTGATGCATTATGCCTAATAATGTACCAAGTTTACACAAATTTAAACTAACGTTAAACTGAGATAAACTCACTTCCAATTATTAAATTGTTTCTTCAAACATAATAATAAAGTGGGGCTTAAATGGAAATTGAAAGCCAAATATCCAGACTATTGTTCGTAGTGCTGGAGTGAATGGGTTTAACTACAAAATTCTGGCATTTATGATAAACTGAAACGAAAATTTTGATCAAAACAGAGATGTTCATATTAGCTTGGGAATCACCCTCTTCTGTCCATCATCCATGCTGTTCTTTCCTCTTTCATTTTATCCAAAATTCTACGGGTCTGAGGATTATAGAAACGGTCATGAACAAGCTTCCTTTCTTCTGCCTGAATCTCATTCACAGCACTTGGGTAGGGGTTTGGTGGGGGTGTTTTTCCCTGAAGCTTTGCTATTTGTTTCAGACGAGCATATGCCTTCTTCTTCGCTTTTTTCCCAGAACGATACTCCATCTAGAAGAAAGACAACTATTAAGAAGAGTGGCAAATGTTGGGAGATTTTCATTGCTATAGCAATTGAGATTTTATAGTGTGTTTCCCCAAAAATAATACAAAACAAAATTAAAGAAAATATACATACATCAGCAACAGACATGGCGAGTTCCTCGTCAACTCCTTGCTCCTTTAGTTCAAGCACTCTCCAAGCAAATACGCGGGCTGGAGGTGGATCAAAACTAGAAATCCTGTTGAAACGTGTTCAATGAATATTTCAAAATCTTAATAAGAATTCTTTTCCCCCAGAAACTGAACAAGATAGATTTGAATATACAGTTTAAGAAGCACCAGTTATGTTATTTCTAGGCAAACAATAAGCTATTTAATTTAGAGAAAGAAAGCAATTTATATATTCTTCACTAACACAATCACATGAGCAATAGCTTTTGTAAATCACGCAGTTAACTTCTACACAAATTACCATGTACAAAAAATTTCTGAGGTCAAGGCCCTCTGCATACACAAAACCTTCAAAGATAAAGATAACAAAGTTTCCACTAGCTGAATAAGCATCCTTCTCTTCCTATACACGAATTATCCCGCTAGCTTCAATATATCATGGCTTTCGCCAAGAGACAATTGGATTTTCTTTAACTTCACAAGTGCTTTTGAATGAAAACAATAATATTTATGCATAATGTCCTAATTGGACACGTTGTCTCGCTTGACATCTCCTAATTGGCTTAAGAAGCTTAAGGGGGCAATGAAGGAATAATTTGACTAGAACTACACCCAGCTACCAATTCCCATCTTTGTGCTCTCCTTTGACAAATAGAGGCACTCCATTTTGCAACATCATTTGCATAAACATCTAGCTAATCATCAGCTAACTGGAAAAATATGAAGCTAAGTTGAGCTGAACTAAGCTTGTCATATGTTAACCACAAAATTTCTCAAATTACAAAACTTCATCATTACTCAGAAGCTAAACCCGAAGAACGAACCAGCAAATTCATTTCCAAAAGCAATCTCACCACAAAAAAACAAGCCACAATTGCACAAAATGAAGATTGATGGAATGGAACACAGCACACACAAAAGGTGAAATTATCTTTTCCTTTTATAACTTCACCACCAAATTCCAAACAATGATCTCCCTTTCTTTATCAACTTTTCCATAAAGAAAGCAAGTAATTTAGCCCAAAATTCAAACCTCACAAGTCACACCGAATGTTGCCCACCAAAATAAAATCAGGAAAGGGATAACGCTAATTACTTGATAGCATCTTCAAATTTAGCATTCAGATGCTTTTGATCAAACTTAGTCACGTAAGTATCCTCCGGGAAGATTATTGGTTTAAGCTTACTCTCTGCACGAGGGAATGTAGCAGGTGGCGCTCTGAATCAAAAAAATCAAGAAAAATTAAAATCCCCCAACAATTTCTCCATTCCATCAATTAATTAAACAGAAAAAAAATCACAAGCAACGTACTTTTCCATTGATTTAAGCCATACGGGCTCCTTCATAGCAAGCCCTTTTACGAGTTTCCGAGTTTTTGACATCAAATCTCCTTTCATATACGACATTGTATACCGGCCCTCTACCGTCAATAAAAAATGCATCAAATGTTTAGCGAATAAAGCTCAGACTATTAAGTTATAGATAAAAAAAGTATAGAGGAAATGAAGAAAAACCGGGGACATAAATGTTACGACGTCGTACCTAGTTGTAAACTTCGATTTTTCCTTCAGCAAAAGTTTGCAGAGTAACACCCACAAACCCTAAATCCCCTAAAAACAGAGCTAAAAGTTTAATCCAGTTTATAAACAGGTAGATCTTACAAACTCCAATAAATTCTGACCCCAATATATCTAATTAAACCTCAAAAAATCCATTTATGGAACTCAAATCAACCTATAACCCCACTGTAACTTTATGGACATTCATATATAGACTAATCAAATTATTAACCAATTAAGGCCTTTGGACTCGGATTATTCAAATTAAAACCCAATACACAGAAATTGACGAAGAAATCGAAGGACTGTAAGCAATAAACCAAAGATTAGTTACAACAGACCCTATATATATGCATAACCAGAACCAAATGCTGAAATTGAAGGAATAAAGAGTGAAAAACAAAACAAGAACTTACTTCTGACAATAATTTTGCTAGCGATGGGGTTACGGGTGTTGGATGTGGGGAAGAAAGGATGTAAAATGGGTAGCATTACCTATTGGACCTGATATGAAATTGATCCATTGGGCCTCATTTTTTGGCCCAAAAAGGTTTTTTTTTTTTTACTCTCCCTCTTTTCCCCTTTCTAGGACCGCCTTCACTACTTTTCTTCATTAATTAAAAATTATATATATATAATAACAAAAAAATTTTCAAAAAATTAAAATTTTACATTACATTGTTTCTTTCAACTGGCGTCGCTGGTAATTTAATTTCAGCATCTCTTTTTAGCGGCTTTTTATGGAGGAAAAACTAATTTAGTAGTTTTTTGGAATAATAAAAAAAAGATTAAAATATTTCCAACAAAAAATAACTTTTTTCCCCTAAAAATTAATAAATAATTCAAAAACATTAAAATTCCACAAGTAAAATTCTTAGAAAATGGATAAATAAATTTAGCAGCGAAAATAGTATTAATTGTTTGATATTTAAAATAGCAGAAGACTCTGATTATTCAGCTTCAAATAGTGAAAGCAGTTCAGAAAATATAAATGTATTTAGGGAAAATATTAGGGATTCTAAAAGCATTTTTATTTTCTTTTTTTTTTAGGTTGCTCAAGAGTTTGATATTATAATGCAAGAGAATTTTGTTTTCATTAAATTTAATTTTATGGTTTTGATCAAAATAATATTTTAAAATGTTTTTGCATGTATAGACACTTAAATTATGCAAAGAAAAATACATATTAATTGAGAGATTTTTTAATTAAAAATGAAAAGTCTGGGCTCAAAATTTGATAAATGCTTTGTTGGATTTGAAAAAAAAAAAAAAAAATTGTGTTAAATGTGCTCATCAAAAAAAAAAAAAAAACAAGTTAGGTGAAAATAACCTAATGGGCACAGGGTAGGAGTTTTGGCTTTCAATTGATTCATTCTGCAATTTTTTCTTTAAATGCTTATCAGAAGCCAATGAGAGGGAGCTCTTAGTGACTGTATTTGAAGAAATGAAGAACTATGGACCGTTTCTAATGTATACACCTACACAGTTCTGATGAAATTTTACTGCAGTGGACCTACAGTAGATATCCATCCAGCAATTAGCATTATGGAGGAAATGGAGACAGTTGGAACTAGTCCATCTGTTGTAACGCACAGTACATTTATTCTTGGACTGTGCAAAGTTGGCGCTGTTGAGATTGCTTGGAACTTTATTCAGGATTTGAAACGAAAAAGGTCAGCCACTTAACTTTTTACTGCTATAACATAGTTATTCATGGATTTGTTAATAGAGATGAACTGGATAAGGCTGTGATAGTTTTAACGAAATGGAGAATTGTGGAATTGCAGCAGATTTATATAGTTATAGTATTCTGATTGAGGGTTTCTCTAGAAGTGGAAAACGTTGAGAAAGGTTATAGCTTGCTCGAGGAGATGGAGAATAGAAATATCAAACCATCAATTGTCACCTATACCTCGATTTTAAAAGGGCTTCCAAGAAGGGCTTGATGGAGAAGTCATTGGATATTGTCCCTAAGATCGGGACTTCAGGATATGAATCGGACCAGTTTTTTAAAACATAGGAAGAAAGGATGTCGGTCGGACCCGGTTTTTAAAACATAGGAAGAAAGGATGTAAAATGGGTAGCATTACCTATTGGACCTGATATGAAATTGATCCATTGGGCCTCATTTTTTTGGCCCATTAAGGTTTTTTTTTCTTTACTCTCCCTCTTTTCCCCCTTTCTCTCACCGCCTTCACTACTTTTCTTCATTAGCATTCAACAAATTAAGCTTTCAAAAACAACAGAACAAAAAACATTCAACAAATTAAAATTTTCCTTACATTGTTGTGCTTCAACTGGCGTCGCTGGTCACAAATTTCAGCCGCTTCTTTAGCGGCTTTCCATCCTATGGAGGAAGAACTGATGGTTAGTAGTTTTTCGGACCTGAAAAACTTAAAGATTAAATTTTTATTTTATGGGTGCGCTTTTTTCCCCAAGAAATTCCTTATTCTGTCAAAAAATTGCGACATTCCACAAGTTGGGAATTCTTAGAAGGTGGAAAACTGTAGAGGGTAGCAGCTTTTTCTGCAGTATGTACAGTCGTGTTTCTGTAGTTCCTATAGCAGAAGACTCTGATTATTCAGCTTCAAATAGTGAAAGCAGTTCAGAAAGTGAAATAAATGTATTTAGGGAAAATTGTAGGGATTCTAAAAGCATTCGCTTAGATTCGGCTGTTGTTATTTTGCTCAAGAGTTTGAATTGGAAGGTTGCAAGAGAATTTTGTTTTCCAAGTAACGTGGAGATATATGGTTTTGATCAATCACTTGTGGCGTTTAAAATGTTTTTGCATGTATATGTGTGTGCCGAAATGCAAATGGAAGTATATGCATTGCTTAGAGAGATTGTTTGTTATTATCAAAAGTCTGGGCTCAATTTATTTGGTTTATCTTATGCTTTGTTGGATTCTGGTAGTGGTGTTGGAAGATCGAATATTGTGTTAAGTGTGCTCATCAAGGTTTTTGCTTCGAACAAGTTCCTTGAAAATGCAATTGAAGCATGGGCACAGGGTAGGAGTTTTGGCTTTCAACCGATCATTCGTTCATGCAATTTCTTGCTTAAATGCTTATCAGAAGCCAATGAGAGGGAGCTCTTAGTGACTGTATTTGAAGAAATGAAGAACTATGGACCGTTTCCTAATGTATACACCTACACAGTTCTGATGAAATTTTACTGCAGTGGACCTACAGTAGATATCGAAGCAGCAATTAGCATTATGGAGGAAATGGAGACAGTTGGAACTAGTCCATCTGTTGTAACGTACAGTACATTTATTCTTGGACTGTGCAAAGTTGGCGCTGTTGAGATTGCTTGGAACTTTATTCAGGATTTGAAACGAAAAGGTCAGCCACTTAACTTTTACTGCTATAACATAGTTATTCATGGATTTGTTAATAGAGATGAACTGGATAAGGCTGTGATAGTTTTTAACGAAATGGAGAATTGTGGAATTGCAGCAGATTTATATAGTTATAGTATTCTGATTGAGGGTTTCTCTAGAAGTGGAAACATTGAGAAAGGTTATAGCTTGCTCGAGGAGATGGAGAATAGAAATATCAAACCATCAATTGTCACCTATACCTCGATTTTAAAAGGTCTCTCCAAGAAGGGCTTGATGGAGAAGTCATTGGATATTGTCCCGAAGATCGGGACTTCAGGATATGAATACGACGAGCATATTTACAACGTTTTGATTACCGGTTTATGTGTTGAGGGTGAGATGGAAACGGCCAACAGACTCTTGGAAGAGATGATTAACAATAATTTAGCTCCAAATTACGTCACTTATAAGAGCTTGATACTAGGGTTATGTAAAGTTGGTTCGTTTGAGAATGCCTCAAAGTTCTTCGATAGCTTGAGAGAAGCTGGTGTCATACCCGAGCCTTATTTGTGGAATCATGTGATATACGGGTTCTGCAATGAAGGAAGGGTAGAGGAAGCCTTGAAATATATCGATGAAATGAGGGACTTAGGCATTTCTCCAAACGTATATTCTTATTCAGCAATCATCAACAGGCTGTGCAAAGAACACAAATCAGAGAAAGCGTTAGAGCTTATTCCACCAATGCTTAAAGCCAATCAGTTTCCTAATGTTGTGATTTATGGCACCCTCGTCGATGGCTATGCTAAACAGGCGAATCCAAGGAAGGCTTTAATCTTTTACTCAAAAATGTTGAAGATTGGGATCCGTCCTGATGTAATCACGTGTACGATTCTTGTCAATGTGTTGTGTTCTGCAGGAGGGTTGGAGGAGGCATATGTGTTGTTCAGGGAAATGGAGTCTAATGGGTTAGATCCCGATAGAATCTGTTATACCTCGGTGATAGCTGGATTTTGTTGGAGCAAAAAAATGAACAAAGCATGGAAATTGTATCGGGAGATGGTAAGTAGAAACATTTTACCTTCGATTGTTACGTATACGTGTCTGATTGATGGATTCTGCAAGATTGGTGAAATGAATGAGGCTGAAAGGGTAATGCAGGAAATGAAGCATAGGAATGTGTGTCCTGATCGAGTAACTTACTCTGTTCTCATTCGGGGGTATCAGAGTCTTGGATATATTGATAAGGCTGGCATGCTGATGCATGAAATGAAAATTAGGGGAATCAATTACAGATAACGAAGAATTAGGGAACTGACTTCATATGTTGTTTGGGAAAGGGAGTGATTGGATCTGCTCTTGTCCCAACACTGAACCACTTTTCTAGGAAACACAGGAAAACAAGTTTCGTTGCTGTCAATGGAACATATGGTATATATCTCAACTCGCTTTTATCTGCTGAATTACAGCATTTCGTTCAATGGCAAAAAAAATCTGCTCTCCAGTTGCTCAACTGGTGCAATTTTGGCCAAAGTTTGAATCTCAGAAAAAGACTGAAATATATGAGAAGAATTAGTTCATACAAAAAAAGTTTTAGTTTGTAATCTGAACAGTATGAATACTTTTTAAATATAGAAGTAATACTTTTCAACATGTACGCTGATGATTTTCATCACATGAACTAATACTTTTCGGACCACTTTTTTCCATGATTCGCTATATGATATTAAAATCCAGTTTGGTTGAAAATATTTTAGCCAAAATTGCACTGTTCAAGTGGTGTGCAGAAGTGTTACTCTTATTCTATAAATGCAGTTTATTTTCAATATCAAGACTTTGAAATTTACACATTTCGTTTTATTTTGGAGAATGCCATTTAAATTTCCTGTCATTCCAAGAACTCTAGGCAATTTCCTGATATAGGGGCTGTATAGCTATGTTCATATACCCCTTCTCTTATGAGCTTTGTATTTTCTTTAATCGTTAGGATCGATTTGGTGGACACTCTTGGAAGGCTGATGGTCATGTGTTGTCATGATAGATCTGAATTGGGCCAGTTTCAGAAGTGTGCTAAAGGGCTGACACTATACAATGGCAGGGGCAAATATGTCACCCCACTTGCGGTCCCAGAACAGGAGGTTGCCACTCGATTTAATTTCTGAAGTGTATGCCAGTTGAACTATTTGAAACATGTGTTGCCACTCAGTTGAGATTCTGCAAAGTCTGGTAATTCCAACATGATGTTTTCAGGGTTGTTTAAAAGCATATATTGTACCTTGTTTGAAATATTTCTCTCTTTTTCAGAAGATTGCTGCACATTGCACTAGAGATTACAACTTAATTTTACTAAGTAAGGGTTTGGCCCATTTTACTTTATATTCTTAGTTTTGGGCTTCATGCATTGAAATAAGTAAAAAAAGATGATCTATAATAATAAAAATAACTATTATTTAAAAGTTATATATATAATTGTTCAATGCAAAGAAAAAAACAAACTAAAAAAGGGAAATGTATTTATCTTGGCAGATAATTTTTAAAAAAAATTATCCATTTTTAAATGGGATCAGATTATACGTAAAAAACGGAAAAGAAAATCTAGATTTTAGTGATTTTAAAAAATTTGGGAATGTAAAATAAATATCGCGATTGCGACATCTCATTAAACAAGAGAAAATTGAAGTGTACATAAAGGAATGAGTAAAGCGTTATTTTCTTCGTCGTGTTCATTTTCTCTCTCAATAACTGAATAATCTCTCTCTCTCTCTACAACCGATAATCTCTCGCGTCAAAGCCATGTCTTCCGCCGGTATTTCGGGTGGCGTTCCGAAGCAATACTTCTGCTACCAGTGCGACCGCCACGTCTCCGTCGTCCCTCCGCCCTCACCTACCGCCGAGCTCGTTTGCCCCAACTGTCGCGATGGTTTTCTAGAAGAAGTCGAGTCTCCTCCCCCAAATTCTGGTAATCCCAACCCTAATCCTAACCCTTTTTACACCGACGATTTCTCTTCCGCAACTTCAATCGGCGGTTTCCCCTTCATCTTTTCCTCCTCCGCCCCATCCCCCGGCGCTTCCGCCTTCTCCGGTGGCGGAAGCGGTAGATTTGATGATCTCTCGGCGCTTTTTGGATCCCGATCTTCTAACGAATTCGATCCGTTCGCCTTTCTCAATAGCTACATCAATAACCTTCAGACGAGGGGGGCGAATATTCAACTCGTTTTCGAATCGCCAGGAGGCGGTGGAGTTGGCGGCGGAGGGGTTGATTTTAGGCTCCCCACGGATTTTGGGGATTACTTTATTGGGCCTGGATTAGAGCAATTGATTCAGCAGCTCGCTGAGAATGATCCAAATAGGTATGGGACACCACCTGCTTCAAAATCTGCAGTTGAGAGATTACCAGATATTAAAATTACCGAGGAAATGCTAGAATCGGATTCCTCGCAATGTGCAGTTTGTAAAGATAGCTTTGAGTTAAAGGAGGAGGCGAAGCAGATGCCCTGCAAACACATTTACCACAAGGATTGCATCTTGCCCTGGCTTGAACTGCATAATTCTTGCCCTGTTTGTAGGTATGAGTTGCCTACTGATGATCCTGATTACGAAAATCGAAGAAGAGGAGAGATGAATGATAATGGTAGTAGGAACACTGTTAATAGGAGTTTGGGTTCAGGGGCTGGGAATCAGGAGGGTGGGGATAATAATAACAGTCCACGAACACCCAGGGGGGTTGACAGGATGCTTAGGATTCCATTCCCATGGCTTATTAGAGGCTTCGGATCGCCAGCTGAGACGAGCAACAATGGAGGAGGAGGAGCTGGGAGTAATGGAGGGAACAATAACAACAACAATACTGGCTCGGATAGAGGAGGCCAGGCGAGAGAGGAGGACCTCGACTGATGTATGTTGTTGCTAGTCTATAAACACTTTCTGTACTTTTTGTAATTGAGGTGATTTACTGTTTTGATTTAAACTTGCATGACAGTGGTTGAATGCACAAGGGAAATGAGGAGTTTATTTCCATATGGGCATGGTTGTTTACTCACATTTTTTGAACAATAGTGTAAAGATGGTTTTCTTATCCTTGTAGTTGGAATAGATGTTTCTGTGTATCATATGTCGCTTCCTCTCCGATAATACTAGCTTGTATGTTCTGGCTGTACTAGAATTGTTCTCTAGGAAAGGTGGGATCGTAATCATCTCCGATATATGAAGAATGTGATAGTTGCACGAAATATTGTCTCTAGCTGTGCTCTTGAATATTGTACAATAAAAGTGTCTTTTCTTCCGTATGAACTATAGGTCTACTCTATCGTGATCAGAAAGTTATAACACAGTTTTAGCTTTTGAATGGTTCATGTGTTTTGTGTCTCAGCGTTTAGCTGCAGTTTCTGATCCAAGAAGATTTGCAGCATTGATGTTTCAAGTTTTCTTTTTCCATTATTTTGTTCTGTTTCTATTGTTGAAGCATGCTACTGTGTAGGAGATTTGATTCTGCACAAAATATAGTGTGCATGTAAAAGTGATTTACATTGATGTTAAATAACTGCATGGTTCGATTTATATACACAAGATATATGGTATATCTAAATGTAACAGTGATGAGCTTGATGTATAGCATCCACTGGATTTTAAAATATTATTATGTCATCTTATACATATATCTCTCCCTTTAACCACTTTATTCAATGCAGTTCATACCAAACGACAAAAGCCAGGTACCATAAGAATACCCGAGTCTGGGTAGCAAAATTATAAAAAAAAGAAATACCAGAGTGTATCATCACAAAATATTTTACCATTAGTAAATTGGATTTTTAGGCTGAGATTCATCCACCAGTTCAGCTGCCTCCTCCAAGTCTACTTCTATTTCTGCCATTTCCTCCCCAACCCCATCTTTCAATATGTCTGCACGTACAATTATCAACTGCAACAAAACAAATCTCCAAAAGCATAATTGCCTTCGCTGCATCGGCTAATGCTTCCCACTACAACATAACCAAACAAACTTAGCAGCTTCTCCGTCCCCAAGTTTTAGCTTATAAATTGAAAATGAACAATTTAGCCTAACAAGAAGTATCATGAGTTGGCACACAATACTAAAGAGGAGGTTATGAGACGTAAAACCTAGGATGGATTAATAACATTTTTAAAAAATCAGTTAGCCAAGACCAGAGTAAGTAGGGCAAGGCATCAGTACAATCATGAAATGAAACTCACCTGAGAAAGTATTGATCCTTCAGGTGGTGTTTGTTTTTAGCCGGGGAGGTCCGGATGGGGGATGGGCATCCCCCCGTCCCGTCCACTTTTCGAATTTTCACATCACATCCTCCATCCAAATACACATCCACCCCTATTATATATATATATATACCCTAAAATTATCACATTCACTACTTTTCTTACACCAACTCATTCTCTCTCATACTTTTCTTACAACAATTCATTATCTCTCCTACTTTCTTACACTTTTCTTTCTTACAATCATTATCACACTAACTAACAATAATAAAATAATACATCATCATAATTAAAAAGTATTGATTTGACATAAAACTCAATTCATCCCTACTACATCCAACCAAAAACAAACAAGGGATTACTATTCACAGGATTTTCCCTATCCACTTTTTTTCCCAATCCGGATTTGCTCCATCCACCTCAAGCTCAAAACAAACATATCCTCAAGGTTTTCAACAAAGCCCAAGAGTGTCATGGTTAGGTCCAAGTACTTTGGCTTTTATTGCCTGCCATTGCTTGACAAGATCCTCAGCATCTTCAACAGGCATCGGCAGTCTATATGTTGATGTACCGTAGATAAAAGACCAGAAGAGAGAGAAGCAGTTCGCATATCTGCAGAGTCAGGATGGTCCCCAGACTGCATTTTAAGCAGTGAAACGACTTTCCGAATCTATCATAATACCATTTTGCTTGATCGTTGCATGTTTAAAACTTAGATCCGTAGTTGAGCTTGTGGCAATTCTCCGTTCATCTATCCTCCATATAGATCGATTGTCCTGTCTCCAGAGTTGCAAGTTGAGTAACTTAAATGAAGCAACACAAACACAGCCTAATGTTGTAGCAAATATCATCTTTCCAAGAACATGACTAAACCCCATCCACATATAACATATTCCACACTCCACTCTGCCTTGATCCCAAAGTTCTTTTCAATTGAATAGAGGGCGAGCTAGCATTAATGGTGTTGCCCTCTGTCAGCGGACTTTGAAGATTAGGAGGAGTGAGCTGAGCCAAGATGGGTGAAGATTCTGCAGATGAGTGCGGCACTTTGTCTCTTTGATCCAGTGTAGGAGCAACAGCGATATGTGGAAGATAAATTTATGCTGGTTGTTTGTTTATCAGGTATGCCACTTCACAAATAATTTAATCTTGTAATTATTCATTTAAGTTGAAAGATCAAATCGTGGCAAACTATCCTCTCTTGGGTGAATTTCTTTTGTCTAAAATAATGTTATGTGGTGGCTGAATTACCAATCAAGTTTTCAAGAGACTGTTCAAGTTACTATTTTAAACATAGGTACACCTAGTTTGTTTTTGCCATTCTAAGGTGTAATTCAACTGTAAGGAGTCTTGTAGTTGTGTTTGTCTTAATTGTAAATACCATTGGTTTTAAGAACTTGGTGGCTTGTTATGTTTTTTTTCGTTCCCACTTCTCTTATTGAATATCCTCCCCATTATACACAGAACTTGAAGTGTAATAATATTCCTTGGCATTTGAATCTTTAAATTCGTAAAGACTTAGAGTGTGACTTATATATTGAATTCAGCTGCTTTTTTTCTAGTGATCAGCCTAATTCGATATTATTATTGATTCAGATGTGAAATACCTCGTTGTTCCCACCTATCCCCTCACCTGGAAGTAATCGTATTTAAGGTAATAAGCAACCATTTATTTGATTAACATGTTTCAGTTGTTTTCTAACAGTTCAATTTATTGAGTATTTACGAATTATCTGCGCCACTGTTTTATAAAGCTACAAATATTATACTATCTTCAGGTTTTACAACATGCATATACTATTTGGTTCACATATTAATTGGATATTTCAACTAAGTTGGTAGAAGCCTTAAAGTGACTGCTTGCTCAAGACCCTTAACACCCCTCCCCAACTTACCTAACAAAATTATGTCAAGTAGTTAAGTTTAAAGCAGAGACAATACTTTGGGAGAATCACTTCTCAGTTTTATAAATTGGGTTATCGTGGAACCAAAACTTCCATACATTTTCATCAATCTGCATACATGCATGAAGTAGTCACTCTAGACTGTTAATGTTAAGTAATACAACAAAATATACTATATAAGATTTTCAGCTACATACATACACTTGCTTGAAAATTAGTAGAACTATTTTTTATCATACCTTTATTTTGAGCATGTCTTCTATTTTCGAATGCAGGTTCTTCATGTACTGATTGAGTTTACATCTTCAAGATCCAATCCATTTTTGAGAAATTTCCTTGACAACCTTGAAGTGTTAGCCATTCACAATTTCACATACTGCAATTATGTGGAAGGAATAATTAAATTGAATGTTAGGTAGAGTATATAAATATAGTAACCAAATAAAAAGAAGCCTAAATTCACACAATGAGCATAAATTAGTCGAGCGTAACTTGTACCTTTTAATGGGAACAAAATCACAGATAATTGGTTGAATGAAGTATTTACCGGTATTTATTGAAATCTGAAGGAAACTAAAGAGTCTCAGATTCAATTTTAAAAATTGAGTAGTGGCGGAATTAAAGTTAATGAACAGAGTGCCGACAAAATTTGCAGTAGGTATCATCACGACTTTCTAGAGTTATATATATTAAAAAAATATCAGCTGCAATAACAAAGAACAGTACGATTTTTAGAGTTATAAATATTAAAAATATATAAGCTACAATAACAAAGAACAACACGACTTTCTAGAGTTATAAATATTAAAAAAATATCAGCTGCAATAACAAAGAACAAGCGCATGATTTTTTAGAATAAAAAAATGTTTTAAAATATATCGTCTACATTATTACTTCCCTATCTGCGCGTGAACAGTAACATATCCCCTAGCAGCGAGTTACTGTCACTCGCCCAGCAAAGCATCTTAAAATTTTACTGCTACTTCTGTTTTTATATATTTATAGATATGAGACTTTTAATATGTATTAAATTGGGCTAATATAAATAAAATTAATAAATTAATGGCCCAATAGGCAACAATAACTACCACTCAAGCCCAACACTATACTACATACGTGAATTACAATTCTCATTTTCCATATTCATTTTTTTTTTTTTTTACTATTATATACATATTTTATACAAATCATGTTAATTTGTATTAAAAAAATTTAATATGTCCACAATGTTAATCCTCAATCTCATTTTTAAGTGGATATTTTAATACAGTTGATAGTGAGTAAAGCATGCAAACTTCCACGAACTCGGATTTACGTAAATTTTAATTTTAAGTATCACTATTGTATATATGAAGTGTTATTTTTGTGCATACAAAACACAAACACAGTGTCAATGACTAAAAACTAAGTATTTTTAACCAGTGATACTCCGTATATACAACGATGACACTTCATATGCATAATAGTGACACTCGAAAAAGAGAATTTACATGAACCCGAATCCACATGAAACATACTCTTTATTTGTGCCCCCGCCGTGAAAAAATCATGGATCCTTCCCTGCTAACAGTATATAAAAATTCATACGAGACGGTCTCGTACATGAGATGGGGTCACAAACTAGCACAATCAATACCCTCCCCAAATCCACAAAGAGTTAGTATAGTGTGATAATTTTCATGTGTGAAAATAATTAAAAATTGGCAACAACAATTCAAATATAAAAAACCTGTCTCTGAAGTCGGAACAATAAGCATTAGTTGGCCGTGCCTTAGTGGTCAAGGCACTAATTAAGTAGCATGAGGTCTCTGATTCAAATCCTTGTTATAGCATAATTATTTTATTTTTTATTTTGTATTTATTCAATCCCTCTTATTATTTTTTTTTTCTAATTTTCCCCATTTTTTTACTTTAGTTTCACTTCTCTTTTTTTTTCTTCCTAATTTTATCAAGTTATAATAAAATATTTAAATTAAACAATACAATGTTTTGTTTTTAATTTAAAATTCACTTCTTCGTTGTTCTTCCTAATATCGACCCCCCCACACACACACATTTTTTCCTTATTGCATCTTTGCTAAATTATATTAAAATATCTAAATTAAAAAATATAATTTTTTTATTTTAATTTCACTTCTTCTTTTTTTTTCTTTTTTTATTTATTTCATATTTATTAAATTATAATAAAATATTTAAATTAAAAGGTAAAATGTTTTTGTCAACAGGTCTCAAGTGAACAATAACATAATACTCACCAGTATGTTATAACATATATTCATTAATTAAATTATCCACTAATTTATTTTATTTCTTATGATAAGCTACAGTAAAAATGTAACATTATTACACTGAAAATATAAAAAAAAGGTAAATTTTATAGGGTATTAAATCAAAACGAAAACAACATTACATGTAAAATATAACATTATTAAGCGCAAAAACATAACAGTATAACATTCAAACATAAAAAGGTAGATTCTGAAGGTTATTAAATCAAAACATAAGCAGTATTATAAATAAAATATAATAGTATTACAAGAAAAAACATAAAATTATTCCATGCAAAAATAATAAAAAGGTAAATTTTGAAGGGTATTATACCAAAATGGAAGCAGTATTACAGACAAAACATAACAGTATTATATATAAAAACATAACAGTATTACATTAAACACATAAGAAAAATGTATAACACCGTGACTGTGAGTAATTTTTTGCACACCTAAAAACCTTAACCCCTCTTTGTAGTATTGACCAACCCATTCTGAATTTCTGATATACCTTTGAATACTCACTCGTATGTGTTTCGTGTATATATAGCTTTTTTTTTTAACCTAACATGTTGGCGTGGACCTCAACTGCATGCCTATGATCTCCCATCCTAATCATCTACTTGTACATATATATATATATATATATATATTTCAAAGTGCAATTATTGAATTTAATTTTAATTTAGATGAACCATGAATTCTAAATTTAGATCTTAAATCATTAATCATTCAGATTGGGTAAACTATGAATCAGTTGGGCTGAGTTCAAGTCGGGTTGGGTCCGAACCACTTGGGCCTAGTTCAAGTCGGATCGGGTGGACCATGAACCAGTCGGGTCGAGTGCGCATCAGATAGGATTGGGTCCAAGAGGGGTAAAAAACTAAAAAAAATAAAAAAAATCCAATTGATTAATTCTAAATTAGCGTAAATGGTGCACAGAAAAATTTGTATATACATTGGTAGTGGCGCTGTTTATTGTGGACGGTCGGTTGACTTTTTCATGTTTTGGGATTAATAGTTTTATACGTGTGGGGCAGGTTTTTGGGGCAAATTCTTCTATGCACCAATTTTGTTTTACTGTAATTGGATTTCAATTCGGTCTTTTTTTTTTTAGGGTTCGCCCCGGCTTCGGCGATGGTTATTTGGTTCGTGGATTCAAATAAATAGATCATGATTTAGTGTTTAGGGTGTAGATGATTCATCCAAATTAAAATTGAATTCAATTGCATGCAATTGGTGCACACAAGTGTTACTCAGTTTTTGGTTAGCAGGTTTTAATTCCTTATTGGGCCGTATGCTTTTTGGTTAAATTTTGGGCCTGCGTCCCTGATTAATAGGTGTTTGGGCTTTGCTTTGTAGTTTAATCTCACGAGAAACATTTTTTCGTATCAAACACCCACTTATTACTCGTGGGCCGGTTTAATCTCAGCCTGCTTATTTCTCAGCCCAATCGAACGGATTAATACTGGGCCTTAGGATTTGTTTGCACAATCAATATATTTATTTATGATTGTAATGATGAAACTCTTGCCATCTAATTCAAGATAAAAATTTGTGGAATTTAAATGTATTTTTTAATAATATTAATTATTACATTAAAAATTTACTTAATTAATAAATTAATTACGTAGTAACTATTGCACGTAAAAAAAAAAAGATTGTTGCTAAATTTTATTTTTTGGGAGGAGTTGCTCAAATTCAAATTGCAATTCCAATCTTCAATCGTATCATCAGTTTCTGCAGCAATTTTTCATTGATTCTGATTAATTACAGTACAGGGGTTCCCGCCTTCGAGAAAATAACTCCGTGGCGCACACTGAGCAGCTTGAAGAGAGAAAATGGCTCGAGGAGGCAAGAAGGAAGGGAACGCCGCCGCCGCCGCCGCGGACCCGGTGGTGGAAGAGAGGCTAAGGCTGAAGAAATTGGCCTTCTCCAAAAGCATTCTGTCGCAGACCCAAGCGAAGGTCGGCGCTTCAGCTGCTCTCGCCCCCTCCAAAACGTTGATCAAACATCATGGCAAGGATATTTTGAGAAAGTCTCAGCGGAAGAACAGATATCTCTTCTCATTTCCGGGTCTTCTCGGCCCCATCTCTGGTGGAAAGATTGGGGAGCTCAAAGACCTTGGCACCAAAAACCCTATTCTGTACCTAGATTTTCTGCAGGTTCTTAACATTTCTAGCATTGTTGCTAATGTCTTTTTAATCGATAATGTGTTGGTTTTCCTCGTTTTTTAGTTTATTTAGCATGACAGTAGTAGTTGAGGTCATTGAAAGCGCCTAGATTACATGAATTGGTGGTCATAATGCTTTGAATGTTCAGTCGTACTTTGTGCGTTTGTGTTTTATCTATTTTAATAATATGTATGGCCGATTATTGGAGGATTTGCCATTGTTGTGTTCTTTCTGAAGCCTGGTAAAAAAAAAGGAAGAAGTTCTGCATTGATTGATATAGGGCCTTTTAATTTATTGAAATGCAGGGGCAAATGAAATTGTTTGGAACTATAGTCTACCCAAAGAATCGGTACTTGACGCTGCAGTTTTCAAAAGGTGGGAAGAATGTGACATGTGATGACTACTTCGACAATATGGTTGGTATCTTCAGCATTTCACCCTCTTATTTCCTTCCTCCTTTGGTTTCTGACCCATGTTTTCTCATATTTGCTACTATCAGAATGTTGAACAACCACACAGATTCTGTAACACTAAGAAATATTGATGTCAATAATTTGTGTATATACAGGTCTGTTGACAGCTTTTGTTTTCTGAAGAAGGCTATCAAGATAAGTGACATGGTCTAACATAGTGTAGACCTTTTGGTAGATTGAACTAATATTAGTGAAATTTAGTTGTCTTTTTTGAATTTGGGAAAGGAAATTCTGGTTATAATGCAATGGGCAAAATTATGCATTTAGTGATTAACTTGAGGTCAACTCGTGATGTCAAGAATTGATAATTTATTAAAGAGTACTAGCAGGTCCAGTTATATCAAGCATGTTAGAGTTCAATGTTGTTAAGATTTTTGTACAGAATAAAAATTTTGTTTGAAGTTTGAACATAGTTTGATTGTTTATATACTCAATCTTGAACGAATTCAGTCGGTTTCTCACATTTCCAATAGAGTTGAGCTCAATCAGATCCTACATTACGAGATAAATTAATTTAAGCATGATAGGTTATGTTTTGTGTGGATTGAGTTCGAATAAGCTTTAACCATCTCTCTTAGTCCAAGTGTTTAGTAGTTTGTTTTGATTTTGGAAGCTTCCTATGCAACTTCACATCATTCTTGTTCTATTTATGGATTGTTACCAAAGTAAACACACACATTGTACAGGGTGGACCCGGTGTAAAAGAAAGAACATAGATTAGCTATTTCTGTGCTGTTTTTCCATTTTCATGTTTCATATTTCTTTTGGGCTTAAAGCCAAGTATGCATCCTTCTTCTCTCCCAGATAGTATTTTCTGAGGCTTGGTGGATTGGAAAAAAAGAGGATAATCCAGAAGAGTTACAGCTTCAGTTTCCTAAGGAGCTCAATAAGGTTAGCTGTATATTATTTTGGTTTTCTGTTAGAAGAAGTCCCAGTTAGCTTTTAGTTTAAGCCAAATGTATTTCTGCATTTTACAACCAGGAAAACCATACAGAGTATGATTTCAAGGGTGGTGTAGGAGTCATGTGCGACAGTAAACAAAGTTCTGGAAAATTTGTACCAAAAAGCTTGGAAAGGGAGCCCCCAAAAGTAGATACAGATGATGATATAACCGACAGTCCAAATGATTACAAAGAGTTAGCTGAAGTGACTCCAGCTCGGCAATCAGCTAGGACTGTTGGGAAGACATTCAAGTATGTGCTTTAATTTCTTAAGATGATCAATTCTACAAAGAGAAATCTAAAATGCAAATCATGCTATCCTGAATTACATGTTGGCAAACTTATATGCAATTTAGATGCTGAATATAAATTTTGTATTCTCTTCAATCCGCTTGAGCATCACAGCTCATTGCTTGAGTTAGGAAGTATTACTGGGAAGTTATTGTTAAAATATACACATATTCCTCCATGACATATGTATGTTGTTTTTTATGGTAACCATAACCACATATATTTACTTTTCCAATCTTATCTGGTATGAGATAAAATGTCATACATGGCACCTTATTTATATTCCTGTAGTTAAAATACGAATCAAATCCCTTTTATTGACAAAATCTTGGTCCATTAAAATAGCGTTCTTGGATTCAAAGAGAAACTGATTGGTGTTGATTCTATGGTTTTTCTGTTTCAATTGTCCTCCAAGGATGATATGCTTTTCCACTTCTTTGGTGTAACAGTTCTTTAGTTGTGCTCAGGTTTTTAATTTATTCCACTGACAATTAGTCTCTCTCAGATTTGCAGAATCGTCATCTGGGGATGATTTTATTGGTAATGAAGATGACACGCCTGAAGAAGATGATGAGGAAGTTGATAATGAAACAATAAGGTATGAGTCTACAGTTATCCCTGTCTTTTGGTTTCCAGTATTTCTTTAATTTAGGAAGAAGTTACTTTTTTTCCATGTTGACCTCTGTGTTTTTCCTATCTTTCTCCCTACTTGAACAAGATTGTCTGATCTTCTAAACACTGATTTCCTTATAGAAATGCACCTACCAGAAGTCCCCGCCGTCTTGTGTTTGAGGATGACAACAATGGCAATGCTAGAAAAGATCCAACTTCAGGACAAAATAAGCGTGCTGGGAATGCTGAGGATTCCTCTGATAATGGTCATAGATCTCTTGTTCAAACAACGTTATCTTCATTGTTTAAGAAGGTGGAGGACAAGGTAGTGCCTCACCTTTTAAAGCATCATATCCCTACAAATTATCTCAACAGTTGATAACTGTAAATGCCAAACTGCTTGAATCTTATTGAAGTTGATATCTCATACTATGATTGAGAGTTTTCTCATGCGTTCATTGAATTTCATCCCCATATCCCTGTGGTTTTGATTACTTTCATGCATAAAAGTAAAGTCCTTCCAACCGTTGGTGAACAATTTGAAATCATGTTAAGACTGGAGGTTGATGCACAACTTTATGTTTTTATTCTCAAATATCCCATATATCCTCATGTTAAGGATGGTGATTTGTGAAAATGATGCTCATTAATAAAGTATTATGTTATATCGCCTCGGGTGCTCCTTTAATAACTATGTATTTGCTGTATCATGTTCCATATTTGATGAGGGCACTAATAATTTTCAGAAGGTGAAGAAGGATGTGAAAAAGAAGATCACTAGTTCTGAAGTAAGAGTTCTGGTTTTTTGACTTTCATATTGCGTTTACAGTTTACCGTCTCGGAATGGTGGAACCTTTACTCATTACTTATTGAATTTTAACTCATTACCTTGTTCTTTTCAGGCCTCCAAGCATATGAAAGGTGGGAAGAAAATTGAGGGAAGAAAATCTGGTTAGCCCCCCGCTCTCTCTCGTTGATTTGATGATGCTATTTCAGTGCATGACAATTGGGAGAGGAACATAATTGGGATTATTCTAGTGGTCATACGAAAGACCCATGACAAAGATGAAGTGATTTTTTTTCTTCTTTTTGATGGATCTCATCCTCAAAATGTTACAAGTTTTTCCTGGTAAATCCTGACTGCATATCTGTTGATGCTACTGGTTCCTCCATAATACTGAGACTATGACCAGGCAAGTCAGAAGCTTTGGAAATTAAAACATAATATTCAGCTAGGTCTAATAGATTTATTCGGGAAAAAATCCCAGATATTAGACTGTACGGACCAAATACTATTTCAGGCCATTGTATCATTGTCTTTTCCTTTGAATAATGTGTTTCATGTACAAGACTATTGATTGTTTTGATATTACGCATCAACATGCGTATTCTGATTCTTGAGTTCATAACTTCATGGGCAATATGTTCCAAGTATAATTATCTTTTTCCTCTCTCTCACTCTGTGTCTACTGGGTTTGGAAACATATAGGTACTGCAACTAAGAAGCAGAAAAAGCAACCTGAGGTATTCTTTTGCACATTTTCTTTCTCCTCTTTCCATTCTCTGTTAGCAGCTACCTTTTGTTTTGTCGTCTCTTTTTGCTGGTATACTATATTTGTAAGTGAAGTTACTGAACAAGTATGCAGTAGGTGAAGCTGCATTTTTCGATGAAAAAATAAATTTCCTTGTCAATTGCTTGTATCTTTTGTAATTGCTGAATCCTGGGAAGTGAAAAAATTCAGATCTCTATCTATTACTTTTCAAATCATTGAAGTCCATTAAATATGAAAATAAGAACGTATCAGTTGAGGTGTGTTGTGTAAACTGACATTTTTTCTCATCAATAATCATAGGATCTTTTTCTGTGGACAGTACATATTCAAACTCAATATTTATTTACATGGAAAAGGAACCGAATTGCAACTATAGAAACAACTTGAGCATTTGCCCTCCTTATGGAATTAGATATAGTGCTGTACTGCTGTCAAGATTACGGACACACACACACACAAACAAGTGACATCATAAAACCTGTCAATTGTTACTCGTTTTGGTTCATTTACGTATATGGTGTTGGTGATGTGCAATTAATTAATGGTTTTTTATGAATACTGCTGAGTGCTGACTCCATGAAAATTAGTGTAAACCTTCTTTACACCTTTCAAAAGAACATCTTATTAGATGTGTGTTCAGCAGGCCATGCAGTGTTAAGTTTATTTTGATGTGCCTTGCAGGATGAAGATGACGACATTGAAGAGATATCTAGCGCATCACAGGTCTGAATTTATTTAGTAGTTTCTGATGATTTTATGAATTCCCTGGCAATGAAATTGCACAGTTTGCATCAGTTAACAACAAAACGAATAAATAACATCTCGACTAGTTGCACTGTCTTATTGAAAAGTTATCTGTACATTCTGTCTAATAATGCAGCTTCATTTTCAATTTTTATTCAGGACATGGATGAAAGTGATGAAGATTGGACTTCTTAAGATTGTAGTATCTTACAACATAACATATACGAACTGTACCAGAATTGCTAGATCAATCACTCTGTCTTTCATGTTCCCTGCTCTTTGTATCTGTTCCCAGTTGCCAATTTACAGCATTGTGCATAATGAATTAACCACATTTGTTGAATGGACGTGTAAAAGATTAATAGCTTAACAATCCCTCCGCATATGTTTGATTGAATTTAGTGGATTTCAAATGTTGATAAATATTATTGGTGTGTGTTTGCTCTGAGATTTGAACAGGGTATAGTTTAACTTTATGTCAAATTAATGTGTAAGAAGGTTTGATATTGTATTATTATATATTATATTATTGTTGATTGTGATTGTAATGATTGAATAATTATAGAGGTTTCAACAACGTGCCAGTGTGATGAAACAGTTTCTTGTGTTTTCTTCCTGATCAAATCCCAACCAGCTTAATAATATGCTCATACATATAAAAATTTATAGTAAAACCACAGCACATTATACACATGTATTCTTTCTTAATGAAATATTATAGGCACATAGAAACCATTTATTCCTAGAATGAAGCAACTCAAGATCCTAGAAAACCATCAACCTTTTGGTTAGTTGCCCTAGAGAGGAACTTCATGCATATAGGAGGTTTCACCCCAGCAAGAGCAAGTATAGAATTAGGTAGGGCCCAAATTCCATCCCCACAAATCAAGCCCGACGCCACGGCTGGTGCTAGAGCGTCTGCACTTGCCCTATTCTTTCTCTGCCATATGTACAGAATCAAGCTTCCAAGACACATGTCGATGGCAAAATACGAGCCCAAATAGAAGGGAATCGCCATTGCCATTGGCAGAGGAATGAACCAAGCTCTCTTCTTCCCCAGTCTATCTCTCACCAAGTTGATAACAACGGCTGCAGCAAAGAAGGCGTAGCAGAGGTTCAGACAGTTCTTAGGTAATGCAGAGAATCCCTCGACCCCAAGCCTAGCCATTTCATAGTAAAGAATTGCAAATGGGGCAGGATATTCACTTGTGGAACTCCCTAGATCAGGGAAAGCCTTGTAGAATATCCAAAACATGCAGGGTGAGATTAAGCATCCATACGCGGTCCCAATGACCTGGCTCACGAACATGGATCGAGGGGAAGCTAAGGTCATGTAACCCGTCTTGAAATCCTGCATGAGGTCTGAGGCTGTGGAGACTATATTCATCATGACTCCACATGCTGCTAGCCCAGCAAGGGCCCCACCATGGTTGGCCCCGGCCCACGCCCCGATAGTGAAGATGGCCAGCTTTCCATACGCTGATGCAAGTGACCAATCCGTGAGCCCACATCCAAAAGCATTGCAGAAGGCCAGAACTGGTGCAACTATGTAAAGGGGTATTATGTGGTACCATTTGAGGTGAGTGAAGATATGGGGAAGAGTTGCGGTTGAGATTGCAGCAATGGCGACGTAGCCTGAAAGGGCAAACCACCCCGGGATTTGATCCTTGAGGAAGAGTTTAGTACGTTTCTCATCGTCGTTGGAGAGAGGGTTCTTGGTAGGAGAGGAGATCTGAGGTTCAGCCAATGGAAGATGGGGTGTTCTTTGCTTGATTAGTTGACTCAAGCCAATTATAGTTTGGGAAAGGACTTTTGTAAAGTTGTATAAGCCATCACCAAGTATCATAGCCACAGCAATAAAAACCTGTCATTTTATTTTATTTTAGTCGTAAGTATTAGTTGTTCTACTGAACAGTATTAGTTGTTCTACTGAACAGTATTAGTTGTGCACCAGTTAGCAACTACTTTGTATAATATCTAATTATGAACTATTTTATTTCGTATCAGAGATGCGTAGAAGATAGAAAACTGTATGAGAAAAACACCTTGTAGCCTTTGAGAGCCTGCATATCATCTGGATCCAGGGAAGCTGAGAACCAATGGCCTTTTCGAGTTTCTATCAATGGCCACATGATACCCCATGAAAGTATACCTCCAGCCAGAAGGGATATATTGACTATATGAGGACAAATCATTCCAACTCCAACATAAGTAGCTGAGAAATCAAAGTAAAACCTGGAAACCAAGAATTAGTATACACGTTTACAAAAAAGATGAAATTTCAAGATTGCTAGATTACAGACTAGACAAAAAATGGGTGTTTACTTGTATTGCAATGCTTTTTCACCGAATGTGGGGAACTTTTGAAAGCCACAATCATCGGAAGCAGTGTAGAACCATTGGAAGAAACTCCACAAGAAGCTGAAAGAGAAGAACTTCCCCAATAGCCCGACCTGTTTCCTGTAAGACAGTGACAAAATTAAGGTTTATGTTGAGATTGTAAAACCAAGTGTAGGTTAAACTTAACGACAGATGTGTACTTTGCTAGTTTAGCTCCTGAAGGGTGTGGAAGCTGTTAATAAGATGTGCGGTTGCAGTACCACTGGGGTATGTCAGTTTGAAGTCAATGATCATAATCTGGAAAAAACAGAAATCATCATGCATGCATTCATGTTTGTTTCAGATAAGATCATGAGAATTACGTACCTTTCTGAGAGGTACGACAGAGAAGAGGCCTAGGAAGCTAACTACGAAAAGGAAACCAATGATCCACCCTAGTCCTGGATTCAAGAAATCTGTTGCGGTTTTATCAGATTGATGGACAATTCTCTCGCTCATTCCGAATAGGTAACTCCCAAAACCACCTGTGTAAAAACTCAGATTGGTATCAACTTCTGAGATTATTGATCTAAAATATATTAAACGTAGCAACAAATGAAGATACTGCACATAAAATCTGATTTCTGATGAGTAACAAATTTTGACCAAAAATTTTCAACCGAACTGTTTCTTGTGAATCATAGGAAAAAGCAGTCGAAAGTATTAGTTCATGTGATAAAAAAACATATATATAAGCTCATATGATTAAAAAGTACTAATACTGTTCAGACTTCAAACTAATACTTTTCAGATTTCAAACTAATACTTTTCAGACTTCAAACTAATACTTTTCGTTTGTATTCACTCATACTTCTCATTGAATGAAGAGAGACGTACCGCTGAAGGCAATGCCAGAGGAGGCGACGACACATGTCTGGATAACGGTGTTCTCTTGGCGAGTAAATGGCTGGTTCAACATGGATGTTCTCTCAAGTAACTTAGTCCAAGTTTTGACAAAGAAAAATCCCAACAAACCAGCAGCCACATTGAGTGATGGTATAATCCCAGTTGTGAGATTGAGCTTCATAACTATAAAAGCGAACATGACGGACAAGAAGAAGCTCACTACGAATGCTCTAACCGTCAGTTTTTTCCTCCATGGCAGCACCTCCCCTTCCTTCTTCTCGAATATCTGTTCCACAGTCAGTTCGTAGTCGTTTTTCTTGTTCGTTTCGTTAATGTCTCTTGCATCCTCTTCAACCTCAACTCCACTCTCTACCTTCTCATCCTTTCCATTATCCATGATTTGATAGATTGAATGATGTATGTAAGTTGGAATTATGTGAGTGATGAATGCCTGGAGTGGCCTTATAATGTGTTTTTTTGAGGACTTGATCAAGAAATTATAAATGTTCATGTTAAATCATATGTAGAAAACTAATAGTACAAATTTATTCTTTTAAATCATATAAATTCATGTGCTGTTATCAAACTCTACACATTTCGTTTGATATTAGTCCTATATATGTTCATGTTATTTAGTGTTTATCAATTTTATAATATATACTATAATATTTTTTATAAATTTGTAATTTGTATAAATTATTTTATTCGATTACAACTTATATTATACGAAAACGTAATCAGATAAAAAAAAAGATTGATATTAAAATTCGTCTGAACACTCCTGCACAATAAGAATATGACAAAAGTTTTATGCAAATCAATTTTATCGTGCAATCTATTTACATTTTATGTACATTTTTAAATATTAATCGTATTATTAAGACATATCACTTTGCCAATATCAATATTTTCATAAAAGATTATTAATTAGTACAATTATTAATTATTATTCTCTCCATCTCTCTTTTATTTGAGCGTTTGTAAAAAAAAGTTCGTCCTAAATTTAATTGATTTTTTCTATAAATGACACTTCTCATCTAAAATTAGAGACATTTTATCTCCTTTAACTTACATAAATGATATTACTCTACCATTTAACTCCAATAAAAGAATAATTTTACTCCCCTTAAATATTAATAAATATTGCTCTACTATTTTATAGTTATAAATAATTTCCTTGGATAATAGTTACATACAAAGGAAGTGTTTGCAAAAACTTATAAGTGATTTTAATCACTTAGAATTGTGTAAAAAACAATTTGGAGTATTTTATTTATCTTTTTGTAGCTTATATAAGTGAGTTGAGTTTGAAGGTTTGGAATGTTTTTTGAAAAAAATTGAGTCTCACTGTGACAGTTCCGGTGAAATTCCTTCATTTATATTTGGCAATGTATTGGAGAAGGTGAAGAAATTAAATAAATTTTATTGTCAGCGACACCTTTCTTTTATGTGGATTGAAATGTAAATTGTTATATTGTAGATAGTAATCAATGAAAGTGTTTGTACAAACGCTATTTGGTATTACATAATTTAAAAGTTTGGTGCCATCAGTGCAAAAATAAACTTAAGGTGAGTGAAAACATATTTTCATGCCAATGTATATTCTGAGATTGATATCTTTGAGTTTCTCTACAGAACATGCCAATGTATGTTCTGTTTTTTGTTCACATTATAATATTGTAGTATTACTTACTGAATCAGATGGACTGATCAACAAATACAAAAATGCAAGATCAAATGTGGATATTTTGCCCAACTTAACTATGTTATAGTAAGCAAGAGCAAAAGGAGCAGGATATTGACTATTGGGATGGCCAATATCAGGAAAAGCATTAAAGAGGAGCCAAAATACACAGGGAGATATCACACATCCCATTGCTGTACCTATCACACAAGTAATTAGCCACTAATCCCATACTTAATCGTCCCTTAATCTTAGGTTCATCTTATTGAGCCCCGTCAACTGGGCCTTCTCATCCACCATACTTAGTTCAGTCTCCTCAAGTCCAATCTCTTGGCTTGACTTCCCTTGGGCCCTAATTCCTCATGGGTCGCTTATCAGTCAGCTGCCTAGCCCAATCGAGTTTGTTTATTCATCACGATCCTGGGCCCAATATCCAGGCCCAACTCTTTCTCCTAATGCTTCAACCCAATCACTTAGGGCTTGTTTACAAACTAGATTGGAATAGTGAGAAGCACTTCTTTTTAAAGTTGGTAAGACCTAACTTTTTCAAAAAAAAAGTGCTTCTTGTGTTCCATTAGAGATTGAAAACACTACCTTAATCTTCTACTTACTCAAAGTGTGGTCAATTGTCCACGTGTCACTCTACTACTAGACGACATAATTATTCCATATCACCCGACATTACCTTTGCCGTCAACAAACTCTCCCAGTTTATGCATGCGCCCACTTAGACTCATTGGGGTGCTGCTGTCAAGAGACTACTGCGCTACTTGAATGGAACACATCATGTTGGCCTTCATCTTCGACGTGATTCCTCTCTTTCTCTTCATTGCTTCATTGATGCTGACTGAGCTGGCAATTGTGATGATCGTACCTCCACTGGATCATTCTCGTTCACAGATCTGCACATATTTGCCAACGTTGAATCCCCGAGATGAATTTGCTAGGAAAATTCTAACTAGAGATTTTATGGAGAATTATGCAAGAGTCAATAATGAATCCCTAAGGTCTCATATATATATGGGAAGCCCAACTTATATCTTAAGCTATCTTTATTAAGAAATAAAATCCTTAATCTTGCGAATCAAATCCAATAGATTTAATTTTCCTATGTATAAAATCCTACAATAATATTTCATATATTATTCTGGGATTCCTATTTAATTAAATTCAATTTAATTAAATAGTAATAATAATTAATTTCAAATTACTTTATTATTAATTCTCCATAAATTAAATAGTAAATCTAATTTAATACTTAATCAACCAACTTTAATCTGTAAAGGGAATTACTTGTTGTGTGACCCATATGCCCTCATATATCGAGCGATTAGTCAAATTAACGGTCTTACTTGTTGTGTGCATACTCTTTCGACTGGTGTGAGATTAATCGAGTGTTTTTGCAGACTTCACTTATTGACACTAATGAGGGGCAGGCATGTTAGATCCTTCTGATGAGGATCTTAGGACTATATGTAGATAATTTTACATAATTCATGGAAATTTACATTTCATGTCATCTTGGGAGACTTTCCATTTAAATCTTGAGGACAGAATTGAGCCATCTATCTAATGCAATCTTTACACTTTCTTTGAAATTTCTTTACCCGATGTGACGTGTGTCAGACATTGGGTAAAGAAAATTTTCCCCTAACCATGCTTTGTTCAGAAGGAAATCGGCGAAAGGCAAAGTTGAATGACCCATCTATGTACTTAAACGACTAATTCCCTGAAAATTTGGGATCTGCCCAGGTTGATGTGCCCGCGAGGTCGGGCGAGGTAATTAGACCTCGAGCGACCTCGTACGAGCTCCTTTTAGAATCAGATTAGGCATCTTAGCATTAAATGCGTGGCAGTCTTACAAAAAGCCATTGTACTTATAAATCGGGAGAGTGAACTCCACTCTCCCCAACACTATAAATAGAGGGCATTTGTGACACTAAATAATAAGATAATTCATACCAAACCTCTTGCCATATCATTTCTTGCATTTATGAAGAACAAATATTCTAACTCTCAATCATATGCAATGAATGCAACATATACCTCATAATTACTTGTTTGTGTTACTAAAGTCCTAAGCCACATTCAAACTCTCTAATCTGATATTTTAGTACACAACAACGTGAATTAATTTGTACCAGTGTATGTTGTTGGTTATTTGCTATTTGAATTAATAGGTGAATTCATGCTAGTAGTAAATTATTTATTTAAATTACACCTCGAATAGATCCGGCAAAACGTTCCCCAACAGGGATATGGGGATGAAATTCAATGAACGCATGAGAAAATCTCAATCATAGCATGAGATGTCGACTTCAATAAGATTCAAGCAATTTGACATTTACAGTTCTCAACTGATACTTCATATACATACGATATGGTCTGGTGGACAGAGGAACATTTTAATGCATCTGATACAGATGATAATGGTCTTTTGAATATTAAGGAGTTCAATGAATTTCTTCACCCAGCTGATACTAAAAATTTAAAGCTGCTTCTCTGGCTGTGCAAGGAAGGTCAACTTTCAGCATTGCTAGTTAACTTCATATATCAGAGCATTACAATGCTAAACAACAGACATAGTACATAATGAATCACGCCTAAATGTGCATGATTGTTAATTTCTCCTTATGACCTGGAAGAACTGGGAGAAGTTTGCTCACTTCTGCCCATTCTCGAATATTGTACATACTAATACTACTATAGGGGGGTCGAGCAATTAAGATGTCGATATCACGACATAAAAGGAGCGAGCTAAGTTCCTTTCATTTTCCACTGGCAGTTGTTTTTGTGAAATCTTACTTATCATAGGGTACTACTCATTGTAGTGTAATTGGGATTATTACAGACTTGTACATGTGCAACATTGTATCTATTCTTTCATTCTTATATGGTGATTTATACAATGAACCACTGATTGTAACCTAATATATGAAAGATCTGATTGACTTTAAATCAACTGATACCTGAAAACAGAGATCCAATTAAACTTCAACCGAATATAACAACAAATAATATTTCTCCAATATTCTTCTGCTCTAAAAGAGAGGACAATAGAAATACAATCAGTGGAAAAAATATTATTTCTCCAATATTATTTGTTGTTATATTCGGAACGGAACAAAAAATTGGCTGAGATGGCTGAAAGAGGCAAGGGCAAAGTGGACATGACTGAAGGAGGCAATGAGATGGCTGAAAGAGGCAAGGGAAAAGCGAACATGGCTGAAAGAGGCAAGGAGTTGGCTGAAGGAGGCAAGGAGATGACTGGAGGAGGCAGGGAAATGGCTGAAGGGGAGGAGGGCGTGATGGTTAGGATAATGAGATTATCTTTCCGGATGATCAAATCAAGTATCGATTCAACACAATTAAACAATTGGAGGATCACTATAAAGTGCTATATGATTCCACTTACAAAATAAAAGAAAAAAAGCTTTGCAAAAATGTCACAACTATTTTCTAGATGATGAATCATTTAACGATCATTCTAACATCAAGAAGGTGACGAAGAATATGAAGGATTAGAGAGAGAGAGAGATTTAGATTTGTGATTTCTGGTGAACTTGGTGTATTTCCACTTATTCTATATCCACTTTGGTGTTTTGTGTTGTTATGGTGTTTTTAGTCTATAAACATTTTTTTAGTTTTTGTAATTGAGGTGATTTACTGTTTTGATTTAAACTTGCATGACAATGGTTGAATGTAAAAGGGAAATGAGGTGTGTTTTGTGTTGTTATGTTGTTTTTAGTATATAAACACTTTCTTTATTTTTTGTAATTGAGGTGATTTACTATTTTGATTTAAACTTGCATGACAATGTTTGAATGTACAAGGGAAATGAGGTGTTTGTGTCCATATGGATAACATGGTTGTTTACTAACATTTTTTGAACAATAGTGTAATGATGGTTTTCTTATTCTTGTCGTTAGAATAGATGTTTCTGTGTATCATATGTCGCTTCTTCTCCGATAATACTAGCTCGTATGTTCTGTCTGTACTAGAATTGTTCTCTAGGAAAAGATGGTTTCGTAATCATCTCCGATGTATGAAGGATTGTGTTAGTTGCACAAAATATTGGCTCTAGCTGTGCTCTTGGATATTGTACTATAAGAGTTTCTTTTCTCCAATACATGACGGATTGTCGTAGTTGCACAAAATTGTCTCTAGCTGTGCTCTTGGATATTGTACTATAAAAGTGATTTTTCTTCCGTATGAATTATAGGTCTACTCTATCATCATGAGAAAGTTATAGCTCCGTCTTAGCCATTGAATGGTTCATGTGTTTTGTGTCTCAGCATTTGGAGAAATAACTTAAATGGAAACTACTATAGCTTTAGAGGTTGTGTGGATGGTGGTGGTGTATTTACTGTATAAAGTTGGGAATTTCAGTGATTTTTTCACTTGTATCTCATTGGTTTAAATATTTAATTTGTTGGGTTGATCAAGAAAATTTCTTGCTATTCGGATGAGGTATACATTAATATGATAGCTGGTTTTCCAAACTACATAACAAAGAGATGCTGAAATTTGAAAGTACAGAATTGGTGCAACTTTGTAAAGGGGTATAATGTGGTTCCATTTGAGGTGAGTGAAGATATTGGGAAGAGTTGTGGTAAGATTGCAGCAATGGCGACGTAGCGTGAACGGGCAAACCACCCCGGGATTTGATCCTTGAGGAAGAGTTTAGTACGTTTCTCATCATCGTAAGAGAGAGATTTCTTGGTAGGAGAGGAGATTTGAGGTTCAGCCAATGGAAGATGGGGTGTTATTTGCTTGATTAGTTGATTAAGCCAGTTATAGTTTGGGAAAGGACTTCGGTGAAGTTGTATAAGCCATCACGATGAGACGGATCATAAGTTGACATTGGTGCTTTAATACTTTGAAGCATGACCCTCTCCATCTCCTCTATATATATACTAATTTCTTTCAATTTGAGAAGCAGTTTTTTTTTTTTTTTTTTCAGTTTCAGCAGCAAATATGAGTGTTCTTCGTAGGCTCTTCTCTCCCCTCTTCTTCTTGGCGAAAAAATTCACAAAAGAATCCACAAAAACTTTTCCTCTTCTTCCTATGAGATGCGAAAATCCACAAAAAACTTATCCCCCGAATTTTAGGATTTCACCCCAGATCTCTCTCCACAAATTCCAGTTTAAATCACCTATAATTTCTCCCTATTTTTCTGCTCACATTCGCTTTGCATCCAACTACTTTTATCACAAGTACGTTTGTATCCACTGCTTTGAAGCATTTATGGAGAAACGAAACAAAAAATTGGCTGGAAGAGGCAAGGGCAAAGCAGACATGGCTGAAGGAGGCAAGGAGATGGCTGAAAGAGGCAAGGGTAAAACGGACATGGCTGAAGGAGGCAAGGAGATGGCTGAAGGAGGCAGGGAGATGGCTGGAGGAGAGGAGGGCGGCACTACTGATGGTAAGGATAATGAAATTATCTTTCCAGATGATTAAATCAAGTATCGGTTCAACACAATTAAACAATTGGAGGATCACTATAAAGAGCTATATGATTTCATTTACAAAATAAAAGAAAAAAAGCTTTGCAAAAGATGTCTCAACTATTTTCTAGATGATGAATCCTTTAACGATCATACTTGCTTCAAGAAGGAGACGAAAAATAGGAAGAATTAGAGAGAGATTTAGATTTGTGACTTCTGGTGATTTCTGGTGTGTTTTCACTTATTTTATATCCCCTTTGGTGTTTTGTGTTGTTATGTTGTTTTTAGTCTA
The DNA here is from genome assembly GCA_037126765.1 of Stenogyne calaminthoides. NCBI lineage: Eukaryota > Viridiplantae > Streptophyta > Magnoliopsida > Lamiales > Lamiaceae > Stenogyne > Stenogyne calaminthoides. Next base: position 2,951,415 of record JBBCBC010000044.1, read on the forward strand.
TAAACATTTTCTTTAGTTTTTTGTTATTGAGACGATTTACTGTTTTGATTTAAACTTGCATGACAGTGGTTGAATGTACAAAGGAAATGAGGTTTGTTTTGGCTGTTATGTTGTTTTTAGTCTATAAACACTTTCTTTAGTTTTTGTAATTGAGGTGATTTACTGTTTTGATTTAAACTTGCATGACAGTGTTTCAATGTACAAGGGAGATGAGGTGTTTGTGTCCATATGGATAGCATGATTGTTTACTCACATTTTTTGAACAATAGTGTAAAGATGGTTTTCTTATCCTTGTAGTTGGAATAGATGTTTCTGTGTATCATATGTCGCTTCTTTTTCGATAATACTAGCTCGTATGCTTTGCCTGTGCTAGAATTGTTTTCTAGGAAAAGGTGGGTTCGTAATCATCTTCGATGTATGAAGGATTGTGGTAGTTGCACAAAATATTGGCTCTAGATGTGCTCTTGGATATTGTACTATAAAAGTGTCTTTTCTCCAATACATGAAGGATTGTCGTAGTTGCACAAAATATTGTCTCTAGCTGTGCTCTTGGATATTGTACTATAAAAGTGATTTTTCTTCCGTATGAATTATAGGTCTACTCTGTCATCATGAGAAAGTTATAGCTCCGTCTTAGCCATTGAATGGTTCATCTGTTTTGTGTTTCAGCATTTGGAGAAATAACTTAAATGGAAACTACTATAGCTTTAGAGGTTATGTGGATGGTGGTGGTGGATTTGCTATATAAAGTTGGGAATTTCAGTGAGTTTTTCACTTGTATCTCATTGATTTAAATATTTAATTTGTTGGGTTGATCAAGAAAATATCTTGCTATTCGGATGAGGTATACATTAATATGATAACTGGTCTTCCAAACTACATAACAAAGAGATGCTGAAATTTGAAAGTACAGAACTGGTGCAACTTTGTAAGGGGTATAATGTGGTTCCATTTGAGGTGAGTGAAGATATTGGGAAGAGTTGCGGTAAGATTGCAGCAATGGCGACGTAGCTTGAAATGGCAAACCACCCCGGGATTTGATCCTTGAGGAAGAGTTTAGTACGTTTCTCATCGTCCTAAGAGAGAGAGTTCTTAGTAAGGGGAGATCTGAGGTTTAGCCAATGAGAGATAGGGTATTCTTTGCTTGATTAGTTGACTCAAGCCAATTATAGTTTGGGAAAGGACTTTGGCGGAGTTGTATAAGCCATCACGATGAGACAGAACATAAATTGACATTGGCACTTTAATACTTTGAGAGGGGTTGGATGTGATTTGTGCTAAGGTGTACCCCGTTTCATGCATAAGACTGTCTCGTTTGGGTTTTTGTCATCAAAGAAAAGACACTAATTTTCCACATAATTCATGGAAATTTACATTTCATGTCATCTTGGGAGAGACTTTCCATTTAAATCTTGAAGACAAAATTGAGCTATCTATCTAATGCAATCTTTACACTTTCTTGAAATTTCTAAACAGAAGAAAGTCTCAGAACAAGGATAGATCTGACATACATAATCACCAATGTATGAAGGATTTATACAAGATAATGCACACTTTTAGCTAGAATACATAACTATGTTTCCTTTTGATTTATGATCCTATAAATGTATCCACTCTGCTATTTGTTCCCCTCGATAGAAACTTCATACAAATGGGAGGCTTAACACCCGATAGAGCTAGTATACAACTAGGCAACGTCCATATCCCGTCCCCACATATCAAACCCGATGCAACAGCTGGTCCAAGCGCGTCCGCTTTAGCCTTATCCATCTTCTGCCAGATATAAAGCACGACGCTTCCAACACACATGTTGATAGAAAAATAAGTTCCTAAATAAAACGGGATTGCCATCGCCATTGGGACGGGTATAAACCTGGACCTTTTCTTGCCAACATAATCTCTTATCGCGTTGATAAGAAAGTTATCTGGGAGAGCTGAGAAGCCTTCGATGCCTAATTTAGCCATGTTGTAGTAGATTTGTCGTGAAAGGGCGGGATAAGCGCTTGTGGGGGAGCTCCAGATCTGGGAAAGCGTTGTAGAAGATCCAGAAAACGCAAGGGGAAATTACGCACCCCATTGCTGTCCCGATTACTTGGCTGATGAACATCGAAAGGGGGAAGTTAAAGTTAGGTATCCTGTTTTGAAGTCCTGCATGAGGTCTGAGGCTGTTGAGACAATGTTCATCATTACACCACATGCTGCTAATCCAGCTAGGATTCCTCCATGGGAGGCGCCGGCCCAACCTCCAATCGTGAAGATGGCGAGCTTGCCGTATGTTGATGCTAGGGACCAGTCTGTGAGGCCATAGCGGAATGCATTGCAGAAGGCGAGGACGGACAGTGACCGGAGAAACCTCGACTTGAAGGTCACTTTTGCCTCTCCGGTTGTTGTCCGGAGTGTTCAGCTTGATGACCTGAATTTCCATGTTTGGACACATGATTATTGACTAGTGATTGTTTCATAGTACATTTGCTTAAAAAGAAAAAGAAAAAAAAAAGGCTCATAGGGGATGTTTTACAGAGTTTGAAACTCAGTTTTGTTTTCTCAAGGATTGTTTCAGATTATGATTTGTATAAATTTTAGTTGTGTATGAACCAAGATCAATAAGACCTCATGTTGCCTTAAATTCTGGCTAATGAATTTACCAAGAAACTGAGAAATTTTATAACAAAAATAGCAAAAGAAAAAACAAGAAAGCCATGTAAATTGAACCCAAAAATCTTTCCATGCTCTAATCAGTCTTTTCCTTTTAACCTTGAAAATCTCTCTGTTGGTAAAGCAAATGCCAACAGACTATGTACAGAGTAAACAAGAAATTCAGGTGAAAAACGAGAAGCAAACTGAAAATTTAAGATCACTTACAACATACACACAATTTATCAGCACACCTAGACAGTATGCTAGCTACGTTGTTTCTGTGAATTTAGACTCCGATATTTGAGAATGCTTAGACGGGGAAGTTGATCCCTGAGACGAGCCATGTCCGAAGATATTACCTTTCAACGGGCTGATATGATGTACCTTTCAACACTGAGATAAACAGAGATGATACCACTAAAGGCAATGTCAGAGGAGGCGACGACGCATGTCTGAGTGACGGTATTTTCTTGGAGCTTGAAGGGCTGTCTCAGCATTCCAGATTTAGCAAGGATTTTGGTCCAAGTTTTGACAAAAAAGAATCCCAATAAACCAGCAGATACATTGAGGGAAGGTATAATCCCAGCGGTGAGATTGAGTTTCATAACTATGAAAGCAAACATGATAGATAGAATAAAACTGACAGCTAAAGCTCTAACTGTTAACTGCTTCTTCCATGATGGCACCTCCTTTTTCTCATATATTCTCTCCACAGACATTTCTTCTTCATTTTCATCTTCCTTCTTCATTTTTTCTTTTCCTTCTAATTCTCTCTCATCTACTTTCTCACTCCCATTTTCCATCTCTTCTCTCTCTCTCTCTCCCCCCCTACTCTTTGGAGTTATGGAATTAATTTGATCAAGAATCTCCAACCATATATGAACTTTTATGCAATCAATGAATTGGAAAATCTATACTAGTATTAATGAGTGGAGCCACATGAATTGGAATATCTATAGAAGATGCACATGCATTTTAAAAAAAATAATGGTGATCTCAATTCTCAACCCCACATAATCTTTTAAACAAAGTTGAAAGGCTACAAATGGAAGAGCAGAATCTGAGGTTTAATTAATTATCAGCTGATCCAGTTTTAGTTTCCAACTTTCTTTTAATCATGGTTGTTTGTTGTTAATAAACATAATTTTTCAAATCCTTTAAATAATTAAATTAACCGGGAATTGAACATGTATTAGTTGGAGAGAACACCTTCATTAAAATAAAGAAACTTAACTGATCACATGATGTAGCAACTGACACAATATATCAGATTATTTTAACCACTTATTAAAACCTGATGAGTCCTTAATTGGAAAATGACACAACTAGAAAGTTAATTGCAATCACAATGGAGTAGTGATTGGGTTGGAAATAATGAATGATGACAAAATGAAACGTGTATTTGCAAAACTTCAGAAGTTGGAAGAATTGTTAAATACTAAATTTATTTAACTAGTTATTTTGCATGAATACCTCCTAAAATTTATCTCAAATAATACAAGGTTAGAATTTAAATAACTTTGTATATTTTTTTATAACTTAAGAATTAATTACAAGTCGTTTGAAAAGCTAGTCTATTCCTGCTACTGAATCAGATTAAAAGGGTTGATTAACATTTAAAATATTGATTTCTTTTTACTTTTTTAAATGTAACTCAAAATCGTTTTAAGGTTAGAGAAATTGAAAAAACAATTATTTTTTCTTGTCAAAGATTATGATTGTGGAAAAAAAGTAGTAGAAACTAATAGTTCCATACATTTAGGGTGTGTTTTGAAACACTTAAAACGGCTTTCAGAAGCACTTATTTTCAAAAGCACTTATTTTCAAAAGCTGTGAGAGAGAGCTTTGAAAATAAGTGTTTCTGAAAGCTGTTTTAAGTATTTCAAAACACGTCCTTAGTGACATATCTTTCTAACTGATGTGTGGCATTGGTGTCTTATTATGACAATTTTTGCTAGCCTACATCTTAGCTAGACTGATCGAGGACACAACTGAAGCCACCTTAATATTTTTCGCCCATTGATAATTGTAACCAGAGGAAAATTCTCATAACATTTGTATTACTACAATTTACACGTAAAATACAGGATAGACCTGCCTAAGAAGATACAGTGATCATAAAAAACACTAAGATATGTATGCATCCGGCCTAAGGACCGATTAATATGAACCCACCACCGTCCACTAGCGGGGGCCCCACTTCAAGTCAGAGCCATGCTCTGTATGGACTGACCCATCTCAAAGGATTGATCGCAGCACACTCCTAAGTCCCAAGCCTACACCATTAGGCCAATCATTGGGGGTTATTAGGCTCTATATCACTACTCATCACGTATGCTTTGCAATCTGTGATCGTAAAAAATTATCGACTCTGCCATTTGTTGACCTGGAGAAGAACTTGATACAAAGAGGAGGTTTTACCCCTGCTAAAGCTAGTAAAGAACTAGGCAAATTCCACAGTCCATCACCACCTATTAAACCTGATGCAACTATTGGCCCAAAGGCCTCTGCCTTGGCCTTGTCTATTTTTCTCCAGATATAGAGTATGAGACTTCCGACACACATGTCGATTGCGAAATAGGATCCCACATAAAACGGAATCGCCATTGCCGTTGGAAGTGGAACAAACCAGGATCTTTTCTTGCCAAGACAATCTCTTACCACATTAATAAGAATAGATGCTGCAAAGAAGGCATAACATAGCTTTAAACAGTTATCTGGCAAAGCTGAGAAACCTACAACCCCCAACTTAGCCATGTTATAGTAAACAAGAGCAAACGGAGCAGGATATTGACTATTGGGATGGCCAATATCAGGAAAAGCATTATAGAGGATCCAAAATACACAGGGAGATATCACACATCCCATTGCTGTACCTATTACCTGGCTCACAAACATGGAACGAGGCGAAGACAAGGTCAAGTAGCCTGTCTTGAAGTCCTGCATGAGGTCGGACGCAGTGGAGACAATGTTCATCATCACACCACATGATGCTAATCCAACTACAACTCCTCCATGGGAGGCACCGGCCCAAGCTCCGATTGTGAAGATGGCAAGTTTACCATACGTGGATGCTAGTGACCAATCTGTGAGCCCGCATCCAAATGCGTTGCAGAAGGCTAAGATTGGAGCAAAGATGTAGAGAACTACTATGTAGTACCATTTGAGCTGGTGGATGATACGAGGAAGTGTTCCAAATACATCATACCATTTGAAATGGTGTAAGATGCGAGGAAGTGTTGTACTTGTGATTGCGGCAATGACTATATACCCTCCAACGGCAAGCCGTGTTGGTGGTTGATGCTTTAGAAAGAGCTTAGTACGCTTCTGTTCATCATAACATCCTTCTGTGACTGGGACTTCTATGTTAGAATCTCTGATCTCGCGATGTTTTGCTGATAATCTGGCGACTGATTGGACCATCACCTTGAAGAGGTTGTAAAAGCCATCACCAAGGATCATGGCGATGGCAATGAACAGCTGAGTAAATAACATTGTTTGTCAAAGGTCTACAATAACTTTTATGAGGTTAATAAACATATAATCCTGTTACATGATTGAAATTTGAAAAGCACCTTGTAACCTTGAATGCCTTGTAAACTGTGTTCAGGAATATCAGCAGGAAACCAATCACCCTTTCTAGTATCAATAAGAGGCCACATGAGACCCCATGAAAGGATTCCTCCAACTAGCAAAGATACATTTATGATGTGAGGACAAATCATCCCAACTCCTACATAAGTTGCTGAGAAATCAAAGTAGAACCTGTGATTTCAAAAGGATTTTCAATTAAGTAACATTTCCTACATGTAGGTTAGAAACAGGATCAAGAAATATGGTTTTTACTTGTTTTTATACGCTTTCAATCCGAAGGTTGGGAAGTTTGTAAACCCACAGTCATCACCAGCAGTGAAGATACATTGAAAGAAGCCCCACAAGAAGCTAAAGGGGAAAAACTTGCCCATCTCACTAACCTGCATCCTACAATACGGAAGAAAAAGACCATAGTTTTGGCATGATGAGTAAAATTTAGGTAATTTTTTAAATTGACAAAATCGCTCGCTTTTACTTTGCTAGTTTGTCTCCTTTGGGAGTGTGAAAGCTGTTAATAAGATGTGCGGTTGTTGTACCAGAAGGATAAACCAATTTGAAGTCTATGATCATGACCTGAAATAATATGAGGTACACTTCACAGAGAGAGAGAGAGAGAGAGAGAGAGTTTGTATGAGAGATCAAAGAGCAGATATGTTTTATCAAATGCAGATATGCCTTAAGCAGAAACTTGTACAACAAAGATTACCTTACTGAGAGGCACCACACAACAGAGGCCTAGGAAGCTAACTGAAACTAGAAAGATTATCACCCACGCGAGTGTTAGACTCTTGTAGTCCAATCCATCTTTGCTGTGCTCTGATTGTTTAGCGACCCGTTCGCTCATTCCTAAAAGATAGCTTCCGAATCCTCCTACATAACATGATAAGAATATAGTCACTTCTGAGCCAAGTTTGATAGTATAAGAAGAAATGCAGGATCATACCACTAAAGGCTATGCCAGAAGAAGCAGTGACACATGTCTGGATGACAGTGTTCTCTTGACGCGTGAAGGGCTGAGTCGTGACACCAAATTTCGTCATCAACTTCGTCCAAGTCTTGACAAAGAAGAATCCCAGTAGGCCAGCTGACACATTGAGCGGAGGTATAATACCAGTGGTGAGGCTGAGTTTCATCACAACAAAGCAGAACATCACTGACAGCAAACAACTAACAGCAAAAGCTCTGATACTCAACTGTTTCATCCATGAAGTAACCTCCTTGCTCTCAAATATCCTTTCCACAGAAAACTCCTCTTCTTCCCGCTCTTCTTGTCCATCTTCCAGTCTATTCTCACCTTCCACCATTTCGATTTCGCTTCCATTTTCCATCTCTTTTTATGTAAAATTTACAACTTGGAACAGGCAGTTCTCTGATACTATTCAAAAGTAACACACTTTTATAATAGCCTTTTTAGTGTATTACTAATTGACACTATGCATTGAATACTGTAATAGAGGATCCAAATTACTCGACTCAAAGTCATGGGATTTTGGAAGTGTTCATATGCAACAATAAGATGGACTCAAAGTCATGGGATTTTGGAAGTGTTCAGTACGGTGGAAAATCACATATGTGAAGTTGCATTCCCCACAAGTGCATGCATGGGACCACAAAAAAATTGACCCTTTCTTGAGGACAAATTTGGGAGACTTCCTGAGCAAATCTTGATGACAACTTTGAGCCATCCATCTAATTATATAGAAGGTGAGGACAAAATTGGGAGAAATTTCCTTTTTTCTTATCGAAATTTTTAACCAGAAGGAAGTCTTAGAACAAAAGTAGAACTGAGAAACATGACAGTGGTCTGTGTTTTCAAATACCAATATATACAAATCATTGCATGCTATTACAATAGATAATTATGTTTCCTTTTAGTAGAACTGAGAAACATGACAGTGGTCTGTGTTTTCAAATACCAATATATACAAATCATTGCATGATATTACAATAGATAATTATGTTTCCTTTTGATCAAGGATCTAGAAATTTATCGACTCTAATATACGTTGTCCTTGAGAGGGGAACTTCATACAAATGGGAGGTCTGGTACATGCTAGAGCTAGTATAGAACTAGGCAACATCCATATTCCGTCGTAATTTTTTTTTCTCGTCAATGATTGTGATTGTGGAAATAATTAGGATATACTAAAACCCATAAATGTAATGCCTCACTGATGTGTTGAATTGCAGTCTTATTATCAGACTTTTTGCTACATCTAAGCTGTATTAAATTGACCCAATTAGGGGACCAAAAGTCACTTATTATAAGGGGGCACTTGGTTGGAAATTTGTAATGTACCGATATATATATGGAATGTATGGAATGTAAATTGTAATATTTTTATGATTTTTCTGGGTAAAAAGTATGAAAAACAAGGACAATATGAATAAGATAAGAATGATGATGAGAGAAAGATGAGAGAAGAGAGAGAAAATAGGTGAGAAGTTAGAATATTTTTCAAGATAACAAAATTTCAGAATAAACCGTCCCTTAAATCAGAGAAGTTGGGACCATAGGAGCTTATCACAATTTTAGAGAAATAAAGATACTGAAAAACAATTAAATGAAATAACTGGGCTGCATCCTCATGAACTTTAATTATTTCTGGGCCCATTTGTTGGCAAACTCTTCAGCCCAATTCCTAAAAACCCCACCCGAGGCCAAGAGAAAACCCTCAGGGCTCGGGACATTTAAAACCCCACCGAGGCTCGGATGAAAGCCCCGAGGGCTAAAAGAGAAAACCCTCGAGCTTAGATTTAAACCTCTTCAGGTACCAACAAATCGTACTTTCCCTCTTTATTATCTTCAGAAAACCCTAACACCACTCCTTCCTCCTTAGTTGCAACATCATCTGGTGGTGTGAGATTAATGTCTGTGACAGTACTCCCGGGGGCGGAGAATCCTTGTCCCCAAGGATAGAGCGTCGGAAAACAAGCGCGAAGGAAAACTGTATCTTCCACCGAATGATTATCCCATTCTTCACAGACCCACAAAACACTAACCTGTGAACTTGTTTGCGATGCAGGAGGCGGATCTGTGACGGGAACGACGACCACCGGAAAGATGTGGAACAAACCATTCAAGTCCACCGGAGGCAAGGTTGTAGAAGGTACAATTTTTTCACCTAATTTCTGACCAATTTTCTCAAGCACTTTGTATGGACCAAAGTACTTTGAAGAAAGTTTGAGATTCCTTCGCAGATGTAGAGAATTTTGCCTAAAAGGTTGTAGCTTAAGATGGACAAGGTCACCCACTTCGAAAGTGCGTTCCTGTCTATGTCTATCAGCAAACCCTTTTTTGTACTGGATATCATAATCCAAACCCAAAAGCTTTGTGATCCACTTCTGTTGGAGAGGAGTCATGATCTTCTGATCCAATAGGTATCTTAAAGGCTGTTGACCAGTCTTAATAATGAACCTGTGACCTTGTAGATAATGTGTCCACTTTTGGACAACCATTATGACAGCCAAAAATTCCCTTTCATAGATGGATAGAGCGACGAAACACGGGACACAAAACCTTACTCATGAATGCCAAAGGCTTACCCTCTTGCATCAACACGGCTCAATCCTTATTCCACTTGCATCGGTTTCCACAACAAAAGGCTTAGTAAAGTCCTGGTAGCAAGAAAAAAAGGTAAAACCATAGCCTTCTTCAATTGAGAAAAAAGCTAAATCGGCCTCAAATCCAATAAAATCCATCTTTCTTCAACAAGGTGGTGAGTGGTCTGCTAATAAGGCCATAACCCTTGATGAATTTTCCATAGTAGTCAGTCAAACCCAAAAAACCCCTTAACTGTTTGAGAGTTTTTGGAGTTGACCAATTAACCATGCAAGCAATTTTTTCGGATCAAGAGCCACACCTATGTGAGAAATAATATGGCCTAGATATTCAATTTCAAGTTGGCCAAAATTACATTTACTCCTCTTTGCATACAGTTGATTAGCCCTTAGGATACCCAAAACAATAGATAGATGGTGTAAATGCTCTTCCCAAGTGGAGCTATAGACCAAAAAATATCATCAAAAAGGACGAACAAATTTTCTTAGAAAATCATTGAAAATTTGATTCATTAAGGATCAGTAAAAGTAGCTTGGGGGCATTGCAAAGCCCAAAAGGCATGACTAAGAACTCATAATGGCCATTATGAGTTCTAAATGTTGTTAAAAACTTGTGCTCTGGTTTCATTAAGATCTGGAAATAACCAGATCTTAAGTCAATCTTAGAAAAGAACCTTGCACCTTGTAATTCATCCAACAATTCTTCAATTATAGGAAGAGGGTAGTTGTGTTTGATTGTAAGATCATTTAAGTATCTATAATCAACACACATCCTCCAACTGTAATGTCGTTTTTTCTTGACCAAAATGGTGGTGAAGCAAAAAAAGGGCTCTATTTAGAGTGTCAGTATAGTACCAGAGTGTAACAACTCTTGCACTATCTTCTCAATTTCTTCCTTGTGAGAGTGAGAAGTCCTGTAGGGAAACTGTTGTTTAGGAACACTATCTGGTTTCAAGATGATTTGATGTTCAATACCCCTTGATGGAGGTAATCCTGTAGGCTCTTCAAAAATGTCAGCATAATCATCTAAGATTGCAGATAATCTGGAATCATTCTCCCCAGTAGGAGTAGCCAAGTAGACCACATAGAAATCTTGGACAGCAGTAGGGTTGTCCAAATGTAACATTTGGAAAAGAGAGAGCTCAGAACTGAGTTGGCAATTCTCAGTGGAAGTAAGTGCCTGTAATTTAACCCTCTTGTCAAGTAATGGCACTGTGATTGTCATGTGCTTGTAGTCCAATTCAATTGGGGTGCAAGATTTCAGCCAATCACCTCCCAAAATCAAATCACAACTTTCAGTATCCAATAATCTCAAAGGATATTGAAAATCAGTGAATGCATAGACCAACAAAAAGAATCCACCGGTTGTGGTGACCATCTTTTGCCCATTTGCCACCTTAACCGGAATAGGTGTGGTAGGGAAAAAGGGGGCGATTCAATTTCTTGGCGATGTCATTGCCTTTAATAAAAGCTTATTGTCTTTGCTGTATCAATCAATATATGAAGTGTATGACCCCCACAATCCCCAATAATCCTCATTGTAGTGACATCGAAGTGCACGACATAAAGATGTAGATCATCCGAACCTCTTCCATAAACCTTTGGTTCGAGGATCGCCTTCTTGTGTGACCTCAAGAGAACATAGTCGGAAGATTCATATGAAATGTCCTCGACCCAAAATCATGTAAGTAATCTTTTGTTTACACTTATGGCCCCTTGTAAACTGCTCATCACAATTATAACACAACCCTTTCTCCCTTCTAGTAGTCATTTCAGTAGGAGTAAGGAGTTTAATGGGAGGTTTGAGAGAGTTTAAAGGTGGTTTCTGTTGAGGTGGGATTGACAAATCAGATTTCTTCCAAGGAACAAAGTTAAGGTTAGGGTTAGGGTTAGGGTTAGGGTTAGAGTTAGAGCCCCTATAAGGAGGCTTGAAATTTCTAGTTAGAGTATCCATGGTGTATTCCTGTTTCTTGCCCAGAACAATAGCTTGTTGTAAAGAAGTGAGTGCAAACATATTTAGAGAGCGATTTGCAACTCGTATCGGCCCCACTAATGAAGCTCTCCACAAAATAGTATTCAGAAAAATGATCACCCAATTTAAAAATCAAACTAGCTCTGAGTTCCTCAAACTTTTCCACATAATCCATATAAGCCCCAGTTTGCTTGAGCTTATTAAACTCAATAATAATAGAAATATCCCTTATCTCTTCAAATCTCACAGAAATTATCTCCACAAACTGATCCCAAGTAACATCAGTAGGTTTCAAAGCAAAATTAAACAAAACCATGGCGACTACTACCCTCAAAGTGAATAGAAGCAAGGTTAATCTTCTTAGGATCAGGAACATTATGGATTAATTGAAAATAATTGTTGCATTTCAAAACCCAACCCCTAGGGTTAGATCCATCAAATTTAGGAAACTCAACTTTAGGAATAGGTCTGTGAATGGAAATAGGAGTAGGATTGGGTATTAACCTTCCATTTGAAGAGTCAGAACCATGAAAGACTGAGGGAGCCCCTGAAAAACCAAAACTAGGGCTTCCCAGAATAGAAGGGCCACTGCTAAGACCTTTTCCTCTATCAAAATTTCAAATCAAGGCGTAGGGCCACCCAAAAACTACTGAGAACATTGTCAAACTTATCTCCCAACATGGAAAGTTCTCCACTCATACCAACAAACTTGTTATCAACCTCTCAGAGAAAGAGTATTTATAACATCTCGCATTTTATCATCGTAGCTTTCCATTTTCGGGATTCAAGATAGTAAGTTGCTCTAATTTCGTTTTTGTGTCTCTTGCGGGGCTTTCAAAGCGGGTGTTTAAACCATGGTGATGAGAAGAAACCTGTCTCTGGATACCAAATGTAATGTACCGATATATATGGAATGTAAATTGTAATATTTTTTATGATTTTCTGGGTAAAAGTATGAAGAACAAGGACAATATGAATAAGATAAGAATGATGATGAGAGAAAGATGAGAGAAGAGAGAGAAAATAGGTGAGAAGTTAGAATATTTTTTCGCAAGATAACAAAAATTTCAGAATAAACCGGCCCCTTAAATCAGAGAAGTGGGGACCATAGGAGCTTATCACAATTTTAGGGAAATAAAGATACTGAAAAACAATTAAATGAAATACTGGGCTGCATCCTCATGAACTTTAATTATTTCTGGGCCCATTTGTTGGCAAACTCTTCAGGCCCAATTCCTTAAAACCCCACCTGAGGCTCAGTAGAAAACCCCTCAGGCTCAGACGAAAACCCCACCTGAGGCTCAGATGAAAGCCCCTGAGGCTCAATAGAAAACCCCTCAGGCTCAGACGAAAACCCCACCGAGGCTCGGGCATTTAAATCCCCACCGAGGCTCAAGAGAAAACCCCTCGGTGCTCGGGATTTAAAACCCCACCCGAGGTTCGGGATGAAAGCCCCCGAGGCTCAAGAGAAAACCCTCGGGCTCGCATTTAAACCTCTTGTGTACCAACAAATCGTATTTCCCTCTTTATTATCTTCAGAAAACCCTAACACCACTCCTTCCTCCTTAGTTGCAACATCATCTGGTGGTGTGAGATTAATGTCTGTGACAAAATTCTTCAATGAGAATAAGTGTAGGGTTATTATGGTGGTTAATGAGAACAAAAGATGATCAATATGACACTACTTCCCATCCTAAACAAGATTTGATTAACTATGTCCCCTCCTATAATCGTTTCTCCTCAATCATTCCCCCAAGCCACAACTAACAACCCTCATTTTTTGCTGAATTAGAGCACAACACTAATGATGTAACCACCGTATCCGGGGGCATAGAGGGAAAAGATATTTGCATTCTCATTCCCATCGAAGAATTTGAGCCAAGCGCCACCTCATATTCCACGATCTAAGTATATGGTGCTATATTGTCTTCCAGAAAAATGCATATCCAACATGGAGCATAAAAACTTTACAGAATGAAATTTCAGATTATTAATTTTCAAAAAACTCATCTACCTTGTTAGGATGACTTGTACAGCTACTGCTAATTAGCTCCCTATCTCCACCTCTCTCTGTCTAACCAGATAGAAACATGAATGAGAGCGTGAAGTTATCATCCAAGCTGTAACAGAAGAAGCATGACAATCTTTAAAGCAATGAAATCTATTTCTAGATTCACAATTACGGACAAGAGCTTACAAGAAACATGGAAATCTTCACAAATGCAGAGGTTCTTTATCGTTTCTCCAGGAGGCATGTTAATGAGACCAAGAATAAGTGCTAGTTTCTCTCTATGCCGAAACAAGAACTACTCCATATCTAGCAGAACAACATTGGTATTCTGTTACATATTCTTTCAGCCTCATACGTTACTTAATAGTAATAACCAGTCCCACATTTTAAATATCTTATCCGACTGAAGATGACCTTTGGTTTCCCTCACTGAACAAAACCTGCAATCATAGACGTCCATGACTTCAAGTTCCTATTAGGCATTTGTAGAAACAACATTGTGTACGCTGAATCAATATATTACCCCTAGATGTGTGATCATTGTATTCCAAGTATCAACATCGAACAGTTGAACTGCATTGCTTATCTTCCCATGGGAAAGATCCATCAATCGCACACATGCGGCCTTGAGAAGAAAGAAACAAGTAAAGCTATCAGGGAATACAATTGGTGTGAAACAGAAAAACGGTATTAAATGGAGAATCACTGACACCAAACAACAATTCCAGATTGAAGTTTCTGGTTGGTTAACGGAGGCTACTATACAGGGATATCCGCGGCATGAACTTGTTGGAGCTCACTAATAACTAAGTCACTATCAAATTCGGTTTTAAAAGTATACTTTCAATCTCATCTCAAATTGATAGTTTGTTTGCTGACTAATCAATTATTTGAGGTGTTAATGTTTGGAGTGCTAACTTAAAATTTACTTGGGTGCTAAATGTAAATAATAAATTTAAAATAATTGTATTTTGCACTCTAAATAGTTTATTATTTGCAATGCAGTTCAAGTGAAACTGTTGGGCTCCTACATGTTAAAGGAAAATATGACTGGAATATATAATTGGAGTATCGACTCATCTCATTTATTAACACTTGTCATACAAGAATGTATCACACAAAGCCGAAGATAAGGCCATTTCAAGATTGCAGCAAATTAGAAAAACGGGAAATTGCATCATTAATGTGATAGGAGAAAGGGTCCATAGATAGATATCACAGGACTGAATTAAAATGCTCATCCTGAATTTGAAATATGCTCGAAAGAATTGACCGAAAGCACACTAATTTTCCACATAAATAATGAAATTTTACATTTCATGTCAACTTAACTGGGAGACTTTTTAGCTAATTGAATTTTGATGACAAAATTGATTCATCTGTTTAATGCGATCTTTTTATTTCTTTGTAATTTCTAACTAGAAGAAAGTCCTAGAACAATGATAGACCTGACAAACATAAACATCAATCCATGAAGGATTTATACAAGATAATGCACGCTACTAGCTAGAATACATAACTATGTTTCCTTTTGATTTATGATCCTATAAATGTATCCACCCTGCTATTTGTTCCCCTCGATAGAAACTTCATACAAATGGGAGGCTTAACACCAACTAGAGCTAGTATACAACTAGGCAACGTCCATATCCCGTCCCCACATATCAAACCCGATGCAACAGCTGGTCCAAGCGCGTCCGCTTTAGCCTTATCCATCTTCTGCCAGATATAAAGCAAGACGCTTCCAACACACATGTCGATAGCAAAGTATGGTCCTAAATAAAACGGGATTGCCATCGCCATTGGGACGGGTATAAACGAGGACCTTTTCTTGCCAACATAATCTCTTATCGCGTTGATAAGAATAGCTGCTGCAAAGAAGGCATAACATAGTTTCAGACAGTTATCTGGGAGAGCTGAGAACCCTTCGACGCCTAATTTAGCCATGTTGTAGTAGATTGTCGCGAAAGGCGCAGGATAAGCGCTTTTGGGGAGCCCCAGATCGGGAAAAGCTTTGTAGAAGATCCAGAAAACGCAGGGGGAAATTACGCACCCCATTGCTGTCCCGATTACTTGGCTGATGAACATCGAACGAGGGGAAGTTAGAGTTAAGTATCCTGTTTTGAAGTCTTGCATGAGGTCTGAGGCTGTTGAGACAATGTTCATCATTACACCACATGCTGCTAATCCAACTAGGATTCCTCCATGGGAGGCGCCGGCCCAAGCTCCGATAGTGAAGATGGCGAGCTTGCCGTATGTTGATGCTAGGGACCAGTCCGTGAGGCCACAGCCAAATGCGTTGCAGAAGGCGAGGACAGGGGCAAAGATGTACATTACTATGATATGGTACCATTCGAGTTGGACGTTGAAGATGTAGGGGAGTGTTACGGTTGAGATTGCTGCTGTGGTGACGTACCCTCCGATGGCGAACCATGTTGGTATTTGATCCTTTAGGAAGAGCTGCGTACGACGTTGGTCGTCGTAACTCTGGGATTTATCAGGAGAAGAGGTCTCTGTGACTGGGATTTGCATGTTGGCGCTTCGCTCGTGGAGTTTAACAAATAAGCCGGCTACTGTTCGGCTTAGCACCTTGAAGAAGTTGTATAGGCCATCGCCAAGAATCATTGCAATGCCGATGAATACCTGAGGTTGATTTTAGCATGAATCTTGTTTCAGAATCAAACATGAAAACTGTCTCCTTTTATTTTTTAGATGGTATTAGTTATTTTACTGAAAGGTATTACTTGTTTTGACTGAACAGTATTAGTTGTGCATAAGAGTACCTTGTAACCTTGAAGGCCTTGTAAACTGTGTTCAGGAATATCAGCAGGAAACCAATCACCCTTTCTAGTATCAATAAGAGGCCACATGAGACCCCATGAAAGGATTCCTCCAACTAGCAAAGATACATTTATGATGTGAGGACAAATCATCCCAACTCCTACATAAGTTGCTGAGAAATCAAAGTAGAACCTGTGATTCCAATAGTACTTGTTAGTGGTAGAAAACACATACATTTCCTACATCTAATGGTTCAAAAATCTGCTCAAGAAATACGGTATTTACTTGTTTTTATACGCTTTCAATCCGAAGGTCGGGAAGTTTGTGAAACCACAGTCGTCACCAGCAGTGAAGAACCACTGAAAGAAGCCCCACACGAAACTGAAGGAGAAAAATTTGCCCAACGCTCTGACTTGCTTCCTGAGATACACAATAATTTGTACAAATTCATGACATATAATAATCTTGATCATAAATGAGTTTTTTTTAGCTTTAAATTTGGAAATATTGGTTTACTTTGCTAATTTAGCTCCTTGAGGGGTGTGGAAGCTGTTAATAAGATGTGCAGTTGCTGTTCCACTTGGATAAGTTAGCTTGAAGTCTATGACCATAATCTGAAACAAAAAATAAACACTGAAATCAGTTGAAATTGAGATTAACAGGAGCAAGAAAGAAGGCTATTATAAAACGATTACCTTTCGGAGAGGCACCACAGTAAATAAGCCTAGAAAGCTAACAACAAAGAGAAAGGCAATCATCCAACTTAGTTTAGGATTCTTGTAGTCGAAGCTGTCTTTCGAGTGTTCTGATTGTCTGACTATTCGTTCGCTCATACCGAATAAGTAGCTCCCGAAACCACCTAACATAGGATGGAAATTAAAATATGATATATACTTATGTTATAATTCACAAAACAATCAAGTAAACAGAGATGATACCACTAAAGGCAATGCCAGAGGAGGCGACGACGCATGTCTGAATGACGGTGTTTTCTTGGCGAGTGAAGGGCTGTCTCAGCATTCCAGATTTAGCAAGGATTTTGGTCCAAGTTTTGACAAAAAAGAATCCCAATAAACCAGCAGATACATTGAGGGAAGGTATAATCCCAGCGGTGAGATTGAGTTTCATAACTATGAAAGCAAACATGATAGATAGCATAAAACTGACAGCTAAAGCTCTAACTGTTAACTGCTTCTTCCATGATGGCACCTCCTTTTTCTCATATATTCTCTCCACAGACATTTCTTCTTCATTTTCATCTTCCTTCTTCATTTTTTCTTTTCCTTCTAATTCTCTCTCATCTATTTTTTCACTCCCATTTTCCATCTTCTCTCTCTCTCTCCCTACTCTTTGGAGTTATGGAATTAATTTGATCAAGAATCTCCAACCATATATGGACTTTTATGCAATCAATGAATTGGAAAATCTATACTAGTATTAATGAGTGGAGCCACATGAATTGGAATATCTATAGGAGATGCACATGCTTTCACATCTATATGAATGTGAGGCCTTAATTCTTGGATATATAAGTAATAAGTCTGTCAATATCCAACCTTATTTCTAATTAATTAGAATGTTCCAATCATGTTTTGGAAATATTTGCATCAGTAAATTGCAAAAGTTTGGAACTTTCAGAGAAAATGCCATTTAGAATTAAAAAATCACTCAAATTAGCTTGAATGTCTTAATCATTAACTTGTATACTACTACTTGACAGGCTGCAGACAAGAAATATAGGTATTAGTATAATGGAGTACAATTATTATCATTAATTTGATCTCATCTTTGCTCATCAGTTCACACATGACTTTCTTTGGAAAAAAAAAAGATCTCAATTCTCAACCCCACATATTAATCTTAAACAAAGTTGAAAGGCTACAAATGAAAGAGCAGAATCTGAGGTTTAGTTAATTATCAGCTGATCCAGTTTTAGTTTCCAACTTTATTTATTTATTTGTATTTTATGTGATAAAGTGAGTATTTTCATTTAAGTAAATGTGCAGTTAAGATTGAGACGCCCTTAAATAGAAAAAATACAGTTAAGATTGAGACGGAGGGAGTGCTAAAAAAACTTTTTTTTTCTCGTCAACGATTATAACTGTGGAAAAAAAAGTATTAGCAGAAAATAATACCATAAATTTAAATGCCATATCTTTCTAACTGATGTGTGGCACTGGTGTTTTATTATGAGACTTTTTGCAACTTATTAGCTGTATACTACTTATTTGACAGCAATATTTTTGGCCATAATTAGGGGACCAAAAGTCAATTATAACAAGACTCCACGATCC
Source organism: Stenogyne calaminthoides (assembly GCA_037126765.1). Classification (NCBI taxonomy): domain Eukaryota; kingdom Viridiplantae; phylum Streptophyta; class Magnoliopsida; order Lamiales; family Lamiaceae; genus Stenogyne; species Stenogyne calaminthoides. Next base: position 2,970,265 of record JBBCBC010000044.1, read on the forward strand.
AAGTTATGGTGCTATTTTTCCGTGTAGCTTTCCGGAAGGTTAAAAAATAAAAATTCTACATATTCTTTTACATAAATCAAATAGAAAAATCTTAATTTCTGTATTAATTTCCAAAAAAGTCTTGTACCTTGTAGCAAAAGGCGAAGCCCTCGCCCCCAGAGCCCCCACCCCCGGCCCGACAGGAATGGTGAAGGTGGTAAATTATTGTGATTCAGCGGCCCATTAGGTGGGAGGACCAGTGTCTGGTGCCCACAAGAAAGAAGTCTTGTACCTTTTAGGACTTAGGATGACTTCTTTGAGATGCTGCTAGGGGTGTTTGCAAAATTTTTTTTTTTTTAAAAGTAATTAAAATTAGTGATTGAGAAAAAATGATTAATAGGAGAAGTTGATGATGTTTGTAAAAAAATTTCAAAAAAAGTTAATAGTTTTTGCAAATAGAATTAATAATATTTAAAAAATGCTCACAAGCTATCAAAAACACTCCCATTTTAACTTTTAGCTTGTAGATATTTAGGGCTTATTTAATCTAATAAAAAAAATAAAACACTCTAAATTATTTATGCACATAATTCTAAGTGATTATAATGAATTATAATTTTTTTCAAACACTCCACTTACCTCCCTATCTCCAAACTGCGATAAGAGTAGCTATAATCAAACTATGAATGAAAGCTAATAAGTTCTAACCCCAGTCGCAAAACATGCCATAAATTTGTTAGGAATTAATCTTTAAATATGGAGAATTAATAGAAAAACACAAAATTTCTGATTCGGTTCATAAGAATGACTAGGCACTTCCAAACCAAGAAATTTGTTTTTTCTTGTTACAGTTTTTTTTTTTTAAGGGATTTCTTGTTACAATTGTTATAATGAACATTTATACCTTGAACTCAAATACTCACTTGAATCTGTCAAAAAAAAAAAAAATCTCTCTTGAAAAGACCCAATTTTCTATTTTTCAAGGGTTGGGCTCTCAAAGTATCGTGGGCCGTTAAACTTTTCTAAATTCTCATCAAATGGAAAATTTTGTGTTCAGGCTCGAGCCCTTGGCAATGGGGTTCGGGCAATTCTGGTCAACCGACTTCTTGGCAGCAGGGTTCGTCAAACAGGAATGGTCAGGGTTCCAACTCCAGGGGCAACAATGGTGGAAATTCCTACCGTAATGGATCAGACACTTCCAATACTGGTGGACGTCGTCCTCCTCGTTGTCAGATATGCAGGGGTGAGCATTATGCTGATAAGCTCACAATTTCTTAATGCTCGTAATGCAGGTCACTCGGCCTAGTTGGCTCAGGCCTTTAATTCGCAATGCAATGTTTCGGACTCCACTCCGGATTGGTACTTGGACTCTGGAGCATCAGCGCATATGACCTCTCAACCGTCTGCCTTGGATAATCACGAGCCCTATCTGGGGGAAAGGTTACAGAATTGTTGGTAATGGAGAGTCTTTACCTATTTCTCATATCGGTTCTAGCAATTTATCTTCTGATATTAAATTGTTGGATGTTTTGGTTGTTCCCCATATTACCAAAAAATCTTTTGTCTATCGAAGAACCGATCGCAGAGATTATCCATCGACGTTATATTCTCTGACAAGTTCTTTGCTATTCAGAATCGGGTTACAAAGAAAATACTGGCTCAGGGTAGATGTGACAAGGGCTTATACATACTTGATCGGGGTATTCCAACATTGGTTGCAACAATTAAGACGAAGACTTTGAAGGCTAGTTTTGATTTGTGGCACTTGCGCCTGGGGCATGTCCCGTTTTCGATTATTTATTTACTGAATAATTAGGCCAGTTGTCAGTTACTTCTGTTTTACCGAATCCTCGTGTTTGTTCCTCTTGTCAATTGGAAAAGAGTAAGAGATTGTCGTTTGCTTTGAATGATAAACGTGTTTCTGCTGTGCTTGATTTAGTTCACTGTGATTTATGGGGTCCAGCTCCAATTTCTACGTCTGATGGTTTTCGTTATTATGTTGCTTTCGTGGATGATTTTTCTCGTTTTACTTGGATATACCCTCTGCATGCCAAATCAGATTTCTTTGATACTTTTGTCTATTTTTACACATTTGTTTGCAATCAATTCTCTCGTACTGTGAAGGTATTTCAAAGTGATGGTGGTACGGAATTTGTTAATTCAAGAGTTAATTCGTTTATGAGTCAACATGGAATTCATCATCGTTTATCATGTCCATACACACTTATTGAGAATGGACATGCAGAAAGAAACCACCGTCATATTTCTAAGACTGGTCTATCAATGATGTTTCTTGCTCATGCTCCCGCTTCTCTCTAGTTAATGCATTTGCCACTGCTGTGTTTGTTATTAATAGGCTCCCGTCATCGGTTTTGAATGACACATCTCCTTTTGAACTCTTGGTAATGCGCCCAACTATGCAAACTTTAAGCCTTTTGGTTGTCAGGTTTTTTCATATCTTCGAGATTATGCACCTAATAAATTGGCACCACGAAGTTATCAGTGCATATTCCTCGGGTATAGCAGTCTCTATAAAGGTTTTCGTTGTTTCAATCCGGAGAACTCAAAGGTTTACACAACTCGCCATGCACAATTTGACGAGTTGCTATTCCCATTTTCTCAAGGCTCTTCATCTACTGCCACTGCTGCATATCTGGAATTATCTACTTTCTTGGAAAACACTTGCTGCTCTCTGCGTGTTCCGGGCACGCCTGTCCAACCCCAGCACTTGCAGCCTGCTCGCTCGTTGCCGCTGCCTGCTGATGAGCTGCCTTATCACGAACCGCTTGCTCCAGTGGTTCCCGACCCACCTACACAGCCGGCTCCACTGCCCGATCTGGTACCGGCTGCTCCTGCCCCCGTACAGCTTGAGCTCCCTGTTGCTCCCAGTCCCGTGCAGCCTATGCCAGCGGCTGCCCCGCCCACTGTTTTGACTCATCCAATGGTTACCCGGGGTCGGGCTGGGATTTTTAAGCCAAAATACCCGGTCAATCTTGCTGTCACTTCTTTGCTTTTGGTCCTCACTGCTCATTTGGAACCTCGTGGCTTCAAGTCCGCCGCAAAATCTCCCGAATGGTTAGCAGCCATGCAAAAATAAATAGATGCTCTTCGGTCTAACAATACATGGGATCTTGTGCCCCATCCTTCAGACACAAATATTGTTGGTTCTAAATGGGTGTTCCATACCAAATTCCATGCTGACTGTTCGAACGAACGACATAAGGCTCGACTTGTTGCACAAGGCTTTACTCAGATTCCGGGTACTGATTTTCATCACACCTTTAACCCTGTTGTCAAGGCTGCTACTGTCCGTATTATTCTTGCACTAGTTGTTCATCGAAATTGGCTACTTTACCAGCTTGATGTCAAGAATGCATTTCTCAATGGCGTTTTGGATAAACCCGTGTTCCCTCAGGCCCCGGGTTTTATTGATGCTAGATTTTCGGATCATGTTTGTCACCTTAAGAAAGCCCTGTATGGTCTTCGTCAAGCCCCTCTTGCCTGGTTTCAGCGATTCAGTTCCTTTCTTTTGAGCTTGGGCTTTCTTCAGAGTCGATCCGATTCGTCTCTTTTCCAATTTCAAAAAGTTACCTCTATCAGCTATCATCTTTTATACGTAGATGATATAATTGACACAGGGAACGACACTAGTGCTCTTAGAAACTTCATTGATCGAACACATAAGGAGTTTGCGATCAATGATCTTGGTCGTCTAAACTACTTTTTGGGCCTTGAAGACTTATATATATACGTCGAATGTCTTATTTATCGGGCAAGCCAAATATTCCCACGACATCCTCACACGTGTCGACCTTCTCGACTCCAAGCCGGTCGACACCCCCTTAGCAGCGGGCGAGACCCTTGTTAGTACCGGCTCCTTGTTCAAGGATTTGACACTCTATAGATCTATTGTTGGGGCGCTTCAGTATCTCACCATTACTCGACCAGACCTTTCATATGCTGTGAATCAGGTCAGTCAATTTCTTCATTCGCTCACGGATGATCATTTCTTGGTAGTCAAGCATATTCTCCAGTATGTCAAAGGAACGATTCATTTTTCCCTCTCCTATTCCAACCGTTCGGATATCTCGATTGTTGGGTATTCGGATACTGACTGGGCTAGGTGCATTGAAACCCATCGTTCTACATATGGCTACTCTATTTTTCTGGGGGGTAATCTCATGTTTTGGAGTGCCAAAAAGTAGCCAACTGTTGCTCGTTCTAGTTGTGAGTCCGAGTATCCTGCCATGGTCAATGCTGCAACTGAGTTAATATGGATTACTAATTTGCTGCATGAACTGTTGGGATTATACTGGAAAGTATGCTTTTACTTTGTATAATCAGACTAACTGAATTTCAGACTTATTTACTGAAATAAATTATTTATCACTGATGCTTTCAATATGATTGAATGTTACATATATTTACTGCATAACTGTTCATTAAATAGTACGTGTTACATTGTAGTTAATTTAGTGATACCAAGATCACAGAAGATTAAATTAACAGTTCCTTGTAACTAAAAGTACACCATTCACGACCTAGATGGAAATGAACAATCCATCGTGAAAGGTTGTAGTGTAAGGCTCAGATTGGTTTATCTTGACCAAGAGATTACACTAGTGCATGACTGATGCATTGAAGAGGACCTACAGGAGGATAAATTCTTCAGAACTGAACTAGGAAGAATTAGACCTCAGTGGTTAGTTATTTCTTAATCTTCGTCCCTTAAATAGGATTGCGTGTGGTTAGTAACTATTGCTTTGACTTATTAAGGGAAGAGAATTAGTGAGATTCAATACCCTATATCTTGGGCAATATTATTGGTCACATGCGATTGCTAAGATTTAATACGGAGAATCGTGTGCAAGTACGCTTGTTCGATTTGCCCTCTTGGGAGGTTCATAAGTTTTATCATACTAAATCTTGCAAGTGGAACTAGTTTCCGGTATGAATAATAATGTTGAACCGTTCCTTTACCAATGATAAAAGATATTAATTAATGGAAAGCTATTTCAGTGGCTTGAATTAATTAATGGGCTAGATAATCTTAAACACGGAAAATAATAACCGGGAGCCATATTAACTGTAATATGGGTTAAGATGGATAGTGCAATATTAATTATGTAGTGGGATTAATTAATATTTATGGGCTTGAATAATATTGTGGCTCAATATTGATAATTCAAGGTCCATTGGAAGGTCCAATCTTAATTCTCCTAAAGGCCCCCCAAGTAGCCCAAGATAAAGTCCAATAACTGAAAAAGGTGTTTAAAAATAAAATAAATTTGTTGCCTATTTTTCCTTGTAATTTTCGAAATTTATGGAATGAAGATATGTATTCTTGGAATACAAGATTATCTCATTAAATTCAAGAAATCTCCCACTTGGTTATTCATAATGGATATTTCGAAATTTTGAAAATATAAAGAGCAAGAAAGATTTTCTTGATTTTCTTGAAAAAGATATTATGGAAGATATGTATTTCTTGAAATACAAGAATATCTCATATATTCAAGAAGATCCAAATCTTGGAATCTTGGACCCAATATTTTCGAAAATTCCATAATGTGATGGGGTGGGTTTTTTGTGGAATATTTTAATTATGGGGAAAATAATATAGGAGATATATTCAAGATTTCTTGGAGATCAAAAAAAGATTTTCCCACATTGTTTTTCTTCCCAAATTTTCGCCCAACACCCATCTATAAATAGGGGATGATTCTTTCATTCCCAAGTACAATTCCATAAAAAAAAAATTAGTAAATCCACAATGGTGGTGCAACATAATTTATTTTCCTTTTGTTAATTGTTCGCAAGCGTCCTACCACCGGATAGTCGAGCAAGGATTAAGGGAATACTTGGGAAGTTCTTTTGGTGTGTCTAATAAACAAAGCCATTCAGTCCCCAAGAGGTATGTTCACGTAAACTCAGAGAATTTTCGCATCGCGTGGGATTTAAGTGAATTGATTATATGCATGATTTGTTGTTGGATTATTATTTGAATTAATATAGGATTAATTCATGCTAGTAATAATTATAAGAATTAAATTTGTATTTAAATATTCTTCCTGAATAGATCTGTGCAACTCATTCCCCAACAACTGTATCGAGCCTCGGTTTAGACGCTCAATTTTAAATTGTAATTTAATTCGCTGTCATTAAATTTGAAATTGGATAATAGAATTGCTAGTTCTTTTTTGCAGGTATCCAATTGTCATGGAATTTAATGTGTTTAATTTATGCATGCATATAAATTGTGGTTTTAATTCGATTCGCTCGATTCGTTTTTGCCTCGCGAGAAAATTCACGGTAATTTATTTGATTTGATCAATGTAATAGACTAGTCTGGATCTCAGTTTATTTATTTTTGTAAATAAATTGTAATGATAGGAAAACGAAAGACGAGACGAAAGAATTAAAGGATAAAATCTTAACCGGCGAAGGGGTGGCAAGGTCGTCGCTGAAAACATGCAAGGCACGAGGCACGTCGCGACGCTGGACCTTGCACGACGGGCGTGGGCCAGGGGCGAAAGGCGAAGTCAAGATGGCATAAAGCCGCGCGAGACGTGGCGGGATAAGGCCACGCGTATTGAGCGGTTGGCCGGGTTGACGGAGCCCGTAGCGCGCAGTTTCGTGGCGCTGGCTCGGCGCGCGGTCGTTGAGGGCACCGCTGACCGAGTTCCACGGGCGGCGAAATTGCGTGGCCTGCTGGATGTCTTGGTCTTGTGCAGCGTTACTGTCGAAGCCCCGCCGAGGTCGCCGAAGCGGCGGGCTGGGCTAAGGACGGTCTTGGTTGTTTCGCAGGGTGGGGCGGGCGGATGCGGCGTGCATCCCACCGCGAGCTACTTGGCGTGGCATTTCGAGACAGAGTTCTTTTTGAGACGATCGAGTGGGAGAAATTCAAGACGGCGTTTCTTCAAAATCAAGCCAAGAAAAATCAAACCATGACAATTGGATAATTTGTGCCCAATATGTTTATTTTTCCGTTTTGCTTGATTTATTATTGTGTTATCTTATGCTTTATTTAATTTGTTTAAATGTTTTGCATGAGAGTTGCCCAATGAAAAATCTCACCGTCAAAATTACTAAGTATGTTTAAATAATTAATTGACAATTTTATTTCGGATAATAAAATTGAATTAATTTTGACCTCCATGATTTATTTATTTGTGAATTCTTTTGGAGAAATTCCCCACACGGGACGGTCAAAAGTTAGCTTTCACATGAATGAATTCCAAATGGATGATTATGGATTATTACTAGTGGCGACGATGACCCTCCCCACGAGGCTCGTTCAAAGCGAAATAATAATCCTGTATTTAATCATGGTTATTACTTAGGTATAAAATTGATATGCATATACTTCCCCGAAGTCCCTGTCAATTTTATATTGGTCAAGTGGAAGCCAACTATTAATCTAGATATTAAAGGTTTGTAACTGTTCTTGTTTGTAACCTGCTTAAATGTGTTTAAATAATGACCCACCCCACGTGGCTTATTTAAACTTTTTGAGATGTGTTGGGCGATCGATGTTCATATTTTTTTTGAGATTTTAATATGATGCATGTGATCGAACCTTGTGATATATTTATGCTTATGCATATTATTATTTATTTCAGTTCAGCATGTCGTTACCTTTTAATCCACTATTAATATACTTAAAGTCAATACAATATGTATGGAAACTATATTGATTAGAAACGAAAAATTAAAAATTGTCCTAACTACACAAAAGCACAAGTGGATTCTTGACGACACCCAAAAATCGGATGAGCCAACTAACGAGTCAAAAATACGAGACTCGTCGATCACCTTTGCGAGAGATGTCGTCATTTGAAAATGGTGGAGGACAAACCCGTAAGGGATTACGTCCTCAAAATTGATGGCCCATCTGAACAAACTTGAGGTTCTGAGTATAGATTATAATCTGGAGACTCAGATGAATTTGGTATTTCACTCTCTGCCCAAAAGTTTCTGAGAAATTTTGCCTCGCTAGCTGATTTGTTGCAAGCTTTTGGTCACTGCAGAGATGTTGATAGGGCACCAAACTCAAGCTTTGATGGTAAGTGGTTCGTCTTCATCTTCTAGGCCAAGGGATGACAAGAAGAAGAAGGTGACCAAAGGCCATAAGCAATCAGACTCAACTGTTGCCAAGGGCAATGATAGGATGACGAATGCTGGTGGTGTCAAGGAAAATCCAAAGAGGAAGTGCTTAAGCTGCGGTGAAAGAGGACAATGGAGGTTTGCCTGTTCCAACCCCAAAAGGGACGGAAAGAAAGGTAATTCTCACGCATTAGTTGTTGAAACTTGTTTAACGGCGTATACTTCTCATTCGTGGGTGGTTGATACGAGATCCACTAATCATGTTTGCTTCACGGGTTCAAACTGATCCGGCAACTTAGTGGCAGTGAGATCCTCATCACACTGGGCTATGCTACGAGAGTGGCAGCTGAAGCAGTGGGAGAAGTGCACCAGCCTTTTGAAGACAGAGTTCTAATTTTAAGAGATGTTCTTTATGTTCCCAGTTTTAGAAAGAATTCACTTTCAGTTTCTAAAATTCTGTTAATAGACACTTAGTTTCTTCTAATAAGAATGAAATCATTTCTTGAAATGATGAGTGTATCTGTTACGGGACATTGATGGAAAATCTCTATACAATTAACTGTGCACACCACTCACGAAATGCATCCTATAACACATCAACTATTTCCTAGAAAAGAAAACGTTCATCAGACGTGAACGAGACACTTCTATGGGATCTAAGATTGGGTCATATAAATCCAAAGAGGATCCAAAGGTTGGTGAAAGATGGTTCACTGGAGTTTCTCCAAGTTGAACCAATTCCAACCTGCGAATCATGTTTGGAGGGTAAAATGACCAAGAGGGCATTTGGAGCAAAGGGAAATAGAGCCAAAGAAGTGTTAGAGATCGTTCATACATATGTATGTGGTCCAATGTCAACCAAAGCAAGAGGAGGTTATGAGTATTTTGTCACTTTTATTGATGCTTACTCAAGGTACGGTTATATTTTCCTTATGAAGCATAAATCTGAGACCTTTGACAAATTCAAAGAATTTAAGGCTCAAGCAGAGAATCATAGGGAAAAACGTATCAAGTCTCTACGATCCAATCGTGGAGGCGAATACCTCAGCGATGAGTTTTTGAACTACTTATTCGATGAAGGATTGCATCCCATTAATCTTGCACCGGAACCCTCAACAAAACGGGGTTGCAGAGCGAAGAATCAGAACTCTTTTGGAAATGGTTAGATCTATGATGAGTTATGAGGATCTTCCCAAGTCGTTCTAGGGTCATGCCTTGGAAACAGCAACCTACATTATGAACTTGGTGCCATCCAAATCGGTTCCCAAAACTCCCAAAGAATTGTGGACCCAAGAAACCTAGTTTGAGACACATGAGGATTTGGGGGTGTCCGACCCACGTGTTGGACAAGGAAGGAAAAATGGATCCTCGATCGTAATTAAGGTTGTTTGTGGGATACCCGAGGGAACCAAAGGGTGTATGTTCTATGGTCCCGAAGATCAAAAGGTGGTAATAAGCACCCACTTTAGATTTTTGGAAGAAGACTATATGAACGAAAGAAGACCTAGAAGTGAGATTACCTTAAGTGAGCTAAGGGGGCTAGCCTCAATGCCAATTGTACAAGATGACATACCAAACGACACACACTTACAAAACCGAACCTCGTCAGAAGTGGGAGGGTTGTGAAACAGCCCAGAGATTCATGGGAATAGGAGAGTCCTCGGACTTGATTCCCGGACAAGACGAATCAGACCCATGGACATATGACGAGGCAATCCAAGACAAGGATGCAGATTCTTGGCAAACAAAGAATGAAAGTTTAAATGGGTTCTATGTTTCATAACAGAGTGTGAGAGCTAGTCGAACCACTTAATGGGGTCAAACCCATTGGTTGCAAGTGGATGTATAAGAGAAAAAGAGGACCGGACGGGAAGGTGGAAACCTTTAAGGCAAGACTCGTGGCGAAAAGGTTATACTTTCGAAAAAGAAGGGATCGACTATGAGGAAATCTTTTTCACCCAGAAGCAATGCTTAAGTCCATCGGGATTCTCTTGTCGATAGGCTGCAAGCATCTCATTTTTGAAATCTGGCAAATGGATGTCAAGACAGCTTTCCTTAATGGAAGTCTTGATGAGGAAATCTATATGCAACAACCCCAATGCTTCATTGAAAAGGGCCAAGAACACCTTGTTTGTAAGCTCATGAAGTCCATTTACGGACTCAAACAGGCATCCAGAGCTTGGAACCAATGTTTTGATCATGTTATAAAGTCTTACGGGTTTGATCAAAACAAGTTTGAGAGTTTGTGTGTATAAAAAAGCGTGTCGAAGCGCATTGGTATTCTTAAGATTGTGACGTAGATGACATTCTTCTCATCGGAAAACGATGTAAAGGTGTTATCGCGTAAGTGGCATGGGCTTTCAAAAACAGTTTGATATGAAGGACTTAGGGGAAGCCGGGCACATCCTTGGGATCAAGATCACTCGAGATCGCAAGAAAAGGATGATAGTCTTATCATGAAAGCTTCATACATAGACAGACATTGTCTTCAAACGATTCAACATGCAGGATTCCAAGAAAGGCCGTACCTTTCGGGGCATGGAATCCATCTATCTAAGAAAAATGTGCCCCCTAAGACACAAAATGAGATAGATGACATGAGAGACATTCCTTACGCCGGCCATCGGAAGCCTTATGTATGCAATGTTGTGTATGCGAGACGGGATATCTTGCTTTTGGTTGGCATGGTGGCAAGATATCGAGAGTAACCCGTGGAAGGAACATTGGACAGACCCGATTAAAAACATTACGAAGTATCCGAAAAAGAACTTCGAGATAGTATGTTGATTTATCGGTCGGATAATCTAATCCCCGTAATTACCGCGGACTCAGATTTCAATCGGACTTAGAATCGAAACTATCTACCTCGGTTAGTGTGCTTTCATTTGGGAAGTGTAGCCATGAAATGGGGCGAGTGTGAAAGCGAAATGCATCTTGACTCAACCATGGAAGCCGGATAAGTAGGCTAACTTGTGAAGCGAGTGAAAAGAACCCGATTTGGCTCTAGATCTTCTTAGTGGACTTGGATGAAGTTCCGAATTTGTCTAGCAATATTTGCTAGAGGCAGTTGCAAATTCAAGGGAACCAAGAGTCCACGAGTCAAACAAGCACACTGAAGGAAAGACATCTTATACGAGAAATCGTTAAGAGAGGAGATATAGAGGTGGCAAAGATCGCGTCGGAAGACAACCTACCGATCCATTCACAAAAAGGTCCGCCTCTGAATACATTTGAGACATGTGTGAAAGGAATGGGTGTCAAGGCCGTTGACAATCGCTTTGAGTATAAGTGGGAGACATTATTAGGTTCGTGTAGATGGCATTAGTTGTCATGTACTACACGAGACATGCTGATGTATACTTAAAAGCAGACTTTGAGTATAAGTGGGAGATTATTGGGATTATACTGGAAAGTATGCTTTTACTTTGTATAATCAGACTAACTCAAATTCGAGACTTATTCTTGAAATAAATTGTTTATCATCGATGCTTTAAATATGATTGAATGTTACATATATTTCTTGCATAACTTTTCATTAAATAAGACGTGTTACATTGTAGTTAATTTAGTGATACCAAGATCACGAAGATTAAATTAACAGTTCTTGTAACTAAAAAAGTACACCATTCACGACCTAGATGGAAATGAACAATCCATCATGAAAGGTTGTAGTGTAAAGACTCAGATTAATTTGTCTTGACCAAGAGATTACACTTAGTCATGGTGATGTCGTTGAAGAGGACCTCTGAGGAGGATAAATTTTTGAGAACCGAACTAGGAAGAATTAGGCGCCGATTGGTTAGTTATTTCTTAATCTTCGTCCTTAAATAGAATTGCGTGTGGTTAGTAACTATTCTTTTGACTTATTAAGGGAAGAGAATTAGTGAGATTCAATACCCTATATCTTGGGCAATATTATTGGTCACACGCGATTGCTAAGATTTAATACGGAGAATCGTGTAAAGACGCTTTGTTCGACGCCCTCTTGGGAGGTTCATAAGTTTTATCATACTAAATCTTTTGCAAGTGGAACTAGTTTCGGTATGAATAATAATGTTGAACCGATTCATTTACCAAGGATAAAAGATATTAATTATGGAAAGCTATTTCAAAATGAATTAATTAATAAATTGAGATAATCTTAAACACGAGAAATAATAAAAGGGAGCCATATTAAGCGTAATATGGGTTAAGATGGATAGTGCAATATTAATTATGTAGTGGGATTAATTAATATTTTACGAACTGAATAATATTGTGGCTCAATATTGATAATTGAGGTCCCATTGGAAAGGTCAAATCTTAATTCTCCAAAGGCCCCCAAGAAATTTAAAAGATAAAGTTCAATAGCGAAAAAAAAGTGTTTAAAAATAAAATAAATTTGTTGCCTATTTTTCCTTGTAATTTTCGAAATTTATGGATAAAAGGGGGAGAAAGTTTTTCATTGAATTTTGTTATGGAATGAGGATATGTATTCTTGAAATACAAGATTATCTCATTAAATTCAAGAAATCTCCCACTTGGTTATTCATAATGGATATTTCGAAATTTTGAAAATATAAAGAGCAAGAAAAATTTTCTTGAAAAAGATATTATGGAAGATATGTATTTCTTGAAATACAAAAATATCTGATATATTCAAGAGATCCAAATCTTGGGAAGAGTTGTGGTAAGATTGCAGCAATGGCGACGTAGCGTGAACGGGCAAACCACCCCGGGATTTGATCCTTGAGGAAGAGTTTAGTACGTTTCTCATCATCGTAAGAGAGAGATTTCTTGGTAGGAGAGGAGATTTGAGGTTCAGCCAATGGAAGATGGGGTGTTCTTTGCTTGATTAGTTGATTAAGCCAGTTATAGTTTGGGAAAGGACTTCGGTGAAGTTGTATAAGCCATCACGATGAGACGGATCATAAATTGACATTGGTGCTTTAATACTTTGAAGCATGACCCTCTCCATCTCCTCTACATATATACTAATTTCTTTCAATTTTAGAAGCAGTTTTTTTTTTTCCAGTTTCAGCAGCAAATATGAGTGTTCTTCGTAGGCTCTTCTCTCCCCTCTTCTTCTTGGCGAAAAAATTCACAAAAGAATCCACAAAAACTTTTCCTCTTCTTCCCTATGAGATGCGAAAATCCACAAAAAACTTATCCCCCGAATTTTAGGATTTCACCCCAGATCTCTCTCCACAAATTCCAGTTTAAATCACCGATAATTTCTCCCTATTTTTCTGCTCACATTCGCTTTGCATCCAACTACTTTTATCACAAGTACGTTTGTATCCACTGCTTTGAAGCATTTATGGAGAAACGAAACAAAAAATTGGCTGGAAGAGGCAAGGGCAAAGCAGACATGGCTGAAGGAGGCAAGGAGATGGCTGAAAGAGGCAAGGGTAAAACGGACATGGCTGAAGGAGGCAAGGAGATGGCTGAAGGAGGCAGGGAGATGGCTGGAGGAGAGGAGGGCGGCACTACTGATGGTAAGGATAATGAAATTATCTTTCCAGATGATTAAATCAAGTATCGGTTCAACACAATTAAACAATTGGAGGATCACTATAAAGAGCTATATGATTTCATTTACAAAATAAAAGAAAAAAAGCTTTGCAAAAGATGTCTCAACTATTTTCTAGATGATAATCCTTTAAAGATCATACTTGCTTCAAGAAGGAGACGAAAAATAGGAAGAATTAGAGAGAGATTTAGATTTGTGACTTCTGGTGATTTCTGGTGTGTTTCCACTTATTTTATATCCCCTTTGGTGTTTTGTGTTGTTATGTTGTTTTTAGTCTATAAACATTTTCTTTAGTTTTTTGTTATTGAGACGATTTACTGTTTTGATTTAAACTTGCATGACAGTGGTTGAATGTACAAAGGAAATGAGGTTTGTTTTGGCTGTTATGTTGTTTTTAGTCTATAAACACTTTCTTTAGTTTTTGTAATTGAGGTGATTTACTGTTTTGATTTAAACTTGCATGACAGTGTTTCAATGTGCAAGGGAAATGAGGTGTTTGTGTCCATATGGATAGCATGATTGTTTACTCACATTTTTTGAACAATAGTGTAAAGATGGTTTTCTTATCCTTGTAGTTGGAATAGATGTTTCTGTGTATCATATGTCGCTTCTTTTTCGATAATACTAGCTCGTATGCTTTGTCTGTGCTAGAATTGTTTTCTAGGAAAAGGTGGGTTCGTAATCATCTTCGATGTATGAAGGATTGTGGTAGTTGCACAAAATATTGGCTCTAGATGTGCTCTTGGATATTGTACTATAAAAGTGTCTTTTCTCCAATACATGAAGGATTGTCGTAGTTGCACAAAATATTGTCTCTAGCTGTGCTCTTGGATATTGTACTATAAAAGTGATTTTTCTTCCGTATGAATTATAGGTCTACTCTATCATCATGAGAAAGTTATAGCTCCGTCTTAGCCATTGAATGGTTCATGTGTTTTGTGTCTCAGCATTTGGAGAAATAACTTAAATGGAAACTACTATAGCTTTAGAGGTTGTGTGGATGGTGGTGGTGTATTTACTGTATAAAGTTGGGAATTTCAGTGATTTTTTCACTTGTATCTCATTGATTTAAATATTTAATTTGTTGGGTTGATCAAGAAAATATCTTGCTATTCGGATGAGGTATACATTAATATGATAACTGGTCTTCCAAACTACATAACAAAGAGATGCTGAAATTTGAAAGTACAGAACTGGTGCAACTTTGTAAAGGGGTATAATGTGGTTCCATTTGAGGTGAGTGAAGATATTGGGAAGAGTTGCGGTAAGATTGCAGCAATGGCGACGTAGCTTGAAATGGCAAACCATCCCGGGATTTGATCCTTGAGGAAGAGTTTAGTACGTTTCTCATCGTCCAAAGAGAGAGAGTTCTTGGTAGGAGAGGAGATCTGAGGTTTAGCCAATGAGAGATAGGGTATTCTTTGCTTGATTAGTTGACTCAAGCCAATTATAGTTTGGGAAAGGACTTTGGCGGAGTTGTATAAGCCATCACGATGAGACAGAGCATAAATTGACATTGACACTTTAATACTTTGAGAGGGGTGAATGTGATTTGTGCTAAGGTGTACCCCGTTTCATGCATAAGACTGTCCCGTTTGAGTTTTTGTCATCAATGAAAAGACACTAATTTTCCACATAATTCATGGAAATTTACATTTCATGTCATCTTGGGAGAGACTTTCCATTTAAATCTTGAAGACAAAATTGAGCTATCTATCTAATGCAATCTTTACACTTTCTTGAAATTTCTAACTAGAAGAAAGTCTCAGAACAAGGATAGATCTGACATACATAATCACCAATGTATGAAGGATTTATACAAGATAATGCACACTTTTAGCTAGAATACATAACTATGTTTCCTTTTGATTTATGATCCTATAAATGTATCCACTCTGCTATTTGTTCCCCTCGATAGAAACTTCATACAAATGGGAGGCTTAACACCCGCTAGAGCTAGTATACAACTAGGAAACGTCCATATCCCGTCCCCACGTATCAAACCCGATGCAACAGCTGGTCCAAGCGCGCCCGCTTTAGCCTTATCCAGCTTCTGCCAGATATAAAGCATGACGCTTCCAACACACATGTTGATAGCAAAATAAGTTCCTAAATAAAACGGGATTGCCATCGCCATTGGGACGGGTATAAACCTGGACCTTTTCTTGCCAACATAATCTCTTATCGCGTTGATAAGAATAGCTGCTGCAAAGAAGGCATAACATAGCTTCAGACAGTTATCTGGGAGAGCTGAGAATCCTTCGATGCCTAATTTAGCCATGTTGTAGTAGATTGTCCTGAAAGGCGCGGGATAAGCGCTTGTGGGGAGCTCCAGATCGGGGAAAGCGTTGTAGAAGATCCAGAAAACGCAAGGGGAAATTACGCACCCCATTGCTGTCCCGATTACTTGGCTGATGAACATTGAACGGGGGAAGTTAAAGTTAGGTATCCTGTTTTGAAGTCCTGCATGAGGTCTGAGGCTGTTGAGACAATGTTCATCATTACACCACATGCTGCTAATCCAGCTAGGATTCCTCCATGGGAGGCACCGGCCCAACCTCCAATCGTGAAGATGGCGAGCTTGCCGTATGTTGATGCTAGGGACCAGTCTGTGAGGCCATAGCGGAATGCATTGCAGAAGGCGAGGACGGACAGTGACCGGAGAAACCTCGACTTGAAGGTCACTTTTGCCTCTCCGGTTGTTGTCCGGAGTGTTCAGCTTGATGACCTGAATTTCCATGTTTGGACACATGATTATTGACTAGTGATTGTTTCATAGTACATTTGCTTAAAAAGAAAAAGAAAAAAAAAGGCTCATAGGGGATGTTTTACAGAGTTTGAAACTCAGTTTTGTTTTCTCAAGGATTGTTTCAGATTATGATTTGTATAAATTTTAGTTGTGTATGAACCAAGATCAATAAGACCTCATGTTGCCTTAAATTCTGGCTAATGAATTTACCAAGAAACTGAGAAATTTTATAACAAAAATAGCAAAAGAAAAAACAAGAAAGCCATGTAAATTGAACCCAAAAATCTTTCCATACTCTAATCAGTCTTTTCCTTTTAACCTTGAAAATCTCTCTGTTGGTAAAGCAAATGCCAACAGACTATGTACAGAGTAAACAAGAAATTCAGGCGAAAAACGAGAAGCAAACTGAAAATTTAAGATCACTTACAACATACACACAATTTATCAGCACACCTAGACAGTATGCTAGCTACGTTGTTTCTGTGAATTTAGACTCCGATATTTGAGAATGCTTAGACGGGGAAGTTGATCCCCGAGACGAGCCATGTCCGAAGATATTACCTTTCAACGGGCTGATATGATGTACCTTTCAACACTGAGATAAACAGAGATGATACCACTAAAGGCAATGCCAGAGGAGGCGACGACGCATGTCTGAATGACGGTGTTTTCTTGGCGCGTGAAGGGCTGTCTCAGCATTCCAGATTTAGCAAGGATTTTGGTCCAAGTTTTGACAAAAACGAATCCCAATAAACCAGCAGATACATTGAGGGAAGGTATAATCCCAGTTGTGAGATTGAGTTTCATAACTATGAAAGCAAACATGATAGATAGCATAAAACTGACAGCTAAAGCTCTAACTGATAACTGCTTCTTCCATGATGGCACCTCCTTTTTCTCATATATTCTCTCAACGGAATTATCCTCTTCATTTTCATCTTCTTGCTTCATCTTTTCTTTTCCTTCTAATTCTCTCTCATCTATTCTTTCACTCCCATTTTCCATCTTCTCTCTCTCTCTCCCTACTCTTTGGAGTTATGGAATTAATTTGATCAAGAATCTCCAACCATACATGGACTTTTATGCAATCAATGAATTGGAAAATCTATACTAGTATTAATGAGTGGAGCCACATGAATTGGAATATCTATAGAAGATGCACATGCATTTTAAAAAAAATAATGGTGATCTCAATTCTCAACCCCACATAATCTTAAACAAAGTTGAAAGGCTACAAATGGAAGAGCAGAATCTGAGGTTTAATTAAGTATCAGCTGATCCAGTTTTAGTTTCCAACTTTCTTTTAATCATGGTTGTTTGTTGTTAATAAACATAATTTTTCAAATCCTTTAAATAATTAAATTAACCGGGAATTGAACATGTATTAGTTGGAGAGAACACCTTCATTAAAATAAAGAAACTTAACTGATCACATGATGTAGCAACTGACACAATATATCAGATTATTTTAACCACTTATTAAAACCTGATGAGTCCTTAATTGGAAAATGACACAACTAGAAAGTTAATTGCAATCACAATGGAGTACTGATTGGGTTGGAAAGAATGAATGATGACAAAATGAAACGTGTATTTGCAAAACTTCAGAAGTTGGAAGAATTGTTAAATACTAAATTTATTTAACTAGTTATTTTGCATGAATACCTCCTAAAATTTATCTCAAATAATACAAGGTTAGAATTTAAATAACTTTGTATATTTTTTTATAACTTAAGAATTAATTACAAGTCGTTTGAAATCTATTCCTGCTACTGAATCAGATTAAAAGGGTTGATTAACATTTAAAATATTGATTTCTTTTTTACTTTTTTAAATGTAACTCAAAATCGTTTTAAGGTTAGAGAAATTGAAAAACAATTATTTTTTCTTGTCAACGATTATGATTGTGGAAAAAAAGTAGTAGAAACTAATAGTTCCATAGATTTAGGGTGTGTTTTGAAACACTTAAAACAGCTTTCAGAAACACTTATTTCCAGAAGCACTTATTTTCAAAAGCGGTGAGAAGGAGCTTTGAAAATAAGTGTTTCTGAAAGCTGTTTTAAGTATTTCAAAACACGTCCTTAATGACATATCTTTCTAACTGATGTGTGGCATTGGTGTCTTATTATGACAATTTTTGCTAGCCTACATCTTAGCTAGACTGATCGAGGACACAACTGAAGCCACCTTAATATTTTTCGCCCATTGATAATTGTAACCAGAGGAAAATTCTCATAACATTTGTATTACTACAATTTACACGTAAAATACAGGATAGACCTGCCTAAGAAGATACAGTGATCATAAAAAACACTAAGATATGTATGCATCCGGCCTAAGGACCGATTAATATGAACCCACCACCGTCCACTAGCGGGGGCCCCACTTCAAGTCAGAACCATGCTCTGTATGTACTGACCCATCTCAAAGGATTGATCGCAGCACACTCCTAAGTCCCAAGCCTACACCATTAGGCCAATCATTGGGGGTTATTAGGCTCTATATCACTACTCATCACGTATGCTTTGCAATCTGTGATCGTAAAAAATTATCGACTCTGCCATTTGTTGACCTGGAGAAGAACTTGATACAAAGAGGAGGTTTTACCCCTGCTAAAGCTAGAAAAGAACTAGGCAAAGTCCACAGTCCATCACCACCTATTAAACCTGATGCAACTATTGGCCCAAAGGCCTCTGCCTTGGCCTTGTCTATTTTTCTCCAGATATAGAGTATGAGACTTCCGACACACATGTCGATTATGTAAATAGGATCCCACATAAAACGGAATCGCCATTGCCGTTGGAAGTGGAACAAACCAGGATCTTTTCTTGCCAAGACAATCTCTTACCACATTAATAAGAATAGATGCTGCAAAGAAGGCATAACATAGCTTTAAACAGTTATCTGGCAAAGCTGAGAAACCTACAACCCCCAACTTAGCCATGTTATAGTAAACAAGAGCAAACGGAGCAGGATATTGACTATTGGGATGGCCAATATCAGGAAAAGCATTATAGAGGATCCAAAATACACAGGGAGATATCACACATCCCATTGCTGTACCTATTACCTGGCTCACAAACATGGAACGAGGCGAAGACAAGGTCAAGTAGCCTGTCTTGAAGTCCTGCATGAGGTCGGACGCAGTGGAGACAATGTTCATCATCACACCACATGATGCTAATCCAACTACAACTCCTCCATGGGAGGCACCGGCCCAAGCTCCGATTGTGAAGATGGCAAGTTTACCATACGTGGATGCTAGTGACCAATCTGTGAGCCCGCATCCAAATGCGTTGCAGAAGGCTAAGATTGGAGCAAAGATGTAGAGAACTACTATGTAGTACCATTTGAGCTGGTGGATGATACGAGGAAGTGTTCCAAATACATCATACCATTTGAAATGGTGTAAGATGCGAGGAAGTGTTGTACTTGTGATTGCGGCAATGACTATATACCCTCCAACGGCAAGCCATGTTGGTGGTTGATGCTTTAGAAAGAGCTTAGTACGCTTCTGTTCATCATAACATCCTTCTGTGACTGGGACTTCTATGTTAGAATCTCTGATCTCGCGACGTTTTGCTGATAATCTGGCGACTGATTGGACCATCACCTTGAAGAGGTTGTAAAAGCCATCACCAAGGAACATGGCGATGGAAATGAACACCTGAGTAAATAACATTGTTTGTCAAACGTCTACAATAACTTTTATGAGGTTAATAAACATATAATCCTATTACATGATTGAAATTTGAAAAGCACCTTGTAACCTTGAAGGCCTTGTAAACTGTGTTCAGGAATATCAGCAGGAAACCAATCACCCTTTCTAGTATCAATAAGAGGCCACATGAGACCCCATGAAAGGATTCCTCCAACTAGCAAAGATACATTTATGATGTGAGGACAAATCATCCCAACTCCTACATAAGTTGCTGAGAAATCAAAGTAGAACCTGTGATTTCAAAAGGATTTTCAATTAAGTAACATTTCCTACATGTAGGTTAGAAACAGGATCAAGAAATATGGTTTTTACTTGTTTTTATACGCTTTCAATCCGAAGGTTGGGAAGTTTGTAAACCCACAGTCATCACCAGCAGTGAAGAACCATTGAAAGAAGCCCCACAAGAAGCTAAAGGAGAAAAACTTGCCCATCTCTCTAACCTGCATCCTACAATACGGAAGAAAATGACCATAGTTTTGGCATGATGAGTAAAATTTAGGTAATTTTTTAAATTGACAAAATCGCTCGCTTTTACTTTGCTAGTTTGTCTCCTTTGGGAGTGTGAAAGCTGTTAATAAGATGTGCGGTTGTTGTACCAGAAGGATAAACCAATTTGAAGTCTATGATCATGACCTGAAATAATATGAGGTACACTTCACGAGAGAGAGAGAGAGAGAGAGAGAGAGAGAGAGATGTTTGTATGTTTTATCAAATGCAGATATGCCTTAAGCAGAAACTTGTACAACAAAGATTACCTTACTGAGAGGCACCACACAACAGAGGCCTAGGAAGCTAACTGAAACTAGAAAGATTATCACCCACGCGAGTGTTAGACTCTTGTAGTCCAATCCATCTTTGCTGTGCTCTGATTGTTTAGCGACCCGTTCGCTCATTCCTAAAAGATAGCTTCCGAATCCTCCTACATAACATGATAAGAATATAGTCACTTCTGAGCCAAGTTTGATAGTATAAGAAGAAATGCAGGATCATACCACTAAAGGCTATGCCAGAAGAAGCAATGACACATGTCTGGATGACAGTGTTCTCTTGACGCGTGAAGGGCTGAGTCGTGACACCAAATTTCGTCATCAACTTCGTCCAAGTCTTGACAAAGAAGAATCCCAGTAGGCCAGCTGACACATTGAGCGAAGGTATAATACCAGTGGTGAGGTTGAGTTTCATCACAACAAAGCAGAACATCACTGACAGCAAACAACTAACAGCAAAAGCTCTGATACTCAACTGTTTCATCCATGAAGGAACCTCCTTGCTCTCAAATATCCTTTCCACAGAAAACTCCTCTTCTTCCCGTTCTTCTTGTCCATCTTCCAGTCTATTCTCACCTTCCACCATTTCGATTTCGCTTCCATTTTCCATCTCTTTTTATGTAAAATTTACAACTTGGAACAGGCAGTTCTCTGATACTATTCAAAAGTAACACACTTTTATAATAGCCTTTTTAGTGTATTACTAATTGACACTATGCATTGAATACTGTAATAGAGGATCCAAATTACTCGACTCAAAGTCATGGGATTTTGGAAGTGTTCATATGCAACAATAAGATGGACTCAAAGTCATGGGATTTTGGAAGTGTTCAGTACGGTGGAAAATCACATATGTGAAGTTGCATTCCCCACAAGTGCATGCATGGGACCACAAAAAAATTGACCCTTTCTTGAGGACAAATTTGGGAGACTTTCTGAGCAAATCTTGATGACAACTTTGAGCCATCCATCTAATTATATAGAAGGTGAGGACAAAATTGGGAGAAATTTCCTTTTTTCTTATCGAAATTTTTAACCAGAAGGAAGTCTTAGAACAAAAGTAGAACTGAGAAACATGACAGTGGTCTGTGTTTTCAAATACCAATATAACAAATCATTGCATGATATTACAATAGATAATTATGTTTCCTTTTAGTAGAACTGAGAAACATGACAGTGGTCTGTGTTTTCAAATACCAATATATACAAATCATTGCATGATATTACAATAGATAATTATGTTTCCTTTTGATCAAGGATCTAGAAATTTATCGACTCTAATATACGTTGTCCTTGAGAGGGGAACTTCATACAAATGGGAGGTCTGGTACATGCTAGAGCTAGTATAGAACTAGGCAACATCCATATTCCGTCGTAACATTTTTTTCTCGTCAATGATTGTGATTGTGGAAATAATTAGGATATACTAAAACCCATAAATGTAATGCCTCACTGATGTGTTGAATTGCAGTCTTATTATCAGACTTTTTGCTACATCTAAGCTGTATTAAATTGACCCAATTAGGGGACCAAAAGTCACTTATTATAAGGGGGCACTTGGTTGGAAATTTGTAATGTACCGATATATATATGGAATGTATGGAATGTAAATTGTAATATTTTTTATGATTTTCTGGGTAAAAGTATGAAGAACAAGGACAATATGAATAAGATAAGAATGATGATGAGAGAAAGATGAGAGAAGAGAGAGAAAATAGGTGAGAAGTTATAATATTTTTTTGCGATAACAAAATTTCAGAATAAACCGTCCCTTAAATCGAGAGGTTGGGACCATAGGAGCTTATCACAATTTTAGAGAAATAAAGATCTTGAAAAAACAATTAAATGAAATGGAAAATTTAAGATCCTCATGAACTTTAATTATTTCTGGGCCCATTTGTTGGCAAACTCTTCAGGCCCAATTCCCTAAAACCCCACCTGAGGCTCAAGAGAAAAACCCCTCAGCTCGGGATTTAAAACCCCACCGAGGCTCGGATGAAAGCCCCCGAGGCGCAAAGAGAAAACCCTCAAAGCTTAGGCTTAAACCTCTTCAGGTACCAACAAATCGTACTTTCCCTCTTTATTATCTTCAGAAAACCCTAACACCACTCCTTCCTCCTTAGTTGCAACATCATCGGTGGTGTGAGATTAATGTCCGTGACAAGATACTCGGGGCGGAGAATCCTTGTCCCCAAGGATAGAGCGTCTAAAAAAAGCAAGGAAAAAAATCGTATCTTCCATCGAATGATTATCCCATTCTTCATGCACCCACAAAACACTAACTCGTGGAACTTGTTTATGGCGCAGAGGCGGATCTGCGGGCGGGAACCAGCGACCACCGAAAGATGTGGAACAAACCATTCAAGTCCACCGGAGGCAAGGTTGTAGAAGGTACAATTTTTTCACCTAATTTCGACCAATTTTCTCAAGCACTTTGTATGGACCAAAAGTACTTTGAAGAAAGTTTGAGATTCCTTCGCAGATGTAGAGAATTTTGCCTAAAAGGTTGTAGCTTAAGATGGACAAGGTCACCCACTTCGAAAAGTTCGTCCTCTGTCTATGTCTATCAACAAACCCTTTTTTGTCTTTGGATATCATAATCCAAACCCAAAAGCTTTGTGATCCACTTACATTTGGAGAGGAGTCATGATCTTTCGATCCAATAGGTATCTTAAAAAAAGGTCATTGACCGGTCTTAATAATGAACACTGTGACCTTGTAGATAATGTGTCCACTTTTGGACAACCATTATGATGACAAAAAATTCCCTTTCATAGATGGATAGAGCCCGACACCGGGACACAAAACCTTACTCATGAATGCCAAAAGGCTTACCCTCTTGCATCAACATGACCTCAATCCTTATTCCACTTGCATCGGTTTCCACAACAAAAGGCTTAGTAAAGTCCGGTAGGCAAGAAAAAGGCGTAAAACCATAGCCTTCTTCAATTCAGAAAAAGCTAAATCAGCCTCTGAATTCCAATAAAATCCATCTTTCTTCAACAAGGTGGTGAGTGGTCTGCTAATAAGGCCATAACCCTTGATGAATTTTCCATAGTAGTCAGTCAAACCCAAAAAACCCCTTAACTGTTTGAGAGTTTTTGGAGTTGACCAATTAACCATGCAAGCAATTTTTTCAGGATCAGTAGCCACACCCATGTGAGAAATAATATGGCCTAGATATTCAATTTCAAGTTGGCCAAAATTACATTTACTCCTCTTTGCATACAGTTGATTAGCCCTTAGGATACCCAAAACAATAGATAGATGGTGTAAATGCTCTTCCCAAGTGGAGCTATAGACCAAAATATCATCAAAAAGGACCAGAACAAATTTTCTTAGAAAATCATTGAAAATTTGATTCATTAAGGACTGGAAAGTAGCAGGGGCATTGCAAAGCCCAAAAGGCATGACTAAGAACTCATAATGGCCATTATGAGTTCTAAATGTTGTTAAAAACTTGTGCTCTGGTTTCATTAAGATCTGGAAATAACCAGATCTTAAGTCAATCTTAGAAAAGAACCTTGCACCTTGTAATTCATCCAACAATTCTTCAATTATAGGAAGAGGGTAGTTGTGTTTGATTGTAAGATCATTTAAGTATCTATAATCAACACACATCCTCCAACTGTTGTCGTTTTTCTTGACCAAAATGACTGGTGAAGCAAAAGGGCTCCTGCTATGCTGTATAGTACCAGAGTGTAACAACTCTTGCACTATCTTCTCAATTTCTTCCTTGTGAGAGTGAGAAGTCCCAGAGGAAAACTGTTGTTGTTTAGGAACACTATCTGGTTTCAAGATGATTTGATGTTCAATACCCTTGATGGAGGTAATCCCAGAGGCTCTTCAAAAATGTCAAGATAATCATCTAAGATTGCGAGATAATCTGGAATCACTCTCCCCAAAGAGGAGTAGCCAAGTAGACCACATAGAAATCTTGGGCAAATAGTAGGGTTGTCCAAATGTAACATTTGGAAAAAGAGAGCTCGAACAGAGTTGGCAATTCTCTGTGGAAGTAAGTGCCCGTAATTTAACCCTCTTGTCAAGTAATGGCACTGTGATTGTCATGTGCTTGTAGTCCAATTCAATTGGGGTGCAAGATTTCAGCCAATCACCTCCCAAAATCAAATCACAACTTTCAGTATCCAATAATCTCAAAGGATATTGAAAATCAGTGAATTGCATAGACCAACAAAAAGAATCCACCAGTTGTGAGCTGACCATCTTTTGCCCATTTGCCACCTTAACCAGAATAGGTGTGGTAGGGGAAAGGGGGCAGTTCAATTTCTTTGCAGTAGCTGCCTTAATAAAGCTTATTGTGCTGCCTGTATCAATCAATATATGAAGTGTATGACCCCCACAATCCCCAATAATCCTCATTGTAGTGACATCAGAAGTGCCTGACATAGCACTGTAGATCATCTGAACCTCTTCCATAAACCGGTTCGGGATCGAACTTCTTGTGTGACCTCAGTAGGAACATAGTCAGAAGATTCATATGAAATGTCCTCAGCCAAAATCATGTAAGTAATCTTTTGTTTACACTTATGGCCCCTTGTAAACTGCTCATCACAATTATAACACAACCCTTTCTCCCTTCTAGTAGCCATTTCAGTAGGAGTAAGGAGTTTAATGGGAGGTTTGAGAGAGTTTAAAGGTGGTTTCTGTTGAGGTGGGATTGACAAATCAGATTTCTTCCAAGGAACAAAGTTAAGGTTAGGGTTAGGGTTAGGGTTAGGGTTAGGGTTAGAGTTAGAGCCCCTATAAGGAGGCTTGAAATTTCTAGTTAGAGTATCCATGGTGTATTCCTGTTTCTTGCCCAGAACAATAGCTTGTTGTAAAGAAGTGAGTGCAAACATATTTAGAGCAGATTGCAACTCAGGTATCAGCCCACTAATGAAGCTCTCCACAAAATAGTATTCAGAAAAATGATCACCCAATTTAAAAATCAAACTAGCTCTGAGTTCCTCAAACTTTTCCACATAATCCATATAAGCCCCAGTTTGCTTGAGCTTATTAAACTCAATAATAATAGAAATATCCCTTATCTCTTCAAATCTCACAGAAATTATCTCCACAAACTGATCCCAAGTAACATCAGTAGGTTTCAAAGCAAAATTCTGAAACCATGAGGCAGCTCTACCCTCAAAGTGAATAGAAGCAAGGTTAATCTTCTTAGGATCAGGAACATTATGGATTAATTGAAAATAATTGTTGCATTTCAAAACCCAACCCCTAGGGTTAGATCCATCAAATTTAGGAAACTCAACTTTAGGAATAGGTCTGTGAATGGAAATAGGAGTAGGATTGGGTATTAACCTTCCATTTGAAGAGTCAGAACCATGAAAGACTGAGGGAGCCCCTGAAAAACCAAAACTAGGGCTTCCTGCGAATAGAAGCGGCCTTCGCTAAGACCTTTTTTCCTCTATCAAAAATCTCAAATGAAGTCAGAGGGCCACCCAAAATCGCAAAGAATATTGTCAAACTTATCTCCCAACATGGAAAGTTCTCCACTCATACCAACAAACTTGTTATCAACCTCTGTAGAAAGAGTATTTATAACATCCTGCATTTTATCATCAGTAGCTTTCCATTTCAGGGATTCAGTAGTAAGAAGTTGCTCTAATTTCGTTTGTGTCTCTTGCAGGGCTTTCAAAGCGGGTGTTTTTAAACCATGGTGATGAGAAGAAACACATCTCCGGATACCAAATGTAATGTACCGATATATATGGAATGTAAATTGTAATATTTTTTATGATTTTCTGGGTAAAAGTATGAAGAACAAGGACAATATGAATAAGATAAGAATGATGATGAGAGAAAGATGAGAGAAGAGAGAGAAAATAGGTGAGAAGTTAGAATATTTTTCTGCATAACAAAATTCTGTAACAAACCGTCCCTTAAATCAGAGAAGTGGGGACCATAGGAGCTTATCACAATTTTAGGGAAATAAAGATACTGAAAAACAATTAAATGAAATACTGGGCTGCATCCTCATGAACTTTAATTATTTCTGGGCCCATTTGTTTGGCAAACTCTTCAGCCCAATTCCTTAAAAACCCCACCGAGGCTCAAGAGAAACCCCCCAGAGGCTCAGATTTAAACCCCACCGAGGCTCGGGGATGAAAGCCCCTGAGGCTCAATAGAAAACCCCTCAGGCTCAGACGAAAACCCCACCTGAGGCTCGGGGATTTAAATCCCCACCGAGGCTCAAGAGAAAACCCCTCAGCTCGGGACGAAACCCCACCCGAGGTTGGGGATGAAAGCCCCGAGGCTCAAGAGAAAACCCCTCAGCTCGGGATTTAAACCTCTTGTGTACCAACAAATCGTATTTCCCTCTTTATTATCTTCAGAAAACCCTAACACCACTCCTTCCTCCTTAGTTGCAACATCATCTGGTGGTGTGAGATTAATGTCTGTGACAAAATTCTTCAATGAGAATAAGTGTAGGGTTATTATGGTGGTTAATGAGAACAAAAGATGATCAATATGACACTACTTCCCATCCTAAACAAGATTTGATTAACTATGTCCCCTCCTATAATCGTTTCTCCTCAATCATTCCCCCAAGCCACAACTAACAACCCTCATTTTTTGCTGAATTAGAGCACAACACTAATGATGTAACCACCGTATCCGGGGGCATAGAGGGAAAAGATATTTGCATTCTCATTCCCATCGAAGAATTTGAGCCAAGCGCCACCTCATATTCCACGATCTAAGTATATGGTGCTATATTGTCTTCCAGAAAAATGCATATCCAACATGGAGCATAAAAACTTTACAGAATGAAATTTCAGATTATTAATTTTCAAAAAACTCATCTACCTTGTTAGGATGACTTGTACAGCTGCTGCTAATTAGCTCCCTATCTCCACCTCTCTCTGTCTAACCAGATAGAAACATGAATGAGAGCGTGAAGTTATCATCCAAACTGTAACAGAAGAAGCATGACAATCTTTAAACCAATGAAATCTATTTCTAGATTCACAATTACGGACAAGAGCTTACAAGAAGCATGGAAATCTTCACAAATGCAGAGGTTCTTTATCGTTTCTCCAGGAGGCATGTTAATGAGACCAAGAATAAGTGCTAGTTTCTCTCTATGCCGAAACAAGAACTACTCCATATCTAGCAGAACAACATTGGTGTTCTGTTACATATTCTTTCAGCCTCATACGTTACTTAATAGTAATAACCAGTCCCACATTTTAAATATCTTATCCGACTGAAGATGACCTTTGGTTTCCCTCACTGAACAAAACCTGCAATCATAGACGTCCATGACTTCAAGTTCCTATTAGGCATTTGTAGAAACAACATTGTGTACGCTGAATCAATATATTACCCCTAGATGTGTGATCATTGTATTCCAAGTATCAACATCGAACAGTTGAACTGCATTGCTTATCTTCCCATGGGAAAGATCCATCAATCGCACACATGCGGCCTTGAGAAGAAAGAAACAAGTAAAGCTATCAGGGAATACAATTGGTGTGAAACAGAAAAACGGTATTAAATGGAGAATCACTGACACCAAACAACAATTCCAGATTGAAGTTTCTGGTTGGTTAATGGAGGCTACTATACAGGGATATCCGTGGCATGAACTTGTTGGAGCTCACTAATAACTAAGTCACTATCAAATTCGGTTTTAAAAGTATACTTTCAATCTCATCTCAAATTGATAGTTTGTTTGCTGACTAATCAATTATTTGAGGTGTTAATGTTTGGAGTGCTAACTTAAAATTTACTTGGGTGCTAAATGTAAATAATAAATTTAAAATAATTGTATTTTGCACTCTAAATAGTTTATTATTTGCAATGCAGTTCAAGTGAAACTGTTGGGCTCCTACATGTTAAAGGAAAATATGACTGGAATATATAATTGGAGTATCGACTCATCTCATTTATTAACACTTGTCATACAAGAATGTCTCACACAAAGCCGAAGATAAGGCCATTTCAAGATTGCAGCAAATTAGAAAAACGGGAAATTGCATCATTAATGTGATAGGAGAAAGGGTCCATAGATAGATATCACAGGACTGAATTAAAATGCTCATCCTGAATTTGAAATATGCTCGAAAGAATTGACCGAAAGCACTCTAATTTTCCACATAAATAATGAAATTTTACATTTCATGTCAACTTAACTGGGAGACTTTTTAGCTAATTGAATTTTGATGACAAAATTGATTCATCTGTTTAATGCGATCTTTTTATTTCTTTGTAATTTCTAACTAGAAGAAAGTCCTAGAACAATGATAGACCTGACAAACATAAACATCAATCCATGAAGGATTTATACAAGATAATGCACGCTACTAGCTAGAATACATAACTATGTTTCCTTTTGATTTATGATCCTATAAATGTATCCACCCTGCTATTTTTCTTTCTCGATAGAAACTTCATACAAATGGGAGGCTTAACACCAACTAGAGCTAGTATACAACTAGGCAACGTCCATATCCCGTCCCCACATATCAAACCCGATGCAACAGCTGGTCCAAGCGCGTCCGCTTTAGCCTTATCCATCTTCTGCCAGATATAAAGCAAGACGCTTCCAACACACATGTCGATAGCAAAGTATGGTCCTAAATAAAACGGGATTGCCATCGCCATTGGGACGGGTATAAACGAGGACCTTTTCTTGCCAACATAATCTCTTATCGCGTTGATAAGAATAGCTGCTGCAAAGAAGGCATAACATAGTTTCAGACAGTTATCTGGGAGAGCTGAGAACCCTTCGACGCCTAATTTAGCCATGTTGTAGTAGATTGTCGCGAAAGGCGCAGGATAAGCGCTTTTGGGGAGCCCCAGATCGGGAAAAGCTTTGTAGAAGATCCAGAAAACGCAGGGGGAAATTACGCACCCCATTGCTGTCCTGATTACTTGGCTGATGAACATCGAACGAGGGAAGTTAGAGTTAAGTATCCTGTTTTGAAGTCTTGCATGAGGTCTGAGGCTGTTGAGACAATGTTCATCATTACACCACATGCTGCTAATCCAACTAGGATTCCTCCATGGGGGGCGCCGCCCAAGCTCCGATAGTGAAGATGGCGAGCTTGCCGTATGTTGATGCTAGGGACCAGTCCGTGAGGCCACAGCCAAATGCGTTGCAGAAGGCGAGGACAGGGGCAAAGATGTACATTACTATGATATGGTACCATTCGAGTTGGACGTTGAAGATGTAGGGGAGTGTTACGGTTGAGATTGCTGCTGTGGTGACGTACCCTCCGATGGCGAACCATGTTGGTATTTGATCCTTTAGGAAGAGCTGCGTCGACGACGTTGGTCGTCGTAACTCTGGGATTTATCAGGAGAAGAGGTCTCTGTGACTGGGATTTGCATGTTGGCGCTTCGCTCGTGGAGTTTAACAAATAAGCCGGCTACTGTTCGGCTTAGCACCTTGAAGAAGTTGTATAGGCCATCGCCAAGAATCATTGCAATGCCGATGAATACCTGAGGTTGATTTTAGCATGAATCTTGTTTCAGAATCAAACATGAAAACTGTCTCCTTTTATTTTTTAGATGGTATTAGTTATTTTACTGAAAGGTATTACTTGTTTTGACTGAACAGTATTAGTTGTGCATAAGAGTACCTTGTAACCTTGAAGGCCTTGTAAACTGTGTTCAGGAATATCAGCAGGAAACCAATCACCCTTTCTAGTATCAATAAGAGGCCACATGAGACCCCATGAAAGGATTCCTCCAACTAGCAAAGATACATTTATGATGTGAGGACAAATCATCCCAACTCCTACATAAGTTGCTGAGAAATCAAAGTAGAACCTGTGATTCCAATAGTACTTGTTAGTGGTAGAAAACACATACATTTCCTACATCTAATGGTTCAAAAATCTGCTCAAGAAATACGGTATTTACTTGTTTTTATACGCTTTCAATCCGAAGGTCGGGAAGTTTGTGAAACCACAGTCGTCACCAGCAGTGAAGAACCACTGAAAGAAGCCCCACACGAAACTGAAGGAGAAAAATTTGCCCAACGCTCTGACTTGCTTCCTGAGATACACAATAATTTGTACAAATTCATGACATATAATAATCTTGATCATAAATGAGTTTTTTTTAGCTTTAAATTTGGAAATATTGGTTTACTTTGCTAATTTAGCTCCTTGAGGGGTGTGGAAGCTGTTAATAAGATGTGCAGTTGCTGTTCCACTTGGATAAGTTAGCTTGAAGTCTATGACCATAATCTGAAACAAAAAATAAACACTGAAATCAGTTGAAATTGAGATTAACAGGAGCAAGAAAGAAGGCTATTATAAAACGATTACCTTTCGGAGAGGCACCACAGTAAATAAGCCTAGAAAGCTAACAACAAAGAGAAAGGCAATCATCCAACTTAGTTTAGGATTCTTGTAGTCGAAGCTGTCTTTCGAGTGTTCTGATTGTCTGACTATTCGTTCGCTCATACCGAATAAGTAGCTCCCGAAACCACCTGACATAGGATGGAAATTAAAATATGATAAAATGATATATACTTATGTTATAATTCACAAAACAATCAAGTAAACAGAGATGATACCACTAAAGGCAATGCCAGAGGAGGCGACGACGCATGTCTGAATGACGGTGTTTTCTTGGCGCGTGAAGGGCTGTCTCAGCATTCCAGATTTAGCAAGGATTTTGGTCCAAGTTTTGACAAAAAAGAATCCCAATAAACCAGCAGATACATTGAGGGAAGGTATAATCCCAGCGGTGAGATTGAGTTTCATAACTATGAAAGCAAACATGATAGATAGCATAAAACTGACAGCTAAAGCTCTAACTGTTAACTGCTTCTTCCATGATGGCACCTCCTTTTTCTCATATATTCTCTCCACAGACATTTCTTCTTCATTTTCATTTTCATCTTCCTTCTTCATTTTTTCTTTTCCTTCTAATTCTCTCTCATCTACTTTCTCACTCCCATTTTCCATCTTCTCTCTCTCTCTCTCCCTACTCTTTGGAGTTATGGAATTAATTTGATCAAGAATCTCCAACCATATATGGACTTTTATGCAATCAATGAATTGGAAAATCTATACTAGTATTAATGAGTGGAGCCACATGAATTGGAATATCTATAGGAGATGCACATGCATTCACATCTATATGAATGTGAGGCCTTAATTCTTGGATATATAAGTAATAAGTCTGTCAATATATCCAACCTTATTTCTAATTAATTAGAATGTTCCAATCATGTTTTGGAAATATTTGCATCAGTAAATTGCAAAAGTTTGGAACTTTCAGAGAAAATGCCATTTAGAATTAAAAAATCACTCAAATTAGTTTTAATGTCTTAATCATTAACTTGTATACTACTACATGACAGGTTGCAGACAAGAAATATAGGTATTAGTATAATGGAGTACAATTATTATCATTAATTTGATCTCATCTTTGCTCATCAGTTCACACATGACTTTTTTTGGAAAAAAAAAAAAGATCTCAATTCTCAACCCCACATATTAATCTTAAACAAAGTTGAAAGGCTACAAATGAAAGAGCATAATATATCAGATTATTTTAGCCACTTATTAAAACCTGATGAGTCCTTAATTGGAAAATGACACAGATAGAAAGTTTAATTGCAGTCGCAATGGAGTACTGATTGGGTTGGAAAGAATGAATGATGACAAAATGAAACGTGTATTTGCAAAACTTCAGAAGTTGGAAGAATTTGTTAAATATTAAACAAGTTAATTTGCATGAACAAACTCTTAAAATTATACTCCCTCCATCCCAATCTTATTTGGTGGTTTACTGTGTGCTCGGAGTTTAAAAAAAAGTAATAAAGTGTTGGGGTAGAAATAATTGTTTATTAGTATTTTATATGATAAAGTGATGGGTAATTGAGGATATAAAGAATTTTTTATTAGTATTTTATGTGATAAAGTGAGCATTTTCATTTAAGTAAATGTGCAGTTAAGATTGAGACGCCTTAAATGGAAAAAATACAGTTAAGATTGAGACGGAGGGAGTGCTAAAAAAACTTTTTTTTTTTTCTCGTCAACTATTATAATTGTGGAAAAAAAAGTATTAGCAGAAAATAATACCATAAATTTAAATGCCATATCTTTCTAACTGATGTGTGGCACTGGTGTTTTATTATGAGACCCAATTTTCTATTTTTCAAGGGTTGGGCTCTCAAAGTATCGTGGGCCGTTAAACTTTTCTAAATTCTCATCAAATGGAAAATTTTGTGTTCAGGCTCGAGCCCTTGGCAATGGGGTTCGGGCAATTCTGGTCAACCGACTTCTTGGCAGTAGGGTTCGTCAAACAGGAATGGTCAGGGTTCCAACTCCAGGGGCAACAATGGTGAAAATTCCTACCGTAATGGATCAGACACTTCCAATACTGGTGGACGTCGTCCTCCTCGTTGTCAGATATGCAGGGGTGAGCATTATGCTGATAAGCTCACAATTTCTTAATGCTCGTAATGCAGGTCACTCGGCCTAGTTGGCTCAGGCCTTTAATTCGCAATGCAATGTTTTAGGACTCCCTCCGGATTGGTACTTGGACTGGAGCATCCGCAAGATATGACCTCTCAACCCGTCTGCCTTGGATAATCACGAGCCCTATACTGGGAAAGGTTCTGTAATTGTTGGTAATGGAGAGTCTTTACCTATTTCTCATATCGGTTCTAGCAATTTATCTTCTGATATTAAATTGTTGGATGTTTTGGTTGTTCCCCATATTACCAAAAAATCTTTTGTCTATCAGTAAACTGACTGCAGATTATCCTGTCGACGTTATATTCTCTGACAAGTTCTTTGCTATTCAGAATCGGGTTACAAAGAAAATACTGGCTCAGGGTAGATGTGACAGGGGCTTATACATACTTGATCGGGGTATTCCAACATTGGTTGCAACAATTAAGACGAAGACTTTGAAGGCTAGTTTTGATTTGTGGCACTTGCGCCTGGGGCATGTCCCGTTTTCGATTATTTATTTACTGAATAATTAGGCCAGTTGTCAGTTACTTCTGTTTTACCGAATCCTCGTGTTTGTTCCTCTTGTCAATTGGCAAAGAGTAAGAGATTGTCGTTTGCTTTGAATGATAAACGTGTTTCTGCTGTGCTTGATTTAGTTCACTGTGATTTATGGGGTCCAGCTCCAATTTCTACGTCTGATGGTTTTCGTTATTATGTTGCTTTCGTGGATGATTTTTCTCGTTTTACTTGGATATACCCTCTGCATGCCAAATCAGATTTCTTTGATACTTTTGTCTATTTTTACACATTTGTTTGCAATCAATTCTCTCGTACTGTGAAGGTATTTCAAAGTGATGGTGGTACGGAATTTGTTAATTCAAGAGTTAATTCGTTTATGAGTCAACATGGAATTCATCATCGTTTATCATGTCCATACACACTTCAGCAGAATGGACATGCAGAAAGAAACCACCGTCATATTTCTAAGACTGGTCTATCAATGATGTTTCTTGCTCATGCTCCTGCTTCTCTCTAGTTAATGCATTTGCCACGGCTGTGTTTGTTATTAATAGGCTCCCATCATCGGTTTTGCATGATACATCTCCTTTTGAACTCTTATTTGGTAATGCGCCCAACTATGCAAACTTTAAGCCTTTTGGTTGTCAGGTTTTTTCATATCTTCGAGATTATGCACCTAATAAATTGGCACCACGAAGTTATCAGTGCATATTCCTCGGGTATAGCAGTCTCTATAAAGGTTTTCGTTGTTTCAATCCGGAGAACTCAAAGGTTTACACAACTCGCCATGCACAATTTGACGAGTTGCTATTCCCATTTTCTCAAGGCTCTTCATCTACTGCCACTGCTGCATATCTGGAATTATCTACTTTCTTGGAAAACACCGGCTGCTCTCTGCGTGTTCCGGGCACGCCTGTCCAACCCCAGCACTTGCAGCCTGCTCGCTCGTTGCCGCTGCCTGCTGATGAGCTGCCTTATCACGAACCGCTTGCTCCAGTGGTTCCCGACCCACCTACACAGCCGGCTCCACTGCCCGATCTGGTACCGGCTGCTCCTGCCCCCGTACAGCTTGAGCTCCCTGTTGCTCCCAGTCCCGTGCAGCCTATGCCAGCGGCTGGCCCGCCCACTGTTTTGACTCATCCAATGGTTACCCGGGGTCGGGCTGGGATTTTTAAGCCAAAATACCCGGTCAATCTTGCTGTCACTTCTTTGCTTTTGGCCCTCACTGCTAATTTGGAACCTCGTGGCTTCAAGTCCGCCGCAAAATCTCCCGAATGGTTAGCAGCCATGCAAAAATAAATAGATGCTCTTCGGTCTAACAATACATGGGATCTTGTGCCCCATCCTTCAGACACAAATATTGTTGGTTCTAAATGGGTGTTCCATACCAAATTCCATGCTGACTGTTCGAACGAACGACATAAGGCTCGACTTGTTGCACAAGGCTTTACTCAGATTCCGGGTACTGATTTTCATCACACCTTTAACCCTGTTGTCAAGGCTGCTACTGTCCGTATTATTCTTGCACTAGTTGTTCATCGAAATTGGCTACTTTACCAGCTTGATGTCAAGAATGCATTTCTCAATGGCGTTTTGGATAAACCCGTGTTCCCTCAGGCCACGGGTTTTATTGATGCTAGATTTTCGGATCATGTTTGTCACCTTAAGAAAGCCCTGTATGGTCTTTGTCAAGCCCCTCTTGCCTGGTTTCAGCGATTCAGTTCCTTTCTTTTGAGCTTGGGCTTTCTTCAGAGTCGATCCGATTCGTCTCTTTTCCAATTTCAAAAAGGTACCTCTATCAGCTATCATCTTTTATACGTAGATGATATAATTGACACAGGGAACGACACTAGTGCTCTTAGAAACTTCATTGATCGAACACATAAGGAGTTTGCGATCAATGATCTTGGTCGTCTAAACTACTTTTTGGGCCTTGAAGACTTATATATATACGTCGAATGTCTAATTTATCGGGCAAGCCAAATATTCCCACGACATCCTCACACGTGTCGACCTTCTCGACTCCAAGCCGGTCGACACCCCCTTAGCAGCGGGCGAGACCCTTGTTAGTACCGGCTCCTTATTCAAGGATTTGACACTCTATAGATCTATTGTTGGGGCGCTTCAGTATCTCACCATTACTCGACCAGACCTTTCATATGCTGTGAATCAGGTCAGTCAATTTCTTCATTCGCTCACGGATGATCATTTCTTGGTAGTCAAGCATATTCTCCAGTATGTCAAAGGAACGATTCATTTTTCCCTCTCCTATTCCAACCGTTCGGATATCTCGATTGTTGGGTATTCGGATACTGACTGGGCTAGGTGCATTGAAACCCATCGTTCTACATATGGCTACTCTATTTTTCTGGGGGGTAATCTCATGTTTTGGAGTGCCAAAAAGTAGCCAACTGTTGCTCGTTCTAGTTGTGAGTCCGAGTATCCTGCCATGGTCAATCGCAAATCGAGTTAATATGGATTACTAATTTGCTGCATGAACTGTTGGGATTATACTGGAAAGTATGCTTTTTACTTTGTATAATCAGACTAACTGAATTTCAGACTTATTTACTGAAATAAATTATTTATCACTGATGCTTTCAATATGATTGAATGTTACATATATTTACTGCATAACTGTTCATTAAATAAGACGTGTTACATTGTAGTTAATTTAGTGATACCAAGATCACGAAGATTAAATTAACAGTTCCTTGTAACTAAAAAGTACACCATTCACGACCTAGATGGAAATGAACAATCCATCGTGAAAGGTTGTAGTGTAAGGCTGGGATTGGTTTGTCTTGACCAAGAGATTACACTAGTGCATGACCGATGCATTGAAGAGGACCTACAGGAGGATAAATTCTTGTAATCGAACTAGGAAGAATTAGACCTCGGTGGTTAGTTATTTCTTAATCTTAAATCCCTTAAATAGGATTGCGTGTGGTTAGTAACTATTGCTTTGACTTATTAAGGGAAGAGAATTAGTGAGATTCAATACCCTATATCTTGGGCAATATTATTGGTCACACGCGATTGCTAAGATTTAACGGAGAATCGTAAGCACGCTTTTGTTCGACGCCCTCTTGGGAGGTTCATAAGTTTTATCATACTAAATCTTGCAAGTGGAACTAGTTTAGGTATGAATAATAATGTTGAACCGTTCTTTACCAATGATAAAAGATATTAATTAATGGAAAGCTATTTCAATTGGCTTGAATTAATTAATGGGCTAGATAATCTTAAACACGGAAAATAATAACGGAGGAGCCATATTAATCGTAATATGGGTTAAGATGGATAGTGCAATATTAATTATGTAGTGGGATTAATTAATATTTATGGGCTTGAATAATATTGTGGCTCAATATTGATAATTCAAGGTCCATTGGAAGGTCCAATCTTAATTCTCCTAAAAGGCCCCCAAGTAGCCCAAGATAAAGTCCAATAACCGAAAAAAGGTGTTTAAAAATAAAATAAATTTGTTGCTTTATTTTTCCTTGTAATTTTTGAAATTTATGGAATGAAGATATGTATTCTTGGAATACAAGATTATCTCATTAAATTCAAGAAATCTCCCACTTGGTTATTCATAATGGATATTTCGAAATTTTGAAAATATAAAGAGCAAGAAAGATTTTCTTGATTTTCTTGAAAAAAATATTATGGAAGATATGTATTTCTTGAAATACAAGAATATCTCATATATTCAAGAAGATCCAAATCTTGGAATCTTGGACCCAATATTTTCGAAAATTCCATAATGTGATGGGGTGGGTTTTTTGTGGAATATTTTAATTATGGGGAAAAGAATATAGGAGATATATTCAAGATTTCTTGGAGATCAA
This sequence comes from Stenogyne calaminthoides, assembly GCA_037126765.1. Lineage (NCBI taxonomy): Eukaryota > Viridiplantae > Streptophyta > Magnoliopsida > Lamiales > Lamiaceae > Stenogyne > Stenogyne calaminthoides. The sequence goes on from JBBCBC010000044.1 coordinate 3,007,915, forward strand.
AAAAAGATTTTCCCACATTGTTTTTCTTCCCAAATTTTCGCCCAACCCCCATCTATAAATAGGGGATGATTCTTTCATTCCCAAGTACAATTCCATGTGCTGAAAAAATTAGTAAATCCACAATGGTGGTGCAACATAATTTATTTTCCTTTTGTTAATTGTTTGCAAGCGTCCTACCACCGGATAGTCGAGCAAGGATTAAGGGAATACTTGGGAAGTTCTTTTGGTGTGTCTAATAAACAAAGCCATTGCCGTCCCAAGAGGTATGTTCACGTAAACTCGTATAATTTCCGCATGCGTAGGATTTAAGTGAATTGATTATATGCATGATTTGTTGTTGAATTATTATTTGAATTAATATAGGATTAATTCATGCTAGTAATAATTATAAGAATTAAATTTGTATTTAAATATTCATCCTGAATAGATCTGTGCAACTCATTCCCCAACAACTGGTATCAGAGCCTCAGTTTCGGGCTCTGGATTTTAAATTGTAATTTAATTCGCTGTCATTAAATTTGAAATTGGATAATAGAATTGCTAGTTCTTTTTTGCGGTATCCAATTGTCATGGAATTTAATGTGTTTAATTTATGACGCATATAAATTGTGGTTTTTAATTCGATTAGTTGATTCGTTTTTGCCTCGTGAGAAAATTCACGGAAGTAGATTAGAATTTATTTTATTTGATCAATGTAATAGACTAGTCCGATCTAGGTTTATTTATTTTTGTAAATAAATTGTAATGGGATCGAAAAAACTAAGACGAGATTTAAGAATTAAAGGATAAAATCTGCATCCCGGGTGGCGGCGGCGTCAAGGCCGCGCTTAAACATGCCAAGGGAGGCATCGCGGCGCGACGCGACGCTGCACGAACTATGCACGGCGGGGCGAGGCCGAGGGCCGAAAAGATGAGGATTGGGGTCACAAGACGGGCGGGCGATAATAAGACGCGCCAGGCGCTGTTGGCTATTTGGTCAAGGACGGCTTGAAGGCGCAGTTAGGCTGGCGCTGGCGCGGGGACGCTGCTGGCATCGCTGAAGTTCCACTGGGGCGAGGGCGACTCGGCGATGCGGTATGGCTGGCGATAGCGGGGTCGAATTCGCTGAGGGCGAAGGGCTTGGCGCGTCTGTATGCAAGGCACACGGTCGATTGCTTTCGCAAGGGGCGGCCGGATCTTGGCGTGCATCATTTGCGAGCTACTTGGCGTGGCATTTCGAGACAGAGTTCTTTTTGAGACGATCGAGTGGGAGAAATTCAAGACGGCGTTTCTTCAAAATCAAGCCAAGAAAAATCAAACCATGACAATTGGATAATTTGTGCCCAATATGTTTATTTTTCCGTTTTGCTTGATTTATTATTGTGTTATCTTATGCTTTATTTAATTTGTTTAAATGTTTTGCATGAGAGTTGCCCAATGAAAAATCTCACCGTCAAAATTACTAAGTATGTTTAAATAATTAATTGACAATTTTATTTCGGATAATAAAATTGAATTAATTTTGACCTCCATGATTTATTTATTTGTGAATTCTTTTGGAGAAATTCCCCACGGGGACGGTCAAAAGTTAGCTTTCACATGAATGAATTCAAATGGATGATTATGGATTATTACTAGTGGCGACGATGACCTCCCCACGAGGCTCGTTCAAAGCTTAAATAATAATCCTCAGATTTAATCATGGTTATTACTTAGGTATAAAATTGATATGCATATACTTCCCCGAAGTCCCTGTCAATTTTATATTGGTCAAGTGGAAGCCAACTATTAATCTAGATATTAAAGGTTTGTAACTGTTCTTGTTTGTAACCTGCTTAAATGTGTTTAAATAATGACCCACCTCCGTGGGCTTATTTAAAACTGTTTTGAGATGTTGGCGATGATGTTCATATTTTTTTGAGATATTAATATGATGCATGTGGATCGAACCTCAGGATATATTTATGCTTATGCATATTATTATTTATTTCAGTTCAGCATGTCGTTACCTTTTAATCCACTATTAATATACTTAAAGTCAATACAATATGTATGGAAACTATATTGATTAGAAACGAAAAATTAAAAATTGTCCTAACTGCACAAAAACACAAGTGGATTCTTGACACACCAAAATCAGATGAGCCAACTAACGAGTCAAAAATACGAGACTCGTCAGATCACCTTGCGAGAGATGTCGTCGCTGAAAATGGTGGAGGACAAACCCGTAAGGGATTACGTCCTCAAAATTGATGGCCCATCTGAACAAACTTGAGGTTCTGAGTATAGATTATAATCTGGAGACTCAGATGAATTTGGTATTTCACTCTCTGCCCAAAAGTTTCTGAGCAATTTTGCCTCGCTAGCTGATTTGTTGCAAGCTTTTGGTCACTGCAGAGATGTTGATAGGGCACCAAACTCAAGCTTTGATGGTAAGTGGTTCGTCTTCATCTTCTAGGCCAAGGGATGACAAGAAGAAGAAGGTGACCAAAGGCCATAAGCAATCAGACTCAACTGTTGCCAAGGGCAATGATAGGATGACGAATCTTTGGTGGTGTCAAGGAAAATCCAAAAGGAAGTGCTTAAATTGCGGTGAAAGAGGACAATGGAGGTTTCTGTTCCAACCCCAAAAGGGACGGAAAAGAAAGGTAATTCTCACGCATTAGTTGTTGAAACTTGTTTAACGGCGCCAGATACTTTCATTCGTGGGTGGTTGATACGAGATCCACTAATCATGTTTGCTTACCGGGTTCAAACCGATCAGGAAACTTAGTGGCGGTGAGATCCTCATCACACCGGGCTATGCTTCACGAGTGGTGGCAAAAAGCGATGGGAGAAGTGCACCACCTTTTTTGAAGACGAGTTCTAATTTTAAGAGATGTTCTTTATGTTCCCGTTTTAGAAAGAATTCACTTTCGGTTTCTAAAATTTGTTAATAGACACTTAGTTTCTTCTAATAAGAATGAAATCATTTCTTGAAATGATGAGTGTATATCATACAGGACATTGATGGAAAATCTCTATACAATTAACCGTGCACACCACTCACTTAAATGCATCCTATAACACATCAACTATTTCCTAGAAAAGAAAAACGTTCATCGACGTGAAACGCAGACACTTCTATGGGATCTAAGATTGGGGTCATATAAATCCAAAGAGGATCCAAAGGTTGGTGAAAGATGGTTCTTTGGAGTTTCTCCAAGTTGAACCAATTCCAACCTGCGAATCATGTTTGGAGGGTAAAAAAATGACCAAGAGGGCATTTGGAGCCAAGGGGAATAGAGCCAAAGAAGTGTTAGAGATCGTTCATACAGATGTATGTGGTCCAATGTCAACCAAAGCAAGAGGAGGTTATGAGTATTTTTGTCACTTTTATTGATGCTTACTCAAGGTACGGTTATATTTTCTTATGAAGCATAAATCTGAGACCTTTGACAAATTCAAAGAATTTAAGGCTCAAGCAGAGAATCATAGGGAAAAACGTATCAAGTCTCTACGATCCGATCGTGGAGGCGAATACCTCGGCGATGAGTTTTTGAACTACTTGTTCGATGAAGGGATTGCATCCCAAATTAATCGCACCTTAACCCTCAACAAAAGCGGGGTTGCAGAAAATAAAAAACGTAACTATTTTGGAAATGGTTAGATCTATGATGAGTTATGCGGATCTTCCCAAGTCGTTTCTAGTGGTCATGCCTTGGAAACAAAGAACCTACATTATGAACTTGGTGCCATCCAAATCGGTTCCCAAAACTCCCAAAGAATTGTGGACCCAATGCAAAACCTAGTTTGAGACACATGAGGATTTGGGGGTGTCCGACCTACGTGTTGGACAAGGAAGCCGGAAAATTGGATCCTCGATCAGAATTAAGGTTATTTGTGGGATACCCCGAGGGAACAAAAGAGTGTATGTTCTATGGTCCCGAAGATCAAAAGGTGGTAATAAGCACCCACTTTAGATTTTTTGGAAGAAGACTATATGAACGAAAAGAAGACCCCCAGTGAGATTACCTTAAGTGAGCTAAGGGGCTAGCCTCAATGCCAATTGTACAAGATGACATACCAAACGACACACTTACAAAAACCGGAACCTCGTCAGAAGTGGGAGGGGTGTGAAACAACTTCGAGAGATTCATGGGAATAGGAGAGTCCTCGGACTTGATTCCCGGACAAGACTTAATCAGACCCATGGACATATGACGAGGCAATCCAAGACAAGGATCAGATTCTTGGCAAACAAAGAATGAAAGTTCTAAATGGGTTCTATGTTTCATAACAGAGTGTGGAGCTAGTCGAACCACTTAATGGGTCAAACCCATTGGTTGCAAGTGGGTGTATAAGAAAAAAGAGGACCTGGACGGAAGGTGGAAACCTTTAAGGCAAGACTCGTAAATGGCGAAAAGGTTATACTCGTAAAGAAGGATCGACTATGAGGAAATCTTTTTCACCAGAAGCAATGCTTTAAGTCCATCTAGATTCTCTTGTCGATAACAAGATCTCATTTTTGAAATCTGGCAAATGGATGTCAAGACAGCTTTCCTTAACGGAAGTCTTGATGAGGAAATCTATATGCAACAACCCCAATGCTTCATTGTAAAGGGCCAAGAACACCTTGTTTGTAAGCTCATGAAGTCCATTTACGGACTCAAACAGGCATCCAGAGCTTGGAACCAATGTTTTGATCATGTTATAAAGTCTTACGGGTTTGATCAAAACAAGTTTGAGAGTTGTGTGTATAAAAAGCGTGTCGGAACTGCATTGGTATTCTTAGTACTGTACGTAGATGACATTCTGCTCATCGGAAACGATGTAAAGGTGTTATCAGGCGTAAGGGCATGGCTTTCAAAACAGTTTGATATGAAGGACTTAGGGGAAGCCGGGCACATCCTTGGGATCAAGATCACTCGAGATCGCAAGAAAAGGATGATAGTCTTATCGCAAGCTTCATACATAGACATTGTCTTGAAACGATTCAACATGCATGATTCCAAGAAAGGCTTCGTACCTTTCAGGCATGGAATCCATCTATCTAAGAAAATGTGCCCTAAGACACAAAATGAGATAGATGACATGAGAGACATTCCTTATGCTTGGCCATCTAAGCCTTATGTATGCAATGTTGTGTATGAGACAGGGATCCGCTTTTTCAGATTGGCATGGTGGGAAGATATCGAGTAACCCGGGGAAGGAACATTGGACAGCGATTAAAAACATTTCAAGTATCCGAAAAGAAACTCGAGATAGTATGTTGATTTATCGGTCGATAGTCTAATCCCCATCACCACACGGCGGACTTCGATTTCAATCCACTTAGAATCCGAATCTATCTACCCCGGTTAGTGTGCTTTCATTTGGGAAGTGTAGCCATGAAATGGGACGAGTGTGAAGCGTAAATGCATCAACGACTCAACCATGGAAGCCGGATAAGTAGGCGCTTGTGAAGCGTTGAAAGAACCATTTGGTTTCAGACCTTCTTAGTGGACTTGGATGAAGTTCGAATTTGTCCGCAATATTTGCTAGAGGCGATTTGCAAATTCAAGGAACCAAGAGTCCACGAAGTCAAACAAGCACACGGAAGGAAATACATCTTATCGAGAAATCGTTAAGAGAGAGAGATATAAGGTGGCAAAGATCGCGTCGGGAAGACAACCTGGTGATCCATTCACAAAGGGTCCGCCCTGAATACATTTGAGAGACATGTGAAAGGAATGGGTGTGGTCAAGGCGGTTGACAATCTGCTTTGAGTATAAGTGGGAGACATTATTAGGTTCGTGTAGATGGCATTAGTTGTCATGTATTACACGAGACATCCGATGTATACTTAAAAAGCGGACTTTGAGTATAAGTGGGAGATTATTGGGATTATCTTTGGAAAGTATGCTTTTACTTTGTATAATCGAGACTAATCGAATTCAGACTTATTTCTTGAAATAAATTGTTTATCATCGATGCTTTAAATATGATTGAATGTTACATATATTTCTTTGCATAATTTGTTTCATTAAATAAGACGTGTTACATTGTAGTTAATTTAGTGATACCAAGATCACGAAGATTAAATTAACGATTCTTTGTAACTAAAAAGTACACCATTCACGACCTAGATGAAATGAACAATCCATCATGAAAGGTTGTAGTGTAAGCCTCAGTTGGTTTTGTCTTGACCAAGAGATTACTGTTTAGTGCATGATCGATGCATTGAAGAGGACCTCTGAGGAGGATAAATTCTTTTAACCTGAACTAGGAAGAATTAGACCTCGATGGTTTAGTTATTTCTTAATCTTCGTCCCTTAAATAGAATTGCGTGTGGTTAGTAACTATTCTTTGACTTATTAAGGGAAGAGAATTAGTGAGATTCAATACCCTATATCTTGGGCAATATTATTGGTCACGTCGATTCTTTAAGATTTAATCTGGAGAATCGTGTGTGAAAGCACGCTTGTTCGATTTGCCCTCTTGGGAGGTTCATAAGTTTTATCATACCAAATCTTTGCAAGTGGAACTAGTTTAAGTATAAATAATAATGTTGAACCGATTCCTTTACCAGGATAAAAGATATTAATTAATGGAAATTTATTTCATTGGCTTGAATTAATTAATGGGCTAGATAATCTTAAACACGAGAAATAATAACCAGGAGCCATATTAAGCGTAATATGGGTTAAGATGGATAGTCTGCAATATTAATTATGTAGTGAGATTAATTAATATTTATGGTCTTGAATAATATTGTGGCTCAATATTGATAATTAGTCCCGTTGGAAGGTCAAATCTTAATTCTCCTAAAGGCCCCCAAGTGGCCAAGATAAAGTTCAATAACCTGAAAAAAAGTGTTTAAAAATAAAATAAATTTGTTGCCTATTTTTCCTTGTAATTTTGAAATTTATGGATAAAAGGGAGAAAGTTTTTTTTGAATTTTTGTTATGGAATGAGGATATGATTCTGAAATACAAGATTATCTCATTAAATTCAAGAAATCTAAAACTTGGTTATTCATAATGGATATTTCGAAATTTTGAAAATATAAAAAAAGAAAGAAAAGATTTTTCGATTTTCTTGAAAAAGATATTATGAAAGATATGTATTTCTTGAAATACAAAAATATCTCATATATTCAAGAAGATCCAAATCTTGGGAAGAGTTGTGGTAAGATTGCAGCAATGGCGACATAGCGTGAACGGGCAAACCACCCCGGGATTTGATCCTTTAGGAAGAGTTTAGTACGTTTCTCATCATCGTAAGAGAGAGATTTCTTGGTAGGAGAGGAGATTTGAGGTTCAGCCAATGGGAGATGTGGTGTTCTTTGCTTGATTAGTTGACTCAAGCCAGTTATAGTTTGGGAAAGGACTTCGGTGAAGTTGTACAAGCCATCACGATGAGACGGATCATAAATTGACATTGGTGCTTTAATACTTTGAAGCATGACCCTCTCCATCTCCTCTATATATATACTAATTTCTTTCAATTTGAGAAGCAGTTTTTTTTTTTTTTCAGTTTCAGCAGCAAATATGAGTGTTCTTCGTAGGCTCTTCTCTCCCCACTTCTTCTTGGCGAAAAAATTCACAAAAGAATCCACAAAAACTTTTCCTCTTCTTCCCTATGAGATGCGAAAATCCACAAAAAACTTATCCCCCGAATTTTAGGATTTCACCCCAGATCTCTCTCCACAAATTCCAGTTTAAATCACCGATAATTTCTCCCTATTTTTCTTCTCACATTCGCTTTGCATCCAACTACTTTTATCACAAGTACGTTTGTATCCACTGCTTTGAAGCATTTATGGAGAAACGAAACAAAAAATTGGCTGAAAGAGGCAAGGGTAAAGCAGACATGGCTGAAGGAGGCAAGGAGATGGCTGAAAGAGGCAAGGGTAAAACGGACATGGCTGAAGGAGGCAAGGAGATGGCTGAAGGAGGCAGGGAGATGGCTGGAGGAGAGGAGGGCGGCACTACTGATGGTAAGGATAATGAAATTATCTTTCCAGATGATTAAATCAAGTATCGGTTCAACACAATTAAACAATTGGAGGATCACTATAAAGAGCTATATGATTTCATTTACAAAATAAAAGAAAAAAAGCTTTGCAAAAGATGTCTCAACTATTTTCTAGATGATAATCCTTTAAAGATCATACTTGCTTCAAGAAGGAGACGAAAAATAGGAAGAATTAGAGAGAGATTTAGATTTGTGACTTCTGGTGATTTCTGGTGTGTTTCCACTTATTTTATATCCCCTTTGGTGTTTTGTGTTGTTATGTTGTTTTTAGTCTATAAACATTTTCTTTAGTTTTTTGTTATTGAGACGATTTACTGTTTTGATTTAAACTTGCATGACATTGGTTGAATGTACAAAGGAAATGAGGTTTGTTTTGGCTGTTATGTTGTTTTTAGTCTATAAACACTTTCTTTAGTTTTTGTAATTGAGGTGATTTACTGTTTTGATTTAAACTTGCATGACAGTGTTTCAATGTACAAGGGAAATGAGGTGTTTGTGTCCATATGGATAGCATGATTGTTTACTCACATTTTTTGAACAATAGTGTAAAGATGGTTTTCTTATCCTTGTAGTTGGAATAGATGTTTCTGTGTATCATATGTCGCTTCTTTTTCGATAATACTAGCTCGTATGCTTTGTCTGTGCTAGAATTGTTTTCTAGGAAAAGGTGGGTTCGTAATCATCTTCGATGTATGAAGGATTGTGGTAGTTTCACAAAATATTGGCTCTAGATGTGCTCTTGGATATTGTACTATAAAAGTGTCTTTTCTCCAATACATGAAGGATTGTCGTAGTTGCACAAAATATTGTCTCTAGCTGTGCTCTTGGATATTGTACTATAAAAGTGATTTTTCTTCCGTATGAATTATAGGTCTACTCTATCATCATGAGAAAGTTATAGCTCCGTCTTAGCCATTGAATGGTTCATCTGTTTTGTGTTTCAGCATTTGGAGAAATAACTTAAATGGAAACTACTATAGCTTTAGAGGTTATGTGGATGGTGGAGGTGGATTTGCTATATAAAGTTGGGAATTTCAGTGAGTTTTTCACTTGTATCTCATTGATTTAAATATTTAATTTGTTGGGTTGATCAAGAAAATATCTTGCTATTCGGATGAGGTATATATTAATATGATAACTGGTCTTCCAAACTACATAACAAAGAGATGCTGAAAGTTGAAAGTACAGAACTGGTGCAACTTTGTAAAGGGGTGTAATGTGGTTCCATTTGAGGTGAGTGAAGATATTGGGAAGAGTTGCGGTAAGATTGCAGCAATGGCGACGTAGCTTGAAATGGCAAACCACCCCGGGATTTGATCCTTGAGGAAGAGTTTAGTACGTTTCTCATCGTCCTAAGAGAGAGAGTTCTTGGTAGGAGAGGAGATCTGAGGTTTAGCCAATGAGAGATAGGGTATTCTTTGCTTGATTAGTTGACTCAAGACAATTATAGTTTGGGAAAGGACTTTGGCGGAGTTGTATAAGCCATCACGATGAGACAGAGCATAAATTGACATTGGAACTTTAATACTTTGAGAGGGGTGGATGTGATTTGTGCTAAGGTGTACCCCGTTTCATGCATAAGACTGTCTCGTTTGAGTTTTTGTCATCAAAGAAAAGACACTAATTTTCCACATAATTCATGGAAATTTACATTTCATGTCATCTTGGGAGAGACTTTCCATTTAAATCTTGAAGACAAAATTGAGCTATCTATCTAATGCAATCTTTACACTTTCTTGAAATTTCTAAACAGAAGAAAGTCTCAGAACAAGGATAGATCTGACATACATAATCACTAATGTATGAAGGATTTATACAAGATAATGCACACTTTTAGCTAGAATACATAACTATATTTCCTTTTGATTTATGATCCTATAAATGTATCCACTCTGCTATTTGTTCCCCTCGATAGAAACTTCATACAAATGGGAGGCTTAACACCCGATAGAGCTAGTATACAACTAGGCAACGTCCATATCCCGTCCCCACATATCAAACCCGATGCAACAGCTGGTCCAAGCGCGTCCGCTTTAGCCTTATCCATCTTCTGCCAGATATAAAGCACGACGCTTCCAACACACATGTTGATAGAAAAATAAGTTCCTAAATAAAACGGGATTGCCATCGCCATTGGGACGGGTATAAACCTGGACCTTTTCTTGCCAACATAATCTCTTATCGCGTTGATAAGAAAGTTATCTGGGAGAGCTGAGAAGCCTTCGATGCCTAATTTAGCCATGTTGTAGTAGATTGTCGTGAAAGGCGCGGGATAAGCGCTTGTGGGGAGCTCCAGATCTGGGAAAGCGTTGTAGAAGATCCAGAAAACGCAAGGGGAAATTACGCACCCCATTGCTGTCCCGATTACTTGGCTGATGAACATCGAAAGGGGGAAGTTAAAGTTAGGTATCCTGTTTTGAAGTCCTGCATGAGGTCTGAGGCTGTTGAGACAATGTTCATCATTACACCACATGCTGCTAATCCAGCTAGGATTCCTCCATGGGAGGCGCCGGCCCAACCTCCAATCGTGAAGATGGCGAGCTTGCCGTATGTTGATGCTAGGGACCAGTCTGTGAGGCCATAGCGGAATGCATTGCAGAAGGCGAGGACGGACAGTGACCGGAGATACCTCGACTTGAAGGTCACTTTTGCCTCTCCGGTTGTTGTCCGGAGTGTTCAGCTTGATGACCTGAATTTCCATGTTTGGACACATGATTATTGACTAGTGATTGTTTCATAGTACATTTGCTTAAAAAGAAAAAGAAAAAAAAAAGGCTCATAGGGGATGTTTTACAGAGTTTGAAACTCAGTTTTGTTTTCTCAAGGATTGTTTCAGATTATGATTTGTATAAATTTTAGTTGTGTATGAACCAAGATCAATAAGACCTCATGTTGCCTTAAATTCTGGCTAATGAATTTACCAAGAAACTGAGAAATTTTATAACAAAAATATCAAAAGAAAAAACAAGAAAGCCATGTAAATTGAACCCAAAAATCTTTCCATACTCTAATCAGTCTTTTCCTTTTAACCTTGAAAATCTCTCTGTTGGTAAAGCAAATGCCAACAGACTATGTACAGAGTAAACAAGAAATTCAGGCGAAAAACGAGAAGCAAACTGAAAATTTAAGATCACTTACAACATACACACAATTTATCAGCACACCTAGACAGTATGCTAGCTACGTTGTTTCTGTGAATTTAGACTCCGATATTTGAGAATGCTTAGACGGGGAAGTTGATCCCCGAGACGAGCCATGTCCGAAGATATTACCTTTCAACGGGCTGATATGATGTACCTTTCAACACTGAGATAAACAGAGATGATACCACTAAAGGCAATGCCAGAGGAGGCGACGACGCATGTCTGAATGACGGTGTTTTCTTGGCGAGTGAAGGGCTGTCTCAGCATTCCAGATTTAGCAAGGATTTTGGTCCAAGTTTTGACAAAAAAGAATCCCAATAAACCAGCAGATACATTGAGGGAAGGTATAATCCCAGTTGTGAGATTGAGTTTCATAACTATGAAAGCAAACATGATAGATAGCATAAAACTGACAGCTAAAGCTCTAACTGATAACTGCTTCTTCCATGATGGCACCTCCTTTTTCTCATATATTCTCTCAACGGAATTATCCTCTTCATTTTCATCTTCTTGCTTCATCTTTTCTTTTCCTTCTAATTCTCTCTCATCTATTTTTTCACTCCCATTTTCCATCTTCTCTCTCTCCCTACTCTTTGGAGTTATGGAATTAATTTGATCAAGAATCTCCAACCATACATGGACTTTTATGCAATCAATGAATTGGAAAATCTATACTATTATTAATGAGTGGAGCCACATGAATTGGAATATCTATAGAAGATGCACATGCATTTAAAAAAAAAATAATGGTGATCTCAATTCTCAACCCCACATAATCTTAAACAAAGTTGAAAGGCTACAAATGGAAGAGCAGAATCTGAAGTTTAATTAATTATCAGCTGATCCAGTTTTAGTTTCCAACTTTCTTTTAATCATGGTTGTTTGTTGTTAATAAACATAATTTTTCAAATCCTTTAAATAATTAAATTAACCGGGAATTGAACATGTATTAGTTGGAGAGAACACCTTCATTAAAATAAAGAAACTTAACTGATCACATGATGTAGCAACTGACACAATATATCAGATTATTTTAACCACTTATTAAAACCTGATGAGTCCTTAATTGGAAAATGACACAACTAGAAAGTTAATTGCAATCACAATGGAGTAGTGATTGGGTTGGAAAGAATGAATGATGACAAAATGAAACGTGTATTTGCAAAACTTCAGAAGTTGGAAGAATTGTTGAATACCTCCTAAAATTTATCTCAAATAATACAAGGTTAGAATTGAAAATAAGTGTTTCTGAAAGCTGTTTTAAGTATTTCAAAACACGTCCTTAGTGACATATCTTTCTAACTGATGTGTGGCATTGGTGTCTTATTATGACAATTTTTGCTAGCCTACATCTTAGCTAGACTGATCGAGGACACAACTGAAGCCACCTTAATATTTTTCGCCCATTGATAATTGTAACCAGAGGAAAATTCTCATAACGTTTGTATTACTACAATTTACATGTATAATACAGGATAGACCTGCCTAAGAAGATACAGTGATCATAAAAAACACTAAGATATGTATGCATCCGGCCTAAGGACCGATTAATATGAACCCACCACCGCCCATCACGGGCGAAAACTTCTAAATCGAGCCTATGCTCTGTATGGACTGACCCATCTCAAAGGATTGATCGCAGCACACTCCTAAGTCCCAAGCCTACACCATTAGGCCAATCATTGGGGGTTATTAGGCTCTATATCACTACTCATCACGTATGCTTTGCAATCTGTGATCGTAAAAAATTATCGACTCTGCCATTTGTTGACCTGGAGAAGAACTTGATACAAAGAGGAGGTTTTACCCCTGCTAAAGCTAGTAAAGAACTAGGCAAAGTCCACAGTCCATCACCACCTATTAAACCTGATGCAACTATTGGCCCAAAGGCCTCTGCCTTGGCCTTGTCTATTTTTCTCCAGATATAGAGTATGAGACTTCCGACACACATGTCGATTAAGAAATAGGATCCCACATAAAAACGGAATCGCCATTGCCGTTGGAAGTGGAACAAACCAGGATCTTTTCTTGCCAAGACAATCTCTTACCACATTAATAAGAATAGATGCTGCAAAGAAGGCATAACATAGCTTTAAACAGTTGTCTGGCAAAGCTGAGAAACCTACAACCCCCAACTTAGCCATGTTATAGTAAACAAGAGCAAACGGAGCAGGATATTGACTATTGGGATGGCCAATATCAGGAAAAGCATTATAGAGGATCCAAAATACACAGGGAGATATCACACATCCCATTGCTGTACCTATTACCTGGCTCACAAACATGGAACGAGGCGAAGACAAGGTCAAGTAGCCTGTCTTGAAGTCCTGCATGAGGTCGGACGCAGTGGAGACAATGTTCATCATCACACCACATGATGCTAATCCAACTACAACTCCTCCATGGGAGGCACCGGCCCAAGCTCCGATTGTGAAGATGGCAAGTTTACCATACGTGGATGCTAGTGACCAATCTGTGAGCCCGCATCCAAATGCGTTGCAGAAGGCTAAGATTGGAGCAAAGATGTAGAGAACTACTATGTAGTACCATTTGAGCTGGTGGATGATACGAGGAAGTGTTCCAAATACATCATACCATTTGAAATGGTGTAAGATGCGAGGAAGTGTTGTACTTGTGATTGCGGCAATGACTATATACCCTCCAACGGCAAGCCATGTTGGTGGTTGATGCTTTAGAAAGAGCTTAGTACGCTTCTGTTCATCATAACATCCTTCTGTGACTGGGACTTCTATGTTAGAATCTCTGATCTCGCGACGTTTTGCTGATAATCTGGCGACTGATTGGACCATCACCTTGAAGAGGTTGTAAAAGCCATCACCAAGGAACATGGCGATGGAAATGAACACCTGAGTAAATAACATTGTTTGTCAAACGTCTACAATAACTTTTATGAGGTTAATAAACATATAATCCTATTACATGATTGAAATTTGAAAAGCACCTTGTAACCTTGAAGGCCTTGTAAACTGTGTTCAGGAATATCAGCAGGAAACCAATCACCCTTTCTAGTATCAATAAGAGGCCACATGAGACCCCATGAAAGGATTCCTCCAACTAGCAAAGATACATTTATGATGTGAGGACAAATCATCCCAACTCCTACATAAGTTGCTGAGAAATCAAAGTAGAACCTGTGATTTCAAAAGGATTTTCAATCAAGTAACATTTCCTACATGTAGGTTAGAAACAGGATCAAGAAATATGGTTTTTACTTGTTTTTATACGCTTTCAATCCGAAGGTTGGGAAGTTTGTAAACCCACAGTCATCACCAGCAGTGAAGAACCATTGAAAGAAGCCCCACAAGAAGCTAAAGGAGAAAAACTTGCCCATCTCTCTAACCTGAATCCTACAATACGGAAGAAAATGACCATAGTTTTGGCATGATGAGTAAAATTTAGGTAATTTTTTAAATTGACAAAATCGCTCGCTTTTACTTTGCTAGTTTGTCTCCTTTGGGAGTGTGAAAGCTGTTAATAAGATGTGCGGTTGTTGTACCAGAAGGATAAACCAATTTGAAGTCTATGATCATGACCTGAAATAATATGAGGTACACTTCACGAGAGAGAGAGAGAGAGAGAGAGAGAGAGAGAGAGAGAGAGAGAGAGAGAGAGAGAGAGAGAGAGATGTTTGTATGTTTTATCAAATGCAGATATGCCTTAAGCAGAAACTTGTACAACAAAGATTACCTTACTGAGAGGCACCACACAACAGAGGCCTAGGAAGCTAACTGAAACTAGAAAGATTATCACCCACGCGAGTGTTAGACTCTTGTAGTCCAATCCATCTTTGCTGTGCTCTGATTGTTTAGCGACCCGTTCGCTCATTCCTAAAAGATAGCTTCCGAATCCTCCTACATAACATGATAAGAATATAGTCACTTCTGAGCCAAGTTTGATAGTATAAGAAGAAATGCAGGATCATACCACTAAAGGCTATGCCAGAAGAAGCAATGACACATGTCTGGATGACAGTGTTCTCTTGACGCGTGAAGGGCTGAGTCGTGACACCAAATTTCGTCATCAACTTCGTCCAAGTCTTGACAAAGAAGAATCCCAGTAGGCCAGCTGACACATTGAGCGAAGGTATAATACCAGTGGTGAGGTTGAGTTTCATCACAACAAAGCAGAACATCACTGACAGCAAACAACTAACAGCAAAAGCTCTGATACTCAACTGTTTCATCCATGAAGGAACCTCCTTGCTCTCAAATATCCTTTCCACAGAAAACTCCTCTTCTTCCCGTTCTTCTTGTCCATCTTCCAGTCTATTCTCACCTTCCACCATTTCGATTTCGCTTCCATTTTCCATCTCTTTTTATGTAAAATTTACAACTTGGAACAGGCAGTTCTCTGATACTATTCAAAAGTAACACACTTTTATAATAGCCTTTTTAGTGTATTACTAATTGACACTATGCATTGAATACTGTAATAGAGGATCCAAATTACTCGACTCAAAGTCATGGGATTTTGGAAGTGTTCATATGCAACAATAAGATGGACTCAAAGTCATGGGATTTTGGAAGTGTTCAGTACGGTGGAAAATCACATATGTGAAGTTGCATTCCCCACAAGTGCATGCATGGGACCACAAAAAAATTGACCCTTTCTTGAGGACAAATTTGGGAAACTTTCTGAGCAAATCTTGATGACAACTTTGAGCCATCCATCTAATTATATAGAAGGTGAGGACAAAATTGGGAGAAATTTCCTTTTTTCTTATCGAAATTTTTAACCAGAAGGAAGTCTTAGAACAAAAGTAGAACTGAGAAACATGACAGTGGTCTGTGTTTTCAAATACCAATATATACAAATCATTGCATGCTATTACAATAGATAATTATGTTTCCTTTTAGTAGAACTGAGAAACATGACAGTGGTCTGTGTTTTCAAATACCAATATATACAAATCATTGCATGATATTACAATAGATAATTATGTTTCCTTTTGATCAAGGATCTAGAAATTTATCGACTCTAATATACGTTGTCCTTGAGAGGGGAACTTCATACAAATGGGAGGTCTGGTACATGCTAGAGCTAGTATAGAACTAGGCAACATCCATATTCCGTCGTAACATTTTTTTCTCGTCAATGATTGTGATTGTGGAAATAATTAGGATATACTAAAACCCATAAATGTAATGCCTCACTGATGTGTTGAATTGCAGTCTTATTATCAGACTTTTTGCTACATCTAAGCTGTATTAAATTGACCCAATTAGGGGACCAAAAGTCACTTATTATAAGGGGGCACTTGGTTGGAAATTTGTAATGTACCGATA
Source organism: Stenogyne calaminthoides (assembly GCA_037126765.1). Lineage (NCBI taxonomy): Eukaryota > Viridiplantae > Streptophyta > Magnoliopsida > Lamiales > Lamiaceae > Stenogyne > Stenogyne calaminthoides. Next base: position 3,024,341 of record JBBCBC010000044.1, read on the forward strand.
TATATATGGAATGTATGGAATGTAAATTGTAATATTTTTTATGATTTTCTGGGTAAAAGTATGAAGAACAAGGACAATATGAATAAGATAAGAATGATGATGAGAGAAAGATGAGAGAAGAGAGAGAAAATAGGTGAGAAGTTAGAATATTTTTCTGCATAACAAAATTCTGTAACAAACCGTCCCTTAAATCAGAGAAGTTGGGACCATAGGAGCTTATCACAATTTTAGAGAAATAAAGATACTGAAAAACAATTAAATGAAATACTGGGCTGCATCCTCATGAACTTTAATTATTTCTGGGCCCATTTGTTGGCAAACTCTTCAGGCCCAATTCCCTAAAACCCCACCTGAGGCTCAAGAGAAACCCCCGTGCTCGATTTAAAACCCCACCTGAGGCTCAGATGAAAGCCCCTGAGGCGCAGTAGAAAACCCCTCAGGCTTAGACGAAACCTCTTCAGGTACCAACAAATCGTACTTTCCCTCTTTATTATCTTCAGAAAACCCTAACACCACTCCTTCCTCCTTAGTTGCAACATCATCTGGTGGTGTGAGATTAATGTCAGTGACAAGATTCTCGGGCGGAGAATCCTTGTCCCCAAGGATGTAGAGCTCGGAAAAAAAGCGCGAAGGAAAATCAGATCTTCCAATCGAATGATTATCCCATTCTTCACAGACCCACAAAACACTAACTCGTGGAACTTGTTTTGCGATCATGCGAGCATGGATCTGTGTGGGAGCACGCGACCACCGGAAAGATGTGGAACAAACCATTCAAGTCCACCGGAGGCAAGGTTGTAGAAGGTACAATTTTTTCACCTAATTTCTGACCAATTTTCTCAAGCACTTTGTATGGACCAAAGTACTTTGAAGAAAGTTTGAGATTCCTTCGCAGATGTAGATAATTTTGCCTAAAAGGTTGTAGCTTAAGATGGACAAGGTCACCCACTTCGAAAGTGCGTTCCTGTCTATGTCTATCAGCAAACCCTTTTTTGTACTGGATATCATAATCCAAACCCAAAAGCTTTGTGATCCACTTCTGTTGGAGAGGAGTCATGATCTTCTGATCCAATAGGTATCTTAAAGGCTGTTGACCAGTCTTAATAATGAACCTGTGACCTTGTAGATAATGTGTCCACTTTTGGACAACCATTATGACAGCCAAAAATTCCCTTTCATAGATGGATAGAGCCTGACTTCTGGGACACAAAACCTTACTCATGAATGCCAAAGGCTTACCCTCTTGCATCAACACAGCTCCAATCCTTATTCCACTTGCATCAGTTTCCACAACAAAAGGCTTAGTAAAGTCTGGTAGGGCAAGAACAGGGGCAGAAACCATAGCCTTCTTCAATTCAGAAAAAGCTAAATCAGCCTCTGAATTCCAATGAAATCCATCTTTCTTCAACAAGGTGGTGAGTGGTCTGCTAATAAGGCCATAGCCCTTGATGAATTTTCCATAGTAGTCAGTCAAACCCAAAAAATCCCTTAACTGTTTGAGAGTTTTTGGAGTTGACCAATTAACCATGCAAGCAATTTTTTCAGGATCAGTAGCCACACCCATGTGAGAAATAATATGGCCTAGATATTCAATTTCAAGTTGGCCAAAATTACATTTACTCCTCTTTGCATACAGTTGATTAGCCCTTAGGATACCTAAAACAATAGATAGATGGTGTAAATGCTCTTCCCAAGTGGAGCTATAGACCAAAATATCATCAAAAAGGACCAGAACAAATTTTCTTAGAAAATCATTGAAAATTTGATTCATTAAGGACTGGAAAGTAGCAGGGGCATTGCAAAGCCCAAAAGGCATGACTAAGAACTCATAATGGCCATTATGAGTTCTAAATGTTGTTAAAAACTTGTGCTCTGGTTTCATTAAGATCTGGAAATAACCAGATCTTAAGTCAATCTTAGAAAAGAACCTTGCACCTTGTAATTCATCCAACAATTCTTCAATTATAGGAAGAGGGTAGTTGTGTTTGATTGTAAGATCATTTAAGTATCTATAATCAACACACATCCTCCAACTGTTGTCATTTTTCTTGACCAAAATGACTGGTGAAGCAAAATGGCTCCTGCTATGCTGTATAGTACCAGAGTGTAACAAGTCTTGCACTATCTTCTCAATTTCTTCCTTGTGAGAGTGAGAAGTCCTATAGGGAAACTGTTGTTTATGAACACTATCTGGTTTCAAGATGATTTGATGTTCAATACCCTTGATGGAGGTAATCCTCAGAGGCTCTTCAAAAATGTCAAAGATAATCATCTAAGATTGCGAGATAATCTGGAATCACTCTCCCCAAAGAGAGTAGCCAAGTAGACCACATAGAAATCTTGGGACAAAGAATAGGGTTGTCCAAATGTAACATTTGGAAAAGAGAGAGCTCGAAGGCGAAGTTGGCAATTCAAAGTGGAAGTAAATTACTGTAATTTAACCCTCTTGTCAAGTAATGGCACTGTGATTGTCATGTGCTTGTAGTCCAATTCAATTGGGGTGCAAGATTTCAGCCAATCACCTCCCAAAATCAAATCACAACTTTCAGTATCCAATAATCTCAAAGGATATTGAAAATCAGTGAATTGCATAGACCAACAAAAAGAATCCTGTTGGGCCAGAGTCGACCATCTTTTGCCCATTTGTCACCTTAACCGAATAGGTGTGGTAGGGGAAAGGGGCGTTCAATTTCTTTTTGCAAAAGAGTGCCTTTTAATAAAGCTTATTGTCTTTGCTCAGATCAATCAATATATGAAGTGTATGACCCCCACAATCCCCAATAATCCTCATTGTAGTGACATCAGAAGTGCCTGACATAGCACTGTAGATCATCTGAACCTCTTCCATAGGCACTGGTTCAGGATCAGCTTCTTGTGTGACCTCAGTAGGAACATAGTCAGAAGATTCATATGAAATGTCCTCAGCCAAAATCATGTAAGTAATCTTTTGTTTACACTTATGGCCCCTTGTAAACTGCTCATCACAATTATAACACAACCCTTTCTCCCTTCTAGTAGCCATTTCAGTAGGAGTAAGGAGTTTAATGGGAGGTTTGAGAGAGTTTAAAGGTGGTTTCTGTTGAGGTGGGATTGACAAATCAGATTTCTTCCAAGGAACAAAGTTAAGGTTAGGGTTAGGGTTAGGGTTAGGGTTAGAGTTAGAGCCCCTATAAGGAGGCTTGAAATTTCTAGTTAGAGTATCCATGGTGTATTCTGTTTTGCCCGAACAATAGCTTGTTGTAAAGAAGTGAGTGCAAACATATTTAGAGCAGATTGCAACTCAGGTATCAGCCCACTAATGAAGCTCTCCACAAAATAGTATTCAGAAAAATGATCACCCAATTTAAAAATCAAACTAGCTCTGAGTTCCTCAAACTTTTCCACATAATCCATATAAGCCCCAGTTTGCTTGAGCTTATTAAACTCAACAATAATAGAAATATCCCTTATCTCTTCAAATCTCACAGAAATTATCTCCACAAACTGATCCCAAGTAACATCAGTAGGTTTCAAAGCAAAATTCTGAAACCATAAGGCAGCTCTACCCTCAAAGTGAATAGAAGCAAGGTTAATCTTCTTAGGATCAGGAACATTATGGATTAATTTAAAATAATTGTTGCATTTCAAAACCCAACCCCTAGGGTTAGATCCATCAAATTTAGGAAACTCAACTTTAGGAATAGGTCTGTGAATGGAAATAGGAGTAGGATTGGGTATTAACCTTCCATTTGAAGAGTCAGAACCATGAAAGGCTGAGGGAGCCCCTGAAAAACCAAAACTAGGGCTTCCCAGAATAGAAGGGCCCTTCTTAAGACCTTTTTTCTCTATCAAAATTAAATCAAGTCAGAGAGGGCCCAAAAATCGCGATAACATTGTCAAACTTATCTCCCAACATGGAAAGTTCTCCACTCATACCAACAAACTTGTTATCAACCTCTGTAGAAAGAGTATTTATAACATCCTGCATTTTATCATCAGTAGCTTTCCATTTCAGGGATTCAGTAGTAAGAAGTTGCTCTAATTTCGTTTGTGTCTCTTGCAGGGCTTTCAAACGGGTGTTTTCAGCCATGGTGATGAGAAGAAACCTGTCTCTGGATACCAAATGTAATGTACCGATATATATGGAATGTAAATTGAAATATTTTTTATGATTTTCTGGGTAAAAGTATGAAGAACAAGGACAATATGAATAAGATAAGAATGATGATGAGAGAAAGATGAGAGAAGAGAGAGAAAATAGGTGAGAAGTTAGAATATTTTTAGCATATAAGATAACAAAATTTCAGAATAAACCGCCCCTTAAAAGAAGTGGGGGACCATAGGAGCTTATCACAATTTTAGGGAAATAAAGATACTGAAAAACAATTAAATGAAATACTGGGCTGCATCCTCATGAACTTTAATTATTTCTGGGCCCATTTGTTGGCAAACTCTTCAGGCCCAATTCCTTAAAACCCCACCTGAGGCTCAGTAGAAAACCCCGTGCTCGGGACAAAAACCCCACCCGAGGCTCGGGATGAAAGCCCCTGAGGCTCAATAGAAAACCCCTCAGGCTCAGACGAAAACCCCACCTGAGGCTCAGACGAAATCCCCACCTGAGGCTCAGTAGAAAACCCCTCAGGCTCAGACGAAAACCCCACCTGAGGTTCAGATGAAAGCCCCTGAGGCTCAGTAGAAAACCCCTCAGGCTCAGACGAAACCTCTTCAGGTACCAACAAATCGTATTTTCCCTCTTTATTATCTTCAGAAAACCCTAACACCACTCCTTCCTCCTTAGTTGCAACATCATCTGGTGGTGTGAGATTAATGTCTGTGACAAAATTCTTCAATGAGAATAAGTGTAGGGTTATTATGGTGGTTAATGAGAACAAAAGATGATCAATATGACACTACTTCCCATCCTAAACAAGATTTGATTAACTATGTCCCCTCCTATAATCGTTTCTCCTCAATCATTCCCCCAAGCCACAACTAACAACCCTCATTTTTTGTTGAATTAGAGCACAACACTAATGATGTAACCACCGTATCCGGGGGCATAGAGGGAAAAGATATTTGCATTCTCATTCCCATCGAAGAATTTGAGCCAAGCGCCACCTCATATTCCACGATCTAAGTATATGGTGCTATATTGTCTTCCAGAAAAATGCATATCCAACATGGAGCATAAAAACTTTACAGAATGAAATTTCAGATTATTAATTTTCAAAAAACTCATCTACCTTGTTAGGATGACTTGTACATCTACTGCTAATTAGCTCCCTATCTCCACCTCTCTCTGTCTAACCAGATAGAAACATGAATGAGAGCGTGAAGTTATCATCCAAGCTGTAACAGAAGAAGCATGACAATCTTTAAACCAATGAAATCTATTTCTAGATTCACAATTACGGACAAGAGCTTACAAGAAGCATGGAAATCTTCACAAATGCAGAGGTTCTCTATCGTTTCTCCAGGAGGCATGTTAATGAGACCAAGAATAAGTGCTAGTTTCTCTCTATGCCGAAACAAGAACTACTCCATATCTAGCAGAACAACATTGGTATTCTGTTACATATTCTTTCAGCCTCATACGTTACTTAATAGTAATAACCAGTCCCACATTTTAAATATCTTATCCGACTGAAGATGACCTTTGGTTTCCCTCACTGAACAAAACCTGCAATCATAGACGTCCATGACTTCAAGTTCCTATTAGGCATTTGTAGAAACAACATTGTGTACGCTGAATCAATATATTACCCCTAGATGTGTGATCATTGTATTCCAAGTATCAACATCGAACAGTTGAACTGCATTGCTTATCTTCCCATGGGAAAGATCCATCAATCGCACACATGCGGCCTTGAGAAGAAAGAAACAAGTAAAGCTATCAGGGAATACAATTGGTGTGAAACAGAAAAACGGTATTAAATGGAGAATCACTGACACCAAACAACAATTCCAGATTGAAGTTTCTGGTTGGTTAACGGAGGCTACTATACAGGGATATCCGCGGCATGAACTTGTTGGAGCGCAGGACTGAATTAAAATGCTCATCCTGAATTTGAAATATGCTCGAAAGAATTGACCGAAAGCACACTAATTTTCCACATAAATAATGAAATTTTACATTTCATGTCAACTTAACTGGGAGACTTTTTAGCTAATTGAATTTTGATGACAAAATTGATTCATCTGTTTAATGCGATCTTTTTATTTCTTTGTAATTTCTAACTAGAAGAAAGTCCTAGAACAATGATAGACCTGACAAACATAAACATCAATCCATGAAGGATTTATACAAGATAATGCACGCTACTAGCTAGAATACATAACTATGTTTCCTTTTGATTTATGATCCTATAAATGTATCCACCCTGCTATTTTTTCCCCTCGATAAAAACTTCATACAAATGGGAGGCTTAACACCAACTAGAGCTAGTATACAACTAGGCAACGTCCATATCCCGTCCCCACATATCAAACCCGATGCAACAGCTGGTCCAAGCGCGTCCGCTTTAGCCTTATCCATCTTCTGCCAGATATAAAGCACGACGCTTCCAACACACATGTCGATAGCAAAGTATGGTCCTAAATAAAACGGGATTGCCATCGCCATTGGGACGGGTATAAACCAGGACCTTTTCTTGCCAACATAATCTCTTATCGCGTTGATAAGAATAGCTGCTGCAAAGAAGGCATAACATAGTTTCAGACAGTTATCTGGGAGAGCTGAGAGCCCTTCGACGCCTAATTTAGCCATGTTGTAGTAGATTGTCGCGAAGGCGCAGGATAAGCGCTTTTGGGGAGCCCCAGATCGGGAAAAGCTTTGTAGAAGATCCAGAAAACGCAGGGGGGAAATTACGCACCCCATTGCTGTCCCGATTACTTGGCTGATGAACATCGAACGAGGGGAAGTTAGAGTTAAGTATCCTGTTTTGAAGTCCTGCATGAGGTCTGAGGCTGTTGAGACAATGTTCTTCATTACACCACATGCTGCTAATCCAACTAGGATTCCTCCATGGGAGGCGCCGGCCCAAGCTCCGATAGTGAAGATGGCGAGCTTGCCGTATGTTGATGCTAGGGACCAGTCCGTGAGGCCACAGCCAAATGCGCTGCAGAAGCCGAGGACAGGGGCAAAGATGTACATTACTATGATATGGTACCATTTGAGTTGGACGTTGAAGATGTAGGGGAGTGTTACGGTTGAGATTGCTGCTGTGGTGACGTACCCTCCGATGGCGAACCATGTTGGTATTTGATCCTTTAGGAAGAGCTGCGACGACGTTTGGTCGTCAGAACTCTGGGATTTATCAGGAGAGAAGAGGTCTCTGTGACTGGGATTTGCATGTTGGCTCTTCGCTCGTGGAGTTTAACAAATAAGCCGGCTACTGTTCGGATTCGCACCTTGAAGAAGTTGTATAGGCCATCGCCAAGAATCGTTATGATGCCGATGAATACCTGAGGTTGATTTTAGCATGAATCTTGTTTCAGAATCAAACATGAAAACTGTCTCCTTTTATTTTTTAGACGGTATTAGTTATTTTACTAAAAGGTATTACTTGTTTTGACTGAACAGTATTAGTTGTGCATAAGAGTACCTTGTAACCTTGAAGGCCTTGTAAACTGTGTTCAGGAATATCAGCAGGAAACCAATCACCCTTTCTAGTATCAATAAGAGGCCACATGAGACCCCATGAAAGCGTTCCTCCAACTAGCAAAGATACATTTATGATGTGAGGACAAATCATCCCAACTCCTACATAAGTTGCTGAGAAATCAAAGTAGAACCTGTGATTCCAAAAGTACTTGTTAGTGGTAGAAAACACATACATTTCCTACATCTAATGGTTCAAAAATCGCTCAAGAAATACGGTATTTACTTGTTTTTTATACGCTTTCAATCCGAAGGTCGGGAAGTTTGTGAAACCACAGTCGTCACCAGCAGTGAAGAACCACTGAAAGAAGCCCCACACGAAACTGAAGGACAAAAAATTACCCAACGCTCTGACTTGCTTCCTGAGATACACAATAATTTGTACAAATTCATGACATATAATAATCTTGATCATAAATGAGTTTTTTTTAGCTTTAAATTTGGAAATATTGGTTTACTTTGCTAATTTAGCTCCTTGAGGGGTGTGGAAGCTGTTAATAAGATGTGCAGTTGCTGTTCCACTTGGATAAGTTAGCTTGAAGTCTATGACCATAATCTGAAACAAAAAAATAAACACATAATTAGTTGAAATTGAGATTAACAGGAGCAAGAAAAGAAGGCTATTATAAAACGATTACCTTTCGGAGAGGCACCACAGTAAATAAGCCTAGAAAGCTAACAACAAAGAGAAAGGCAATCATCCAACTTAGTTTAGGATTCTTGTAGTCGAAGCTGTCTTTCGAGTGTTCTGATTGTCTGACTATTCGTTCGCTCATACCGAATAAGTAGCTCCCGAAACCACCTAACATAGGATGGAAATTAAAATATGATATATACTTATGTTATAATTCACAAAACAATCAAGTAAACAGAGATGATACCACTAAAGGCAATGCCAGAGGAGGCGACGACGCATGTCTGAATGACGGTGTTTTCTTGGCGAGTGAAGGGCTGTCTCAGCATTCCAGATTTAGCAAGGATTTTGGTCCAAGTTTTGACAAAAAAGAATCCCAATAAACCAGCAGATACATTGAGGGAAGGTATAATCCCAGCGGTGAGATTGAGTTTCATAACTATGAAAGCAAACATGATAGATAGCATAAAACTGACAGCTAAAGCTCTAACTGATAACTGCTTCTTCCATGATGGCACCTCCTTTTTCTCATATATTCTCTTAACGGAATTATCCTCTTCATTTTCATCTTCTTGCTTCATCTTTTCTTTTCCTTCTAATTCTCTCTCATCCATTTTTTCACTCCCATTTTCCATCTTCTCTCTCTCTCTCTCCCTACTCTTTGGAGTTATGGAATTAATTTGATCAAGAATCTCCAACCATACATGGACATTTATGCAATCAATGAATTGGAAAATCTATACTAGTATTAATGAGTGAAGCCACATGAATTGGAATATCTATAGAAGATGCACATGCATTTAAAAAAAAAATAATGGTGATCTCAATTCTCAACCCCACATAATCTTAAACAAAGTTGAAAGGCTACAAATGGAAGAGCAGAATCTGAGGTTTAATTAAGTATCAGCTGATCCAGTTTTAGTTTCCAACTTTCTTTTAATCATGGTTGTTTGTTGTTAATAAACATAATTTTTCAAATCCTTTAAATAATTAAATTAACCGGGAATTGAACATGTATTAGTTGGAGAGAACACCTTCATTAAAATAAAGAAACTTAACTGATCACATGATGTAGCAACTGACACAATATATCAGATTATTTTAACCACTTATTAAAACCTGATGAGTCCTTAATTGGAAAATGACACAACTAGAAAGTTAATTGCAATCACAATGGAGTAGTGATTGGGTTGGAAAGAATGAATGATGACAAAATGAAACGTGTATTTGCAAAACTTCAGAAGTTGGAAGAATTTGTTAAATATTAAACAAGTTAATTTGCATGAACAAACTCTTAAAATTATACTCCCTCCATCCCAATCTTATCTGGTAGTTTACTGTGTGCAATTTGTAATGTAAATTGAAATATTTTTTATGATTTTCTGGGTAAAAGTATGAAGAACAAGGACAATATGAATAAGATAAGAATGATGATGAGAGAAAGATGAGAGAAGAGAGAGAAAAATAGGTGAAGTTAGAATTTTTTCTCAAGATAACAAAATCAGAATAAAACCGCCCCTTAAATCGAGAGGTGGGGGACCATAGGAGCTTATCACAATTTTAGGGAAATAAAGATCTTGAAAAAACAATTAAATGAAATCTTGGCACAGATCCTCATGAACTTTAATTATTTCTGGGCCCATTTGTTGGCAAACTCTTCAGGCCCAATTCCTTAAAACCCCACCTGAGGCTCAGAGGGGCTCGGATTTAAACCCCCCACCGAGGCTCGGATGAAAGCCCCGAGGCCAAGAAAACCCCTCGTGCTCGACGAAAACCCCACCGAGGCTCAGACGAATCCCCACCGAGGCTCAAGTGAGAAAACCCTCAAGACTTTAAAAACCCCACCCGAGGTTCAGATGAAAGCCCCCCGAGGCTCAAAAAGAAAACCCCCTCGGGCTCGCATTTAAACCTCTTCTTGGTACCAACAAATCGTATTTTCCCTCTTTATTATCTTGAAAACCCTAACACCACTCCTTCCTCCTTAGTTGCAACATCATCCGGTGGTGTGAGATTAATGTCTGTGACAAAATTCTTCAATGAGAATAAGTGTAGGGTTATTATGGTGGTTAATGAGAACAAAAGATGATCAATATGACACTACTTCCCATCCTAAACAAGATTTGATTAACTATGTCCCTCCTATAATCGTTTCTCCTCAATCATTCCCCCAAGCCACAACTAACAACCCTCATTTTTGTTGAATTAGAGCACAACACTAATGATGTAACCACCGTATCCGGGGCATAGAGGGAAAAGATATTTGCATTCTCATTCCCATCGAAGAATTTGAGCCAAGCGCCACCTCATATTCCACGATCTAAGTATATGGTGCTATATTGTCTTCCAGAAAAATGCATATCCAACATGGAGCATAAAAACTTTACAGAATGAAATTTCAGATTATTAATTTTCAAAAAAACTCATCTACCTTGTTAGGATGACTTGTACATCTACTGCTAATTAGCTCCCTATCTCCACCTCTCTCTGTCTAACCAGATAGAAACATGAATGAGAGCGTGAAGTTATCATCCAAGCTGTAACAGAAGAAGCATGACAATCTTTAAACCAATGAAATCTATTTCTAGATTCACAATTACGGACAAGAGCTTACAAGAAGCATGGAAATCTTCACAAATGCAGAGGTTCTCTATCGTTTCTCCAGGAGGCATGTTAATGAGACCAAGAATAAGTGCTAGTTTCTCTCTATGCGAAACAAGAACTACTCCATATCTAGCAGAACAACATTGGTATTCTGTTACATATTCTTTCAGCCTCATACGTTACTTAATAGTAATAACCAGTCCCACATTTTAAATATCTTATCCGACTGAAGATGACCTTTGGTTTCCCTCACTGAACAAAACCTGCAATCATAGACGTCCATGACTTCAAGTTCCTATTAGGCATTTGTAGAAACAACATTGTGTACGCTGAATCAATATATTACCCCTAGATGTGTGATCATTGTATTCCAAGTATCAACATCGAACAGTTGAACTGCATTGCTTATCTTCCCATGGGAAAGATCCATCAATCGCACACATGCGGCCTTGAGAAAAAGAAAGAAACAAGTAAAGCTATCAGGGAATACAATTGGTGTGAAACAGAAAAACGGTATTAAATGGAGAATCACTGACACCAAACAACAATTCCAGATTGAAGTTTCTGGTTGGTTAACGGAGGCTACTATACAGGGATATCCGCGGCATGAACTTGTTGGAGCGCAGGACTGAATTAAAATGCTCATCCTGAATTTGAAATATGCTCGAAGAATTGACCGAAAGCACACTAATTTTCCACATAAATAATGAAATTTTACATTTCATGTCAACTTAACTGGGAGACTTTTTAGCTAATTGAATTTTGATGACAAAATTGATTCATCTGTTTAATGCGATCTTTTTATTTCTTTGTAATTTCTAACTAGAAGAAAGTCCTAGAACAATGATAGACCTGACAAACATAAACATCAATCCATGAAGGATTTATACAAGATAATGCACGCTACTAGCTAGAATACATAACTATGTTTCCTTTTGATTTATGATCCTATAAATGTATCCACCCTGCTATTTTTTCCCCTCGATAAAAACTTCATACAAATGGGAGGCTTAACACCAACTAGAGCTAGTATACAACTAGGCAACGTCCATATCCCGTCCCCACATATCAAACCCGATGCAACAGCTGGTCCAAGCGCGTCCGCTTTAGCCTTATCCATCTTCTGCCAGATATAAAGCACGACGCTTCCAACACACATGTCGATAGCAAAGTATGGTCCTAAATAAAACGGGATTGCCATCGCCATTGGGACGGGTATAAACCAGGACCTTTTCTTGCCAACATAATCTCTTATCGCGTTGATAAGAATAGCTGCTGCAAAGAAGGCATAACATAGTTTCAGACAGTTATCTGGGAGAGCTGAGAGCCCTTCGACGCCTAATTTAGCCATGTTGTAGTAGATTGTCGCGAAAGGCGCAGGATAAGCGCTTTTGGGGAGCCCCAGATCGGGAAAAGCTTTGTAGAAGATCCAGAAAACGCAGGGGGAAATTACGCACCCCATTGCTGTCCCGATTACTTGGCTGATGAACATCGAACGAGGGGAAGTTAGAGTTAAGTATCCTGTTTTGAAGTCCTGCATGAGGTCTGAGGCTGTTGAGACAATGTTCTTCATTACACCACATGCTGCTAATCCAACTAGGATTCCTCCATGGGAGGCGCCGGCCCAAGCTCCGATAGTGAAGATGGCGAGCTTGCCGTATGTTGATGCTAGGGACCAGTCCGTGAGGCCACAGCCAAATGCGCTGCAGAAGCCGAGGACAGGGGCAAAGATGTACATTACTATGATATGGTACCATTTGAGTTGGACGTTGAAGATGTAGGGGAGTGTTACGGTTGAGATTGCTGCTGTGGTGACGTACCCTCCGATGGCGAACCATGTTGGTATTTGATCCTTTAGGAAGAGCTGCGTACGACGTTGGTCGTCGTAACTCTGGGATTTATCAGGAGAAGAGGTCTCTGTGACTGGGATTTGCATGTTGGCTCTTCGCTCGTGGAGTTTAACAAATAAGCCGGCTACTGTTCGGATTCGCACCTTGAAGAAGTTGTATAGGCCATCGCCAAGAATCGTTGCGATGCCGATGAATACCTGAGGTTGATTTTAGCATGAATCTTGTTTCAGAATCAAACATGAAAACTGTCTCCTTTTATTTTTTAGACGGTATTAGTTATTTTACTAAAAGGTATTACTTGTTTTGACTGAACAGTATTAGTTGTGCATAAGAGTACCTTGTAACCTTGAAGGCCTTGTAAACTGTGTTCAGGAATATCAGCAGGAAACCAATCACCCTTTCTAGTATCAATAAGAGGCCACATGAGACCCCATGAAAGCGTTCCTCCAACTAGCAAAGATACATTTATGATGTGAGGACAAATCATCCCAACTCCTACATAAGTTGCTGAGAAATCAAAGTAGAACCTGTGATTCCAAAAGTACTTGTTAGTGGTAGAAAACACATACATTTCCTACATCTAATGGTTCAAAAATCGGCTCAAGAAATACGGTATTTACTTGTTTTTATACGCTTTCAATCCGAAGGTCGGGAAGTTTGTGAAACCACAGTCGTCACCAGCAGTGAAGAACCACTGAAAGAAGCCCCACACGAAACTGAAGGACAAAAAATTACCCAACGCTCTGACTTGCTTCCTGAGATACACAATAATTTGTACAAATTCATGACATATAATAATCTTGATCATAAATGAGTTTTTTTTAGCTTTAAATTTGGAAATATTGGTTTACTTTGCTAATTTAGCTCCTTGAGGGGTGTGGAAGCTGTTAATAAGATGTGCAGTTGCTGTTCCACTTGGATAAGTTAGCTTGAAGTCTATGACCATAATCTGAAACAAAAAATAAACACATAATTAGTTGAAATTGAGATTAACAGGAGCAAGAAAGAAGGCTATTATAAAACGATTACCTTTCGGAGAGGCACCACAGTAAATAAGCCTAGAAAGCTAACAACAAAGAGAAAGGCAATCATCCAACTTAGTTTAGGATTCTTGTAGTCGAAGCTGTCTTTCGAGTGTTCTGATTGTCTGACTATTCGTTCGCTCATACCGAATAAGTAGCTCCCGAAACCACCTAACATAGGATGGAAATTAAAATATGATATATACTTATGTTATAATTCACAAAACAATCAAGTAAACAGAGATGATACCACTAAAGGCAATGCCAGAGGAGGCGACGACGCATGTCTGAATGACGGTGTTTTCTTGGCGAGTGAAGGGCTGTCTCAGCATTCCAGATTTAGCAAGGATTTTGGTCCAAGTTTTGACAAAAAAGAATCCCAATAAACCAGCAGATACATTGAGGGAAGGTATAATCCCAGCGGTGAGATTGAGTTTCATAACTATGAAAGCAAACATGATAGATAGCATAAAACTGACAGCTAAAGCTCTAACTGATAACTGCTTCTTCCATGATGGCACCTCCTTTTTCTCATATATTCTCTTAACGGAATTATCCTCTTCATTTTCATCTTCTTGCTTCATCTTTTCTTTTCCTTCTAATTCTCTCTCATCCATTTTTTCACTCCCATTTTCCATCTTCTCTCTCTCTCTCTCCCTACTCTTTGGAGTTATGGAATTAATTTGATCAAGAATCTCCAACCATACATGGACATTTATGCAATCAATGAATTGGAAAATCTATACTAGTATTAATGAGTGAAGCCACATGAATTGGAATATCTATAGAAGATGCACATGCATTTTAAAAAAAATAATGGTGATCTCAATTCTCAACCCCACATAATCTTAAACAAAGTTGAAAGGCTACAAATGGAAGAGCAGAATCTGAGGTTTAATTAAGTATCAGCTGATCCAGTTTTAGTTTCCAACTTTCTTTTAATCATGGTTGTTTGTTGTTAATAAACATAATTTTTCAAATCCTTTAAATAATTAAATTAACCGGGAATTGAACATGTATTAGTTGGAGAGAACACCTTCATTAAAATAAAGAAACTTAACTGATCACATGATGTAGCAACTGACACAATATATCAGATTATTTTAACCACTTATTAAAACCTGATGAGTCCTTAATTGGAAAATGACACAACTAGAAAGTTAATTGCAATCACAATGGAGTAGTGATTGGGTTGGAAAGAATGAATGATGACAAAATGAAACGTGTATTTGCAAAACTTCAGAAGTTGGAAGAATTTGTTAAATATTAAACAAGTTAATTTGCATGAACAAACTCTTAAAATTATACTCCCTCCATCCCAATCTTATCTGGTAGTTTACTGTGTGCTCGGAGTTTAAAAAAAAGTAATAAAGTGTTGGGTAGAAATAATTGTTTATTAGTATTTTATGTGATAAAGTGATGGGTAATTGGGGATAGAAAGAATTATTTATTAATATTTTATGTGATAAAATGAGTATTTTCATTTAAGTAAATGTGCAGTTAAGATTGAGACGCGAAAAAATACAGTTAAGATTGAGATGGAGGGAGTGCTAATTTTTTTTTTTTTCTCGTCAACGATTATAATTGTGGAAAAAAAAGTATTAGCAGAAAATAATACCATAAATTTAAATGTCATATCTTTCTAACTGATGTGTGGCACTGGTGTTTTATTATGAGACTTTTTGCAACTTATTAGCTGTATACTACTTATTTGACAGCAATATTTTTGGCCCTAATTTGGGGACCAAAAGTCAATTATAACAAGACTCCACGATCCAAGTTATGGTGCTATTTTTCCGTGTAGCTTTCCGGAAGGTAAAAAAATAAAAATTCTACATATTCTTTTACATAAATCATATAGAAAAATCTTAATTTCTGTATTAATTTGCAAAGAAGTCTTGTAATTAGAAGAAAATGCCCTCGTCTCAGAGAGAGCCCCCACCCCGGGGAATGGTGAAGGTGGTAAATTATAGTGATTCAATACCATTGGTGGGTGGGAGACCCAGGTGTAAGTCCACAAGAAAAAGAAGTCTTGTACCTTTTAGGACTTAGGATGACTTCTTTGAGATGCTGCTAGGGGTGTTTGCAAAAAAATATATTTTTTTTAAAAGTAATTAAAATTAGTGATTAAGAAAAAAATGATTAATAGGAGAAGTTGATGATGTTTGTAAAAAAATTTCAAAAAAAGTTAATAGTTTTTGCAAATAGAATTAATAATATTTAAAAAATGCTCACAAGCTATCAAAAACACTCTCATTTTAACTTTTAGCTTGTAGATATTTAGGGCTTATTTAATCTAATAAAAAAAATAAAACACTCTAAATTATTTATGCACATAATTCTAAGTGATTATAATGAATTATAATTTTTTTCAAACACTCCACTTACCTCCCTATCTCCAAACTGCGATAAGAGTAGCTATAATCAAACTATGAATGAAAGCTAATAAGTTCTAACCCCAGTCGCAAAACATGCCATAAATTTGTTAGGAATTAATCTTTAAATATGGAGAATTAATAGAAAAACACAAAATTTCTGATTCGGTTCATAAGAATGACTAGGCACTTCCAAACCAAGAAATTTGTTTTTTCTTGTTACAGTTTTTTTTTTTTAAGGGATTTCTTGTTACAATTGTTATAATGAACATTTATACCTTGAACTCAAATACTCACTTGAATCTGTCAAAAAAAAAAAAAATCTCTCTTGAAAAGACCCAATTTTCTATTTTTCAAGGGTTGGGCTCTCAAAGTATCGTGGGCCGTTAAACTTTTCTAAATTCTCATCAAATGGAAAATTTTGTGTTCAGGCTCGAGCCCTTGGCAATGGGGTTCGGGCAATTCTGGTCAACCGACTTCTTGGCAGCAGGGTTCGTCAAACAGGAATGGTCAGGGTTCCAACTCCAGGGGCAACAATGGTGGAAATTCCTACCGTAATGGATCAGACACTTCCAATACTGGTGGACGTCGTCCTCCTCGTTGTCAGATATGCAGGGGTGAGCATTATGCTGATAAGCTCACAATTTCTTAATGCTCGTAATGCAGGTCACTCGGCCTAGTTGGCTCAGGCCTTTAATTCGCAATGCAATGTTTCGGACTCCACTCCGGATTGGTACTTGGACTCTGGAGCATCAGCGCATATGACCTCTCAACCGTCTGCCTTGGATAATCACGAGCCCTATACTGGGAAAGGTTCTGTAATTGTTGGTAATGGAGAGTCTTTACCTATTTCTCATATCGGTTCTAGCAATTTATCTTCTGATATTAAATTGTTGGATGTTTTGGTTGTTCCCCATATTACCAAAAAATCTTTTGTCTATCAGTAAACTGACTGCAGATTATCCTGTCGACGTTATATTCTCTGACAAGTTCTTTGCTATTCAGAATCGGGTTACAAAGAAAATACTGGCTCAGGGTAGATGTGACAGGGGCTTATACATACTTGATCGGGGTATTCCAGCATTGGTTGCAACAATTAAGACGAAGACTTTGAAGGCTAGTTTTGATTTGTGGCACTTGCGCCTGGGGCATGTCCCGTTTTCGATTATTTATTTACTGAATAATTAGGCCAGTTGTCAGTTACTTCTGTTTTACCGAATCCTCGTGTTTGTTCCTCTTGTCAATTGGCAAAGAGTAAGAGATTGTCGTTTGCTTTGAATGATAAACGTGTTTCTGCTGTGCTTGATTTAGTTCACTGTGATTTATGGGGTCCAGCTCCAATTTCTACGTCTGATGGTTTTCGTTATTATGTTGCTTTCGTGGATGATTTTTCTCGTTTTACTTGGATATACCCTCTGCATGCCAAATCAGATTTCTTTGATACTTTTGTCTATTTTTACACATTTGTTTCCAATCAATTCTCTCGTACTGTGAAGGTATTTCAAAGTGATGGTGGTACGGAATTTGTTAATTCAAGAGTTAATTCGTTTATGAGTCAACATGGAATTCATCATCGTTTATCATGTCCATACACACTTCAGCAGAATGGACATGCAGAAAGAAACCACCGTCATATTTCTAAGACTGGTCTATCAATGATGTTTCTTGCTCATGCTCCCGCTTCTCTCTAGTTAATGCATTTGCCACTGCTGTGTTTGTTATTAATAGGCTCCCGTCATCGGTTTTGAATGACACATCTCCTTTTGAACTCTTGGTAATGCGCCCAACTATGCAAACTTTAAGCCTTTTGGTTGTCAGGTTTTTTCATATCTTCGAGATTATGCACCTAATAAATTGGCACCACGAAGTTATCAGTGCATATTCCTCGGGTATAGCAGTCTCTATAAAGGTTTTCGTTGTTTCAATCCGGAGAACTCAAAGGTTTACACAACTCGCCATGCACAATTTGACGAGTTGCTATTCCCATTTTCTCAAGGCTCTTCATCTACTGCCACTGCTGCATATCTGGAATTATCTACTTTCTTGGAAAACACCGGCTGCTCTCTGCGTGTTCCGGGCACGCCTGTCCAACCCCAGCACTTGCAGCCTGCTCGCTCGTTGCCGCTTCCTGCTGATGAGCTGCCTTATCACGAACCGCTTGCTCCAGTGGTTCCCGACCCACCTACACAGCCGGCTCCACTGCCCGATCTGGTACCGGCTGCTCCTGCCCCCGTACAGCTTGAGCTCCCTGTTGCTCCCAGTCCCGTGCAGCCTATGCCAGCGGCTGCCCCGCCCACTGTTTTGACTCATCCAATGGTTACCCGGGGTCGGGCTGGGATTTTTAAGCCAAAATACCCGGTCAATCTTGCTGTCACTTCTTTGCTTTTGGTCCTCACTGCTCATTTGGAACCTCGTGGCTTCAAGTCCGCCGCAAAATCTCCCGAATGGTTAGCAGCCATGCAAAAATAAATAGATGCTCTTCGGTCTAACAATACATGGGATCTTGTGCCCCATCCTTCAGACACAAATATTGTTGGTTCTAAATGGGTGTTCCATACCAAATTCCATCCGATTATTCGAACTTAAGCGACATAAAACTCGACTTGTTGCACAAGGCTTTACTCAGATTCCGGTGCGATTTTCATCACACCTTTAACCTCATTGTCAAAGGCTCATCTTGTCCGTATTATTCTTGCACTAGTTGTTCATCGAAATTGGCTACTTTACCGCCTTTTGATGTCAAGAATGCATTTCTCAATGGCGTTTTGGATAAACCCGTGTTCCTCGAGCCCCGGGTTTTATTGATGCTAGATTTTCGGATCATGTTTGTCACCTTAAGAAAGCCCTGTATGGTCTTCGTCAAGCCCCTCTTGCCTGGTTTCAGCGATTCAGTTCCTTTCATTTGAGCTTGGGCTTTCTTCAGAGTCGATCCGATTCGTCTCTTTTCCAATTTCAAAAAGTTACCTCTATCACCTATCATCTTTTTATCGTAGATGATATAATTGACCAGGAGCGATTAATTAGTGCTCTTAGAAACTTCATTGATCGAACACATAAGGAGTTTGCGATCAATGATCTTGGTAAATCTAAACTACTTTTTGGGCCTTGAAGACTTATATATATACGTCGAATGTCTTATTTATCGGGCAAGCCAAATATTCCCACGACATCCTCACACGTGTCGACCTTCTCGACTCCAAGCCGGTCGACACCCCCTTAGCAAATGGGCGAGACCCTTGTTAGTCTGGGCCCTTGTTCAAGGATTTGACACTCTATAGATCTATTGTTGGGGGTCAAGATCTCACCATTACTCGACCCGGACCTTTCATATCTTTGTGAATCGGTCGGTCCAATTTCTTCATTCGCTCACGGATGATCATTTCTTGGTAGTCAACATATTCTCCAAAGATGTCAAAAGGAACGATTCATTTTTCCCTCTCCTATTCCAACCGTTCGGATATCTCGATTGTTGGGTATTCGGATCTTGTTGGGCTAGGTGCATTGAAACCCATCGTCTACATATGGCTACTCTATTTTTTCCGGGGGTAATCTCATGTTTTGGAGTGCCAAAAAGTAGCCAATTGTTGCTCGTTCTAGTTGTGAGTCCGAGTATCCGCCATATGGTCAATGCCGCAATCGAAGTTAATATGGATTACTAATTTCTTTGCGATGAACTATTGGGATTATCTTTGGAAAGTATGTTTTTTACTTTGTATAAATCGACTAATTGAATTTGAGACTTATTCTTGAAATAAATTATTTATCATCGATGCTTTCAATATGATTGAATGTTACATATATTCTTCGCATAATTTGTTCATTAAATAGACGTGTTACATTGTAGTTAATTTAGTGATACCAAGATCACAGAAGATTAAATTAACAGTTCCTTGTAACTAAAAGTACACCATTCACGACCTAGATGGAAATGAACAATCCATCGTGAAAGGTTGTAGTGTAAGGCTCGGATTGGTTTATCTTGACCAAGAGATTACACTAGTGCATGAGTGATGCATTGAAGAGGACCTACAGGAGGATAAATTCTTCCGAACTGAACTAGGAAGAATTAGACCTCAGTGGTTAGTTATTTCTTAATCTTCGTCCCTTAAATAGGATTGCGTGTGGTTAGTAACTATTGCTTTGACTTATTAAGGGAAGAGAATTAGTGAGATTCAATACCCTATATCTTGGGCAATATTATTGGTC
Source organism: Stenogyne calaminthoides (assembly GCA_037126765.1). Classification (NCBI taxonomy): domain Eukaryota; kingdom Viridiplantae; phylum Streptophyta; class Magnoliopsida; order Lamiales; family Lamiaceae; genus Stenogyne; species Stenogyne calaminthoides. The sequence continues at coordinate 3,044,668 of JBBCBC010000044.1, forward strand.
ACATGCGATTGCTAAGATTTAATCTGAGAGAATCGTGTGCAAATACGCTTTGTTCGACGGCCCTCTTGGGAGTTTCATAAGTTTTATCATACTAAATCTTGCAAGTGGAACTAGTTTCGGTATGAATAATAATGTTGAACCGTTCCTTTACCAATGATAAAAGATATTAATTAATGGAAAGCTATTTCAGTGGCTTGAATTAATTAATGGGCTAGATAATCTTAAACACGGAAAATAATAACCGGGAGCCATATTAACTGTAATATGGGTTAAGATGGATAGTGCAATATTAATTATGTAGTGGGATTAATTAATATTTATGGGCTTGAATAATATTGTGGCTCAATATTGATAATTCAAGGTCCATTGGAAGGTCCAATCTTAATTCTCCTAAAGGCCCCCCAAGTAGCCCAAGATAAAGTCCAATAACTGAAAAAGGTGTTTAAAAATAAAATAAATTTGTTGCCTATTTTTCCTTGTAATTTTCGAAATTTATGGAATGAAGATATGTATTCTTGGAATACAAGATTATCTCATTAAATTCAAGAAATCTCCCACTTGGTTATTCATAATGGATATTTCGAAATTTTGAAAATATAAAGAGCAAGAAAGATTTTCTTGATTTTCTTGAAAAAGATATTATGGAAGATATGTATTTCTTGAAATACAAGAATATCTCATATATTCAAGAAGATCCAAATCTTGGAATCTTGGACCCAATATTTTCGAAAATTCCATAATGTGATGGGGTGGGTTTTTTGTGGAATATTTTAATTATGGGGAAAATAATATAGGAGATATATTCAAGATTTCTTGGAGATCAAAAAAAGATTTTCCCACATTGTTTTTCTTCCCAAATTTTCGCCCAACACCCATCTATAAATAGGGGATGATTCTTTCATTCCCAAGTACAATTCCATGTGCTGAAAAAATTAGTAAATCCACAATGGTGGTGCAACATAATTTATTTTCCTTTTGTTAATTGTTCGCAAGCGTCCTACCACCGGATAGTCGAGCAAGGATTAAGGGAATACTTGGGAAGTTCTTTTGGTGTGTCTAATAAACAAAGCCATTGCCGTCCCAAGAGGTATGTTCACGTAAACTCGTAGAATTTCTGCATGCGTAGGATTTAAGTGAATTGATTATATGCATGATTTGTTGTTGGATTATTATTTGAATTAATATAGGATTAATTCATGCTAGTAATAATTATAAGAATTAAATTTGTATTTAAATATTCATCCTGAATAGATCTGTGCAACTCATTCCCCAACAACTGGTATCAGAGCCTCAATTTCGGGCTCTGAATTTTAAATTGTAATTTAATTCGCTGTCATTAAATTTGAAATTGGATAATAGAATTGCTAGTTCTTTTTTGCAGGTATCCAATTGTCATGGAATTTAATGTGTTTAATTTATGCATGCATATAAATTGTGGTTTTTAATTCGATTCGTTCGGATTCGTTTTGCCTCGTGAGAAAATTCACGAGTAATTTATTTGATTTGATCAATGTAATAGACTAGTCTGGATCTAGGTTTATTTATTTTTTGTAAATAAATTGTAACCGGATCGAAAACGAAGACGGAGACGAAGAATTAAAGGATAAAATCCGAATCGGGCGTGGCGGCGGCGTCTTGTTAAACATGCCAAGGAGGCACGCGGCGCGACTTGGGACGGCTGCAAGCACGCACGGGCGCGGGGCGAGGCCGAGGCCGAGTCTTGATGAGATTAAAGGCTACAAGACGTCGTATGGGCGATAGGCGCACGAGGCGCAGGCAATTTGGCCGGGCGGACGGAGGCGGAAGCACGCGAAGTTTCGTCTTAGGCGAGGCGACGCGCTGGTGGCTTTGCCGAAGTTCCACGGGCGAAATTTTGGCTTGTATGAGTCTTGGTCTGTAGCGTTACTGTCTTCCCGAGCCTCGCCGAGGTCGCTGAAGCGGCGTGGGCGGCGCTTGCGTTAAGGGTGCGGTTGCTGTTCGGCAGGCGGGTTGCCGGATCGGGCAGCCAAGATGCATCCATTGTGAGCTACTTGGCGTGGCATTTCGAGACGAGTTCTTTTTGAGACGATCAGTGGGGAGAAATTCAAGACGACGTTTCTTCAAAATCAAGCCAAGAAAAAATCAAACCATGATGATTGGATAATTTGTGCCCAATATGTTTATTTTTCCGTTTTGCTTGATTTATTATTGGTTATCTTATGCTTTATTTAATTTGTTTAAATGTTTTGCATGAGAGTTGCCCAATGAAAAATCTCTTTATCAAAATTACTAAGTATGTTTAAATAATTAATTGACAATTTTATTTGGGATAATAAAATTGAATTAATTTTGACCTCCATGATTTATTTATTTGTGAATTCTTTTGGAGAAATTCCCCACACGGGACGGTCAAAAGTTAGCTTTCACATGAATGAATTCCAAATGGATGATTATGGATTATTACTAGTGGCGACGATGACCCCCACGAGGCTCGTTCAAAGCGACATAATAATCTCAGATTTAATCATGGTTATTACTTAGGTATAAAATTGATATGCATATACTTCCCCGAAGTCCCTGTCAATTTTATATTGGTCAAGTGGAAGCCAACTATTAATCTAGATATTAAAGGTTTGTAACTGTTCTTGTTTGTAACCTGCTTAAATGTGTTTAAATAATGACCCACCCCACGTGGCTTATTTAAACTGTTTTGAGATGTTGGCTGATGCATGTTCATATTTTTTTGAGATATTAATATGATGCATGTGATCGAACCTTGTGATATATTTATGCTTATGCATATTATTATTTATTTCAGTTCAGCATGTCGTTACCTTTTAATCCACTATTAATATACTTAAAGTCAATACAATATGTATGGAAACTATATTGATTAGAAACGAAAAATTAAAAATTGTCCTAACTACACAAAAGCACAAGTGGATTCTTGACACACCAAAATCAGACGAGCCAACTAACGAGTCAAAAATACGAGACTCGTCAGATCACCTTGCGAGAGATGTCGTCGCTGAAAATGGTGGAGGACAAACCCGTAAGGGATTACGTCCTCAAAATTGATGGCCCATCTGAACAAACTTGAGGTTCTGAGTATAGATTATAATCTGGAGACTCAGATGAATTTGGTATTTCCTCTGCCCAAAAGTTTCGAGAAATTTTTGCCGCCACCGATTTGTTGCAAGCTTTTGGTCACTGCAGAGATGTTGATAGGGCACCAAACTCAAGCTTTGATGGTAAGTGGTTCGTCTTCATCTTCTAGGCCAAGGGATGACAAGAAGAAGAAGGTGACCAAAGGCCATAAGCAATCAGACTCAACTGTTGCCAAGGGCAATGATAGGATGACGAATGCTGGTGGTGTCAAGGAAAATCCAAAGAGGAAGTGCTTAAGCTGCGGTGAAAGAGGACAATGGAGGTTTGCTGTTCCAAACCCCAAAAGGGATGGAAAGAAAAGGTAATTCTCACGCACTAGTTGTTGAAACTTGTTTAACGGGCCAGATACTTCTCATTCGTGGGTGGTTGATACGAGATCCACTAATCATGTTTGCTTCACGGGTTCAAACCGATCCAAGAACTTAGTGGCGATGAGATCCTCATCACTTTGGGCTATGCTTCTAGAGTGGGCGGTGAAGCGATGGGAGAAGTGCATTGACCTTTTGAAGACAGAGTTCTAATTTTAAGAGATGTTCTTTATGTTCCCGGTTTTTAGAAAGAATTCACTTTCGGTTTCTAAAATTTCATTTAATAGATTTAGTTTCTTCTAATAAGAATGAAATCATTTCTTGAAATGATGAGTGTATCTGATACAGGACATTGATGGAAAATCTCTATATACTGGTCTTGCGTGCACACCACTCACGAAATGCATCCTATAACACATCAACTATTTCTAGAAAAGAAAAACGTTCATCAGACGTGAACGAGACACTTCTATGGGATCTAAGATTGAGTCATATAAATCCAAAGAGGATCCAAAGGTTGGTGAAAGATGGTTCACTGGAGTTTCTCCAAGTTGAACCAATTCCAACCTGCGAATCATGTTTGGAGGGTAAAATGACCAAGAGGGCATTTGGAGCAAAGGGAAATAGAGCCAAAGAAGTGTTAGAGATCGTTCATACATATGTATGTGGTCCAATGTCAACCAAAGCAAGAGGAGGTTATGAGTATTTTGTCACTTTTATTGATGCTTACTCAAGGTACGGTTATATTTTCCTTATGAAGCATAAATCTGAGACCTTTGACAAATTCAAAGAATTTAAGGCTCAAGCAGAGAATCATAGGGAAAAACGTATCAAGTCTCTACGATCCAATCGTGGAGGCGAATACCTCAGCGATGAGTTTTTGAACTACTTGTCTGATGAAGGGATTGCATCCCAGCTAACTGCACCCGGAACCCCTCAACAAAACGGGGTTGCAGAGCGAAGAATCAGAACTCTTTTGGAAATGGTTAGATCTATGATGAGTTATGAGGATCTTCCCAAGTCGTTCTAGGGTCATGCCTTGGAAACAGCAACCTACATTATGAACTTGGTGCCATCCAAATCGGTTCCCAAAACTCCCAAAGAATTGTGGACCGGGCGCAAACCTAGTTTGAGACACATGAGGATTTGGGGGTGTCCGACCTACGTGTTGGACAAGGAAGCCGGAAAATTAGATCCTCGATCAGAATTAAGGTTGTTTGTGGGATACCCCGAGGGAACCAAAGGGTGTATGTTCTATGGTCCCGAAGATCAAAAGGTGGTAATAAGCACCCACTTTAGATTTTTGGAAGAAGACTATATGAACGAAAGAAGACCCAAAAGTGAGATTACCTTAAGTGAGCTAAGGGGGCTAGCCTCAATGCCAATTGTACAAGATGACATACCAAACGACACACTTACAAAACCGGAACCTCGTCGTAGTGGGAGGGTTGTGAAACAGCCCGAGAGATTCATGGGAATAGGAGAGTCCTCGGACTTGATTCCCGGACAAGACGAATCAGACCCATGGACATATGACGAGGCAATCCAAGACAAGGATGCAGATTCTTGGCAAACAGCAATGAAAGCCGAAATGAGTTCTATGTTTCATAACAGAGTGTGAGAGCTAGTCGAACCACTTAATGGGGTCAAACCCATTGGTTGCAAGTGGGTGTATAAGAGAAAAAGAGGACCGGACGGGAAGGTGGAAACCTTTAAGGCAAGACTCGTGGCGAAAGGTTATACTCAGAAAGAAGGGATCGACTATGAGGAAATCTTTTCACCTGTAGCAATGCTTAAGTCCATCGGGATTCTCTTGTCGATAGCTGCGCATCTCATTTTTGAAATCTGGCAAATGGATGTCAAGACAGCTTTCCTTAATGGAAGTCTTGATGAGGAAATCTATATGCAACAACCCCAATGCTTCATTGAAAAGGGCCAAGAACACCTTGTTTGTAAGCTCATGAAGTCCATTTACGGACTCAAACAGGCATCCAGAGCTTGGAACCAATGTTTTGATCATGTTATAAAGTCTTACGGGTTTGATCAAAACAAGTTTGAGAGTTGTGTGTATAAAAAGCGTGTCGGAACTGCATTGGTATTCTTAGTACTGTACGTAGATGACATTCTGCTCATCGGAAACGATGTAAAGGTGTTATCAGGCGTAAGGTCATGGCTTTCAAAACAGTTTGATATGAAGGACTTAGGGGAAGCCGGGCACATCCTTGGGATCAAGATCACTCGAGATCGCAAGAAAAGGATGATAGTCTTATCGCAAGCTTCATACATAGACACTGTCTTGAAACGATTCAACATGCAGGATTCCAAGAAAGGCTTCGTACCTTTCATGCATGGAATCCATCTATCTAAGAAAATGTGCCCTAAGACACAAAATGAGATAGATGACATGAGAGACATTCCTTATGCTTCGGCTATCGGAAGCCTTATGTATGCAATGTTGTGTACGAGACAGGATATCTGCTTTGCCGTTGGCATGGTGGCAAGATATCAGAGTAACCCGGGGAAGGAACATTGGACAGTAGTTAAAAACATTCTGAAGTATCTGAAAAGAACTCGAGATAGTATGTTGATTTATCAGTCAGATAGTCTAATCCCCATCAGCTACACGGACTCAGATTTCCAATCAGACTTAGAATCCAGAAACTATCTACCTCAGTTAGTGTGCTTTCATTTGGGAAGTGTAGCCATGAAATGGACGAGTGTGAAGCAGAAATGCATCACTGACTCAACCATGGAAGCCGGATAAGTAGCTGCTTGTGAAGCAATGAAAGAACCAGTTTGGCTCTAGACCTTCTTAGTGGACTTGGATGAAGTTCCGAATTTGTCTGGCAATATTTGCTAGAGGCAGTTGCAAATTCAAGGGAACCAAGAGTCCACGAGTCAAACAAGCACACTGAAGGAAAGACATCTTATACGAGAAATCGTTAAGAGAGGAGATATAGAGGTGACAAAGATCGCGTCGGAAGACAACCTAGCTGATCCATTCACAAAGGGTCTGCCTCTGAATACATTTGAGAGACATGTGAAAGGAATGGGTGTCAAGACCGTTGACAATCTGCTTTGAGTATAAGTGGGAGACATTATTAGGTTCGTGTAGATGGCATTTGTTGTCATGTACTACACGAGACATGCTGATGTATACTTAAAAGCAGACTTTGAGTATAAGTGGGAGATTATTGGGATTATACTGGAAAGTATGCTTTTACTTTGTATAATCAGACTAACTGAATTTCAGACTTATTTACTAAAATAAATTGTTTATCACTGATGCTTTAAATATGATTGAATGTTACATATATTTACTGCATAACTGTTCATTAAATAGTACGTGTTACATTGTAGTTAATTTAGTGATACCAAGATCACAGAAGATTAAATTAACAGTTCCTTGTAACTAAAAGTACACCATTCACGACCTAGATGGAAATGAACAATCCATCATGAAAGGTTGTAGTGTAAGACTCAGATTAATTTGTCTTGACCAAGAGATTACACTAGTGCATGACTGATGCATTGAAGAGGACCTACAGGAGGATAAATTCTTCAGAACTGAACTAGGAAGAATTAGACCTCAGTGGTTAGTTATTTCTTAATCTTCGTCCCTTAAATAGAATTGCGTGTGGTTAGTAACTATTGCTTTGACTTATTAAGGGAAGAGAATTAGTGATATTCAATACCCTATATCTTGGGCAATATTATTGGTCACATGTGATTGCTAAGATTTAATACGGAGAATCGTGTGCAAGTACGCTTGTTTGATTTGCCCTCTTAGGAGGTTCATAAGTTTTATCATACTAAATCTTGCAAGTGGAACTAGTTTCCGGTATGAATAATAATGTTGAACCGTTCCTTTACCAAGGATAAAAGATATTAATTATGGAAAGCTATTTCAGTGGCTTGAATTAATTAATGGGCTAGATAATCTTAAACACGAGAAATAATAACCGGGAGCCATATTAACTGTAATATGGGTTAAGATGGATAGTGCAATATTAATTTTGTAGTGAGATTAATTAATATTTATGGGCTTGAATAATATTGTGGCTCAATATTGATAATTCAAGGTCCATTGGAAGGTCAAATCTTAATTCTCCTAAAGGCCCCCAAGTAGCCCAAGATAAAGTTCAATAACTGAAAAAAGTGTTTAAAAATAAAATAAATTTGTTGCCTATTTTTCCTTGTAATTTTCGAAATTTATGGAATGAAGATATGTATTCTTGGAATACAAGATTATCTCATTAAATTCAAGAAATCTCCCACTTGGTTATTCATAATGGATATTTCGAAATTTTGAAAATATAAAGAGCAAGAAAGATTTTCTTGATTTTCTTGAAAAAGATATTATGGAAGATATGTATTTCTTGAAATACAAGAATATCTCATATATTCAAGAAGATCCAAATCTTGGAATCTTGGACCCAATATTTTCGAAAATTCCATAATGTGATGGGGTGGGTTTTTTGTGGAATATTTTAATTATGGGGAAAATAATATAGGAGATATATTCAAGATTTCTTGGAGATCAAAAAAAGATTTTCCCACATTGTTTTTCTTCCCAAATTTTCGCCCAACACCCATCTATAAATAGGGGATGATTCTTTCATTCCCAAGTACAATTCCATGTGCTGAAAAAATTAGTAAATCCACAATGGTGGTGCAACATAATTTATTTTCCTTTTGTTAATTGTTCGCAAGCGTCCTACCACCGGATAGTCGAGCAAGGATTAAGGGAATACTTGGGAAGTTCTTTTGGTGTGTCTAATAAACAAAGCCATTGCCGTCCCAAGAGGTATGTTCACGTAAACTCGTAGAATTTCCGCATGCGTAGGATTTAAGTGAATTGATTATATGCATGATTTGTTGTTGGATTATTATTTGAATTAATATAGGATTAATTCATGCTAGTAATAATTATAAAATTAAATTTGTATTTAAATATTCATCCTGAATAGATATCAATGCAACTCATTCCCCAACAACCGGTATCGAGCCTCGTTTAAGACTCTCAATTTTAAATTGTAATTTAATTATTTGTCATTAAATTTGAAATTGGATAATAGAATTGCTAGTTCTTTTTGCGGTATCCAATTGTCATGGAATTTAATGTGTTTAATTTATGCATGCATATAAATTGTGGTTTTTAATTGATTAGATTCGGATTCGTTTTGCCTCGTGAGAAAATTCACGAGTAATTTATTTGATTTGATCAATGTAATAGACTAGTCTGGATCTAGGTTTATTTATTTTTGTAAATAAATTATAACCGGAGGAAAAACGAAGACGGAGATGAAGAATTAAAGGATAAAATCGTAAGCAAGGGGTAGGCGGCGTCGTCCTTAAACATGCCAAGGGAGGCACGCACGACGCGACGCGACGCGACGCAAGCACGCGACGGCGGGGCGCAGGCCGAGGGCGAGTCTTGATGAGGATTAGGGCAGCGCGCAGACGGCGGGATGCCAAGGCCAATTTGACAAGGCGCGGCGGCCTTGGTGACAAGGGTCTTGAGCATCGTGCTTGTGAGGGGCAGGTTAACCTTTACCGAGTTCCTGAAGTTCCACGGGCGAGGCGAGGTCATGAAATGCGTACGGATCTTGTAGCGTTACTCTTAGAAACTCGCTTTTGTCGGCTGAGGCGATACCTGAATGGCTGGCGATGAGGTGCGGTTGCTTTCAACGAGGGCGGCCAGGCGGATCTTGGCGTGCATCCATTCTGAGCTACTGGCGTGGCATTTCGAGACAAAGTTCTTTTTGAGACGATCGAGTGGGAGAAATTCAAGACGGCGTTTCTTCAAAATCAAGCCAAGAAAAATCAAACCATGACAATTGGATAATTTGTGCCCAATATGTTTATTTTTCCGTTTGGCTTGATTTATTATTGTGTTATCTTATGCTTTATTTAATTTGTTTAAATGTTTTGCATGAGAGTTGCCCAATGAAAAATCTCACCGTCAAAATTACTAAGTATGTTTAAATAATTAATTGACAATTTTATTTCGGATAATAAAATTGAATTAATTTTGACCTCCATGATTTATTTATTTGTGAATTCTTTTGGAGAAATTCCCCACACGGGACGGTCAAAAGTTAGCTTTCACATGAATGAATTCCAAATGGATGATTATGGATTATTACTAGTGGCGACGATGACCCTCCCCACGAGGCTCGTTCAAAGCGAAATAATAATCCTGTATTTAATCATGGTTATTACTTAGGTATAAAATTGATATGCATATACTTCCCCGAAGTCCCTGTCAATTTTATATTGGTCAAGTGGAAGCCAACTATTAATCTAGATATTAAAGGTTTGTAACTGTTCTTGTTTGTAACCTGCTTAAATGTGTTTAAATAATGACCCACCCCACGTGGCTTATTTAAACTGTTTTGAGATGTTGGCTGATGCATGTTCATATTTTTTTGAGATATTAATATGATGCATGTGATCGAACCTTGTGATATATTTATGCTTATGCATATTATTATTTATTTCAGTTCAGCATGTCGTTACCTTTTAATCCACTATTAATATACTTAAAGTCAATACAATATGTATGGAAACTATATTGATTAGAAACGAAAAATTAAAATTGTCCTAACTGCACAAAAGCACAAGTGGATTCTTGACACACCAAAATCAGACGAGCCAACTAACGAGTCAAAAATACGAGACTCGTCAGATCACCTTGCGAGAGATGTCGTCGCTGAAAATGGTGGAGGACAAACCCGTAAGGGATTACGTCCTCAAAATTGATGGCCCATCTGAACAAACTTGAGGTTCTGAGTATAGATTATAATCTGGAGACTCAGATGAATTTGGTATTTCACTCTCTGCCCAAAAGTTTCTGAGAAATTTTGCCTCGCTAGCTGATTTGTTGCAAGCTTTTGGTCACTGCAGAGATGTTGATAGGGCACCAAACTCAAGCTTTGATGGTAAGTGGTTCGTCTTCATCTTCTAGGCCAAGGGATGACAAGAAGAAGAAGGTGACCAAAGGCCATAAGCAATCAGACTCAACTGTTGCCAAGGGCAATGATAGGATGACGAATGCTGGTGGTGTCAAGGAAAATCCAAAGAGGAAGTGCTTAAGCTGCGGTGAAAGAGGACAATGGAGGTTTGCCTGTTCCAACCCCAAAAGGGACGGAAAGAAAGGTAATTCTCACGCACTAGTTGTTGAAACTTGTTTAATCACAGATACTTCTCATTCGTGGGTGGTTGATACTGAGATCCACTAATCATGTTTGCTTCACGGGTTCAAACCGATCAAGCAACTTAGTGGCAAAGTGAGATCCTCATCACCTTTGGGCTATGCCATAGAGAGTGGCGGTGAAGCAAATGGGAGAAGTGCACCAGCCTTTTGAAGACAGAGTTCTAATTTTAAGAGATGTTCTTTATGTTCCCAGTTTTAGAAAGAATTCACTTTAAGTTTCTAAAATTCTGTTAATAGACACTTAGTTTCTTCTAATAAGAATGAAATCATTTCTTGAAATGATGAGTGTATCCATTGGAGGACATTGATGGAAAATCTCTATACAATTAATCAGGCACACCACTCAATTTAAATGCATCCTATAACACATCAACTATTTCCTAGAAAAGAAAACGTTCATCGACGCGTGAACGGAGACACTTCTATGGGATCTAAGATTGGGTCATATAAATCAAAGAGGATCCAAAGGTTGGTGAAAGATGGTTCACTTTGGAGTTTCTCCAAGTTGAACCAATTCCAACCTGCGAATCATGTTTGGAGGGTAAAAAATGACAAGAGGGCATTTGGAGCCAAGGGAAATAGAGCCAAAGAAGTGTTAGAGATCGTTCATACAGATGTATGTGGTCCAATGTCAACCAAAGCAAGAGGAGGTTATGAGTATTTTGTCACTTTTATTGATGCTTACTCAAGGTACGGTTATATTTTCCTTATGAAGCATAAATCTGAGACCTTTGACAAATTCAAAGAATTTAAGGCTCAAGCAGAGAATCATAGGGAAAAACGTATCAAGTCTCTACGATCCGATCGTGGAGGCGAATACCTCAGCGATGAGTTTTTGAACTACTTGTTCGATGAAGGATTGCATCCAGCCTAATCGCACCCTTTAACCCCTCAACAAAACGGGGTTGCAGAGCGAAGAAACAGAACTCTTTTGGAAATGGTTAGATCTATGATGAGTTATGCGGATCTTCCCAAGTTGTTCTAGGGTCATGCCTTGAAAACAACAACCTACATTATGAACTTGGTGCCATCCAAATCGGTTCCCAAAACTCCCAAAGAATTGTGGACCGGGCGCAAACCTAGTTTGAGACACATGAGGATTTGGGGGTGTCCGACCTACATGTTGGACAAGGAAGCCGGAAAATTGGATCCTCGATCAGAATTAAGGTTGTTTGTGGGATACCCCAGGGAACAAAAAGGGTGTATGTTCTATGGTCCGAAAGATCAAAAAGGTGGTAATAAGCACCCACTTTAGATTTTTGGAAGAAGACTATATGAACGAAAGAAGACCCAGAAGTGAGATTACCTTAAGTGAGCTAAGGAGGCTAGCCTCAATGCCAATTGTACAAGATGACATACCAAACGACACACTTACAAAACCGGAACCTCGTCGTAGTGGGAGGGTTGTGAAAGCCGAGAGAGATTCATGGGAATAGGAGAGTCCCCGGACTTGATTCCGGACAAGACTTAATCGAGACCCATGGACATATGACGAGGCAATCCAAGACAAGGATGCAGATTCTTGGCAAACAGCAATGAAAGCCGAAATGAGTTCTATGTTTCATAACAGAGTGTGAGAGCTAGTCGAACCACTTAATGGGGTCAAACCCATTGGTTGCAAGTGGGTGTATAAGAGAAAAGAGGACCTAGGACGGGAAGGTGGAAACCTTTTAAGGCAAGACTGGTAAGTAAAGGTTATACTCGAGAAAGAAAGGGATCGACTATGAGGAAATCTTTTCACCAGAAGAATGCTTAAGTCCATCAGGGATTCTCTTGTCGATAGTCAACAAGATCTCATTTTTGAAATCTGGCAAATGGATGTCAAGATGCCTTTCCTTAACTGGAAGTCTTGATGAGGAAATCTATATGCAACAACCCCAATGCTTCATTGAAAAGGGCCAAGAACACCTTGTTTGTAAGCTCATGAAGTCCATTTCTCGACTCAAACAGCATCCGAGCTTGGAACCAATGTTTTGATCATGTTATAAAGTCTTACGGGTTTGATCAAAACAAGTTTGAGAGTCAGGTGTATAAAAGCGTGTTTGAATCGTGCATTGGTATTCTTAAGATCGCACGTAGATGACATTACGCTCATCGGAAAGCGATGTAAAGGTGTTATTAGCGTAAGGGCATGGCTTTCAAAACAGTTTGATATGAAGGACTTAGGGGAAGCCGGGCACATCCTTGGGATCAAGATCACTCGAGATCGCAAGAAAAGGATGATAGTCTTATCGCAAGCTTCATACATAGACATTGTCTTGAAACGATTCAACATGCAGGATTCCAAGAAAGGCTTCGTACCTTTCAGGCATGGAATCCATCTATCTAAGAAAATGTGCCCTAAGACACAAAATGAGATAGATGACATGAGAGACATTCCTTATGCTTCGGCTATCGGAAGCCTTATGTATGCAATGTTGTGTACGAGACAGGATATCTGCTTTGCCGTTTGCATGGTGGCAAGATATCAGAGTAACCCGGGGAAGGAACATTGGACAGCAGTTAAAAACATTCTGAAGTATCTGAAAAGAACTCGAGATAGTATGTTGATTTATCAGTCAGATAGTCTAATCCCCATCAGCTACACGGACTCGGATTTCCAATCAGACTTAGAATCCAGAAACTATCTACCTCAGTTAGTGTGCTTTCATTTGGGAAGTGTAGCCATGAAATGGACGAGTGTGAAGCAGAAATGCATCACTGACTCAACCATGGAAGCCGGATAAGTAGCTGCTTGTGAAGCAGTGAAAGAACCAGTTTGGCTCTAGACCTTCTTAGTGGACTTGGATGAAGTTCCAAATTTGTCTGGCAATATTTGCTAGAGGCAGTTGCAAATTCAAGGGAACCAAGAGTCCACGAGTCAAACAAGCACACTGAAGGAAAGACATCTTATACGAGAAATCGTTAAGAGAGAAGATATAGAGGTGGCAAAGATCGCGTCGGAAGACAACCTAGCTGATCCATTCACAAAGGGTCTGCCTCTGAATACATTTGAGAGACATGTGAAAGGAATGGGTGTCAAGACCGTTGACAATCTGCTTTGAGTATAAGTGGGAGACATTATTACTTTCGTGTAGATGGCTTTAGTTGTCATGTACTACACGAGACATGCTGATGTATACTTAAAAGCAGACTTTGAGTATAAGTGGGAGATTATTGGGATTATACTGGAAAGTATGCTTTTACTTTGTATAATCAGACTAACTGAATTTCAGACTTATTTACTGAAATAAATTGTTTATCACTGATGCTTTAAATATGATTGAATGTTACATATATTTACTGCATAACTGTTCATTAAATAGTACGTGTTACATTGTAGTTAATTTAGTGATACCAAGATCACAGAAGATTAAATTAACAGTTCCTTGTAACTAAAAGTACACCATTCACGACCTAGATGGAAATGAACAATCCATCATGAAAGGTTGTAGTGTAAGACTCAGATTGATTTGTCTTGACCAAGAGATTACACTAGTGCATGACTGATGCATTGAAGAGGACCTACAGGAGGATAAATTCTTCAGAACTGAACTAGGAAGAATTAGACCTCAGTGGTTAGTTATTTCTTAATCCTTCCTCCTTAGTTGCAACATCATTTGGTGGTGTGAGATTAATGTCTGTGACAAAATTCTTCAATGAGAATAAGTGTAGGGTTATTATGGTGGTTAATGAGAACAAAAAATGATCAATATGACACTACTTCCCATCCTAAACAAGATTTGATTAACTATGTCCCCTCCTATAATCGTTTCTCCTCAATCATTCCCCCAAGCCACAACTAACAACCCTCATTTTTTGCTGAATTAGAGCACAACACTAATGATGTAACCACCGTATCCGGGGGCATAGAGGGAAAAGATATTTGCATTCTCATTCCCATCGAAGAATTTGAGCCAAGCGCCACCTCATATTCCACGATCTAAGTATATGGTGCTATATTGTCTTCCAGAAAAATGCATATCCAACATGGAGCATAAAAACTTTACAGAATGAAATTTCAGATTATTAATTTTCAAAAAACTCATCTACCTTGTTAGGATGACTTGTACAGCTGCTGCTAATTAGCTCCCTATCTCCACCTCTCTCTGTCTAACCAGATAGAAACATGAATGAGAGCGTGAAGTTATCATCCAAACTGTAACAGAAGAAGCATGACAATCTTTAAACCAATGAAATCTATTTCTAGATTCACAATTACGGACAAGAGCTTACAAGAAGCATGGAAATCTTCACAAATGCAGAGGTTCTTTATCGTTTCTCCAGGAGGCATGTTAATGAGACCAAAAATAAGTGCTAGTTTCTCTCTATGCCGAAACAAGAACTACTCCATATCTAGCAGAACAACATTGGTGTTCTGTTACATATTCTTTCAGCCTCATACGTTACTTAATAGTAATAACCAGTCCCACATTTTAAATATCTTATCCGACTGAAGATGACCTTTGGTTTCCCTCACTGAACAAAACCTGCAATCATAGACGTCCATGACTTCAAGTTCCTATTAGGCATTTGTAGAAACAACATTGTGTACGCTGAATCAATATATTACCCCTAGATGTGTGATCATTGTATTCCAAGTATCAACATCGAACAGTTGAACTGCATTGCTTATCTTCCCATGGGAAAGATCCATCAATCGCACACATGCGGCCTTGGAGTGCTAACTTAAAATTTACTTGGGTGCTAAATGTAAATAATAAATTTAAAATAATTGTATTTTGCACTCTAATAGTTTATTATTTGCTACTAAACGGCCGTAAAAAGGTCAATTTCATTCTTTTTACATGGCTTAAAAGTTAAAACTCCTATCAAATATGACAACTTGTAGTATATGACTCGTGAAACTGTTGGGCTCCTACATTTTAAAGGAAAATATGACTGGAATATATAATTGGAGTATCGACTCATCTCATTTATTAACACTTCTCATACTAAGGCCATTTCAAGATTGCAGCAAATTAGAAAAACGGGAAATTGCATCATTAATGTGATAGGAGAAAGGGTCCATAGATAGATATCACAGGACTGAATTAAAATGCTCATCCTGAATTTGAAATATGCTCGAAAGAATTGACCGAAAGCACACTAATTTTCCACATAAATAATGAAATTTTACATTTCATGTCAACTTAACTGGGAGACTTTTTAGCTAATTGAATTTTGATGACAAAATTGATTCATCTGTTTAATGCGATCTTTTTATTTCTTTGTAATTTCTAACTAGAAGAAAGTCCTAGAACAATGATAGACCTGACAAACATAAACATCAATCCATGAAGGATTTATACAAGATAATGCACGCTACTAGCTAGAATACATAACTATGTTTCCTTTTGATTTATGATCCTATAAATGTATCCACCCTGCTATTTGTTCCCCTCGATAGAAACTTCATACAAATGGGAGGCTTAACACCAACTAGAGCTAGTATACAACTAGGCAACGTCCATATCCCGTCCCCACATATCAAACCCGATGCAACAGCTGGTCCAAGCGCGTCCGCTTTAGCCTTATCCATCTTCTGCCAGATATAAAGCACGACGCTTCCAACACACATGTCGATAGCAAAGTATGGTCCTAAATAAAACGGGATTGCCATCGCCATTGGGACGGGTATAAACCAGGACCTTTTCTGCCACAACATAATCTCTTATCGCGTTGATAAGAATAGCTGCTGCAAAGAAGGCATAACATAGTTTCAGACAGTTATCTGGGAGAGCTGAGAGCCCTTCGACGCCTAATTTAGCCATGTTGTAGTAGATTGTCGCGAAGGCGCAGGATAAGCGCTTTTTGGGGAGCCCCAGATCGGGAAAAGCTTTGTAGAAGATCCAGAAAACGCAGGGGGAAATTACGCACCCCATTGCTGTCCCGATTACTTGGCTGATGAACATCGAACGAGGGGAAGTTAGAGTTAAGTATCCTGTTTTGAAGTCCTGCATGAGGTCTGAGGCTGTTGAGACAATGTTCTTCATTACACCACATGCTGCTAATCCAACTAGGATTCCTCCATGGGAGGCGCCGCCCAAGCTCCGATAGTGAAGATGGCGAGCTTGCCGTATGTTGATGCTAGGGACCAGTCCGTGAGGCCACAGCCAAATGCGCTGCAGAAGCCGAGGACAGGGGCAAAGATGTACATTACTATGATATGGTACCATTTGAGTTGGACGTTGAAGATGTAGGGGAGTGTTACGGTTGAGATTGCTGCTGTGGTGACGTACCCTCCGATGGCTTAACCATGTTGGTATTTGATCCTTAGGAAGAGCTGCTGCATTTGGCGTTGGTCGTCGTAACTCTGGGATTTATCAGGAGAAGAGGTCTCTGTGACTGGGATTTGCATGTTGGCTCTTCGCTCGTGGAGTTTAACAAATAAGCCGGCTACTGTTCGGATTCGCACCTTGAAGAAGTTGTATAGGCCATCGCCAAGAATCGCTATGATGCCGATGAATACCTGAGGTTGATTTTAGCATGAATCTTGTTTCAGAATCAAACATGAAAACTGTCTCCTTTTATTTTTTAGATGGTATTAGTTATTTTACTAAAAGGTATTACTTGTTTTGACTGAACAGTATTAGTTGTGCATAAGAGTACCTTGTAACCTTGAAGGCCTTGTAAACTGTGTTCAGGAATATCAGCAGGAAACCAATCACCCTTTCTAGTATCAATAAGAGGCCACATGAGACCCCATGAAAGGGTTCCTCCAACTAGCAAAGATACATTTATGATGTGAGGACAAATCATCCCAACTCCTACATAAGTTGCTGAGAAATCAAAGTAGAACCTGTGATTCCAAAAGTACTTGTTAGTGGTAGAAAACACATACATTTCCTACATCTAATGGTTCAAAAATCGGCTCAAGAAATACGGTATTTTCTTGTTTTTATACGCTTTCAATCCGAAGGTCGGGAAGTTTGTGAAACCACAGTCGTCACCAGCAGTGAAGAACCACTGAAAGAAGCCCCACACGAAACTGAAGGACAAAAAATTACCCAACGCTCTGACTTGCTTCCTGAGATACACAATAATTTGTACAAATTCATGACATATAATAATCTTGATCATAAATGAGTTTTTTTTAGCTTTAAATTTGGAAATATTGGTTTACTTTGCTAATTTAGCTCCTTGAGGGGTGTGGAAGCTGTTAATAAGATGTGCAGTTGCTGTTCCACTTGGATAAGTTAGCTTGAAGTCTATGACCATAATCTGAAACAAAAAATAAACACATAATTAGTTGAAATTGAGATTAACAGGAGCAAGAAAGAAGGCTATTATAAAACGATTACCTTTCGGAGAGGCACCACAGTAAATAAGCCTAGAAAGCTAACAACAAAGAGAAAGGCAATCATCCAACTTAGTTTAGGATTCTTGTAGTCGAAGCTGTCTTTCGAGTGTTCTGATTGTCTGACTATTCGTTCGCTCATACCGAATAAGTAGCTCCCGAAACCACCTAACATAGGATGGAAATTAAAATATGATATATACTTATGTTATAATTCACAAAACAATCAAGTAAACAGAGATGATACCACTAAAGGCAATGCCAGAGGAGGCGACGACGCATGTCTGAATGACGGTGTTTTCTTGGCGAGTGAAGGGCTGTCTCAGCATTCCAGATTTAGCAAGGATTTTGGTCCAAGTTTTGACAAAAAAGAATCCCAATAAACCAGCAGATACATTGAGGGAAGGTATAATCCCAGCGGTGAGATTGAGTTTCATAACTATGAAAGCAAACATGATAGATAGCATAAAACTGACAGCTAAAGCTCTAACTGTTAACTGCTTCTTCCATGATGGCACCTCCTTTTTCTCATATATTCTCTCAACGGAATTATCCTCTTCATTTTCATCTTCTTGCTTCATCTTTTCTTTTCCTTCTAATTCTCTCTCATCTATTTTTTCACTCCCATTTTCCATCTTCTCTCTCTCTCTCCCTACTCTTTGGAGTTATGGAATTAATTTGATCAAGAATCTCCAACCATACATGGACATTTATGCAATCAATGAATTGGAAAATCTATACTAGTATTAATGAGAGGAGCCACATGAATTGGAATATCTATAGAAGATGCACATGCATTTTAAAAAAAATAATGGTGATCTCAATTCTCAACCCCACATAATCTTAAACAAAGTTGAAAGGCTACAAATGGAAGAGCAGAATCTGAGGTTTAATTAATTATCAGCTGATCCAGTTTTAGTTTCCAACTTTCTTTTAATCATGGTTGTTTGTTGTTAAAAGGGTTGATTAACATTTAAAATATTGATTTCTTTTTACTTTTTTAAATGTAACTCAAAATCGTTTTAAGGTTAGAGAAATTGAAAAAACAATTATTTTTTCTTGTCAAAGATTATGATTGTGGAAAAAAAGTAGTAGAAACTAATAGTTCCATACATTTAGGGTGTGTTTTGAAACACTTAAAACAACTTTCAGAAACACTTATTTCCAGAAGCACTTATTTTCAAAAGCTGTGAGAGGGAGCTTTGAAAATAAGTGTTTCTGAAAGCTGTTTTAAGTATTTCAAAACACGTCCTTAATGACATATCTTTCTAACTGATGTGTGGCATTGGTGTCTTATTATGACAATTTTTGCTAGCCTACATCTTAGCTAGACTGATCGAGTACACAACTGAAGCCACCTTAATATTTTTCGCCCATTGATAATTGTAACCAGAGGAAAATTCTCATAACATTTGTATTACTACAATTTACACGTAAAATACAGGATAGACCTGCCTAAGAAGATACAGTGATCATAAAAAACACTAAGATATGTATGCATCCGGCCTAAGGACCGATTAATATGAACTCACCACCGTCCACTAGCGGGGGCCTCACTTCAAGTCAGAGCCATGCTCTGTATGGACTGACCCATCTCAAATGATTGATCACAGCACACTCCTAAGTCCCAAGCCTACACCATTAGGCCAATCATTGGGGGTTATTAGGCTCTATATCACTACTCATCACTTATGCTTTGCAATCTGTGATCGTAAAAAATTATCGACTCTGCCATTTGTTGACCTGGAGAAGAACTTGATACAAAGAGGAGGTTTTACCCCTGCTAAAGCTAGTAAAGAACTAGGCAAAATCCACAGTCCATCACCACCTATTAAACCTGATGCAACTATTGGCCCAAAGACCTCTGCCTTGGCCTTGTCTATTTTTCTCCAGATATAGAGTATGAGACTTCCGACACACATGTCGATTGCGAAATAGGATCCCACATAAAACGGAATCGCCATTGCCGTTGGAAGTGGAACAAACCAGGATCTTTTCTTGCCAAGACAATCTCTTACCACATTAATAAGAATAGATGCTGCAAAGAAGGCATAACATAGCTTTAAACAGTTATCTGGCAAAGCTGAGAAACCTACAACCCCCAACTTAGCCATGTTATAGTAAACAAGAGCAAACGGAGCAGGATATTGACTATTGGGATGGCCAATATCAGGAAAAGCATTATAGAGGATCCAAAATACACAGGGAGATATCACACATCCCATTGCTGTACCTATTACCTGGCTCACAAACATGGAACGAGGCGAAGACAAGGTCAAGTAGCCTGTCTTGAAGTCCTGCATGAGGTCGGACGCAGTGGAGACAATGTTCATCATCACACCACATGATGCTAATCCAACTACAACTCCTCCATGGGAGGCACCGGCCCAAGCTCCGATTGTGAAGATGGCAAGTTTACCATACGTGGATGCTAGTGACCAATCTGTGAGCCCGCATCCAAATGCGTTGCAGAAGGCTAAGATTGGAGCAAAGTTGTAGAGAACTACTATGTAGTACCATTTGAGCTGGTGGATGATACGAGGAAGTGTTCCAAATACATCATACCATTTGAAATGGTGTAAGATGCGAGGAAGTGTTGTACTTGTGATTGCGGCAATGACTATATACCCTCCAACGGCAAGCCATGTTGGTGGTTGATGCTTTAGAAAGAGCTTAGTACGCTTCTGTTCATCATAACATCCTTCTGTGACTGGGACTTCTATGTTAGAATCTCTGATCTCGCGACGTTTTGCTGATAATCTGGCGACTGATTGGACCATCACCTTGAAGAGGTTGTAAAAGCCATCACCAAGGATCATGGCGATGGCAATGAACACCTGAGTAAATAACATTGTTTGTCAAAGGTCTACAATAACTTTTATGAGGTTAATAAACATATAATCCTATTACATGATTGAAATTTGAAAAGCACCTTGTAACCTGAATTTGAAATATGCTCGAAAGAATTGACCGAAAGCACACTAATTTTCCACATAAATAATGAAATTTTACATTTCATGTCAACTTAACTGGGAGACTTTTTAGCTAATTGAATTTTGATGACAAAATTGATTCATCTGTTTAATGCGATCTTTTTATTTCTTTGTAATTTCTAACTAGAAGAAAGTCCTAGAACAATGATAGACCTGACAAACATAAACATCAATCCATGAAGGATTTATACAAGATAATGCACGCTACTAGCTAGAATACATAACTATGTTTCCTTTTGATTTATGATCCTATAAATGTATCCACCCTGCTATTTGTTCCCCTCGATAGAAACTTCATACAAATGGGAGGCTTAACACCAACTAGAGCTAGTATACAACTAGGCAACGTCCATATCCCGTCCCCACATATCAAACCCGATGCAACAGCTGGTCCAAGCGCGTCCGCTTTAGCCTTATCCATCTTCTGCCAGATATAAAGCACGACGCTTCCAACACACATGTCGATAGCAAAGTATGGTCCTAAATAAAACGGGATTGCCATCGCCATTGGGACGGGTATAAACCAGGACCTTTTCTTGCCAACATAATCTCTTATCGCGTTGATAAGAATAGCTGCTGCAAAGAAGGCATAACATAGTTTCAGACAGTTATCTGGTAGAGCTGAGAACCCTTCGACGCCTAATTTAGCCATGTTGTAGTAGATTGTCGCGAAAGGCGCAGGATAAGCGCTTTTGGGGAGCCCCAGATCGGGAAAAGCTTTGTAGAAGATCCAGAAAACGCAGGGGGAAATTACGCACCCCATTGCTGTCCCGATTACTTGGCTGATGAACATCGAACGAGGGGAAGTTAGAGTTAAGTATCCTGTTTTGAAGTCCTGCATGAGGTCTGAGGCTGTTGAGACAATGTTCATCATTACACCACATGCTGCTAATCCAACTAGGATTCCTCCATGGGAGGCGCCGGCCCAAGCTCCGATAGTGAAGATGGCGAGCTTGCCGTATGTTGATGCTAGGGACCAGTCCGTGAGGCCACAGCCAAATGCGTTGCAGAAGGCGAGGACAGGGGCAAAGATGTACATTACTATGATATGGTACCATTCGAGTTGGACGTTGAAGATGTAGGGGAGTGTTACGGTTGAGATTGCTGCTGTGGTGACGTACCCTCCGATGGCGAACCATGTTGGTATTTGATCCTTTAGGAAGAGCTGCGTACGACGTTGGTCGTCGTAACTCTGGGATTTATCAGGAGAAGAGGTCTCTGTGACTGGGATTTGCATGTTGGCTCTTCGCTCATGGAGTTTAACAAATAAGCCGGCTACTGTTCGGCTTAGCACCTTGAAGAAGTTGTATAGGCCATCGCCAAGAATCATTGCAATGCCGATGAATACCTGAGGTTGATTTTAGCATGAATCTTGTTCAGAATCAAACATGAAAACTGTCTCCTTTTATTTTTTAGATGGTATTAGTTATTTTACTGAAAGGTATTACTTGTTTTGACTGAACAGTATTAGTTGTGCATAAGAGTACCTTGTAACCTTGAAGGCCTTGTAAACTGTGTTCAGGAATATCAGCAGGAAACCAATCACCCTTTCTAGTATCAATAAGAGGCCACATGAGACCCCATGAAAGGATTCCTCCAACTAGCAAAGATACATTTATGATGTGAGGACAAATCATCCCAACTCCTACATAAGTTGCTGAGAAATCAAAGTAGAACCTGTGATTCCAATAGTACTTGTTAGTGGTAGAAAACACATACATTTCCTACATCTAATGGTTCAAAAATCGGCTCAAGAAATACGGTATTTACTTGTTTTTATACGCTTTCAATCCGAAGGTCGGGAAGTTTGTGAAACCACAGTCCTCACCAGCAGTGAAGAACCACTGAAAGAAGCCCCACACGAAACTGAAGGAGAAAAATTTGCCCAACGCTCTGACTTGCTTCCTGAGATACACAATAATTTGTACAAATTCATGACATATAATAATCTTGATCATAAATGAGTTTTTTTTAGCTTTAAATTTGGAAATATTGGTTTACTTTGCTAATTTAGCTCCTTGAGGGGTGTGGAAGCTGTTAATAAGATATGCAGTTGCTGTTCCACTTGGATAAGTTAGCTTGAAGTCTATGACCATAATCTGAAACAAAAAATAAACACTGAAATCAGTTGAAATTGAGATTAACAGGAGCAAGAAAGAAGGCTATTATTAAACGATTACCTTTCGGAGAGGCACCACAGTAAATAAGCCTAGAAAGCTAACAACAAAGAGAAAGGCAATCATCCAACTTAGTTTAGGATTCTTGTAGTCGAAGCTGTCTTTCGAGTGTTCTGATTGTCTGACTATTCGTTCGCTCATACCGAATAAGTAGCTCCCGAAACCACCTAACATAGGATGGAAATTAAAATATGATATATACTTATGTTATAATTCACAAAACAATCAAGTAAACAGAGATGATACCACTAAAGGCAATGCCAGAGGAGGCGACGACGCATGTCTGAATGACGGTGTTTTCTTGGCGCGTGAAGGGCTGTCTCAGCATTCCAGATTTAGCAAGGATTTTGGTCCAAGTTTTGACAAAAAAGAATCCCAATAAACCAGCAGATACATTGAGGGAAGGTATAATCCCAGCGGTGAGATTGAGTTTCATAACTATGAAAGCAAACATGATAGATAGCATAAAACTGACAGCTAAAGCTCTAACTGTTAACTGCTTCTTCCATGATGGCACCTCCTTTTTCTCATATATTCTCTCCACAGACATTTCTTCTTCATTTTCATCTTCCTTCTTCATTTTTTCTTTTCCTTCTAATTCTCTCTCATCTACTTTCTCACTCCCATTTTCCATCTCTTCTCTCTCTCTCTCTCTCTCCCCCTACTCTTTGGAGTTATGGAATTAATTTGATCAAGAATCTCCAACCATATATCGACTTTTATGCAATCAATGAATTGGAAAATCTAAACTAGTATTAATGAGTGGAGCCACATGAATTGGAATATCTATAGGAGATGCACATGCATTCACATCTATATGAATGTGTGGCCTTAATTCTTGGATATATAAGTAATAAGTCTGTCAATATATCCAACCTTATTTCTAATTAATTAGAATGTTCCAATCATGTTTTGGAAATATTTGCATCAGTAGATTGCAAAAGTTTGGAACTTTCAGAGAAAATGCCATTTAGAATTAAAAAATCACTCAAATTAGCTTGAATGTCTTAATCATTAACTTGTATACTACTACATGACAGGCTGCAGACAAGAAATATAGGTATTAGTATAATGGAGTACAATTATTATCATTAATTTGATCTCATCTTTGCTCATCAGTTCACACATGACTTTCTTTGGAAAAAAAAAAAGATCTCAATTCTCAACCCCACATATTAATCTTAAACAAAGTTGATAGGCTACAAATGAAAGAGCATAATATGTCAGATTATTTTAGCCACTTATTAAAACCTGATGAGTCCTTAATTGGAAAATGACACAGATAGAAAGTTTAATTGCAGTCGCAATGGAGTACTGATTGGGTTGGAAAAAATGAATGATAACAAAATGAAACGTGTATTTGCAAAACTTCAGAAGTTGGAAGAATTTGTTAAATATTAAACAAGTTAATTTGCATGAACAAACTCTTAAAATTATACTCCCTCCATCCCAATCTTATTTGGTGATTTACTGTGTGCTCGGAGTTTAAAAAAAAGTAATAAAGTGTTGGGGTAGAAATAATTGTTTATTAGTATTTTATGTGATAAAGTGATGGGTAATTGAGGATAGAAAGAATTATTTATTAGTATTTTATGTGATAAAGTGAACATTTTCATTTAAGTAAATGTGCAGTTAAGATTGAGACGCCTTAAATGAAAAAAATACAGTTAAGATTGAGACGGAGGGAGTGCTAAAAAAACTTTTTTTTTTTTCTCGTCAACTATTATAGTTGTGGAAAAAAAAGTAATAGCAGAAAATAATACCATAAATTTAAATGCTATATCTTTCTAACTGATGTGTGGCACTGGTGTTTTATTATGAGACTTTTTGCAACTTATTAGCTGTATACTACTTATTTGACAGCAATATTTTTGGCCTAATTAGGGGACCAAAAGTCAATTATAACAAGATTCCACGATCCAAGTTATGGTGCTATTTTTCCGTGTAGCTTTCCGGAAGGTAAAAAAATAAAAATTCTACATATTCTTTTACATAAATCAAATAGAAAAATCTTAATTTCTGATTATTAATTTCCAAAGAAGTCTTGTACTTTGTAGCAAAAGGCGAAGCCCTCGCCCCCAGAGCCCCCACCCCCGGCCCGACAGGAATGGTGAAGGTGGTAAATTATGGTGATTCAGCGGCCCATTAGGTGGGAGGACCAGTGTCTGGTGCCCACAGGAAAAAGTCTTGTACCTGTTAGGACTTAGGATGCCTTCTTTGAGATGCTGCTAGGGGTGTTTGCAAAAAAAAATATATTTTTTAAAAGTAATTAAAATTAGTGATTAAGAAAAAAATGATTAATAGGAGAAGTTGATGATATTTGTAAAAAAATTTCAAAAAAAGTTAATAGTTTTTGCAAATAGAATTAATAATATTTAAAAAATGCTCACAAGCTATCAAAAACACTCTCATTTTAACTTTTAGCTTGTAGATATTTAGGGCTTATTTAATCTAATAAAAAAAATAAAACACTCTAAATTATTTATGCACATAATTCTAAGTGATTATAATCAATTATAATTTTTTTCAAACACTCCACTTACCTCCCTATCTCCAAACTGCGATAAGAGTAGCTATAATCAAACTATGAATGAAAGCCAATAAGTTCTAACCCCAGTAGCAAAACATGCCATAAATTTGTTAGGAATTAATCTTTAAATATGGAGAATTAATAGAAAAACACAAAATTTCTGATTCGGTTCATAAGAATGACTAGGCACTTCCAAACCAAGAAATTTGTTTTTTCTTGTTACAGTTTTTTTTTTTTTGGGATTTCTTGTTACAATTGTTATAATGAATAAAAGAACATTTATACCTTGAACTCAAATACTCACTTGAATCTGTCAAAAAAAAAAAAAAAATCTCTCTTGAAAAGACCCAATTTTTTATTTTTCAAGGGTTGGGCTCTCAAAGTATCGTGGGCCGTTAAACTTTTCTAAATTCTCATCAAATGGAAAATAAAATAAAGTTCTTTTATTTGAAGAATTGAATTCAGAAAAATGTTTGCACCTAAAATCTCAAAAACCCCCAATGTTGTTTTTCAGCAATAACTAATAAGCTACGCTCTTCATTATCCGTAGAAAGCAGGGAGACGCAGCGAAGCTATGGTGGCTCCAAACCTGGCAAAGTTAATAAAAAATCCCCGTATTTTATCCGGGTTGGCAACTTTGTGTAGCACACCAATTACCCAATTCAATGCCAAAAGCAGGATCCTTATGCGCCACCCAATTCACATGAAAACAAGTTTTGCAATCTATCGTAATGGAATTTCCATTGGCCCATCCAACGTGTTTAGAAACGTGGGTCGTGCGGAATTCGGGTCGGGCCATCGCTCAATTCGGGTTTCAAGTAGCGGCGGAGGGGCCGGCGGAATTGGAGGTTCCGGCGACGGATGGTCCGGTGGTGGAGATGGCAGTAGCGGCGGAGGGGATAATGGGGGTAACTGGTCATTGCTTTCCTGGTAAAGATTTTGAGATTTCTATACTATTTGTAGTATATATGTAACTTTAGATTTCCAATTTTTGAGAGAATGTGTGCTAAATATATCATCTTTATTGTGTATTTAAAAACTTTCTTGCAGCTGTTACTTGTTATTTATTTAAGGATGAGGCGTTCAATGGAGCTGAATTGTATAATTGTATTTCTGTAATCATGTAGATGTTGAAAAATAGGATAATTTCATTTCAATAATCATTCAGAGGTCTATAGAGAAGGTTGATGTCTTATGGGTTTAAATGATGGTATATCTAGTTATGAAAGATGTTAAGCTATGCAAAAGGTTGTTAGGATGTTCATCATTGGATTGTAATCCATACCCAGACTATATATTATCCATATATTTGTTTAAATACAAATTTGCACTGAGCCAGTTTGATCGGTTTCTTGATAATAAAAACTCAGTTATATTACATTCATCTCAATTTAAGTTTCTGTGCAGGTATCTGTCTCTTCTTGCTAAGCACCCTGTTATCACAAAGGCTGTTACATCAGCAATTTTGACTTTGGTTGGCGATCTGATATGTCAGGTAAACTATCGAGT
This sequence comes from Stenogyne calaminthoides, assembly GCA_037126765.1. NCBI lineage: Eukaryota > Viridiplantae > Streptophyta > Magnoliopsida > Lamiales > Lamiaceae > Stenogyne > Stenogyne calaminthoides. Next base: position 3,071,830 of record JBBCBC010000044.1, read on the forward strand.
GCCTGTTGTAGAGATCATACTTCCTAGTGTAGCAAAACTAAGTACACACACTGATGGTTGGTTGATGAGAATTTAGAAACCACTTGTTGCTACTATAACTTGTGAATTACCTTTCGCCAAGATTTGTTAATTTATTAGTTGAGAATTGGGCTTTCATGCTTCAACTATGGAACTTGCTTATGTTTCCACTTAATTGTTATATTGTGCTACCGAAACGATTCTCTGATACTCTCTCTTTTGGGTGCTATTCTCATCAGCTCTTGATTGGGGGTTTCATGCTTCAACTATGGAAACTCGCTTATGTTTCCACTCTAATCGTGTTATATTGTGCTACCTAAACGATTCTCTAATACTCTCTCTCTTTTGTGAGCTTTTATCATCAGATCTTGATTGATCGAGTTGAGTCTCTGGACTTGAGGCGAACATTTACTTTCACACTGTTGGGACTGGTTTTGGTTGGTCCAACATTGCATTTCTGGTAATGGCTGGAATATTTTTTTATCATGCATAATCGAATGTTCATCATGGCTGGAGCTTTCTCACAATAGCTCATACACAAGTCATCTATTTATCATTTGTTTCTGTAATTCATATGACTTATTATCCACATTGATTAAATTTATGTTTTGTAACTTGTATGTCTGATACTTACTATTCTTTAGTGGTTTTCCTGCTGCATGACCTAACGTTTGTTACAGGCTTGTGTTGGTTTTTTTTTAAAACCATTTAAAATGTATTAATTTTGTAGCCAGTCAGCTGCTGTGTAGGCTTACTGTAAAGAAAATAGAGATCACATTATCCAACATTAGGTTGAAAAAATCCACTCTAGCAAAATATCTCATAAACGATCAACCATTTTAGAATTTGAATATTTGTTTCTAGATGGTCACTTGGACTATCCTGAAATTTTGCAGAATCTATTCTAGGACTAGGACAAGATTCAGTGGAGAAGTTCATATTAAAAGTCCAGTTGAAGTGCCTCTTGGTCTTCTTCATTCTGGAACCGCTCTATTCCAATTGACTTTCTGATTGCAAAAAATGAGTTTTAGGGCTGTCTGAACAAAGCCAATTGAGTGTGAATTCTCAGATTTGGCCTGTAACTTGTATAGCAGCTCTAGCTAATTGTTTTAACTTGTTTCTAGTTGGCCACTGAAACTTCACTTGGACTCGGATTAATTGACTTCTAATTTATGACTGCTCATTTCGAGTAAAATTTCTTTTCGTTCTTTTAATTATCTATCTTTGGTCTCATGAGATCATAAGTGACATGCCTGAAAATTTAGAGTAGTTTAGCAGTTTTCGTGACATAAAAGCCAAAAACTGTCTACTCTGCATTGCAATTGTATTATTTGCCTTCTTTCGATCTTGAATCAACTACTTCTATTATACATATAGGTATTTGTATTTGAGTAAACTGGTTATTGCTTCTGGAGCTTCTGGTGCTATTTTAAGGCTTCTCCTCGATCAGGTCTCGACTTTCATCTGCTTAATAATGTCGACAAGTTTTGATATACCCTGAATAAACTCTTACATACACTTGGCTCTTGGTCTTTCTTGTGCAGTTTGTTTTCGCTCCTATTTTTATTGGAACTTTCCTAGCCACACTGGTTACACTAGAGGGAAAACCATCACTTGTAATTCCAAAGCTACAACAGGTACCTTTACGACAAAAGATTTCAATTGTTTGTACAAGAGAATTTTGACAACTGTGTGTTTTTAACTTTTTCATTTTGTAGGAGTGGTTTTCATCAGTTCTTGCGAATTGGCAGCTGTGGATACCTTTCCAGTTCCTCAATTTTCGATTTGTGCCACAGCAATTTCAGGTTTGTTAAAAATTCATAGGCTGTGAACAATCTAGAAATCTCTGACACTAACATATGACAAGGCAATGATAGTCACAGCTTTTGTATATCTTAATTTTAACTTTTTGAGTAGTGTTATTTACTACTTGGTGGTGAATTTACAGGTCCTTGCGGCTAATTTTATCGCGTTAGTATGGAATGTAATTCTGTCTTATAAAGCTCATAAAGAAGTTGTTGCTAAATAGGTAAAATCTTTTTCCCTTTTTAATTTCTATATAAAATATCTGGTAGTTGAAATTGGGCATAGAATTGAGCAGTTATTTGTTGCAGGTGTTCAATCCCATGATGTGTTTATCTCTGCTGCAGTTTCATTGTGATGCTCTCTGTTGCAGTTAAAATATTGGGCTTTCCTCTCTCTCTCTCTCTCTCTCTCTCTCTCTCATATGCTGATGGAATTAATGTAGAATGCAACACTAATGGGCTATTTTTTTTTAAATTCAGAGGTTGAAAACATGTTCAGTAGTTTTACTGTGACTTTCTTGCAATTTTTTAGAGCAAGTTGCATGTTTAATGATTATTGATCTGTGCGCTGACCAAAATTTAAAAATTGTTTTTTTAATTTAATTCTCACTGGCGTGCAAGGAATCGATGGCCCAAAATTATTATGTCAAGGCACCTCCATTTTGATATTTATAATATGTTTACGTGTATATATACCTAAACATAAATATTACAACTACATTGCGTATTTTACTTAAAGGTAATGTAAATTAATTTAGCGAAGATATATTAAAATTGTTAATGGCAAAGTTTATTAACTAATTTCTCAACTTCTGGACAAGTCGCAACTGAAAAATTGTCCAAATTTCAGTTGTTAATACTGTACTACTCAACCCTTTTCGATTTTCCTGAGGTTTTAATATTGATTAAGTACTTAAGTAGAAGGTGCCGCAAACCTAATTTGACTGGAGGAATTTTCCAAGAAAAAGTGGCTAGAGAAGCTTCAGAATACCACTTATTCTAATCAAGAAAATAAAGAATCTTGAATAATTTAGGGTGTATTTTTGTTTGTAAGTTGCAATGTCAATCCGCCTTTAACGAATAATGAAGGCTGTGGGGCACCGACCATGACCATGACAGCGTATGGAACCTCATTTTCTTTCCATCAATTATAGTTATGTCCCTTCATTTCTTTCCTTCTACTTTCCCTCTTTCTCCATCTCTCTTTCTCTTTCTGTGCAATAATCAAGAGCAACTATTGATGGAGGAGAAAATGAAGGTTGAAGATCATTTTCAGACAAGCCCGAGGTCATCTTCCTTGTCTGAATCTGTCAGCCCCTCATCTCACTTCACTGGTATCAAAATCTCATCTTGTTTATTCATTTCAAGAAAATAATAGGTGTTTCTTGATTTTCTTTTGAAATAAAATGGCTTCTTGAAACTTGTAGAAAACGGCAAGAGGAATCAGAAGAAGAAACTTGACAGAAAAGGGACGAGTTTTGCGTATAGAATTCGCGAACACGGTAACTGATTTACATTTTGTGTGTATTTTTTGAACAGTATTAGTTCTTTCATTAAAAGGTATTAGTTGTTTATCTATAAAGTATTAGTTGTTTGAATTTATGCAGTGAAGATGGGGCCTAAATTCTCAGAAACAGTGAAGGGGAAACTAAGTGTTGGGGCCAAAATAATCAAGAAAGGAGGCAGAGAGAACATTTTCAGGGACATATTCGGTATTAATGATGGAGAAAAGCTCTTAAAAGCATCTCAATGCTATTTATCAACAACTGCAGGTCCAATTGCTGGGATTTTATTCATATCAACACAAAAAATTACTTTCTGCAGTGAAAGATCCATTGCAGTTCACTCTGCTTCAGGTGGCCTTATCAGGATCCCTTATAAGGTAAATTCATGCCACAAAAAAATCAAACTTTTGTCCTAATTGAAGTGATTTTTAACAATTTTCAATGGATTTTGCAGCTTTCGATTCCTGTGAAGAAGATAAAGGAGGCTAATGAGAGCGAGAATGTGAACAATCCATCACACAAGTATATAGAGATAGTTACAGAAGATGATTTTGAGTTCTGGTTCATGGGATTTGTGAGATATGAGAAGGCTATGATGAATCTTGAAATGGCCATTTCTATGTCAAGGTAGTACATCTTCAAAGGTTTTGAGGGGTTTGATTTTATGAGTGAAGTTAATTTTGTACAAATTTTTAGCTGTTTTCTTTTTTTTTTTATCAATTTGATTGATGAGTGTGGTAGACTTTTGTTTTAGGGTTAGTTTGGATTTTCGTAGTCAAATTTGAGTTGATGGAATATAATACTACAAGTCTTCATGTTTGGAGTATTTTAATGAAATATCTCGTTGATGCATATCTAAAAGTCTTTACTTCTTATTTTATTTAGGAATTAAATTTTTTTGCAGTTTTGTAATTTTATATCGTTTTGAAATTGGTCCCGATTGTTTTGACTTTTTGATTTTGGTCCTGTAAGTTTTCTAAAATTTTGAAATTGATCATTTTCACCTGCTGGAGCAGGTTACCAAGCAGATAAACACCACATATGTAATTATTTTATTTTTCTCTTTAATTTTAAAGTGCCACTTGAATTTTTTTAATCCTAATAATTTAGGTCGGGTTTAAAATAATTTGTATATCAAAAGATAAAGCGAATCAGGTCGATTTACTGGGTCTAAACTGACCCAAAAATAAAAAAATTAAATTAATAAACGCAGAAAATCACTCACCCTTCCTAAAAAATACAAAAAAAAAATCCTGATACAAATTATTTGGATTAAAAAAATTTAGATGACACTTCGAAATTAAAGAAAAAAATAAAATAATTACATAGGTGACAGTTACTTGCTTGGTGACATGTTATAATATGTTAAAGGACTAATTTTAAATTTTTTGATAACTTACATGATCAAAATCAAAAAGTTAAAACAATTGGGACCAATTTCAAAACGAAACAAAATTACAGGACTAAAAAAAATTTAAACCCTTTTATTTATTCGGAGGAGGCTATCCCAGTTTACTGATTATTTTATTAGAATTTTCAATTTTCCTATTTTTGTTGACATCAGATTACTCTTTATTTTACCTTTAAAAAAAAAAAAAAGATTACTCTTTATTTTTTTTGAAACAACCTCATTTTATTTGATATTTTCTAGTTAAATGCCATTTAATATGTCCGGTAGCCACACTTTCTGGTTTTGGACCGGATGGGAAGGCCCAATAAATTTAATACATCAGTTATTGGATTTCCAGCTAATTGTCCGGAACAGCCCGATTCATTAGCTATTATTCTTAACCAATTAATTAATATTTACGAATTTTTATTTAAAAGGTTTAATTGCCCTTTATAAAAATCCGACAATAAAACGTAAAAGAGTAGAAAAAATTAATATCATAATATCGTATGATATGTTGGAATTACGTGTTAGAATTGGAGGAGTGTGAGACTAGACTTCACACTTATAGAATTCAAGTTAATTGACATAACAAATTCCTAAAAACTCCTTTAATAGGGTGGATCTCGTATCTAAGACTGAAATAAGATCTTTTTTCATAATAAGATTTTTAAGAAGCGTCTTGAACTATATAAAATAGAAACATGCAACTATTCTAAAGAGAAACATGCAACTATGTTCCCTTATTAGCAGTTGCACTTTTCTATGTAAATAAATCGCACTTTTCAGCATAACAAGTTGCACGCTTCTAAAATGTCTCTTATGAAATGTATGCATTTAATGCACTACATACAAGACCTAACCCCTTTAATAAGAGCATGTTTTCAATGAATATAAACAACTTTTAAAATAACTTCTTTTTTTTTTTTAAAATTATCTCTTATAATTTGTTTTTAAAAAAAAAGTGATTCTAGAAAATTGTTTTATAAATTTTGAAAACACACCCCCAATGTAGGAATGTTGAGTTTTTGTTTAATGAACAAAATTAGAATAGTATTATGTTTATTTTCATTGGATGTGATCGTTACACATCAACTTTTACAAAACCAATGAGATCATTCGATAAACCACGGACATTATAACAATATAATTTCTCGTTTCAATTTTTAGATCTTGTCATGCTAGAATAATCTACTTATACTGTATACGACTGTTTAATTTTAAATTGAAGAAATTTTATGTAATACTATTATACGATCTTAGGTCATGAGATGAAGTTCTATAGACTAATATTTGAATCATATTTCTTTCTTAAATAAGACATTAGTATATAGACTTTTCACGGATAAGAGACTTTGATTCAAAATACACTGTGAGAGATAAAATATGTCATGATATATATCTGTTCGTGTTGAGTTTTTTTAAAACGTTTCAAGTTTAAAAATATATAATTAAAGAAAAAAACTCATATGAGACGGGTACAAATTAGCACAAATTACAACCATTCCTCCTAAAATGTTAAAGCGTCAATGCCCAACTTATACTCCGTCTCACCGTGAGACGGTCTCATGCAAGAGTGTCTCATAATTAAAAATAAAACAAGTACTGTATATATATATGGGGAAAAAGAGGGACTTCAAAACCTGAATACTACTGGTGGTTTATAATTACAATTACAAACTAGAATAATGATAATGGGTTCACATGATTAATCTCATTAAAGAGTAAAATAAAAAAAAGTAAAAATAAACAAACACACAAAAGGATGAATTCATCTACCCCTTCAATCTGGAAAGAGTAATTAAAAGCACTGCTGGATATTCATTCGTTAATAACAGAATAGAATAACCCAAGGCAGAAGAAATTGCCCCAATTTGAAGCAATCAGCTGCACTTCACTTTGTTCAGCTGCTAACACAAAAAAAACGTTCACATTATCTATCCCCAGACAAGACATGCTTTTCATTATTTTTCTAAGTGCTGGACACATCCACCCACCCACCTATTTAAACAAACGAAACTTTGCTCTCCCATTTAATAGCTATAACAAAATTAGTGCCTACTAAATTAATGATTAAATGAATCCAGGCAGTTGTAGGGCAACCATGTGATTTATGATTCAATAGACACCACCACGAGAAATTGAACAAAAAACTACGAACCAATTGAAGTTTTTTGTTTCCTCCTATTATATTTTGGATCATTAATTCAATCAATAATTTTGTACTGAATTAAGTTGTTATTTTTCAAATTATCCAACTTTGTGTATATATCAAAATAACTTGCTCCATATATATCATAAAGTGAAGTGCTAACATGTGAAATAAACACAAAAATGAAATATAAACGTTGATACATATTGTAATACAACACCAGAATATGGAGCTATTAGATGATATACATGCACTAGTGAGGGGTGCACATACCAAAAAGCATTTAATCCTTTCATCACTTCAAAATTTGTTGATAAAGACAAGAGCTGTTGCCGACACTTGTTCACTAGGTCCACTCAATTAATTATTATAACATATCTTAAACCAAAAATAACAGAAATACATATACATGTAACACCTTCAAGAAATATTACACCTTTTATTACACTCCCTCACTTCGCATCACAAATATAAAAGAAATCAGACCCATGCAAACATAAATCCACGATATTAATTAATTGATCAGGCTTTGATGAACATAACTCTGAAAGCGGCATTATCCGTCAGATGCAAACGGCTCTTTCCATCCTGCTTCAAAATCCCAACATTCTTGCACACAACTTTGCATGTATTACAAACCGTGGGACAAAACACAAACTGATAATCACTATCATATTCCTCAATCTTGAACCAGTTGTCCAAAGTCTCACGCCCCGGGTTTCCTTCCACTCCCCCGGTCGTAACAAAGAAATTCTGCGTCGACTCGTCGTAGGTCACCTTCCACACGGTGGATTTAACGCATGAGGGGGCGGTAGAGAACTTGATGTTATGATCGGTCGAGATTCGGACGACGCCTTTCTTGGCGTTGACCGGGTGGAAGGTCAACGGGAGGAAGTCTGTGGATTCGAGTGGCGCCTGGATGACGGTGGAAGGGCATGTTTGGTTGGCGGTTGTGGCGAGTGTGACGCTGCCGCCTCTGCCGTCGATGACCGGGAGTATGCGGTAGCTGGTTCCGGCGCGGAGGGGCTTGTTGTACATGTCCACCACGGCGGCCGGGGGTTCATCGGCGGCGGAGGAGAGGAGGGAGGTGGTGAGAATGGAGAAGAGGTGAAGAAGAGAGATTTGTTCATTGTGAGGTAGTATTGCATTATGGATTAATTAGAGGAATGAATATGGTAGCTCTTATATAGAGTTGACAGAGATCGAGCTGCATGTAATTAACTGTATCTATGTTTGACTATGATTTGTTTATATTAAAGTTTATCATGGGATCGAAACTTGGAATTTGAATGGATTCGTGATCTAAATTAAATGAAGAAAAAGGGACGTATCTTTTGAAGATTTGAATGGTCAAAGTAAAAGAAATGAACTAAACCCGTATCATTATTATGTTCCGTACACATTGAGGCCGAGTTGACATTGTGACATTATACAGTGGATGATAATGATAAGTTGTGAGCTGTGTTTTCATCACCATTCACCGCGTAATAGTAATAGATCGATAATGATCAATTGGGAGTCTTATACTTAAAAAGAATGAATTCCTTCAAAAGAAAGTCTGCTAAAACGTGGATTGACCAGGGTGGTTGGCTCGGCACTATGTCCTATGTGCTTGTCTACGGTAGAGTCTTCAATGCATCTTCTTGTTACTTGCCCGTTTTCTCTTTTTGTTTGGGAGGTTGTTGCTTTGTGGTTGGGGAAATCAACATCTTTCTCGACTTCTCTGATGGATCATTTCACGGAATTTGTGACGTCGGAGCGTTCGGCTACTCGAAGGAAAATTCTGAGCTTGATTTGACAAGGAACTATCAGGAAGATCTGAGATCGTATTCAAAGAAAGTATCTACTCATTGGAGAAACTTTTAGATGAGATTAAGTTATGTTCATGAAAATGGATAAGATCACATTAACCATTATCCTTTTATGCCCCGTTTGTATCTTGGGAACATCATCCTTTAGATTGTAATAGTGATAATAGGAATGTTTGAATTTATTATTCAAATTGTACATAATTATAGCATATTAGTCTTGTTGTAATATTTCCTTTCCGTAAATATCTCTATAATCTCCTATTATTAATAATGCGTATGCCAATCACCAAATTCAATGGTGATCTCAATTCTGTTCTCACATGGTATCAGCCAGAAAATCATAACAAACCCTAATCTTCCTCCTCTCAATTCTCCTCCGTCGCGGCTTCCTCTCTATCGCCGCCGCCGAATTTTCTCCTCTCCCTCATGGCTTCATCGGCCGATCCCTTACCTGTTAATGCCATGATTAACATGGTTCCTATCAAACTTGACACTTCCACCTATCTCATGTGGAAGTGCCAAACCGTCTCAATGGCCGAATGCTTCAATATCATGGGTTTCCTCGACGGTTCGACACCCATTCCCTCTCCCACCATCACTTTTGATACTGGCGTAGAATCCGCCAATCCGGCTTACACAGAATGGCTTAAGAAGGATAAAAAGTTGCTCGGAGTTTTATTTACTTCTCTCACTCCGGAGGCCATGTCCGAGGTTATTGACTGTACATCGTCCCGTAATTCTTGAACGGTGCTTGCAAGTATTTATGCACAGGCGTCTGAATCGCGCGCTTACCAATTGCGCCAGGATCTCTTATCTCTTCGTCGCAATGATCTCACAGTCGAAGGGTAAGGTAGAAAGTTCAAAGCCCTATGCGATCAACTGGCCGACATAGGTCGCCCCATTCCTGAAATGGACAAGAGTCACTGGTTTCTAAGTGGATTGGGCATTCAATTTGCTGGTTTTGCTGATACTCGAATGGCGTTCTCTACGGTTCTAGCGTTTCGTGACCTGCTAAATCAAGCGAAACAATACGAGTCTCTTCATTGCGCTATGGAATGCGCGTCCCCCGCTCTAGCGGCCTTCACGGCTGATTGCGATACGCGACGCCAATCGGATCGCAACACTAGACAACAAAACGAGCGTCATCAGCAGGGTTCGGGCTCGAGCCCTTGGCAATGGGGTTCGGGCAATTCTGGTCAACCGACTTCTTGGCATCAGGGTTCGTCAAATAGGAATGGTTAGGGTTCCAAATCCAGGGGCAACAATAGTGGAAATTCCTACCGTAATGGATCAGACACTTCCAATACTGGTGGACGTTGTCCTCCTCGTTGTCAGATATGCAGGGGTGAGCATTATGCTGATAAGCTCACAATTTCTTAATGCTCGTAATGCAGGTCACTCGGCCTAGTTGGCTCTGGCCTTTAATTTGCAATGCAATGTTTCGGACTCCACTCCGGATTGGTACTTGGACTCTGGATCATCCGCGCATATGACCTCTCAACCGTCTGCTTTGGATAATCACGAGCCCTATACTGGGAAAGGTTCTGTAATTGTTGGTAATGGAGAGTCTTTACCCATTTCTCATATCGGTTCTAGCAATTTATCTTCTGATATTAAATTGTTGGATGTTTTGGTTGTTCCCCATATTACCAAAAAATCTTTTGTCTATCAGTAAACTGACTGCAGATTATCCTGTCGACGTTATATTCTCTGACAAGTTCTTTGCTATTCATAATCGGGTTACAAAGAAAATACTGGCTCAGGGTAGATGTGACAGGGGCTTATACATACTTGATCGGGGTATTCCAACATTGGTTGCAACAATTCAGACGAAGACTTTGAAGGCTAGTTTTGATTTGTGGCACTTGCGCCTGGGGCATGTCCCGTTTTCGATTATTTATTTACTGAATAATTAGGCCAGTTGTCAGTTACTTCTGTTTTACCGAATCCTCGTATTTGTTCCTCTTGTCAATTGGCAAAGAGTAAGAGATTGTCGTTTGCTTTGAATGATAAACGTGCTTCTGCTGTGCTTGATTTAGTTCACTGTGATTTATGGGGTCCAGCTCCAATTTCTACGTCTGATGGTTTTCTTTATTATGTTGCTTTCGTGGATGATTTTTCTCGTTTTACTTGGATATACCCTCTGCATGCCAAATTAGATATCTTTGATACTTTTGTCTATTTTCACACATTTGTTTGCAATCAATTCTCTCGTACTGTGAAGGTACTTCAAAGTGATGGTGGTACGGAATTTGTTAATTCAAGAGTTAATTCGTTTATGAGTCAACATGGAATTCATCATCGTTTATCATGTCCATACACACTTCAGCAGAATGGACATGCAGAAAGAAACCACCGTCATATTTCTGAGACTGGTCTATCAATGATGTTTCTTGCTTATGCTCCCGCTTCTCTCTAGTTCGATGCATTTGCCACGGCTGTGTTTGTTATTAATAGGCTCCCATCATCGGTTTTGCATGATACATCTCCTTTTGAACTCTTATTTGGCAATGCGCCCAACTATGCAAACTTTAAGCCTTTTGGTTGTCAAGTTTTTCCATATCTTCGAGATTATGCACCTAATAAATTGGCACCACGAGGTTATCAACGCATATTCCTCGGGTATAGTAGTCTCTATAAAGGTTTTTGTTGTTTCAATCCGGAGAACTCAATGGTTTACACAACTCGCCATGCACAATTTGACGAGTTGCTCTTCCCATTTTCTTAAGGCTCTTCATCTACTGCCATTGCTGCAAATCTGGAATTATCTACTTTCTTGGAAAACATCGGCTGCTCTCTGCCTGTTCCGGGCACGCCTGTCCAACCCCAGCCCTTGCAGCCTGCTCGCTCGTTGCCGCTGCCTGCTGATGAGCTGCCTTATCACGAACCGCTTGCTCCAGTGGTTCCCGACCCACCTACACAGCCGGCTCCACTGCCCGATCTGGTACCGGCTGCTCCTGCCCCCGTACATCTTGAGCTCCCTGTTGCTCCCAGTCCCGTGCAGCTTATGCCAGTGGCTGCCCCGCACACAGTTTTGACTCATCCAATGGTTACCCGGGGTCGGGCTGGGATTTTTAAGCCAAAATACCCGGTCAATCTTGCTGTCACTTCTTTGCTTTTGGCCCTCACTGCTCATTTGGAACCTCGTGGCTTCAAGTCCGCCGCAAAATCTCCCGAATGGTTAGCAGCCATGCAAAAAGAAATATATGCTCTTCGGTCTAACAATACATGGGATCTTGTGCCCCATCCTTCAGGCACAAATATTGTTGGTTCTAAATGGGTGTTCCATACCAAATTCCATGCTGACGGTTCAAACGAACGACATAAGGCTCGACTTGTTGCACAAGGCTTTACTCAGATTCCGGGTACTGATTTTCATCACACCTTTAACCCTGTTGTCAAGGCTGCTACTGTCCGTATTGTTCTTGCACTTGTTGTTCATCGAAATTGGCCCCTTCACCAGCTTGATGTCAAGAATGCATTTCTCAATGGCGTTTTGGATAAACTCGTGTTCCCTCAGGCCTCGGGTTTATTGATGCTAGATTTCCGGATCATGTTTGTCGCCTTAAGAAAGCCCTGTATGGTCTTCGTCAAGCCCCTCTTGCCTGGTTTCAGCGATTCAGTTCCTTTCTTTTGAGCTTGGGCTTTCTTCAGAGTCGATCCGATTCGTCTCTTTTCCAATTTCAGAAAGGTACCTCTATCAGCTATCATCTTTTATACGTAGATGATATAATTGTCACAGAGAACGACACTAGTGCTCTTAGAAACTTCATTGATCGAACACATAAGGAGTTTGCGATCAAAGATCTTGGTCGTCTAAACTACTTTTTGGGCCTTGAAGACTTATATATATACGTCGAATGTCATATTTATCGGGCAAGCCAAATATTCCCACGATATCCTAACACGTGTCGACCTTCTCGAATCCAAGCCGGTCGACACCCCCTTAGCAGCGGGCGAGACCCTTGTTAGTACCGGCTCCTTGTTCAAGGATTTGACACTCTATAGATCTATTGTTGGGGCGCTTCAATATCTCACCATTACTCGACCGGACCTTTCATATGCTGTGAATCAGGTCAGTCAATTTCTTCATTCGCTCACGGATGATCATTTCTTGGTAGTCAAGCTTATTCTCCAGTATGTCAAAGGAACGATTCATTTTGCCCTCTCCTATTCAAACCGTTCGGAGATCTCGGTTGTTGGGTATTCGGATACTGACTGGGCTAGGTGCATTGAAACCCGTCGTTCTACATATGGCTACTCTATTTTTCTGGGGGGTAATCTCATGTCTTGGAGTGCCAAAAAGCAGCCAACTGTTGCTCGTTCTAGTTGTAAGTCCGAGTAACCTGCCATGGTCAATGCTGCAACTGAGTTAATATGGATTACTAATTTGCTGCATGAACTTCGCTCTCTTCCCCCGTCTCGACCGGTTCTACTTTGTGATAATCGGAGTGCAATATTCTTGAGTCAAAATCCGGTGGCTCACAAGAGGGCGAAACATATTGATCTTGACTATCACTTTGTTCGGGAACTAGTATCTTCGGGCAAAATCTCCACCAGCTTTGTTTCGTCTCATCTTCAGTTGGCAGACATTTTCACAAAGGGCTTGCCTCGACTCGCCTTCGAATTTTTGAGGTCCAAGCTCTGCATTCGTTTACACCCCACACACACTTTAGGGGGGATAATAGTGATAATAGGAATGTTTGAATTTATTATTCAAATTGTACATAATTATAGCATATTAGTCTTGTTGTAATTATAGAGATTTCCTTTCCGTAAATATCTCTGTAATCTTCTATTATTAATAATACGTCTGCCAATCACCAAATTCAACGGTGATCTCAATCCTGTTCTTGTTGGGGAATAAGTTGCACAGATCTATTCGGGATGAATATTTAAATACAAATTTAATTCTTATAATTATTACTAGCATGAATTAATCCTATATTAATTCAAATAATAATCCAACAACAAATCATGCATATAATTAATTCACGTAAATCCTACGCATGCGGAATTCTACGAGTTTACGTGAACGTACCTCTTGGGACGGCAATGACTTTGTTTGTTAGACACACCAAAAGAACTTCCCAAGTATTCCCTTAATCCTTGCTCGACTATCCGGTGGTAGGACACTTGCGAACAATTAACAAAAGGAAAATAAATTATGTTGCACCACCTTTGTGGATTTACTAATTTTTCCAGCACATGAAATTGTACTTGGGAATGAAAGAATCATCCCCTATTTATAGAGTAGAGGTGGTCGAAATTTTGTGGCAAAAACAATGTGGGAAAATCTTTTCTTGATCTCCAAGAAATCTTGAATATATCTCCTATATTCTTTTTCCCATAATTATAATATTCCACAAAATCCCACCTACTATTTGTTATGGATTAATTTCAAAAATTATAGGGCAAGAATCCAAGATTTGGATCTTCTTGAATTTATGAGATATTCTTGTATTTCAAGAAATACATATCTTCCATAATATATTTTCAAGAAAATCAAGAAAATCTTTCTTTCCCTTAATTATCAAAATTTTCAAAAATTTTCCTATGGATAACCAAGTGGGAGATTTCTTGAATTTAATGAGATAATCTTGTATTCCAAGAATACATATCCTCATTCCATAACAAAATTCAAAGAAAATCTTTCTCCTCTTTTATCCATAAATTTCGAATTTCATGGAAAAATAAGACAACAATATTTATTTTATTTTATTTTAAACACCTTTTTCAGTTATTGGACTATATGTTGGGCTACTTAGGGGGCCTTTAGGAGAATTAAGATTTGACCTTCCAATGGATATTGAATTATCAATATTGAGCCACAATATTATTCAAGCCCATAAATATTAATTAATCCCACTACATAATTAATATTGCACTATCCATCTTAACCCATATTACGATCAATATGGCTCCGGTTATTATTTTCCGCGTTTAAGATTATCTAGCCCATTAATTAATTCAAGCCTTTGAAATAGCTTTCCATTAATTAATATCTTTTGTCCTTGGTTAAGGCGGTTCAACATTATTATCCATAACTGAAACTAGTTCCACTTGCAAGATTTGGTATGATAAAGCTTATGAACCTCCCAAGAACAAATCGAACAAAGCGTGCTTACACACGATTCTTCAGATTAAATCTTAGCAATCACATGTGACCAATAATATTGCCCAAGATAAAAAGTATTGAATCTCGTTGATTCTCTACCCATGATAAGTCAAAGCAATAGTTACCAACCACACGTGATCCTATTTGAGAGAGCGAAGATTAAGAAATAACGAACCCATCAAGTCTAATTCTTCCTTGTTCGGTTCGAAGAATTTATCCTCCCAGTAGTCCTATTCAAAGCATCATCATGCACTAGTGTAATCTCTTGGTCAAGTCAAGCCAATCAAGCCTTACACTTCAACCTTTCACGATGGATTGTTCATTTCCATCTAGGTCGTGAATGGTATACTTTTAGTTACAAGGGATGGATTAATTTAATCTTCGTGATCTGGTATCACTAAATTAGTGAATGTAATACGACGACGATTTATTGAATAGTTATCGCAAAGAAATATATGTAACATTCGATGATATTTAAAGCATCGATTGATAAACAATTTATTTGATAAATAAGTCCAAACACGTTTTGATTATTGAATAGTTTTCCAAAGATAAATATATGTAATATTCGATGATAAATTAAAGATCGGTTTGTTGATAAACAATTTATGGGATTAGAATAAGTAATAAATTTCATTTTTGATTTAAAAAAAAAAAAAAAAATTTTATCTCCTTTGAATGACCACAATTAATTTCAATGGTGATGGATATTGATCAATTAGTCCCTAAACTTTGAACAAAAATTGAATAAAAAAAGTATGAATTAATAAATGGAAAATATATGTATACATTGATTTCCAAGCTAGAAATATACATAACCGAGTTGGATCGACTATACATATGATTATTAAACTGAAATAGATCAAGTTTCAATAGCCTTAATTAATTAAGTGGGATGTTTATTACTACAATTGTCATGATGTGGAAGGAGAATTTGAGGTGTCTTGTTGCTATTTTTTCTCCCTATATGTTGTTAGGGAATCAATTAATATAAACGAATTAACTTTAACAATTGTGTACAAGTTCAAACTTTTAGATGAGAAAATATTTTCATATGTTAAGTCGCATGATAGTTGTTTTCATTTGAAGTTCCATGTTCCGAATCAAGTTTGCTAATTATTTTTTGTCCTGAATCAAACAATAGTATATATATAGTTGCCTTACTTTGAAACTCCATCAAAGTCTAATTATTCCACTATATCTCTTATATATGTCGGTGATCTTTTTGAGCTGGAAACTAACTATTTCATTGAGGTTGACGAGCCCCACGTGGATTACTTGCTAGAGTGTCCAATATATTGATGATTAATTTTATTTAATTTGATTTGTGAACATTAGTATTCAACAATTGGACTAAAATCTCATACGACTAAATCAATTGTGGTCATGTATTTTTGAGCAAGATAACTTGTCACGTCGTCTCATACAGCTATCTATATGCTGGATAATCTGCAATACACCAATACTTAAAAGAGTTTTATCTCTTTTGAAATTAAGCTCAAACTTGTAGAGTAATGACAATTCGTTTTTATTAATTATGTAACAATAATGCACAAATCTTTGAGCCTAGCAATAAACATGTCAATCACAATTAATGAGGGACAAGTATAGAATTGGTTACGGTGGGCAGTATAAGAGGAAAAGTAAACAATTTTAGTCCTACCAGTTGGGAAAACAGAGGCAGCACTCTCAATATATAAATGGAACATATAACTTTAACTTTATTAATGGTATTAATTTGGAAGCTTACAGCTTTTATTACAATATTTATTTATAGCTAACAAGGTAATTAATTAAACATGATATACATATGTATGCATGATGAAATAGATGAATTAATTAGGCTCTCTGGAATTGCACCATGAAGGGGCGTTCACCGTTTAGAGTAAGAACCAAACGCCTGGTTGAATTCTGGAAAAAAATGCCCACGTCTCCGCACACGGGCCTGCACGTGTCGCACACAGTTGGACAAAACACAAATTTATACCCGCTTCCGAATTCGAGAATCTTGAACCAGTTGCTTATAGTCTCACGCCCAGGGTTTCCTTCCATTCCTCCCGTCCCCACGTAGTATCTCCCGATAGAGTCGTCGAAATCGAGCTGCCACTGCGTGGACTGCACGCAGATGGTGGAAGCGTTGAATATGATGTTGAGATCAGTTGAGAGACGGATGACGCCTTTCTTGGGGTTGACTGGGCGGAAGTAGGCTGGAAGGCCTTTCATGAGGTCCAATCCCTCTTGGACTACGTCAAGTGGGCATGTTTCGTTTCCGGCGCTGCCTAGCGTCAGGCCCCCGCCTCCACCGCCGCGGATGACGGAAAGAAGGTAGTAGTCCACTCCGGCGCGGAGTTCTTTCCCGGCCATGTCCAGCACCGGGGGAGGTTGCTCCGCGGCGTAGATGGTGGAAAGGGAGATCAACAGAACTGTGAAACAGATCATGGATGTCTTCATTTTGATGAGATAGAGATAATATTGTTGGTTGAAGGATTGGTGCTACGGCCTCTTATTTATAGGGACGACGACTTGTATGGTTTGCGTGAAGTAAATGAGGCGGCTTAATTCAAAGGATAATCATCTGCGTGTATGGTTTTCGTAATAGTCTACAAATTGACCAACCCGTTTATATTAATGTTACAAGACGCGTGCCACTTGCCTATTTGCCAACGTTTTCAAGGAAAGCAGAGTAGGGACTTAATATGTAGGGTACTAGTAATAAACAAATGAATCAACTTCATACTTTCTTATTTACAAGTTTAGACGACTTCAAATGATGAAGAAAATTGTAAGGTGGAGTATGATAGTTTACCCCTCATCTATTATACACCTTTTTAAAAGTTATTTTGTCATTTTATATTGTTGTGATCGATGTTTTTACCTCGATTTATTTATACACGTCGGAGGGACACGTGTATCAATAAATTATTAAAATAACCGTGCCCGATGGAGACGTGTGCTAGCTTTGTCAACCATACAAGTGTGCTCGTCTTGCCTACCAAACAAGTATGCTCGCCAAGTCTGGCAACCGACCAAACAAGTATGCTCGCCTTGCCGACCAAACAAGTATGCTCCCCAAGTCTGGCAACCGATCAAACAAGTATGCTCGCCTTGCCGACCAAACAAGTATGCTCGCCAAATTTGGCAAGCATTATAGTCATTCTTATATGCTCGTTAAGGACAGTGTTCCGGTACAAAATCGATATGGTCTAAGGGGCGAGCAGAGCAATCGGTTGAGCAAAAGTTGATACAAAGGGCATATGACATAAAAGTCAAGTCAACAACTGAACCATCTGGACGACCAAAAGAATGCCTTATAAGCAAGTAAATCCAATGGTCAACCAAGAAGACGAAGTTGAAAACGTGGCAGCTCACATGAGTTCTTGCAAGACACGAAGTCTCCAGCTCATGCTTGCCAAACCAGCTCATGCTTGCCAAAGTACTATAAGTAGAAAAAAAGAGAGCAGTAAGAAGGTTCAGAAAAATTCCCAAGTACTCACACATTTTCCAAATCATCATCTTTCAAGAAAGTTTTCTCCACGAGAAGTATTGTGTACTGTATACTTGAACCTCGCAATATATCATCCCTGGCTTGGAATGCCCCCAGAGTAGTCATTTATTGATGAACTGGGTCAACAATTTCTTGTTATTTACTGTAATATTGTACACGTACTTATTTTGTTTGTGAGTCGTTTTAAAATTAGCCACATAGTATTCTCATTAAAAAACAACGTGCAACAATTGACACTAGAAGGAGTGTAGAAAAAACCAGCCCATACTCAATCCTAAAAAACCGAGACAGAAAAAAAATATGATGCCTCAATCTAGGAATACTCAGATGGAGAGGTCGGGACAGAGCCGACCTCATGCTCAGAAAGAGGCTAATCATTAGCCTCACAAAAATCAGACCTTGGAAACCATCAATCTTGAGGATATCGCCAACGATCCGACGACCACAACAAAGGCCATTGCTTTCTTGTTGCGAGCACAGAAAGAGAGGGCCGAAAAGGAGTTGGCCAAGTTGAAAGTTCAAGATGATGATGATCGACGCTTGCATACACCTGATAGTGAGCAAGTTAAGATGAAAGCTGCGCGGAAGCGGGCCAACAAAAAGGCTGATGATATGTCAGACGACGAGCAGCCTCAAGGGTCCAGACAATCAGCGTTTGGACGTTTGAGGCTCTCTGTTAAAGACCAAATTGGCGATCATAGGCGTCAAGATCCCGGGAGGGAACAACCGACGAACATGCCTGCTCCTTCAGATCCTCATGATCGCCTCGCGATCGAAAAAAGGCCAGAACAACAAAAATCGGCTGGAACTAAATTGTCTATCCATCATCGATTGGGTAGTCAAGGACGAACATGGAAAGGGGGATTGCCCCATCATGAGCATGACCCCCCGGGTCCTCATGATGGGACACAACCCCGATCCAAGTCTGTCGGCCCATTTAAATTTGCGTAAATGCAGAAGCAATCGAGGGCTTACAGCCGACCGGCAATGAATGAGAGGACTCCTGGCGAAAGCACAATGCCGTGCTCGCCACTAACACCGGCGATCATGGCAGCCGAAATACAAGAAAAAGTGGCAAAGATCCGACCACCAATCTCTATGTTCGATGCTGAGTCTGACCCACATGTTCACCTCAGCAAATATTCAGATTTTATGGTCGCCATGGGCGCCACCAACATAACGCAGTGCCGATCATTCCCCATGACGTTGGGCGACCGCGCCCACAGATGGTTTTCTACTCTACCCGCCGCGTCCATCACGTCTTTCACTCAGTTGGGACAGAAATTCCTGTCCCATTTCTCATCCATGTGTGCTTGCCCAACACCAAAACAGAGGTTGGCACATTTCTCCTAGCTAAAAGGTGAATCAGATCGAGCATACATTGAAAGATTTGACAAATGTTTGTACGATGGAGCCCCAGTTGAAGAGGATGCAAAAATCCTCACAGTGGTGGGGGGCTTGACCCTAAATACGGATATGTGGAAAGCCATGCATCAGGATTGGCCGAACACATATGCCAAATTTTGAGAGCGAGCAGCCAAGATTATAGCTATGCAGGATCTGCTCGCCCAATCACAGTTAGGCCAAGAAATAGCAACAAAAAGAGTTGTTGGTAAAAAAGTAATGAATGAGGGGGGGTATAAACCCCCAGGATCTTTTAAACCTTTTGAAGAAGGAGCAGAAGCACATGCACTACGAAGTCTTCTAGGCGTTTCAGCAGAGACGATATTTAATCAAATTAAGGATCTGGACATGTTGGATAAGCCACGAAGAATCACAAGAGATAAAAGTCGGCTTAGTGCTTCCAAGTTTTGTAATTATCATGGGTACATCGGACATAATACCGATGAATGTCATGATTTACTTCGTCAACTTTGGAAGTTATATGAAGAGAATCGTCTTACACAGTTCCTCAAAAAGCCGGCGAATAGAGACTAACCTGAAAAATCAGGTGATCGTAGGGGTAAGCGTAAGGCAGAAGAAGCATCTGATAGTGATCCCGAGGAGTCCCGCAAGAAGTTGGAATTACCCAAGAGAGGAGCTCCTACCATGAGCAGAGGTCGAGAGAGTCAAGAAATCAACATGATTCGTCCTGATTATGGTCCAGTGGGTGGATGCTATCAGGCACCGATGTTATCGAACAGGCGGAAGAAGATGAAAATGCGTGCCATGCAAAGCATCCATCAGGTAAATGTGGCGAGCACATCAGCTAGCACGCCACCCTCTCACCAAATCATGTTCTCGGAAGATGATCTCGACGACATAATCACCCCCACAATGACTCTCTAACCATCAGCGCTCGTCTTCTCGGTTTGAAGGTGCATCGCCTCCTGGTCGACACCGGAGCATATGCGAACATTCTGTTCGTTAACACTCTGCACCAAATGGAGAAGCAAGTTGGTGATCTAAGTAGTTATATCGAGCTCTGTGATCACACCATAATGGGTTTCGGGGAATCTATAACCCGACCATATGGAATGATTAGGCTAGGAGTTGAGTTAGAGTCAACTAATAATCCCGGAGATTCGACAAACTAGAATGTTAGACTTTGTAATCGTCGATGCTCCGTCTACTTATAACGGGTTTTTAGGTCGCCCGTTTATTCAGGAATTCAAAGCTGCCTGTTCGACTTATTACTATTGTGTTAAGTTTCCAACCCAAGAAGGGACGGGTAGCGTGAAAGGCGACCAGAAAAAAGCTCAAGATTGTTTGCTGTCATGCGTGCCAGAAAAGCAAAATATCGTTAACATGATGGAGCAAACATGGGAGGCCGGAGAATCAAGCCAATAGGCGAATATGTTACCGAGGACGCTTATACCTCCTCTGACGAGCACATCTCCACAGGCGAACACAGAACCCGGAATGATAACTCATGTTCCAGATCTAATGATCATTGATCCACCAAACGAGCTACCGGACTTAGAACCTCGTATAGGTTTTGATCATATGGAGGTAGATGACGAGCACCGGGGGTCGATCGAAGATCCTCGATGGAAGCAAAAAAAGAGGCGAGCAACGCCTGTTGAACAGTTGGAGTCTGTCAATATCAACCCGATCAGACCAGAATTAGAAGTGTTTATTAGTTCAGAATTACCGGAACCATTCCGAACAGAAATGATCGCGTATCTTCTAGCAAACTTGGATGTGTTCGCTTGGTCACATGAGGACATGGTCGACATTGATCCTAAACATGCATGTCACTCTCTTAACCTTGACCCAACACAAATTCCAATAATCTAGAAGCGGAGAAAATTCAGTCCGGAGAAGTATGCAGTTATGGATAGTGAAATCAAGAAATTGCTCGATAATAAATTGATTCGAGAAGTAAAGCGCCCAAGATGGCTTGCTAACCCTGTGCTCATCCGCAAATCTAACGGAACTTGGAGGTTATGCATAGATTTCACCGATTTAAACAAAGCATGCCCGAAAGATAATTTCCCGATGCCACATATCGATTATTTGGTCGATAACGCAGCAGGACATGAGCTCATGACCTTCATGGATGCATTTGCTGGGTATCACCAAATACCCATGCATCCAGACGATCAAAAGAATACGACTTTATGCAGCGAAAAGAATATGTATTGTTGGCAACGTATGCCATTCGGATTAAAGAATGCTGGAGCAACGTATCAAGAACAAGATGTTCGATGAACACATAGGCCGAATAGTTGAGGTGTATATTGATGACATTGTGGTAAAAAACGAGCATAAGGAAGACCACATTACCCACCTGGCACAGACGTTTGATATTCTCAGGGAGTATAACATGAAGTTAAATCCGAAGAAATGTAGTTTTGGGGTTCATTCAGGAAAATTCCTAGGACATATGGTCAGTCAACGGGGGATTGAAGCGAACCCATCAAAGATTCAAGCTATGCTCGACATGCAGGCCCCCAGAAATGTGAAAGAAGTTCAAAAATTAACTGGGCGTTTGGCTTCTGTAAGCCGGTTTATATCACGAACCGGAGACAAATGCAAACCTTTCTTTGAAGCATTAAAGAAAGGGAGATTCCAGTGGACAGAACATTGCCAAAATGCATTTGAGTCATTAAAGCAATACCTTGCGGATACTCAAACATTATCTAAGCCTGTTCCAGGCGAACAACTTTATTTGTATCTTGCCGTGTCAGAATATGCAATTAGCGTTGTGCTCGTTCGGGCAGAGGGGGCAACACATTTGCCTATTTATTATGTAAGTCGTACTCAAAAGAAGCCGAGCTCAAAATTACCCTCCCATCGAAAAACTCGCGTATGCTCTTGTTATGAGTGTCCAAAAGCTGCGACCATACTTTTTCGACCACTCGATCGAGGTGTTAACCATGTTCCCATTCACGACAAGTTCTCCATCGACCGCATAATCGCAAAGATTACTCAAGTGGGACGGTGGAGTTAGGCGATTTGGCATTACGTTATGCTAACAACAATGAAGGGCGAGCTATGGCGATTCATGGTTGAATTGACATATCCTCAAATACCCGAAAGAGGTGTCGACCAACCATGGCACATGTATGTAGACGGTTATCAACAAGTTCAAGAGCCGAGGTAGCGCAGTTCTCATCAAAGTTTAACTCGACAAACTTTCACGACAACCATCCGTTTTGATTTCCCGTACCACAAATAATGGGTTTAGTACGAAGCTTTGATTCTTTGGATTACACATGGCTATGACAATGGGAATTCAGAGGTCGATGATTTATAGCGATTCCCAAATAATCGTATACCGTATTTAGGCGAGTCTGGCTCGAGGCTAACAGATGGCACAATATCAAGAACTAGCAAAGGAAATTTGCTTGAACAATTCGAACAAGTTTACATAGAACAATTACCACGATTGGATAATTTGTTTGTTGATGCCTTGGCACGATTGGCAACAGCAGAAGGAGTGATGAACACGACGGACATTGTGGTCGTCACAACTTGTTCACCATCAATTCCTAGAGTTGTGGTCGCCCATGTGACAGGCGAACAAGAAACCTGGATGACTCCAATTTTAAGCTACTTACAAAAAGGATTTCTCCCAGAAAATAAAGCACAAGATACTGCCTCAGGATTACAAAATTCGCCGATATACTATCCTAGATGGGCATTTATACAAAAGAAGTTTCTTTCTTCCATTATTGAAATGTATTACTCCTTAAGAGGGTCATGTGATTCTGGAACAGATTCATGATGGGGTATGTGGAAACCATACAGGCGGACTTGTCCTGGCATATAAAATTGTCAGACAAGGTTACTATTGGCCGACTCTCAAGAAAGATTCGCTCGCGTATGCCCGCGCATGTCATAAGTGTCAGGTATACGCCCCACTCATCCATAGCCCACCCGAAGAACTAGTGTCTGTTTACAGTCGGTTGCCATTTGATAAATGGGGAATCGATTTGATTGGCCCATTTCCTACTGGCACATCGGGAGTAAAATATGTCGTGGTTGCCGTTGATTACTACACTAAATGGGCGGAAGCTGAAGCCATTGTTAAAGCCACCGAACAAAGAATGTGGAATTTTGTTTGGAAAAATATCATTTGTCGTTTTGGGCTTCCACAGTCATTGGTAACAAATAATGGCAAACAGTTCGATGGAAGTGAATTAAACGAAATTGTGCTCGTTGGGGCATAAAAAGCATTACTCTACTTCAGATTACCCCGATCAAGCAGACAAGTTGAAAGTCGTTAATAAAATTATCAAGCATACCCTCAAGGCTAAACTTGATAATTCCAGGGGGAGGATAAATTTGAAGAGTTACCAGAAATATTATGGGCATATCGTACTACTTTCAGAACATCAACTGCGGAAACCCCGTTTGCCCTGGCATTTGGTACGGAAGTTGTTATACCGGCAGAAGTAAAGATTCCGAGCCATCGGACAATGAGTTTTGGAGAACACATCAACGACCAGGAGCTCGCCCTAAGTGCAGATTTGTTGGAAGAAAGAAGGATGGAGGCCGATTTCAGGAACGCTATGTATAAAAAAAGATCAAAAAAGTACTACAACTCCAAAGTCCGAACACGCTGGTTCAAAGTGGGCGAGCTAGTTCTAAGATGAGCAACGGGGGTACCAAGTGGTGTGTTCGGCCGAGCATGGGAAGGTCCATTCAGAGTAACAAAACGTTTGTTAAATGGGGCATATGATTTGGAAGACTTGAATGGAGTTCCATTGTCCTATTCGTGGAATGCGTCAAATTTGAAAAAGTATTATCAGTAACGACGAGCACAACTGGCTAGCTATTGGGGTTAAAAAAACCGAGCATAATCAGCCATTCGGCTAAGACGAGCAGGACAAACATGAAGGAAGAACACACATTGTCCGACACAAATTTCGGAATCTTTTTGAAGGAATTTTGGTCAGCACTATTAAAAGATAGAAGATACGTGTCAAAACAAGATGAGAAGTGGTGGCAACCAAAAGGGGTACGTGTCAATCCTTGAATAAGAACTGACAAAGACAAGGACAGATGTCAAAATAAGAATTTAAAGCAAGAAGGCCAACACCAACTAGATATGCCAGCACTTGTTTGGGATAGTAGTATAAATAGGCGTATTGATAGCTGAAGAAGGGGGAAGAAAAACAGAGAAAAGGAAAAAATATCGCAAGAAACATATTAGAAGAAAATTCGGTTATCGGAGATAGTTGGTTTGGTATGCCTCGGATGAATTTTTCAACATTTTCGATTCGGCCTATCATTTTTTGTCGACTCGATCATGTGTCTCGGGCGCTTGCTCTAGTCTGAGCTTTATACCAAATATCGCTTGATCATGAAGGAAAATACTCTCCCTTCAATTTGGGAAAGCCAATCCAAATCGGGAGAAGTATTTTCTTCTAAACTGGTATTGTCACTCCGAGCATAGGTTGGTGCTCGTTACGGACTCAAGATGCTCGGTAGAGTCATGGTTGCCACTCCACTTTATTCACTGCTTATGCAGTAGCGAATCACTAGTCCCCTACACATCCCTTAAATCTCCTCCCGAGGGGGATGTCGTGGCGCCCCAGACGATAACGACGCGGCGAACGCCGATGTTCGAGCATCCTCCAAGGGGATAGAATGGTGCGAAAGCGAGAGGCTCTTGCCAGCGCGATATAGGGCGAAAGCGTGTTTCGCCACATGCTCGCTCATGCGCATAACAACAGATAATCACAACTTGTCCAGAGGAGGCAAACGCCGATGCCGTTCTTCGCCGAAAGCATATTACTTGAAGAAGAGTAGACAGACTGATCCGCCTCATACTTGTCGACATCAATTCCGTGGACGAGATGAGGTCAGCTCATGTCTATTTCAAGACGACGCTTTGAATTTAGTAAAACGGTAATCTGATGCCCATTGTCATGTGTAATAGAAACAGTTCGCCCCAAGTGTAAAAGTTGTAATAGAATAACAACATGTTGAAAAACATTTTTGTTTGTTAAGTTTTCCTAGTTAAAGCCTATCAATGGTCGCACCTAAGCCGGATGACCCGAACAAAGACAAACGAGCAGAGGTTTATGTTCACCTGGCGAAACAGTTCGTACTTACAGATACCCGCAGCAAAGCGAGTGATGGGTACGGAGTCGCAACTAAATAAGATGACTTCAGATTTTACAGATATACCCGCAACAAAAAGCGAAAGTGATGGAGTGCGGTCTCAACTAAATAAGACGACCGAAAAGAATAGTGATCGCGGCTAACATAAGATGATCACGAAAGAAGAAAGGGGGGGTTGCACATAAGTTAACCCATCTGGTCGCAACTAAATAAGACGATCAATCTGATTGCACCTCAATAAGACAATCAAAAAACCAAAGAAGTCAGGGTGGAACATAGACACATATCATGTTCGAATTCATTCAGAAGACAAATGGCATAAAGTAGGAAACAAAACAAACATCATCTATTCATCAACAAAATTCACCCTCCACGATCGAATCAGAAGAAATTGTTCAACAAGCAAATTCAATGGAAACAGCAAATTGTACGAAAGGAGAAGATAAAAATTACACAGTAGTAAAAATAAGGAAATAATTCATTGTTGGGGGTGGGCGGAAGAGATGTGTCGAGCAAGTCTTGCCTCGTCTGCTCGGTCCCTTCGGGAGCGACTCCCCCAGTATCATCATGCCTCATCTGCTCGCTGGATAGCACATTCTGCTCGTCTCCAAGTGGACCACTCTGCTCGCCCTGCACCTGATCAAACTCATGCTCGGCTCGGTAAGCTTGGTCGATAGTACCTTCAACATCCGCATCCGAACCATCTTCCTCATCCAAAATAGGGTCATCGATCTCGATCCCATCGGGGAGGTTGGAGAAGTCGCATATGTCACTTAAATCGGCAATGGGAAGATTACGATCAGGAGGATTATCGGCCAGATATTTCTCAAGATGGACTTTGAGCGGAGTAATTTGATCGGCGAAAAGGGATTGTTGGTCTCTTTGAGGGCATTCACAAATGCACATATATAAGAAAAATTGGAAATAGAATCAACATACTCCTCGGTGAACATCTTGGAGTTTTCAAGACCCAGACGAGTGTTGGTCTCTTCAGCGGTGAGGAGTTGTTGGGCGAGCAGAGTTTTCTCACATTCTGCAGTCTCGATGCCTATTTTGAGTTTTCGGAGCTCAACGTTCAGCTCGTTCTGAACTTTCCTAATGCCAGCCACCTCTTCCCGATTATGGTGCAGCTCCTCCCGAGCAAGGCGTAGCTCCTCTCTGGCCTGGCGAGCATCTTCCCGAGCTAGACAAGCATCCTCTTGAGCTTTATGAGCCTCTGCTGAGGATACTTGTTCTTGAACCAACTTCATTTCATCTTGGGTTTTGGTCAGCTCGTTCACCTTCTCTTCGAAACTCGTGATAAGAGTCACATAGTTGGCATGAAGTTGGGCGGACTCGGCGTAAGCCTTTTCAAGGAGAACCAAAGATTGGCCATGGCGCACTAGGCCAAGTCGCATGGTTTCCAAAGTCGTTGGACCTTTAGTGGCCTCTTCGAGCTCAGTAGTCCACGGTCGGATGGGGGTCTCACACGCTTTCTGGACATGCTTGGGAAGGTCAGGAACGTTGCGGACACTAGGAGAGCAGTAATAGTCTTTCAACTCCGGCATCAGAGGCGACAATCTGTTCAACCTACGTGTTATAAAAACAAATAGATATGATTAAACGACCAAATCAGATGGAACAAAGAGACACTCCAACAGGTGAGCAAACGTACCTGTTCACCCGAGAAGGGTCCCATCCTATAAATGACTTGTCCTCGGGAGAACGGAGCTGGGAACTTAAAGGAGTCCAGGTTTGGGGTCCTGCAGGGGGTGGAGTAGATGTACCGACCTCCATTTCGACAATTTGTGTGATCGGACTGACCGCAGAGGTAGTTATTCTGGTCGTTTCTCATTAACATCGATGCTCGATGGAGCTATCGGATTTTGATCGTCAGGTACCTTTTGGATCTCTTTGGTGAGGGAGCTTGGTCGCTCGACCCCTGCTCGACAGGACGAGTTGTCCTTTTCTGCCGACTCGACTCGCTCGGTCCGGGCGCGGCTGGTCGGCTGGCCTTTTTCACTCTGCTCGCCTCCCCTCGGTTTGCTCGTTGAGCATCTCTCTCGGCCTGAATTCGAGCAAGCTCTTGGGGTCTCTTGGTTAGAGCCATTTCAGTATGCTCAGATGTGCTTATAGCAATAATTACGACAGGGAAAGCTGTAGATAGAAGAATTTATTAAAAAAGAAAGAGAAACAGAGAAACAAAAGGCACAACACATTTGCAAGTATAAAAAACAATCCTTACCAGTCGGATTGACGGCAACTAAATGGTGAGGGGGCACGTACAATCCTCATCTCTTCCTTTGGTCAGCAGTGTTCAACGTCTTCACCGAGCGTTCTGAGTATGGCTCAAGGTCAATTTGCCAGATACTACTGAAATAACCATCGTTTGTCTCTTTGTCTGTTGCAGCTTGAATTCCTGAGATTGAGGAAATAAGTTAAAATCAGTTCACTGTGGAGAGTAAAACAACAAAAATACTTACTTCGACAGATCCCAAAATCAGTGGGGATATCTAAGCGGGCATTTGGTTCACATCCTGAAGCAGGACTTTTCCAATCACCCCCGACGAACCAAAACTTCTCTTTCCAATCTGTGATCTTATTAGGCACATCCTCGATGACTTTACATTTTGCATTCGCTTGCATGAACAACCATCCGTGTTCGCCTTTGGGTCGAGACAAATGAACTAATCGACTAAGTTCTGCTACTGTTGGATAGTACACAGGTTTTATTTTGCCGAACAGAGTTAGGAAACTCATAATCATATGCCACCCATTCGGCATTAGCTGTGTAATAGTGATATTCCATTCTACGAGCAAGCGAGTAATAACTGGATGAAGTGGGAATCGAAGACCCGCTTCCATTGTATCTAAGTTCATAGCAACACAACCCTCGGGAGGCTGGTCTGCGCGCTCATCGGGACCAGGCGCCCAGAAAAACACATCATTTGGAGTCTCGTAATTCCGATACAATTGGCCGAGCATAGCTACATCGATCACACTTGCAATTTTGCTCGCTGGATATTCATTTTCGACCCTTGTCCTGTGAGGTTGTTCTGGCCATTCAAAATCATAACGAGCACTATACTCGGTATATGTTGGGCTATGAGGAAGACCAACAGGGATATCGAGCACCATGTTCTGTTCGCCATCAAATCCTCTGTCCGACTCATTAACATTTTCAGTTACTGGGATTTCCACCCTCATATGATCGTCACCTCTATTTACATCGCGATTATCCACAACCCTAGATCTGACTTGGGGTTGGGATAAATAATCTTCACCCGAATCATCCAAAAAATTGGTGCGGGCTAAATCCTGGTCTAATTCATTGAGGGCATCGTCGGAATCTGACGAAAGAATGGCAAATGGTTGTCGAATTTGCCAGCGGGATCTTGAACCCGAGGTGTTCATCTCCGGCGCATTAGCACCACTACGGGAGATCGGACGGTAAGATGAGGAAGAAGAACTATGATGGTTTGACTCTATTGAAGCGGTATAACTCAAACGAGAAGTCATAATTAGAATTAAAGGGGGTACGAAGTAATTACCTGGAAGAAATCTTTCGCCGAAATAAGAGTGCCCGTGCCGGAAATTTCAGACGGGACGGAATATGAAGAAAGAGAGAAGAGAGAATGAAGAGAAAGAAGAAGGGCTGAGGCGGCAAAATGATTTTTATAGATGTTGGATTTAAAAATTTTGAAAATTCAAAAACGATGTTTCTGACACAGAAGACGAAGCGACACTCACGAAGACCCGCTCAATATATCTAACAGCCGGGCCCCCATGATGAATACAAAGCGGCCCGGCTGGGGGGTATTGTTGTGATCGATGTTTTTACCTCGATTTATTTATACACGTCGGAGGGACACGTGTATCAATCAATTATTAAAATAACCATGCCCGATGGAGAAGTGTGCTCACTTTGTCAACCATACAAGTGTGCTCGCCTTGCCTACCAAACAAGTATGCTCGCCAAGTCTGGCAACCGGCCAAACAAGTATGCTCGCCTTGCCGACCAAACAAGTATGCTCGCCAAGTTTGGCAACCGACCAAACAAGTATGCTCGCCTTGCTGACCAAACAAGTATGCTCGCCAAATCTGGCAAGCATTATAGTCATTCTTATATGCTCGTTAAGGACAGTGGTCCGGTACAAAATCGATATGGTCAAAGGGGCGAGCAGAGCAATCGGTCGAGCAAAAGTTGATACAAAGGGCATATGACATAAAAGTCAAGTCAACAACTGAACCATCTGGACTACCAAAAGAATGCCTTATAAGCAAGTAAATCCAAAGGTCAACCAAGAAGACGAAGTTGAAAACGTGGCAACATAACATGAGTTCTTGCAAGACACGAACTCATGCTTGCCAAACCAGCTCATGCTTGCCAAAGTACTATAAGTAGAAAAAAGAGAGCAGTAAGAAGGTTCAGAAAAATTCCCAAGTACTCACACATTTTCCAAATCATCATCTTTCAAGAAAGTTTTCTCCACGAGAAGTATTGTGTACTGTATACTTGAACCTCGCAATATATCATCCCTAGCTTGGAATGCCCCCAGAGTAGTCATTTATTGATGAACTGGGTCAACAATTTCTTGTTATTTACTGTAATATTGTACACGTACTTATTTTGTTTGTGAGTCGTTTCAAAATTAGCCACATAGTATTCTCATTAAAAAATGACTTGCAACATATATGTTAATAAACAATTCGCTCGTTAAAATACGAGCTAAACAATGAATGAACAATTTAAAACAGGACGAAGGGAGTACATGTTAATTGGTATGATCACACGAAACATTAATTTGATTAAATATGAAAATCAGAATGGTATAATCGTGTGAAATAGTACTAACAATTACTACTACTAGAAGATTTAAAACCATCAAAATATTAGAAAGGAGCTTTAATCGTATGGTAATGATCGCACGAACTTCGTGGTCGGTTATGACAACACGAATTCAGTGGGGCGGTTTTGACCGCTTGAGACCGTCCAGATTCGTTGAACCTATGATTCGAATTCAAATTTCGAATCCTAGATAAGCTTGACTCCGCGCACGGATAAGTCATGACTCCTGGGCCGACCCAAATTCGGATGGACCACCCAATTCATTGAATCCAAAAAATAATTGGTCCATTTAGAGTTTTTTGGTCTCCAAGAAGATAGATGGGCCCCAAAGCCCAATTGCCAAGAATCAAGAACCATGAACCCGGGCGGGGCGCGCGCGCACGTGTGTGGTTCATGGTTAGAGTCCCCATGCACAATTTTGGAGAACATGACCATAAGCTTATATTTATACTAGGAAACTTTCCTTCTAGTTTCCAATGTGGGATGAGTGAGAAATACTATACTTGGTCAACACCCACCCACCAAATACCCTCTAGTTTTAATGTTTCATATTCTTTAATTAATTTATCATTCACCGAAATTCGGTTTTGAGATATTAAATATACCACGATCATCTACTCCGCGAGTAGAACGATCTCGTCACGTTTAATTTACAAAAAATCAATGTTTTAATTCCTCAATAATTTGATCAACCTTGAGTGCTTGAACATTTTCAAAACCAAATTTCCAACAATTTACTTGATGATACGTAGGGTACCACGGTACTAGTATAAACAAATGAATCAACTTCATACTTCTTATTTACAAGTTTACAATTTTTCAAACTATATATATAAAGAATGGTGGAACCGTGTGAAATAGTAGTAACAATTACTACTACTACTAGAAGATTTATGAAAATATTTTGTCTCATCTAAAAGTCCGAACTTGTAGAGGGGGTGAAAATCAATTCATTTATTTAACTTCTCTCAACACTCCCTCTCACTCGTGAGCCGAATCATTGCCTCTGTTCTCTGAAAGAATTAATTTCGCACATCTCTATAAGTTCGGACTTTTAGATGAGACTGAATTCTTTCAATTTAAAACCATCAAAATATTAGAAAGGAGCTTTAATCCTAGTATATGATATATCTATCCAATTTCTATTGCGTACTGAGGGTACATTCACATTTGTTCACACGTGGACAATACATATAAAAAAGGATATATATCTTGTAGTAATTAATTTGCTCTGTCAGCACCACCTAAGCATGGAAAAATCAAAGTTCAAATCTTAGCTACCTAGTTAGCTTCTTCGATCACATTAATAAACGAAGAAATAAGTGGCCTGTCAACTCGAATATCCATCAAGCATTTTGCAACAAGTTTAAGCACTACTACTGCTAGGTGTTTGCAAACATTAAAAACAACTAAAAACTCATGTTTTATAAACTGATTTAATGAAATGAAATTTTACGAATATTTACTTGAAAACACTTCAAAACATAGAGTATTAGATTATGAACACAGTGTATTAGATTCATAATGCATCTACTTTGAGGTAAAAAAAAAAAAAAAAAAGAAGGAAAGTATATACTACCCACAGGATTATTTTGTACGTTTCCAAGCAGAGAAGGCTTCATGATCAATAGACGAACCGGTGAGAGACTGAAGGGCATCATACAAGTTACTGTGTGGGGTACTATTCAATTCCGTGACGACCATATGCACGCTATTCCCATTCTCCAAGTGTATGTGATTGTTCGGGTGACTTGTCTTGTTACCCGCGTGAAGCTCAAACTCATAAGCATTAATGGCCTATACAAAAATATGTCATATATCACTATAACAAAATTGACCTTTAATGGATGACTTACTTTAGAATAATTACAGGATTGACAACCGCAGAGATAGGAAGGTCCTTGAATCTTTCCAGAAAGCTCTATCTAACACACAATGCATACAAGAGAACATCATTAATAAGTGTTATCATGAATTGATTTAACAAGTTTGCATTACAGATGTTTTCTACCTTTTTAGTCTTAGAAATATATCGCACAGCTACTCCATCAAGCATACCAGTTGCTGTTAAAATCTTGACATTATTTAAGAGTTTATTACTTATTTTCTTGGGTGTAACTTTTTTGGATTTAGGTGGACGCTTGGTTGCAGCAGCAGTTTTGTTGTTTTTTGTAAGTGTAACGAGATGTGGCTCGTATATTAGAGAAGTCCTTGCTCTACCACTCTTAGCAATCCATGGTATTCTAGAAACACTCTCATGTCAAAACTCCATCCAAGATAATTTTGTTTAGTCAACATGGGAACCGGAATATCCATGGATTTCTCTGCCTCTCTTCTCTCTTTTATCTGATTGCAGAAATACGTAGGCACCACATTTAAATTAACAAAAAAATATCTAATAAGCCCATCATGAAATAAAGACTTAGTCAACTGTGTAGATGATATGCATGTAAAATTTGTAGCATATCCGTATGATTTTTAAATTGATTTATGCAATTTTTTAGTTTATATAGATGCAATTTTGGTAGCAGATTTATGCGATTTATCTCCTAATTTGTATTGATACGATTTGGTACCTAGTGAGACAAATGTTAATCGATGCCTTGTGAGACAAATGTTTATCGAGCAAGACAAGTATATTGTTGCGAGTTATTTGCATTCCCACGACTTTATAGACATGCTTCAAAGATTTGGATGTTGGGTCTTGAGTCTCTAGACCCAATCCCATATGTATGCTGCTGGATGGCCTTCTTTTTTTTAATGTCTTTTACTTAATTTTTGTGCTTAGTTTACATGTTATTTTTTACTTAATCGTTCTTATTTTTACTTGGATTATTTTGCTCATTTCATCAATTTCAATATATTTTTCTAACCCACTAAACTTGACATGTATTATACTCTGGATAGGTTCACATACCCCTGAATTAAAAACAAGGTTAATAGCATTAATTAGGTCTATACATATTTTTGTCTAATAATTATCATATTTATTGAACGAAACTCCCATACCTCAATTACCGACTCACATATGTTGATGAAATATTATTATATCTAGGTTCAATAGAAGTAAATATTTTTGATATTGCAAGCACTCTTAAAACTCGTTGAATATCTCTTTTTAACCGCATTTAAAATTTCAATGTTCCACGCAATCTTTTGTTTATTGTCCGCAATGATGTATATATTATTATTTTTTATACATCATTTCATCCAATATCCATAATGAACTAGGACAATTTCATCATTTGCCACCTGAAAAAAAAGAAGAAAAAAGATAAATAATAAACATCACATAACGATGTATCGAGACTATACTTTGAATACTATCTATTTTGAATATTGTCTCGATAAAAAGAACTATACTCAGCGAGATAAAAATTATATCTATCGAGATAGTATTTTAACTTTATGATGGGGGACATTTGTGTCACCCAATGTAAAAAAGACACGTGGAAGTCTTCTCAATAATTAAAGAGGTTGAGGAACTAATGCATGAGTCAAACCAGTGAACAAATGAATTGGGCTTGACTGAGAAACCCAGGGATCTGTTATCCGCTAAGATCAGATGGGTTTGAAATTAAAGGGCATGGAGGGAAGCGAGGCCCAATGAAGTGAAACGAGTTAAAGAAAGGGGCCCAAGAGGATAGTCGGGGCCCTAGAATTTGAGGAATTAAGGAGTTGGGCCGGACTGGGCTGATAAACCTAGGCAGGTTGGGTCCAGGGATGCCGGCCCTAAAAATGTGGACCTTGGTTTGAGAGACGCCCTTGAGGGCTTAATGGGTCATGGCCTGAAAAACAAGAGACTAATCTAGACCGCTGAGATGAAAAAATATCATCGGTCCAAGAGTTTTGATCCGTGTGAACTAAGAAGTGGGCTGAGGGAGTCAGTTCCGATATTTAAGGGGGTTACATGCAGGATACTGGAGGTTCCGAAATTAATGGGATCGTTAGATTGAAATTAAGGGCTCAGATGGAGGATCCCGGTGAAAAAGGAGAGAAGGACGTGGGAGAAGAGATTGAACCCCGAGAAGAGAGGGGGAAAATAACAAACACACGTCCAGAACATAGGCTCGAGGCATGAAGAAAGGAAACCGCCGGCTGGGGGGGATATAAATATCCCATCCAGGTAACACGAAACACACACAAGCACTTGCTTTACTTATACACTTGACGAGCTGTTCAATCTTACTTTGATTCGAGTTTGGAATTGATAACTGACTTGAGCGTCGGAGAGCCCGCACCGGAACCCCCCCGGCGTGTCCATTTCAGGTGATTACGTGGCGTTGAAGAATTTTATACGGTCAAAACTCGAAGTTCTTTAGGATTCAACACTTGAATCCTCGTTGAATTCCAGGTCATATCTCGACCACTTTTTTCACATCAAATTGACGTCGTCTGTTGGAACATTGGGCTAAAGGTGTGAGCTTGAATCCATTGTTTCTGGAACAAACTTTCTTTGATAAGTTACGAGATGGGTGGTGATCAACCCAGTCAACAGGTTCCTATCGGAAATCTCGGGAAGGAATCTCAACCAACCCCTGCGGCACCCCCTCTTTACGGGATGCCACCTGCAGGTAGGGGAACGACTTCACCAGGGCCTCCTTCGACCTTTATGGGAGATGCCCGTGCAGTGGGGAGGGGGAATACTATTGGAATTTAGAGGCACGTAAACACGTAATACATGCGCAGCAGAATTAAACAGTTCACCAACAACGAACATATAATTGCATAATTGATTACGTATAAACATAAAGAGAAATCTTACAGTAAACCGTATGCATATTTCTCTACTATGGTATCCACGTAATCCCCGTTCACGGACTTGCATAGATTTGCCAGCGTTGAATCTAAGACGGAATTTGCTAGGAAAATTTATATTCTAGATTTTATGGAAAAATATGAATTAACGTCATTTGTGAATTCCCAAGAGCTTGTATATATAGGAAAGACCCAGCTTAAATCTTAAGCTAACCTGATTGGGAAATAAAATCCCTAATCTTTATTTAAAATAAATCTATAAAATTTACTTCCCACATATAAAATCTCTACGGATTTAATTCCCTTATATGAAAAATCTCTACGATTTATTTCCATATACATTAAATCCTACAATTATATTCCAAATATAATTATTGGGAATTCTTATTTAATTAAATCTAATTTAATTAAATATTAATAATAATTAATTCCAAATTAATCTATTAGTAATTAATTCTCCATAAATTAAATATTAAATCCAATTTAACATTTAATCAACCAACTAATATCCGTAAAAGGGAACTACTTGTTGTGTGACCCATAGGCCCTCATATATCGAGCGATTAGTCAAACTAACGGTCTTAATTGAACGCAAGACAATAAATCAGACATTCTCAATATATGAGGTACGTTGCGAGAAATGTGCAACTACCTGTAATTGAAACATGGGCTATTACGATTTCCTCATTTCATTCGCGAATACTCGATTAAGTCTTGAACATGATGAAGTGTCTATTCAAATAACTTAATCATGTTATCTCCAATCACTAATTGATCATGTATGTCACACTTAGCCACAAAGTCTAAGTTGACCTGCATCGGCCGATGACTTTGATCCAATTATGATGAGAAGATGAGTATTCTCTCTAAATCCACTTTGAGGAATGAATCCTATTCTTGGCTCAACTACCACGCACTTGCACTTCGTGATGAACCCAATCCAAGCCGTATCTATCCATGGTTAGGGTGCAAGCATTGGTCATGATCAAAGTTCATCATCCCACACATGTCGTGCGTATTGACCTCAAGTCAAAGGAGTATCACATCGCTCCCACTAACCGAGACACCCGTAGACACATATAGTGGAAATACATCAAACAGTTTCTTTGATGGGTATACCAATACCCTCTAAGGCATTTGTGCATCCATCATGACATACCTAGTATCTCGTAGTAAGTGAGATCTTACTACACTCTCTAAGAGTATGATGCAGATCGCACACCAATCTCCATTGTGTCATCAATATCCCATTCTTGATGATCCTTGATCGGGGCTATTTGAGAATCATGCTTAAGTCATCTGAGTTCTCACAACCTCAATGACAGCAATGACTCATGGGAACACTTGCATGAATAAATGCAAACAATCAAACATAATATTTAATCAAGTGTATTGTCATACATTAATATTAAGTGAACTATAATATTAAATCAAACTGAATATCATCGAGTATTATGTCCTTACAATAGATTGTCTCTAGGACACTAACACTAACAAATACATCTATGCCCTCCCCATCGAGAGTTTCAGTACCCTACCCCCGTTGTGGGTACAGGTCGAGGAGGAGGTGGACAGACTTCAACACCTCCAGGTTTAGGACGAGGGGGAGGGGGACCTACGCCAGTCCCTCAACCCCAGGGACCTACGATAGCAGACACCTTCAAGTAGGTACCACCTACTACACCACCAAACCCTACGGTAGTATCAGTAAACATGGACCAACTTAGTGACCTGGTGGCCAAGGCGGTGGAGAGCGCCTTTGCTGGAAGAAGCGGTACCCGTCAGCAGCAGCCGAGTAATGAAGGAGATTCGAGGGAGTGGGGGAGTCAGATTCCCCATGATCAAACTGGACGAAGACAAGGAGAGGGGTCCCATGCAGAATAGGGAGATCCTCGAAGAAAGAATACTCAGGAGGAAGGAGCTCCACCAACACGGAGCGGGAAAGAAAGAGGAGGTAGTCGAGATAGCCCACCTCGGAAAACAGAAACAGTGGACATGGAGGAGAGTTCTGATCCAACATATGAGGGAGGAGTCAACCATCAGTTGTTGTCTCTTCAGAAAGAAATGGAGACGATGAAAAAGCAATTGAAACAACTAAGTGATGCTAGACCCGTTGCTGGTTGTCAGTTTTCTGAAGATATTTTGAGTGATGAATTGCCCTTTAATTTTAAGCCGTTGACATTTGAATATGATGGAACTACTGATCCTTATGAACACTTAGTCCATTTTGAGAATGCTGCTTTATTACATCGATATGGGGAGGGGGTGAAGTGTAGGGTATTCCTAACCACTCTGTCTAAGGCCGCTCAACAATGGTTTTGCCAGTTGGGCCTAAATAGTATACACTCATTTGCAGGTTTTAGCCAGATGTTTCTACATCAATTTACCAGTGCCAGAAGGCAACCAAGGGCAACCTTGACCCTTTTCAACATGAGGTAGGGGGAGAATGAAAGCCTGCGAGAATTTCTGAAGCGTTTTAATCAGGCTGCTCTGGAGGTTCCTAGCTACTCCAGAGGTAAAGATCAATGCTTTACCTAATGGATTGCGGGATGGGGAATTGTTTTCATCTGTTGTGCCCGATTTATATTTCCGGCCAACAAACGATAAACAATGGATATTCGATGATCAACACAAGTAAAAAACACAAAGTTTGATTACCCAGTTCGTCTGTGAATAAGACTACGTCTGGGGGCGACCAAGCCAAGTATGATTTAATATAATTTCTGCCTATAATGCTAAGATTTTTTCAACCTTTTACAATGAACTTGACATGAAGTATTTATAGACTAAAATTTAGGTTTTAGGGTCTTCATGGGCCTGGACGATCGGCCTTTAGGGTTGGAGACGGACCAAACGAGTATCCCGCGATCTTCGATCGAGATCTTCGGTATCTGATATACTTGCTCCGATTAGGTCCTCAAAATCTACTCCCTAATTAATCTGAATATATTCCTTATTTACGATGATAAAACTCGGATTGACGCAAGTCGCTTCCGGCCTGGGAGGCTCTAGAATGCAAGTCGCCTTGCGACTTGTGGAGTTCCCATAAGTCGTCTCGTGACTTGCTACCTTTGTGACATGGGTAAGGTGCACTCAGTCTTGATGGACAAGTTGACCACGTGGTTATTTATCCCCAGGTCGCTTTAAATGGCATTGGGAAGGTGAATTGTCATTCATGCGACTGAACCAGGGGTCGGGTTTATCCATGCTACAACATCATCCCTCGTCAAGAAGCCTGTGATGTCCTTCGATGAGCTGCTGAATAGGGTTGAGAAGTACGTCACTCTAGAGGAGATCAGGAAAGCCACGAATGCTGAGATTAAGTCAACACACGGTGATAAAAGGAGAGAATCAGATTCCAAGAGGAGCAATAAAGAGAGTAAGACTGAGTCCAGGAAGGAGACCCGGGCAGAGCCAGCACGTTCCTACAATGGGCCCCGACCCAGGTTTGAGAAATACACCCCCTTCAAAATCCATCCTGCAGAGGTCTTAGAGGTGGCAGGAGATCTCCCAGAAATGAAATTTTCATGGTCCAGAGCAAGAGGACCAACGAAACCTAAATCTGACAGGTTTTATCGTTTCCATAATGATTATGGTCATGATACTAACCAATGCTTTCACTTGAAGGATGAGATTGAAAGATTGATCCAGGCGGGTCACCTGAAAGAGTTTGTTTACAGGGATAGACAGAGCTCTCGAGGAAGTAAGAAGAGAGAGCAAGACGAAAAGAAGGACGATCTAGATAAGAGGAGGAAAGAGGAGGCTGAAAAACCTCTAGCACTAAAGAGGGATCTGATCCAGATAATAGTTGGAGGTCCAGCTGTTGGTGATTCTTTCCAAGCCCGGAAGAAAAGCGTTCGTGAACTGGAAACAGGTCACAGGAAAGAGATGATGGAAATGACAGAGATGAAGGAAGTGGAAAAAATGGAGGCAACTCCACGAATCTCATGTGGCCCCGAAGATGGAAGGGGATTGAGAGAACTCCATACTGATGCTTTGATAATAACAACTGACATTGCAGGATATGATGTATCCAGGATCTTTGTGGATACAGGAAGCGCGACTGATATCATGATGTGGGATTGCTATAAGAGAATGGAGATGAACGCAAAATTACAACCTGTAGAGACATCTCTTTACGGCTTCACAGGAGGTGCTGTCCAACCCCTTGGCCAAGTTACCCTGCAGGTGGGATTGGGAGAGCATCCTAGAAGAAAAGTCCTGATGTTGAATTTTCTCATTGTGCAAGCACCTGCGTCATAAATGTGATCTTTGGAAGGCCAATGCTGAATGTCTTTCAAGATGTGGTGTCCACTTACCACATGAAGATGAAATTTTCAATAGGAGAAGAGGTAGGGGAAGTTAGTGGAGATCAAACCCTGGCAAAAAAATGCTATGTGGAAGCTGTACGAGTGGCGGATAAGAATGTACAGGGTAAACTGGAAAGAATGCAGGCTGATGAGGAGCTGATGGCGATTGAGCTGTACCCAGGGAAAGTAGGATACACTACCAAAATTGGGACACAGATGAGCGAGGAATTGACCAGGAAATTGATCGAGGTCCTGAGGAGGAATGCAAATATCTTTGTCTTCTCACTTGAGGACATGACAGGGATTCCCTCGGATGTGGCTGTGCATTACCTCAATGTAAAGCCGACGGCAAAACCCGTGAAACAGAGATTGAGACACTTCGAACAAGAGAATGATGAGATTATCAAGGAGGAAGTAAGGGAGCTACTGAAAGCTGGACACATTGAACCAATGGACTTTCCTGAATGGCTGGTAAATGCGGTGCTGGTCTCGAAAAGTGTAGGAAAGTTGAGGATGTGCATCGATTTCAGGGACCTGAATAAAGCATGCCCCAATGATCACTATCCCTTGCCGCGGATTGCCCAGCTGGTGGACTCAACCTCGGGCTCGAGTTGCTGAGCATGATGGACGCATACCAAGGATACCACCAGATACTGCTGTTCCCGGGAGATAAACCTAAGGTCAGCTTTATTGCTTCGTGTGGTACTTTTGCATATGTTAGAATGCCTTTTGGATTGATTAATGCATGAGCCACTTATCAACGAATGGTTCATAAGATGTTCCATAGATTGTTGGGATGAAATATGGAGGTTTATGTGGATGATATGTTGGTTAAGTGTGTGAAAGCAAGAGGGACATATAGGAGACTTGGAGGAGACTTTTGGCGTGATTCGAGCTAATGGAATGAAACTCAATCCAGTGAAATGTTCCTTTGACATGAGATCAGGGAAGTTCCTGGGATACATGGTGACGCAGAGGGGCATTGAAGTTAACCCCGTGAAAGTACAGGCGGTGTTGTAACATAGATTTTACGTCTATGCTACAAACAAGTAATTAATGAATAACGAATGAATAAATGACTGAAAGACATAAAGAACGAAAGAATTTGTTGACCCAGTTCGTCCGAAAGGACTACGTCTGGGGGAATGCCAAGCCAGGATATTTTAATATCTTTTTCCTATGTATTTTTGTGTGTCTTTTATCTTGGGGTTTGTCCCCTATTTATAACAATTACAAAGTACAAAGATGAAAACCCTAACGGGCCACTTAATGGGCCTTCTAAACGTGGAAATACAAGATACACTAAATCTCCGCCCGAATCTTCAATAGATGTGTAAGATCTTTCTTTCCATAATGAACACTGGGAATCTTGTTTATCTTCGATATGTAGATGCCGACCTTGCTCGTGAGGCGACCTCCCCCGGTCTCTATTCTTCTCTTTCTGACCTCGCATGCAGACCCTCTTCGGGGGAGGTCGCTCGTTAAGGCGAGCTTGATTTTTCTTTGCTCATCGCCATGTCGCCCTATGAGGGCCGTCCTCGGCATCTCGTACTCTTCAGCTGAACCAGGTTCTGGCCGCCATGCCATCACCATTCGCCACGTCATCGTCAATTGTCACGTGGCTGCTGGCTAATTATTATGGCTACAACAATTGCCCCCAAGGGCGGACTTTGACTTTGTTCGGAGGTCGGTCTTGACCTTTGTTCAAATAAAACTTATTTGATTTTCGCCCTTGAAGTTGCATTCTTTGCCCTTGTGTATGCTTTGAATGCCTTCATGAGGTTTTGACTGTTCATACTTCCGGTATCAAGTTTAGATCTTCAACTTGAGACTTGGGTGTGCTTTAGCGGGCTTGATTCTCCCTCGTGCCCCCGGGTCGGGGGGTCTATCTTATGCTCGCTGTTTGTCAGGAGGTTAATCGTCTGAAATTGCTATTTGTTGAGATTGAGCTCGTCGAGAGGCTGGGTTCCTTCAGAGTCTTGGCCGCTGGTTCAGGCTGGGACTTGGTAGGTATTTGATGTTCCTTATCTGTGCTCGTACTTCGAGGTGAGCCTCTTTGTACGAGTCATTTCTGTGCTCGCACTTTGAGTTGAATCTCTTTGTGCGAGTCTTTTCTGTGCTCGCACTTTGAGTTGAATCTCTTTATGCGAGTCTTTTCTGTGCTCGCACTTTGAGTTGAATCTCTTTGTGCGAGTCTTTTCTGTGCTCGCACTTTGAGTTGAATCTCTTTGTGCGAGTCTTTTCTGTGCTCGCACTTTGAGTTGAATCTCTTTGTGTGAGTCTTTTCTGTGCTCGCACTTTGAGTTGAATCTCTTTGTCCGAGTCTTTTCTGTGCTCGCACTTTGAGTTGAGCCTCTTTGTCTGAAGTCTTGTTATTTCGTCGATCACCATTTCGCCGAAGCGGGTTTGCGACTTTATGTACTTAGCCTTCATGCCTTCTGTCATTAATGAAAATCATTTATTTTTCCTTCCTTTATTGTGCCGACTTGATTTCCTTATGCGACTTTAGAATTGCATATGTTCTTGCAGTCTTATTTGGATGCGGCTTGTTGGTCCCTAAGATAATATGAGTCTTCTGTGTATGGGGGGAATACACGTGTTCAAATGATTTTAAAACTTTTCTTTACTAAAATCAAGAGGTCGGGATGTCCGAGAATTTGCCCCGAGAAGCACAAATCGCCTTTAGTCAAAGTCTCATCGAGACAGTGATCCGAAAGCAATTTCAAAAAAGACTTTTCAGATGACAATTAATCGATTCTAAATTTTATCAGAGTCCTGAGAAGCTTGGATCAGATAATTATCTTACTGAATACTCAGTAGAGTTTGTTCAGTTTGGTAATTATCTGTTCTAGCTTATTAAGGTTGTGGAATGTGTTGGCCCTAAGTTTATACTCGTTTTATCTTGCTGAAAATCTTTTCCTTAGTAAAAACGTGGTTAAGGCTGTGATCAGTTTAATGCAAGTTCAATTGGATTGTTTCCAAATCAATATCTCGAAGATCAATATGCTTTTCGGTGAAAAATATGCTTGCTTAAAATGCAAGACAGAAAGCAAACAACACAACAAGTTATAGTGGTTCAGAGGCAAAGCTCATACGTCCACTCTCTCTGATCGTCAGAGAAATTCCTTAATACACTTCTACTACTACTTCCTAAAGCTTTCAGACTGAACTCAGCAGCTTACTAACTTTTCTACACCGAAGTTTTCGTCGATCATCGCAGCCTTACTAACTCAACACACACAAACTTTCATCTGTCTCAAAAAAACTTACTAACTTCTTCTCTTGAGTTTTTAATTTGAACTTAACACAGATTACTCACTCTTTTACAACTCTTTCTCTCCAACAAACACACACTCAAACTACCTAAAGAATAGGGTTTGGGTTTGGGTTGGTTTCAAATAAAGTGA
Source organism: Stenogyne calaminthoides (assembly GCA_037126765.1). Taxonomy (NCBI): domain Eukaryota; kingdom Viridiplantae; phylum Streptophyta; class Magnoliopsida; order Lamiales; family Lamiaceae; genus Stenogyne; species Stenogyne calaminthoides. The sequence goes on from JBBCBC010000044.1 coordinate 3,114,955, forward strand.
GATATCATTTGACAATAAAAATAGATTCAAAGGCTAGGATATCTCTTACTAAGCTTTGAATATATAACAATACTAGGCTTAGTGAATGAGCTCTCTTCAATGTGAAACACTTGGGAAATCTTAGGTTTTTTGAGTGCTTCAATTTGCAAGAATACGAATGAGCTCTGGAGTTACTTGGATTTCCCGTAACCTTGCAATGGTGAAGGTCACTGGTATTTATAGGCAACTCTATAAGGTCACTCTTGAAAAACTATCCGTTGGAAGAGATAGCATCAAGGGTTTCCTCATTTGGTTATTGATGAACGACTATTTTAGGGTTTGAAAACGCCCTTGCATGGTTTGGGTAACAAGTATCCAATGCAGCCAATCACCAAGTTTTGCAGTCTGGAACATAGTACTACTGACATATTCAGTTCCCTGTCGCTTTCTGTGTCAGTGAAGTACAGTGTTGTCTCTCTCTGGTTGGTTCTTGTCTTCAGTGAATGTAGACAAACAAAAATGGCTCTTTTAGGTCAAACTTTCTGAATGAAACAACTTTAAACAACACTTAGTCCTAGTTCCTTTTGTCTGCAATTGAATATCTGGTCAACATTTAATTCCTTATAAATGTGCAAGTCTTCCTCAGTTTTGTATGTTCTCAGGTAGATATTCTTCAGAGTCCCTCTGAGCATTCAGTGATATCTGATTCTCCAGTGTCTTCTTCAGTGTCATCTGAGTCTTCAGTGTCTTCTTCAGTGTCATCTGAGTCTTCAGTGTCTTCTGATAATATTTGTTTCTAACATTAGTCTTGAGTAATATCTGCTGACTATACATGGTGCAGATATCTCCTGAACTATTCTATACTGAAACCAGACTCTCAGACTATCAAGATTATCCTGAACATGTCATACTTAGGGGTTTTGAGATCTAATCAAAATCTTATTAAATTCATCTCCCAACAATTTCCCCCTTTTTGATGATGCCAAAACCATCTTGTTACATTTAAGAAAACCTAACCTATACTCAGGTTTCAGTTGTCTATTACATTAAGTGGCATATCAGATTAATATGAAACCTATTAAAAGATAATGAGATATTATCTTGTTTGAACACACCAAAAGCAGATTTCCATTGATTATAAGATAGGAGTTACATTTTACAATGAAAATTTAAAAACAAAAGACAAACAAACTGAATCAAGGTCTTCAATCTTCCTCAACTTCATCATTAGGGACTTCAAGATTGAACATCCCATAGTATCTCTTCTTCAAAGTGTCCCTCTTTATGATAATCTCTGGGTGACTCTCTATCAAACCCATCTGAGCAACATATTCGGCAACCTCCTTGGATATAGCAGCTTCATTTATGACTCCAGTTCCGAATCTAGGAGCAGGGTACTTATACTAACCTGGTGCCTTCAGAGATACATTGTTCTCATCAGCCAAATTCATCCATTTATGTAAGTACTCTGGATAGAATGTCAGCAGGTATTCCAGAAAGGCTTCATTGCGGTCTGAGCTTCCTCCTCTCCATTCTTGCAGAATGTCATGATTGAACCAGAAGGTTCTCTTGACTTCTTCCCAGGCATCATTGATCTGGATTGGCATCCTTTTATCAATGTGCGGCCATTTCTGCACTCTGGTCTTGCCCCATCTTTTGCTCATGAAGTTCCTGAAGCTTCCCCTACTATTTTGCTCTTCTTCCTTCTTCCTAATTAGCTCTCTCGATCTGAACATGAAGCATCTCTTTTCCTTTTCAATGTTTAGAGCCTTGAGCTTATTATGCGGTCAAAGTCTCAAATCTGAGAGGTTGAGGTCATATACACCAAATCCTTCCTTAATCGACTCGCCAATTTGACTTCAATGTCTTACGAGTTTGGACTCTTCGAGTTCGAGAGAAATCAACAATCAATTTCCTTTAAGCGGCCATTTGAGATTTTTCTCTTCTTTTTCTCGGATTCACCCACTCTTTGCTTTCCTCTTCTTTTCTCTGTTTTCTTAATGGCAGCATGAGCCTCAACAGTCAAGCTTGTTTCAGTTCTTCTTTTCCCTGTCTGTCTTGAGATTATTGCTTCCTGAGCAGTTTGCTTGTCAGTCTGAATGAATTCAGTATCTTCATGCTCAATTCCTTTTAGTTTCTCAGTTGCTTCTATTTCCTGTAGAGTTTTCAGAACATGCTGAGCTTTCAATTCTTGCTGAGCTATTCTCTCTACAGTTTTCTTCAGATGGGCATCCAGATTACCCATTGCAATATGAGATGTCTTTTCCCTCTTTTTAGCATCATCTGAGGAAGAATTTTTTTGGAAAGGGTGGCATCCATATGAGACTGTTCTTTGCCAATGGCCCTTATCTCTCAGGCCAGAATATCTTCTTCATTCTCCATGCGCCTCAGGACGTTCTTGCCAACTGAGACTTCTTCAGATAGTGGCAAGAACTCCATGCATCAGCTCTGTCATTATCCTGAACATGTCATACTTAGGGGTTTTGGGATCTAATCAAAATATTATTAAATTCATCTCCCAACGGCTTATTTATGAACTTTGCTTAGTCGTCTTACAAAAGTTGGGGAGGAGGATGCATTATGGTGGCGATCTCTTCGTTAGTATGTAGAAAGTCGTACTGGGGGTTGATGTTTATTCATGCAACCTCCTTCAGGTTTTTAAAAACACATAGGAATTTTAAAAGAAAGATAACATTTTATTTGACTTGTATTGGCTTATGATAGATAAAACCAAATGAATCTCATTTAAATAGGCGGAAAGTTTACAATCAAGAGGTGGGCAATTCGACACCAATGAAGGCGGCAAAATCGCCGCAGTTAAGAAGGCGGTAATGCTAACGAGAGGCGGAGGCGGTCAGGTCGACGCCAATGAAGGCGAAAAAAATCATCGCCAAGAAGGGCAGAATGCAGCCACGAGGAGGCGGCGGTGTCGACGCTAATAATGAAGGCGGACAAAGTCATCGCTAAGAAGGCGGAGAGTCGACGCCGAAGAGGCAAGCAGGTCGACGCCATATAGGCGGACAAAGTCATCGTTAAGAAGGCGAGAGCCGACGCCATATATAGGCGGACAAAGTCATCGCCAGTAGGAGGTGGAATCTGGGCGCGCAGGAGGTGGGAAGGTCAACGCTGTATAGGCGGACAAAGTCATCGCCGTAGGAGGCGGAATGCTAGCGTCGAGGAGGTGGGCAGGTCGACGCCGTATAGGCGAACAAAGTCATCGTCGTAGGAGACGAAATGCCAAAGACCGAGGAGGCGGGCGGTCGATGTCTAGATAGCGGACAAAGTCTTCGCCCGTGGGAGGCGGAATACCAAAGTCTTGGGGAGGCATGGCAGGTCGATCTTTCAGATAAGAGGACAAAGTCATCGCTAAGAAGGCGGAATGCCAAAGGCTAAGGAAGAAGCGGTCGTCGACGTATAAGAGACAAAGTCATCGCTAAGAAAGCGGAAGTGCCATGGTTTGTTCGGGACCATTTGAGGAAATTCTTTGGGAAAGAGAATAACTCTTGAAAATTTTGTAAAGATATTATTGTGAGGTAAGAAAAATGTTTACGATATTTTTGTTAAAACTGACTTTTATCAGTGTTGAAAGGGAGACTTGAAATTCGAGATTATTAACAAGATCTTTTTTGGTTTTTGTGGTATAAAATAACCTTGAAGATATCTGGGGTTTCACCCCCACGATCTGGGTTTTGATATCTGTTTAAAAACATCTTTCATGGATGTGCAAAGGTTTGGGATCCCTAGGGTCTTGCCCCACGATTCGAGATTTGATTCTCGTTTGTTTAGATCGTCTGTACCAGAGCGATTTGTTGTTTCAAGAATGTGAAAGAATATTGGCTCATAGGTTTATAGTCATTTCGGATTGTGTAGATTTATAGTCATTTCAGACTGTTTGCTAGTGACTTGAATAACTTCTGCTACTATGAATCGAGTTATATTCTTATCGTCTTATTGACATTGCGATTTAAATGAACTTGTTCTTTGTCGTCTTATGAAGTCGTGACAAGAATCGAGCCGTTTAGGCGGCGACCTCATCGACCTTGGGATTCGAAAGTCATGGCTACGATGTGAGCTGGAGGATATTTCGAAATGTGACTTTAAACAAGTGTTTTAACTCGGTGTCAACTTGGATTGAGATATTCGTTTGATATGAAAAGGTCGTCTTTCGAGGTCGTTTTATTGAGGTTACAACTCTCTTGACTTGTGATTTGAAGGGCTTATTTGTCGTCTTACTTAAATTGCGACTTGATTGCCTTCTGGCATGACCATTGTGTTCGTCGGGGTCGACAGGGCCGTATGTTTGATATTGCGACCTCTTAAATTTGAGGTTGTCGGGTCTGCTTGTTTGAGACCACGACTTTAGGAGTTTGAGATTGTCGGGTCTGCTCGTTTGAGACAGCGACTTCTTGAAAAGTAAGGATTTGGAGTTTGTTTTAAATAAACCTCCAAATCTTGACATGCTAGTTTGAGTCTTTAACGTTAACTCAGTGTGCTCGAAATTAACTTCGAATAGCTCGAGATATGAGCCATATATCTTGACCTTTTTAATATATGTGAAAGTATAAACACTATAACATATATTAAAAGGAAGTAAATGAAGAGAACTCGATGTGAGTGAAATTAAAGCGACCGCCTTGGTAGATTCTTTTGAGTTCTTTAGAGATTTGCTTGCCCGTTTAAATTTCGTTTGCCAGGGTCACAATCATTTTCCCTCGCAACAAGCAAGTGATTTGTTAGATATCACATAACACGAAATGTTGGAGACAAAGTTAAACACCATATCTATATATATATATCCCTCTACCTACATTCACATGTATATAAAAATATATATATATATATATATATTTAATTACTAATTTTCCATGAATGGGCCCAGGAATATTATGAACAAATAATAATTCAGGCCCAAAAATCATCCAAATAAAAACTGGGCTTTTAAAAAATTACCGTCCATAAAACTGACAGGAGAGCCAAGAAAAGGTGTAAGATTCGTGGGTCATCAAATCTGTCCCCCCCCCGAAATTCACGCTCCATCCTTGACCCTCTCCTTCAGTTTATCTGGCGGCGAATTTATGCGGATGTCTGATCCGGTGGTTGCACTAGACCCGACTCTTCCTGCCCAGGCCACGGACTTCGGCGGCGTAGTGGCCCTGGGCCTGGCTTCCGGTGGTGTGGCGAGTGGCTCGTAGTGGCCGGGCTCGAGATTGATGCAGTCCAACGCTGTTGGTCCATAATTCTACATTTTCTGCTTTTCTGATTCCTTGTACAAACCCATAAGATGTACAACATTGATGAATGATTTGTAACGTTTTCCAGATTTGCAAATGAACTTTCTGGGTTTCTTTTTAATGTTAGTGATTTTTGTAAGGTGAAGAATGTTGATTATTGCAGGATGTATGATAGGGATTTTTGGCTTTTCCTTATGGCAGTGTAATGATGTAGGAAAAATTTGTGTACCATTTTTTGGTTTTAGATGAACAGTTTGTATGAACACGATGCTTCTTTGAAATCTGGGTTTGAGTTTTGGATGAACAATGAGTGTTTCATCCATATTTGGTTTTTTGATGAACGATGAACAGTGAGTACTATTATCGTTTTGATCTTCTGTTTTTGGGTCCTAACGAATATTTAGTGAAAATTCGCTAGATGCTTCCCGCAGACGGCGCCAATTGTTGTAACATAGATTTTACGTCTATGCCACAAACAAGTAATTAATGAATAACGAATGAATAAATGACTGAAAGACATAAAGAACGAAAGAATTTGTTGACCCAGTTTGTCCGGAAGGACTACGTCTGGGGGCATGCCAAGCCAGGATATTTTACTATCTTTTTCCTATGTATTTTTGTGTATCTTTTCTCTTGGGGTTTGTCCCCTATTTATAACAATTACAAAGTACAAAGATGAAAACCCTAACGGGCCACTTAATGCGCCTTCTAAACGTGGAAATACAAGATACACTAAATCTTCGCCCGAATCTTCAATAGATGTGTAAGATCTTTCTTTTCATAACTAACACTGGGAATCTTGCTTATCTTCGATATGTGGATGCCGACCTTGCTCGTGGGGCGACCTCGGGGGAGTTGCCCAGTCAACAGGACTCTATTCTGCTCTTTCAGACCTCGCCTGCGGACCCTCTTCGGGGGAGGTCGCTCGTTAAGGCGAGCTTGATTTTTCTTTGCTCATCGCCAGGTCACCCTGTGAGGGTCGTCCTTGGCATCTCGTACTCTTCAGTTGAACCAGGTTCTGGCCGCCACGTCATCACCATTTGCCATGTCATCGTCATTTCTCACGTGGCTGCTGGCTGATTATTATGGCTACAACAGGCAGTACTGGATATGCAGGCCCCTACTAATATCAGGGATCTACAGAGGCTGAATGGGAGAATCGTGGCTTTGAGCAGATTCATTTCCAAATCTGCAGATAAGAGTCTTCACTTTTTCAGGGTGCTGAGAAAGGGAACGAGGTTTGCCTGGGATGATGAATGCCAAAGGGCTTTTGAAAGTTTGAAGGAACGCTTAGCTCAACTGCCTCAGTTGACTAAGCCGATGGTTGGAGATGTACTATATCTCTATTTTTCAGTAGGAGAGAGTTCTCCCAATTCAGTGCTGATTAAGGAAGAAGGAGCGGCACAAAGGGCGATCTATTATGTGAGCAAGGTGATCCAGGGAGCTGAAATTAGATATTCTGAGATAGAGAAAACAATGTTGGCCATCATGGTCACCGTAAGGAGGGTAAGACCTTATTTTCTTTCGCATAAGATAATTATTCAAACTAACTATCCTTTTAAACAGGTGTTAGGTCGAGCTAATTTATCAGGAAGGATGGTCAAATGGGCCGTAGAACTTGGAGAATACGAGGTGGACTTTGAACCACGGAGAGCAATCAAGGCGCAAGCCTTGTCCGATTTTATACAGGAGACTACCCGCCCCAAACCTGAAAATGAGTGGCAGGTGTATGCTGACGACTCAATTACAATAACTGGTTGTGGTGCAGGTATACTCATCATAGACCCCTGCAGAGGAGAGTTGCAGTTCGTAGTACGGTTCGAGTTTCATACCTCAAACAACGGAGCTGAGTATGAAGCCCTGATCCGAGGAGTAGAGATGGTTGCAGAAATGGAACGCCAATGGGTAATCATTTATACAGATTCTCAGTTGGTAGCCCAACAGGTGAAAGGAGAATACTTAGCCAAAGACGAGAGGATGATGCTCTATATCTGGAAAGAGTAGCATAAGGAAGAAACAAATTTCAGACTTTTGAAGTAAGACAGATTTCTAGAGAAGAGAATATGAAAGCAGATAGCTTGTCAAAGCTGGCTAGTTCGGTGGCCATGGAAGGAGGAACCACTATCACGATCCCCGAATGTAGAGAGGCAATACTACCTTCGGATTCTGCGGCCATTGAGGAGGAAAATAATTGGAGAACGGAGATTGGAAGGCCTTAGTGGGAAGACCTCCCTAAGGGCGGAGAAAATGACAGAATTGGAGAGCACAATTCTGCATAATCGGAGGATACTTGTACAAACGTTCATTCACACAACCATACTTGAGATGCTTGTCTGCAAATGAGGGGGAGTACATACTGAGGGAGATACGTGAAGGATATTGCGCAGATCACGCAGGTTCTAGATCGATAACAAGGAAAACATTGAGAGCAAGATATTTTTGGCCAACCATGGGTAGAGATGCAAAGGAGTTGGTGAAAAAATGCAAGAAATGCCAGAAGCATGGTCCTTTGATCCAAGTTCCTGCAGAAGAGATGACAGCTATGCATACGCCGTGCCCATTTTCCAGATGGGGGATTGACTTAGTGGGCCCCTTTCCCAACGGCAGGCAGAGAAAATTGCTGATAGTAGTCATTAACTACTTCAACAAATGGGTAGAAGCCGCCCCCTTGGCCAAGATTGATGAGAATAAAGTAATTAGAATTCTGTGGAGAAATATTTGTTGAATGTTTGGAGTACCGAAGATACTAGTATCCGATAATGGTACCCAATTCAATGGAGCAATAGTACAAGCTTGGTGCGAAGAGATGGGGATTACCCAAAGATTTACTTCCGTAGCCCATCCTCAAGCAAATGGGCAGGTGGAGGTGACCAACAGAACTATTGTGAATGGAATCAAGATCAGGCTGGACAAGTCTGGAGGGAGATGGGTTGATGAGCTTGAAGCGGTCCTCTGGGCTTACCGGACCACTCCAAGGAGAGCAATGGGTGAATCACCTTTTCACCTGGTATACTGAGCAGCATCAATCATTCCCGTGGAAATGGGGATTGAGTCTCATAGACCTGATTTTGAGGAAGAATCGAAAGGAGGCATTGATCTTGGGGAGAATTTAGACATGCTCGAGGAGGAGAGAGAAATTGCCCACCTAAGGGGGAGAAGTATAAAAGCCAAGTGAAGGCCGATGACACAACAGGAAAGTCATTTTGAGGAAGTTTGAGGAAGGTGACTTGGTCCTTCAAAGGGCCGACGCCTTAAAGCATACTGGAAAGCTGGAAGCTAATTGGGAAGGTCCCTACAAGGTCACACAAGCCTTTGAAAGGAGGAGCATACAGATTGCAAGACATGGAAGGGAGACAAATAGTTCGCCCTTGGAATGTGTGCAACTTGAAGAGATTCTTTGTTTGAAAGAAGACCTGCATCCTCGAGGAAGCAGGGGGTGAGTTGTCAGTTTATTTTCTTGTTGCATTTTTTAGCTTCACCGGTACTTTTTTTCCCTGCTTATAGGTTTCCCACTGGGTTTTACTATAAGGAGGTTATGATTTGGTCGGCGTAGATCTAAGTGATGTATGATCTATGTTGATTTATCCTTTACCATATCAATGAAGCATTTGTGTTTTTTAAATTGAGAATTGATGAATCGCTTGAGTTGAATTTAAGACCGTTAAAGGGAGTCGAATTGAGAATTAAACTTTTTTTTATTAAAGTTTTGAGACTTTAAGGCCCTTAAAGGGTGTCGAATTGAGAATTGAACTTTTTTGATTAAAGTTCAAAGAATTTAAGGCCCTTAAAGGGTGTCGAATTGAGAATTGAACTGTTTTTATTAAAGTTCTGAGAATTTAAGGCCCTTAAAGGGTGTCGAATTGAGAATTGAACTTTTTTTATTAAAGTTCTGAGAATTTAAGGCCCTTAAAGGGTGTCAAATTGAGAATTGAACTTTTTTTATTAAAGTTTTGAGAATTTAATGCCCTTAAAGGTTGTCGAATTGAGAATTGAACTTTTTTTTTATTAAAGTTCTGAGAATTTAAGGCCCTTAAAGGGTGTCGAATCGAGAATTGAACTTTTTTTATTAAAGTTCTAAGAATTTAAGGCCCTTAAAGGGTGTCGAATCGAGAAGCCATTTTAATAAGGCACTGAGGAAAAATCTTTTGACTAAGGTTTCGAGATATTAAGACCCTTCAGGGGTGTCGAATTAAAAAAACTTTTTTGAAAGTATTGAAACGATGAGACCTCGAAAGATGAGGAATTTACTTAATCTTTTTTATAAGATACATTGAATGTTGAAAAACAGATTAGCCAGGAGAGGCATAAACAGTGACTCCGGGGAGGAAGGACCTCGGGGGACTTAAAGAGACTGCCCAGATGGATACGAGATCTTTGGAACTCAGAGGTATTCATGCGAACCCTTTTTAAGTGCCTACTTAAAAACTTTTAGCATATTGAGAATTACATACTAAGATTGAGAAACATGTTCAAACTACAAACAATTGAGCCCTACTGAAAATTTGAGGTGTGATCGAATGCATATGAGAAATTGAAGTCATGTATATATGTCGTTTATGAGTGATTTTGTTTATGAATAACTAAGCAATATGAGGGCATTCTTGAATCCCTGTTCCTGCCTATCTTATCAAACATATGAGCATCAAGCAGCAAGTTAAATAAAATGACTTGTGACACACGACTAAGAACATAAAGAGTGCATGATTTTCATAAGGGAAAGGGGGTTAGTCCCGCGAAGCAAAAGGTACCCAGATCACTCTCACCCGTCGAGACAGAAAGGGTAACACGGGTGTCGTTTCATCAAAAACCAATCGGATCACCCCCCCAGTCGTAAGCGAGGATGGATGATCCAGGAAAACCACAAGTATTCAGAGAAATTAGTTCGAAGAAAGAGGGTCACAAACCCATCAAACAAAGTATCAGACAAAAAAAGTTTAAGAGAGGAAACAACTAAGAAGTTGGAACTTGACCATTAGGGGGTGGAGCAGTCGACGTCGTGTTGGGATTATACTGGAAAGTATGCTTTTACTTTGTATAATCAGACTGACTGAATTTTGGACTTATTCACTGAAATAAATTATTTATCACTGATGCTTTAAATATCATCGAATGTTACATATATTTACTGCATAACTGTTCATTAAATAGTACGTGTTACGTTGTAGTTAATTTAGTGATACCAAGATCACAGAAGATTAAATTAACAGTTCCTTGTAACTAAAAGTACACCATTCACGACGTAGATGAAAATGAACAATCCATCGTGAAAGGTTGTAGTGTAGTAAGGCTCGGGATTGGTTTTGTCTTGACCAAGAGATTACACTAGTTCATGATCGATGCATTGAAAGAGGACCTACGGGAGGACAAATTCTTCAGAACTGAACTAGGAAGAATTAGACCTCAGTGGTTAGTTATTTCTTAATCTTCGTCCCTTAAATAGGATTGCGTGTGGCTAGTAACTATTGCTTTGACTTATTGAGGGAAGAGAATCAATGAGATTCAATACCCTATATCTTGGGCAATATTATTGGTCATACGCGATTGCTAAGATTTAATACGGAGAATCGTTAATGCAAGTACGCTTTGTTCGATTTGCCCCCTTGGGAGGTTCATAAGTTTTATCATACCAAATCTTGCAAGTGGAACTAGTTTCGATATGGATAATAATGTTGAACCGCCTTTACTAAGGATAAAAGATATTAATTAATGGAAAGCTATTTCAAATGGGCTTGAATTAATTAATGGGCTAGATAATCTTAAACACGGGAAATAATAAGGGAGCCATATTAATTGTAATATGGGTTAAGATGGATAGTCAATATTAATTATGTAGTGGGATTAATTAATATTTATGGGCTTGAATAATATTGTGGCTCAATATTGATAATTCAAGGTCCATTGGAAGGTCCAATCTTAATTCTCCTAAAGGCCCCCAAGTAGCCCAAGATAAAGTCCAATAACCGAAAAAAGGTGTTTAAAAAATAAAATAAATCTTGTTTTATATTTTTCCTTGTTTTTTGAAAAATATGGATAAAAGGAGAAATATTTTCTTTGAATTTTGTTATGGAATGAAGATATGTATTCTTGGAATACAAGATTATCTCATTAAATTCAAGAAATCTCCCACTTGGTTATTCATATTAGTGTGTTTTCAAAATTTTTGAAATATAAAAAGGGGCAAGAAAGTTTTTCTTGATTTTCTTGAAAAGATATTATGGAAGATATGTATTTTTGAAGTACAAGTATATCTCATAAATTCAAGAAGATCCAAATCTTGGAATCTTGGACCCTAATATTTCGAAAAACTCCATAGCAAGACGAGGATTGGGATTTTTGTGAATATTTTAATTACGGGGTTAATATAGGAGATATATTCAAGATTTCTTGGAGATCAAGAAAAGATTTTCCCACATTGTTTTTTCTTCCTAAAATCGCCCACCACCCCATCTATAAATAGGGGATGATTCTTTCATTCAAGTACAATTCCATGTCTGCTGAAAAATTAAAAATCCACAAAAGTGGTGCAACAAAGTTTATTTTTCCTTTTGTTAATTGTTCGCAAAGTATCCTTCCAATCGGATTGTCAACAAGGACTAGGAATACTTGGGGAAGGACTTTTGGTGTGTTTTCATATACAAGACCATTACCATTCCAAGAGGTAAGTTCACGTAAACTCGTAGTATTTCCGCATGCGTAGGATTTCGGAATTGTTTATATGCATAATTTGTTGTTGAAATTATCATTTGAATTAATATGGGTTAATTCATGCTAGTAATAATTGTTAGAATTAAATTTGTATTTAAATATTCATCCTTAATAGATCCGGGCAAATAATTCCAACACGCCGCCTCCGCTCCTGAGTTGAGTAGAAGAAAAAAGGGTCGAGGGAGTTGTTCTCTTAAAAGACTAAAGACCGAGAAGAAGTTGTCAGTTTCAAGGGTTTAATGGGGGACGCTTAAAGTTCTTTCGCATTAAGAAAGAGAAATCTGCTTTCCATGAGGGCAAAGGGGAGTGCAACAAGGAAAATTAAATAGTTAGTCCCTAACCCCTTTGCCGGAGCTTTGGAGATTGCCGACGTGGATTAGAACCACCATTTCTTCAACGTCCCTTCAAAGATTCCTTGAAGAATCGGGAGGATCCACCGCTAGAATGTGGCCAGACCTGAGACTTGGGGTTCATCATAAGCTCCTCGCGAACTTAGGGGAAACCCTCACCGCCACCGCGTTGGAAACTTTACCCGAAGCGATTATGGAAGAAATACTTGACATATGGCACCATATCGCACAAATAACCGCATGTTCTTTGATATTTTTTCGATCAAGATCTTTTGGAGGAATTGAGAAATTGGGGAAATTGTGACCTTCAAACCTCTAACAAGGTATTCAAACACATTTGGGCCCCAGAGCCCGAGCCTCCTGGGTTTATCGTGGCCTCTAGAGAAAGCCGTGATTTGACATGATTCGAAGTTTGTGCATTTTTTCGAGAATCCTCTGCATTGGCGGAAAAATCCACCTCCCGGGCGGTGATGCGGGTGTCAACCTCTTAGTCAGCGGTGGCTTCAAGCTTACTGAATGAAAGCTTGAGCGACGAGTACTTCTTCTTCTCGGAGGATAGAGAGTCTTCCGGAGAATTCACCTTTGTAAAGTTGAACTCCTTCATAGGGGGATAAATTGGAAAGCGGTACCCTAGCTACACAATACGAGAAATAAAGACATTTTGGATGGGTTGAATCTTCGTAGATATTAAGGCACAAGGAGGTTGAAATGAACCCGAAAGTCGTTTCAAGACAGATGGAAGGAGATCCAATCGATGAAAGGTTCAAGTGTAAGGCTCCATTTAGGTCTTGAAGAACTAGTGCGTGGCCTCATTTCCGAATAGGACTCCGCTAAAAATAAATTATTCTCGGAATTAAGGAAGGATTAGACCTCGGTGGTTTATTTTTCGAGATCCGCTAAATAGGATGGAGGCAGAGTATTGCTTTTGACTTATGATGGTGAAATTAAGGTCAATACTTTGGCGGAGAACCTCCGTCACGTCCGAGAACTAGAGCCGGGTATACCTTTGTTTTACCATAAATAAGATTTTTAAATCTTGCGAGTGGAATTAGTTTTCAAATGGTACCACTTTGAATGGGTGACCCGAGGACAAAAGATATTAATTCAGTTGTTCGTTCAAAGTCAGGGTTGGTAGCTTAAACCGAGGAAATAAGGCGGACATTTTCGATGAGCGGTTTGAGATGGCCTCTTGGCGGCAAATTATGTAGTGAAGTTAATTAGCACTCCTTGGGGTTTGATTAGTAGGGTTGGATGACTCCTCCAGCTTGCTTTTCCATAACATTTCTGTTTAAAAGGCATAATAGGCATACATGAGCTATAAATTCATGAATACAAGAATACAATAGTAAAGTTACACAAATAAAAGATTACCATCCATGGGCCTTAGGGAATCAAAATGGAGAAATCCAAAATTATGGAAAGTCGTGGATTCAACATAAATTTTTAGATCGTTCATAATTTTGAGATGCTTATGGAGAATTTGAAAAGGGATATATTTAATGACTCAAATATTGAGATATTTTTCACAATTTTTAGAATAAAATGGATGAAGCGGACAATTTGGAAAAATTAGGAGACTTGGGGTTCTTATAAATCCAAGTTTTATTCCCTGCAAAACCCAATTGGGCATCGAGGGTCGAAGAACCGGAGGTTGACCCAATCCTATTCACGTTGGAAACTTTACCAAGAACTTGCATTCGTTGGGGAAACGACTACACACATAGAAAAATGCACCAGAAGTTTTACATGTATACCGAATAGATCCAGCAATTAACATTTGGGCCTCGGGAACTTTCTGAATTTTAAGGGTTTCTCCCCATTACCCTTCAACAACATGAAAAAAGATCTTTTTTTTTGGAGCAAACCGATGAAGTGATATTTGAAGAAGGTTTATATATGCATGTATATAAATTTGGCGGAAATTCGGATTACCTTTCCGGGGAGGGCGGCCCGAAATAGATGTTTTCGTGAGTAGATTAGGATTTTTTAGCTGATTCGAATATAATCTTCACTGGGGAGTTTATTTATTTTTGCGAGAGGAATGAGCTTTATCATCTTGATACGAGAGGGTTTTGGGATGTCTAATTAAATCCCCACAAACTCTAGTACGATCGAGCGTCGTCGTCTGCCGAATTTATTCTTAAGGGCGACCTGTAGAATAATAAATAAAATCTTGTGAGAAAAATTACCTGGGGAGTTTGACATGGAATGAAGATAGAGATTCTTGGAAATGAGCTTTATCTCTTAAATTGAAGATCGCCGAGAGGGCCTTTTTTAAGTCTAATTTCCAAAATTTTTGATTACAAAACAAGGAAGCCTTGGCGTGAAAAGATACCTAGTGGAAGATATGTATTCTTGGATTGCCTTATTTAAAACACCAAATCACAATGCGTATTTTTCGAAAGATACCATAATACGAGCACATCAAAAATTTAATTATGGGAGAAAAGGAGATAATATATGGGATATATTGAAGGCGATTTCTTGGAGATCAAAAAGAAAAAAAAAAATCTTATTTTAAGAGTTGGATAAGTACCCTATGTGTTTTAATTATGGTTTTGCAATTATTTGAGCGATTCATGTGTTTAAAAATCGGGCATGAACTATGTTTTGGATAATTTATTTCACCTTTGGCCCCTAAGTATGTGTAATGAATTAATTGTAATTAAAAGCACGGCCATAATAAAGTGAACAATCCACCTCGGAAATTTGTTGTAAGGCCTGCATTCTTTTGACCAAGAGATTCCCCAAAGGTATGATGTGACTTAATAGATTTCACATGAATAAATTCAGAAAAGATGATTGGTAAGTTATTATTGAATTGACGATGTTTAGGCTTTCTTAATCTTAATTCCTTAAATCATGGATTATTACTTGGGTATAAAATTGATGTTTGACTTATACTTCCCAGAAGAATTAATGAGATTTTATATTATATCTTGGGCAATACTACCCAATGTCTGGATATTAAAGATTTAATACGAAGTTTTGTTTGTAACACGCAGATGTGTTTGATTTTGCCCCTTGGGAGGTTATTTTAAACTTTTTGATACCAAATATGCATGTTAATTTTTTTTGAGATTTTAATAATGATGAACTGTGATCAGACGACAAAAAGATTTGTGCTTATACAAATTGTTATTTATTTCAATTAAAGATTCCAATCCTTTTAACGGGTCTGATAATTTAATATACTTAAAGACAATTTGAGCCATATTAAAAACCCGTTGATTGGAATCGGATACTTTGCAATTGTCCTTTTCAGTGACCATTAATTAATATTTATGGGTTTGAATAATATTAAAACCAAATTAGATATTCAAAATGATAAGTATGTCCAAGCGGTTAAGAAAGAGTATCTTGGCAGGAGCGCGTTCAACCAAATGGCAATGTGCCGTGTTTAAAATAAATAATTATTGTTGCAACTAACCAAAATTGAGAATTACATCATGAGTCTTAAAGGAATGTTTTAATATTGAATTTGTTATGGAAATCCCATAAGTATTCTTGGAATATAAAAATGGTGGATTAAATTCAAGGAAAGCAAGTTCTCGATGATGGCTTCGTGAATTTCAAAATTTTGAGGTTCTTGTAAAAGATTTATTGAGACCCAAATCGATTGGAAGTGCTCCATTCTGAATACAAGAATTTTGATAAATTCGAAATTTGAACTACCAAATGAATCGATCGGAGTTCTATTTTTTTCTTTAAATGACAAAAGTTTTAATTTTAACAGATGTTCTTTACGTTCTTAGTTTTTGAAAGAATTTATTTCGCTTCTAAACTCTACCTTTGATGGATATTCATGTTACTTTTGATAATGTTGTTACCATTTCTTTTTATGATAAATTTATCTCGTCATGGAACGTTGTTGAACAACCTCTATACAATTAACTGCGGCACACCACTCACTTAAATGCATCCTATAACACATCGACTATTTCCGATAAAAGAAAACGTTCATCAGACGTAAACGAGACACTTCTATGGCATCTTAGATTGGGACATATTAATCCAAAAAGGATTCAAAGGTTGGTAGAAGATGGTTCATTGGAGTCTCTCCGGGTTGAACCAATCCCAACTTGCGAATCATGTTTGGAGGGTAAAATGACCAAGAGGGCATTCGGAGCCAAGGGGAATAGAGCCAAAGAAGTGTTAGAAATTGTTCACACAGACGTATGTGGTCCAATGTCAATCAAAGCAAGAGGAGGTTATGAGTATTTCGTCACCTTCATTGATGATTACTCAAGGTACGGCTACATTTTCCTTATGAAGCATAAATATGAGACCTTTGACAAATTCAAAGAATTTAAGGCTCAAGCAGAGAATCATAGGGAAAAACATATCAAGTCTCTACGATCTGATCATGGAGGCGAGTACCTCAAATGATGAGTTTTGAACTACTTGTCGATGAAGGATTGTATCCCAAATTAATCGCGCACGAGGAAACCCTCAACAAAATGGGGTTGCGAAATAAGAAACAAAACTCTTTTAGAAATGGTTAGATCAATGATAAGTTATGCAGATCTACCCAAGTCATTTGGGGGTTATGGTTGCCTTGAAACAATGGGGCTTATATTCGAACTTGGTGCCATCCAAGTCGGTTCCCAAAACTCCCAAAAGAATTGTGGACAAGCAAACCCGGTTTGAGACACATGAGAATTTGGGGGTGTCCGCCCACGTGTTGGACAAGGAAGCCGGAAAATTGGATCCTCGATCAAAATTAAGGTATTTATAGGTACCCCATCTTTAGGAACAAAAGGGTGTATGTTCTATGGTCCCGAGGATCAAAAGGTGGTAATAAGCACCCACTTTAGATTTTTTGGAAGAAGACTATATGAACGTAAAGAAAGCCCGTAAGTGAGATTACCTTAAATGAGCTTAGAGGGCTAACCTTTTGAAAACACAAGCATGCATAAGATGACATACCAAACAAAAACACTTACCCAACCAAAACCTCGACGTAGTGGGAGGGTTGTGAGACAACCCGAGAGATTGGGGATAGAGAGTCCTGACTTAGTCCCTGGCCAAGATGAATCGCACTCCATGGATGGACGCATTTAGGCAATCCAAGACAAGGATTTTTTAGCAAACAACAATGGAATATAAATGGGTTCTATGGATCATAACAGAGTGTGGGAGCTAGTCGAACCACTTAATGGGGTCAAACCCATTGGCTGCAAGTGGGTATACCAGAGGAAAATAGGACCGGACCGGAAGGTGGAAACCTTCAAGGCAAGACTTGTGGCGAAAGGTTATACTCAAAAAGAGGGGATCGACTATGAGGAAACCTTTTCACCTGTAGTAATGCTCAAGTCCATCCGAATTCTCTTGTTGATTGCTGCGCATCTAGACTTTGAAATCTGGCAAATGGATGTCAAGACGGCTTTCCTTAAAGGAAGTCTTGAAGAGGAGATCTATATGCAACAACCCCAAGGCTTCATTGAAAAAGGCCAAGAACACCTAGTTTGCAAGCTCAAGAAGTCCATTTATGGACTCAAACAAGCATCCAGAGCTTGGAACCAATGTTTTGATCAAGTAATAAAGTCTATGGGTTTGATCAAAATGAATCTGAAAGTTAAAGTTGTACAAGAAGCTGTCGGTCGGAACGCATTGGTATTCTTAGTACTATACGAGAGCGACATTACGCTCATCGGTGATGATGTAAAGTGTTGTCGGGACGTAAGGGCATGACTTTCAAAAAGCTTTTTGATATGAAGGACTTAGGGGAAGCCGGGCACATCCTTGGGATCAAGATAACTCGAGATCGCAAGAGAAGGATGATAGGTTTATCGCAAGCTTCATATATAGACACTATCTTGAAGCATTTCAGCATGTAGGACTCCAAGAAAGGCTTCGTACCTTTCAGGCATGGAATCCATCTATGCAAGGAAATGTGCCCTAAGACACAAAAAGAGATAGATGACATGAAAGGCATTCCTTATGCTTCTTACATCGGAAGCCTTATGTATGCAATGTCGCACAGACCGGATATCGCTGCAGAGACATGGGGCGAGATATCAAAAGTAATGGAAAAAGAGCATTGGATGCAGCTTAAAATATTCCAAGTATCCGAAATGAACTCGGGATAGAATGTTAGTTTATCGGTCGACACCTAATCCCCATCTCGGTTACACGGACTCGATTTCCAATCAGGACTTAGATTCCGTAAAATCTACCTCCGGTAGTGTGTTTTGCATGGGGAGGAAGCCATGATATGGAAGCGTTAGTTGAAATGCATCACGACTTTTACCATGGAAGCCTAATCGTATTAGGCTGGTAGAGGCGGCGAAAAGAAGTGGTTCGCTCAAGAACTTCCTATTGGACTTGGATGTAGTTAAATTTGTTCCGCATTACCATCATTTCATCGTGATAATGTAACGAGGCTTGCAAACTAAGGGAACCAAGAGCCCACAAGGCCAAGAAACACATTGAAAGGAAATACCATCTTATACGGTAGGAAATCGTTAAGAGGGAGATATAGAGGTGGCAAAGATCGTCGGAAGACAACCTAGCGGATCCATTCACAAAGCGGTGGTCTTTTAACACATTCGGAGACATGTGGAAGGAATGGGTGTCAAGACCGTTAGTTAACTGATACGCTGAGTATAAGTGGAAGATATTATTAAAGGTTAGGTGTAGGTGACATTAGATGTCACGACAGAACTACACGAGATATGTTGTAGTATACTTAAAAGCGGACTTTGAGTATAAGTGGGAGATTGTTGGGGTTATCTTTGGAAAGTATGCTTTTTACTTTGTATAACCAAAATGAATTTTCGTCTTATTTATTAAAATAAATTATTTATCACTGATGTTTTAAATATCATTGAATGTTACATATATTTACTGCATAATTGTTCAATAAACAGTACGTGTTACATTGTAGTTAATTTAGTGATACCAGATCACAGAAGATTAAATTAACAGTCCCTTGTAACTAAAAGTACGCTGTTCACGACCTAGATGGAAGTGAACAATCCATCGTGAAAGGTTAAAGTGTAAGGCTCAGATTGACTTGTCTTGACCAAGAGATTACACTAGTGCATGACTGATGCACTGAATAGGACCTACAGGAGGATAAATTCTTCAACACTGAATTAGGAAGAATTAGACCTCAGTGGTTCGTTATTTCTTAATCTTCATCCCTTAAATAGGATAGTGTGTGGCTAGTAATTATTGCTTTGACTTATGACGGGTAGAGAATCAATGAGATTCAATACTTTATATCTTGGGCAATATTACTGGTCACATGCAATTGCTAAGATCTAATACGAAGAATCGTGTGCGAGTACGCTTGTTTGATTTGCCCCCTTGGGAGGTTCATAAGATTTATCATACCAAATCTTGCAAGTGGAGTTAGTTTCCGGTATGGATAATAATGTTGAACCGTTCCTTGACCAAGGACAAAAAATATTAATTAAAGGAAAGTTGTTTCAGTGGCTTCAATTAATTAATGGGCTGGATAATCTTAAACACGGGAAATAATGACTGGGAGCCATATTAACAGTAATATGGGTTAAGATGGATAGTGCAATATTAATTATGTAGTGGGATTAATTAATATTTATGGGCTTCAATAATATTGTGGCTCAATATTAGATATTCAAAGTCCATTAGAAGGTCCAATCTTAATTCTCGTAAAGGCCCCTCAAGTAGTCCAATAACTGAAAAAGGTGTTTAAAATAAAACAAATTATTGTTGCCTAATTTTTCCTAAAATTTTCGAAATTAATAAATAAAATGGGAGAAAGATTTTCTTTGAATTTTGTTATGGAATGAAGATAAGTATTCTTGGAATACAAGGTTATCTCATTAAATTCAAGAAATCTCCCACTTGGCTATTTGTTAAGTGAATTTTGAAATTTTGATTAAATAAGGGAAGGAAAGATTTTCTTGATTTTCTTGAAAAGATATTATGGAAGATATGTATTCTTGGAGTACAAGAATATCTCATAAATTCAAGAAGATCCAAATCTTGGATTCCTACTCCTTATTTTTTTTCGAAATATACCATAATATAAGGAGGTGGAATTTTGTGGAAATATTTAATTATGGAGAAAAGAATATATGAGATATATTCAAAATTTCTTGGAGATCAAGAAAAAGATTTTCCCATCTTATTTTCACATAAAAATTTCGACCACCCCTATGTCTATAAATAGGGGATGAATGTTTCATCCCCAAGGTAATTCCATGTGTTGGAAAAATTATAAATCCACAAAGGTGGTGCAACATAATTTTATTTTTTTTCTTTGTTAAATTGTTCGCGAGTTCCTACCACCGGATTATTGAACAAGGATAAGGGAATACTTGAGAGGGTCTTTTGGTGTGTTCGTGTGAACGAGATCCATTTTCTCAATGATTGTCACTCCGAGAGGTTAGTTCACGTAAACCCGTAGTAATTTCGCATGCTTAGGATTTATGTGAACTGTTTATATGCATGATTTGTTGTTGAATTATTATTTGAATTAATATAGGATTAATTCATGCTAGTAATAATTGTTAGAATTATATTTGTATTTAAATATTCATCCCGAATAGATCCGGTCAACTAATTCCCCAACAGAATCACTTCTCGAGAGTAAGGGGGAGTAGTTGATGGGGGACATTTGTGTCACCCAATGTAAAAAAGACACGTGGAAGTCTTCTCGATAATTAAAGAGGTTGAGGAACTAATGCATTAGTCAAACCAATGAATAAATGAATTGGGCTTGGCTGAGAAACCCAGGGACCTGTTATCCGCTAAGATCAGATGGGCTTGAAGTTAAAGGGCCTGGAGGTAAGCGAGGCCCAATGAAGTGAAACGAGTTAAAGAAACGGACCCAAGAGGATAGTAGGGCCCTAGAGTTTGAGGAATTAAGGAGCTGGGCCGGACTGGGCTGATAAACCTAGGCAGGTTGGGTTCAGGGAGGCCGGCCCTAAGAATGTGGACCTTAGTCTGAGAAACGCCCTTGAGGGCTTAATGGGTCATGTCTTGAAAAATAAGAGACTAATCTGGACCGCTGAGATGAAAGAATATCAACGGTCCAAGAGTTTTGATCCGTGTGAACTAAGAAGTGAAATTTGAGGGAGGGTTTTCGATATTTAAGGGGGTTACATGCAGGATACTGGAGGTTCCAAAATTAATGGGATCGTTAGATTGAAATTAAGGGCTCAGATGGAGGATCCCGGTGATAAAGGAGAGAAGGACGTGGGAGAAGAGATTGAACCCTGAGAAGAGAGGGGGGAAATAACAAACACACGTCCAGAACATGGGATCGAGGCATGAAGTAAGGAAACCACCGGTTGGGGGGATATAAATATCCCATCCAGGTAACACGAAACACACACAAGCACTTGCTTTACTTATACACTTGAATTCAAGCTGTTCAATCTTACTTTGATTCGAGTTTCACTAATACACCTTTGGGCTTGGACAACTGTTAAAAATGACCTTGGACAGCGGTTATAAGGGCTGTCCAAGTAACAACTGTCTAAGTAAAATTGATTTTAGACAAATGGGTTCAGAATAAACCGTCCAAAAGTAATTCACTTAGACAAAGGGTTATAAAACCATTGTCAAAATAAAAATTCGGTTTTTAGCTCACGGACACCACCATACATCTCATATATAAGTCACCAAGTCTCCCAATTAATTGAGGCAATTATTCGCCCCATGGGGACCAAACATTGGACCTTGGGCGCCCGGCGATGGGATCAATTCCGGGCACTTAACTTTTTGCGTTTATTTAATGAAATTAATTCTATATGTCCTAAAAATCATTTTTTTTCTTACAATTTTTTTTTAAAATTCTATATTTTAATTATCTTATTTATTAATTCAATCACATTCTTATATAATAATATTTTTTTATAAATTTAAATTTAAATTTAAATTAAATTATATTATATTAAAATTATATTTTTACTTGTTTTTTAAAAAAGTTTTACTTTTCTTTTTAAACTTGTAATATTTTTTCCTTCTAAACAAGTAATTTTTTTTTTTTTTATCTAAATAAGTAATATTTTTCTTTAAATAAGTAATACTTTTTAATTTATGTGTGGTATTTTAATTCATAGCATATTATTTTTTAATTAATTGAGATTTTTAAAATTAACTATAAAATTAATTTATTTTTTATTAATTGAATACAACAATAATTAATTTATTCAATATTAAGTAAAAATAATAATTCAATTATATATAATATCACACAAATTATTCCAAGTTATCCATATAAAAAAAAGTTAAAACCAATTAAAATAAAAAAAAGAAAAAAAAAAGTAGATAAAGACATATATATCATGCGTTATATAATAATAAGAAAGATTTTTTGCTCCCTTAGTTACACAATGGTTCAAAACCATTGTCGCCCAAGCTTTAGCGGACAAGCGGTTTACTCAAATCTGTTTCAGACAAATGATTCATAATCATTTTTTTTTTTTAAATAAAACCGCTCTCCGAGCTATAGTTTGGAGAGCTATTTGAAAAAAAGGTTGTCCAAGTGCAGCTGTGCAAGCTTAAATGTGTAGTAGTGTTTGGAATTGATAACTGAGTTGAGCGTCGGAGAGCCCGCGCCGGGACTGTTGGGGAATAAGTTGCACAGATCTATTCGGGGTGAATATTTAAATACAAATTTAATTCTTTAATTATTACTAGCATGAATTAATCCTATATTAATTCAAATAATAATCCAACAACAAATCATGCATATAATTAATTCACGTAAAACCTACGTATGAGGAATTCTACGAGTTTACATGAACGTACCTCTTGGGATGACAATGGTCTGGTTGATTAGACTCACCAAAAGAACTTCCCAAGTATTCCCTTAATCCTTGCTCGACAATCCGGTGGAAGGATACTCGCGAACAATTAACAAAAAAAAAAAAAAAAACTTTGAAGCAACACTTTCGTGGATTTGCTAATTTTTCTAGCACATGGAATTGTACTTGGGAATGAAAGAATCATCCCCTATTTATAGAGCATGAGGTGGGCAAAAACTTAGTGATAAAATAATGTGGGAAAATATTTTCTTGATCTCCAAGAAATCTTGAATATATCTCCTATATTCTTTTTTCCATAATTATAATATTCCACAAAAATCCCACCCTCTCTATTCTTATGGATTTTCGAAAATAAGGAGGTCAAGAATCCAAGATTTGGATCTTCTTGAATTTATGAGATATTCTTGTATTTCAAGAAATACATATCTTCCATAATATCTTTTCAAGAAAATCAAGAAAATCTTTCTTGCCCTTTATTTTCTAATTTTTCGAAAATTTCAATATAGATAACCAAGTAGGAGATTTCTTGAATTTAATGAGATAATCTTGTATTCCAAGAATACATATCTTCATTCCATAACAAAATTCAAAGAAAATCTTTCTCCCAACATATCTATAAATTTCGAAATTTTAGTTGAAAAAATAAGCAACAATATTTATTTTATTTTAATCACCTTTTCAGTTATTGAACTATATGTTGGGCTACTCAGGGGGCCTTTAGGAAAATTAAGATTGGACCTTCTAATGGACCTTGAATATCTAATATTGAGCCACAATATAATTCAAGCCCATAAATATTAATTAATCCCACTACATAATTAATATTGCACTATCCATCTTAACCCATATTACAGTCAATATGGCTCCCAGTTATTTTTTCCCGTGTTTAAGATTATCTAGCCCATTAATTAATTCAAGCCACTGAAATAGCTTTCCATTAATTAATATCTTTTATCCTTGGTCAAGGAACGATTCAACATTATTATCCATACAGGAAACTAATTCCACTTGTAAGATTTGGTATGATAAAGCTTATGAACCTCCCAAGGGGGCAAATCGAACAAGCGTACTTGCACACGATTCTTCGTATTAAATCTTAGCAATCACATGTGACTAATAATATTTCCCAAGATAAAAAATATTGAATCTAACTGATTCGCTACCCATGATAAGTCAAATCAATAGTTATCAATCCCACGTAATACTATTTAAGGAACGAAGATTAAGAAATAACGAACCACTGAGGTCTAATTCTTCCTTGTTCAGTTCTGAAGAATTTATCCTCCTGTAGGTCCTATTCAGTGCATCAGTCATGCACTAGTGTAATCTCTTGGTCAAGACAAGCCAATCTGAGCCTTACACTTCAACCTTTCACGATGGGTTGTTCATTTCCATCTAGGTCGTGAATAGCGTACTTTTAGTTACAAGGGACTGTTAATTTAATCTTTTTTGATCTGGTATCACTAAATTAACTACAATGTAACACGTATGACTTATTGAACAGTTATGCAGTAAATATATTTAACATTCAATAATATTTAAAGCATTAGTGATAAACAATTTATTTCAGTAAATAAGTCTGAAAATTCAGTTTCGATTATACAAAGTAAAAAGCATACTTTCTAGTATAATCCCAACAATCTCCCACTTATACTCAAAGTCTGCTTTTAAGTATACTACAACATGTCTCGTGTAATATCACCTACACGAACCTAATAATTTCTCCCACTTATACTCAAAGCAGATTGGCAACGGTCTTGACACCAATTCCTTCCATATGTCTCTCTAATGTATTCAGAGGACTTTTTGTGAATGGATATGCTAGGTTGTCCTCGATTTATCTTTGCCACATCTATATCTCCTCTCTTAACGATTTCTCGATAAGATGTCTTTCCTTTAGTGTGTTTGTTTGACTCGTGGACTCTTGGTTCCTTGAATTTGCAACCGCCCTTAGCAAATATTGCTAGACAAATTCGAATTCCATCCAAGTCCACTAAGAAAGCGTTCAGAGCTAAATCGGTTCTTTTCATCGCTTCACAAGAAGCCATTTACTCGACTTCCATGGTTGAGTCGTTGATGCATTTGCTTCACACTCGTCCATTTGATGGCTACACTTCCCAAATGGAAACACACTAATCGAGGCGTATAGTTTCGAATCTAAGTTTGATTGGAACCGAGTCCGTGGTAGCTAATGGGGATTGGAGTATTCGATCGATAAATCAACATTCTATCCCGAAGTTCTTTTCGGGATACTTTAATGTTTTAAAGCGTAGCCCAATGCTCTTTCCATGGGTTACTTTGATATCTTGCTACCATGCCCACGACAAAGTAGATATCGGGTCTCGCATACAAAGCATTGCATACATAAAGCTTCCGATAGCCGAAGCATAAGGAATGCCTTTCATGTCATCTATCTCCTTTTACGTCTTTAGGGGATATTTTCTTGGATAGATGGATTCCAAGTCTGAAAGGTACGAATCCTTTCTTGGAATCTTGCATGCTGAATCGTTTCAAGACAGTGTCTATGTATGAAACTTGCGATAACCCGATCATCATTTTCCTGCGATCTCGAGTTATCTTGATCCCAAGGATGTGTCCGGCTTTCCCTAAGTTTTTCATATCAAACTGTTTTTGAAAAGCCATGCGTTTTACGCTCGATAACACCTTCACATCGTTTCGATGATCGTAATGTCATCTACGTATAGTACTAAGAATACCAATGCAGTTTCGACACACTTCTTATACACACAACTTTCAAACTCGCTTTGATCGAACCCATAAGACTTTATAACATGATCAAAATATTGGTTCCAAGCTCTGGATGCCTGTTTGAGTCCGTATATGGACCTCTTGTGCTTACAAACTAGGTGTTCTTGGCCCGTTTCAATGAAACCTTGGGGTTGTTGCATATAGATCTCTTCATCAAGACTTCCGTTAAGGAAAGATGTTTTGACATCCATTTGCCAGATTTCAAAGTCGAAATGCGCAGAAAGAATCGATAAGAGAATACGGATGGACTTAAGATGGCTACGGGCTAAAAAGTTTCCTCATTTAAAGTGTAACCTTTCGCCACTAGTCTTGCTTTAAAGGTTTCAACCTTCCCGGTGGGCCCCTCTTTTTCCTCTTATATACCCACTTGTATCCAATGGGTTTGACTTCATTAAGTGGTTCGACTAGCTCCCCACACTCTATTATGAAACATAGAACCCATTTCGCTTTCATTATTTGTTTGCCAAGAATCAAGATCCTTATCTTGGAGTGCCTCGTCATATGTCCATGGGTCCGATTCGTCTTATCCGGGAATCAAGTCCGAGGACTCTCCTATTCCCATGAATCTCTCGGGTTTAACAACCCTCCCACTACGACGAGGTCTTGGCCAGAAAGCGATCGTTTGGTATATCATCTAAGATTAGCAAGTAATCGAGGTTTGCCCTCTAAGCTCATTTAAGGTAATCTCACTACGGGTTTTCTTTGGTTCATATAGTCTTCTTCCAAAAATCTAAAGTGGGTGCCGATGACCACCTTTTGATCTTCGGGACCAAAGAACATACACCTTTTTGTTCCTCGGGGTATCCTACAAACAACCTTAATTCTCGATCGAGGATCCAATTTCACCGCTTCCTTGTCCAACACGTGGGCGGACACCCCCAAATTCTCATGTGTCTCATACTAGGCTTTTTGCTACCGGTCCACAATTCTTTGGGAGTTTTGGGAACCGATTTGGATAGCACCTAGTTCTTAATGTAAGTCATTGTTTCCAAGGCATGACCCCAGAGCGACTCGGGAAGATCCGAAGATAACTCATCATTGATCTAACCATTTCCAAAAAGAGTTTCGCTTTTTCGCTCTGCAACCCCGCTTTTGTTGAGGGGTTCCGGGTGTAGTGATTTGGGATACAATCCCTTCATCGATAAGTAGTTCAAAAAATCATCGCTGAGGTATTTGCCTCCACGATCAGATCGTAGAGACTTGATACGTTTTTCCCTATGATTCTCTGTTTGAGCCTTAAATTCTTTGAATTTTTCAAAGGTCTCAGATTTATGCTTCATAAGGAAATGTAACCGTACCTTGAGTAATCATCAATAAAAATACTCATAACCTCCTCTTGCTTTGGTTGACATTGGACCACATACATCTGTGTGAACGATATCTAACACTTCTTTGACCTATTCCCTTGGCTCCAAATGCCCTCTTGGTCATATTACCCTCCAAACATGATTCGCAGGTTGAGATTGATTCAACTTGGAGAAGCTCCAGTGAACCGTCTCTCACCAACCTTTGGATCCTCTTTGGATTTATATGACCCAATCTTAGATGCCAAAGAAGTGTCTCGTTCACGTCTGATGAACGTTTTCTTTTCTCGAAAACAGTTGATGTGTTATAGGATACATTTAAATTGAGTGGTGTATAAAGATTAATTGTATAGAGATCATTCGACAACATTCCATGATGAGATAAATTTATCAAAAAGAAAAAATGGTAACAACTTTATTAAAAAGTAAACCGAATATCCATCATAAAAAGTTTAGAAACGAAAACAAATTCTTTCTAAAATCCAGGAACGTAAAGAACATCTCAAAATTAAAACTCGTCTTCAAAAAAGACAGTGTATTTCTCCGGCTGCTTCAATTTGTCACTCTCAGAAGATCGCCCCGGTGTGATGAGGACCTCACTCCCACTAAGTTGTCGGGTCCGCTTTGACCCCCGTAATGTGAAACAAACATGATTAGTGGATCCTTATCCACCACCCACAAATGGGAGGCATACGCCGCTAAACAAGTTTCAACAACTAGTGCGTGAGAATTACCTTTCTTTCCATCCCTTTTGGGTCTGGAACAGGCTGACCTCCAATGTCCTTTCTCACCGCAGTTGAAACACTTCCCCCTTATTTGGCTTGTTCACTCCACCAACCTTCTTCACCTTATCTTTGCCATTGACAACACTTGAGTTCACTTGATTGTGGTCTTTGTTCCTTTTCTTGTTCTTACCACCCCTTGGTCTAGAAGAAGAAAGAAGGTCCGTTGCCACCAAGGCTTGGCTCTTTCGCCTTCAATATCGCTATCGCCGAGACTAAAGCTTGCAACAAATCGCATCAAGAACTTTCGATTATTCATCGGTAGTTCAACTCGAATCATTCAAAACTTTTCGGCAGTAGAGTGGAGCCTGAAATCGATTTGGGTCTCGATATCGTATTCGATTGCCAAGTACCTCAAGTTTATTAAGGTGAGCCATCATCCGGAGAACGTGCTCCCTTCGGGCGTTCCCTCCACCATTTTCATAGAGAGCAAGTCCTCATGGTGATCCGACGAGCCACGGGTTTCGATGTTGAAACATCGCTTTAAGACTAGTCATGATTTCACGGTCTCAACGTTCTGGTGTTGGTGTTGCAACACATCTGACATAGAAGCCAAGATGATACACTTTGCCATTTCGTTAGACCGCTCCCAGTCAGCATACTCTTTCTTAACCGTTTTAGTGGACTCATCTGATGGTTTATTTGGTTTAGGTGTGGTCAGAACCCAGTTATGGCTTTGTGCAGTGAGGACAATAGTGAGTTTTCGATTCCAATCAACAAAATTTTCTCCAGTGAGCAAATTATCTTTTATTGAATAGTGGATTAAAAGGTTGCGACATGATGAACCGAAATAAACAATAATATGCATAAGCATAAATATATCACAAGGTTTGATCACATGTATCATATTAAAATCTCAAAAAAAAAAATGAACAGGCATCAGCCAACATCTCAAAACAGTTTAAATAAGCCACGTGGGGTGGGTCATTATTTAAACACATTCAAGCAGGTTACAAACATGAACAGTTACAAACCTTTAATATCCAAATTAATAGTTGGCTCCCACTTGACCAATATAAAATTGACAGGGACTTCGGGGAACTATATGCATATCAATTTTATACCTAAGTAATAATCATGATTAAATACAGGATTATTATTTCGCTTTGAACGAGCCTCGTGGGGAGGGTCATCGTCGCCTCTAGTAATAACCCACAATCATCCACTTGGAATTCATTCATGTGAAAGTTATCTTTTGACCGTCCCGTGGGGAGAATTTCTCCAAAAGAATTCACAAATAAATAAATCATGGAGGTCAAAATTAATTCAATTTTATTATCATGAATAAAATTGTCAATTAATTATTTAAACATACTTAGTAATTTTGAAGGTGAGATTTTTCATTTGGGCAACTCTCATGCAAACACATTTAAACAAATTAAATAAGACATAAGATAACACAAAATAAATCAAGCAAAACAGAAAAATAAAAATATTGGGCACAAATTATCCAATTGTCATGGTTTGATTTTTCTTGGCTTGATCTTGAAGAAACACCATCTCGAATTTCTCCCACTCGATCATCTCAAAAAATACTTGCCGAGAAATCGCCACGCATTTGCGATTCGGGATACGCGCATCAAGATCCGGGTCGGCCTTGGCCCAGACCCTCGGCAGCCCTGGCACCGCCCGATGCGACGCGCCCGGCGATGCCACAAAGACGCCTCGGCAAAGCGATGGCGATCCCCGGTAAGCGGCGCCACGTATCGCGTCATCGCCTGCCTAGCGCTTCGCCTACGCCGCGACACCAGCGGCGCCCAGCGTCACGCCCGCGCCCTGGAATGCGGCTGGCTCGTCGTCCGCTTAGCCCCGATGCAGTGCCGCGGTGCCGCCAGGCGCCCGCCGTGCCGCGAGCTGTTCCACCGCGCCCATTTCGCCTCGCCCGGTTTTGGATTTTTGTCCTTTAATTCGCCGTCTTCCCTGCCCGTTTCCCGATCCGGTAACAATTTATTTTAAAAAATAAATAAACCTAGATCTAGCCTAGTCTATTACATTGATCAAATCAAACAAATTCTAATCTACTCGTGGATTTTCTCACGAGGCAAAACGAATCCGAACGAATCGAATTAAAAACCACAGTTTATATGCATGCATAAACAAACACATTAAATTCCATGACAATTGGATACCTGCAAAATAGATCTAGCAATTCTACTATCCAATTTCAAATTTAGTGCCAACTAATTAAATTACAATTTAAAAAAATTCAGAGCCCGAAACCGTGGCTCTGATACCAGTTGTTGGGGAATAAGTTGCACAGATCTATTCGGGCTGAATATTTAAATACAAATTTTATTCTTTAATTATTACTAGCATGAATTAATCTTATATTAATTCAAATAATAATCCAACAACAAATCATGCATATAATTAATTCACGTAAAACCTACGCATGCGGAATTCTACGAGTTTACGTGAACGTACCTCTTGGGATGACAATGGTCTGGCTAATTAGACTCACCAAAAGAACTTCCCAAGTATTCCCTTAATCCTTGCTCGACAATCCGGTGGAAGGATACTCATGAACAATTAACAAAAGGAAAAAAAATAAACTTTGTTGCACCACTTTCGTGGATTTGCTAATTTTTCCAGCACATGGAATTGTACTTGAGAATGAAAGAATCATCCCCTATTTATAGAGCATGAGGTGGGCGAAAACTTAGTGATAAAATAATGTGGGAAAATCTTTTCTTGATCTCCAAGAAATCTTGAATATATCTCCTATATTCTTTTTCCCATAATTATCTCACCCTCTCTATTCTTATGGATTTTAGAAAATAAGGAGGTCAAGAATCCAAGATTTGGATCTTCTTGAATTTATGAGATATTCTTGTATTTGAAGAAATACATATCTTCCATAATATCTTTTCAAGAAAATCAAGAAAATCTTTCTTGCCCTTTATTTTCTAATTTTTCGAAAATTTCAATATAGATAACCCCAATTGGGAGATTTCTTGAATTTAATGAGATAATCTTGTATTCCAAGAATATATATCTTCATTCCATAACAAAATTCAAAGAAAATCTTTCTCCCAACATATCTATAAATTTCAAAATTTTAGTTGAAAAAATAAGCAACAATATTTATTTTATTTTAATCACCTTTTAGGTTATTGGACTATATGTTGGGGCTTTTACCGGGGGCCTTTAGGAGAATTAAGATTGGACCTTCTAATGGACCTTGAATATCTAATATTGAGCCACAATATAATTCAAGCCCATAAATATTAATTAATCCCACTACATAATTAATATCAGACTATCCATCTTAACCCATATTACAGTCAATATGGCTCCGGTTATTATTTCCGTGTTTAAGATTATCTAGCCCATTAATTAATTCAAGCCATCTGAAATAGCTTTACATTAATTAATATCTTTTATCCTTGGTCAAGGAAGCGGTTCAACATTATTATCCATACCTAAACTAATTCCACTTGCAAGATTTGGTATGATAAAGCTTATGAACCTCCCAAGGGGGCAAATCGAACAAGCGATTTGCATACACGATTCTTCAGATTAAATCTTAGCAATCACATGTGACTAATAATATTGCCCAAGATAAAAGTATTGAATCTCACGATTCGCTACCCATGATAAGTCAAAGCAATAGTTACCAATCCCGTAATCCTATTTAAGGAACGAAGATTAAGAAATAACGAACCCGGTGAGGTCTAATTCTTTCCTTGTTCGATTCTCAAGAATTTATCCTCTTGTAGGTCCTATTCAAAGGGCATCATTAAATGCACTAGTGTAATCTCTTGGTCAAGACAAGCCAATCCCGAGCCTTACACTTCAACCTTTCACGATGGGTTGTTCATTTCCATCTAGGTCGTGAATAGCGTACTTTTAGTTACAAGGGACTGTTAATTTAATCTTCTGTGATCTGGTATCACTAAATTAACTACAATGTAACACGTACGACTTATTGAACAATTATGTAGTAAATATATTTAACATTCAATAATATTTAAAGCATCGGTGATAAACAATTTATTTCAGTAAATAAGTCTGAAAATTCAGTTTCGATTATACAAAGTAAAAAGCATACTTTCCAAATTATAATCTGTGAGGACACCCACCCCAAGTGTCCATTTTAGGTGATTGCGTGGCGTTGAAGAATTTTCTACGGTCAAATGGGGGAAAATTTTAATGAAAAAAGGTGGCGAATATTGATTTAATATTGTTATTTCCTATTGTTGGATTAAAAAAACAACAATTAATGGTTAAAATTATAAATAAGAGAGTTGGTATGCTATGAAACTTGTTCACGGTGAAACTGGTTTTTTTTTTTTTTTTTACAGACATACTCTTTAGTAATATAAGTCACACCCTTTAGTAATATAACTCACACCCTTCAGATTATCACTATGACTCTTTCTTTGCTATAATATAAGTCACACCTTCATTTTTTTATGAGTATCTCTCTTTAT
Organism: Stenogyne calaminthoides; assembly: GCA_037126765.1. Taxonomy (NCBI): domain Eukaryota; kingdom Viridiplantae; phylum Streptophyta; class Magnoliopsida; order Lamiales; family Lamiaceae; genus Stenogyne; species Stenogyne calaminthoides. The sequence continues at coordinate 3,147,277 of JBBCBC010000044.1, forward strand.
AGTAAAACGTCAAACCCTTTACAATAAAAAGTCACACTCTTTAGTAATATTAGTCGCACTCCTGAACCAATTTAACCATGAAACTTGTTCACACTATACTTTGTCTAAATAAGAATGTAAGAGGCAAAAGGAAGAAGAAATAGTCCGTGAAAGAAAAACAGGCACAAAAGGAAATGAAATAGGTTTGCGCCTATAAGAAATCGAACTACCACTTGCATTTAAAAGAGTCCCCCACCCTCTATTAGGGCACAATTGCTGATTTTGACTTCAATTCTCACTACTTAATATTTTTAGGATGGCGTGACGATTCATTTTTTGAACGGACTAAATTATGTTAAAATTGACACTACAAAAAATTGAGAGTTATACAGCAAGGGCTGAAATTGTTGTTATGTGGGGATGCCTTGCTATGCATGGGTTAAAATTGTACCCATTGCATGGTGCAATTGGTACATGTAAGTGTCACTCAAAATTAAATAGCCATAATATTATTATTTTTCCCATGGTAACCGCTTTAATTTGACTCTAGATCATGCCGATGTCATGGAGATTGTTTTTTTTTTTCTCATATTACCTGACTTTCAATTATAAATATTCTGTCACTATTGCTTCTCTAATTAAAATGGGTTTAGTGACAAAAAATTTAGTAGTTAAGTAGTATTAATTAAAATTAAGGGAGAAAAATATTCCACCACAAAGTCATTTTAAAACATTCTGTTAGTACAACAAAACGTCAAAAATTTATTTTTTAGTTCAAATTTGAACTATAGTACGACGTACTTTAGTTCAAATTTGAACTATAGTACAATTTCTGCACTTTGTACCTAGTTGTAATGGTATCCTAAATCTTGTATCTAACTGTAATTTTCTCTAAAATTAACTAATTATCTTTTTATTATGACAAGTATCTTTATGTGGTAAAAAATGTGACAACGAAGTAAATGAATTCATGATGCGCTCAAAAAAAATAAAAAAACTTCATTAACAGTAGTGATCCTCACATGCATCTTAAAAAGATACATATATAGCCAGTAGCTAGTTCCAAGAATAGTACTCCAGGTACGTACATCTTTTTTATTCCACACAAGTTGCAACTAAAACAATAAATAATTAGTGGCCAGTGAAGATGCCATTAATATTCATCATCAAGTTGGTCGGAGCTTGTGTATAATTAGCTTTTGCAATACGAACCCAAAACCCACGTTCATCTGCGGATGACGTCGACGAGGATATAAACAAACGCCTCTGGGAAGAATTTTGGTCATCCGCAAGAAACACCAGATCTCCGCATTCAGGTGTACACGAATCACTTGAATTGGGACAGAACACAAGCTTGTATACAGGCGGCGACACTTTCTCAAACTTGAACCACCCGTTTAGACGACCTCCCGTTGTTACTACTAACTTGTTGATGAATCTGTCGTGCTCCAGCTTCCAGACTGTGGATTTAGCATGGGTGCATGATGAGTTTATGGAAGTAGCGTTGAAGTTGATGTTTAGATCAGTTGAGAGGCGAACCATGCGGCCAGGTTTGTGGTGGTTCATGGGGAGAAAGGTTAAGGGGAGGCCGGGGTTGAGAATTGATGACTCTTGGACGACGTCTAGAGGGCAGGGGTTGCAGCCGGTGCTGGCTAGTGAAAAGCCGCCGCCTGATGAGGCCAACATGTTGTATTCGACTCCTGTCTTTACCTCGTCTCCATCTATGTCCACCACTGTACCTGAAGAAGAAGAAGAAGAAAATTCTCCAGTAGCGGCGTCACAGATGGATATCATAACAAGTAAAGAGAGAGTCATGAGATGAGTTGCCAGCTTCATGATATATATGTGAGAGATTTTTGCAAAATTAGTTAATGGTAGAATGGAGGTATGGAACTACTAATGCTAGCTACTCTTTTATAGATCCAATAAGTTGTTCCAATAATATCTATATATATATATATATATATATATATATATATATATATATATATATATATAGCTAAATGAACCGTGTACATTGTGCGGTTAATTTTGGGTACGTACAATAATTGCATGGGCATCGATTTTGCACCTTAATTTCAAGATCTAAAGTGATAAGGTTGCAGAAATTCAATTCAGATTCTTCCTATACTAAAGTACAAAACCAAACAAGGCCAAATATGGCCTGGCAGTGGCAGTGATATTTGGCGAGAAAGCAAAACAACATATTTAAGAATCATAAATGCATTATAATACCAACAAATATGAGACAATAAATACACACACAAAAAAAAAATACAGCAAATACTGTATCCATCTACCCAGACAGCCTCATTCACTACCTAGACAAGAAAAAGTCACGTAAATTCATTACAAAAGAAAAAATGAGTTTAATATAGTTTTGGTCCACAGGACACGGCACCTCACGGTTTTAGTCCCAATATTTTAAGTTTGATCCCATGAGCGAATTTTTTTACCCTTTTGGTCCCACCATTAATGGGACCAAAAATGTTAACGGTGGGACAAAAAATGCAAAAATTTTTTCCGGTGGGACCAAAACTGAAAATATTGGGATCAAAACCGTGAGGTTCCGTGTCCTATGGGACCAAAACTACAATAAACTCTAGAAAAAATAAACGCGGAGATATTATGTGCACCTTCCACATCGTAGATCACTATTATTATTGTCCGTAAGAGATACACTTTGTTTGTAAAAGTATATTCATAGAGCGTGGGCAGGTGAGCGGTGAAAACATAAGAATAATTTAGAGATGATAAATACTTTTTTTAGAGAAAAAACAGAAACAATCGAATGAATGCAGAGATTCAACGCTTGTATCCATTAGAAATGAGCAAAATATTCGAGTTAATTGTGAAGTGGTTCAACAGGGTTCCAGCAGCAATAATTAGAGTAGGGTCTGTCATGTTTATCAGTAAGAATAATCGACGGTTTGAAATAGAGGAGGGGCAAAGTAAAGGGTAAAGATTAAGACAAGATTGCAGAACCTGAGGTCCCGGGAAGCTTTTGGTTGGCAGAATCCAAGGCTGGGGAAATGACAAAGTTGGAACCCGATTCGGATTGACATTAGCCCGGCCGGGAAATTCAAAATTTTCCTGTATGTATGTATTCATCTTACATCACCACCTAATAGCAATCGAAAATTCCACAAAACGGGTCTTTGTTGTTTGCAACCACAACTACACACCACATAAGTGCTTTTTTTTAAAGTTGGTGTGACCCAACTTTTCCAAAAAAAAAAGCACTTCTAGTGGTGTAGTAGTGATTCTAAACACACACATAGTCTTGGGAAGCTGCAGCTAGGACAATTCACTTCAATCCAACTGCAACCAGGCGTTTTCTTGAATCTTCTATCACCTTATTCAACGGTGATACTCAATTCACTCTGATAATTTCCACTTCAACATTACACCTTTTATTACATGTTAGGAATTAAAGCAAGCAATTATAGGAGAAAGTAATGGAAACAACGAATTAAGGAACAAACAATTTGGTTACCCAGTTCGTCAAACTGACTATATCTGGGGGCACTACCAAGCCATGAGAGATCTACTATATCTTATAAGATAGTGCAAGTAGTGCAAGATACAATGGGGGAGTCAGGGGGTTATTTATACAAAAAACTCGAACTGGAAAACTAGGCCAAAACCCTAGATTTGGTCCATCCTGGCCGAAACCCTATTTCCGCGTCCAGGCCTCCGGAACCGCTCGACCTCAGCCCTTGGTCGAGCGGTTCTGCTCAACCACATACATTGCTCGAGCGCCCTCATGGCGCTGGATAGGGGGGCGCTCGATCGAGCACACCTGCTCGACCTCGAGCGCCTCCTGCGCCCTACATCCCGTTTCACTCAGACTCCATAACCTAACATTACACTCCCTCACTTCACATCACAAATATAAAAGAAATTAGAAAACCATGCAAACATAAATCCACGTAAGATATTAATTATTAAGGGAATTTAGGGTGGTATTTTTATGAGGTCAACGAATCGATCGATTCAGGCCGTCCCAAAATATTTTAAATTTTTAGGGACCCATGTTTTTGGTACCCCAACAAAAGAATTATCCCCTTATATTTGGGATTAGATGAGTTTAATGTCTCATGACACACGGGCACTCACGATTTTGCTCTCAATACTCGCAACTTTGGTCCCAAATTCATTTCAGCCTGCCGCCGGTCAGAGAAACCGCCCACTCGCCTAACAATCTCATCATCTTCTACCTCTCTCCTATCAAATAAGGTAGGCCACACTCTACACTGATACTCATTGAATTTAGTCATTTAAAATCTTAATTTCTTTTTCGTTTGGGTTTGTTTGACTGGAGTAGGAGCGGCGATTAATGGTGGCTACGCTGGGGATGCTTTGCCTCTGTTGTCGATTGTGTTTCACTTGTTGGCAATGGAAACTCATGAGCTTTTGTTTAGATTTTAGCTGGGTGTTATCTTGTTTTAATTCAGTCATAGAAGCTAAGGAAAACAACTTGTGGTTGGAAGTGAAAAGATATATATTAATCTTGTCTGTACTAACTTTTTTGTGAAAATCAGGAAATAATTAATATCCAAGAGTTTGTTTTTTGCAAGATTAATTAGACGCAGGGGAGACTCAGGAGCATTAATTAAAATTGATTAATTTGTTTTTTATTATGACAAGTATCTTCATGCAATGGCGGATCCAGTATCAAAATGTAAATGAATTCATGACATGCATCTTAAAAGAAACATATATAGTTCCAGTTAATTTATTCAAAGCATAGTACTGAAGGTACGTACAACTTTTTTATTAATTTGACACAATTAAGTTGCAACTATATATATAAAGGTAGCATGCAGTAGATAATTAGTGGCTAGTGTGGATGCCATTAATAATATTCATCATCAACATATTGTTGGGGTCTCGTGTATAATTAGATTTTGCAATACCAACATAAACGGCGCGATCAATTGTGGATGGTGCAGTTGAGGATATAAACAAACGCTTCTGCGGGGAATCCTCCTCTTGGACAGGAAAGGCCAGCACTCCGCATGGTGCAAACGAATTAGGGCAGGAGCAGGACTCAATCCTGTATATAAATAGAACTTCTTGCTCAAACCTGAACCACCCGTTTACACCACGACCTCCCGTTGTTACTATTGACCTGTTGATGCATCTGTCCTGCTCCAGACTCCAGACAGTGGATTCAGCAGCATCAGTAGCGCTGAACTTGATGCTTAGATCAGTTGAGACGCGAACCACACTTGACTTATTTGGACGAGGTTACGGGGAGGACGAGGTAGACGTCTGATGGCTCTAGGACGAGGGCAAGGGTTGCATCCAGTGCTGCCTAGTGAAAACCCCGAAGATATGGCCAATATGTACTACTCCTCTCCTGTCTTCACCTCGTCTCCCTCTAACTCCACCACTGCTTCTAAACAAGAAAATTCTCCAGTAGCGGCGCCGGCGCCACAAATGGAGATCATCAGGAGACTCATCAAACCACTTGCGAGCTTCATATTCATAATCATATATATATGTGGGATGTATTGTATGGAACGGAACTATCTATATAATACTAGCTACCTACCTATAGCTAGTTCCTCTTTTATAGATCCAAAAATTGCATGAGCTCTTTCTAAAGTGATAATACGTGATCGGCTGACATTCTTCCCTTACTAAACTCCAAATCAAACACGCCCAATAATATGGTCTGGCAGTGGTAGTGACCAGAAAGCAAAACAACATACTCTCTCCGTCCCGTGATTACTTCAACACTTGACTTATTTGGAAGTCCCAACATTACTTGTACATTCTTAAAATGGAAATAACACATAATATTAACACTCTCACAATACACTTTCTTTATTTCACTCAAACCCACTAAAATTAAATTTACTTGGTTTGCATGTCATTTTCAATGTTCAAGGCCGGAGTATTTTAAAACGAGTAAAACATTCGAGTTGAGCTGTGCCAACACTTGTTCACTAGGTCCACTCAATTATAACAATATCTTAAACCAAAAATAACATAAATACACTCCCTCCTACTTCACATCACAAATATACATAATAGAAATCAGAAAACCATGCAAACATAAATCCACGTAAGATATTAATTAAGAAAAAAATTCATTTTACGTCCTGACGTTTGGCTCGCACAAGCGGAACTATTTGGGGATTCCAGCCTATTGTCCGGTTTTAGTCCTTTTTTAGTCCAATTTTGGTCCAATATGTTTATTTATAGGATTAATTTTAGGGAGATACAACTTTTCTAATCAAATATCATTTAGATACAAACATATCCCTTTATTTTAATTTGATACAAAATGGATGATAAAAAACCCTTTATACCCTTACACATCCAATATTTCATCCGACTCTTTCACTAATACACATTTGGGCTTGGACAGCTGTGAAAAATGACCTTGGAGAGCGGTTATCCAAGTAACAGCTGTCCAAGAAATCGCACTTAGACAGCGGTTTTCAACCGCATTGCAAGAGGTGTCTTGGACAACTGTTAATAACTGCTGTCTAACATAATTTTTTTTTATAATTTCGTTTATTATGTTAAATAGACAGCGGTTATTAACTGCTGTCCAATATCTTCTTTTTTTTTTAATTATTAATTTATATTTTAAAAATCCTATAATAAAACTATAAATCCAAAACTTATATATACGTCCAATACCATAAACCATAAACCAAAAATCCTATAATAAAACCATAAACCAAAACTTATACAACATATATATATATACCAAAACATCAAATAAATAAACATACACATCATGAAATAAATAAACATATAATCAATACACCAAAAATATGAAATATATATCATCACAAATATATAATTTAATTACATGCTACCAAAATTTCAAACAACGATCACTCAATATCGTATGAATATAAGAATCGATTGTAAATGTACCCCGTCCAATCGTTTTTCCATTTCTCCAGTCTTTTCTTAGAGTAAGACTTGAGCTCACGTTCATAGACAAACTGCAAACAACGAATCAATCAATATAGTATGAATTTTTATTCAATCAATAATAATTTAAATAAATCGATAAATTGACTTACATTGAGAGGAATGTTCGTTAGAGAAGCTTGGATTATATCTTCAATAAAGCAACACAAAAAATGTCTACAATGTTCATTATCTCGTTGCCTCGGAACCTGTTGATTAACAATTATAATCACGTATTACAATTATGATTTTTTTCTATTAATTTAATAATTTACTAAATTAAATTTACCTTAATGTTAATCCAGTTCACTTTATTTAACTTAGATCTTGAACCTTGACTCTGAAGGCGACTCTGATACATCGTCATCACACTATTATTATTATAATTAAAAAATAAAAATAGATTAAATATGCATAATTTTAAAAGTAAAACAAATCATTGTATAGAATATTAAAAATGAACTTACGCTTCCATATATGAAACGAGATCAGGGCGATTTGAATAAACTCCATCCTGAGCTGGGTCCATAAAATATACACTTAATGTATTCATGTGTATGGCGACCATCACCCAATGGTTCCTATATTATATTGAGAATATTAAAATTAACTACAAATTTAGCATATATATGTGCAAATATTATGAACATGAATACAAATTTTAACGAAATGTTTATCACTCACCCCACATTTGTTGGCCAAAAATGAGATGATCGCTCCCGGTTTGATTCAAAGATATGATTAACTAACCCATCCATAGTGCAGACTTATCACCCAATATGCAAGACACCTGGGGGGAGACGAAAGAATACATTCCACTTGCTCGGACATCTCTGGAGAGATATACCTCACCCAAATATCTTTAACCAACATATATACGTTAATTAATATTTAAAAAGAAAATTAAACTATACAGAAAGTGAATATTGAGAATTAGTAAACACATACCTAAGGTAAAGGGCTATGGTGGTTGCACTCAACCACTCGTCATTCAAGACTCATACACATGTTCTCTCACTTGCGAATTCTTGAAAACTATTCGATGAAAGTGAGCAAGCATGGGAACTGTGACTATCTCGAAAAGCATTAGGCGATACCATCCGGTGCACCCTGGGGATCGTATATAATCATCGTGATCTAAGTCTCCGGTCATGGGATAACCAAGTCCGGCCGCGATGGAGTCTCTCGTTCTCCCTCCGATTGCTCACGACACCCCCGATTTCTCTTTAGCCTTTTTTTGTGATTTCTTCCGAGGCATTTGTGGTGTGGCAGATTCTACAATTAATTTGCAATATTATTTAGAACCACAAATAATATAATAAACTTTAATAACATATATTTTACCCTCATGGTGCTAGAGACCAAGTTGCTTGGTCATTCGATGAAGTGCGGACATTATTTATTCCGTGGACGCTTTTTATCGATTGGTTTTGCACCATTTGAATCCTCTTGTCCGATTCACGGGTACATCGAGTGTGACCCTCATGAAACCGGGAGTGATAGGATGACCATGAATCATTCCATGGGGAGTTGTGTAACGCGTTCTGTGGCCACCAACCGTCGGGGATCCTCCAAATAAAGATAAAAAGGTTGTCGGGTTTGAATAAGATATTTAGTTAGAAAATTTTAAATACACTTTAAGTCTTTAATTAAAACAAATGTGTGGGTTTTTAAAGTTCAAAAACATAGCATTAGCGAAACATATGTTCGACACTAGCACTTGCTCCACTCGGCGACATTCCGTGGCTCGTTCTTCTCTCGGACCTCAAACGTTCCACATCTTTAGAAAATTTGGCAACTGTTCCGTTAGTATACCCACCATATTCATGGCTTGAAGACCAGTGCCATTGCTAACGATGTCTTCGTCACGCCATATCCGACACTCCATAGCGGCGGGATGCTCACCCGAGACCTATAGCCCATCAAACATATCATCGGGCGCGATAATGCGGATGTAAATCGAGGCGTCATGGTGCGAGATAGACGCTCCCTGAATCACAAAAATAAAAGATTATTATTTAATTATTTGTTTATAAATAATAGTTTGTAATTGAAAGATAAATTAATGGATAGATTACCCTTCTTCGATGATGATTTGTGCCTTTGGGATCGTGAATATTTAAAATCTCGACCCTTTACGGTAGTCGAAATAAGTCGAAAAAAAAAAAAAATAGCTCTCTCAAATTTTTCTTTTTCTTCTTTCTTCTACGATAGTGATGAGCGTGTCCCTTTATTAGATATATTAAAAGTGAATATATAAAAAAAATTAAAAGTTAGGATTTTGATCTCACCATATTTTCTCTTATTCATGCATAACCTTTGTTCGATCCACGATATCGCGCCTCCATCGACTTGGCTTGATCGTGATTTTTATTACTTCAATTCTACAGTATAATAGAAATATGATAAAACAATGAAAAACTTAGGGCATTAGAAATTGAGGAAATGACATTGATCAATTTTACCTGGAAATCATCCTCCATAGCTCTGCTCACAAACTCCTCCCGGTATGGAACCACCATAGGGCTATTCTGATACGCCGGAGGCGGACTAGCAGAGTAAAAACCAGTTTCCGGATCTCGTGTGTTACTTCTCAACCAAGTCTGAAAATTCTTGGCCATTACTCCAGCTTGCAACAATATTTGCTTCTTCTTTGTGTGGTCAAGACCTCTGAATGTAGTCTATACGATATAACATAACAATTTAGTAAATTTAAGGGTCATACTACAACTTTCAATAAATATATAATTAACATACCGTAAGTTCGTCCCATAATCTTTCCTTCAAAGCGAGTCGGTTTGAAATTACGATTTGGATCCTCTGGTCGGCAACACGATAGGGATCACGCTCCTGACTGCAGTTCCAATGTAGAAGAACAACGACTCACTCTCTTTTCCTATTGCCTGTCCAAACTCATTGAACGATAACTGCAATAACATAGTATTTAATTAGGTTCAACGATCAATCAATATATTTATCAATTTCAAAAACTGTTTCAATTGTAATAAAATTACGAAGTGTTTTCCCCTCACTACGAGCTCTCTTAATAGATGACATGGTGACTATACTTTCGAAAGTCGCTTCTCCCGGGAGTTGCTAGTGGTGGTGGGAGCATCGATTGTCACACTCTCTCAAGTCATCAGGATGCTGTCGATCATATGCACCATGATCATATGCGCCATGATCTCCATCAGAATATCCATCATCTCCGGGATATGGCAAACGAGACATGATCCTGTAAAGCAGAAGAAACAACATTTAATAAACAAAAAACAAACAATATTCAAAACTATGCTTAAATCCTCACACAAGCATATTATCAAACACCTTGAGTGCATCAATTGTTCATATCTAAATTAGCATAAAAAATCAAGCCAAGCCACACAATATGTATTCATCTCTAACAAGTTGTTCATCTCTAACACTAACAACATTAATCCTAATAAATTAACACTAATTTATGTTTAAATCCTCACACAAGCATATTATCAAACACCTTGAGTGCATCAAACACCAATATATATACAACAATATACATACACCAATACATACAACATGATATATATACACCAATATACATGATATACATATATACACCAATATACATACTGTTGGGATTATACTGGAAAGTATGCTTTTACTTTGTATAATCAGACTGAATTTCGGACTTATTTACTGAAATAAATTATTTATCACTGATGCTTTAAATATCATCGAATGTTACATATATTTACTGCATAATTGTTTAATAAATAGTATGTGTTACATTGTAGTTAATTTAGTGATACCAGAACATAGAAGATTAAATTAACAGTCCCTTGTAACTAAAAGTACACCATTCACGACCTAGATGGAAATGAACAATCCATCGTGAAAGGTTGAAGTGTAAGGCTCAGATTGGTTTGTCTTGACCAAGAGATTACACTAGTTCATGGACTGATGCACTGAAGAGGACTTACAGGAGGACAAATTCTTCAGAACTGAACTAGGAAGAATTAGACCTCAGTGGTTAGTTATTTCTTAATCTTCGTCCCTTAAATTAGGATTGCGTGTGGTTAGTAACTATTGCTTTGACTTATTACGGGTAGAGAATCAAGGAGATTCAATACTTTATATCTTGGGCAATATTATTGGTCACATGCGATTGCTAAGATTTAATACAGAGAATCGTGTGCAAGTACGCTTGTTCGATTTGCCCCCTTGGGAGGTTCATAAGTTTTATCATACCAAATCTTGCAAGTGGAACAAGTTTCCGGTATGGATAATAATGTTGAACCGTTCCTTTACCAAGGATAAAAGATATTAATTAATGGAAAGCTATTTCAGTGGCTTGAATTAATTAATGGGCTAGATAATCTTAAACACGGGAAATAATAACCGGGAGCCATATTAACTGTAATATGGGTTAAGATGGATAGTGTAATATTAATTATCTAGTGGGATTAATTAATATTTATGGACATGAATAATATTGTGGCTCAATATTGATAATTCAAGATCCATTGGAAGGTCCAATCTTATTTCTCCTAAAGGCCCCTCAAGTAGCCCAACATAAAGTCCAATAACTGAAAAAGGTGTTTAAAAATAAAATAAATTTTGTTGCCTATTTTTTTCTATTTTTCAAAAATAATAAATAAAAGAGGGAGAAATATTTTCTTTGAATTTTGTTATGGAATGAAGATATGTATTCTTGGAATACAAGATTATCTCATTAAATTCAAGAAATCTCCAACTTGGTTATTTATTGTGAAATTTTTGAAATTTTTGAATAAATAAGGGAAAGAAAGATTTTCTTGATTTTCTTGAAAAGATATTATGGAAGATATGTATTCTTGCAATACAGGTATATCTCATAAATTCAAGAAGATCCAAATCTTGGAATCTTGATCCTTATTTTTTGAAAATTCCCATAACAAGAGGAGGTGGGATTTTTGTGGAATATTTTAATTATGGAGAAAAGAATATATGAGATATATTCAAGATTTCTTGGAGATCAAGAAAAAGATTTTCTTCCTCCTATTCCATGCAAAAATTTCGAGCACCCCCTCATTATAAATAGGGGATGAATGAATCATCCCCAGTGAACAAGAAAATTAGTTTTTCGAAAAATATCAGCGTCGATAAAATATCAAATATTTTGAAACGTCGACAGATTGTGTATTTTCGAAAAATGTCAATTGTGAGTGTACAATTCCATGTGCTGGAAAAATTAGTAAATCCACAAAGGTGGTGCAACAAATTTTTATTTTCCCTTTTGTTAATTGTTCGCGAGCTTCCTTCCACCGGATTGACGAGCAAGGACTAGGGAATACTTGGGAAGGCTTTTTGGTGTGTTTAATCGACGAGACCATTGCCACTCCAAGAGGTTAGTTCACGTAAACTCGTAGTAATTCCGCATGCGTAGGATTTATGTGAACTGTTTATATGCATGATTTGTTGTTGAATTATTATTTGAATTAATATAGGATTAATTCATGCTAGTAATAATTGTTAGAATTAAATTTGTATTTAAATATTCATCCCGAATAGATCCGGGCAATTAATTCCCCAACAACTGGTATCAGAGCCTCGGTTTCGGGCTCTGAATTTTAAATTGTAATTTAATTCGTCTTCATTAAATTTGAAATTGGATAGTAGAATTGCTAGATCTTTTTTGCAGGTATCCAATTGTCATGGAATTTAATGTTTTTATTTATGGTGGAGGGCTCGTCAACTGACGAGTCAAAAATGCGGGACTCGTCAGATCACCTTGCGAGAGATGTCGTTGTTGAAAATGGTGGAGGGCAAACCCGTAAGGGATTACGTCCTCAAAATTGATGGCCCATCTGAGCAAACTTGAGGTTCTGAGTGCAGATTATAATCTGGAGACTCGGATGAATTTGGTACTTCACTCTCTGCCCAAAAGTTTTTGAGCATTTTGGCCCCGCTAGCTGATTTGTTGCAAGCTTCGGTCTAGGCAGAGATGTTGATGGGGGACCAAACTCAAGCTTTGAACGACAAGTGGTCCATCTTCATCTTCTAGGCCAAGGGTAGGCAAGAAGAAGAAGAGAACCAAAAGCCATAAGCAATAAAACTCAACTGTTGCCAAGGGCAATGGTAAGATGAGGAATGCTTGTGGTGTCAAGGAAAATCCAAAGAGGAAGTGCTTCAATAGCGGTAAGGAAAATGGAGGTTTTACTGTTCCAACCCCAAAAAGGGGAAAAGAAAGGTAATTCTCACGCACTAGTTGTTGAAACTTGTTTAGCGGCGATACTTCTCATTCGTGGGTAGTTGATCACGGGATCCGCGATCATGTTTGCTTCACGGGTTCAAGTGACCCTAAGAACTTAGTGGGAGTTTGATCCTCATCACCTTTGGGCGATCTTGAGAGTGGCAATTTGAAGCGATGGGAGAAGTGCACTGTCTTTTTTGAAGACAAGGTTTTAATTTTAAGAGATTTTCTTTATGTTCCCAGTTTTAGAAAGAATTCACTTTCAGTTTTTCTGTTAATGGATACTTAGTTTCTTTTAATAAGAATGAAATCATTTCTTGAAATGATGAGTGTATCTGTTATGGGACATTAGTCGAATAATCTCCATACAATTAACTGTGCACACCACTCACAAAACGCATCCTATAACACATCAACAGTTTCTGATAAAAGAAAACGTTCATCAAACGTTAACGAGACACTTCTATGGCATCTAAGATTGGGACATATTAATCCAAAGAGGATCCAAAGGTTGGTGTAAGACGGTTCACTAGAGTTTCTCCAAGTTGAACTAATTTCAACCTGCGAATCATGTTTGGAGGGTAAAATGACCAAGAGGGCATTCGGAGCCAAGGGGAATAGAGCTAAATAAGTGTTAGAAATCGTTCACAGGGCGTATGTGGTCCAATGTCAACTAAAAGCAAAAGAGGAGGTTATGAGTATTTCGTCACTTTTATTGATGACTACTCATGGAATGCGGTTATATTTTCCTTATGAAGCATAAATCGAGACCTTTGAGAAATTCAAAGAATTTAAGGCTCAAGCAGAGAATCATAGGGAAAAACGATCAAGTCTCTACGATCCGATCGTGGAGGAAAGTACCTCGGCGATGAGTTTTGAACTACTTGTCGGATGAAGGAATTATATCATTTAATCGTATCGGAACCCCTCAACAAAAGCGGGGCAGAGCTTAAGAAAACAGAACTCTTTTAGAAATGGTTAGATCAATGATGTGTTATGCGGATCTTCACAAGTCGTTCTGGGGTCATGCCTTGGAAACAGCGGCTTACATTCTGAACTTGGTGCCATCCAAATCGGTTCCCAAAACTCCCAAAGAATTGTGGACCGGGCTCAAGCCTAGTTTGAGACACATGAGAATTTTGGGGGTGTCCGGCCTACGTGTTGGACAAGGAAGTCGGGAAATTGGATCCTCGATCGGAATTAAAAATTTGTTTATGGGATACCCGAGGAACAAAAAAAGGGTGTATGTTCTATGGTCCCGAAGATCAAAAGGTGGTAATAAGCACCCACTTTAGATTTTTGGAGGAAGACTATATGAACGAAAGAAGACCCAGAAGTGAGATTACCTTAAGTGAGCTAAGGGGGCTAACCTCATTGCCAACTATACAAGATGATATACCAAATGACACACTTTCACAACCGGAACCTCGTCGTAGTGGGAGGGTTGTGAGACGTCCCGAGAGATTCATGGGGATAGGAGAGCCCTCGGACTTGATTCCCGGACAAGATTTAATCAGACCCATGGACATATGATGAGGCAATCCAAGACAAGGATGATCGATTTCTTGGCAAAAGGCAATGAAAGCGTAAATGGGCTCTATGGATCATAACAGAGTGTGGGAGCTAGTTGAACCACTTAATGGGGTCAAACCCATTGGTTGCAAGTGGGTGTACAAGAGAAAGAGGAACGGACGGGAAGGTGGAAACCTTCAAGGCAAGGCTTTGGGCGAAAGGTTATACTCGAGAAAGAAGGGATCGACTATGAGGAAACCTTTTCACTGTAGCAATGCTCAAGTCCATCCGGATTCTCTTGTCGATGAATCGCAAGATCTCGATTTTGAAATTTGCAAATGGATGTCAAGGCGGCTTTCCTTAATGGAAAGTCTTGATGAGGAAATCTATATGCAACAACCCCAAGGCTTCATTGAAAAGGACCAAGAACACCTAGTTTGTAAGCTCATGAAGTCCATTTACGGGCTCAAAACAGCATCCGAGCTTGGAACCAATGTTTTGATCATGTTATAAAGTCTTATGGGTTTGATCAAAACGAGTTCGAAAGTTGTGTGTACAAAAAAGCGTGTTTAAGCTGCATTGGTATTCTTAGTACTATCGTAGGCGACATTACGCTCATCAGGAGCGATGTAAAGGTGTTATCGGGGCGTAAGGGCATGGCTTTCAAAAGCGGTTTGATATGAAGGACTTAGGGGAAGGCGGGCACATCCTTGGGGATCAAGATCCTTTCGAGATCGCAAGAAAAGGATGATAGTTTATCATAAGCTTCATACATAGACAACAATCTTGAAGCGATTGACTTGCGGGATTCGAAAGGTTTACCTTTCGGGGCATGGAATCCATCTATCAAGAAAATGTGCCATAAGACACAAAAAGGAGATAGATGACATGAAAGACATTCCTTATGCTTCGGTTGTCGGAAGCCTTATGTATGCAATCATGTATGCGAGACCGGATATACGCTTTGCGTTGGCATGGTGGCAAGATATCAAAGTAACCGGGGAAAAGAACATTGAGCAGCAGTTAAAAACATTACGAAGTATCGAAAAGAACTCGAGATAGAATGTTGGTTTATCGATCGAGATAGTCTAATCCCCATCGGCAACACGGACTCGGATTTCCAATCAAACTTAGATTCCAGAAAATCTACCTTCGGTAGTGTGTTTTGCATGGGGGGAGGAGCCATGACGTGGAGAAGCGTTAAGCATAAATGCATCGCAAATTCTACCAAGGAAGCGAATATGTAACAACAGGCGAAAATGAAAAAGCGGTTTAGCTCAAGAACTTCCTAGTGGGCTTGGATGTAGAACTTCCGAATTTGCCCAGCACAATCACTGTTTATTGTGACAATGCCGGAGCAGTTGCAAATTCAAGGGAACCAAGAGCCCACAAGGCCAGCAAACACATTGAAAGGAAATACCATCTTATATGAGAAATCGTTAGAGAGGAGATATAGAGGTGGCAAAGATAGAGTCGGAAGACAACCTAGCCGATCTATTCATTAAAGGGTCCGTCTCGAGAATACATTAGAGAGACATGTGAAAGGAATGAATGTCAAGACCGTTGTTGATAATCTGCTTTGAGTATAAGTGGGAGACATTATTAGGTTCGTGTGTAGGTGACATTAGATGTCACGTATTAGAACTACACGAGACATCTTTGTAGTATACTTAAAAGCGGACTTTGAGTATAAGTGGGAGATTGTTGGGATTATCTTTGGAAAGTATGCTTTTACTTTGTATAATCGCATGAATTTCGAACTTATTTTTGAAATAAATTGTTTATCACTAATGCTTTAACTATCATCGAATGTTACATATATTTCTTTGCATAATTGTTCAATAAATAAATAGTCGTGTTACATTGTAGTTAATTTAGTGATACCAAATCCGAAGATTAAATTAACAGGTCCCTTGTAACTAAAAAAGTACACCATTCACGACCTAGATGGAAATGAACAATCCATCGTGAAAGGTTGAAGTGTAAGGCTCGAGATTGGTTTGTCTTGACCAAGAGATTACACTAGTGCATGACCCGATGCATTTGAAGAGGACCTCTGAGGAGGACAAATTCTTTAGAACTGAACTAGGAAGAATTAGACCTCAGTGGTTAGTTATTTCTTAATCTTCGTCCCTTAAATAAGATTGCGTGTGGTTAGTAACTATTGCTTTGACTTTTTACTGGTAGAAAATCAAGGAGATTCAATACTTTATATCTTGGGCAATATTATTGGTCACATGTGATTGCTAAGATTTATCACGGAGAATAAATTGTGTGCAAAACGCTTTTGTTCGATTTGCCCCCTTGGGAGGTTCATAAATTTTATCATACCAAATCTAGCAAGTGGAACTAGTTTCCGGTATGGATAATAATGTTGAACAGTTCCTTTACCAAGGATAAAAGATATTAATTAATGAAAAGCTATTTCAGTGGCTTGAATTAATTAATGGGCTAGATAATCTTAAACAAGGAAAATAATATCCGCAAGCCATATTAACTGTAATATGGGTTAAGATGGATAGTGCAATATTAATTATGTAGTGGGATTAATGAATATTTATGGGCTTGAATAATATTGTGGCTCAATATTGATAATTCAAGATCCATTGGAAGATCCAATCTTAATTCTCCTAAAGGCCTCTCAAGTAGCCCAACATAAAGTCCAATAACTGAAAAATGTGTTTAAAAATAAAATAAATTTTGTTGCCTAATTTTTTCTATTTTTCGAAAATAATAAATAAAAGAGGGAGAAAGATTTTCTTTGAATTTTGTTATGGAATGAAGATATGTATTCTTGGAATACAAGATTATCTCGTTAAATTCAAGAAATCTCCCACTTGGTTATTTATTGTGAATTTTTTGAAATTTTTGAATAAATAAGGGAAAGAAAGATTTTCTTGAAAAGATATTATGGAAGATATGTATTCTTGCAATACAGGTATATCTCCTAAATTCAAAGAAGATCCAAATCTTGGAATCTTGATCCTTATTTTTCGAAAATTCCCATAACAAGAGGAGGTGGGATTTTTGTGGAATATTTTAATTATGGAGAAAAGAATATATGAGATATATTCAAGATTTCTTGGAGATCAAGAAAAAGATTTTCTTCCACCTATTCCACGCAAAAATTTCGAGCACCCCCTCATTATAAATAGGGGATGAATGTTTCATCCCCAATGAACACGAAAAATGGTTTTTCGGAAAAATATCAGCGTCGATAAAATATCAAATATTTTGAAACGTCGACAGATTGTGTATTTTCGAAAAACGTCAATTGTGAGAGTACAATTCCATGTGCTGGAAAAATTAGTAAATCCACAAAGGTGGTGCAACAAATTTTTATTTTCCCTTTTGTTAATTGTTCGCGAGCTTCCTTCCACCGGATTGACGAGCAAGGACTAGGGAATACTTGGGAAGACTTTTTGGTGTGTTTAATCGACGAGACCATTGCCACTCCAAGAGGTTAGTTCACGTAAACTCGTAGTAATTCCGCATGCGTGGGATTTGTGTGAACTGTTTATATGCATGATTTGTTGTTGAATTATTATTTGAATTAGTATAGGATTAATTCATGCTAGTAATAATTGTTAGAATTAAATTTGTATTTAAATATTCATCCCGAATAGATCCGGTCAATTAATTCCCCAACACATGCACCATACATACAATTAAACAAAGCCACTAACCTCATCTAGTAAGTTAACCGTGTGGTAAGATGAGTCGTAATGAAGAGCAATATTGACTAACCTAGTGGTAACAACAACACGACTACCATTATCGTTATTTGGAAAGAAAAACTTAATGTCGTCCCAAAGTTCAATACTCCACATGTCATCCAGTACGATTAAATACCTTCTACTGAATAAAAATTACCCATGGAAGGAGAAAGCTAGGCGGTATGGGGAGCTTAGCAACAAAGCGGCGGCGGTGGTGACGAGCATGTGGGCGGATGGTTCGATTTGGGGAGAGGAGGAGGAGGCTAGGGCTTCGATATCGGTGGTTTTAATTCACGATTTGGGGAAAATTTCCTTTGGTTTGCGATTTGGGTGTATATATATTAATTATCCGACCTCTTGGACAGCGGTTCCGAACCGCTGTCCAAACTCTGCCCTTGGACAGCGGTTCAAAACCGCTATCTAAAACATTACACAGCGGTTCTAAACCGCTTTCTAAGTGTTGTACTTGGATAGCGGTTTTGAACCGCTGTTTTTTTTTTTTTTTAATTAAAACCGCTCTCCAAGTCAGAATTTGGGAGATTTGTTGAAAAAAAAAGTCAAAGTCTTGTTGTGCAAGTTTAAATGTGTAGTAGTGATTTATCACATCATTCTACTTTTCGAGTTGATTATGAATTTGAGTGTGATTGGTATGTTAGAATAGATAGAGAATGGAATGATCATTCCTTAATCTATTCCAAATACATTGATTGATATGTTTTTCTGGAATGAATCATAATTCCATTAGAAATTGTCATTCCCAAAAACAAAGAAATTGTGATTCCTTACATATATACCTCATGGGTTTATATATTCCACATTTTGAGGAATGAAATTTATTTCCACAAAAAATATTAGCATTCATTTTATAATGTTACCTTCTACCAACGACAATAATAATTTAATAATAATATTATTTTATTAAAAAATATTTAATAAAAATTAAAATAATAACCAACTCCAATAATAATAATAATAATCATATTAAATATAATACTATTAAAATATGTAAATAATATAAAATTATCAATAATAATAATACTATATCTCAAAAAATGTAAATTATAGGGACTCTTAATAATATTTTAATGAAAATAAAAATATTATTATTTAACATTATATTATTAATAATAAAAAATATTTAAAAAATATATATAACGTTATTATTAACTCATACTTTCAACAATAATTAAAAACATATTAATATACATATATATGCTTACTAAAATTGTATATTATTATAATAAACACAATAATAATATTATTTTTGTAATTATAAAAAATATATATTAAAAAGCTAAAAATAATACTCCCTCCGTCCCGTGATTATTGCAACACTTGTCTTATTTGGACGTCCCAACATTACTGCAACACTCCTAAAATGGAAATAAATATAATATTAATACACTCACAACACCCTTATTTTATTTCACTCAAACCCACTTTATCCCACTTTACATGATTTGCGGTCCAATTTGTGTGTTGCAATCATCTTGGGACGGAGGGAGTAATATATTAAAAATATACTCCCTCCGTCCCAAAGAAACGTGCACGTTTACTGTTTTCATGTGTTTTTGCGAGCGAGTTTTTTTATTAGTATTTGAAATGATAAAATAATTTTTAAAGATGCATGCAATAGATGAGAGGTAGATCTATAATACCCTTCAAACCTGAACCACCCGTTTACACCACCTCCCGACGTTGTTATTTCTGACCTGTTGATGCATCTGTCATGCTCCAAATTCCAGACTCTGGATTCAGTAGCGTTGAATTTGATGTTTAGATGAGTTGAGACGCGAACCACACTGCCAGGGTTGATGGGGTGAAAGGTTAAGGGGAGGCCGAGGTTGAGGTTTGATGACTCTTGGACGACGTCTAGAGGGCAAGGCTTGCAGCCGCTGCTGCTGGCTACTGAAAAGCCACCGCCTGATGAGCCCCACAATTTGTATTCGACTCCTGTCATCACCTCGTCTCCATCTGCGTCCACCACTGCTTCAAATTCGCCAGTAGCCGCGGCACAGGCACTGATGGAGATCATAAGAAGCAAAGAGAGACTGATATGAATTGCCAGCTTCATCATATACATATTATAATAATATGCAAAATTAATTAATGGTAGAATAGAATGGATGTATGACTACTACTAATGCTAGCTACCTCATCTTTTATACATCCAATAAGCAGCTTTCTACCTAAATTAACCGCTCGCGTACCTTACTTATGCGGTTAATTTACCCACCCACAATATATAATTGCATGCCCGAGGTTGCTCCTTAATTAATTTCAACATCTAAAGTGATAACATTGCATATCTATAGATCTATTGTTGGGGCGCTTCAGTATCTCACCATTACTCGACCGGACCTTTCATATGATGTTAATCAGGTCAGTCAATTTCTTCATTCGCTCACGGATGATCATTTCTTGGTAGTCAAGTGTATTCTCCAGTATGTCAAAGGAACGATTCATTTTGCCCTCTCCTATTCCAACCGTTCGGAGATCTCGGTTGTTGGGTATTCGGATACTGACTGGGCTAGGTGCATTGAAACCCGTCGTTCTACATATGGCTACTCTATTTTTCTGGGGGGTAATCTCATGTCTTGGAGTGCCAAAAAGCAGCCAACTATTGCTCGTTCTAGTTGTGAGTCCGAGTATCCTGCCATGGTCAATGATGCAACTGAGTTAATATGGATTACTAATTTGCTGCATGAACTTCGCTCTCTTCCCCCGTCTCGACCGGTTCTACTTTGTGATAATCGGAGTGCAATATTCTTGAGTCAAAATCCGGTGGCTCACAAGAGGGCGAAACATATTGATCTTGACTATCACTTTGTTCGGGAACTAGTATCTTCGGGCAAAATCTCCACCAGCTTTGTTCCATCTCATCTTCAATTGGCAGACATTTTTACAAAGGGTTTGCCTCGACTCGCCTTCGAATTTTTGAGGTCCAAGCTCAGCATTCGTTTACACCCCACACATCACTTTAGGGGGGATAATAGTGATAATAGGAATGTTTGAATTTATTATTCAAATTGTACATAATTATAGCATATTAGTCTTGTTGTAATTGTAGAGATTTCCTTTCCGTAAATATCTCTGTAATCTTCTATTATTAATAATACGTCTGCCAATCACCAAATTCAACGGTGATCTCAATCCCGTTCTCACATATTGTCTCCCCGATAAATTATAGATCGGTTTGTCGTGTATGTATACTATGGGATTAGAGTACTCCTTGTACTCTGTAATGATATTTCATTTTTGCTTTTCAAAAAAAAAAAAAGAATTTTATCTCTTTTGAATGACCACAATTAATTTAAATGGTAATGGATCGATAATGATCAATTAGTCCCTAAACTTTGAACAAAAATTGAATAAAAAAAGTATGAATTAATAAATGGAAAATATATGTATACATTGATTTTCAAGCTAGAAATATACATAACCGAGTTGGATCGACTATACATATGATTATTAAACTGAAATAGATCAAGTTTCAATAGCCTTAATTAATTAAGTGGGATGTTTATTACTACAATTGTCATGATGTGGAAGGAGAATTTGAGGTGTCTTGTTGCTATTTTTTCTTCCTATATGTTGTTAGGGAATCAATTAATATAAACGAATTAACTTTAACAATTGTGTACAAGTTCAAATTTTAGATGAGAAAATATTTATGTTAAGTCGCATGATAGTTGTTTTCATTTGAAGTTCCATGTTCCGAATCAAGTTTGCTAATTATTTTTTGTCCTGAATCAAACAATAGAATATATATAGTTGCCTTACTTTGAAACTCCATCAAAGTCTAATTATTCCACTATATCTCTTATATATGTCGGTGATCTTTTTGAGCTGGAAACTAACTATTTCATTGAGGTTGACGAGCCCCACGTGGATTACTTGCTAGAGTATCCAATATATTGATGATTAATTTTATTTAATTTGATTTGTGAACATTAGTATTCAACAATTGGACTAAAATCTCATACGACTAAATCAATTGTGGTCATGTATTTTTGAGCAAGATAACTTGTCACGTCGTCTCATACAGCTATCTATATGCTGTATCTCCCAATAGAGTCGTCAAAATCGAGCTGCCACTGCGTGGACTGCACGCAGATGGTGGAAGCATTGAATATGATGTTGAGATCAGTTGAGAGACGGATGACGCCTTTCTTGGGGTTGACTGGGCGGAAGTAGGCTGGAAGGCCTTTCATGAGGTCCAATCGCTCTTGGACTACGTCAAGTGGGCATGTTTCGTTTCCGGTGCTGCCTAATGTCAGGCCCCCGCCTCCGGGCGCAAAGCACAAGACTTGTGTGGTTCATGGTTAGAGTCGCACTTTGATTTTGGAAAACATGTGTAAGCTTATATTTATACTAGGAAACTTTCCTTCTAGTTTCCAATGTGGGATGAGTGAGAAATACTATACTTGGTCAACACTCACCCACCAAATACCCTCTAGTTTTAATGTTTCATCTTCTTTAATTAAATTCTCATTCACCGAAATTCGGTTTTGAGATATTAAATATACCACATCATCTACTCCGCGAGTAGAACGATCTCGTCACGTTTAATTTACAAAAAAATTAATGTTTTAATTCCTCAATAATTTGATCAATCTTGAGTGCTTAAACACTTTCAAAACCAAATTTCCAACAATTTAATTGATGATACGTAGGGTACCACGGTACTAGTATAAACAAATGAATCAACTTCATACTTCTTATTTACAAGTTTACAATTTTTCAAACTATATATATAAAGAATGGTGGAACCGTGTGAAATAGTAGTAACAATTACTACTACTACTAGAAGATTTATGAAAGAATTTTGTCTCATCTAAAAGTCCGAATTTGTAGAGGGGGTGAAAATCAATTCATTTATTTAATTTCCCTCAACACTCCCTCTCACTCGTGAGCCGAATCATTGCCTCTGTTATTCGATCCTTTTGTACTCCATTTGGTAACAACATCTATTATGGTCGAGCAATATGTAAACTAGAAACAAAAATTAACAATGCATTTGGGCTATTGCAACTATTCTTCAGACATGACAAGCACGCAAGTTTATTAATTCGTTAACTGGTTTCAGAGAATAATTGTAATTATCATAAATTAACATTCTACAAAGTAGTTCATGTCTATAAAAGAATACAAAAATAATCGAAATGTCAAAACTCAATGAAGAGTAAGAAATTAGGCGTGGAAAATCCATATTAATGTTGCGCTAATCATCTAGAAGCTAATTAAACTGGCTGCTTAGAATGATCCTGTCAATAGAAAGAAAATATATTATCATATACCATGCAAATTGATAAGACAAATAAAAAATCCAGAGTTGTGGGATTCAAATATAAAAATTTTGTACCTTTCCAAGCAGAGATGGCTTCATGATCAATAGAATGGTGCGGGCTAAATCCTGGTCTAATTCATTGAGGGCATCGTCGGAATCCGACGAAAGAATGGCAAATGGTTGTTGAATTTGCCAGCGGGATCTTGAACCCGAGGTGTTCATCTCCGGTGCATTAGCACCACTACGGGAGATCGGACGGTAAGATGAGAAAGAAGAACTATGATGGTTTGACTCTATTGAAGCGGTTTAACTCGAACGAGAAGTCATAATTAGAATTAAAGGGGGTACGAAGTAATTACCTGGAAGAAATCTTTCGCCGAAATAAGCGTGCCCTTGCCGGAAATTTCAGATGGGACGGAATATGAAGAAAGAGAGAAGAGAGAATGAAGAGAAAGAAGAAGGGCTGAGGCGGCAAAATGGTTTTTATAGATGTTGGATTTAAAAATTTTGAAAATTAAAAAAAGATGTTTCTGACACAGAAGACGAAGCGACACTCATGAAGACCCGCTCAATATATCTAACAGCCGGGCCCCCATGATGAATACAAAGCGGCCCGACTGGGGGGTATTGTTGTGATCGATGTTTTTACCTCGATTTATTTATACACGTCGGAGGGACACGTGTATCAATCAATTATTAAAATAATCATGCCCGATGGAGAAGTGTGCTCGCTTTGTCAACCATACAAGTGTGCTCGCCTTGCCTACCAAACAAGTATGCTCGCCAAGTCTGGCAACCGACCAAACAAGTATGCTCGCCTTACCGACCAAACAAGTATGCTCGCCAAGTCTGGCAACCGACCAAACAAGTATGCTCGCCTTGCTGACCAAACAAGTATGCTCGCCAAATCTGGCAAGCATTATAGTCATTCTTATATGCTCGTTATGGGCCGGTGGTCCCAGATAAAAATCGATATGGTCAAAGGGGCGAGCAGAGCAATCTGTTGAGCAAAAGTTGATACAAAGGGCATATGACATAAAAGTCAAGTCAACAACTGAACCATCTGGACTACCAAAAGAATGTCTTATAAGCAAGTAAATCCAAAGGTCAACCAAGAAGACGAAGTTGAAAACGTGGCAGCATCACATGAGTTCTTGCAAGACACGAAGTCTCCAGCTCATGCTTGCCAAACCAGCTCATGCTTGCCAAAATACTATAAGTAGAAAAAAAGAGAGCAGTAAGAAGGTTCAGAAAAATTCCCAAGTACTCACACATTTTCCAAATCATCATCTTTCAAGAAAGTTTTCTCCACGAGAAGTATTGTGTACTGTATACTTGAACCTCGCAATATATCATCCCTGGCTTGGAATGCCCCCAGAGTAGTCATTTATTGATGAACTGGGTCAACAATTTCTTGTTATTTACTGTAATATTGTACACGTACTTATTTTGTTTGTGAGTCGTTTCAAAATTAGCCACATAGTATTTTCATTAAAAAATGACTTGCAAGATATATGTTAATAAACAATTCGCTCGTTAAAATACGAGCCAAACAATGAATGAACAATTTAAAACATGACGAAGGGAGTACATGTTAATTGGTATGATCACACGAAACATTAATTTGATTAAATATGAAAATCAGAATGTTATAATAGTGTGAAATAGTACTAACAATTACTACTAGAAGATTTAAAACCATCAAAATATTAGAAAGGAGCTTTAATCGTATGGTAATGACCGCACGAACTTCGTGGTCGGTTATGACCGCACGAATTCAGTGGGGCGGTTTTGACCGCTTGAGACCGTCCAGATTCGTTGAACCTATGATTCAAATTCAAATTTCGAATCCTAGATAAGCTTGACTCCGCGCACGGATAAGTCACGACTCCTGGGCCGACCCAAATCCGGATGGACCACCCAATTCATTGAATCCAAAAAATAATTGGCCCATTTAGAGTTTTTTGGTCTCCAAGAAGATAGATGGGCCCCAAAGCCCAATTGCCAAGAATCAAGAACCATGAACCATGAACCATGGACCCGGGCGGGGCACTCGCGCACGTGTGTGGTTCATGGTTAGAGTCCGCATGCACAATTTTGGAGAACATGACCATAAGCTTATATTTATACTAGGAAACTTTCCTTCTAGTTTCCAATGTGGGATGAGTGAGAAATACTATACTTGGTCAACACTCACCCACCAAATACCCTCTAGTTTTAATGTCTCATATTCTTTAATTAATTTCTCATTCACCGAAATTCGATTTTGAGATATTAAATATACCACGACCATCTACTCCGCGAGTAGAACGATCTCGTCACGTTTAATTTACAAAAAATCAACGTTTTAATTCCTCAATAATTTGGTCAACCTTGAGCGCTTGAACATTTCAAAACCAAATTTCCAACAATTTACTTGATGATACGTAGGGTACCACGGTACTAGTATAAACAAATGAATCAACTTCATACTTCTTATTTACAAGTTTACAATTTTTCAAACTATATATATAAAGAATGGTGGAACCGTGTGAAATAGTAGTAACAATTACTACTACTACTAGAAGATTTATGAAATAATTTTGTCTCATCTAAAAGTCCGAACTTGTAGAGGGGGTGAAAATCAATTCATTTATTTAACTTCCCTCAACACTCCCTCTCACTCGTGAGCCGAATTATTGCCTCTGTTCTCTGAAAGAATTAATTTCGCACATTTCTATAAGTTCGGACTTTTAGATGAGATTGAATTCTTTCAATTTAAAACCATCAAAATATTAGAAAGGAGCTTTAATCCTAGTATAAGATATATCTATCCAATACTGAGGGTACATTCACATTTGTTCACACGTGGACAATACATATAAAAAAGGATATATATCTTGTAGTAATTAATTTGCTATGTCAGCACCACCTAAGCATGGAAAAATCAAAGTTCAAATCTTAGCTACCTAGTTAGCTTCTTCGATCACATTAATAAACGAAGAAATAAGTGGCCTGTCAACTCGAATATCCATCAAGCATTTTGCAACAAGTTTAAGCACTACTACTGCTAGGTGTTTGCAAACATTAAAAACAACTAAAAACTCATGTTTTATAAACTGATTTAATGAAATGAAATTTTACGAATATTTACTTGAAAACACGTCAAAACATAGAGTATTAGATTATGAACATAGTGTATTAGATTCATAATGCATCTACTTTGAGGTAAATTAAATTAAAAAAAAAAAGAAGGAAAGTATATACTACCCACAGGATTATTTTGTACGTTTCCAAGCAGAGAAGGCTTCATGATCAATAGACGAACCGGTGAGAGACTGAAGGGCATCATACAAGTTACTGTGTGGGGTACTATTCAATTCCGTGACGACCATATGCACGCTATTCCCATTCCTTGATGAATGAAATCTAATGCCTTGTTGTCCTTAATTTTGAAATCGGTATGAGCATCTTGAGTTGCCTTTTTATTAGTTAAGATGGGAGGAAGTCCTTGCTCTACCACTCTTAGCAATCCATGGTATTCTAGAAACACTCTCATGTCAAAACTCCATCCAAGATAATTTTGTTTAGTCAACATGGGAACCGGAATATCCATGGATTTCTCTTTTATCTGATAGCACAAATACGTAGGCACCACATTTAAATTAACAAAAAAATATCTAATAAGCCCATCATGAAATAAAGACTTAGTCAACTGTGTAGATGATATGCATGTATAATCTGTAGCATATTCGTATGATTTTTAAATTGATTTATGCAATTTTTTAGTTTATATAGATGCAATTTTGGTAGCAGATTTATGCGATTTATCTCCTAATTTGTATTGATACGATTTGGTACCTAGTGAGACAAATGTTAATCGATGCCTTGTGAGACAAATGTTTATCGAGCAAGACAAGTATATTGTTGCGAGTTATTTGCATTCCCACGACTTTATAGACATGCTTCAAAGATTTGGATGTTGGGTCTTGAGTCTCTAGACCCAATCCCATATGTATGCTGCTGGATGGCCTTCTTTTTTTTAATGTTTTTTACTTAATTTTTGTGCTTAGTTTACATGTTATTTTTTACTTAATCGTTCTTATTTTTACTTGGATTATTTTGCTCATTTCATCAATTTCAATATATTTTTCTAACCCACTAAACTTGACATGTATTATACTCTGGATAGGTTCACATACCCCTGAATTAAAAACAAGGTTAATAGCGTTAATTAGGTCTATACATATTTTTGTCTAATAATTATCATATTTATTGAACGAAACTCCCATACCTCAATTACCGACTCACATATGTTGATGAAATATTATTATTTCTAGGTTCAATAGAAGTAAATATTTTTGATATTGCAAGCACTCTTAAAACTCGTTGAATATCTCTTTTAACCGCATTTAAAATTTCAATGTTCCACGCAATGTTTTGTTTATTGTCCGCAATGATGTATATATTAATTTTTTTTTATATACATCATTTCATCCAATATCCATAATGAACTAGGACAATTTCATCATTTCCCACCTGAAAAAAAAGAAGAAAAAAGATAAATAATAAACATCACATAACGATGTATCGAGACTATACTTTGAATACTATCTATTTTGAATATTGTCTCGATAAAAAGAACTATACTCAGCGAGATAAAAATTATATCTATCGAGATAGTATTTTAACTTTATGATGGGGGACATTTGTGTCACCCAATGTAAAAAAAGACATGTGGAAGTCTTCTCAATAATTAAAGAGGTTGAGGAACTAATGCATGAGTCAAACCAATGAACAAATGAATTGGGCTTGACTGAGAAACCCAGGGACTTGTTATCCGCCAAGATCAGATGGGCTTGAAATTAAAGGGCATGGAGGGGAGCGAGGCCCAATGAAGTGAAACGAGTTAAAGAAAGGGGCCCAAGAGGATAGTCGGGGCCCTAGAATTTGAGGAATTAAGGAGTTGGGGCGATAAACCTAGAGGTTGGGTCGAGGAACTAAAATGTGGAGTTGGGACGCCTTGAGGGCTTAATGGGTAAACCAAAAACAAGAGACTAATCTGGTTGAGATGAAAAAATATCATCGGTCCAAGAGTTTTGATCCGTGTGAACTAAGAATGAGGGAGCCCATATTGGGGGGGTTACATGCAGGATCTTTGGAGGTTCAAATTAATGGGATCGTTAGATTGAAATTAAGGGCTCGGATGGAGGATCCCGTAAAAAGAGAGAAGGACGTGGGAGAAAGATTGAACCCCGAGAAGAGAGGGGAAAATAACAAACACACGCCGTCGAATATGGGCTCGAGGATGAAGAAAGGAAAACTGCTTACCGGGGGATATAAATATCCCATCCGGTAACCGAAAAACACACACAAGCACTTGCTTTTACTTATTGACGAAATGTTAAATCTTACTTTGATTCGAGTTTGGAATTGATAAACTTGAGCGCCGGAGAGAGACCGGAACCCCCAAGCGTGTCCATTTCAGGTGAGTACGTGGCGTTGAAGAATTTTATACGGTCAAAACTCGAAGTTCTTCAGGATTCAACACTTGAATCCTCATTGAATTCCAGGTCATATCTCGACCACTTTTTCCACATCAAATTGGCACCGTCTGTTGGAACATTGGGCTAAAGGTGTGAGCTTGAATCCATTGTTTCTGGAACAAACTTTCTTTGATAAGTTACGAGATGGGTGGGATCGTTAAATTGAAGGAATTCAACCAACCCTGCGGCCCCCCTCTTTCTTTGGAGATGGGGGAAATACTTCACCAGGGCCTCCTTCGACCTTTATGGGAGATGCCCGTGCAGTGGGGAGGGGGAATACTGTTGGAATTTAGAGGCACGTAAACACGTAATACATGCGCAGCAGAATTAAACAGTTCACCAACAACGAACATATAATTGCATAATTGATTACGTATAAACATAAAGAGAAATCTTAAAGAAACCATATTGTGAGGTCCCATAAAAATATTTTTGCGTCAAGAAGCAAACATTTTGAAAGTGATGCATATAAAACGGGGTGAGGGCAGAGTGATTCCGATTTTTCACCTTTTAAGAACAATGTGTGTTTTGCTTAATCGAATGCATATTTCAAGAACATAAAGCAAAGAAGAACACACGATTTTATAGTGGTTCGAGTCCAACTCCTACATCCACTCTTCCCTATCATCGGGGCACCTACTTAACCAACTGGACTTAGTTTAACGTGTTAGTCCAACACCCAACAGATGTTTTCGGAAGTTTCAAACGGGACTTATCACCCTCGTCGCTTATAGATGTTTACCGAGTTCACACTCAAACGGGACTTATCTCCCTCACGGAATTGCCTACCCTCCCTTTCGGGATTGCTAGATATTTCACCGAAATTCACTCACGTTACAAACTTATCTATCAAAACCGATTTGGGTAAGGTTTCTTTAGGTTTCAAACTATGGTGAGATTTTCCTTACATTTGTTTAGCCTCAATGCTTAGGTTGGGGAAAATCTCTCTAAATAGATACAAATTGGGGTTTTTAGGATTGGGTTTGGAACACTCTTTTGGTGTAAGGTTCTATGGTGGGAATGCTTGAATATAAATCTTGGCTCAGAAAGCATCTTTTTGCATATTTGGAAAGGAAAACTTTCTATAGTGTGGATTTGGATGGAGTCACATTCAAATCCATTATTATGTAGCTTCTTCGACTTTTCCAGTCGGGATGGGTCACCGGTGATCTAGCATACCCCGCCTTTGAATCATTCAGATTCTTCGAGCTGTCTTCGGCCCATTCGAGTTCTGTCGATTTCATCGAGGCCCGGGAAGGAATCTCGAACTCGATCCACTTAATCGACATCCGAATTCTTGTCGGACAACCGATGGCCCGGCCTAAGATTGGCGCCCTTTTCGGGATGCCGATCTGCACATGATATGACTTCAAGATAGAGCGACTTCACGGGGCCTCGCCGACCTTTATGGGAGATGCCACGCATCGATCTCGCGATGGTGAGGGGAATACGATTGGATCCGATTTAGATCAGTCCGTTTCGTAAACCATTTGACCTTATTCTTACATCACCGCTTAGCTTTTTTCTTTTTTTCCGATTTTGTTCACCAACCTAACTCATCGAACATATCGAATTGCATAATTGATCTTTCACGTATAAACATCAAAGAGAGATTCTTCAAATGAAACCGATAATGCATAATTAATCAAAACTAAAATATCCCAACACATATGCATAATCTACTATGGTATCCACGTAATCCCCGCTCACTTGTTGATTTGCCGGCGTTGAATCGACACGAAATTTGCTAGGAAAATTCCTATTCTAGATTTTATTGAAAAATATGAATTAGCGTCATTTGTGAATTCCCAAGAGCTTGTATATATAGGAAAAACCCAGCTTAAATCTTAAGCTAACCTGATTGGGAAATAAAATCCCTAATCTTTATTTAAAATAAATCTCTAAGATTTATTTCCCACATATAAAATCTCTACGGATTTAATTCCCTTATATGAAAAATCTCTACGATTTATTTCCATATACATTAAATCCTACAATTATATTCCAAATATAATTATTGGGAATTATTATTTAATTAAATCCAATTTAATTAAATATTAATAATAATTAATTCCAAATTAATCTATTATTAATTAATTCTCCATAAATTAAATATTAATCCAAATTTAACATTTATCCACCAACCTTTAATCCGTAAAGGGAACTACTTGTTGTGTGACCCATAGGCCCTCATATATCGAGCGATTAGTCAAACTAACGGTCTTAATTGAACCCTAGACAATAAATCAGACATTCTCAATATATGAGGTACGTTGCGTGAAACGTGCAACTACCTGTAGTTGAAACATGGGCTATTACGATTTCCTCCTTTCATTCGCGAATACTCGATTAAGTCTTGAACATGATGAAGTGTCTATTCAAATAACTTAATCATGTTATCTCCAATCACTAATTGATCATGTATGTCACACTTAGCCACAAAGTCTAAGTTGACGTGCATCGGCCGATGACTTTGATCCAATTATGATGAGAAGATGAGTATTCTCTCTAAATCCACTTTGAGGAATGAATCTATTCTTGGCTCAACTACCCAAGCACACGTACGCCGTGATGAACCCAATCAAGCCGTGATCTACCCATGGTTAGGGTGCAAGCATTGGTCATGGTCAAAGTTCATCATCCCACACATGTCGTGCGTATTGACTTCAAGTCAAAGGAGTATAGCATCGCTCCCACTAACCGAGACACCCGTAGACACATATAGTGGAAATACATCAAACGGTTTCTCGGATGGGTATACCAATACCCTCTAAGGCATTTGTGCATCCATCATGACATACCTAGTATCTCGTAGTAAGTGAGATCTTACTACACTCTCTAAGAGTATGATCATCGGTCGCACGACACCAATCTCCATTGTATCATCAATAACCCATTCTTGATGATCCTTGATCGGGGCTATTTGAGAATCATGCTTAAGTCATCTGAGTTCTCACAACCTCAATGACAACAATGACTCATGGGAACACTTGCATGAATAAATGCAAACAATCAAACATAATATTTAAACAAGTGTATTGTCATACATTAATATTAAGTGAACTATAATATTAAATCAAATTGAATATCATCGAGTATTATGTCCTTACAATAGATTGTCTCTAGGACACTAACACTAACAAATACATCTATGCCCTCCCCATCGAGAGTTTCAGTACCCTACCCCCGTTGTGGGTATGGGTCGAGGAGAGGTGGATGATTTCAACACCTCCGGAGTTTTAGGGCCGAGGGGGGGACCACGCCGATCCCTCAACCCCAGGGTCCTACGATAGCAGACACCTTCAAGGAGGTACCACCTACTACGCCACAAAACCCTACGGTAGTATCAGTTAACATGGACCAACTTAGTGACCAAGGTGGCCATATGCGGTGGAGCGCCTTTCTTTGAAAAAAGGGTGCCTTCGGCCGGTATTGAAGGAGATTCGAGGGAGTGAGGGAGTCAGATTCCCCATGATCAAACTGGACGAAGACAAGGAGAGGGGTCCCATGCGTAATGGGAGATCCTCAAGAAAGAATACTCAGAGGAAGGAGCTCCACCAACATGAGGAAAAGAAAGAAAGAGAGGTAGTCGAGATAGCCCACCTCGAAAAATAGAAACAGTGGACATGGAGGAGAGTTCTGATACAACATATGAGGGAGGAGTCAACCATCAGTTGTTGTTTCTTCAGAAAGGAATGGAGACGATGAAAAAGCAATTGAAACAACTAAGTGATGCTAGACCCGTTGCTGGTTGTCAGTTTTCTGAAGATATTTTGAGTGATGAATTGCCTTTAATTTTAAGCCGTTGACATTTGAATATGATGGAACTACTGATCCTTATGAACACTTAGTCCGTTTTGAGAATGTTGCTTTATTACATCGATATGGGGAGGGGGTGAAGTGTAGGGTATTCCTAACCACTCTGTCTAAGGCCGCTCAACAATGGTTTAGCCAGTTGGGCCTAAATAGTATACAGTCATTTGCAGGTTTTAGCCAGATGTTCCTACATCAATTTGCCAGTGCCAGAAGGCAACCAAGGGCAACCTTGACCCTTTTCAACATGAGGTAGGGGGAGAATGAAAGCCTGCGAGAATTTTTGAAGCGTTTTAATCAGGCTGCTCTGGAGGTTCCTAGCTACTCCAGAGGTGAAGATCAATGCTTTAACTAATGGATTGCGGGATGGGGAATTGTTTTCATCTGTTGTGCCCAATTTATATTTCCGGCCAACAAACGATAAACAATGGATATTCGACGATCAAAACAAGTAAAAAATACAAAGTTTGATTACCCAGTTCATCTGTGAATAAGACTACGTCTGGGGGCGACCAAGCCAAGTATGATTTAATATAATTTCTGCCTATAATGCTAAGATTTTTTCAACCTTTTACAATCAACTTGACATGAAGTATTTATAGACTAAAATTTAGGTTTTAGGGTCTTCATGGGCCTGAACGATCAGCCTTTAGGGTTGGAGACGGACCAAACGAGTATCCCGCGATCTTCGATCAAGATCTTTGGTATCTGATATACTTGCTCCGATTAGGTCCTCAAAATCTACTCCCTAATTAATCTGAATATATTCCTTATTTACGATGATAAAACTCGGATTGACGCAAGTCGCTTCCGGCCTGGGAGGCTCTAGAATGCAAGTCGTCTTGCGACTTGTGGAGTTCCCATAAGTCGTCTCGTGACTTGCTACCTTTGTGACCTGGGTAAGGTGCACTCAGTCTTGATGGACAAGTTGACCACGTGGTTATTTATCCCCAGGTCGCTTTAAATGGCATTGGGAAGGTGAATTGTCATTCATGCGACTGAACCAGGGGTCGGGTTTATCCATGCTACAACATCATCCCTCGTCAAGAAGGCTGTGACGTCCTTCGATGACCTGCTGAATAGGGCTGAGAAGTACGTCACTCTAGAGGAGATCAGGAAAGCCACGAATGCTGAGATTAAGTCAACACACGGTGATAAAAGGAGAGAATCGGATTCCAAGAGGAGCAAGAAAGAGAGTAAGACTAAGTCCAGGAAGGAGACCTGGGCAGAGCCAGCACGTTCCTACAATGGGCCCTGACCCAGGTTTGAGAAATACACCCCCTTGAAAATCCAGCCTGCAGAGGTCTTGGAGGTGGCAGGAGATCTCCCAGAAATGAAATTTCCATGGTCCAAAGCAAGAGGACCAACGAAACCTAAATCTGATAGGTTTTATCGTTTCCATAATGATTATGGTTATGATACTAACCAATGCTTTCACTTGAAGGATGAGATTGAAAGATTGATCCAGGCGGGTCACCTGAAAGAGTTTGTTTACAGGGTAGACGGAGCTCTCGAGGAAGTAAGAAGAGAGAGCAAGAGGAAAAGAAGGACGATCGAGATAAGAGGAGGAAAGAGGAGGCTGAAAAACCTCCAGCACTAAAGAGGGATCTGATCCAGATAATAGTTGGAGGTCCAGCTGTTGGTGATTCTTTCCAAGCCCGGAAGAAAAGCGTTCGTGAACTGGAAACAGGTCACAGGAAAGAGATGATGGAAATGACAGAGATGAAGGAAGAGGAAAAAATGGAGGCAGATCCACGAATCTCATGTGGCCCCGAAGATGGAGGGGGATTGAGAGAACTCCATACTGATGCTTTGATAATAACAACTGACATTGCAGGATATGATGTAGCCAGGATCTTTGTGGATACAGGAAGCTCGACTGATATCATGATGTGGGATTGCTATAAGAGAATGGAAATGAACGCAAAATTACAACCTGTAGAGACATCTCTTTATGGCTTCACAGGAGGTGCTGTCT
Source organism: Stenogyne calaminthoides (assembly GCA_037126765.1). Classification (NCBI taxonomy): domain Eukaryota; kingdom Viridiplantae; phylum Streptophyta; class Magnoliopsida; order Lamiales; family Lamiaceae; genus Stenogyne; species Stenogyne calaminthoides. The sequence continues at coordinate 3,182,243 of JBBCBC010000044.1, forward strand.
AACCCCTTGGCCAAGTTACCCTGCAGGTGGGATTGGGAGAGCATCCTAGAAGAAAAGTCCTGATGTTGAATTTTCTCATTGTGCAAGCACCTGCGTCATACAATGCGATCTTTGGAAGGCCAATGCTGAATGTCTTTCAAGTTGTGGTGTCCACTTACCACATGAAGATTAAATTTCCAATAGGAGAAGAGGTAGGGGAAGTTAGTGGAGATCAAACCCTGGCAATAAAATGCTATGTGGAAGCCGTACGAGTGGCAGATAAGAATGTACAGGGTAAACTGGAAAGAATGCAGGCTGGTGAGGAGCTGATGGAGATTGAGCTGTACCCAGGGAAAGTAGGATACACTACCAAAATTGGGACACAGATGAGCGAGGAATTGACCAGGAAATTGATCGAGGTCCTGAGGAGGAATGCAGATATCTTTGTCTTCTCACCTGAGGACATGACAGGGATTCCCCCGGATGTGGCTATGCATTACCTCAATGTAAAGCCAGGGGCAAAACCCGTGAAACAGAGATTGAGACACTTCGAACAAGAGAAGGATGAGATTATCAAGGAGGAAGTAAGGAAGCTACTGAAAGCTAGACACATTGAACCAATGGACTTTCCTGAATGGCTGGTAAATGCGGTGCTGGTCTCGAAAAGTGTAGGAAAGTTGAGGATGTGCATCGATTTCAGGGACCTGAATAAAGCATGCCCCAATGATCACTATCCCTTACCGCGTATTGACCAGCTGGTGGACTCAACCTCGGGCTTCGAGTTGCTGAGCATGATGGACGCATACCAAGGATACCACCAGATACTGCTGTTCCCGGGAGATAAACCTAAGGTCAGCTTTATTGCTTCGTGTGGTACTTTTGCATATGTTAGAATGCCTTTTGGACTGATTAATGCAGGAGCCACTTATCAACGAATGGTTGATAAGATGTTCCATAGATTGTTGGGACGTAATATGGAGGTTTATGTGGATGATATGTTGGTTAAGAGTGTGAAAGCAGAGGGACATATAGGAGACTTGGAGGAGACTTTTGGTGTGATTCGAGCTAATGGAATGAAACTCAATCTAGCGAAATGTTCCTATGGCATGAGATCAGGGAAGTTCTTGGGATACATGGTGACGCAGAGGGGCATTGAAGTTAACCCCGTGAAAGTACAGGCGGTGTTGTAACATAGATTTTACGTCTATGCTACAAACAAGTAATTAATGAATAACGAATGAATAAATGACTGAAAGACATAAAGAACGAAAGAATTTGTTGACCCAGTTCGTCCGGAAGGACTACGTCTGGGGGCATGCCAAGCCAGGATATTTTACTATCTTTTTCTTATGTATTTTCGTGTGTCTTTTATCTTGGGGTTTGTCCCCTATTTATAACAATTACAAAGTACAAAGATGAAAACCCTAACGGGCCACTTAATGGGCCTTCTAAACGTGGAAATACAAGATACACTAAATCTTCGCCCGGATCTTCAATAGATGTGTAAGATCTTTCTTTTCATAACGAACACTGGGAATCTTGTTTATCTTCGATATGTAGATGCCGACCTTGCTCGTGAGGTGACCTCGGGGGAGGTCGCCCAGTCAACCGGGGTCTCTATTCTTCTCTTCCGACCAAGACGCGGACCCTCTCAGGGGAGGTCACTTTCGTTAAAGGCGAGCTTGATTTTTATTTGCTCATTGCCATGACTTTTTATGAGGGCCGTCCTCCTAAGATCTCGTACTCTTCAAATTTAACGTGTTACGGCCGCCATGCCTACACCATTTGCCACGTCATCGTCATTTGTCACGCGGGTCTTTAAATTATTATGGTTACAACAATTGCCCCAAGAGCGGACTTTGACTTTGTTCGAGGTCGGTCTTGACCTTTGTTCAAATAAAACTTATTTGATTTTTGCCCCTTGAAGTTGCATTCTTTGCCCCTGTGTATGCTTTGAATGCCTTCATGAGGTTTTGATTTATTCATACTTAGGTATCAAGTTTAGATCTTCAACTTGAGACTTGGGTGTCTTTAATGGGCTTGATTCTCCCTCGTGCCCTCGGGTCCGGGGTCTCTCTTATGCTTTCATTTGTTTGTCGAGGTTAATCGTCTGAAATTGCTATTTGTTGAGATTTGAGCTCGTCGAGAGATACGGGTTCCTTCAGAGTCTTGGTCACGTTGGTTCAGCCGCTTTGGTAGGTATTTGATTTTTTCATGCTCCGTGCTGCATTACTTGAGGTGAGCCTCTTTTACGAAGTCTTTTTCAGGCTCACACTTTGAGTTGAATCTCTTTGTGCGAGTCTTTTTTCATCACTCAGACTTTGAGTTGAATCTCTCTGGCGAGTCTTTTCGGCTCGCACTTTGAGTTGAATCTCTTTTGCGAGTCTTTTTTTTCGTGGCTCTACTTTGAGTTGAATCTCTTTGTGCGAGTCTTTTCAGTCTTTCGCACTTTGAGTTGAATCTCTTTGTGCGAAGTCTTTTTTGTCTTTCGACTTTGAGTTGAATCTCTTTTGTGCGAGTCTTTTCAGGTCTAAGACTTTGAGTTGAGCCTCTTTTGTAATACGAGTCTTGTTTGTTCTCGTCGATCACCATTTCTCGCCGGAAGAAACTTGCGATTTTTATGTACTTAGCCTTCATGCCTTAGTCATTAATGAAAATCATTTATTTTTCCTTCCTTTTATTGTGCCGACTTGATTTTTTATCGATTTTTAGAATTGCATATGTTCTTTGCGATCTTATTTGGACGCGGCTTGTTGGTCCCGGCAGAACGAGTCTTACGTGTATGGGGGAATACGTGTTCAGTGATTTTTAAAACTTTTCTTTTACTAAAATCAAGAGGGAGGATGTCCCGAGAATTTGCCCCGAGAAGCACAAATCGCCTGCGGTCAAAGTCTCATCGAGACGGTGATCCCGGCGACTTTCAAGATGACAAATTTAACCGATTCTAAATTTTATCGAGTCCTCGAGAAGCTTGGATCGATAATTATCTTCTTGAATACTCATGAGAGAGTTTGTTCGCTTTGGTAATTATCCGTTCTAGCTATCAAGGTTGTGGAATGTGTTGGCCCTAAGTTTATACTGTTTTATCTTGTTGAAAATCTTTTTCCTTAGTAAAAACGTGGTTAAGGAGGTGGATCGCTTTTAATGCAAGTTCAATGGATTGTTTCCAAATCAATATCGTGAAGATCGAAGATGCTTTCGGTGAAAAATATGCAATGCTTAAAATGCAAGACAGAAAGCAAACAACACAACAAGTTATAGTGGTTCAGAGGCAAAGGTCCTACGTCCACTCTCTCTGATCGTCAGAGAAATTCCTTAATACACTTCTACTACTACTTCCTAAAGCTTTCAGACTGAACTCAGCAACTTACTAACTTTTCTACACCGAAGGTTTCTCGGTCGACCATCGGCAGCCTTACTAACTCAACACACACAAGCTTTCGGTGATCTCTCAAACAACTTACTAACTTCTTCTCTTGAGTTTTCTGGCTGAACTTAACTGCAGCTTACTCACTCTTTACAACTCTTTCTCTCCAACAAATACACACTCAAACTACCTAACAATAGGGTTTGGGTTTGGGTTGGTTTCCAAATAGGGTGAGATATCATTTGACAATAAAAATAGATTCAAAGGCTAGGATATCTCTTACTAAGCTTTGAATATATAACAATACTAGGCTTAGTGAATGAGCTCTCTTCAATGTGAAACACTTGGGAAATCTTAGGTTTTTTGAGTGCTTCAATTTGCAAGAATACGAATGAGCTCTGGAGTTGCTTGGATTTCCCGTAACCTTGTAATGGTGAAGGTCACTGGTATTTATAGGAAACTCTATAAGGTCACTCTTGAAAAACTATCCGTTGGAAGAGATAGCATCAAGGGTTTCCTCTTTTGGTTATTGATGAACGACTATTTTAGGGTTTGAAAACGCCCTTGCATGGTTTGGGTAACAAGTAACCAATGCGACCCAATCACCAAGTTTTGCGATGCGGAACATAAGATTCTTGACATATTGATTGCCCTCGTCGCCTTTCAGGTCGATTGAAGTACAAAGTGTTGTCTCTCTCTGATCGGTTCTTGTCTTCAGTGAATGTAGACAAACAAAACCGGCTCTTTTAGGTCAAACTTTCTGAATGAAACAACTTTAAACAACACTTAGTCCTAGTTCCTTTTGTCTGCAATTGAATATCTGGTCAACATTTAATTCCTTATAAATGTGCAAGTCTTCCTCAGTTTTGTATGTTCTCAGGTAGATATTCTTCAGAGTCCCTCTGAGTATTCAGTGATATCTGATTCTTCAGTGTCTTCTGAGTCTTCAGTGTCTTCTTCAGTGTCATCTGAGTCTTCAGTGTCTTCTGATAATATTTGTTTCTAACATTAGTCCTGAGTAATATCTGCTGACTATACATGGTACAGATATCTCCTGAACTATTCTATACTGAAACCTGACTCTCAGAATATCAAGATTATCCTGAACATGTCATACATAGGGGTTTTGAGATCTAATCAAAATCTTATTAAATTCATCTCCCAACAATTTCCCCCTTTTTGATGATGCCAAAACCATCTTGTTACATTTAAGAAAACCTAACCTATACTCAGGTTTCAGTTGTCTATTACATTAAGTGGCATATCAGATTAATATGAAACATATTAAAAGATAATGAGATATTATCTTGTTTGAACACACCAAAAGCAGATTTCCATTGATTATAAGATAGGAGTTACATTTTACAATGAAAATTTAAAAACAAAAGACAAACAAACTGAATCAAGGTCTTCAATCTTCCTCAACTTCATCATTAGGGACTTCAAGATTGAACATCTCATAAGTATCTCTTCTTCAATGTGTCCCTCTTCTCGATAATCTCGGGTGACTCTCTATCAAACCCATCTCGAAAGCAACATATTCGCAACCTCCTTGGATATAAGAAACCATTTATGACTCCAAAGGTAGAATCTAGAGCGAGGTACTTATCTTGACACGGTGCCTTCAGAGATACATTGTTCTCATCGCCCAGATCCATCCATTTATGGGCACTTCGGATAGAATGTCGCAGTATTCCGAAAGGCTTCATTGCGATGCGAAGCTTCCTCCTCTCCATTCTTGCGAGAATCGTCATGATTGAACCGTATGTTCTCTTGACTTCTTCCTAGGCATCATTGATCTGGATTGACATCCATTTATCAATGTGCGGCCATTTCTGCACTCTGGTCTTGCCCCATCTTTTGCTCATGAAGTTCCTGAAGCTTCCCCTCCTATTCTGCTCTTCTTCCCTCTTCTTCCTAATACCGCTCGGGATCGATACGCATATGGCTTGTCTATTTCCTTTTTCAATGTTTAGAGCCTTGAGCTTATTATGCCAGTCAAAGTCTGAAATCTGAGAGGTTGAGTCATATACACCAAATCCTTCCTTAAATGACTCCCAAATTTTGACTTCAATGTCCTTCCGAGTTTGGACTCTTGAGTGTCTGCAGGTTTCAACAATCAATTTCCTTTGAAGCGGTTTGGCTGAGATTTTTCTGTTCTTTTTCTCAAATTTAGCCACTGCTGCTCCTCTTCTTTTCTCTGTTTTCTTAATGGCAGCATGAGCCTCAGCAGTCAAGCTTGTTTTAGTTCTTCTTTTCTCTGTCTGTCTTGAGATTATTGCTTCCTGAGCAGTTTGCTTGTCAGTCTGAATGAATTCAGTATCTTCATGCTCAATTCCTTTCAGTTTCTCAGTTGCTTCTATTTCTTGTAGAGTTTTCAGAACATGCTGAGTTTTTAATTCTTGCTGAGCTATTCTCTCTAGGGTTTTCTTCAGATGGGTATCCAGATTAACCATTGCAATATGAGATGTCTTTTCCCCCTTTTTGGCATCATACAAGGGAAGAATTTGGGAAAGGGTGGCATCTATATGAAATTGTTCTTTGCCAATGGCCCTTATCTCTCAGGCCAGAATATCTTGTTCATCCTCCATGCGCCTCAGGACGTTCTTGCCAACTGAGACTTCTTCAGATAGTGGAGCAAATTGATTGGCAAGAACTCCATGCATCAGTTCTGTCATTATCCTGAACATGTCATACTTAGAGGTTTTGGGATCTAATCAAAATCTTATTAAATTCATCTCCCAACACGGCTTATTTATGAACTTTGCTTAGTCGTCTTACAAAGTTGGGGGAGGACCGCACCGCTAGGGTGGCGATCTCGCCGCCAGTATGTCGAAAGTCATACCTCGGGGGTTGATGCCGTATAGGCGGACAAAGTCATCGCCAAGAAGGTGGAATACCAGCGCCAAGGAGGCGGGCAGGTCGACGCTGTATAAGCGGACAAAGTCATCGCCAAGAAGGCAGAAGTGCCATTGTTTGTTCTACCATTTGAGGAAATTCTTTGGGAAAGAGAGAAAAACTCTTGAAAATTTTGTAAAGATATTATTAGGAGGTCAGAAAATGTTTCTGATATTTTTGTTAAAACTGACTTTTATCAGTGTTGAAAGGGAGACTTGAAATTCGAGATTATTAACAAGATCTTTTTCAGTTTTTGTGGTATAAAATAACCTTGAAGATTTCTGGGGTTTAGCCCCCAGGATCGGGTTTTGATATCTGTTTAAAAACATCTTTCATGGATGTGCAAAGGTTTGGGATCCCTAGGGTCTTGCCCCACGATCGAGATTTGATTCTCATTTGTTTTGCTAGTCTGTACCAGAGCGATTTGTTGTTTCAAGAATGTTAAAGAATATTGGCTCATAGGTTTATAGTCATTTCGGACTGTGTAGATTTATAGTCATTTCAGACTGTTTGCTAGTGACTTGAATAACTTCTGCGACTATGAATCGAGTTATATTCTTATCGTCTTATTGACATTGCGATTTAAATGGACTTGTTCTTTGTCGTCTTATGAAGTCGTGACAAGAATCGAGCCGTTTAGGCCGCGACCTCATCGACCTTGGGATTCGAAAGCCATGGCTACGATGTGAGCTGGAGGATATTTCGAAATGTGACTTTAAACAAGTGTTTTAACTCGGTGTCAACTTGGATTGAGATATTCATTTGATATGAAAAGGTCATCTTTCAAGGTCGTTTTATTGAGGTTACAACTCTCTTGACTTGTGATTTGAAGGGCTTATTTGTCATCTTACTTAAATTGCGACTTGATTGCCTTCTGGCATGACCATTGTGTTTGTCGGGGTCGACAGGGCCGTATGTTTGATATTGCGACCTCTTAAATTTGAGGTCTTCGGGTCTGCTTGTTTGAGACCACGACCTTAGGAGTTTGAGATTGTCGGGTCTGCTTGTTTGAGACCGCGACTTCTTGAAAAGTAAGGATTTGGAGTTTGTTTTAAATAAACTTCCAAATCTTGACATTCTAGTTTGAGTCTTTAACGTGAACTAGTGTTCTGAAATTAACTCGAATAGCTCGAGATATGAGCACATACGGGTCAGTTGACTAAGCCGATGGTTGGAGATGTACTATATCTCTATTTTTCAGTAGGAGAGAGTTCTCTTAGTTCAGTGCTGATTAAGGAAGAAGGAGCGGCACAAAGGGCGATCTATTATGTGAGCAAGGTGATCCAGGGAGCTGAAATCGGATATTCTGAGATAGAGAAAACAACGTTGGCCATCATGGTCACCGTAAGGAGGGTAAGACCTTATTTTCTTTCGCATAAGATAATTATTCAAACTAACTATCCTTTTAAACAGGTGTTAGGTCGAGCTAATTTATCAGGAAGGATGGTCAAATGGGCCGTAGAACTTGGAGAATACGAGGTGGACTTTGAACCACAGAGAGCAATCAAGGCGCAAGCCTTGTCCGACTTTATACAGGAGACTACCCGCCCCAAACCTGAAAATGAGTGGCAGGTGTATGCTGGCGACTCAATTACAATAACTGGTTGTGGTGCAGGTATACTCATCATAGACCCCTGCGGAGGAGAGTTGCAGTTCATAGTACGGTTCGAGTTTCATACCTCAAACAACGGAGCTGAGTATGAAGCCCTGATCCGAGGAGTAGAGATGGTTGCAGAAATGGAATGCCAATGGGTAATCATTTATACAGATTTTCAGTTGGTAGCCCAGCAGGTGAAAGGACAATACTTAGCCAAAGACGAGAGGGTGATGCTATATATCTGGAAAGAGTAGCAGAAGCAAGAAACAAATTTCAGAATTTAGAAGTAAGACAGGTTCCTCGAGAAGAGAATATGAAAGCAGACAGCTTGTCAAAGCTGGCTAGTTCGGTGGCCATGGAAGGAGGAACCACTATCACGATCCTGAATGTAGAGAGAGAGGCAATACTACCTTCGGTTGCGGCCATTGAGGAGGAAAATGATTGGAGAACGGAGATTCGGAAGGCCTTAGCTGGGGAAGACCCTCCCCAAGGGCGGAGAAAATGACAGAATTGGAGAGCACAATTCTGCATAATCGGAGGATACTTGTACAAACGTTCATTCACACAACCATACTTGAGATGCTTGTCTGCAAATGAGGGGGAGTACATACTGAGGGAGATACGTGAAGGATATTGCGCAGATCACGCAGGTTCTAGATCGATAACAAGGAAAACATTGAGAGCAGGATATTTTTGGCCAACCATGGGTAGAGATGCAAAGGAGTTGGTGAAAAAATGCAAGAAATGCCAGAAGCATGGTCCTTTGATCTAAGTTCCTGCAGAAGAGTTGACTGCTATGCATACGATGTGCCCGTTTTCCAGATGGGGGATTGACTTAGTGGGCCCCTTTCCCAGGGCAACGGGGCAGAGAAAATTGCTGATAGTAGTCATTAACTACTTCAACAAATGGGTAGAAGCCGCCCCCTTGGCCAAGATTGATGAGAATAACGTAATTAGATTTCTGTGGAGAAACATTTGTTGCATGTTTGGAGTACCGAAGATACTAGTATCCGATAATGGTACCCAATTCAATGGAGCAATAGTACAAGCTTGGTGCGAAGAGATGGAGATTACCCAAAGATTTACTTCCGTAGCCCATCCTCAAGCAAATGGGCAGGTGGAGGTGACCAACATAACTATTGTGAATGGAATCAAGATTAGGCTGGACAAGTCTGGAGGGAGATGGGTTGATGAGCTTGAAGCGGTCCTCTGGGCTTACCGGACCACTCCAAGGAGAGCAATGAGTGAATCACCTTTTCACCTGGTATACGGAGCAACATCAATCATTCCTGCGGAAATGGGGATTGAGTCTCATAGACTTCTGCATTTTGAGGAAGAGCGCAATGAGGCATTGATGCGGGAGAATTTAGACATGCTCGAGGAGGAGAGAGAAATTGCCCACCTAAGGGCCGAGAAGTATAAAAGCCAAGTGAAGGCTGCATACAACAGGAAAGTCATTTTGAGGAAGTTTGAGGAAGGTGACTTGGTCCTTCGAAGGGCCGATGCCTTAAAGCATGGAAGGGAGACAAATAGTTCGCCCTTGGAATGTGTGCAACTTGAAGAGATTCTTTGTTTGAAAGAAGACCTACATCCTCGAGGAAGCAGGGGGGGAGTTGTAAGTTTATTTTCTTGTTGCATTTTTTAGCTTCACCGGTACTTTTTTTCCCTGCTTATAGGTTTCCCACTGGGTTTTACTATAAGGAGGTTTTGATTAGGCCGGCGTAGATCTAAGTGATGTATGATCTATGTTGATTTATCCTTTACCATATCAATGAAGCATTTGTGTTTTTTAAATTGAGAATTGATGAATCGCTTGAGTTGTATTTAAGGCCCTTAAAGGGCGTCGAATTGAGAATTAAACTTTTTTTTATTAAAGTTTTGAGAATTTAAGGCCCTTAAAGGGTGTCGAATTGAGAATTGAACTTTTTTTTATTAAAGTTCAAAGAATTTAAGGCCCTTAAAGGGTGTCGAATTGAGAATTGAACTGTTTTTATTAAAGTTCTGAGAATTTAAGGCCCTTAAAGGGTGTCGAATTGAGAATTGAACTTTTTTTTTATTAAAGTTCTGAGAATTTAAGGCCCTTAAAGGGTGTCGAATTGAGAATTGAACTTTTTTTATTAAAGTTCTGAGAATTTAAGGCCCTTAAAGGGTGTCGAATTGAGAATTGAACTTTTTTTAATTAAGTTCTGAGAATTTAAGGCCCTTAAAGGGCGTCGAATTGAGAATTGAACTTTTTTATTAAAGTTCTGAGAATTTAAGGCCCTTAAAGGGTGTCGAATCGAGAATTGAACTTTTTTTATTAAAGTTCTGAGAATTTAAGGACCTTAAAGGGTGTCAAATCGAGAAGCCTTTTTAATAAGGCACTGAGGAAAAATCTTTTGACTAAGGTTTCGAGATATTAAGACCCTTCAGGGGTGTCGAATTAAAAAACTTTTTTGAAAGTATTGAAACTATGAGACCTCGATAGATGAGGAATTTACTTAATCTTTTTTATAAGATACATTGAATGTTGAAAAACAGATTAGCCAGGAGAGGCATAAACAGTGACTCTTGGGAGGAAGGACCTCGGGGGACTTAAAGAGACTGCCCAGAAGGAGGCAACATATTTGACTATATGAGATCTTTGGAACTCATAGGTATTCATGCGAACCCTTTTTAAGTTCCTACTTAAAAACTTTTAGCATATTGAGAATTACATACTGAGATTGAGAAACATGTTCAAACTTCAAACAATTGAGCCCTACTGAAAATTTGAGGTGTGATCGAATGCATATGATAAATTGAAGGCATGTATATATGTCGTTTATGAGTGATTTTGTTTATGAATAACTAAGCAATATGAGTACATTCTTGAATCCCTGTTCCTGCCTATCTTATCAAACATATGAGCATCAAGCAGCAAGTTAAAATAAAATGACTTGTGACACACGAATAAGAACATAAAGAGTGCATGATTTTCATAAGGGAAAGGGGGTTAGTCCTGCGAAGCAAAAGGTACCCAGATCACTCTCCTTGTCAGAGACAGGAAAGGGTAACCTGGGGTGCTGTTCATCAAAAACCACTGGATCACCCCCTAGTCAGAAGCAGGGGTGGATGATCCAGGGAAAACCACAAGTATTCAGAGAAATTAGTTCGGAGAAAGAGGGTCACAACCCATCAAACAAAGTATCAGACAAAAAAAGTTTAAGAGAGGAAACAACTAAGAAGTTGGAACTTGACCATTAGGGGGTGGAGCAGTCGACGTCGCCTCCGTCTCCTGGAGCTGAGTAGAAGAAAAAGGGTCAGAGGGAGTTGTTCCCAGCACTAGCACAGGAGAAGTTGTCGCTTTAATCGGGACGCTTAAAGTTCTTTCAGAATAAGAAAGAGAAACGGGCTGTAGAGGGCAAAGGGGGAGTGAAACAAGGAGTTAAATCCTCTAGTCCTCAAACCCTTTGCTAGAGCTTCTGTACTTCCTCGCTGACGAGGGGTAACTACCATTTCTCTTCAACGTCCCCTTCAGCATTGCCCTTGAAGAAACTGGGAGGATCCACCGCTTGCAGGGCCCTCTGCTTATCATAAGCTCCTGCGAACTTAGGAGCTTCCCTCTGGGCCACCGCCGCGTCGAAGGCGCTATGGAAGAAATACTTGACATATGGCACCATATCAGACAAATAGCTGGCATGTTGCTGATATTTTTCGATCCAGATCTTTTGGAGGGAATTGAGAAATTGCTGACCAGCTTCAGCCTCGAACAAGGTATTCAAACACATTTGGGCCCCTAGAGCCTGAGCCTCCTTAGTTATCGTGGCCACTAGAGAAAGCCGTGACGATAGCTGAGTTTGTGCATCTTTTCGAGAATCCTCTACTGTGGCCAAATCCACCTTCAGGGCGGTGATGCGGGTGTCCAACCTCTTAACAGTGGCTTCAAGCTTACAAATCTGAGCTTGAGCGACCGAGTACTTCTTCTTCTCAGAGGATAGAGAGTCTTCCAGAGAATTCACCTGAGCTGAAAGTTGAACTCCTTCATAGCTGGATAAATTGGAAAGCAGTACCCCTAGCTACACAATACGAGAAATAAAGACATTTTGGATGGGTTGAATACTGGTAGATATTAAGGCACACGAGAGGTTGAAATGCCCAACCTGAGCATAGTAATCGGAGATCAATCGCTGCTTTTACTCTCCACTTAGGCGCTGCAACCTGGTGGCCTCTTCCGAGGAAAGAGGTCTGCCAAAATAGCAGATTCCTGGGGAAGTAGGGAGGGGATCCTCCTCGATTTCGATAGGGGAGGCAGAGACCTCCGCTGATTGGCGAGTGCAATACTTGCGGCGAACCTCCGTGGCAGGCTGAGAACTAGAGGTGGGTATACCTTTACCATTCAGACTCTTAAACTTCTTCAAAGTACCACTTTGAATGGGTATCGATTCACCGGTTTCAAAGTCGGGCTGGGTAGCACTGTGAGCAGGGACACTTTCGAGAGTGGCTTTGGAGGCCTCCTTGGCGGCAACACTTTCGGGGGCACTCCCCTTGGTTTGATTAGTAGGGTTGGATGACTCCTCTGCGAGCTTGCTTTTCCATAACATTTCTGCAAAGGGATAATAGGCATACATGAGCTATAAATTCACGAATACAAGAATACAATAGTAAAGTTACACAAGTAAAAGATTACCATCCATGGGCCTTAAGGGAACTGCGATGGAGCACAATCCAAAATGCGAAAGTATGCGTGGATTCGAACATAAATTCAGAAGAGAAAAGGGCTTCTTAATGACTCGAATATTGAGATCGTTCACAATTTTTAGAATAGAAGGAGGAAGCGGACAATTTCGAGCAGGAGACTTGGGGTTCTTATAAATCCAGGTTTGATTCGCGAAACCCCAAGGGGCGTCAGGGGTCACAAAGAACTTGCATTCGTTGGGGAAACGACCACACACATAGAAAAATGCACCAACAGTTTTACATGTATACTCAGAGCAGAACATTTGGGCAGTGGGTTCTCCCCCATTACCCTTCAACAACTTGAAAAAAGAAAGCATCGACCTAATAACTTTGGGAGCAAACTGATTTAAAGGGATCTGGAAGAGGTCGGAAATCTCGCACAGAAATGAAGGTAAGGGAAAACGAAGCCCAGCCTCCAGATGGGCGTGCCAGAAAGCAAGGGTTTTCGCACCGCTAGGGTTTGAAGGAGGGCGATTAGGCCTTTCCCCCGCCTGGGGGAGTCGGATATCATACGAGAGAGGAATGAGCTTATCATCTCGATAGTCAGAAAGGGTTTCGGGGTCTAATTTGGAATCCCCACAAACCCAGTCTGGATCGGACCTAGGGTTTGACATGATTCCCTAAAAACACCACTACAATGCAGGAGAGAGAAGAAAATATACTTGAAAACTCAAAAAGCGTGGAGAGATGCCCAGAAAGGAAGTTGATCGGAAGAGAGAGCGAGGGAAAGCAGAAGACGATGGTAAGAGAGAGTGTTGAGAAAGAAGTGAAAAGAAAGGATTCAGAGCCACTGGTTGGAGAGACTAAGCGGCAACCTAGTGGGCCCTAGCTTCTTGGAAGTCAAAGGGTCGTGCATTCGAAAAGCCCGTCCAATTAAGGGTGGGCGGAAAAATTACCAGGTGGGATAAATAGCCTCCCTCGAGGGGGGTAATTACGATGGAGAACCTGAAGAGAGTGATTTCCTCTAGAGAGTAGAATCTGTTGGGGTTATACTGGAAAGTATGCTTTTACTTTGTATAACCAAACTGAATTTCTGTCTTATTTACTGAAATAAATTATTTATCACTGGTGCTTTAAATATAATTGAATGTTACATATATTTACTGCATAATTGTTCAATAAACAGTACGTGTTACATTGTAGTTAATTTAGTGATACCAGATCACAGAAGATTAAATTAACAGTCCCTTGTAACTAAAAGTACGTTGTTCACGACCTAGACGGAAGTGAACAATCCATCGTGAAAGTTTGAAGTGTAAGGCTCAGATTGGCTTGTCTTGACCAAGAGATTACACTAGTGCATGACTGATGCACTGAATAGGACCTACATGAGGATAAATTCTTCAGCACTGAATTAGGAAGAATTAGACCTCAGTGGTTCGTTATTTCTTAATCTTCGTCCCTTAAATAGGATCGTGTGTGGCTAGTAATTATTGCTTTGACTTATGATGGGTAGAGAATCAATGAGATTCAATACTTTATATCTTGGGCAATATTACTGGTCACATGCGATTGCTAAGATTTAATACGAAGAATCGTGTGCGAGTACGCTTGTTTGATTTGCCCCCTTGGGAGGTTCATAAGATTTATCATACCAAATCTTGCAAGTGAAATTAGTTTCCGGTATGGATAATAATGTTGAACCGTTCCTTGACCAAGGACAAAAGATATTAATTAAAGGAAAGTTGTTTCAGTTGCTTCAATTAATTAATGGGCGGGCTGGATAATTTTAAACACGGGAAATAATGACGGGATCCATATTAACAGTAATATGGGTTAAGATGGATAGTACAATATTAATTATGTAGTGGGATTAATTAATGTTTATGGGCTTGAATAATATTGTGGCTCAATATTAGATATTCAAAGTCCATTAGAAAGTCCAATCTTAATTCTCCTAAATGCCCCTCAAGTAGCCCAAATATAAAGTCCAATAACTGAAAAAGGTGTTTAAAATAAAATAAATTATTGTTGCCTAATTTTTCCTAAAATTTTCGAAATTAATAAATAAAATGGGAGAAAGATTTTCTTTGAATTTTGTTATGGAATGAAGATAAGTATTCTTGGAATACAAGGTTATCTCATTAAATTCAAGAAATCTCCCACTTGGCTATTTGTTAAGTGAATTTCAAAATTTTGATTAAATTAGGGAAGGAAAGATTTTCTTGATTTTCTTGAAAAGATATTATGGAAGATATGTATTCTTGGAATACAAGAATATCTTATAAATTCAAGAAGATCCAAATCTTGGATTCCTACTCCTTATTTTTTTCGAAATATACCATAATATTAGGAGGTGGAATTTTGTGGAAAGATTTAATTATGGAGAAAAGAATATATGAGATATATTCAAAATTTCTTAGAGATCAAGAAAAAGATTTTCCCATCTTATTTTCACACAAGAATTTCGACCACCCCTATGTCTATAAATAGGGGACGAATGATTCATCCCCAAGGTAATTTCATGTGTTGGAGAAATTAGAAATCCACAAAGGTGGTGCAACATAATTTTATTTTTTCCTTTTGTTAAATTGTTCGCGAGTTCCTACCACCGGATTGTTGAACAAGGATAAGGGAATACTTGAGAAGGTCTTTTGGTGTGTTCGTGTGAACGGGATCCATCTTCTCAAAGGTTGTCACTCCAGGGGTTAGTCCACGTAAATCCGTAGTAATTTCGCATGCGTAGGATTTATGTGAACTGTTTATATGCATGATTTGTTGTTGAATTATTATTTGAATTAATATAGGATTAATTCATGCTAGTAATAATTGTTATAATTAAATTTGTATTTAAATATTCATCCCGAATAAATCTGCGCAATTAATTCCCCAACAACTGGTATCAGAGCCTCGGTTTCGGGCTCTGAACTTTAAATTGTAATTTAATTCGTTTTCATTAAATTTGAAATTGGATAGTAGAATTGCTAGATCTTTTTTGCAGGTATCCAATTGTCATGGTATTTGATGAATGTTTATATTTATGCATGCATAAAAATTGTGGTTTTTAATTCGATTCGTTCGAATTCGTTTTGCCTCGTGAGAAAATCCACGAGTAGATTAGGATTTGTTTGATTCGTTCAATATAATAGACTAGTCTAGATCTAGGTTTATTTATTTTTTGCAAATAAATTGTAACCGGATCTAAAAACGGAGGCGAGACGAAAGAATTAAAAGACGAGATCCGGAATCGGGTGCAAGCGGCGTGTGTTCTTAAACGCGTGCCAAGGGAGGCACTGGCGATGCGGATCTTGGATCTTGTATGAAAGACATGGGCGGGGCAAGGCCGGGTAAGCCGAAGGCGGATTGGGATCTTGCCGGTGCACGAGTGCATGAGCCGCGAACTGCGCCTCGTCTTGTGAGGCGGATCGCGGATGCGGGCGTGAAGCCGGTACGCGCGCGCCTTCGCCGAGATCTATCGAGGTGGTTAGGGCTGGCTGGCGACGCGGCGCCGGGCGCTTATCTTGCCTTTCAGACGGGCGCCGACGACATGGCAGGGGAGTGCTGGCGTGCGCTCCGACCATGAAATGGGTCGATGACGTGGCTTGATGAGGCATTTTTTTCAAGACGGTCAAGTGAGAGCTTTTCGAGACGAATGATGAAGGCTATGAAGACGATTTCTCGAGATCAAGACATGAAAAAAAATTAACCGTGAGAGTTGGATATATGTGCCCAATGTGTTTAATTTTTTGTTTTGATGTTTTGCATTATTTTGTGCTTATTTAAATTGTGTTTAAATATGCGATGCATGAGAATATGTTTTGGAAAAATCTCACCTTTGAAATTTACTAAGTATGTTTAATGAATTAATTGACAATTTTATTCTGGATAATAAAATTGAATTAATTTTGACCTCCATGATTTATTTATTTGTGGATTCTTTTAGAGGAATTCCCCCCACGGGACGGCCAAAAGATAGATTTCACATGAATGAATTCCAAATGAATGATTGTGGGTTATTACTAGTGGCGACGATGACCCTCCCCACGAGGCTCGTTCAGTACAAAATAATAATCCTGTATATAATCATGGTTATTACTTTGGTATAAAATTGATATGCATATACTTCCCCGAAGTCCCTGTCAATTTTATATTGGTCAAGTGGAGCCGACTATTAATCTGGATATTAAAGGTTTGTAACTGTTTTGTTTGTAACCTGCTTGAATGTGTTTAAATAATGACCCACCCCACGTGGCTTATTTAAACTGTTTTGAGATGTTGGCTGATGCATGTTCATATTTTTTTGAGATTTTAATATGATACATGTGATCGAACCTTGTGATATGTTTGTGCTTATACAAATTGTTATTTATTCCAGTTCAGCATGTCACAACCTTTTAATCCACTGTTCAATATACTTAAAGACAATTTGCTTACTGGTGAAAACTTCGTTGATTGGAATCGTAAACTTACAATTGTCCTCACTGCACAAAGCCATAACTGGGTTCTCACTACACCTAAACCAGAAAAGCCAAATGATATGTCAACTAAAGCGGTTAAGAAAGAGTATGCTGACTGGGAGCGTTCCAACGAAATGGAAAAGTGTACCATCTTGGCTTCAATGTCAGATGTGTTGCAACACCAACACCAAAACGTTAAGACCGCTGCAGACATCATGACTAGTCTTAAAGCGATGTTTCAACATCAGAACCGTGTGGCTCGTCAGATCACCATTAGGGACTTGCTCTCTATGAAAATGGTGGAGGGAACGCCCGTAAGGGAGCACGTTCTCCAGATGATGGCTCACCTTAACAAACTTGAGGTTCTTGGCACTGAATACGACATCGAGACCCAAATCGATTTCGTGCTCCATTCTCTGTCGAAAATATTTGAACAGTTCAGGCTCAACTACCAAATGAATAATCAGAAGTTCTCGATGCCTGACCTGTTGCAAGCTTTGGTCTCGACAGAGGCGATATTTGGGCAAAAAAGCCAAGCCTTGGTGGCAAACAGACCCTCTTCTTCTTCTAGGCCACATGGTGGTAAGAAAAAGAAAAGGGACAAAAGCCACAAGCAAGTGAACTCAAGTCATGCCAAGGGCAAGGAAAAGGTGAAGGGAGGTCAAGGAGTGAGTAAGTCAGCTAAGGGGAAGTGCTTCAACTGCGGTGAGAAAGGACATTGGAGGTCAGCCTGTTCCAAACCCAAAAGGAATGGAAAGAAAGGTAATTCTCACACACTAGTTGTTGAAACTTGTTTAGCGGTGTATGCCTCCCATTTATGGGTGGTGGATACGGGATCCACTGATCATGTTTGTTTCACTTTACAGGGGTTCAAGCGGACCCGACAACTTAGTGGGAGTGAGATCCTCATCACACTGGTCGATGCTACGAGAGTGGCAGCTGAAGCAGTGGGAGAAGTGCACCTGTCTTTTGAAGACAAAGTTTTAATTTTAAGAGATGTTCTTTACGTTCCTAGTTTTAGAAAGAATTTAATTTTGGTTTCTAAACTCTACCTTGATGGATATTCGGTTACTTTTGATAATGTTGTTACCATTTCTTTTTATGATAAATTTATCTATCATGGAACGTTGTTGAACAATTTCTATACAATTAATTGTGCACACCACTCACGAAATGCATCCTATAACACATCGACTATTTTCGATAAAAGAAAAAGTTTATCAGACGTAAACGAGACACTTTTATAGCATCTTAGATTGGGACATATTAATCAAAAAAGGATTCAAAGGTTGGTAGAAGATGGTTCATTGGAGTCTCTCCAGGTTGAACCAATCCCAACTTGTGAATCATGTTTGGAGGGTAAAATGACCAAGAGGGCGTTCGGAGCCAAGGGGAATAGAGCCAAAGAAGTGTTAGAAATCGTTCACGCAGACATATGTGGTCCAATGTCAATCAAAGCAAGAGGAGGTTATGAGTATTTCGTCACCTTCATTGATGATTACTCAAGGTACGGCTACATTTTCCTTATGAAGCATAAATCTGAGACCTTTGACAAATTCAAGGAATTTAAGGCTCAAGCAGAGAATCATAGGGAAAAACGTATCAAGTCTCTACGATCTGATCGTGGAGGCGAGTACCTCAGCGATGAGTTTTTGAACTACTGTCAGATGAAGGGATTGTATCCCAGCTAACTGCACCCGGAACCCCTCAACAAAATGGGATTGCAGAGCGAATCTTTTAGAAATGGTTAGATCAATGATGATTTATGCGGATCTACCCAAGTCATTCTAGGGTTATGCCTTGGAAACAACGGCTTATATTCTGAACTTTGTGCGATCCCCAAAACTCCCAAAGAATTGTGGACCGGGCGCAAGCCCAGTTTGAGACACATGAGAATTTGTGGGTGTCCGGCCTACGTGTTGGACAAGGAAGTAAGAAAATTGGATCCTCGATCAAAATTAAGGCTGTTTATAGGGTACCCCGAGGGAACAAAAGGGTGTATGTTCTATGGTCCCGATGATCAAAAGGTGGTAATAAGCACCCACTTTAAATTTTTGGAAGAAGACTATATGAACGAAAGAAAGCCCAGAAGTGAGATTACCTTAAATGAGCTTAGAGAGCTAACCTCAGTGCCAACTATACAAGATGACATACCAAATGACACACTTACACAACCGGAACCTCGAAGTAGTGGGAGGGTTGTGAGACAACCCGAGAGATTCATGGGGATAGGAGAGTCCTCGGACTTAGTCCCCGGTCAAGATGAATCAGACCCATGGACTTCTGACGAGGCAATCGAGGCAATCCAAGACAAGGTTTCTTGGCAAACAACAATGGAAGCGAAAATGGGTTCTATGGATCATAACAGAGTGTGGGAGCTAGTCGAACCACTTAATGGGGTCAAACCCATTGGCTGCAAGTGGGTATACAAGAGGAAAAGAGGACCGGACGGGAAGGTGGAAACCTTCAAGGCAAGGCTTTATGGCGAAAAAGTTATACCGAAAAGAGGGTATCGACTTATGAGGAAACCTTTTCACCTGTAGCAATGCTCAAGTCCATCCGAATTCTCTTGTCGATTGCTGCACATCTAGACTTTGAAATCTGGCAAATGGATGTCAAGATGGCTTTCCTTAACGGAAGTCTTGAAGAGGAGATCTATATGCAACAACCCCAAGGCTTCATTGAAAAAGGCCAAGAACACCTAGTTTGCAAGCTCAAGAAGTCCATTTATGGACTCAAACAAGCATCCAGAGCTTGGAACCAATGTTTTGATCAAGTAATAAAGTCTTATGGGTTTGATCAAAATGAATCTTAAAGTTAGTTGTGTACAAGAAGTGTGTCGGAGCGCATTGGTATTCTTAGTACTATCGTGAGACTACATTACGCTCATCGGTGGCGATGTAAAGGTGTTGTCGGGACGTAAGGGCATGACTCAAAAAAGCAGTTTGATATGAAGGACTTAGGGGAAGCCGGGCACATCCTTGCGATCAAGATAACTTGAGATCGCAAGAGAAGGATGATAGGCTTATCGCAAGCTTCATATATAGACACTGTCTTGAAGCGTTTCAGCATGTAGGACTCCAAGAAAGGCTTCGTACCTTTCAGGCATGGAATCCATCTATCCAAGGAAATGTGCCCTAAGACACAAAAAGAGATAGATGACATGAAAGACATTCCTTATGCTTCGGCTATCGGAAGCCTTATGTATGCAATCTTGTGCGACGAGACCGGATATCCGCTTGCAGTAGGCATGGTGGTAGATATCAAAATGTCGTGAAAAGAGCATTGGACGGCGATTAAAAAATATTTTGAAGTATCTGAAAAGAACTCGGGATAGAATGTTAGTTTATCAGTCAGACAGTCTAATCCCTATCGGTTACACGGACTCAGATTTCCAATCAGACTTAGATTCCAGAAAATCTACCTCCGGTAGTGTGTTTTGCATGAGGGAGGAGCCATGACATGGAGAAGCGTTAAAGCGTAAATGCATCGCCGACTCTACCATGGAAGCCGAATCGTGGTAACTGCTTATGCGAGGCAAATGAAAAAAAGCGGTTTGGCTCAAGAACTTCCTATTGGACTTGGATGTAGTTAAATTTGCCCAAAGACAACCATCAAGCATTGTGATAATCTTGCCGAGCGATTTGCAAATTCAAGGGAACCAAGAGCCCACAGGCCAAAGAAACACATTGAAAGGAAATACCATCTTATACGAGAAATCGTTAAGAGAGGAGATATAGAGGTGGCAAAGATCGCGTCGAAGACAACCTACCGATCCATTCACAAAGGGCGCCTCGTAACACATTCGAGAGACATGTGGAAGGAATGGGTGTCAAGACCGTTGCTAATCTGCTTTGAGTATAAGTGAGAGATATTATTAGGTTCGTTTAGGTGACATTAGATGTCACGTATTAGGAACTACACGAGATATGTTGTAGTATACTTAAAAGCAGACTTTGAGTATAAGTGGGAGATTGTTGGGGTTACTTTGGAAAGTATGCTTTTACTTTGTATAACCAAATGAATTTACGTCTTATTTCTTTGAAATAAATTATTTATCACCGATGCTTTAAATATCATTGAATGTTACATATATTTTGCATAATTGTTCAATAAAAAAGACGTGTTACATTGTAGTTAATTTAGTGATACCGGATCACGTAAGATTAAATTAATAAATCCTTTGTAACTAAAAGTACGTTGTTCACGACCTAGATGGAAGTGAACAATCCATCGTGAAAGGTTGAAGTGTAAGGCTCAGATTGACTTGTCTTGACCAAGAGATTACACTAGTGCATGACTGATGCACTGAATAGGACCTACAGGAGGATAAATTCTTCAGCACTGAATTAGGAAGAATTAGACCTCAGTGGTTCGTTATTTCTTAATCTTCGTCCCTTAAATAGGATCGTGTGTGGCTAGTAATTATTGCTTTGACTTATGACGGGTAGATAATCAATGAGATTCAATACTTTATATCTTGTGCAATATTACTGGTCACATGCAATTGCTAAGATCTAATACGAAGAATCGTGTTCGAGTTCGCTTGTTTGATTTGCCCCCTTGGGAGGTTCATAAGATTTATTATACCAAATCTTGCAAGTGGAATTAGTTTCCGGTATGGATAATAATGTTGAACCGTTCCTTGACCAAGGACAAAAGATATTAATTAAAGGAAAGTTGTTTCAGTGGCTTCAATTAATTAATGGGCTGGATAATCTTAAACACGGGAAATAATGATCGGGAGCCATATTAACAGTAATATGGGTTAAGATGGATAGTGCAATATTAATTATGTAGTGGGATTAATTAATATTTATGGGCTTGAATAATATTGTGGCTCAATATTGATAATTCCGGATCTTATTAACATTTATGGTCATGAACGAGAAAGGTCAACCAAAAAATGAAAAAGAAAAATAAATGCTAAAAAGAAATGTAAGACTTTATTGAATGTTGTTTCTTCTGTTATATTAAATGTTGTTTCTTTTAATTTATTAAATAAAGTGAATTGTTAATCAACAGGTTCCGAGGCAACGAGATAACAAGATATTGAAGACATAATCCGCGCTTCTCTAACGAACATTCCTCTCAATGTAAGTCAATTTATCGATTTACTTAAATTATTATTAATTGAATAAAAATTCATACTATATTGATTGATTCGTTGTTTGCAGTTTGTTATGAACGTGAGCTCAATTCTTACTCTAACAAAAGACTGGAGAAATGGAAAAACGATTGAATGGCGGGTACCTTTACAATCAATTCTTATATTCATACGATATTAACTGAACGTTGCTTGAAATTTTGGTAGCATGTAATTTCTTTTATATATTTGTGATGATATATATTTCATGTTTTTGGTGTATTTGACGTATATATGTTTATGATTGTATGTTTATTTATTTCATGATGTGTATGTTTATTAATCAATTTGATGTTTTGGTATATATATGTGGTATAAGTTTTGGTTTATGGTTTTATTATAGGATTTTTGGTTTATGGTTTATGGTATTGGACGATATATAAGTTTTGGTTTATAGTTTTATTATAGGAATTTTAAAATATAAATTAATAATAAAAAATATATATATATATTAGACAGCGGTTTTTCACGTCTGTCTATGTAAAATAATAAACTAATTTAAAAAAAAAATATTGACCTAAACAAATGTTGATAATAACATTTGTCCAAGACAAAGGCTTGGGCGGCGGGTTATCAACCATTGTCTCAAGATTAAACTTGCAAAGCGATTTATAAACCATTTGTCCAAGTCTTCTCTTGGACATCGGTTTTTTATCAGCTGTCCAAGCTTGGACAGCTGATGCTTGGAGAGCGGTTTTAACCTCTCTCCAAGGTCATTTTTCACAGCTGTCCAAGCCCAAATGTGTATTAGTGATTAATTAATATTTATGGGCTTCAATAATATTGTGGCTCAATATTAGATATTCAAAGTCCATTAGAAGGTCCAATCTTAATTCTCCTAAAGGCCCCTCAAGTAGTCCAAAGATAAAGTCCAATAACAGAAAAAGGTGTTTAAAATAAAATAAATTATTGTTGCCTAATTTTTCCTAAATTTTTTGAAATTAATAAATAAAATGGGAGAAAGATTTTCTTTGAATTTTGTTATGGAATGAAGATAAGTATTCTTGGAATACAAGGTTATCTCATTAAATTCAAGAAATCTCCCACTTGGCTATTTGTTAAGTGAATTTCGAAATTTTGATTAAATAAGGGAAGGAAAGATTTTCTTGATTTTCTTGAAAAAATATTATGGAAGATATGTATTCTTGGAATACAAGAATATCTCATAAATTCAAGAAGATCCAAATCTTGGATTCCTACTCCTTATTTTTTTCGAAATATACCATAATATAAGGAGGTGGAATTTTGTGGAAATATTTAATTATGGAGAAAAGAATGTATGAGATATATTCAAAATTTCTTGGAGATCAAGAAAAACATTTTTCCATCTTATTTTCACATAAAAATTTCGACCACCCCTATGTCTATAAATAGGGGATGAATGTTTCATCCCCAAGGTAATTCCATGTGTTGGAAAAATTAGAAATCCACAAAGGTGGTGCAATATAATTTTATTTTTTTCCTTTGTTAAATTGTTCGCGAGTTCCTACCACCTGATTGTTGAACAAGGATAAGGGAATACTTGAGAGGGTCTTTTGGTGTGTTCGTGTGAACGGGATCCATCTTCTCAACGGTTGTCAATCCGAGAGGTTAGTTTACGTAAACCCGTAGTAATTCCGCATGCGTAGGATTTATGTGAACTGTTTATATGCATGATTTGTTGTTGAATTATTATTTGAATTAATATAGGATTAATTCATGCTAGTAATAATTGTTAGAATTAAATTTGTATTTAAATATTCATCCCGAATAGATCCGGTCAATTAATTCCCCAACAGAATCACTTCTCGAGAGTAAGGGGGAGTAGTTGATGGGGGACATTTGTGTCACCCAATGTAAAAAAGACACGTTGAAGTCTTCTCGATAATTAAAGAGGTTGAGGAACTAATGCATGAGTCAAACCAATGAATAAATGAATTGGGCTTGGCTGAGAAACCCAGGGACCTATTATCCGCTAAGATCAGATGGGCTTGAAGTTAAAGGGCCTGGAGGTAAGCGAGGCCCAATGAAGTGAAACGAGTTAAAGAAACGGACCCATGAGGATAGTCGGGGCCCTAGAGTTTGAGGAATTAAGGAGCTGGGCCGGACTGGGCTGATAAACCTAGGCAGGTTGGGTACAGGGAGGCCGGCCCTAAGAATGTGGACCTTAGTCTGAGAGACGCCCTTGAGGGCTTAATGGGTCATGACCTGAAAAATAAGAGACTAATCTGGACCGCTGAGATGAAAGAATATCAACGTTCCAAGAGTTTTGGTCCGTGTGAACTAAGAAGTGGGCTGAGGGAGTCAGTTCCGATATTTAAGGGGGTTACATGCAGGATACTGGAGGTTCCGAAATTAATGGGATCGTTAGATTGAAATTAAGGGCTCAGATGGAGGATCCCGGTGATAAAGGAGAGAAGGATGTGGGAGAAGAGATTGAACCCCGAGAAGAGAGGGGGAAAATAACAAACACACGTCCAGAACATGGGATCGAGGCATGAAGAAAGGAAACCGCCGGTTGGGGGGATATAAATATCCCATCCAGGTAACACGAAACACACACAAGCACTTGCTTTACTTATACACTTGAATTCGAGTTGTTCAATCTTACTTTGATTCGAGTTTCACTAATACACATTTGGGCTTGCACAGCTGTTAAAAATGACCTTGGACAGCGGTTATAAGAGTTGTCCAAGTAACAGCTGTCTAAGTAAAATTGACACTTAGACAGCGGTTGTGAACCACTGTCCAAAGTAACCACTTAGACAGCGGTTATAAACCGCTGTCCAAATTAAAATTTTGGTTTTTAGCCACGGACCCACCAAGCATCTCATATATAAGCAACCAAGTCTCTCAATTAATTGAGATAATTATTCGCTCCCATGGGGGAACGAACACGGGACCTTGAGCGCCTGAGCAGGGATCAATTCCGCTCGGGCACTTGCTTTCTTGCGTTTATTTAATGAAATTAATTCTATATGTCCTAAAAATTGTTTTTTCTTACAATTTTTTCAATTATCCTATTTATTAATTCAATCACATTCTTATATAATAATATTTTTTTATATAAATTTAAATTATATTATATTATATTAAAATTATATTTTTTACTTGTTTTTTTTAAAAAAGTTTTACCTTTCTTTTAAACTTGTAATACTTTTCCTTCTAAACAAGTAATACTTTTTTTTATCTAAATAAGTAATATTTTTCTTTAAATAAGTAATACTTTTTAATTTATGTGTGGTATTTTAATTCATAGCATATTATTTTTTAATTAATTGAGATTTTTTAAATTAACTATAATATTAATTTATTTTTTATTAATTGAATACAACAATAATTGATTTATTCAATATTAAGTAAAAATAATAATTCAATTATATATAATATCACACAAATTAGTCCAAATTATCCATATAAAAAAAAAGTTAAAACCAATTAAAATAAGAAAAAGGAAAAAAAAAGTAGCACATGCAACACATATATCATGCGTCATATAATAGCGCAAAGATTTTTTGCTCCCTTAGTTACACAGCGGTTCAAAACCGCACTCCAAATGCACTTGCACAGCGATTCATAATTGCTGTCTATTTTTTTTTTTTTTTAATAAAACCGCTCTCCGAGTTATAGTTTGGAGAGCTGTTTAAAAAAAGGGTTGTCCAAGTGCAGCTGTGCAAGCTTAAATGTGTAGTAGTGTTTGGAATTGATATCCGACTTGAGCGTCAGAGAGCCCGCGCCGGGACCCCCCCCCGGCGTGTCCATTTCAGGTGATTGCGTGGCGTTGAAGAATTTTCTACGGTCAAAGCTCGAAGTTCTTCAGGATTTAACACTTGAATCCTCGTTGAATTCCAGGTCATATCTCGACTACTTTTTCCACATCACTTTAAATATTGTCTCGATTAGTCTAATTATGGTTTAATATCTAGATGATTTTGTTACGTTTTAAAGATTAATTTTTAAAAACATTAGTTGAACAAATTATAGTTTTTATTGCTTGATTTTATGTTGTTGTTTTCTATTGTTGGATTAACAAAAAAGCAACAATTAATGGTTAAATTTAAAAATAAGAATATAAGAGGCAAAAAGAAGAAGAAATAGACCGTAAAATGGGGGAAATTTTTAATGAAAAAGAGGTGGCGAATATTGATTTAATATTGTTATTTCCTATTGTTGGATTAAAAAAACAACAATTAATGGTTAAAATTATAAATAAGAGAGTTGGTATGCTGTGAAACTTGTTCACGGTGAAACTGATTTTTTTTTTTACAGACATACTCTTTAGTAATATAAGTCACACCCTTTAGTAATATAACTCACACCCTTCAGTTATCATTACGACACTCTTTGCTATAATATAAGTCACACCCTTCACTTTTATGAGTAATACTCTTTATAGTAAAACGTCAAACCCTTTACAATAAAAAGTCACACTCTTTAGTAATATTAGTCACACTCCTGAACCAGTTTCACCGTGAAACTTGTTCACACTATGCTTTGCCTAAATAAGAATGTAAGAGGCAAAAGGAAGAAGAAATAGTCCGTGAAAGAAAAACAGGCACAAAAGGAAATGAAATAGGTTTGCGCCTATAAGAAATCGAACTACCACTTGCATTTAAAAGAGTCCCCCACCCTATATTAGGGCACAATTGCTGATTTTGACTTCAATTCTCACTGCTTAATATTTTTAGGATGGCGTGACGATTCATTTTCTGAACGGACTAAATTATGTTAAAATTGACACTACAAAAAATTGAGAGTTATACAGCAAGGGCTGAAATTGTTGTTATGTGGGGATGCCTTGCCATGCATGGGTTAAAATTGTACCAATCGCATGGTGCAATTGGTACATGTAAGTGTCACTCAAAATTAAATAGCCATAATATTATTATTTTTCCCATGGTAACCGCTTTAATTTGATTCTAGATCATGCCGATGTCATGGAGATTTTTTTTTTTTCTCATATTACCTGACTTTCAATAATAAATATTCTGTCACCATTGCTTCTCTAATTAAAATGGTTTAGTGACAAAAAAATTAGTAGTTAAGTAGTATTAATTAAAATTAAGGGAGAAAAACATTTCACTACAAAGTCACCCAAAACATTACAACCAGGTACAAAGTGCAGAAAATTTCTGCACTTTAGTTCAAATTTGAACTATAGTACGACGTACTTTAGTTCAAATTCTGCATTTTGTACCTGGTTGTAATGGTATCCTAAATCTTGTATCTAACTGTAATTTTCTCTAAAATTAACTAATTTTCTTTTTATTATGACAAGTATCTTTATGTGGTAAAAAATGTGACAACGAAGTAAATGAATTCATATGATGCGCTCAAAAAAAAATAAAAAACTTCATTAACAGTAGTGATCCTCACATGCATCTTAAAAAGATACATAGCCAGTAGCTAGTTCCAAGAATAGTACTCCAGGTACGTACATCTTTTTTATTCCACACAAGTTGCAACTAAAACAATAAATAATTAGTGGCCAGTGAAGATGCCATTAATATTCATCATCAAGTTGGTCGGAGCTTGTGTATAATTAGCTTTTGCAATACGAACCCAAAACCCACGTTCATCTGCGGATGACGTCGAAGAGGATATAAACAAACGCCTCTGGGAAGAATTTTGGTCATCCGCAAGAAACACCAGATCTCCGCATTCAGGTGTACACGAATCACTTGAATTGGGACAGAACACAAGCTTGTATACAGGCGGCGACACTTTCTCAAACTTGAACCACCCGTTTAGACGACCTCCCGTTGTTACTACTAACTTGTTGATGAATCTGTCGTGCTCCAGCTTCCAGACTGTGGATTTAGCATGGGTGCATGATGAGTTTATGGAAGTAGCGTTGAAGTTGATGTTTAGATCAGTTGAGAGGCGAACCATGCGGCCAGGTTTGTGGTGGTTCATGGGGAGAAAGGTTAAGGGGAGGCCGGGGTTGAGAATTGATGACTCTTGGACGACGTCTAGAGGGCAGGGGTTGCAGCCGGTGCTGGCTAGTGAAAAGCCGCCGCCTGATGAGGCCAACATGTTGTATTCGACTCCTGTCTTTACCTCGTCTCCATCTATGTCCACCACTGTACCTGAAGAAGAAGAAGAAGAAAATTCTCCAGTAGCGGCGTCACAGATGGATATCATAACAAGTAAAAGAGAGTCATGAGATGAGTTGCCAGCTTCATGATATATATGTGAGAGATTTTTGCAAAATTAGTTAATGGTAGAATGGAGGTATGGAACTACTAATGCTAGCTACTCTTTTATAGATCCAATAAGTTGTTCCAATAATAATATATATATATATATATATATATATAGCTAAATGAACCGTGTACATTGTGCGGTTAATTTTGGGTACGTACAATAATTGCATGGGCATCGATTTTGCACCTTAATTTCAAGATCTAAAGTGATAAGGTTGCAGAAATTCAATTCAGATTCTTCCTATACTAAAGTACAAAACCAAACAAGGCCAAATATGGCCTGGCAGTGGCAGTGATATTTGGCGAGAAAGCAAAACAACATATTTAAGAATCATAAATGCATTATAATACCAACAAATATGAGACAATAAATACACACACAAAAAAAAAATACAGCAAATACTGTATCCATCTACCCAGACAGCCTCATTCACTACCTAGACAAGAAAAAGTCACGTAAATTCATTACAAAAGAAAAAATGAGTTTAATATAGTTTTGGTCCACAGGACACGGCACCTCACGGTTTTAGTCCCAATATTTTAAGTTTGATCCCATGAGCGAATTTTTTTACCCTTTTGGTCCCACCATTAATGGGACCAAAAATGTTAACGGTGGGACAAAAAATGCAATTTTTTTCCGGTGGGACCAAAACTGAAAATATTGGGATCAAAACCGTGAGGTTCCGTGTCCCATGGGACCAAAACTACAATAAACTCTAGAAAAAATAAACGCGGAGATATTATGTGCACCTTCCACATCGTAGATCACTATTATTATTGTCCGTAAGAGATACACTTTGTTTGTAAAAGTATATTCATAGAGCGTGGGCAGGTGAGCGGTGAAAACATAAGAATAATTTAGAGATGATAAATACTTTTTTTAGAGAAAAAACAGAAACAATCGAATGAATGCAGAGATTCAACGCTTGTATCCATTAGAAATGAGCAAAATATTCGAGTTAATTGTGAAGTGGTTCAACAGGGTTCCAGCAGCAATAATTAGAGTAGGGTCTGTCATGTTTATCAGTAAGAATAATCGACGGTTTGAAATAGAGGAGGGGCAAAGTAAAGGGTAAAGATTAAGACAAGATTGCAGAACCTGAGGTCCCGGGAAGCTTTTGGTTGGCAGAATCCAAGGACCATTCACTTCAATCCAACTGCAACCAGGCGTTTTCTTGATTCTTCTATCACCTTATTCAACGGTGATACTCAATTCACTCTGATAATTTCCACTTCAACATTACACCTTTTATTACATGTTAGGAATTGAAGCAAGCAATTATAGGAGAAAGTAATGGAAACAACGAATTAAGGAACAAACAATTTGGTTACCCAGTTCGTCAAACTGACTACATCTGGGGGCACTACCAAGCCAGGAGAGATCTACTATATCGTATAAGATAGTGCAAGTGGTGCAAGATACAATGGGAGAGTCAGGGTGTTATTTATACAAAAAAATCCGAACTGGGAAACTGGGCCAAAACCCTAGATTTGACCCATCCTGACCGAAACCCTATTTCCGCTTCCAGGCCTCCGGAACCGCTCGACCTCAGCCCTTGATCGAGCGGTTCTGCTCGATCACATACATTGCTCGAGCGCCCTCATGGCGCTGGATAGGGGGGCGCTCGACCGAGCACACCTGCTCGACCTCGAGCGCCTCCTGCGCCCTGCATCCCGTTTCACTCAGGCTCCATAACCTAACATTACACTCCCTCACTTCACATCACAAATATAAAAGAAATCAGAAAACCATGCAAACATAAATCCACGTAAGATATTAATTATTAAGGGAATTCAGGGTGGTATTTTTATGAGGTCAACGAATCGATCGATTCAGGCCGTCCCAAAATATTTTAAATTTTTAGGGACCCATGTTTTTGGTACCCCAACAAAAGAATTATCCCCTTATATTTGGGATTAGATGAGTTTAATGTCTCATGACACACGGGCACTCACAATTTTGGTCTCAATACTCGCCACTTTGGTCCCAAATTCATTTCAGCCTGCCACCGGTCAGAGAAACCGCCCACTCGCCTAACAATCTCATCATCTTCTACCTCTCTCCTATCAAATAAGGTAGGCCACACTCTACACTGATACTCATTGGATTTAGTCATTTACAATCTTAATTTCTTTTTCGTTTGGGTTTGTTTGACTGGAGTAGGAGCGGCGATTAATGGTGGCTACGCTGGGGATGCTTTGCCTCTGTTGTCGATTGTGTTTCACTTGTTGGCAATGGAAACTCATGAGCTTTTGTTTAGATTTTAGCTGGGTGTTATCTTGTTTTAATTCAGTCATAGAAGCTAAGGAAAACAACTTGTGGTTGGAAGTGAAAAGATATATATTAATCTTGTCTGTACTAACTTTTTTGTGAAAATCAGGAAATAATTAATATCCAAGAGTTTGTTTTTTGCAAGATTAATTAGACGCAGGGGAGACTCAGGAGCATTAATTAAAATTGATTAATTTGTGTTTTATTATGACAAGTATCTTCATGCAATGGCGGATCCAGGATCAAAATGTAAATGAATTCATGACATGCATCTTAAAAGAAACATATATAGTTCCAGTTAATTTACTCAAAGCATAGTACTGCAGGTACGTAAAACTTTTTTATTAATTTGACACAATTAAGTTGCAACTATATATATAAAGGTAGCATGCAGTAGATAATTAGTGGCTAGTGTGGATGCCATTAATAATATTCATCATCAACATATTGTTGGGGTCTCGTGTATAATTAGATTTTGCAATACCAACATAAACGGCGCGATCAATTGTGGATGGTGCAGTTGAGGATATAAACAAACGCTTCTGCGGGGAATCCTCCCCTTGGACAGGAAAGGCCAGCACTCCGCATGGTGCAAACGAATTAGAGCAGGAGCAGAACTCAACTTCTTGCTCAAACCTGAACCACCCGTTTACACCACAACCTCCCGTTGTTACTATTGACCGAGGCCTTCTCTTCGGGTTGTCAGGTCTCTCCGTCGCCACTTTCGAATTGGTATCTTGACACAGGAGCATCTGCTCACATGACTTCAGGTCCTTCATTTCTCATTTCTGTTATTCCATATTCGGGTACTGATTACGTTATTGTTGGCAATGGTGCTCGTTTAGATATTTCTCATGTTGGTACGTGTATTCTGAATGAATCAATTACTTTGTATGATGTCTTGGTTGTCCCTGGAATTACTAAAAATCTGTTATCTGTGAGCAAGCTTACTAGGGATTCTGCAGTTGATGTCCTATTTAGTATTGACTATTTTGAAATTCGTAGTCGAACAACCAAGGATATTTTGGCCCGTGGCAGGCCCAAAGATGGACTTTATGTGTTTGAAGGTGTTTTTCCAGCTCTTGTTGCTTCTTGTTTATCCCCTCGATTGACTGCTTCCTTTGAATTATGGCACTCTAGATTAGGCCATGTTAGTTTTGATACTATTTCACTGTTGAATAAAATTGGACAAGTTTCCGTTACTTCTATTTTGCCAAAACCATCTATTTGTGCTTCTTGTGAAAAGGCCAAGAGCAAGCGTTTGCCCTTTGACCGGAATCTTAAACGTTCTGCTTGTGTTTTGGATTTGGTACATTGCGATCTATGGGGACCAGCCCCAGTTAATTCTGTTTCTGGGTTCGGTATTATGTAATTTTTGTTGATGATTTCTCTCGTTTCACGTGGTTTTATCCACTAAAACAGAAATCTAATTTTTATGAAATTCTGGTTCGATTTCACAAGTTTGTCTCCAGTCAGTTTAATTGCTCTATTAAGACATTTCAAAGTGATGGTGGAACTGAGTTCACAAACAGAAAGGTGTAGACTTTCTTTTAGGATATTGGTATTAGGCATACTATCTCTTGTCCTTACACTCCATCACAAAATGGAAGAGCTGAACGTAAGCACTGACATGTCACTGAAACCGGACTTGCTATGCTTTTTCATGCAAACGTTCCATCTCAATTTTGGGTTGAAGCATTCAGCAGTGCAGTATATACTATAAATCGTCTTCCATCAAGAGTTCTGCATGGAAAATCTCCTTTTGAAATGTTATTCAACGTTTCTCCTGACTATGGGGTTTTTCATCCTTTTGGTTGTCGGGTTTTCCCTTGTGTTCGAGATTACGTGGCAAATAAATTTGAACCTCGCAGCTTACCTTGCATTTTTATGGGATATAGCAGCATTCATAAAGGGTTTTGGTGTCTCGATCCTCACTCTTTCCGCACTTATATTACTAAACATGCAAAGTTTGACGAGCTATGTTTTCCCTTTTCTACTGACTGTTGCAGACCTTCAAAATTGTCTCCTTCTTTATTTGAGTATACTGAGTCTTTGCCACTTACTCAGACAGTCTTACCACCCACAGATGTCTTGCCACCCTCAAATGTCTTGCCACTTAAAGACAATTTCAAATCGCCTTGTACTTTATGTGAGTGTCCAGCTCCAACTCCAGTCTTGGAAGTGCAACCCATACCAGAATCCCCGCCTCCCGTCTTGTTTGATCGTGGCTCGGCTACTCCTCAGCCTCCTAATGATGTCCAACCGTCTCAAGTCACAAATATTCCACCACCACCGGCGTCTCATCCTATGGTCAATTGAGCCAAAGCTGGTATATTCAAACCCAAACATCTCACTTATTATGCCGAAACAGCTTTGTTCACATCTCTTATTTCTACTCGCGAGCCAAAGGGGTTTAAATCAGCCTCAAAGCATCCGGAATGGCTGGCTGCTATGGATGAGGAGCTTTCTCCTCTTTACTTGAATAAGACCTGTGATCTTGTACCTCGTCCACCCAATACTAATGTTGTTGGTTCAAAATGGGTGTTTCGTACTAAATATTTGGCGGATGGCTCCATTGATCGACATAAGGCTCGTCTTGTGGCTCAGGGTTTCACTCAGTTGCCTGGTTTTGATTACTCCCACACTTTCAGTCCGGTTGTTCGGGCATCCACAGTTCGGGTTGTTCTCTCTTTAGCAGTAATGCATAATTGGCCTCTCCATCAGCTCGATGTTAAAAATGTCTTTCTTAATGGAATTCTTCCTAAACCTGTCTATATTTAACAACCGCCTGGGTATGCAGATCCTAAGTTTCCAAATCATGTCTGCCGACTGAAGAAAGCTCTTTACGGACTTAAACAGGCCCCTCGTGCTTGGTTTCAACGATTGAGAGATTTCTTACTGGGTATTGGCTTCACTTGTAGTCGGTCGGATTCTTCCATGTTCATATATATCATGGGCAAGTCTATTCTTTATTTGCTTGTCTATGTTGATGATTTTATTCTAACAGAGAATTCTTCAGAGTTATTGTCATCCTTTATTTCTCGTCTTCAACGAGAGTTTGCTATCAAGGATCTTGGGAAGCTTAGCTATTTTTTGGGTCTTGAAGTTACATATACTGTAAACGGTTTATTTCTGAATCAAGCTAAGTATGCTCGAGATATTCTCAAACGGGCTAATCTTGAAGATGCTAAGCCTGTTTCTACTCCATTGGCGGATGGTTTTCAATTGTCCTCGAGTGGTGCTCCTTTTGAAGATCCAACTTTGTATCGTTCTTTGGTTGGAGCTCTTCAATATTTAAATATCACTCGCCCAGATCTTTCTTTTGCTGTGAATATGGTGAGTCAGTTTCTTCAGCAGCCTACTATTGATCACTTTCAAGCAGTGAAACGTATTCTTCGATATGTGAAAGCCACTCCTTCCTTTGGTCTCTCTTTTACACGAGGGTCATCTACTTCCTTGGTGGCTTACTCTGATGCCGACTGGGCTCGTTGTCTTGAGACTCGTCGATCTACATATGGCTACTCTATTTTTCTTGGTGACAATTTGGTTTCTTGGAGTGCCAAGAAGCAACCCACTATTTCACACTCTAGTTGAGTCGGAATATAGAGCTCTTGCAAACACTGCTTCAGAGGTTGTCTCGTTACTAAACTTAATTGCTCAAGGAACTGCACATCACTCCATCAGACCAACCTACTCTCTATTGTGACAACAACAGTGCCGTGTTCTTAAGACAAAATCATGTTGCTCACAAGCGGGCAAAGCATATCGACATTGACTATCACTTTGTTCGAGAGCTTGTATCCTCTGGTTGACTTTCCACAGCCCATGTCTCAACCGATTTGCAGTTGGCAGACATCTTCACCAAAGGCCTACCTCGTCCGTCGTTTGAGTTCTTCAGATACAAGCTACGAGTTGGGCCTCACCCCACGTCTAGCTTGAGGGGGGATGATAGCATAAGATAATCAAGAATATCTTCTGCTCAATTTATGGGATTCAGCTTTGATTATTTCTTGTAGATAAAGAATCGTATATATTATTTCCTTATATGCAGATTGTAGAGGTGTATATATTTCACACTTTGTACACATTATTCATTATGATGAATAAAATAATTATCCACACTACTGACCTGTTGATGCATCTGTCATGCTCCAGATTCCAGACTGTGGATTCAGCAACAGTGCATGTTGATTTTATGGAGGTAGCGTTGAACTTGATGTTTACATCAGTTGAGAAAAGAAGCACACTGCCTGCAGGTTTGTTGTGGTGAAAGGTTAAGGGGAGACCGAGGCTGGGGCTGAACTCTGAATATGACTCCATGACGACGTCTATAGGGCAAGGGTTGCAGCCGCCGTTGCTGCCTAGTGAAAAC
This sequence comes from Stenogyne calaminthoides, assembly GCA_037126765.1. Classification (NCBI taxonomy): domain Eukaryota; kingdom Viridiplantae; phylum Streptophyta; class Magnoliopsida; order Lamiales; family Lamiaceae; genus Stenogyne; species Stenogyne calaminthoides. The sequence goes on from JBBCBC010000044.1 coordinate 3,217,154, forward strand.
GTCAGGACAGTAACTTCTTCTTCATTAATAACAAGGCCGCACATGTAGTACTCCTCTCCTGTCTGCACCTCGTCTTCATCTGCGTCCACCACTGCATCAAATTCTCCAGTAGCCGCGGCACAGATGGAGATCATGAGAAGCAAACACAGAATGAGATGACTTCCCAGCTTCATCATATACATATAATTATAATTATTGCAAAATTAATTAATGGTAGAATAGAATGGATGTCAGTATGGCTAGTTACCTCCTCTTTTATACATCCAATAAGCAGCTTTCTACCTAAATTAGCCAAGCACAATAAATGCATGGGCGGTTAATTTAGCCACTCACAATAATTGCATAGCCAAGGTTGCTCTTTCTAAAGTGATAAGATTGCATATCTATTCAACTCAAGCCCATATGGCCTGCCAGTCGCACTGATATTTGGGACCGGAGAAAGCAAAACAACATTCAACGCTTTTATCCATTTAAAACGTGTAAAACAATCGAGTTAATGGAACCATATATGTTAGGCAATCCATTTCAAAGTTGGAACACCGGTAATGTTATTGAGAAATATTGATCACTCAATGGGTTTATGCTTTAATGCATGTTTTCAATCAAACAACTTTCTACTTTTCTTTGCGTTCAATTCCAGCTAATTATTTCTATTTTTTTCACTTTTTCACTAATTATTATGTCGGATTTACACTTACCTTTTTTTTTCCCAAAATATTCATACTTACCTTTATTATATATTCTATTAATATGTCTATTAACAATATCATATGACTAATATTTGACTTAGTTTGATCTTAGTTCTAAATAAAGATCTTTTTTTTATTGTTTTAAAATTTATCTAGAACTTCAAAAATCCACTACATTAAAACTGTAAAATTTGATTTAGCGATATTACATTTATAAATTCTTAAATAATTGAATATCCCAATATACATTAAATAAAATGTTGAACTATTGTGGAGAATATAATTCTCATCATGCCTTTTAATTTGGAAATATCAATTTAGTCAACGTTGTATGTGGATTAATTGTGGTTAGTTTAATATAATTAATATGAACTATTTTGTGGCCATGATGTTGTATGTGAGTAATGTAGGGGTGAGCGAGACCCCGCAGTTAGGAAGTTCAACCTCCTATTTAGGAAGGGAGAGGTCCCCCGAGCTCGGGGTTGTAACTTATCTCCAGTTCTGAGCGGGCTCAAGTCGAGCCCGGGCAACAAAGCAAGCTCGGTGGCTGAAGAGGGACGAGCAACTTGAGCGACCTGAAGAAGGTAATCCCGACCTCTCAATGAAAGAGCTCGCAAGAGGCCTCGGTTTTTGTGTCCGCAGGCGACACAGAGCCCCAAGCGACGCGCCAGCCTATCTGTGTCCCCTGGTGGCTTCAGTATAGGGGTGACTTTCCTCAAAAGGGAACCTGTACCCTGAAGGACTCTCGAGTTACAGGAACAGAGTCACCGATCGGGAAAGAGCACGGCGGGCGACCTCGAGGGCAGCGTCAGCGACCTCGGAGACAGCGCTGGCGACCTCAGTCTGGCGAACAAAGATAAAGAGCATTAATTAGGGCTGCATTTGAGCCAGCTCTGATCCAGGGTTTTGACTAAAGATGCATTAATAGTCAAGAAATTAGGATCTAGAGATCTACTCTCATATTTTAACAAGTATAAATACTTGTGGTAAGAATTCATTTAAGGGTTCCACATTCTCCATATATTACAAGGCTCTAAGAAGATAAAAAGAGGCCATTGGCCCAACTCCTCTTGCAAATTTAATGTTTTACCCCCTCATGCATTTAAAACCAATCATCCACAATTAATGGAAGACATTCTCTTTGTTCCTCATTAATTCATAATCCCCCCCAAATCATTAACTTGTTTGATGTCAAACCTAGCCACATAAATATCTTAACCCTTGCTCATATTTTTGGTATCAACAATTGGCGCTAAAAAAAAGGTCTTTCACTAGTGAATTTCAGATTCGCTTTTTGAACGCATACGGTGGGTTATCCGCCCGATGGGGGGGAGTCTTCGAACCCTATGGTAGCTACCAGGGGCGAGTATCTTGCCACCAAGGGAAGCCACGTAAAGACTTGAAGGTCCCTCAAGAACCTGGCGCCAAAACTAGCCTTACCGCGCTTGGCTCCCAAAGGTCGGGGGTTCCGCCCGATCATAGGGAAAACCCTCTCCAGGAGGAGTTCCAGCCGATCATCGGTCGAATCCATCTTGACAGAGTTGAGGGGCGATGCTCAAGCAGGCCCAAGGCTTCCAAGCGTGCCCAGAGCTCGTTCACGGTTGGGTGAAATTTGGAAAACTCAGCCCGAGGTCGGGGCCGAGGCCGAGATCGGAGGAAGACGAGGTGAAATTTGATCGATTAAACGATCCAAACCCGACCTCACAACCCTGGGGGGTGATGTTTCGAAGCCATCAAAAAAGACCCTCAAGGTTACCAAGACCCGGATGAATCAGAAGGTCGGGCCAGCTACCTCGGCCTTGGTCCCGGTTTCGCCCTTAGTCCCGGCTATTATTTACGCACCCGCACAACTGAAGATCACCGCAACTTCCATTAGCTTATACAACGGGATCTCGGATCCGGCCACCCACCTCGGAAAGTTCTCCGATCACATGACCTCGATGGGAGCCACAGAGGCAACGAGATGCCGCCTTTTCCCGCTCACTTTGGGCGACCAAGCATACCGATGGTTCAAGGCTCTCCCCCCGAACTCCATCCAGTTATTTCACCAATTGGCCACCCTCTTCCTAAACCATTTCGCCACAATGGCGCCGAGACCATCGGCCAAGAAGATCTTTGCTAACGTCCAACAAGGCCCCACCGAGTCAGATCGCAATTACATCGAACGGGTCGATAATCTTTTACTAGAAGGCGAGCCCATGGGGGACGAGGCCAAAGTCATGGGGGCAATCCGAGGTCTATGCCTGAACACAAAGTTGTGGAAGTTGATGTACAAGGAATATCCGAGCTCGTACGCCGAGTTTCGGTGGAAGATGGGTAACCATAACAGCAAGGCCGAGATGTTGGCCATGCGACTGAGAGAGCGAGTCGCCGAAGAGGAAACGAAAAAACCTGAGAAAAAACCGTCGAGCTCGCATAAAAAAGGTGAAACCAGCGTAAGGCTGCGAACAACTTCAAACCCTTCGGGGGCGAAATCGAGGTCAGGTTAACGGAGGTCCTGAGCACCACCCCCAATGAAGTTTTCAACCAGATCAAAGACAAGAAGCTGATGAAGGAACCTAGGAAGATCGTGAAGGCGGACGGGAAAATGAATCTGAACAAATACTGCCATTATTATGAAAGCATCGGCCACAACACGAGCGAATGGCCCGACCTCCTAAGATAATTATGGAAGTTGTACGAGGAAGGCAAGTTGGACGAGTTCGTCAAAAAACGACAAGGAAACAACCAGCAGCAGGCTCCACCCCAGGCAAATCCCGCGGCAAGCGGCAATCGTCAGGTCCCTCCTTTTCTGAACAACGCCACGGGGAGAGCCATCCAGATGATCGCGCCGATGGGAGGCATTATCGGCGGAATTCTCCCGTCCCTGAATCTCTCTCGCTGACGACGGAAGGCGGAATTGTGCGCCATGGGCAATGTCCACCAGATATGTTGCCCGGTTAACCATACCGCTGGGGCATCTAACTCACTTGCCTTCTCGGATGAGGATAAACATGGCGTGCAGTATCCTAATAACGATTCGATTGTGATTTCAACCAAGATCATGGGGGTAATGGTTCATCGACTGTTAATAGACAACGGATCTTTTTGCAATACACTATTTAAAAGCGCCTTGGATCAGATTGGGAGTTTCGGTGATTACATCGAGTCGTGCAAAATTGACATTAAAGGGTTTGGGAACTCCACAGTCCAGCCGTACGGGATCATCCGCCTGGCTGTCGAGCTGGTCTCGGATAGGGATCCCGAGGTAAGGGCAACTCGCCAGCTCAATTTTATTATAATCAATCAACCCTCGATATATAATGGTTTCCTGGGGAGGCCATTCGAACACCAGTTCGGAGCGGCCTCATCGTCACACTATTACTGCATAAAGTTCCCCACCCCGGGGGGGGCCATGGAAACGATCAAAGGGAACCAAGCGATGTCCAGAGGATGCATGATGCGAACCAATCCGAATCTAGAAACTACCCTTGTTATGAGCGACATGGAGACGGTAATGATGACCTCAAGGGACCGACCATGCAACCACACATCGGCACACGAGGATTCTAGCAAAAAGATGAAGGTCGCAGGCGGCGTAAAAGGAGTAAGTCAAACCGCGGATCTATCCGAACTGCCGGATATAGAGCCTCGGCTGGGTTATGAGCCAATCGATGACCCCAGACGGGCCCAGGGGCAGCGAGCTACGCCCGTCGAAGAATTAGAGAGGGTCCCGATCATCGGGACTTGACCCGACATGGAAGTCATCATTGGCACGACTTTGCCATGCGAAATGAGAAGTCAGATGATCGATTTCCTCAAAGCGAACTTGGACGTCTTCGCGTGGTCGCACGAGGACATGATGGGAATCGATCCCAAGGTCGCCTGCCATAGGCTCAATATCGACCCCAGCAGGAAGCCCGCCTCCCATAAAAGAAGGAAGTTCGGACCAGAGAAGTATGCCGCCCTGGCCGACGAGGTCAAGAAGCTCTTAGACAACAGACTCATTGTGCAGGCCGACAAGCCGCAATGGGTGGCAAACGCGGTTTTGGTAAAGAGGGCTAATAACTCGTGGAGATTGTGCATCGACTTCACTGATTTGAATGCGGCATGTCCCAAAGATAACTTCCCCATGCCGCATATCGATCATTTGATCGATAGTACCGCGGGGCACGAAGCGATGTCCTTCATGGACACCTTCGCTGGGTATCACCAGATAGCCATGCATGAGGACGACCAGAATCACACGTCTTTCTTAATAAAAAAGGACGTATACTGCTGGAAACGCATGCCATTTGGGTTGAAGAACGCCGGGGCGACCTACCAAAGGCTCGTCAATGGAAAACTATGGAAGTTTAAATAGACGACTTGGTGGTGAAGAGCGAGAAGAAAGAAGACCACTTGGGGCACCTCACCCGGGCTTTCGACATCCTAAGACAGTACAAGATGAAGTTGAACCCCAAGAAATGCAACTTCGGAGTGAAATCGGGTAAGTTCCTGGGGCATATGGTAAGCCGACGCGGGATCGAAGCAAACCCAAGCAAAATTAAGGAAATTCAAGAGATGAGTGCGCCTTGGAGCATTAAGGAGGTACAAAGGTTAACAGGGCGTCTTGCCGCGCTGAATCGATTCATCTCGCGCATGGGAGACAAGTACAAACCTTTCTTCGATACGATCAGAAAAGGAAAATTCAAATGGACCACCCAGAGCCAGCTCGCGTTCGAGAATATCAAGAAATATCTGTCAGACACCCAAATCCTGGCCAAGCCGATCCCGGGGGAGACGTTATACTTATATCTGGCGGCCTCCGAAAATGCTTTAAGCGCTATATTGGTCAGAGCTGAGGGGCAAGATCACTGGCCGATCTATTTTGTGATTCAGACCTTCAATGACGCCGAGCTAAGGTACCCGCCTTTATAGAAATTGGCTTACGCCCTCGTCATGAGCGTCAGGAAGCTCTGCCCTTATTTTTTCGATCACCATGTCGAGGTCCTGACTTCGCTGTCGCTGCGACGAATCCTCCACCGGCCTGACACAGCAGGAAGATGCCTCAAATGGTCGATTGAGATCGGTCAGTTCGGGGTAACTTATGCACCTCGGACAGCAATAAAGGCGCAAGCCCTGGCTGATTTCCTCGTAGAGCTAACGTTCCCAGCCGAGCAAGTTAAAACGTTAAGGCAATCGTGGGAGCTGTATGTCGATGGTTCGTCGACTTGCCGTGGCGGGTCGGGTCGATATTAACCCGCCCGAAGCTGTTCACCACGCGACAATACGAGGTTTGATTTTAAGACCCACGAACAATGAGGCCGAGTATGAAGCTCTGATCAACGGGTTAGAAATGGCGATGGCGATAGGAGTTCGGCGGCTAAACATTTTCTGCGACTCACAATTGGTCTCTTTCCAGATGATGGGTGAATACGAGGCAAGAAGCGAGCAGATGGTTGCATATCGCCAGATCACTCGAGAGTTGATCTCGAAGTTCGAACAAGTCGACATCGCCCAAATCCCCAGAAAGGAAAATACTCAAGCAGACGCTCTAGCCCGCCTAACAACCTCAGAGGGTGGCGCCGATATGTCCAATATTACGATCATTCGGATCACCACCCCATCAGGCAGTCAGGCCATAGTTGCACAAGTCGACCCAGTGAGAGACGATTGGATGACTCTGATCATGAGATACATCCGAGACGGCGAGCTCCCCGCAGACAAAGTCGAGGCCCAACGACTGCATCTAAGGGCGGGTCAATATACAATCATCGACGATCAGCTGTACAAGCGAGGTTTCACGCTCCCTTTGTTAAAATGTGTCACCCCGGAGGACAGCAGGGAGATCATGAAAGAAATCCACGAGGGAGTATGTGGCAGCCATGGGGGAGGCCATGTCCTTGCACACAAGATTCTGTGACAAGGATATTTCTGGTTAACACAGAAACGAGACGCCCTCGAATACACCAAGGCTTGTAAGCGATGTCAGGTTTTCGCCCCAAAGATCAAGATTGCCCCAGAGGATTTAACCCCAATCTATAGTCCTTGGCCCTTTGCTAAATGGGGAATCGACCTCATCGGTCCTCTACCAACGGCCCCGGGGTCGATCAAGTTCGTCCTCGTCACGGTGGACTATTTCACTAAATGGGCAGAAGCAGAGGCCCTGGGAAGTACCGATCAATCGGCCATAATAAGATTCATATGGAAGAATATTATTTGTAGATTCGGGCTCCCACTGGCGATAGTGTTGGACAACGGACCTCAGTTCGATGGATGGGAGGTAAGAACCTTCTTCGAGAAATGGAAAATCACAAAGCTATTCTCGACCCCGTACCATCCACAGTCAAACGGCCAAGTTGAGACCGTCAACAAGATAATTAAGCGCACCCTCAAGACGAGGATCGAGGGGGCCAAGGGCACCTAGGCGAGCAAGCTCCCCGAGATACTTTGGGCTTATCGAACCACTTGCAGGAGCTCGGCCGAGAGACACGATTCTCACTTTTTTTGGGTCGGAGGCAGTCATCCCTGCCGAGGTCCAATTCCCAACATATTGGATATTACAAACCATCAGCGAAGAGAACGACCGAGCTCAAGAAGTCAACCTCGATCTGCTCAAAGAAAAGTGGATGAACTCAAACATCCGCAATGAGATTTACAAGCAGAGGTAGGAGAAATACTACAACTCAAAGGTCCGAGTCTGCCAGTTTCACAAAGGCGGCCTCGTCCTTAAAAGAGTGCAAAGTGGAAATCATAGTCCTTTTGGTCCGACGTGGGAAGGACCATTCCGAGTCACCAAGATTCTACCCAACGGGGCATACGAACTAGAAGATATCGACGGTACTCCAGCTCAGTACCCATGGAACGCGACCTTCTTGAAGAAGTATTATCAGTAAGAGCTCCTGGCCAGCTAGTTCAATATTATTAATAGGAACTTACTTCGGTTATAAATGTAGTGCTTTCACCCTACATAAATACAAATTTCCAATTTTCCCATCTATTTCCTTTTTTCCAATTTTGTTTTGAAAAAATCAGCTCGAAAAATATGGGGGAAGGTCTATAAGATCAAGATCCCCATTACGCGAGATATGTCGCGAACTTTTTCAAAGTCGGTTATTAATATCGCAAAGTCGCAACCAAATAAGACAACATCGTAAAGCGAGATAAATAACTTAGACAAATTCATTAAATCTCGAGTCGGTTATTAAGATCGCGAAGTCGCAACCAAATAAGACGACATCATAAAGCGAGATAAATAACTTAGACAAATTCATTAAATCTGAAGTAGGTTATTAAGATCGCGAAGTCGCAACCAAATAAGACGACATTCTAAAGCGAGATAAATAACTTAGACAAATTCATTAAATCTCAAGTCGGTTATTAAGATCGCGAAGTCGCAACCAAATAAGACGACATTCTAAAGCGAGATAAATAAGTTAGACAATTCATTAAATCTCAAGTCGGTTATTAAGATCGCGAAGTCACAACCAAATAAGACAACATTCTGAAGAGAGATAAATAACTTAGACAAATTCATTAAATCTCAAATCGGTTGTTAAGATCACGAAGTCGCAACCAAATAAGACGACATTTTAAAGCGAGATAAATAACTTAGACAAATTCATTAAATCTCAAGTCGGTTATTAAGATCGCGAAGTCGCAACCAAATAAGACGACATTCTAAAGCGAAATAAATAATTTAGACAAATTCATTCAATCTCAAGTCGGTTATTAAGATCGCGAAGTTGCAACTAGATAAGACGACATTTCAGAGTGAGATGAATAACTCAGACAGAATCACAAGCTGTAAGCAATTGGAAGCGACCTTAAGGGTAAAATTCATTCCATCGAAAGCAAAAAGAGATACAAAGGAAAGCCCCTAGGGCGAAATGATTCAAAAGAAAAGAAAAGGAAAAAGATACATTTTCAAAACCCGCGAGAACAAACTAACTCGACCTTGGGCTGGCTTCTGCTTTGTCGCCATTCTCGGAATGCTCCACTCGGGGTTCGACGATCCACTCTACCCTCCCTCATAGGAAGATCCTCTACCAGGGGACCCTGGGTCCCCCCAGTCGCCCGCCGAAGTGGGCGAGATTGCGGCGGATTCGCAGGTTGAGGTTTTTGATGCCCTCGAAGTGGCTTAAATCGAGCTCGTCAGGCCCCAGATCGGCGATGGAAAAGGAGTCTCCAGGCTTGACCGGGTTGTGGTCGAAGAAGGCCGAGAGCTCGGCGACCATGGCATTCTTAAGGGCCAAGCCCTCGGGAAAGGGGCGGCCGAGGCAAATACACGCCGCCATGGCCTCGGCGGATCTGAAGTTGCTCGGGCCATCGGGATGGCGTTGTCTTCCGTCGGCGGCGCGATCGATCTTTCTCCGGAGGTCGACCCGCCGAACGAAATTGCGTTCTTCTCTCGCGAGAACGCCCTCGCGCAAGACGTCTAGCTTGGCGCCGGAAATTGACCTCCGTCGGTGGGCTTTAGCTCGGCGTCCATCCCCACCGAGGTCTCCGGATCACCGGATTCGCTTTTCGAGCCATCGGCGGATCTTGAGACCCTTAACTACCCAGAGGGCAGTGTTCTTGGCATCAACGGCCTCCTCCGAACTTTATCGCCCTCTTTGCGCTCGAAGGCCTGTCGACCGACCATTGCGTCGGTGGTGGTGAAGTCCTCCGAGGCCTTCATCATCATCGCATCCGGCCCGCCCGCGTACACCATGGCCATCCGGATGTTGCTAATGAGCCCGCCTCGCCGACCAAATTCTCCATGCCGGCGTCCACGACTGGCGGGCGCTCCACGAGCGGGCGCGGTAGTCCGGGAGACCCTGCAGGGAATCAAGGTGGCGAGAGCGGAGGTAGCTTCGCCACGGCGCGGCGCAGTCGGCGGTTGTCCCCGAGAAATTCACGGTATTAAAATATAAGGATAAGCGGTCGGAGATGAATAATTGCCTGGCTGAGATGCACTTGCAGATAGTCGCCCCATCCCGTGAGTCCAGTCCATCTTTAAGCCGCTCCTCATTCGAGATCTGGCTTGGCTAGAGCTTCATGGGATAGGCGACACCTCAGGCGACCCCAGGTTAAATCCCCTCGCCCGACTTCCTTTGGAGAGTCCTGGGAAGGCGTCAGCGGCGTTTGGATGTGCTTTGCCACTTTCTTGCCCTTGTCGAGGAGCGTCATGAAATTTGTGATCAGGTTGAGCCAGTGACACAATATTCGTCTCACGGTCCCTGGGCTGCTGGGGCAGGCCTACTCGTGAAGATGCTTTAGCGGGGATTCTGAGCACGCCCTCTCCGCTTCTGTTTGCCTTGTTGCACGATCCTCTCTTTCTTGAGCGCGGGGTTGGAAGGCCGACACTTATGATTTCTATTTCTTACAGGGTAGGGGCCCGATCGTGAGATTGAAGCGAGGTGCCACTGCAAACAAAAGTAGAAGGTCAGCTCGAGCAACAAATTCGCAAAAATCTGTCGAAAGAGGAACTACCTCGAGGGTTCTGAACCGCAGATGGTTAGGACCGAACAATATGCCCGAGCTCTGCCGAGCTAGGAAATGCGAGAAAAGAGGATCCTCCGGCGTTTTAGCTGCAAAAGGAAAACGAAGTCAAATCAGCGACCTAGAAAACAAAGAGAAATAGTGGGACTTACTTTGGGCGAATCCGAACTCGGTCCTAATATTAATTCGACCACCTCGGCCGGACCTCTCCACCGGGCTTCGCCAATCTCCGGAGACCCACCAGTATCGCGACTTCCACCCATCCACCTTATTCGGAACGTCCTCCACTATCTTATTGTGAGGGCGAGCCCGCACGTAGTACCAACCGTCCCCTTCCGCGTGGGCCCCCGATGTTCGTCAACGAAAGGATCTCGTCGACCGTCGGAAGGTGACCGGGCTGGATCGATCCGAACACGGTCAACAGCCCCACTAGCGTGCTCCACCCGTTCGGCGTGATTTGAGTCGGAGCAATGTCCCATCGGTTCAGGAGCTCGCTGATCCTCGGGTGTAGAGGAAAGCGCACACCGGCGTCCATGGCGCCTTGGTTGATGGCCACACATCCAGTCGGGGGTTGGTCGGCCCTTTCATCAAGGGTTGGGACCCAAAAATGTACGTCCTGCGGGACCTCATACCACTCTCGGAAAAGATCCAGCTCGGCCTCCTCGATCGAGCTGGGGAGTTCGCCGGCCATGAATAGGATCTCTTCCGGTTTCGTCTTACCTTTCCTTTCGGTAGGGCGCTGCTCGGGTCGCTGATAGGGGAAATTGAGAACATACTCCTTGAAGCTGAGCCCCAAGGGGCAAGCTTTGGTCCAAGCATAGGGGATCTCGGCGATCGGGGCGCCGGAAGAGGTCCCTGTCTGACGGGGAGCAACCCGAGCTCCATGAACCGTCGTTAAAACCGGGGGCATCGCCTCCAATCTTCATCATCTCCATCCTGGTCGTCATCCTCGGCGATGTCGAATAGAAGGAGTCTCGAGTCGGAATCATCGCCAGTCATCATGAGTGGCGAACCGAGGACACATCAAATACCGGGAAATTCCCCGCTGGGTAGGCGTTCCGATTGCTGCACCCGCGGCTCTGACAGCGGCGGAAGGGTGGTGGTGTCTCCGGAGGGAGCTTGCGGAGCCGAGAAACTCGATACGGGATCCATAGGAAAATCAAGGAGGGGAAGGCTTTATTACCTGAAACTCTCGGCCTGTTGAAACTCGCCGACGGGATGTAAGCGGGGATTTCCGCGTAAGAGAGAGGGAGAGCAAAGATGCAAAAGTGGGAAATGAAGGAGGATCCCTACTTAAATAGAAGCCAATTAGGGCGCGTAGAGCTCGCGGATCGAGGATATCCACGCGTCGCGACGTTTAAAATCGCGCGTGAATGACACGCGCCATCATTGCACCTGCAAAAGAAACCTACGCACGTCATAGCTGACCGCCCTCGAAATACGAAATGACTCATCAAATTCAGGGAAGACATCGGGACCTGACCAGAGTTCGATGCGGTTGTCAACTACCAGGCCCCCTCCCGAGCTGGAAGCTCGGCATGCGACCTGGGGGGCAATTGTTGTATGCGAGATATTTAAGGGTGAGCGAGACCCCGCAGTTAGAAAGTTCAACCTCCTATTTAGGAAGGGCGAGGTCCCCCGAGCTCGGGGTTGTAACTTATCTCCCAGTTCTGAGCGGGCTCAAGTCGAGCCCGGGCAACAAAGCAAGCTCGGTGGCTGGAGAGGGACGAGCAACTTGAGCGACCTGAAGAAGGTAATCCCGACCTCTCAATGAAAGAGCTCGCAAGAGGCCTCGGTTTCTGGGTCCGCAGGCGACACAGAACCCCAAGCGACGCGCCAGCCTATCTGTGTCCCCCGATGGCTTCAGTATAGGGGTGACTTTCCTCAAAAAGGGACACTGTGCCCTGAAGGACTCTCGAGTTACAGGAACAGAGTCACCGATCGGGAAAGAGCACGGCGGGCGACCTCGAGGGCAGCGTCAGCGACCTCGGAGACAGCGACGGCGACCTCTGATCCATGGTTTTGACTAAAGATGCATTAATAGTCTAGAAATTAGGATCTAGAGATCTACTCTCATATTGTAACAAGTATAAATACTTGTGGTAAGAACTCATTTAAGGGTTCCACATTCTCCATTTATTACAAGGCTCTAAGAAGCTAAAAAGAGGCCATTGGCCCAACTCCTCTTGCAAATTTAATGTTTTACCCCCTCATGCATTTAAAACCAATCATCCACAATTAATGGAGGACATTCTCTTTGTTCCTCATTAATTCATAATCCCCCAAATCATTAACTTGTTTGATGCCAAACCTAACCACATAAATATCTTAACCCTTGCTCATATTTTTGGTATCAACACATGACTTTATCCCAAAATTCTATTAGTGGTTGTTTGTTTAATTCATTTTCAGATTTTCCTTCATTCAATTGCTTGATCAAAGGATGCTTTACATTTTTACACCAATTTTAGATCACTATTTTTTATAGAAATAAATAATTTTAAATTATTACATTGTCTGTATTACATGTTTGAGTTTTTAATCAGAAATTGTAACAAAACATTTAAGATTTTGGTAATATACAAACATTGTTATATATTATAATTTCTTTCAACTTATAAGTTTTTGTTATTTAAACATTTTTCCTAATACTATGTAGTCTTTGACCATTTTTCTATTTTATTTTTTAATAATATGTTCTATAGGATTATAGGTCCCTAAATGTGTCTGATAAGTGAAATTCAAATGTTTAGTGAAATAAATTATATTGATTGTTATAACCTTTTAAAAAAAATTGAAGCTTAGATATAAATGTAGCAAAGTATATATACTGTAGGGATTGTTGTGAATGAGCATGCAACATGTCTTATAATTTTAGTCCATTGAGGAGTACGTCTTACGAAATTTATAATTTATACATTTTTTAATATCGTATTAGTAGGTCTTATATGACTATTACATATTAAATATTTTTAAATATAGATTTTTCTGCGCAATCATTTCATGCTGCAATCATTTTAGGTCATTTATCGTTTATGGTCGATCAATATTAATCGACCATTTGTTGCATCATTTACTCATATTACATTATTTTTAATCAATGCATTAATAAAATTAACTTCCAAGACCTGATTATTTGTTGTCACACTTATTTAAATAGAAGTTTCATCATTCAAAGAGTTTCATCCATTATTTTGTTGTTTGAGTCTCGTGCTTAACAAGCATAACAATTTCGATTCTTATTGACTTATTTTTGAAGTTTGGAATTTTAGTTTCAAGTCTTATAAGAGTTATATACTTATGTGAAATGATGAATTTGTTTTCCGATGATACAATATTTGATGATTTATGTCGTCTTCGAAATGAGTTTAAGGATGACAGAAAGTTTCACACACATAAGCTTAAAATGTTATAAACACATAATCTTAGTAGTTTTCATATTGATATATATATATATATATATATATATATATATATGTGTGTGTGTGTGTGTGTGTCATATATCTATATGTTATAAATTTAATGATTTTTTTTTATGTATTTGGATATTTATTTATGCAATATGATGAATTGAAGTTTTACTAGGAACATTACTATTCAAATGATTATTTGATTTTTTTTCGTTCAATACGTACCCAACAATTTCATTGAAGTGTAACATAATTTTTTAGTTTTTCATTATCAAACAATTTATTATTCTAATTATATAATTTTTAATTCTATTGATTGTTATTTATTTATTTCATTTTTTAGTGTATACCTGATGATATTATTTCATCAAGGGAAATGTCATTAAATTCAAGGTATACATTTATTAATCAGAGTGGCAAGATATGGATTGTAAAAAGAAATTTGTGGAATTGAAGAAATTGAAGATATTAATTAGAGGTTTTTGGTACTTTACTGATGGATATGAAAAGAAATTGAAGAACATTACAATTTATGTGTTGGTGATTACATAACATTTGCGGAATATAATTTGTGTCAGATTTATATTAAGGTTTACAATCGAAATGATACTCTATAAGATGTTGAAAATCTCAATCTTGTATCAGAGCCTTTTGATGATATGGTGAGTTTATTAGACCGTGTAATATTTTCCATTAATCTAAATTGATTTTTTCTTTTTTTGATAAAAATTAAAAAATATTTTGCAGGAGAGTTGAGGAGGAATTATTTTATTTCTGATTATTTCCAAATCTTTTATAATAATTTGGTATGATTTTTATATGTGTTTTTATGTTCATATGTATATTTACTAATATTGTTTCTGCTTAAAGATAATTCCTCAAATGTGGACCAATATTCATGGTGGAAGGTTTCCAGAATCTATATATCTGCAAAAGTTGAGGGGAGATTTTTGGGTTATTAAACTAAAAGTTTTGAACACACTAACTTATATATTTGGTGATGGTTGACAATCATTTGTTGATGCTAACAATGTCAAAAAAATTGATCATATCTCTATATACTATGACGGACTGAAGAAGAAGAAAATTCTCCAGTAGTCGCGGCATAGATGGAGATCATGAGAAGCAAAGACAGAATGAGATGACTTCCCAGCTTCATCATATACATATTATAATTATTGCAATATTAATTAATGGTAGAATAGAATGGATGTCAGTATGGCTAGCTACCTCCTATACATCCAATAAGCAGCTTTCTACCTAAATTAATGACGCACAATAATTAATAGTGATACTGATACGATCATATCCGAGATTGAGGATTCACACAAATTGTCTCAAGATACGGCTTCAACATAGTAAAGATTTTATATTGTGTATTGTCAAAGATTTGATTTTGTATCCATAATTGTAATTATTGATTCCCATAGGATCTAGAATATTCTCTATTGTAATTAATGTTTTACCATATCTTTAGGATATAGAACATTCTCTGTACACGTATATATATTTGTGATCAATGAAACATAAAAGTGTGCAGCAAATCATTACCGTCCTCTTCATGTTGAATACTTAATTTCTACATGGTATCATCCGCCTCTATCGATCCAAACGCCTAAACCTGCTTCCTTTTTTTTTTCCTTTTAGCAGCTCAATTCCCTGCCTCTCTCTCGGCCATCCCTCATGTCGTCCACAACTGAAGATTCGTCAGCCACGGCAGCCACCAAAACGCTGCCGCCCCTTGTTCAGCTTAAAGCCTTAACCCAACTCCCCCTCGGCTTATCCTCCACCAACTATGTCTCATGGAAGTTACAGTTTACTTCGTTGTTCATCGGATTAGATCTTATGGGGTATCTCGACGGGTCATCTCCCCCTCCACCTAAGACCGTTGCTGAATGTCCATCCACCGTCCCAAATCCAACGTACACTCACTGGCATCGTCAAGACCAGGTAATTCTTCATGCCGTAATTGCTTCGATCTCGGAGCCCTTGATCCATCTTATCGGAAGGGCCAAAAACGTGCATGATGTGTGGTCCTCCCTTCATCGTATTTTCTCCAAACGCTCACAATCCCACATCATCCATCTGAAGGACAAACTTTCGTCCATCACTCGAGGTACTCTCCCTGTGTCCGATTTTCTCCTTCAAATTAAAGCCCTAGCCGACGAGCTTGCAACACTAGGCGCTCCCTCTGGCGATGAAGATCTCCTAATCTACTGCACGCGGGGCTCGGTCCTGCCTACAAAGAAGTTATTGCAGCGCTCCGAACTCGTGATACTCCAGTCTCGTTCGAAGAACTCTTTGATAAACTTATCGACCATGAGACATATTTGTGTGATTCCGAAAACACCACTGTGCCACCCATCCTAGCCGTTAACTCCACCAACACAAACAACCGCAACCGCTCTCAGTCCCAATTCCGTGCTCCTCCGCCATCCGCTGCTCCAGGGCTACTCCCTGCCCCGTCTCTGCCACCTTCTCAGACGCCTCCTTACAATGGCTCATGGGGCCCCCCTCGCGACTCCCGCTCCAAAGGTAACCGTCCTTCCATTGAGTGTCAATATTGTCATCGTCCAGGTCATGCTGCAGATAAATGTTGGGATCTATTTCCCCACCTTCATCCTGCCCGTGCCCAAGTCAACTCTGCTCGTACTGCTCCCTCCAAATCTGGCACCTCGACCTCTCCATGGCTCCTTGATTCTGGAGCATCAAATCATGTGACTCCCAATCTCTCGGATCTCTCGTACCATCAGATCTATGATGGCCCCGATGATGTGGTTCTAGGTAATAACACCTCTCTTGAAATTGCTAACATTGGTAAAACTCGTATCTCTTCAACACTATCTCTTTCAAATTTCTTGCATGTGCCTCAAATGAAACGTAACATTATCTCTGTCTCTCAATTTTGTACTGATAACTCTACATCCATTGAATTATTTCCTTCTTATTTTGTTGTTAAGGATCTCCGCATCCGCGCCACCCTTCATCAGGGACCGGCAAAGGGTAATCTCTATGAATGGTCAACCCCAACCCCACCGTCCCCTCCCCAAGTCTTTTCGGTTACCAGAGTATCCCCACTATTGTGGCACAGTCGACTCGGTCATCCGTCTCCGCAAACAACGAATCAACTGCTAGCTACTGTTCTTCCATCTACCGCATCATCTCTGCCTCTTTCCTTTTCATGCACTACTTGTTTGAATAATAAAAGTCATAAACTTTCTTTTGGCGTTTCTAGTATTAAGAGTCGGGCTCTCTTGGACATTGTCTTCTCCGACGTCGGGGTCCCAGTCCTGTTGAGTCTATTCACGGTTTCCGCTACTACGTTATTTTCGTTGATCATTTTACTAAGTATGTTTGGTTTTATCCTATGCGCTTGAAATCGGATGTTGCTACTATTTTCCCTATTTTTGCTCGTGGTGTGGAAAAACAACTTAATCATTCTTTTAATACATTGTACACTGATGGTGGTGGTGAATTCATTGCTCTTAAATCAAGTCTAGACGCCCTTGGAATTACTCATAAAATAACACCCCCACACACTCAGGAACATAACGGCTTATCCAGAACCATCACTGGTCATATCTAGAAAAAGCGGCCCGTACTCTCTTCTTCATCACGCCTCGTCTCCACTAAAATTTTGGCCTTTTGCATTTCACACAAGCCATTTATCTAATTAATCGCCTACCCTCGTCTCCCTAAATAAATTAAGTCCTTTTTCTTGCTCTCTTTTCGTCAAAATCCATCATACTCAACTCTTCCGCCAATTCGGTTGTCTCTGCTTTCCATGGCTTTGCCCTATGCCTCCTCCAAACTCGCCTTGGCGCTCCGGCCTTGCGTGTTTCTTGGTTTCGATATTCAACATCATGCGTACACATGCTTTGGCGTTGTAAGCGTCTAAATTCTTAAATCTCTCGCCACGTTAAGCTTTGTGGAAAACAAATTTCCTTTTGCGACCGCATCTTTTGTCCCTCTCCCTCGCCTTGACCCCTTCTTACGTATCTCGTCCTTGCTTCCCTTCCCGAATCGAAGTCCGAGCCACGCCTTTTGCTCTCACGCTAATCTCTTCCCTCCCGCTTCGACTCACCCTGTTCCCCATGATGAACCATCACCCATCCTGTCGTCGCCGTCTTCGGCATCCGTCACACCATCCTCCTCACCCCCTTCCACACCTCACTCCACGGACGTCCCTACTTCGTCGTGTTCGCCTGATGTCTCGACTTCCCAACCCTCTACACCTCCTCCTATTTTAAACAAACATCCTATGGTCACCAGGTCCAAAAATAACATCTTTTGTCCTAAACACCTCAACTCGGTCACCACTCAACATCCCTCTCCCTCAGCAATCGAACCTACCTGTGTCTCACAGGCCATCAAGTCTCCACAATGGCGGCGTGCCATGGACGACGAACTCAATGCCCTTTTGCGTAACCACACTTGGGATCTCGTCCCTGCTGCCTCTGCCCCTAATGTCGTTGGCTGCAAGTGGGTCTTTCGGGTTAAGAGAAACCCGGATGGCTCTATTGCACACTACAAAGCTCGCCTTGTTGCAAAAGGCTTTCATCAAAGACCGAGTATTGACTTCACTGAAACTTTCAGTCCTGTGGTCAAGCCCGCCACAATCCGTATCTTTCTCACTCTTGCCCTTCCCCGTTCTTGGCCTATTCAGCAACTAGATGTTAACAATGCCTTCCTTCACGGTTCTCCTCCTGATGCTGTTTATATGTCGCAGCCCCCGGGCTTCTGTGACTCCCAATTTCCCGATCATGTATGCCTCCTCCGAAAAGCTATCTACGGTCTTCGTCAAGCACCTCGGGAGTGGTACACTGAACTTAAAACATTTCTTCTTGACTATGGCTTCACTAATTCCCTCTCAGACACGTCTCTCTTCTTTTACAACAAGTCCAACATCATTATATTCTTTCTTGTCTACGTTGATGATCTTCTCATCACCGGAAACAATCTCGCTGCTATTTCCTCTTTCATTTTAGCCATCTCTGTGCGCTTCTCTGTCAAAGACCTTGGCTTCTTAAGCTACTTCCTTGGGGTTGAGGTAATCCGTACACGTGATTCAATTTTTCTCAGTCAGCATAAATACATCCATGACCTATTGTCCAAAACCATCATGCTTGGTGCTAAGCCGGTCTCCACTCCGATCTATCCTTCGGTCTCACTAAGCCTCAACGATGGCACATCCTCAGCTGACGCACGTGAGTATCGCCAAATTGTCGGTGCCCTCCAGTATCTTTCTCTCACTCGTTCTGACATCTCATTTGCTGTTGGCAAACTCTCCCAATTCATACATCGTCCTACCATCACTCATCTTACTGTTATTAAACGCGTTCTTCGTTATCTCAAGCATATTATATTTCATGGACTTCTGCTTCGCCGAAACTCGTCCCCTCTTTCTCTTACGGCCTTTTCGGACTCAGATTGGGCTGGCAATCATGATGATCGCACGTCTACGTCTGCATTCATAATCTATCTTGGTTGTTGTCCCATCTCTTGGTCGTCAAAGAAGCAGCGCACAGTTGCTCGATCGTCTACGGAGGCCGAATATCGTTCACTTGCCACATGCTCGACCGAGGTACTCTGGTTAATCAATCTTCTCAAAGAGTTCCGTGTTTCACTCCCCTCTCCACCTACCCTTTTTTGTGACAATCTCAGTGCCACTTATCTCTGTGTTAATCCTGTCTTTCACTCTCGCATGAAACATATTGTCATTGACTATCATTTTGTTCGGGGTCATGTCTCCTCTGGTTCATTTCGTGTCTCCTACATCTCTACTTAGGATCTGTTGGCTGATGTTCTAACAAAAGCACTGTCTTACCCAAAGTTTTCAATGTTTCGTTCCAAGATTGGTGTCTCCAATGGATCCTCCATCTTGCGGGGGCCTAATAGTGATACTGATACGATCATATCCAAGATTGAGGATTCACACAAATTGTCTCAAGATACGGCTTCAACATAGTAAAGATTTGATATTGTGTATTGTCAAAGATTTGATTTTGTATCCATAATTGTAATTATTGATTCCCATAGGATCTAGAATATTTTCTATTGTAATTAATGTTTTACCATATCTTTAGGATCTAGAACATTCTCTGTACATATATATATATATTTGTGATCAATGAAACATAAAAGTGTGCAGGAAATCATTACCGTCCTCTTCATGTTGAATACTTAAATCTACAATAATTGCATGGCCGGTTAATTTAGCCATGCACAATAATTGCATGGACAAGGTTGCTCTTTCTAAAGTGATAAGATTGCATATCTATTCAACTCAGGCCAATATGGCCTGGCAGTGGCAGTGATATTTGGGACCGGAGAAAGTAAAACAACATTCAACGCCATGTATCCATTTCAAATGTGTAAAACATTTGAGTTAATTGTGAAGAGCTAGCTGTATCGACACTTGTTCATTAGGACCACTTAATTATAACAATATCTTAAACCAAAAATAATAGATATACACAATATATATATAGTAGTGATATGCAACCAACCATTATGGTACCGAATTATTTAATTGTCGAGTAGAGCTCTTGTGAAATATTGCACAAAAACCACATGTATAATATAACTTATTTTAAGATATTTATTGAAATTTTGCAGGTCAGGCGTGGGCGGGTCGGGTCAATTCGCGGGTCGGGCAGAGCGGGCAAGGGCGTGGGTCGTGGGCTTCAGATTGGGTGATTTTCTAAGCTGGATATATATATATACATTTAATGGAGTATTCTTGTCAATTCTGTAGTGTAGTCTAGTGGTAACACCCCTAAATTTCAAGATATTTTAAATAGTAAAACTTTAATTTATGTCTACAAGATATTTCATATGTCTTTAAATAAAAATTTATAGATAAATATAAATTTATATTTTACCCGTTTTTATCTTAAAACTAGTATTTTTCACCCGTGCGATGCACGGTTCAACATTTTATTAATATAAATTTGAAATTATTTTATTTATAATATTTTTTTATATGGACATTAAGTCATTAATCTAAAAGTTGTAGTGTTGAAGTTATAATTTTAAAATTTCATTTTGGTTCATGTTATTAACATTTCTTATTTTCATGTTAAAAAGGTTTTAAATTTTAACTCAGTATAGTAATCGCTTTTATATTAAAAATGAAATGATTATTTTAGATTTAATAAATACTCTTTTCTTTTCATGATAATTTGCAAATCATAATTGCTACATAAATTAAGAAAGTAAAGAAGTGAGTTGAGTTAGGTAATTTTGTCAATCTTTATATATAAAATGAATAATGAGTTGAATTAAGTTTGTGTGTGAATTAAATTGAAGATATTGTAAAATTTTATCCATGTGAATGGTTTTTTTTTTTTAAGAAATGATATTGTGAGGTTGAAATATTTTAACGGCTTAATATTCCTTAAGCATGCAAATTGTTAAGGGACATTTGAAATTTTGAATAAGACAAATGTGCGATTGTTAAGTGGCGAGAGAGTATAAATTTGACGTTAAGAGTTATACTTGTATGAGACGGTTTCACGGTGAGATGAGACGGTTTCATTTGTGTTAAGTTGTATCACGTCTCATGCATGAGACCGTCTCATATATGAGTTTTTGTCATCACTAAATGAGAGAGCACATAATCGATTAAGCAAAATACCTTGAAAAAAATAAGAAGTATATGGGCCGAGGGTATCTGGGCTTGGACCCTTTTATAGATGTTAGCCAACATCAAAGAAATCGTCTGTTAATCATATAGTGTTATATAATAAATTTCGATAAAAAAATATATATATATAGTGTTATATAATAAATACTTTCCAAATTTATTTATTTAAAAAACAAAAAGCCTAATATGTGATTAACCAACTAATGTGGAATTCTTTTGTTATAATTTATAAATTTGAGCATCTCATATAAGTTATAACCATTCCACCAAAACCATGCACGCGCGCGCACACACGATAATTATTTATATTAATTTTCTGTCGTTTCTCTGTCTTAACATTTTCTAGGGTTTCTTATGAATAGTGTGTAGAATCCCCCGTAATTGGCCCCTTTCACCAACCTTCGCCAAGCTTGATTTCCACAGAACAAAATTGAGCAATCTTTCTGTTTTTTGCCTTTGCACTTTTTTTTTTTAATTTTATTTTTCTTTTTTTTGTTGACCGTCTCTCTCAAGTTTGAGACAGAACGAAGCGAAATAATAATGCTTTCTGTGTTTTCGATTTTACTCATCTCCATTCTTCATATCTCTGTGTTTTTCCACCTTTTATAAAGCTCGATCAGAACAATAATAATGCCTGTGAGGAAGATCGAAACGAAGAATGGTCTGATATTTTAATAGTTTACTATATATTTTAACCGAGATTACACTTCATTCAGCACATATTCATACACTTTTATTCAATTTTATGATTTAATCCGTCTTCTGTACAATATTCAAATGAAAACGGGCAATCTAGATGTTATTTGGCACAAGTCTAGAAGTCAATTATCGAGTTCTACTGCAACCTAACCAAACTTGTCGCATTGATGAACTTTTTTCTATGCCTAAAAATGGTGAATTCAAGTGTATTGATTCCCTTATGCAGGTACATAAATTAATTTTAAAGAAATTCTTATACCTGAATGGAGCTAGTTCAATTATTGTTGATGCTAATTTTATTGAATATTAACTGTTGTGAGTGGGACTTCTGTTAATCGATTGAACTCTTGTGATACTTTGGTCAATTTTGTGATGAAAGATTTTCAGCTTGTGTTGGGATTTTCCTATCTTATTTTTTTTAGCAAACTTCTTCCATACTTGAATAATAAACTGGTGGCGGTCTTTAAGTGACTAAAATAATTTTAGTGATTAATGAGGATCCGCTTGGATCTCTTGGATTGAATATGGGAATTTCATCTTACTTACCTACACCTCTACATGTAGAGGCATACTTTAATTATCTAGCATTAGCTTATAATTATCTAGCATAGGCTTATAATTTTAATTGAATATTGTTTCTGAGATAGAACTTTCTGAGATAGAACAATTAATTATCTAGCATAAGCTTATAATTTTAATTGAATATTGTTTCTGAACAGGAATGGTTTTCAAATATCAGAAATTGTAATGTAGTTTAGATACTTTAGTATTGGAGCCGAACTTGCTGTAGTTTTCTTTCTTTTGCTCTTCTCTGATATGGCGGACTCATGATGTATTGGTGTCGGGAGGTACTCCATATTGTGGCAATAAATTCCTTTTTTCTGATAATAAAAATAAAACATAATTCTGGTGATTTAAGACAAAATTTGAAGAGATGCTTCAGGCAGGTATTACTGGTTTTGAGTCATTCTAAATAAATCATAATATGTAAAATGCTTTGGTGCTTAAATCTTGTGCTGGTTTATTGTCTGACCTATTATAGTGGACCACTTTTGTCTCTTGAATATGCAAATTCTTGTGGTGCTCAAATCTTGTGTTTGTTTGTTGTCTGACCTAGTGACCTATGTTAGTGGATTACTCGTGTCTATTGAATATGCCTATGTTCGTATTTTATACATACATATGTGTTCTGAAATGAGATAAAAATTAGAATATATATAGAAACCTGCTCACAGTTTATTTGCAAATAATTGAATAGCTTTATCATATAGTGAACTTTACAATGTAATGAAACTAATCCCCACTTATTATAACAATATATGCAATTAGTATGAATTGGGTGCAAATATTAGAAAAAAGGCAGTACAGCAGACGTTTGGGATGTTCAAATAAATCCAACAAATTTGTAAATGGACTTGTACAATAGTTTATGTGAAAAGAATACTGCATCTACTAATATTTTTCTTTATATTAATGTTACAGGAATTTATATGCATAGTCAGAATGCTAAACCTAATGGTGAAGATGCAAGGTGACAGGACAACAAAAAAAATATGCAAGGTAATTGTATGTAACATGATTAGTATTCATGATTAATATGGAAAGAATTTGTCGTAGTTTAAAGATGTATACTGCTATAAAACAATTGATTATTGAAAATATACCTACCATCTTGTGTGTTATCAGTTCTACCACTTTTTCTTGTAAGGATTCTGAAGGGGATCTGAGTTCGAT
Organism: Stenogyne calaminthoides; assembly: GCA_037126765.1. Taxonomy (NCBI): domain Eukaryota; kingdom Viridiplantae; phylum Streptophyta; class Magnoliopsida; order Lamiales; family Lamiaceae; genus Stenogyne; species Stenogyne calaminthoides. Next base: position 3,240,778 of record JBBCBC010000044.1, read on the forward strand.
GACCCCAAGACACATCCGACTTCAAGATTACCTTCAGTACTTTCCATTATCAATACATCAAATCTCCAGTTCTTAAATTGGCAACTCATTATTTTTTGAATCAGATATTGGCTGGCCGTTCTCAACTTGACTCTTGCGACCTTAAGGCACCGCCGACCTTAGGGTCGATACCCACAATAGTTCCCTCCTCCACTAGAAGCCATTGCAAGAAAGCTTCATTCCATAAACAATCTGACTTGATCAGTCACACTCTCATTTCCTCGGATCCTTGGGTATACCCACAATAGTATTGCAAGTGTAATGAGTGGAGTGTTAAAGGGTAATTTTATACACTTTTATATATAAAGTAAATAAATTAATTTTGTATAAATATGTGAATACTATGAGGATAAATATAAAATTGATATATACTCGATAATAAAATTTACACAAACTCTGGCTTCTGTGAAACTTGTTCAAACTATAAAATTGATATCATTACACTTATAAATTGATATAACTATTCATATAAACTAATATATATCATTTAATATTATGATCTCAATTTGCAAGTGTATATAATGATATAAATTGATAAGTGTTATGATATTGATTTATAAGTGTATTGATATAATTTTCATACTATGAATAAGTTTCACCGGAGACCTACTCTAAAATTATAGTATTATATTTTCTTCATCAAAATATATCAATATCAATTTATCATTAAATATTTTATAATAAATAAATACATCTCAATATTAAAACTTAGAACGCCTCTATTGTAAATTATGAAAATCATTTGCAATTTAGTTTACGAAATTTATCTACACTTGCATAAGTAATATATTTATGTTTTTTGTAAATCCCTAATAATAGCATAGAATAAAATAATATATAATGATAAATAAATCTTACATTATAATAATATTATGTACAATTGAAGAAATTGATAGAACTTTCACACTATTATAACTCCAATTCATTTGCTCGATTTGTGGCTTATGTAATTCAAAGAATTGAAAATAATATTTTATATATATGGGTGACAAATTTAATTTGGCTGACAAATTAACTTGGTCTCGCGGCTACTTATGCATATTCTTTTATTAAATTAAAATAAATATTAATATACCAACATATGTATAATAGTAGTATTAAAAAAATCAATAATTGGGAGGGGTCATGGCCCCACTTGGTAACAAAGTGGCTCCGCCTCCGCCAATAATATGTTGTTAGGGAATTAATTAATTAATTAATTAATATAATATAAATGAATTAATTCAACACTTATTTACAAGTTCCAACTTTTAGATAATTAATTTTTTCATATCTCAAGTAGCATGATAGTTGTTTTCCTTCTTACTAGTATATCACTCGTGCGTTGCACGGTTTGTGAGTATAAAATGAACACAATATAAAATGTATTTATTTTTGTGTTAAATAAATTATAAAAAAATATTTTACTTATAATAATAATAAGAATCTTTTTTTCATTTTTTTAAATATATTTTTTTTATTTAGATGCAATGCACGATTTATTAACATATTTTGCTTTTGCAATCAGGCATAGAAAATGGGTGGCGCTCCAACTACTTAAAAAATTTACATCGTTAAATAATGCAAATTTAAAGGTATTTTTTTCTTACAATTTTAAATTATTTTCTTCTAAACCACTTTGATTGTCACCTATTATCGTCTTCTCAATTTCCATTGCATGTCAAAATTTTCAAATTGTCCCCTTTAGTTACTCTGAACATGATAACATATAACTATCCATGATTGAAATTGATCTCCTTAAGAAAGTCCAAGATTTTTAATAATTGTCTATAATTCTTATTAATGATCATACCATAAGATATCATTAGTCAAAATTATCTTTCTAAGATGTTAAAGATAGTCTACTATCTGATGATGACAGTGTCATTCCCGATTAGTATTTTCTTTTAAAAATATGAGTACCAAGCTTCATCACAACCAACCCAGTATCGTTTTACAATCCAAGGTCTAATGTCAATTGTACATGCAACTAATTCATAGTAATTGGACTCAATGATGGACCCTATGATGGACCTACATGCCCTATGTTGGGATCACGTGCCCTAGTGAACCGTCTTTCACCAACCTTTGGATCCTCTTTGGATTTATATGACCCAATCTTAGATGCCAAAAAAGTGTCTCGTTTCACGTCGATGAACGTTTTTTTTTCTAAAGCTTGATTGATGTGTTATAGGATACATTTCGTGAGTGGTGTGCACAGTTAATTGTATAGAGATCATTCAACAACTTTCCATGACAGATAAATTTATCAAAAGAAATATGATAACAACTTTATTAAAAAGTAACCGAATATCCATCATAAAAGTTTAGAAACTGAAAACGAATTCTTTCTAACATCCGAAACGTAAAGAATATCTCAAAAATTAAAACTTTGTCTTCAAAAGACAAAGCACTTTCTCCATCGCTTCACCGCCACTCAGAAGATCGCCAAAGGTGATGAGGACCTCACTCCCACTAAGTTGCGGGGTCCGGCTTGAACCCCCGTAATGTGAAACAAACATGATTAGTGGATCCCGTATCCACCACCCACAAAATGGGAGGCATATGCCGCTAAACAAGTTTCAACAACTAGTGCGTGAGAATTACCTTTCTTTCCATCCCTTTTGGGTCTGGAACAGGCTGACCTCCAATGTCCTTTCTCACCGCAGTTGAAGCACTTCCCTTAGCCGGGCTTGTTCACTCCACCACCCTTCTTCACCTTATCTTTGCCATTGGCAACACTTGAGTTCACTTGCTTGTGGCTTTTGTTCCTTTTTCTTGTTCTTACCACCCCTTGGTCTAGAAGAAGAAGAAGGTCCGCTTTGCCACCAAGGCTTGACTTTTTTCGCCTAATATCGCCTCTGCCGAGACTAAAGCTTCCAACAGATCAGGCATCGAGAACTTCTGATTATTCATCTGGTAGTTCAACCTGAATTATTCAAAGCTTTTTGGCAGAGAATGGAGCACGAAATCGATTTGGGTCTTGATATTGTATTTGACGCCAAGTACCTCAAGTTTATTAAGGTGAGCCATCATCCGGAGAACGTGCTCCCCACGGGCGTTCCTCCACCATTTTCATAGAGAGCAAGTCCTCACGGTGATCCGGACGAGCCACAGCGGTTACGATGTTGAAACATCGCTTTAAGACTAGTCATGATTTCCGCAGTTATCTCAACGCTCGGTGTTGGTGTTGCAACACACATCGACATGGAAGCCAATATGGTACACTTTGCCATTTAGTTAGACCCGCTCCCGGTCGGGGATACTTTTTTTTAACCGTTTTAGTGGACTCATCTCGATGGTTTATCCGGTTTAGGTGTGGTCGGAACCGATTTATGGCTTTGTGCAAAGGAGGACAATAGTGAGTTTTCGATTCCAATCAACAAAATTTTCTCCGGTGAGCACATTGTGTTTTCAAATATTGAATAGTGGATTAAAAAGGTTGCGACATGATGAATGAAATAAATAATAATATGCATAAGCACAAATATATCACAAGGTTTGATCACATGCATCATATTAAAATCTCAAAAAATATGAACATCATCACCAACATCTCAAAACATTTTAAATAAGCCACGTTGGGTGGGTCATTATTTAAACACATTCAAGCGGTTTACAAACAAGAACATTTACAAACCTTTAATATCCAGTTAATAGTTGGTTCCCACTTGACCAATATAAAATTCGAGGGACTTTGGGGAAGTATATGCATATCAATTTTATACCTAGGTAATAACCATGATTAAATATCTGATTATTATTTCGCTTTGATCGAGCCTCATTGGGAGGGTCATCATCGCCACTAAAGTAATAACCCACAATCATCCGTTTGGAATTCATTCATGTGAAACCTATCTTTTGACCGTCTCCGTTGGGGAATTTCTCCAAAAGAATTCACAAATAAATAAATCATGGAGGTCAAAATTAATTTAATTTTATTATCAGGAATAAAATTGTCAATTAATTATTTAAACATACTTAGTAATTTTGAAGGTGAGATTTTTCCATTTGGCAACCCTCATGCAAAACACATTTAAACAAATTAAATAAAGCATAAGATAAAGACAAATAAATCAAGCAAAAGCAGAAAAATAAACATATTGGGCACAAATTATCCAATTGTCATGGTTTGATTTTTTCTTGACTTGATCTTGAAGAAACACGCCTCGAATTTCTCCCACTCGCTCGTCTCGAAAAAAATACTTCGATCTCAGAACGCCACGCCTCGCTCGCGGCCGGGATGACCCCTCAAGATCCGCCTGGCCCCTGTAGAGACCTCGGCGACCTCGGACCGCCCGGCCCATGCCCGCCCGTGCCAAAGGCGCCTCGGCACCATCGGCGGCGAAAGCGACTCTCGGCGGCGGCAGCAGCGACGCACGCTTCGCCCGCCGCCGCGCGCGACCTCGGCGACCCTGCGTCCTGCTTGGCGGCCCGTCTGCTTGGCGAATCTTGTCTGACGCGATTGCAGCGTCGCCTTCTTGTATGACCTTCCTCTTGGCTTGGCGCTTCGGTGGCCGGCCTCGCCCTGCGCTGTTGGGATTATATTGAAAAGTATGCTTTTTACTTTGTATAATCGAAACTGAATTTTCTGACTTATTTACTGAAATAAATTGTTTATCAATGATGCTTTAAATATGATTGAATGTTACATATATTTACTGCATAACTGTTCCATAATTCGTACGTGTTACATTGTAGTTAATTTAGTGATGCGGATCACGAAGATTAAATTAACAAATTCCTTGTAACTAAAAAGTACGCCATTCACTTACCTAGATGGAAATAAACAACCCATCGAAAGGTTGAGTGTAAAAGGCTCGATTGGTTTGTCTTGACCAAGAGATTACACTAGTTCATGGTGATGCCTTTGAATAGGACCTCTGGGAGGATAAATTCTTGGCCCGAACAAGGAAGAATTAGACCTCAGTGGTTCGTTGTTTCTTAATCTTCTTTCCTTAAATAGGATCACGTGGGATTGGTAACTATAGCCCCAACACGCGCTTCGCCCGTCCGCCCGATCCGCTTTCACGACGGCGGTGTCGTCTGGCGCGCCATGCTTATCTCGACCCTCACGCTCGCTTGGCCCTCGGCCTTGCCCCACGCTGGTGAGTTACTGCATGCGTTCGTGTCGCGCGCGTGGCTCCCTTGGCACGTTTTGCGTGACACATGCCGCCTACGCCCGGTTCTGGATCTATCCTTTATTTCTTCGTCTCCGCCCCTGTTTCCGATCTGGTTACAATTTATTTACAAAAAATAAATAAACCTAGATCTAGACTAGTCTATTACATTGATCAAATCAAACAAATCCTAATCTACTCGTAGATTTTCTCATGAGGCAAAACTAATTCGAACGAATCGAATTAAAAACCACAATTTATATGCATGCATAAATAAACACATTAAATTCCATGACAATTGGATACCTGCAAAAAAGATCTAACAATTCTACTATCCAATTTCAAATTTAATGAAAGCTAATTAAATTACAATTTAAAATTGAGCTAAACCGAGGCTCGATACGCTTGTTGGGAAATTAATGGCACGGATCTATTCGGGATAAATATTTAAATACAAATTTAATTATGATAATTATTACTAGCATGAATTAATCCTATATTAATTCAAATAAGAATTTAACAACAAATTATGCATATAAACAATTCACGTAAATCCTACGCATGCGGAATTACTACGAGTTTATGTGAACGTACCTCTTGGAGTGGCAATGATCTTGTTGATTAGACACACCAAAAAAACCTTCCCAAGTATTCCCTTAATCCTTTCTCGACAATCCGGTGGTAGGATGCTCGCGAACATTTAACAAAAGAAAAATAAACTTTGTTGCACCACCTTTGTGGATTTACTAATTTTTCCAGCACATGGAATTGTACACTACTCACAATTGACGTTTTTCGAAAATACACAATCTGTCGACGTTTTTCGAAAATACACAATCTTATGAACCTCCCAAGGGGGCAAATCGAACAAGCGTACTTGCACACGATTCTCCGTATTAAATCTTAGCAATCGCATGCGACCAATAATATTGCCCAAGATATAAAGTATTGAATCTCGTTGATTCTCTACCCGTGATAAGTCAAAGTAATAGTTACCAACCACACGTGATCCTATTTAAGGGGCGAAGATTAAAAAATAATTTAACCATCGAGGTCTAATTCTTCCTTGTTCGGTTATGAAGAATTTGTCCTCCTATAGGTCCTATTCAAAGGCATCGGTCATGCACTAGTGTAATCTCTTGGTCAAGACAAGCCAATCGAGCCTTACACTTCAACCTTTCACGATGGATTGTTCATTTCCATCTAGGTCGTGAATGGTGTACTTTTTGGTTACAAGGAACTGTTAATTTAATCTTCGTGATCCGGTATCACTAAATTAACTACAATGTAACACGTCTTATTTATTGAGCAGTTATGCAAAGTAAATATATGTAACATTTGATGATATTTAAAGCATCGATGATAAACAATTTATTTCAAATAAATAAGTCCGAAATTAGTTTTTGATTATACAAAGTAAAAATCATACTTTCAAATATAATCCTAACAATCTCCCACTTATACTCAAAGTCCGCTTTTAAGTATACTATAAAGATGTCTCGTGTAGTTCCTGTCGTGACATCTAATGTTACCTACACGAACCTAATAATTTCTCCCACTTATACTCAAAGTGATTGGCTATGCACTTGACAACCATTCCTCCCACATGTCTCTTGAATGTTTCCAGAGGCAGACACTTTGTGAAAGGATTAACTAGGTTATCCTTCAATGCGATCTTAGCCATCTCTTCATCTCCTCTCTTAACGATTTCTCGTCTAAGATTTCTTTCCTTCAGTGTGCTTGTTTGACTCGTGGACTCTTGGTTCCCTTGAATTTGAAACTTCCCCTAGCAAATATTGCTAGACAAATTCGGAACTCCATCCAAGTCCACTAAGAAGGTCTAGAGCCAAAATGGTTCTTTCAACGCTTCCACACACTACTTACCCGGCTTCCATGGTTGAGTCAGTGATGCATTTCTACTTCACACTCATCCATTTCAAGGCTACACTTCCCAAATGAAAGCACACTAACTGAGGCAGATAGTTTCTGGAATCTATGTCTGATTGGAAATCCGAGTCCGTGTAGCCGATGGGGATTAGACTATCTGACTGATAAAATAACATTCTATCTCGAGTTCTTTTCAGATACTTCAGAATGTGCTTAACTGTCGTCCAAAGATCTTTCCCCAGGTTACTTTGATATCTTGCCACCATGCCAACGGCAAAGCACATATCCGGTCTCGTACACAGCATTGCATACATAAGGCTTCCGACAGCCGAAGCATATGGAATGTCTTCCATGTCATCTATCTCCTTTTGTGTCTTAGGGCACATTTCCTTGGATAGATTGATTCTATGTCTGAAAGGTACGAAGCCTTTCTTGGAATCCTGCATGCTGAATCGTTTCAAGACAGTGTCTATGTATGAAGCTTGCGATAAGCCTATCATCCTTTTCTTGCGATCTCGAGTGATCTTGATCCCAAGGATGTGCGTGGCTTTCCCTAAGTCCTTCATATCAAACTGTTTTGAAAGCCATGGCCCTACGTCTGATAACATCTTTACATCGTTCCCGATGATCAGAATGTCATCTACGTATAGTACTAAGAATACCAATGCAGTTCCAACACGCTTTTTGTACACACAACTTTCAAACTTGTTTTGATCAAACCCATAAGACTTTATAACATGATCAAAACATTGGTTCCAAGCTCTGGATGCCTGTTTGAGTCCGTAAATGGACTTCATGAGCTTACAAACTAGGTGTTCTTGGCCTTTTTCAATGAAGCCTTAGGGTTGTTGCATATAGATTTCTTAATCAAGACTTCCGTTAAGGAAAGCTGTCTTGATATCCATTTGCTAGATTTCAAAATCGAGATGCACAGCAATCGACAAGAGAATCCGGATGGACTTGAGCATTGCTACAGGTGAAAGGGTTTCCTCATAGTCGATCCCTTTTTTCTGAGTATAACCTTTTGCCACAAGCCATGCCTTGAAGGTTTCCACCTTCCCTTTCGGTCTCTTGTATACCCACTTGCAACCAATGGTTTTGACCCCATTAAGTGGTTCGACTAGCTCCCACACTCTGTTATGATCCATAGAACCCATTTCGGCTTTCATTACTGTTTGCCAAGAAACTGCATCCTTGTCTTGGATTGACTCGTCATATGTCCATGGGTCTGATTCGTCTTGTCCGGGAATCAAGTCCAAGGACTCTCCTATCCCCATGAATCTCACTGGCTGTCTCACAAACCTCCAACTACGATGAGGTTTCGGTTGTGTATGTGTGTCGTTTGGTATGTCATCTTGTACAGTTGGCACTGAGGTTAGCCCCCTTAGCTCATTTAAGGTAATCTCACTTCTGGGTCTTCTTTTGTTCATATAGTCTTCTTCCAAAAATCTAAATTGGGTGCTTATTACCACCTTTCGATCTTCGGGACCATAGAACATACACCCTTTTGTTCCCTCGGGGTATCGTAAACAACCTTAATTCTGATCGAGGATCCAATTTTCCGGCTTTTGTCCAACACGTAGGTCGGACACCCCCAAATTCTCATGTGTCTCAAACTGGGCTTGCGCCCGATCCACAATTCTTTGGGAGTTTTGGGAACCGATTTGGATGGCACCGAGTTCAGAATGTAAGGTGTTGTTTCCAAGGCATGACCCCAGAACGACTTGGGAAGATCCGCATAACTCATCATTGATCTAACCATTTCCAAAAGAGTTATGTTTCTTCGCTCTGCAACCCCGTTTTGTTGAGGGGTTCCGGGTGCAGTTAGCTGGGATGCAATCCCTTCATCAGACAAGTAGTTCAAAAACTCATCGCTGAGGTACTCGCCTCCACGATCGGATCGTAGAGACTTGATACGTTTTTCCCTATGATTCTCTGCTTGAGCCTTAAATTCTTTGAATTTCTCAAAAGGTCTCAGATTTATGCTTCATAAGGAAAATATAACCGTACCTTGAGTAGTCATCAATAAAAGTGACAAAATACTCATAACCTCCTCTTGCTTTGGTTGACATTGGACCACTTGCATTTGTGTGAACGATTTATAACCCTTCTTTGGCTCTATTCCCCTTGGCTCCGAATTCCCTCTTGGTCATTTTACTCTCCAAACATGATTCGCAGGTTGGAATTGGTTCAACTTGGAGAGATTCCAGTGAACCTGCTTCTACCAACCTTTGGATCCTCTTTGGATTAATATGTCCCAATCTTAAATGCCATAGAAGTGTCTCGTTCACGTTTTCTTTTATCGGAAACAGTTGATGTGTTATAGGATGCATTTCGTGAGTGGTGTGCACAGTTAATTGTATAGAGATTTTCCATCAATGTCCCATAACAGATACACTCATCATTTCAAGAAATGATTTCATTCTTATTAGAAGAAACTAAGTGTCCATTAACATAATTTTAGAAACTGAGAGTGAATTCTTTCCAAAACTGGGAACATAAAGAACATCTCTTAAAATTAGAACTCTGTCTTCAAAAGACAGGTGCACTTCTCCCACTGCTTCAGCTGCCACTCTCATAGCATCACCCAGTGTGGTGAGGATCTCACTGCCACTAAGTTGTTGGATCAGTTTGAACCCGTGAAGCAAACATGATTAGTGGATCCCGTATCAACTACCCACGAATGAGAAGTATACGCCGCTAAACAAGTTTCAACAATTAGTGCGTGAGAATTACCTTTCTTTCCGGCCCTTTTGGGGTTGGAACAGGGCAAACCTCCACTGTCCTCTTTCACCGCAGCTTAAGCACGTCCTCTTTGGATTTTCCTTGACACCACTAGCATTCATCATCTTATCATTGCCCTTGGCAACAGTTGAGTCTGATTGCTTATGGCCTTTGGTCACCTTCTTCTTCTTGCCATCCCTTGGCCTAGAAGATGAAGACGGAGACCACTTGCTTTCAAAGCTTGAGTTTGGTGCCCCATCAACATCTCTGCCGAGACCAAAGCTTGCAACAAATCAGCTAGCGAGGCTAAGATGCTCAGAAACTTTTGGGCAGAGAGTGAAGTACCAAATTCATCTGAGTCTCCAGATTATAATCTGCTTTTCGGAACCTCAAGTTTGTTCAGATGGGCCATTAATTTTGAGGACGTAATCCCTTACGGGTTTGCCCTCCACCATTTTCAGAGACGACATCTCTCGCAAGGTGATCTGACGAGTCCCGCATTTTTGACTCGTCAGTTGGCTCATCTGATTTTGGTGTGTCAAAAATTCACTTGTGCTTTTGTGCAGTTAGGACAATTATAATTTTTCGTTTCCAATCAATATAGTTTCCATATTTATTCTATTGACTTTAAGTATAATAGCAGTGGATTAAAAGGTTACGACATGCTGAACTGAAATAAATAATAATATGCATAAGCATAAATATATCACAAGGTTCGATCACATGTTTCATAATAAAATCTCAAAAAAAGTATGAACATGCATCACCAACATCAAAAACAGTTTAAATAAGCCACGTGGGGTGGGTCATTATTTAAAACATTCAAGAAAGTTATGAACAAGAACGATTTACAAACCTTTAATATCCAGATTAATAGTTGGCTCACACTTGACCAATATAAAATTGACAGGACTTCGGGAAGTATATGCATATCAATTTTATACATAAGTAATAACCATGATTAAATCTGAAATTATTATTTCGCTTTGAGCGAGCCTCATGGGGAGGATCATCATCGCCACGCCACTAATAATCCACAATCATCCATCCGAATTTATTCATGTGAAAGCTATCTTTTTGACCGTCCGTGGGGAATTTCTCCAAAAGAATTCACAAATAAATAAATCATGGAGGTCAAAATTAATTCAATTTTATTATCCAGAATAAAATTGTCAATTAATTATTTAAACATACTTAGTAATTTTTTGAAGGTGAGATTTTTCATTGGGCAATTCTCATGCAAACACATTTAAACAAATTAAATAAAGCACAAGAAATCACAACAATAAATCAAGCAAAGCGGAAAAATAAACATATTGGGCACAAATTATCCAATTGTCATGGTTTGATTTTTCTTGGCTTGATTTGAAGAAACGCCGCCTTGAATTTCTCCCACTCGATCGTCTCAAAAAGAACTCCGTCTCAAAATGCCATGCCAAGTAGCTCGCGCGGCGGGATGCACACCAAGATCCGCCGCCCTTGGCCGAAGCGCCGTCGTCGTCAGGCGCCTTGGCACAAGCCAATGCCGCCGGTGCTTTCGGCGACCTAAGCGTTTTCGCCGCGTCTTTAAGGTAGCCTCGGCGAGTTCAAAGAAGCGTCGCAGCGTACCCGTCGGCGCATCCGTGCGTCGCCGCCAACCCTCACCTCGCCAGCTGAAATCGGCGGCGCCGATGCGTCGTCAAGACGCCCGTCGCCTTCGCACCTTCATCCGCCCGTCTGCTTCACGCGACGGTGCAGCGCTATGCTCCCGCCCGTTGACGACCCTCGCTCGGGCGCTTGGCCTTGCGGGCCCGCCGGTGAGTGCTGCATGCGTTAGCGTCAGCGTGCCTCCCGCTTGGCACATTTCGCGACACACATGCCGCCACGCCGGTTACGGATCTATCCTTTAATTCTTCTCCGTCTTCCCCGTTTCCGATCTGGTTACAATTTATTTACAAAAAATAAATAAACCTAGATCTAGACTAGTCTATTACATTGATCAAATCAAACAAATCCTAATCTACTCGTGGATTTTCTCACGAGGCAAAAGCGAATTGAACGAATCGAATTAAAACCACAATTTATATGCATGCATAAATAAACACATTAAATTCCATGACAATTGGATACACCCAAAAAAGATCTAGAATTCTACTATCAATTTCAAATTTAATGAAAACGAATTAAATTACAATTTAAAATTGAGCAGTAAACCGAGGCTCGATGCGCTTGTTGGGAAATTAATGACACGAATCTATTCGGGATAAATATTTAAATATAAATTTAATTCTGATAATTATTACTAGCATGAATTAATCCTATATTAATTCAAATAATAATTTAACAACAAATTATGCATATAAACAATTCACGTAAATCCTACGGATGCGGAATTACTACGAGTTTACGTGAACGTACCTCTTGGAGTGGCAATGATCTTGTTGATTAGACACAAAAAAAAAACCTTCCCAAGTATTCCTTAATCCCTTTCGACAATCGGTGGTAGGATGCTCGCGAACAATTAACAAAAGGAAAATAAACTTTGTTGCACCACCTTTGTGGATTTACTAATTTCTCCAGCACATGGAATTGTACACTACTCACAATTGACGTTTTTCGAAAATACACAATCTGTCGACGTTTCAAAATATTTGATATTTTATCGACGCTAATATTTTTCCAAAAAAACCAATTTTCGTGTTCTACTGGGAATGAAACATTCATTCCCTATTTATAGAGGTGTGTTGGTCGAAATTTTGTGCCTGAATAAGATGGGAAAATCTTTTTCTTGATCTTCAAGAAATCTTGAATATATCTCATATATATTCTTTTCTCCATAATTAAAATATTCCACAAAAATCCCAACTCCTCTTGTTATGGGAATTTTCGAAAAAATAAGGATCAAGATTCCAAGATTTGGATCTTCTTGAATTTATGAGATATACTTGTATTTCAAGAAATACATATCTTCCATAATATCTTTTCAAGAAAATCAAGAAAATCTTTTTTTCCCTTATTCTTTGAAAATTTTCGAAAATCTCACCATAAATAACCAAGTGAGAGATTTCTTGAATTTAATGAGATAATCTTGTATTCCAATAATACATATCTTCATTACATAACAAAATTCAAAGAAAATCTTTCTTCCTCTTTTATTTATGATTTTCGAAAAATGAGGAAAAAAATAGCAACAAATATTTATTTTATTTTTAAACACCTTTTTCAGTTATTGGACTTTTTATGTTTGAAATTACTTGAGGGGCCTTTAGGAGAATTAAGATTGGATCTTCCAATGGATCTTGAATTATCAATATTGAGCCACAATATTATTCAAGCCCATAAATATTAATTAATCCCACTACATAACTAATATTGCACTATCCATCTTAACCCATATTACAGTCAATATGGCTCCCGTTTATTATTTCACGTGTTTAAGATTATCTAGCCCATTAATTAATTCAAGCCACTGAAATAGCTTTCCATTAATTAATATCTTTTGTCCTTGGTTAAGGAACGGTTCAACATTATTATCCATACCGGAAACTAGTTCCACTTGCAAGATTTGGTATGATAAATCTTATGAACCTTCCAAGGGGGCAAATCGAACATGCGCATCTTGCACCACCGATTCTCCGTATTAAATCTTAGCAGAAATCGTGATGTGACCAATAATATTGCCCAAGATATAAAGTATTGAATCTCGTTGATTCTCTACCCGTGATAAGTCAAAGCAATAGTTACCAACCACACGTGATCCTATTTAAGGGACGAAGATTAAGAAATAACGAACCACTGAGGTCTAATTCTTCCTTGTTCAGTTATGAAGAATTTGTCCTCATGTAGGTCCTATTCAGTGCATCAGTCATGCACTAGTGTAATCTCTTGGTCAAGACAAGTCAATCTGAGCCTTACACTTCAACCTTTCACGATGGATTGTTCATTTCCATCTAAGTCGTGAATGTTGTACTTTTGGTTACAAGGAACTGTTAATTTAATCTTCTGTGATCTGGTATCACTAAATTAACTACAATGTAACACGTACTATTTATTGAACAGTTATGCAGTAAATATATGTAACATTCGATGATATTTAAAGCATCAGTGATAAACAATTTATTTCAGTAAATAAGTCTGAAATTCAGTTTTGATTATACAAAGTAAAAGCATATTTTCCAGTATAATCCCAACAATTATATAGATCTTAAACTAGCTTATCAATTAGCAAAAGGACAACAATTAAGTATTATTCATCCAACGGTAACACGGCGTAGAACAGTCTATTCTCCACCGTGTTCATCGTGAACACCCATTCCAAAAGCTCCGACACTTACCCCGGCAAAAAAAATATTAATACTATATCTTCACAATTTGATTACATACATATATGTCATGATAAAAAAAAAAATTAATATGATAATATATTCCAGATAAAATCATGAATAAATCTATATATTTCAAATAAAATATTGATCATATCTATTGATTTCTCAAAAAAATCCATAAACTGCATCCTTCTTTTTTCTTTTTTCGTTTTTGAAGGGAATAAAATGTATCCCTTTTGATGTTTTCTATTACATTAACTTTAAAATTTTTGAGAGATTTCGTCTCTTCAGAATACTTTCTCTGTAAAAAAAATATCATCGTTTTAGAATGAAAAAACATTTTAATACGAATATTTATAGAAATTTAATACAAGTTAATTGTGCAACCACAACCGTTCATTGCACGGGTACAATATATTACTAGTATATATATATATGGAAGAAGATAAATTCTTGCAAAAAAATAATTTTCTAATTCTTTGAAAGGTTTTCAAAATTTATGATTAATCCACAATTTTGTATATATATTTCAAAATTTTATCTCATTCCATATTTTATAATATCTCTAAAGAATTAAATTATTTGAAAGATTTTCGAGATTTATGATTAATCATATCTAAGCACGATTTGATATACATATACATATATATTATTCAAGATTTATCTTCTTAATAATTGTACTTATATATTTTTTCTATATTAAACAATATTAAAAGTGTATAAATATTTTTGTTATAAATTTATTATTGATCTTTGTAAAAAGAATATCTAATTTCAAAACAACCATTCACACAAAAATTTATGTAATGGGAGTTCTGAATAACAAAATAAATCCAAACTTAAGGTAGTCCATGTGGTTTACAAAGAAATTTCATAAATTTATAATTTAATATATTCATTTATCCTAGAAAGTAACATGAATATATAATATGGGATTACATATAATTCACACTACATATATCAGGGCCGTGCTTTTTTTTTTTTTTTTGACAGTACAGGGCCGTGCTTTATATGAGTCGAATAAGACGGTCGACTCAGGCCCGACAATTTCTGTCATTTTTTAGGGGCCCAAAATTATATATGCATACATATATATATTATATATTAACAATTTTGTAAAAATACACATATCACGTATTTGGGCAAAGTGGTTGAAGGCTTCTTTTTTTCCACAAGGTCGAAGGTTCGAGTCCTTGCAGAAGCGCTACAGAATTTTTACATTCTTCACCCAACAAATTTTCAAATTCAAACACAATCATTGATCAGGTAATTTATATCTATGTATGTATATATTTTTTATTTTTTTATCAATGTTGATCAATAGTAATCGGTTTATTTATTTAGTTTTTTTTTAAGTGTTTTTTCAGTATCATGTCTTTTAAATCTATGTCTGGATATTAAAAAAGAAAAAAAATAAGCAAGAATTGAAAATTTAACTCAAAGTTAAGCGGGTGATATCAATAAATATTTTAGTTCTAATAAACAAGTAGCCGTATTAATAAATATTTTAATTCTAACAAACAAGTAGTTGTAGAGAGAAATAATAAAGCTGCGAATTTAGTCAAAAACTTGTATAGACTTGGTTAATGCTATAAATTTTATTTTTAATTAATGACATTTGACCCTACCCAAGGTATAATACGGGTCAAGTTTAGTGGTTAATTTAAAAAATTGTGTTGAAAATGAGTGAAATGGGTCAAATAATCCAAATTCATAGCATGCATAGACATGGTTCATGGGAGACCAACTCGCGAATTTATTTGTTTGAAAAAAATTATTGTACAATATATATTGTCATATCACTATAAAATATACATTTTTTTAAGATCATATAATTAAAAAATTATGAGGGCCTAATCTTAAACTCGACTTAGGTTTTACAATTGCTAGGATCGGCACTGACCACAATCATATTAAAACATAATTTTCTTGCACAACACTTTTCCGTAGAAAAAAATAAAAATTATTTTAATATTGTAACTTATTCCAAATAAAATTATGATCAAATATGTATATCCCAAATAAAATCATGATAAAAAATATTGATTTCTCAAAAACTCTTTCATTAGATTATTTCCAGATTTATTATTATTTTTCTACATTATTTCTTCCATCCCTGTATCTATCTATCTATATATATATATATATATATATATATATATATATATATATAAACATCGATCATTCTACTTTCATCACCTTAGAAGCATCAAGAGAAACCCCGCAATCCTTCTGCTGCTGCTTGGAAATTAGTTCCATTGCTTAAATTCCCAAGAAAAAATATACTCAATTCCAATGTGATATATTTATCATATCATTCTACTTTTCGAGTTGATTATGAATTTGAATGTGATTGGTATGTTAGAATAGATAGAGAATGGAATGATCATTTCTTAATCTATTCTAAATACATTGATTGATATGTTTTTCTGAAAGGAATCATAATTCCATTAGAAATTGTCATTCCCAAAAATAAAGAAATTGTGATTCCTTACATATATACCTCATGGATTTATATATTCCACATTTTGAGGAATGAAATTTATTTCCACAAAAAATATTAACATTCATTTTATAATGTTACCTTCTACCAACGACAATAATAATTTAATAATAATATTATTTTATTAAAAAATATTTAATAAAAATAAAAATAATAACCAACTCCAATAATAATAATAATCATATTAAATATAATACTATTAAAATATGTAAATAATATAAAATTATCAATAATAATAATACTATATCTCAAAAAATGTAAATTATAGGGACTCTTAATAATATTTTAATGAAAATAAAAATATTATTATTTAACATTATATTATTAATAATAAAAAATATTTAAAAAATATATATATATATAACGTTATTATTAACTCATACTTTCAACAATAATTAAAAACATATTAATATACATATATATGTTTACTAAAATTGTATATTATTATAATAAACACAATAATAATATTATTTTTGTAATTATAAAAAATATATATTAAAAAGCTAAAAATAATACTCCCTCCGTCCCGTGATTACTGCAACACTTCCCTTATTTAGATGTCCCAACATTACTGCACACTCCTAAAATGGAAATAAATATAATATTAATACACTCACAACACCCTTATTTTATTTCACTCAAACCCACTTTATCCCACTTTACTTGATTTGCGGTCCAATTTGTGTGTTGCAATCATTTTGGGACGGAGGGAGTAATATATTAAAAATATACTCCCTCTGTCCCAAAGAAACGTGCACGTTTACTGTTTTCAAGTGTTTTTGCGAGCTGAGTTTTTTTATTAGTATTTGAAATGATAAAATAATTTTTAAAGATGCATGCAATAGATGAGAGGTAGATCTATAATACCCTTCAAACCTGAACCACCCGTTTACACCACCTCCCGACGTTGTTATTACTGACCTGTTGATGCATCTGTCATGCTCCAGATTCCAGACTCTGGATTCAGTAGCGTTGAATTTGATGTTTAGATGAGTTGAGACGCGAACCACACTGCCAGGGGTTGAGGTTTGATGACTCTTGGACGACGTCTAGAGGGCAAGGCTTGCAGCCGCTGCTGCTGGCTACTGAAAAGCCACCGCCTGATGAGCCCCACAATTTGTATTCGACTCCTGTCATCACCTCGTCTCCATCTGCGTCCACCACTGCTTCAAATTCTCCAGTAGCCGCGGCACAGGCACTGATGGAGATCATAAGAAGCAAAGAGAGACTGAGATGAGTTGCCAGCTTCATCATATACATATTATAATAATATGCAAAATTAATTAATGGTAGAATAGAATGGATGTATGACTACTACTAATGCTAGCTACCTCATCTTTTATACATCCAATAAGCAGCTTTCTACCTAAATTAACCGCGCGCGTACCTTACTTATGCGGTTAATTTAGCCACCCACAATATATAATTGCATGCCCGAGGTTGCTCCTTAATTAATTTCAACATCTAAAGTGATAACATTGCATATCTATAGATTTATTGTTGGGGCGCTTCAGTATCTCACCATTACTCGAACCGGACCTTTCATATGATGTGAATCAGGTCAGTCAATTTCTTCATTCGCTCACGGATGATCATTTCTTGGTAGTCAAGCGTATTCTCCAGTATGTCAAAGGAACGATTCATTTTGCCCTCTCCTATTCCAACCGTTCGGAGATCTCGGTTGTTGGGTATTCCGATACTGACTGGGCTAGGTGCATTGAAACCCGTCGTTCTACATATGGCTACTCTATTTTTCTGGGGGTAATCTCATGTCTTGGAGTGCCAAAAAGCAGCCATCTGTTGCTCGTTCTAGTTGTGAGTCCGAGTATCCTGCCATGGTCAATGCTGCAACTGAGTTAATATGGATTACTAATTTGCTGCATGAACTTCGCTCTCTTTCCCCGTCTCGACCGGTTCTACTTTGTGATAATCGGAGTGCAATATTCTTGAGTCAAAATCCGGTGGCTCACAAGAGGGCGAAACATATTGATCTTGACTATCACTTTGTTCGGGAACTAGTATCTTCGGGCAAAATCTCCACCAGCTTTGTTCCGTCTCATCTTCAGTTGGCAGACATTTTCACAAAGGGCTTGCCTCGACTCGCCTTCGAATTTTTTGAGGTCCAAGCTCTGCATTCGTTTACACCCCACACATCACTTTAGGGGGGATAATAGTGATAATAGGAATGTTTGAATTTATTATTCAAATTGTACATAATTATAGCATATTAGTCTTGTTGTAATTGTAGAGATTTCCTTTCCGTAAATATCTTTGTAATCTTCTATTATTAATAATACGTCTGCCAATCACCAAATTCAACGGTGATCTCAATCCCGTTCTCACATATTGTCTCCCCGATAAATTATAGATCGGTTTGTCGTGTATGTATACTATGGGATTAGAGTACCCCTTGTACTCTGTAATGATATTTCATTTTTGCTTTTCAAAAAAAAATAAAAAATTATCTCCTTTGAATGACCACAATTAATTTCAATGGTAATGGATCGATAATGATCAATTAGTCCCTAAACTTTGAACAAAAATTGAATAAAAAAAGTATGAATTAATAAATGGAAAATATATGTATACATTGATTTCCAAGCTAGAAATATACATAACCGAGTTGGATCGACTATACATATGATTATTAAACTGAAATAGATCAAGTTTCAATAGCCTTAATTAATTAAGTGGGATGTTTATTACTACAATTGTCATGATGTGGAAGGAGAATTTGAGGTGTCTTGTTGCTATTTTTTCTTCCTATATGTTGTTAGGGAATCAATTAATGTAAACGAATTAACTTTAACAATTGTGTACAATCAAACTTTTAGATGAGAAAATCATATGTTAAGTCGCATGATAGTTGTTTTCATTTGAAGTTCCATGTTCCGAATCAAGTTTGCTAATTATTTTTTGTCCTGAATCAAACAATAGTATATATATAGTTGCCTTACTTTGAAACTCCATCAAAGTCTAATTATTCCACTATATCTCTTATATATGTCGGTGATCTTTTTGAGCTGGAAACTAACTATTTCATTGAGGTTGACGAGCCCCACGTGGATTACTTGCTAGAGTGTCCAATATATTGATGATTAATTTTATTTAATTTGATTTGTGAACATTAGTATTCAACAATTGGACTAAAATCTCATACGACTAAATCAATTGTGGTCATGTATTTTTGAGCAAGATAACTTGTCACGTCGTCTCATACAACTATCTATATGCTGGATAATCTGCAATACACCAATACTTAAAAGAGTTTTATCTCTTTTGAAATTAAGCTCAAACTTGTAGAGTAATGACAATTCGTTTTTATTAATTATGGAACAATAATGCACAAATCTTTGAGCCTAGCAATAAACATGTCAATCTTACAGCTTTTATTACAATATTTATTTATAGGTAACAAGGTAATTAATTAA
Organism: Stenogyne calaminthoides; assembly: GCA_037126765.1. Taxonomy (NCBI): domain Eukaryota; kingdom Viridiplantae; phylum Streptophyta; class Magnoliopsida; order Lamiales; family Lamiaceae; genus Stenogyne; species Stenogyne calaminthoides. Next base: position 3,260,765 of record JBBCBC010000044.1, read on the forward strand.
ACATGATATACATATGTATGCATGATGAAATAGATGAATTAATTAGGCTCTCTGGAATTGCACCATGAAGGGGCGTTCACCGTTTAGAGTAAGAACCAAACGCCTGGTTGAATTCTGGAAAAAAATGCCCACGTCTCCGCACACGGGCCTGCACGTGTCGCACACAGTTGGACAAAACACAAATTTATACCCGCTTCCGAATTCGAGAATCTTGAACCAGTTGCTTATAGTCTCACGCCCCGGGTTTCCTTCCATTCCTCCCGTCCCCACGTAGTATCTCCCGATAGAGTCGTCGAAATCGAGCTGCCACTGCGTGGTCTGCACGCAGATGGTGGAAGCGTTGAATATGATGTTGAGATCAGTTGAGAGATGGATGACGCCTTTCTTGGGGTTGACTGGGCGGAAGTAGGCTGGGAGTCCTTTCATGAGGTCCAATCCCTCTTGGACTACGTCAAGTGGGCATGTTTTGTTTCCGGCGCTGCCTAGTGTCAGGCCCCCGCCTCCACCGCCGCGGATGACGGAAAGAAGGTAGTAGTCCACTCCGGCGCGGAGTTCTTTGCCTGCCATGTCCAGCACCGGGGGAGGTTGCTCCGCGGCGTAGATGGTGGAAAGGGAGATCAACAGAACTGTGCAACAGATCATGGATGTCTTCATTTTGATGAGATAGAGATAATATTGTTGGTTGAAGGATTGGTGCTACGGCCTCTTATTTATAGGGACGATGACTTGTATGGTTTGCGTGAAGTAAATGAGGCGGCTTAATTCAAAGGATAATCATCTGTGTGTATGGTTTTCGTAATAGTCTACAAATTGACCAACCCGTTTATATTAATGTTACAAGACGCGTGCCACTTGCCTATTTGCCAACGTTTTCAAGGAAAGCAGAGTAGGGACTTAATATGTAGGGTACTAGTAATAAACAAATGAATCAACTTCATACTTTCTTATTTACAAGTTTAGACGACTTCAAATGATGAAGAAAATTTTAAGGTAGAGTATGATAGTTTACCCCTCATCTATCATATACCTTTTTAAAAGTTATTTTGTCATTTTATATTGTTGTGATCGATGTTTTTACCTCAATTTATTTATACACGTCGGAGGGACACGTGTATCAATAAATTATTAAAATAACCGTGCCCGATGGAGAAGTGTGATCGCTTTGTCAACCATACAAGTGTGCTCGTCTTGCTTACCAAACAAGTATGCTCGCCAAGTCTGGCAACCGACCAAACAAGTATGCTCGCCTTGCCGACCAAACAAGTATGCTCGCCAAGTCTGGCAACCGACCAAACAAGTATGCTCGCCTTGCCTACCAAACAAGTATGCTCGCCAAATTTGGCAAGCATTATAGTCATTCTTATATGCTCGTTAAGGACAGTGTTCCGGTACAAAATCGAAATGGTCTAAGGGGCGAGCAGAGCAATCAGTTGAGCAAAAGTTGATACAAAGGGCATATGACATAAAAGTCAAGTCAACAACTGAACCATCTGGACAACCAAAAGAATGCCTTATAAGCAAGTAAATCCAAAGGTCAACCAAGAAGACGAAGTTGAAAACGTGGCAGCATCACATGAGTTCTTGCAAGACACGAAGTCTCCAGCTCATGCTTGCCAAACCAGCTCATGCTTGCCAAAGTACAATAAGTAGAAAAAAAGAGAGCAGTAAGAAGGTTCAGAAAAATTCCCAAGTACTCACACATTTTCCAAATCATCATCTTTCAAGAAAGTTTTCTCCACGAGAAGTATTGTGTACTGTATACTTGAACCTCGCAATATATCATCCATGGCTTGGAATGCCCCCAGAGTAGTCATTTATTGATGAACTGGGTCAACAATTTCTTGTTATTTACTGTAATATTGTACACGTACTTATTTTGTTTGTGAGTCGTTTCAAAATTAGCCACATAGTATTCTCATTAAAAAACGACTTGCAACAATTGGAGCTAGAAGGAGGGTAGAAAAAACCAGCCCATACTCAATCCTAAAAAACCGAGACAGAAAAAAGAAATATGATGCCTCAATCTAGGAATACTCAGATGGAGAGGTTGGGACAGAGCCGACCTCATGCTCAGAAAGAGGCTCATCATTAGCCTCACAAAAATCAGACCGTGGAAACCATCAATCTTGAGGATATCGCCAACGAAAATCCGACGGCCACAACAAAGGCCACCGCTTTCTTGTTGCGAGCACAGAAAGAGAGGGCCAAGACAATCGGCGTTTGGACATTTGAGGCTCTCTGTTAAAGACCGAATTGGCGATCATAGGCGTCAGGATCCCGGGAGGGAACAACCGACGAACATGCCGGCTCCTTCAGATCCTCATGATCGCCCGCATCCCGAAAGACAGCTGGAACAACAAAAATCGGCTGGAACTAAATTGTCTATCCATCATCGATTGGGTAGTCAAGGACGAACATGGAAAGGGGGACTACCCCATCATGAGCATGACCCCCCGGGTCCTCATGAAGGGACACAACCCCGATCCAAGTCCGTCAGTTCCACGAAATTTGCAGAAATGCAGAAAGCAATCGAGGGCTTACAGGCCGACCTGGCCGCAACGAGAGGACTCCCGTGGGCGAGCACAATGCCGTGCTCGCCACTAACATCGGCGATCATGGCAGCCGAAATACAAGAAAAAGTGGCAAAGATCCGACCACCAATCCCTATGTTCGATGCTGAGTCTGACCCACATGTTCACCTCAGCAAATATTCAGATTTTATGGTCGCCATGGGCGTCACCGACACAACGCAGTGCCGATCATTCCCCATGACGTTGGGCGACCGCGCCCACAGATGGTTTTCTACTCTACCCGCCGCGTCCATCACGTCTTTCACTCAGTTGGGACAGCAATTCCTGTCCCATTTCTCATCCATGTGTGCTCGCCCAACACCAAAACAGAGGTTGGCACATTTCTCCCAGCTAAAAGGTGAATCAGATCGAGCATACATTGAAAGATTTGACAAATGTTTGTACGATTGAGCCCCAGTTGAAGAGGATGCAAAAATTCTCACAGTGGTGGGGGGCTTGACCTTAAATATGGATATGTGGAAAGCCATGCATCAGGATTGGCCGAACACATATGCCGAATTTCGAGAGCGAGCAGCTAAGATTATAGCTATGCAGGATTTGCTCGCCCAATCACCAGTTAGGCCAAGAAATAGCAACAAAAAGAGTTGTTGGTAAAAAAGTAATGAATGAGGGGGGGTATAAACCCCCAGGATCTTTTAAACCTTTTGAAGAAGGAGCAGAAGCACATGCACTACGAAGTCTTCTAGGCGTTTCAGCAGAGACGATATTTAATCAAATTAAGGATCGGGACATGTTGGATAAGCCACGAAGAATCGTAAGAGATAAAAGTCGGCTTAATGCTTCCAAGTTTTGTAATTATCATGGGTACATCGGACATAATACCGATGAATGTCATGATTTACTTCGTCAACTTTGGAAGTTATATGAAGAGAATCGTCTTACACAGTTCCTCAAAAAGCCGGCGAATAGAGACTCCCGAACTAAAAAATCAGGTGATCGTAGGGGTAAGCGTAAGGCAGAAGAAGCATCTGATAGTGATCTCGAGGAGTCCCGCAAGAAGTTGGAATTACCCAAGAGAGGAGCTCCTACCATGAGCAGAGGTCGAGATAGTCAAGAAATCAACATGATTCGTCCTGATTATGGTCCAATGGGTGGATGCTATCAGGCACCGATGTTATCGAACAGGCGGAAGAAGATGGAAATGCGTGCCATGCAAAGCATCCATCAGGTAAATGTGGCGAGCACATCAGCTAGCACGCCACCCTCTCACCAAATCATGTTCTCGGAAGATGATCTCGACGGCATAATCACCCCCACAATGACTCTCTAACCATCAGAGCTCGTCTTCTCGGTTTGAAGGTGCATCGCCTCCTGGTCGACAACAGAGCATATGCGAACATTCTGTTCGTTAACACTCTGCACCAAATGGAGAAGCAAGTTGGTGATCTAAGTAGTTATATCGAGCCCTGTGATCACACCATAATGGGTTTCGGGGAATCTATAACCCGACCATATGGAATGATTAGGTTAGGAGTTGAGTTAGAGTCAACTAATAATCAGGAGATTCGACGAACTAGAATGTTAGACTTTGTAATCGTCGATTCAGGAATTCAAAGCTGCATGTTCGACTTATTACTATTGTGTTAAGTTTCCAACCCAAGAAGGGACGGGTAGCGTGAAAGGCGACTAGAAAAAAGCTCAAGATTGTTTGCTGTCATGCGTGCCAGAAAAGCAAAATATCGTTAACATGATGGAGCAAACATGGGAGGCCGGAGAATCAAGCCAACAGGCGAATATGTTACCTAGGACGCTTATACCTCCTCTGACGAGCACATCTCCACAGGCGAACACAGAACCCGGAATGATAACTCATGTTCCAGATCTAATGATCATTGATCCACCAAATGAGCTACCGGAGTTAGAACCTCGTATAGGTTTTGATCCTATGGAGGTAGATGACGAGCACCAGGGGTCGATCGAAGATCCTCGATGGAAGCAAAAAAAAGAGGCGAGCAACGCCTGTTGAACAGTTGGAGTCTGTCAATATCAACCCAATCAGACCGGAATTAGAAGTGTTTATTGGTTCAGAATTACCGGAACCATTCCGAACAGAAATGATCGCGTATCTTCTAGCAAACTTGGATGTGTTCGCTTGGTCACATGAGGACATGGTCGACATTGATCGTAAACATGCATGTCACTCTTTTAACCTTGACCCAACACAAATTCCAATAATCTAGAAGCGGAGAAAATTCAGTCCGGAGAAGTATGCAGTTATGGATAGTGAAATTAAGAAATTGCTCGATAATAAATTTATTCGAGAAGTAAAGTGCCCAAGATGGCTTGCTAACCCTGTGCTCATCTGCAAATCTAACAGAACTTGGAGGTTATGCATAGATTTCACCGATTTAAACAAAGCATGCCCGAAAGATAATTTCCCGATGCCACATATCGATTATTTGGTCGATAACGCAGCAGGACATGAGCTCATGACCTTCATGGATGCATTTGCTGGGTATCACCAAATACCCATGCATCCAGACGATCAAAAGAATACGGCTTTATGCAGCGAAAAGAATATGTATTGTTGGCAACGTATGCCATTCGGATTAAAGAATGCTGGAGCAACGTATCAACGTCTGGTGAACAAGATGTTCGACGAACACATAGGCCGAATAGTTGAGGTGTATATTGATGACATTGTGGTAAAAAGCGAGCATAAGGAAGACCACATTACCCACCTGGCACAGACGTTTGATATTCTCAGGGAGTATAACATGAAGTTAAATCCGAAGAAATGCAGTTTTGGGGTTCATTCAGGAAAATTCTTAGGACATATGGTCAGTCAACGGGGGATTGAAGCGAACCCATCAAAGATTCAAGCTATGCTCGACATGCAGGCCCCCAGAAATGTGAAAGAAGTTCAAAAATTAACTGGGCGTTTGGCTTCTGTAAGCCGGTTTATATCACGAACCGGAGACAAATGCAAACCTTTCTTTGAAGCATTAAAGAAAGGGAGATTCCAGTGGACAGAACATTGCCAAAATGCATTTGAGTCATTAAAGCAATACCTTGCGGATACTCAAACATTATCTAAGCCTGTTCCAGGCGAACAACTTTATTTGTATCTTGCCGTGTCAGAATATGCAATTAGCGTTGTGCTCGTTCGGGCAGAGGGGGCAACACATTTGCCTATTTATTATGTAAGTCAGGTACTCAAAGAAGCCGAGCTCCGGTACCCTCCACTGGAAAAACTCGCGTATGCTCTTGTTATGAGTGTCCGAAAACTGCGACCATACTTTTTCGACCACTCAGTCGAGGTGTTAACCATGTTCCCATTACGACAAGTTCTCCATCGACCAGACACTGTGGGCAGATCACTCAAGTGGGCGGTGGAGTTAGGCCAATTTGGCATTACGTTCGCCCCACGAACAACAATGAAGGGCCAGGCTATGGCCGATTTCATGGTTAAATTGACATATCCGCAAATACCCGAAAGAGGTGTCGACCAACCATGGCACATGTATGTAGACGGTTCATCAACAAGTTCAAGAGCCGGAGCGGGCGCAGTTCTCATCAGCCCAACTCGACAAACTTTCACGACAACCATCCATTTTGATTTCCCAGCCACAAATAATGAAGCCGAGTACGAAGCTTTGATTGCTGGATTACACATGGCTATGAAAATGGGAATTCAGAGGCTGATGATTTATAGCGATTCCCAAATAATCATGATACCGTATTAGGCGTCTGGCCCGAGGCGAATCAGATGGCACAATATCGAAGAACTAGCAGTACGAGGCTGCTTGAACAATTCGAACAAGTTTACATAGAACAATTACCACGATTGGATAATTCGTTTGTTGATGCCTTGGCACGATTGACAACAGCAGAAGGAGTGACGAACACGACGGACATTGTGGTCGTCACAACTTGTTCGCAATCAATTCCTAGAGTTGTGGTCGCCCATGTGACAGGCGAACAAGAAACCTGGATGACTCCAATTTTAAGCTACTTACAAAAAGGATTTCTCCCAGAAAATAAAGCACAAGATACTTGCCTCAGATTACAAGCTGCTCGATATACTATACTAGACGGGCATTTATACAAAAGAAGTTTCTTTCTTCCATTATTGAAATGTATTACTCCTTAAGAGGGTCATGTGATTCTGGAACAGATTCATGATGGGGTATGTGGAAACCATACAGGCGGACTTGTCCTGGCATATAAAATTGTCAGACAAGGTTACTATTGGCCGACTCTCAAGAAAGATTCGCTTCGCAGTATGCCCAAGATGTCATAAGTGTCGTATATCGCCCCACTCATCCATAGCCCACCAAGAAGAACTAGTGTGTTTTACGATACCGTTGGCCATTTGCTAAATGGGGAATCGATTTGATTGGCCCGTTTCCTATTGGCACATCGGGAGTAAAATATGCCGTGGTTGCCGTTGATTACTACACTAAATGGGCGGAAGCTGAAGCCATTGTTAAAGCCACCGAACAAAGAATGTGGAATTTTGTTTGGAAAAATATCATTTGTCGTTTTGGGCTTCCACAGTCATTGGTAACAGATAATGGTAAACAGTTCGATGAAGTGAATTCCGACAGAATTGTGCTCGTTGAGGCATAAAAAAGCATTACTCTACTCCGTATTACCCCCAGTCAAACGGACAAGTTGAAGCTGTCAATAAAATTATCAAGCATACCCTCAAGGCTAAACTTGATAATTCCAAGGGGGGAGGATGGGCTGAAGAGTTACCATAAATATTATGGGCATATCGTACTACTTTCAGAACATCAACTGCGGAAACCCCGTTTGCCCTGGCATTTGGTACGGAAGCTGTTATACAGGCAGAAGTAAAGATTCCGAGCCATCGGACAATGATTTTTGGAGAACACATCAACGACCAGGCGCTCGCCCTAAGTGCAGATTTGTTGGAAGAAAGAAGGATGGAGGCCGATTTCAGGAACGCTATGTATAAAAAAAGATCAGAAAAGTTCTACAACTCCAAAGTCCGAACACGCTGGTTCAACGTGGGTGAGCTAGTTCTAAGATGAGCAACGGGGGTACCAAGTGGTGTGTTCGGCCGAGCATGGGAAGGTCCATTCAGAGTAACAAAACATTTGTTAAACGGGGCATATGATTTGGAAGACTTGAATGGAGTTCTGTTGTCCTATTCGTGGAATGCGTCAAATCTGAAAAAGTATTATCAGTAACGACGAGCATAACTGGCTAGCTATTGGGGTAAAAAAAATTGAGCATAATCAGCCATTCGGCTAAGACGAGCAGGACAAACATAAAGGAAGAACACACATTGTCCGACACAAATTTTGGAATCTTTTAGAAGGAATTTTGGTCAGCACTATTAAAAGATAGAAGATACGTGTCAAAACAAGATGGGAAGTGGTGGCAACCAAAAGAGGTACGTGTCAATCCTTGAATAAGAACTGACAAAGACAAGGACATATGTCAAAATAAGGATTTAAAGCAAGAAGGCCAACACCAACTAGATATGCCATCACTTGTTTGGGATAGTAGTATAAATAGGCGTATTGATAGCTGAAGAAGGGGGAAGAAAAACAGAGAAAAAGGAAAAATTACTGCAAACATATTAGAAGAAAATTCAGTTATCGGGAGATAGTTGGTTTGGTATGCCTCCAGACGAAGTTTTCAACACTCGATTCAGCTATCATTTTGCTGACTCGATCATGTGTCCTGGCGCTTGCTCTAGTACGAGCTTTATATCCCGTATTGCAGTCACGAAGGAAAATACTCTCCCTTCAATTTGGGAAAGCCAATCTAAATCGGGAGAAGTATTTTCTTCTAAACTGGTATTGTCACTCCGAGCATAGGTTGGTGCTCGTTACGGACTCAAGATGCTCGGTAGAGTCATGGTTGCCACTCCACTTTATTCACTGCTTATGCAGTAGCGAATCACTAGTCCCTTACACATCCCTTAAATCTCCTCCAAAAGGGGGGGGATGTCGTGGCGTCCGCACGATACGACGTGCGAATGCTGATGCTCAGGCATCCTCCAAGGGGATAGAATGGTGCGAGCAGAGTCTCTTGCCCGCGCCTGATATAGGCGAGCAGACGTGCTCGCCACATGCTCATGCAGACAACAGTTCGCATAATCACAACTTGTCCAGGAGGGGCAAACGCTGATGCTGTTGCTGCTCGAGCATATTACTTGAAGAAGAGTAGACAGACTGATCCGCCTCATACTTGTCGACATCAATTCCGCGGACGAGATGAGGTCAGCTCATGTCTATTTCAAGACGACGCTTTGAATTTAGCAAAACGGTAGTCTGATGCCCATTATCATGTGTAATAGAAACAGTTCGCCCCAAGTGTAAAAGTTGTAATAGAATAACAACATGTTGAAAAACATTTTTGTTTGTTAAGTTTTCCTAGTTAAAGCCTATCAATGGTCGCACCTAAGCCGGATGACCCGAACAAAGACAAACGAGCAGAGGTTTATGTTCACCTGGCGAAACAGTTCGTACTTACAGATACCCGCAGCAAAGCGAGTGATGGGTACGGAGTCGCAACTAAATAAGACGACTCGTACTTACAGATACCCGCAACAAAGCGAGTGATGGGTACGGGGTCGCAACTAAATAAGACGACCCGAGCAGAATAGTGATCGCGGCTAACATAAGATGATCACGAAAGAAGAAAGGGGGGGTTGCACATAAGTTAACCCATCTGGTCGCAACTAAATAAGACGATCAATCTGATTGCACCTCAATAAGACAATCAAAAAACCAAAGAAGTCAGGGTGGAACATAGACACATATCATGTTCGAATTCATTCAGAAGACAAATGGCATAAAGTAGGAAACAAAACAAACATCATCTATTCATCAACAAAATTCACCCTCCACGATCGAATCAGAAGAAATTGTTCAACAAGCAAATTCAATGGAAACAGCAAATTGTACGAAAGGAGAAGATAAAAATTACACAGTAGTAAAACTAAGGAAATAATTCATTGTTGGGGGTGGGCGGAAGAGATGTGTCGAGCAAGTCTTGCCTCGTCTGCTCGGTCCCTTCGGGAGCGACTCCCCCAGTATCATCATGCCTCATCTGCTCGCTGGATAGCACATTCTGCTCGTCTCCAAGTGGACCACTCTGCTCACCCTGCACCTGATCAAACTCATGCTCGACTCGGTAAGCTTGGTCGACAGTACCTTCCACATCCGCATCCGAACCATCTTCCTCATCCAAAATAGGGTCATCGATCTCGATCCCATCGGGGAGGTTGGAGAAGTCGCATATGTCACTTAAATCGGCAATGGGAAGATTACGATCAGGAGGTTTATCGGCCAGATATTTCTCAAGATGGACTTTGAGCAGAGTAATTTGATCGGCGGAAAGGGATTGTTGGTCTCTTTGAGGGCATTCGCAAATGCACATATATAAGAAAAATTGGAAATAGAATCAACATACTCCTCGGTGAACATCTTGGAGTTTTCAAGACCCAGACGAGTGTTGGTCTCTTCAGCGGTGAGGAGTTGTTGGGCGAGCAGAGTTTTCTCACATTCTGCAGTCTCGATGCCTATTTTGAGTTTTCGAAGCTCAACGTTCAGCTCGTTCTGAACTTTCCTAATGCCAGCCACATCTTCCCGATTACGGTGCAGCTCCTCCCGAGCAAGGCGTAGCTCCTCTCTGGCCTGGCGAGCATCTTCCCGAGCTAGACAAGTAACCTCTTGAGCTTTATGAGCCTCTGCTTGGGCTGAGGATACTTGTTCTTGAACCAACTTCATTTCATCTTGGGTTTTGGTCAGCTCGTTCACCTTCTCTTCAAAACTCGTGATAAGAGTCACATAGTTGGCATGAAGTTGGGCGGACTCGGCGTAAGCCTTTTCAAGGAGAACCAAAGATTGGCCATGGCGCACTAGGCCAAGTCGCATGGTTTCCAAAGTCGTTGGACCTTTAGTGGCCTCTTCGAGCTCAGTAGTCCACGCTCGGATGGGGGTCTCACACGCTTTCTGGACATGCTTGGGAAGGTCAGGAACGTTGCAGACACTAGGAGAGCAGTAATAGTCTTTCAACTCCGGCATCAGAGGCGATAATCTGTTCAACCTACGTGTTATAAAAACAAATAGATATGATTAAACGACCAAATCAGATGGAACAAAGAGACACTCCAACAGGCGAGCAAACGTACCTGTTCACCTGAGCAGGGTCCCATCTTATAAACGACTTGTCCTCGGGAGAAAGGAGCTGGGAACTTAAAGGAGTCCAGGTTCGGGGTCCTGCAGGGGGTGGAGTAGATGTACCGACCTCCATTTCGACAATTTGTGTGATCGGACCGACCGCAGAGGTAGTTATTCTAGTCGTTTCAGCAGCAGGGGTTGCCTCATTAACATCGATGCTCGATGGAGCTATCGGATTTTGATCGTCAGGTACCGTTTTGGATCTCTTTGGTGAGGGAGCTTGGTCGCCGATCCTCGCTTTCGACAGACGAGTTATTTTTTTCGCCGACTCGACTCGCTCGTCCCTATGGCTGGTCATTTGGCCTTTTTCACTCTGCTCGCCTCCCCTCGGTTTGCTCGTTGAGCATCTCTCTCGGCCTGAATTCGAGCAAGCTCTTGGGGTCTCTTGGTTCGAGCCATTTCAGTATGCTCAGATGTGCTTATAGCAATAATTCTGACGAGGAAAGTCAGTAGATAGAAGAATTTATTAAAAAAGAAAGAGAAACAGAGAAACAAAAGGCACAACACATTTGCAAGTATAAAACACAATCCTTACCAGTCGGATTAACGGCAACTAAATGGTAAGGGGGTACGTACAATCCTCATCTCTTCCTTTGGTCGGTGTTCAACGTCTTCACCGAAGCGTTCGAAAGTATGGCTCAAGGTCAATTTGCGTGATACTCTTGAAATAACCATCGTTTTCTCTCTTTGTGCATTGCCGGCTTGAATTCACGAGATTGAGGAAATAAGTTAAAATCAGTTCACTGTGGAGAGTAAAACAACAAAAATACTTACTTCGACAGATCCCAAAATCAGTGGGGATATCTAAGCGGGCATTTGGTTCACATCCTGAAGCAGGAATTTTCCAATCACCCCCGACGAACCAAAACTTCTCTTTCCAATCTGTGATCTTATTAGGCACGTCCTCGATGACTTTACATTTTGCATTCGCTTGCATGAACAACCATCCGTGTTCGCCTTTGGATCGAGACAAATGAACTAATCGACTAAGTTCTGCTACTGTTGGATAGTACACAGGTTTCATTTTGCCGAACAGAGTTAGGAAACTCATAATCATATGCCACCCATTCGGCATTAGTTGTGTAATAGTGATATTCCATTCTACGAGCAAGCGAGTAATAACTGGATGAAGTGGGAATCGAAGACCCGCTTCCATTGTATCTAAGTTCACAACAACACAACCCTCGAGAGGCTGGTCTGCTCGCTTATCGGGACCAGGCGCCCAGAAAAACACATCCTTTGGAGTCTCGTAATTCCGATACAATTGGCCGAGCATATCTACATCGATCACACTTGCAATTTTGCTCGCTGGATATTCATTTTCGACCCTTGTTCTGTGAGGTTGTTCTGGCCATTCAAAATCATAACGAGCACTATACTCGGTATATGTTGGGCTATGAGGAAGACCAACATGGATATCGAGCACCATGTTCTGTTCGCCATCAAATCCTCTGTCCGACTCATTAACATTTTCAGTTACTGGGATTTCCACCCTCATATGATCGTCACCCCTATTTACATCGCGATTATCTACAACCCTAGATCTGACTTGGGGTTGGGATAAATAATCTTCACCCGAATCATCCAAAAAATTGGTGCGGGCTAAATCCTGGTCTAATTCATTGAGGGCATCGTCGGAATCCGACGAAAAAATGGCAAATGGTTGTTGAATTTGCCAGCGGGATCTTGAACCCGAGGTGTTCATCTCCGGCGCATTAGCACTACTACGGGAGATCGGACGGTAAGATGAGGAAGAAGAACTATCATGGTTTGACTCTATTGAAGCGGTATAACTCGAACGAGAAGTCATAATTAGAATTAAAGGGGGTACGAAGTAATTACCTGGAAGAAATCTTTCACCGAAATAAGCGTGCCCTTGCCGGAAATTTCAGATGGGATGGAATATGAAGAAAGAGAGAAGAGAGAATGATGAAGGGCTGAGGCGGCAAAATGGTTTTTATAGATGTTGGATTTAAAAATTTTGAAAATTCAAAAAAGATGTTTCTGACACAGAAGACGAAGCGACACTCACGAAGACCCGCTCAATATATCTAACAGTCGGGCCCCCATGATGAATACAAAGCGGCCCGGCTGGGGGGTATTGTTGTGATCGATGTTTTTACCTCGATTTATTTATACACGTCGGAGGGACACGTGTATCAATCAATTATTAAAATAACCATGCCCGATGGAGAAGTGTGCTCGCTTTGTCAACCATACAAGTGTGCTCGCCTTGCCTACCAAACAAGTATGCTCGCCAAATCTGGCAACCGACCAAACAAGTATGCTCGCCTTGCCGACCAAACAAGTATGCTCGCCAAATCTGGCAATCGACCAAACAAGTATGCTCACCTTGCTGACCAAACAAGTATGCTCGCCAAATCTGGCAAGCATTATAGTCATTCTTATATGCTCGTTAAGGACAGTGGTCCAGTACAAAATCGATATGGTCAAAGGGGCGAGCAGAGCAATCGGTCGAGCAAAAGTTGATACAAAGGGCATATGACATAAAAGTCAAGTCAACAACTGAACCATCTGGACTACCAAAAGAATGCCTTATAAGCAAGTAAATCCAAAGGTCAACCAAGAAGACGAAGTTGAAAACGTGGCAGCATCACATGAGTTCTTGCAAGACACGAAGTCTCCAGCTCATGCTTGCCAAACCAGCTCATGCTTGTCAAACCAGCTCATGCTTGCCAAAGTACTATAAGTAGAAAAAAAGAGAGCAGTAAGAAGGTTCAGAAAAATTCCCAAGTACTCACACATTTTCCAAATCATCATCTTTCAAGAAAGTTTTCTCCACGAGAAGTATTGTGTACTGTATACTTGAACCTCGCAATATATCATCCCTGGCTTGGAATGCCCCCAGAGTTGTCATTTATTGATGAACTGGGTCAACAATTTCTTGTTATTTACTGTAATATTGTACACATACTTATTTTGTTTGTGAGTCGTTTAAAAATTAGCCACATAGTATTCTCATTAAAAAATGACTTGCAACATATATGTTAATAAACAATTCGCTCATTAAAATACGAGCCAAACAATGAATGAACAATTTAAAACAGGACGAAGGGAGTACATGTTAATTGGTATGATCACACGAAACATTAATTTGATTAAATATGAAAATCAGAATGGTATAATCGTGTGAAATAGTACTAACAATTACTACTACTAGAAGATTTAAAACCATCAAAATATTAGAAAGGAGCTTTAACCGTATGGTAATGACCGCACGAACTTCGTGGTCGGTTATGACCGCACGAATTCAGTGGGGCGGTTTTGACCGCTTGAGACCGTCCAGATTCGTTGAACCTATGATTCGAATTCAAATTTCGAATCCTAGATAAGCTTGACTCCGCGCACGGATAAGTCACGACTCCTGGGCCGACCCAAATCCGGATGGACCACCCAATTCATTGAATCCAAAAAATAATTGGCACATTTAGAGTTTTTTGGTCTCCAAGAAGATAGATGGGCCCCAAAGCCCAATTGCCAAGAATCAAGAACCATGAACCCGGGCGGGGCACGCGCGCACGTGTGTGGTTCATGGTTAGAGTCCGCATGCACAATTTTGGAGAACATGACCATAAGCTTATATTTATACTAGGAAACTTTCCTTCTAGTTTCCAATGTGGGATGAGTGAGAAATACTATACTTGGTCAACACTCACCCACCAAATACCCTCTAGTTTTAATGTCTCATATTCTTTAATTAATTTCTCATTCACCGAAATTCGATTTTGAGATATTAAATATACCACGACCATCTACTCCACGAGTAGAACGATCTCGTCACGTTTAATTTACAAAAAATCAACGTTTTAATTCCTCAATAATTTGGTCAACCTTGAGTGCTTGAACATTTTCAAAGCCAAATTTCCAACAATTTACTTGATGATACGTAGGGTACCACGGTACTAGTATAAACAAATGAATCAACTTCATACTTCTTATTTACAAGTTTACAATTTTTCAAACTATATATATAAAGAATGGTGGAACCGTGTGAAATAGTAGTAACAATTACTACTACTACTAGAAGATTTATGAAAGAATTTTGTCTCATCTAAAAGTCCGAACTTGTAGAGGGGGTGAAAATCAATTCATTTATTTAACTTCCCTCAACACTCCCTCTCACTCGTGAGCCGAATCATTGACTCTGTTTTCTGAAAGAATTAATTTCGCACATCTCTATAAGTTCGGACTTTTAGATGAGATTGAATTCTTTCAATTTAAAACCATCAAAATATTAGAAAGGAGCTTTAATCCTAGTATATGATATATCTATCCAATTTCTATTGCGTACTGAGGGTACATTCACATTTGTTCACACGTGGACAATACATATAAAAAAGGATATATATCTTGTAGTAATTAATTTGCTCTGTCAGCACCACCTAAGCATGGAAAAATCAAAGTTCAAATCTTAGCTACCTAGTTAGCTTCTTCGATCACATTAATAAACGAAGAAATAAGTGGCCTGTCAACTCGAATATCCATCAAGCATTTTGCAACAAGTTTAAGCACTACTACTGCTAGGTGTTTGCAAACATTAAAAACAACTAAAAACTCATGTTTTATAAACTGATTTAATGAAATGAAATTTTACGAATATTTACTTGAAAACACGTCAAAACATAGAGTATTAGATTATGAACATAGTGTATTAGATTCATAATGCATCTACTTTGAGGTAAATTAAATTAAAAAAAAAAAGAAGGAAAGTATATACTACCCACAGGATTATTTTGTACGTTTCCAAGCAGAGAAGGCTTCATGATCAATAGACGAACCAGTGAGAGACTGAAGGGCATCATACAAGTTACTGTGTGGGGTACTATTCAATTCCGTGACGACCATATGCACGCTATTCCCATTCTCCAAGTGTATGTGGTTGTTCGGGTGACTTGTCTTGTTACCCGCGTGAAGCTCAAACTCATAAGCATTAATGGCCTATACAAAAATATGTCATATATCACTATAACAAAATTGACCTTTAATGGATGACTTACTTTAGAATAATTACAGGATTGACAACCGCAGAGATAGGAAGGTCCTTGAATCTTTCCAGAAAGCTCTATCTAACACACAATGCATACAAGAGAACATCATTAATGAGTGTTATCATGAATTGATTTAACAAGTTTGCATTACACATGTTTTCTACCTTTTTAGTCTTAGAAATATATCGCACAGCTACTCCATCAAGCATACCAGTTGCTGTTAAAATCTTGACATTATTTAAGAGTTTATTACTTATTTTCTTGGGTGTAACTTTTTTGGATTTAGGTGGACGCTTGGTTGCAGCAGCAGTTTTGTTGTTGTTTGTAAGTGTAACGAGATGTGGCTCGTATATTAGAGAAGTCCTTGCTCTACCACTCTTAGCAATCCATGGTATTCTAGAAACACTCTCATGTCAAAACTCCATCCAAGATAATTTTGTTTAGTCAACATGGGAACCGGAATATCCATGGATTTCTCTGCCTCTCTTCTCTCTTTTATCTGATTGCAGAAATACGTAGGCACCACATTTAAATTAACAAAAAAATATCTAATAAGCCCATCATGAAATAAAGACTTAGTCAACTGTGTAGATGATATGCATGTATAATTTGTAGCATATCCGTATGATTTTTAAATTGATTTATGCAATTTTTTAGTTTATATAGATGCAATTTTGGTAGCAGATTTATGCGATTTATCTCCTAAATTGTATTGATACGATTTGGTACCTAGTGAGACAAATGTTAATCGATGCCTTGTGAGACAAATGTTTATCGAGCAAGACAAGTATATTGTTGCGAGTTATTTGCATTCCCACGACTTTATAGACATGCTTCAAAGATTTGGATGTTGGGTCTTGAGTCTCTAGACCCAATCCCATATGTATGCTGCTGGATGGCCTTCTTTTTTTTAATGTCTTTTACTTAATTTTTGTGCTTAGTTTACATGTTATTTTTTACTTAATCGTTCTTATTTTTACTTGGATTATTTTGCTCATTTCATCAATTTCAATATATTTTTCTAACCCACTAAACTTGACCTGTATTATATTCTGGATAGGTTCACATACCCCTGAATTAAAAACAAGATTAATAGCATGAATTAGGTCTATACATATTTTTGTCTAATAATTATCATATTTATTGAACGAAACTCCCATACCTCAATTACCGACTCACATATGTTGATGAAATATTATTATATCTAGGTTCAATAGAAGTAAATATTTTTGATATTGCAAGCATTCTTAAAACTCGTTGAATATCTCTTTTTAACCGCATTTAAAATTTCAATGTTCCACGCAATCTTTTGTTTATTGTCCGCAATGATGTATATATTAATTTTTTTTTAGACATCATTTCATCCAATATCCATAATGAACTAGGACAATTTCATCATTTGCCACCTGAAAAAAAGAAGAAGAAAAAAGATAAATAATAAACATCACATAACGATGTATCGAGACTATACTTTGAATACTATCTATTTTGAATATTGTCTCGATAAAAAGAACTATACTCAGCGAGATAAAAATTAAATCTATCGAGATAGTATTTTAACTTTATGATGGGGGACATTTGTGTCACCCAATGTAAAAAAGACACGTGGAAGTCTTCTCAATAATTAAAGAGGTTGAGGAACTAATGCATGAGTCAAACCAATGAACAAATGAATTGGGCTTGACTGAGAAACCCAGGGACCTGTTATCCGCTAAGATCAGATGGGCTTGAAATTAAAGGGCATGGAGGGAAGCGAGGCCCAATGAAGTGAAACGAGTTAAAGAAAGGGGCCCAAGAGGATAGTCGGGGCCCTAGAATTTGAGGAACTAAGGAGTTGGGCCGGACTGGGCTGATAAACCTAGGCAGGTTGGGTCCAGGGATGCCGGCCCTAAGAATGTGGACCTTGGTCTGAGAGACGCCCTTGAGGGCTTAATGCGTCATGGCCTGAAAAACAAGAGACTAATCTAGACCGCTGAGATGAAAAAATATCATCGGTCCAAGAGTTTTGATCCGTGTGAACTAAGAAGTGGGCTGAGGGAGTCAGTTCCGATATTTAAGGGGGTTACATGCAGGATACTGGAGGTTCCGAAATTAATGGGATCGTTAGATTGAAATTAAGGGCTCAGATGGAGGATTCCGATGAAAAAGGAGAGAAGGACGTGGGAGAAGAGATTGAACCCCGAGAAGAGAGGGGGAAAATAACAAACACACGTCTAGAACATAGGCTCGAGGCATGAAGAAAGGAAACCGCCGGCTGGGGGGGATATAAATATCCCATCCAGGTAACACGAAACACACACAAGCACTTACTTTACTTATACACTTGACAAGCTGTTCAATCTTACTTTGATTCGAGTTTGGAATTGATAACTGACTTGAGCGTCGGAGAGCTCGCACCGGAACCCCCCCGGCGTGTCCATTTCAAGTGATTACGTGGCGTTGAAGAATTTTATACGGTCAAAACTCGAAGTTCTTTAGGATTCAACACTTGAATCCTCGTTGAATTCCAAGTCATATCTCGACCACTTTTTCCACATCAAATTGACGTCGTTTGTTGGAACATTGGGCTAAAGGTGTGAGCTTGAATCCATTGTTTCTGGAACAAACTTTCTTTGATAAGTTACGAGATGGGTGGTGATCAACCTAGTCAACAGGTTCCTATCGGAAATCTCGGGAAGGAATCTCAACCAACCCCTGCGGCACCCCCTCTTTACGGGATGCCACCTGCAGGTAGGGGAACGACTTCACCAGGGCCTCCTTCGACCTTTATGGGAGATGCCCGTGCAGTGGTGAGGGGGAATACTATTGGAATTTAGAGGCACGTAAACACGTAATACATGCGCATCAGAATTAAACAGTTCACAAACAACGAACATATAATTGCATAATTGATTACGTATAAACATAAAGAGAAATCTTACAGTAAACCGTATACATATTTCTCTACTATGGTATCCACGTAATCCCCGTTCACGGACTTGCACAGATTTGCCAGCGTTGAATCTAAGACGGAATTTGCTAGGAAAATTTCTATTCTAGATTTTATGGAAAAATATGAATTAACGTCATTTGTGAATTCCCAAGAGCTTGTATATATAGGAAAGACCCAGCTTAAATCTTAAGCTAACCTGATTGGGAAATAAAATCCCTAATCTTTATTTAAAATAAATCTATAAGATTTACTTCCCACATATAAAATCTCTACGGATTTAATTCCCTTATATGAAAAATCTCTACGATTTATTTCCATATACATTAAATCCTACAATTATATATTTCAAATATAATTATTGGGAATTCTTATTTAATTAAATATAATTTAATTAAATATTAATAATAATTAATTCCAAATTAATCTATTATTAATTAATTCTCCATAAATTAAATATTAAATCCAATTTAACATTTAATCAACCAACTATAATCCGTAAAAGGGAACTACTTGTTGTGTGACCCATAGGCCCTCATATATCGAGCGATTAGTCAAACTAACGGTCTTAATTGAACCCTAGACAATAAATCAGACATTCTCAATATATGAGGTACGTTGCGAGAAATGTGCAACTACCTGTAATTGAAACATGGGCTATTACGATTTCCTCCTTTCATTCGCGAATACTCGATTAAGTCTTGAACATGATGAAGTGTCTATTCAAATAACTTAATCATGTTATCTCCAATCACTAATTGATCATGTATGTCACACTTAGCCACAAAGTCTAAGTTGACTCAAGATCGACCGATGACTTTGATCCAATTATGATGAGAAGATGAGTATTCTCTCTAAATCCACTTTGAGGAATGAATCCTATTCTTGGCTCAACTACCACGCACATGCACTTCGTGATGAACCCAATCCAAGCCGTATCTACCCATGGTTAGGGTGCAAGCATTGGTCATGATCAAAGTTCATCATCCCACACATGTCGTGCGTATTGACCTCAAGTCAAAGGAGTATCACATCGCTCCCACTAACCGAGACACCCGTAGACACATATAGTGGAAATACATCAAACAGTTTCTTTGATGGGTATACCAATACCCTCTAAGGCATTTGTGCATCCATCATGACATACCTAGTATCTCGTAGTAAGTGAGATCTTACTACACTCTCTAAGAGTATGATGCAGATCGCACACCAATCTCCATTGTATCATCAATATCCCATTCTTGATGATCCTTGATCGGGGCTATTTGAGAATCATGCTTAAGTCATCTGAGTTCTCACAACTTCAATGACAACAATGACTCATGGGAACACTTGCATGAATAAATGCAAACAATCAAACATAATATTTAAACAAGTGTATTGTCATACATTAATATTAAGTGAACTATAATATTAAATCAAACTGAATATCATCGAGTATTATGTCCTTACAATAGATTGTCTCTAGGACACTAACACTAACAAATACATCTATGCCCTCCCCATCGAGAGTTTCAGTACCCTACCCCCGTTGTGGGTACGGGTCGAGGAGGAGGTGGACAGACTTCAACACCTCCAGGTTTAGGACGAGGGGGAGGGGGACCTACGCCAGTCCCTCAACCCCAGGGTCCTACAATAGCAGACACCTTCAAGTAGGTACCACCTACTACGCCACCAAACCCTACGGTAGTATCAGTTAACATGGACCAACTTAGTGACCTGGTGGCCAAGGCGGTGGAGAGCGCCTTTGCTGGAAGAAGCGGTACCCGTTGGCAGCAGCCGGGTAATGAAGGAGATTCGAGGGAGTGGGGGAGTCAGATTCCCCATGATCAAACTGGACGAAGACAAGGAGAGGGGTCCCATGCAGAATAGGGAGATCCTTGAAGAAAGAATACTCAGGAGGAAGGAGCTCCACCAACACAGAGCGGGAAAGAAAGAGGAGGTAGTCGAGATAGCCCACCTCGGAAAACAGAAACAGTGGACATGGAGGAGAGTTCTGATCCAACATATGAGGGAGGAGTCAACCATCAGTTGTTGTCTCTTCAGAAAGAAATGGAGACGATGAAAAAGCAATTGAAACAACTAAGTGATGTTAGACCCGTTGCTGGTTGTCAGTTTTCTGAAGATATTTTGAGTGATGAATTGCCCTTTAATTTTAAGCCGTTGACATTTGAATATGATGGAACTACTGATCCTTATGAACACTTAGTCCATTTTGAGAATGCTGCTTTATTACATCGTTATGGGGAGGGGGTGAAGTGTAGGGTATTCCTAACCACTCTGTCTAAGGCCGCTCAACAATGGTTTAGCCAGTTGGGCCTAAATAGTATACACTCATTTGCAGGTTTTAGCCAGATGTTCCTACATCAATTTACCAGTGCCAGATGGCAACCAAGGGCAACCTTGACCCTTTTCAACATGAGGTAGGGGGAGAATGAAAGCCTGCGAGAATTTCTGAAGCATTTTAATCAGGCTGCTCTGGAGGTTCCTAGCTACTCCAGAGGTAAAGATCAATGCTTTAACTAATGGATTGCGGGATGGGGAACTGTTTTCATCTGTTGTGCCCGATTTATATTTCCGGCCAACAAACGATAAACAATGGATATTCGACGATCAACACAAGTAAAAAACACAAAGTTTGATTACCTAGTTCGTCTGTGAATAAGACTACGTCTGGGGGCGACCAAGCCAAGTATGATTTAATATAATTTCTGCCTATAATGCTAGGATTTTTTCAACCTTTTACAATGAACTTGACATGAAGTATTTATAGACTAAAATTTAGGTTTTAGGGTCTTCATGGGCCTGGACGATCGGCCTTTAGGGTTGGAGACGAACCAAACGAGTATCCCGCGATCTTCGATCGAGATCTTCGGTATCTGATATACTTGCTCCGATTAGGTCCTCAAAATCTACTCCCTAATTAATCTGAATATATTCCTTATTTACGATGATAAAACTCGGATTGACGCAAGTCGCTTCCGGCCTGGGAGGCTCTAGAATGCAAGTCGCCTTGCGACCTGTGGAGTTCCCATAAGTCGTCTCGTGACTTGCTACCTTTGTGACATGGGTAAGGTGCACTCAGTCCTGATGGACAAGTTGACCACGTGGTTATTTATCCCCAGGTCGCTTTAAATGGCATTGGGAAGGTGAATTGTCATTCATGCGATTGAACCAGGGGTCGGGTTTATCCATGCTACAACATCATCCCTCGTCAAGAAGCCTGTGACGTCCTTCGATGAGCTGCTGAATAGGGTTGAGAAGTACGTCACTCTAGAGGAGATCAGGAAAGCCACGAATGCTGAGATTAAGTCAACACACGGTGATAAAAGGAGAGAATCGGATTCCAAGAGGAGCAATAAAGAGAGTAAGACTGAGTCCAGGAAGGAGACCCGGGCAGAGCCAACACGTTCCTACAATGGGCCCCGACCTAGGTTTGAGAAATACACCCCCTTCAAAATCCAGCCTGCAGAGGTCTTGGAGGTGGCAGGAGATCTCCCAGAAATGAAATTTTCATGGTCCAGAGCAAGAGGACCAACGAAATCTGACAGGTTTTATCATTTCCATAATGATTATGGTCATGATACTAACCAATGCTTTCACTTGAAGGATGAGATTGAAAGATTGATCCAGGCGGGTCACCTGAAAGAGTTTGTTTACAGGGATAGACAGAGCTCTCGAGGAAGTAAGAAGAGAGAGCAAGAGGAAAAGAAGGACGATCGAGATAAGAGGAGGAAATAGGAGGCTGAAAAACCTCCAGCACTAAAGAGGGATCTGATCCAGATAATAGTTGGAGGTCCAGCTGTTGGTGATTCTTTCCAAGCCCGGAAGAAAAGCGTTCGTGAACTGGAAACAGGTCACAGGAAAGAGATGATGGAAATGACAGAGATGAAGGAAGTGGAAAAAATGGAGGCAGCTCCACGAATCTCATGTGGCCCCAAAGATGGAAGGGGATTGAGAGAACTCCATACTGATGCTTTGATAATAACAACTGACATTGCAGGATATGATGTAGCCAGGATCTTTGTGGATACAGGAAGCTCGACTGATATCATGATGTGGGATTTCTATAAGAGAATGGAGATGAACGCAAAATTACAACCTGTAGAGACATCTCTTTACGGCTTCACAGGAGGTGTTGTCCAACCCCTTGGCCAAGTTACCCTGCAGGTGGGATTGGGAGAGCATCCTAGAAGAAAAGTCCCGATGTTGAATTTTCTCATTGTGCAAGCACCTGCGTCATAAATGTGATCTTTGGAAGGCCAATGCTGAATGTCTTTCAAGATGTGGTGTCCACTTACCACACGAAGATGAAATTTTCAATAGGAGAAGAGGTAGGGGAAGTTAGTGGAGATCAAACCCTGGCAATAAAATGCTATGTGGAAGCTGTACGAGTGGTGGATAAGAATGTACAGGGTAAACTGGAAAGAATGCAGGCTGATGAGGAGCTGATGGCGATTGAGCTGTACCCAGGGAAAGTAGGATACACTACCAAAATTGGGACACAGATGAGCGAGGAATTGACCAGGAAATTGATCTAGGTCTTGAGGAGGAATGCAGATATCTTTGTCTTCTCACCTGAGGACATGACAGGGATTCCCTCGGATGTGGCTGTGCATTACCTCAATGTAAAGCCGACGGTAAAACCCGTGAAACAGAGATTGAGACACTTCGAACAAGAGAAGGATGAGATTATCAAGGAGGAAGTAAGGGAGCTACTGAAAGCTGGACACATTGAACCAATGGACTTTCCTGAATGGCTGGTAAATGCGGTGCTGGTCTCAAAAAGTGTAGGAAAGTTGAGGTTGTGCATCGATTTCAGGGACCTGAATAAAGCATGCCCCAATGATCACTATCCCTTGCCGCGGATTGACCAGCTGGTGGACTCAACCTCGGGCTCGAGTTGCTGAGCATGATGGATGCATACCAAGGATACCACCAGATACTGCTGTTCCCGGGAGATAAACCTAAGGTCAGCTTTATTGCTTCGGTTGGTACTTTTGCATATGTTAGAATGCCTTTTGGATTGATTAATGCATGAGCCACTTATCAACGAATGGTTGATAAGATGTTCCATAGATTGTTGGGACGTAATATGGAGGTTTATGTGGATGATATGTTGGTTAAGTGTGTGAAAGCAGAGGGACGTATAGGAGACTTGGAGGAGACTTTTGGCGTGATTCGAGCTAATGGAATGAAACTCAATCCAGTGAAATGTTCCTTTGGCATGAGATCAGGGAAGTTCCTGGGATACATGGTGACGCAGAGGGGCATTGAAGTTAACCCGTGAAAGTACAGGCGGTGTTGTAACATAGATTTTACGTCTATGCTACAAACAAGTAATTAATGAATAACGAATGAATAAATGACTGAAAGACATAAAGAACGAAAGAATTTGTTGACCCAGTTCGTCCGAAAGGACTACGTCTGGGGGCATGCCAAGCCAGGATATTTTAATATCTTTTTCCTATGTATTTTTGTGTGTCTTTTATCTTGGGGTTTGTCCCCTATTTATAACAATTACAAAGTACAAAGATGAAAACCCTAACGGGCCACTTAATGGGCCTTCTAAACGTGGAAATACAAGATACACTAAATCTCCGCCCGGATCTTCAATAGATGTGTAAGATCTTTCTTTCCATAACGAACACTGGGAATCTTGTTTATCTTCGATATGTAGATGCCGACCGGTCTCTATTCTTCTCTTTCTGACCTCACATGCGGACCCTCTTCAGGGGAGGTCGCTCGTTAAGGCGAGCTTGATTTTTCTTTGCTCATCGCCATGTCGCCCTATGAGGGCCGTCCTCGGCATCTCGTACTCTTCAGCTGAACCAGGTTCTGGCCGCCATGCCTACACCATTTGCCACGTCATCGTCATTTGTCACGTGGCTGCTGGCTAATTATTATGGCTACAACAATTGCCCCCAAGAGCGGACTTTGACTTTGTTCGGAGGTCGGTCTTGACCTTTGTTCAAATAAAACTTATTTGATTTTCGCCCTTGAAGTTGCATTCTTTGCCCCTGTGTATGCTTTGAATGCCTTCATGAGGTTTTGACTGTTCATACTTCCGGTATCAAGTTTAGATCTTCAACTTGAGACTTGGGTGTGCTTTAGCGGGCTTGATTCTCCCTCGTGTATTGGGTGGGGTCTATCTTATGCTTTCATTTGTTTGTCGAGGTTAATCAAATGCGAAATTGCTATTTGTTGAGATTGAGCTCGTCGAGAGGCTGGGTTCCTTCAGAGTCTTGGCCGCTGGTTCAGGCTGGGACTTGGTAGGTATTTGATTTTCCTTATCTGTGCTCGTACTTCGAGGTGAGCCTCTTTGTACGAGTCATTTCTATGCTCGCACTTTGAGTTGAATCTCTTTGTGCGAGTCTTTTCTGTGCTCGCACTTTGAGTTGAATCTCTTTAAGCGAGTCTTTTCTGTGCTCGCACTTTGAGTTGAATCTCTTTGTGCGAGTCATTTATGTGCTCGCACTTTGAGTTGAATCTCTTTGTGCGAGTCTTTTCTGTGCTCGCACTTTGAGTTGAATCTCTTTGTGCGAGTCTTTTCTGTGCTCGCACTTTGAGTTGAATCTCTTTGTCCGAGTCTTTTCTGTGCTCGCACTTTGAGTTGAGCCTCTTTGTACGAGTCTTGTTTGAGCTCGTCGATCACCATTTCTGGCCTAGCAGTTTGCGACTTTATGTACTTAGCCTTCATGCCTTCTGTCATTAATGAAAATCATTTATTTTTCCTTCCTTTATTGTGCCGACTTGATTTCCTTATGCGACTTTAGAATTGCATATGTTCTTGCAGTCTTATTTGGATGTGGCTTGTTGGTCCCGGTGTAACGAGTCTTACACGTGTATGGGGGGGAATACACGTGTTCAGTGATTTTTAAAACTTTTCTTTACTAAAATCAGTAGGGTCAGGATGTCCTGAGAATTTGCCCTGAGAAGCACAAATCGCCCTGAGTCAAAGTCTCATCGAGAGACGGTGATCTGGCGACTTTTCGGTAACCAGACAAATTTTAACCGATTCTAAATTTTATCGAGTCACGAGAAGCTTGGATCAGATAATTATCTTACTGAATACTCAGTAGAGTTTGTTCAGTTTGGTAATTATCTATTCTAGCTTATCAAGGTTGTGGAATGTGTTGGCCCTAAGTTTATACTCGTTTTATCTTGCTGAAAATCTTTTCCTTAGTAAAAATGTGGTTAAGGCTGTGATCAGTTTAATGCAAGTTCAGTGGATTGTTTCCAACTGAATATCAGGAAGATCAGTATGCTTTCAGTGAAAATATGCAACAGTTAAAATGCAAGACAGAAAGCAAACAACACAACAAGTTATAGTGGTTCAGAGGCAAAGCTCATACGTCCACTCTCTCTGATCGTCAGAGAAATTCCTTAATACACTTCTACTACTACTTCCTAAAGCTTTTGATGAACTTCGCAAAGACTTACTAACTTTTTTCTACACCGAAGTTTTACGGGTCGACTCTGCGACTTACTAACTCAACACACACAAGCTTTCAGACTGTCTCAAACAACTTACTAACTTTTTCTCTTGAGTTTTCTGGCTGAACTTAACTGCAGCTTACTCACTCTTTACAACTCTTTCTCTCCAACAAACACACACTCAAACTACCTAGCAATAGGGTTTGGGTTTGGGTTGGTTTCCAAATAGGGTGAGATATCATTTGACAATAAAAATAGATTCAAAGGCTAGGATATCTCTTACTAAGCTTTGAATATATAACAATACTAGGCTTAGTGAATGAGCTCTCTTCAATGTGAAACACTTGGGAAATCTTAGGTTTTTTGAGTGCTTCAATTTGCAAGAATACGAATGAGCTCTGGAGTTACTTGGATTTCCCGTAACCTTGCAATGGTGAAGGTCACTGGTATTTATAGGCAACTCTATAAGGTCACTCTTGAAAAACTATCCGTTGGAAGAGATAGCATCAAGGGTTTCCTCATTTTGTTATTGATGAACGACTATTTTAGGGTTTGAAAACGCCCTTGCATGGTTTGGGTAACAAGTATCCAATGCAGCCAATCACCAAGTTTTGCAGTCTGGAACATAGTACTCCGACATATATTTAGTTCAATCGCTTTTACGGTCGATTGAAAGCGATGTTGTCTCTCTCTGGTTGGTTCTTGTCTTCAGTGAATGTAGACAAACAAAAACGGCTCTTTTAGGTCAAACTTTCTGAATGAAACAACTTTAAACAACACTTAGTCCTAGTTCCTTTTGTCTGCAATTGAATATCTGGTCAACATTTAATTCCTTATAAATGTGCAAGTCTTCCTCAGTTTTGTATGTTCTCAGGTAGATATTCTTGAGTCCTACGAGCATTGATGATATCGATTCTTGGTGTCTTCGAGTCTTGATGTCTTCTTGATGTCATCCGAGTCTTGATGTCTTCTTGATGTCATCCGAGTCTTGGTGTCTTCTGATAATATTTGTTTCTAACATTAGTCCTGAGTAATATCTGCTGACTATACATGGTGCAGATATCTCCTGAACTATTCTATACTGAAACCAGACTCTCAGACTATCAAGATTATCCTGAACATGTCATACTTAGGGGTTTTGAGATCTAATCAAAATCTTATTAAATTCATCTCCCAACAATTTCCCCATTTTTGATGATGCCAAAACCATCTTGTTACATTTAAGAAAACCTAACCTATACTCAGGTTTCAGTTGTCTATTACATTAAGTGGCATATCAGATTAATATGAAACCTATTAAAAGATAATGAGATATTATCTTGTTTGAACACACCAAAAGCAGATTTCCATTGATTATAAGATAGGAGTTACATTTTACAATGAAAATTTAAAAACAAAAGACAAACAAACTGAATCAAGGTCTTCAATCTTCCTCAACTTCATCATTAGGGACTTCAAGATTGAACATCTCATAGTATCTCTTCTTCAAAGTGTCCCTCTTTATGATAATCTCTGGGTGACTCTCTATCAAACCCATCTGAGCAACATATTCGGCAACCTCCTTGGATATAGCAGCTTCATTTATGACTCCAGTTCCGAATCTAGGAGCAGGGTACTTATACTAACCTGGTGCCTTCAGAGATACATTGTTCTCATCAGCCAAATTCATCCATTTATGTAAGTACTCTGGATAGAATGTCAGCAGGTATTCCAGAAAGGCTTCATTGCGGTCTGAGCTTCCTCCTCTCCATTCTTGCAGAATGTCATGATTGAACCAGAAGGTTCTCTTGACTTCTTCCCAGGCATCATTGATCTGGATTGGCATCCTTTTATCAATGTGCGGCCATTTCTGCACTCTGGTCTTGCCCCATCTTTTGCTCATGAAGTTCCTGAAGCTTCCCCTCCTATTCTGCTCTTCTTCCCTCTTCTTCCTAGTTAGCTCTGCTCCTGATACAGACATGGCTTGTCTCTTTCCTTTTTCAATGTTTAGAGCCTTGAGCTTATTATGCCAATCAAAGTCTGAAATCTGAGAGGTTGAGTCATATACACCAAATCCTTCCTTAATCAGCTCCTCAATTTCAGCTTCAATGTCCTTCTGAGTTTCAGACTCTTCAGGTTCAGAGAAGTCAACAATCAATTTCCTTTGAAGTGGTTTGGCTGAGATTTTTCTCTTCTTTTTCTCAGATTCAGCCACTGCTGCTCCTCTTCTTTTCTCTATTTTCTTAATGGCAGCATGAGCCTCAGCAGTCAAGCTTGTTTCAGTTCTTCTTTTCCCTGTCTGTCTTGAGATTATTGCTTCCTGAGCAGTTTGCTTGTCAGTCTGAATGAATTCAGTATCTTCATGCTCAATTCCTTTTAGTTTCTCAGTTGCTTCTATTTCCTGTAGAGTTTTCAGAACATGCTGAGCTTTCAATTCTTGCTGAGCTATTCTCTCTAGGGTTTTCTTCAGATGGGTATCCAGATTACCCATTGCAATATGAGATGTCTTTTCCCTTTTTGGCATCATACAAGGGAAGAATTTTGGAAAGGGTGGCATCCATATGAGACTGTTCTTTGCCAATGGCCCTTATCTCTCAGGCCAGAATATCTTGTTCATCCTCCATGCGCCTCAGGACGTTCTTGCCAACTGAGACTTCTTCAGATAGTGGAGCAAATTGATTGGCAAGAACTCCATGCATCAGCTCTGTCATTATCCTGAACATGTCATACTTAGGGGTTTTGGGATCTAATCAAAATATTATTAAATTCATCTCCCAACACGGCTTATTTATGAACTTTGCTTAGTCGTCTTACAAAGTTGGGGGAGGACCGTACCGCTAGGGTGGCGATCTCGCCGCTAGTATGTAGAAAGTCGTACCTCGGGGGTTGATGTTTATTCATGCGACCTCCTTCAGTGTAAACACATAGGAATTTTAAAAAGAAAGATAACATTTTATTTGACTTGTATTGGCTTATGATAGATAAAACCAGTGAATCTCGCCGAAATAGGCGGAAAGCCGACACCGAAGAGGTGGGCAATTCGACACCAATGAAGGCGGGCAAAATCGTCGCCAAGAAGGCGGTAATGCCAACGCCGAGGAGGCGGTCAGGTCGACGCCAATGAAGGCGAAAAAAATCATCGCGAAGAAGGCGGTAATGCCAGCGCCGAGGAGGCGGGCAGGTCGACGCCAATGAAGGCGGACAAAGTCATCGCCAAGAAGGCGGAGAGTCGACGCCGAAGAGGCAAGCAGGTCGACGCCATATAGGCGGACAAAGTCATCGCTAAGAAGGCGGAGAGCCGACGCCATATAGGCGGACAAAGTCATCGCCGTAGGAGGTGGAATGCTAGCGCCGAGGAGGTGGGCAGGTCAACGCCGTATAGGCGGACAAAGTCATCGCCGTAGGAGGCGGAATGCTAGCGTCGAGGAGGTGGGCAGGTCGACGCCGTATAGGCGGACAAAGTCATCGTCGTAGGAGATGGAATGCCAGCGCTGAGGAGGTGGGCAGGTCGATGCCGTATAGGCGGACAAAGTCTTCGCCGTAGGAGGCGGAATGCCAGTGCCGAGGAGGCGGGCAGGTCGATGCTGTATAGGCGGACAAAGTCATCGCCAAGAAGGCGGAATGCCAGTGCCAAGGAGGCAGGCAGGTCGACGCTGTATAAGCGGACAAAGTCATTGCCAAGAAGGCGGAAGTGCCATGGTTTGTTCGACCATTTGAGGAAATTCTTTGGGAAAGAGAGAATAACTCTTGAAAATTTTGTAAAGATATTATTAGGAGGTCAGAAAATGTTTCTGATATTTTTGTTAAAACTGACTTTTATCAGTGTTGAAAGGGAGACTTGAAATTCGAGATTATTAACAAGATCTTTTTTGGTTTTTGTGGTATAAAATAACCTTGAAGATTTCTGGGGTTTCACCCCCAGGATCTGGGTTTTGATATCTGTTTAAAAACATCTTTCATGGATGTGCAAAGGTTTGGGATCCCTAGGGTCTTGCCCCACGATTCGAGATTTGATTCTCGTTTGTTTAGATCGTTTGTACCAGAGCGATTTGTTGTTTCAAGAATGTGAAAGAATATTGGCTCATAGGTTTATAGTCATTTCGGACTGTGTAGATTTATAGTCATTTCAGACTGTTTTGCTAGTGACTTGAATAACTTCTGCTACTATGAATCGAGTTATATTCTTATCGTCTTATTGACATTGCGATTTAAATGAACTTGTTCTTTGTCGTCTTATGAAGTCGTGACAAGAATCGAGTCGTTTAGGCGGCGACCTCATCGACCTTGGGATTCGAAAGTCATGGCTACAATGTGAGCTGGAGGATATTTCGAAATGTGACTTTAAACAAGTGTTTTAACTCAGCGTCAACTTGGATTGAGATATTCGTTTGATACGAAAAGGTCGTCTTTCGAGGTCGTTTTATTGAGGTTACAACTCTCTTGACTTGTGATTTGAAGGGCTTATTTGTCGTCTTACTTAAATTGCGACTTGATTGCCTTCTGGCATGACCATTGTGTTCGTCGGGGTCGACAGGGCCGTATGTTTGATATTGCGACCTCTTAAATTTGAGGTCGTCGGGTCTGCTTGTTTGAGACCACGACTTTAGGAGTTTGAGATTGTCGGGTCTGCTTGTTTGAGACCGCGACTTCTTGAAAAGTAAGGATTTGGAGTTTGTTTTAAATAAACCTCCAAATCTTGACATGCTAGTTTGAGTCTTTAACGTTAACTAGTGTTCTGAAATTAACTCGAATAGCTCGAGATATGAGCACATATGCCCCAGCCTTTTAATATATGTGAAAGTATAAACACTATAACATATATTAAAAGGAAGTAAATGGAGTAGAACCTGATGTGAGTGGGCTAAAGGACTGCCCGTAGATTCTTTGAGTTGCCCCCGAGATTTCGCTTGCCCGTTTAAATTTCGTTTGCCAGGGTCACAATCATTTTCCCTCGCAACAAGCAAGTGATTTGTTAGATATCACATAACACGAAATTTTGGAGACAAAGTTAAACACCATATCTATATATATGTATCCCTCTACCTACATTCACATGTATATAAAAATATATATATATATATATATTTAATTACTAATTTTCCATGAATGGGCCCAGGAATATTATGAACAAATAATAATTCAGGCCCAAAAATCATTCAAATTTAAACTGGGCTTTTAAAAAATTACCGTCCATAAAACTGACAGGAGAGCCAAGAAAAGGTGTAAGATTCGTGGGTCATCAAATCTGTCCCCCCCAAAATTCACGCTCCATCCTTGACCCTCTCCTTCAGTTTATCTGGCGGCGAATTTATGCGGATGTCTGATCCGGTGGTTGCACTAGACCCGACTCTTCCTGCCCAGGCCACGGACTTCGGCGGCGTAGTGGCCCCGGGCCTGGCTTCCGGTGGTGTGGCGAGTGGCTCGTAGTGGCCGGGCTCGAGATTGATGCAGTCCAACGCTGTTGGTCCATAATTCTACAATTTCTGCTTTTCTGATTCCTTGTACAAACCCATAAGATGTACAACATTGATGAATGATTTGTAACGTTTTCCAGATTTGCAAATGAACTTTCTGGGTTTCTTTTTAATGTTAGTGAATTTTGTAAGGTGAAGAATGTTGATTATTGCAGGACGTATGATAGGGATTTTTGGCTTTTCCTTATGGCAGTGTAATGATGTAGGAAAAATTTGTGTACCATTTTTTGGTTTTAGATGAACAGTTTGTATGAACACGATGCTTCTTTGAAATCTGGGTTTGAGTTTTGGATGAACAGTGAGTGTTTCATCCATATTTGGTTTTTTGATGAACGATGAACAGTGAGTACTATTATCGTTTTGATCTTCTGTTTTTGGGTCCTAACGAATATTTAGTGAAAATTCGCTAGATGCTTCCCGCAGACGGCGCCAATTGTTGTAACATAAATTTTACGTGTATGCCACAAACAAGTAATTAATGAATAACGAATGAATAAATGACTGAAAGACATAAAGAACGAAAGAATTTGTTGACCTGGGGTTTGTCCAGGAAGGACTAAATGCGGGAAGCATGCCAAGCCAGGATATTTTACTATCTTTTTCCTATGTATTTTTGTGTATCTTTTCTCTTGGGGTTTGTCCCCTATTTATAACAATTACAAAGTACAAAGATGAAAACCCTAACGGGCCACTTAATGGGCCTTCTAAACGTGGAAATACAAGATACACTAAATCTTCGCCCGAATCTTCAATAGATGTGTAAGATCTTTCTTTTCATAACTAACACTGGGAATCTTGCTTATCTTCGATATGTGGATGCCGACCTTGCTCGTGGGGCGACCTCGGGGGAGTTGCCCAGTCAACCGGACTCTATTCTGCTCTTTCTGACCTCGCCTGCGGACCCTCTTCGGGGGAGGTCGCTCGTTAAGGCGAGCTTGATTTTTCTTTGCTCATCGCCAGGTCACCCTGTGAGGGCCGTCCTTGGCATCTCGTACTCTTCAGTTGAACCAGGTTCTGGCCGCCACGTCATCACCATTTGCCATGTCATCGTCATTTGTCACGTGGCTGCTGGCTGATTATTATGGCTACAACAGGCAGTACTGGATATGCAGGCCCCTACTAATATCAGGGATCTATAGAGGCTGAATGGGAGAATCGTGGCTTTGAGCAGATTCATTTCCAAATCTGCAGATAAGAGTCTTCACTTTTTCAGGGTGCTGAGAAAGGGAACGAGGTTTGCCTGGGATGATGAATGCCAAAGGGCTTTTGAAAGTTTGAAGGAACACTTATCTCAACTGCCTCAGTTGACTAAGCCGATGGTTGGAGATGTACTATATCTCTATTTTTCAGTAGGAGAGAGTTCTCTCAGTTCAGTGCTGATTAAGGAAGAAGGAGCGGCACAAAGGGCGATCTATTATGTGAGCAAGGTGATCCAGGGAGCTGAAATTAGATATTCTGAGATAGAGAAAACAATGTTGGCCATCATGGTCACCGTAAGGAGGGTAAGACCTTATTTTCTTTCTCATAAGATAATTATTCAAACTAACTATCCTTTTAAACATGTGTTAGGTCGAGCTAATTTATCAGGAAGGATGGTCAAATGGGTCGTAGAACTTGGAGAATATGAGGTGGACTTTGAACCACGGAGAGCAATCAAGGCGCAAGCCTTGTCCGACTTTATACAGGAGACTACCCGCCCCAAACCTGAAAATGAGTGGCAGGTGTATGCTGATGACTCAATTACAATAACTGGTTGTGGTGCAGGTATACTCATCATAGACCCCTGCAGAGGAGAGTTGCAGTTCGTAGTACGGTTCGAGTTTCATACCTCAAACAATGGAGCTGAGTATGAAGCCCTGATCCGAGGAGTAGAGATGGTTGCAGAAATGGAACGCCAATGGGTAATCATTTATACAGATTCTCAGTTGGTAGCCCAGCAGGTGAAAGGAGAATACTTAGCCAAAGACGAGAGGATGATGCTCTATATCTGGAAAGAGTAGCAGAAGCAAGAAACAAATTTCAGACTTTTGAAGTAAGACAGATTCCTAGAGAAGAGAATATGAAAGCAGACAGCTTGTCAAAGCTGGCTAGTTCGGTGGCCATGGAAGGAGGAACCACTATCACGATCCTGAATGTAGAGAGAGAGGCAATACTACCTTCGGTTGCGGCCATTGAGGAGGAAAATAATTGGAGAACGGAGATTCGGAAGGCCTTAGCTGGGGAAGACCCTCCCCAAGGGCGGAGAAAATGACAGAATTGGAGAGCACAATTCTGCATAATTGGAGGATACTTGTACAAACGTTCATTCACACAACCATACTTGAGATGCTTGTCTGCAAATGAGGGGGAGTACATACTGAGGGAGATACGTGAAGGATATTGCGCAGATCACGCAGGTTCTAGATCGATAACAAGGAAAACATTGAGAGCAGGATATTTTTGGCCAACCATGGGTAGAGATGCAAAGGAGTTGGTGAAAAAATGCAAGAAATGCCAGAAGCATGGTCCTTTGATCCATGTTCCTGCAGAAGAGATGACAGCTATGCATACACCGTGCCCATTTTCCAGATGGGGGATTGACTTAGTGGGCCCCTTTCCCAGGGCAACGGGGCAGAGAAAATTGCTGATAGTAGTCATTAACTACTTCAACAAATGGGTAGAAGCCCCCCCCTTGGCCAAGATTGATGAGAATAACGTAATTAGATTTCTGTGGAGAAATATTTGTTGCATGTTTGGAGTACCGAAGATACTAGTATCCGATAATGGTACCCAATTCAATGGAGCAATAGTACAAGCTTGGTGCGAAGAGATGGGGATTACCCAAAGATTTACTTCCGTAGCCCATCCTCAAGCAAATGGGCAGGTGGAGGTGACCAACAAAACTATTGTGAATGGAATCAAGATCAGGCTGGACAAGTCTGGAGGGAGATGGGTTGATGAGCTTGAAGCGGTCCTCTGGGCTTACCGGACCTCTCCAAGGAGAGCAATGGGTGAATCACCTTTTCACCTGGTATACTGAGCAGCATCAATCATTCCCGTGGAAATGGGGATTGAGTCTCATAGACTTCTGCATTTTGAGGAAGAATGCAATGAGGCATTGATGCAGGAGAATTTAGACATGCTCGAGGAGGAGAGAGAAATTGCCCACCTAAGGGCCGAGAAGTATAAAAGCCAAGTGAAGGCTGCATACAACAGGAAAGTCATTTTGAGGAAGTTTGAGGAAGGTGACTTGGACCTTCGAAGGGCCGACGCCTTAAAGCATACTGGAAAGCTGGAAGCTAATTGGGAAGGTCCCTACAAGGTCACGCAAGCCTTTGAAAGGAGGAGCATACAGATTGCAAGACATGGAAGGGAGACAGATAGTTCGCCCTTGGAATGTGTGCAACTTGAAGAGATTCTTTGTTTGAAAGAAGACCTGCATCCTCGAGGAAGCAGGGGGGGAGTTGTCAGTTTATTTTCTTGTTGCATTTTTTAGCTTCACCGGTACTTTTTTTCCCTGCTTATAGGTTTCCCACTGGGTTTTACTATAAGGAGGTTTTGATTTGGCCGGCGTAGATCTAAGTGATGTATGATCTATGTTGATTTATCCTTTACCATATCAATGAAGCATTTGTGTTTTTTAAATTGAGAATTGATGAATCGCTTGAGTTGAATTTAAGGCCCTTAAAGGGAGTCGAATTGAGAATTAAACTTTTTTTTATTAAAGTTTTGAGACTTTAAGGCCCTTAAAGGGTGTCGAATTGAGAATTGAACATTTTTTATTAAAGTTCAAAGAATTTAAGGCCCTTAAAGGGTGTCGAATTGAGAATTGAACTGTTTTTATTAAAGACTTTTTTTATTAAAGTTCTGAGAATTTAAGGCCCTTAAAGGGTGTCGAATTGAGAATTGAACTTTTTTTATTAAAGTTCTGAGAATTTAATGCCCTTAAAGGGTGTCGAATTGAGAATTGAACTTTTTTTTTG
Organism: Stenogyne calaminthoides; assembly: GCA_037126765.1. NCBI lineage: Eukaryota > Viridiplantae > Streptophyta > Magnoliopsida > Lamiales > Lamiaceae > Stenogyne > Stenogyne calaminthoides. Next base: position 3,296,311 of record JBBCBC010000044.1, read on the forward strand.
TTAAAGTTCTGAGAATTTAAGGCCCTTAAAGGGTGTCGAATAGAGAATTGAACTTTTTTTATTAAAGTTCTGAGAATTTAAGGCCCTTAAAGGGTGTCGAATCGAGAAGCCTTTTTAATAAGGCACTGAGGAAAAATCTTTTGACTAAGGTTTCGAGATATTAAGACCCTTCAGGGGTGTCAAATTTAAAAACTTTTTTGAAAGTATTGAAACGATGAGACCTCAAAAGATGAGGAATTTACTTAATCTTTTTTATAAGATACATTGAATGTTGAAAAACAGATTAGCCAGGAGAGGCATAAACAGTGACTCCGGGGAGGAAGGACCTCGGGGGACTTAAAGAGACTGCCCAGAAGGATACGAGATCTTTGGAACTCAAAGGTATTCATGCGAACCCTTTTTAAGTGCCTACTTAAAAACTTTTAGCATATTGAGAATTACATACTGAGATTGAGAAACATGTTCAAACTACAAACAATTGAGCCCTACTGAAAATTTGAGATGTGATCGAATGCATATGAGAAATTGAAGTCATGTATATATGTCGTTTATGAGTGATTTTGTTTATGAATAACTAAGCAATATGAGGGCATTCTTGAATCCCTGTTCCTGCCTATCTTATCAAACATATGAGCATCAAGCAGCAAGTTAAAATAAAATGACTTGTGACACACGAATAAGAACATAAAGAGTGCATGATTTTCATAAGGGAAAGGGGGTTAGTCCCGCGAAGCAAAAGGTACCCAGATCACTCTCCCTGTCAGAGACAGGAAAGGGTAACCTGGGGTGCTGTTCATCAAAAACCACTGGATCACCCCCCTAGTCAGAAGCAGGGATGGATGATCCAGGGAAAACCACAAGTATTCAGAGAAATTAGTTCGGAGAAAGAGGGTCACAGCCCATCAAACAAAGTATCAAACAAAAAAAGTTTAAGAGAGGAAACAACTAAGAAGTTGGAACTTGACCATTAGGGGGTGGAGCAGTCGACATCGTGTTGGGATTATACTGGAAAGTATGCTTTTACTTTGTATAATCAGACTGACTGAATTTTGGACTTATTCACTGAAATAAATTATTTATCACTGATGCTTTAAATATCATCGAATGTTACATATATTTACTGCATAACTGTTCATTAAATAGTACGTGTTACGTTGTAGTTAATTTAGTGATACCAAGATCACAGAAGATTAAATTAACAGTTCCTTGTAACTAAAAGTACACCATTCACGACGTAGATGAAAATGAACAATCCATCGTGAAAGGTTGTAGTGTAAGGCTCACATTGGTTTGTCTTGACCAAGAGATTACACTAGTTCATGACTGATGCATTGAAGAGGACCTACAGGATGACAAATTCTTCAGAACTGAACTAGGAAGAATTAGACCTCAGTGGTTAGTTATTTCTTAATCTTTGTCCCTTAAATAGGATTGCGTGTGGCTAGTAACTATTGCTTTGACTTATTGAGGGAAGAGAATCAATGAGATTCAATACCCTATATCTTGGGCAATATTATTGGTCACATGCGATTGCTAAGATTTAATACGGAGAATCGTGTGCAAAATACGCTTGTTCGATTTGCCCCTTGGGAGGTTCATAAGTTTTATCATACCAAATCTTGCAAGTGGAACTAGTTTTAGGTATGGATAATAATGTTGAACCGTTCCTTTACCAAGGATAAAGATATTAATTAATGGAAAGCTATTTCAGGTGGCTTGAATTAATTAATGGGCTAGATAATCTTAAACACGGAAATAATAGCAAGGGAGCCATATTAATTGTAATATGGGTTAAGATGGATAGTGCAATATTAATTATGTAGTGGGATTAATTAATATTTATGGGCTTGAATAATATTGTGGCTCAATATTGATAATTCAAGGTCCATTGGAAGGTCCAATCTTAATTCTCCTAAAGGCCCCCCAAGTAGCCCAAGATAAAGTCCAATAACTAAAAAAGGTGTTTAAAAATAAAATAAATCTTGTTGCCTATTTTTCCTTGTTTTTCAAAAAATATGGATAAAAGGGGAGAAAGATTTTCTTTGAATTTTGTTATGGAATGAAGATATGTATTCTTGGAATTCAAGATTATCTCATTAAATTCAAGAAATCTCCCACTTGGTTATTCATATTAGTGTGTTTCGAAAATTTTGAAATATAAAGGGCAAGAAAGATTTCCTTGATTTTCTTGAAAAGATATTATGGAAGATATGTATTTCTTGAAGTACAAGTATATCTCATAAATTCAAGAAGATCCAAATCTTGGAATCTTGGACCCTAATATTTCGAAAAACTCCATAGCAAGATGAGGTGGGATTTTTGTGGAATATTTTAATTATGGGGAAAAGAATATAGGAGATATATTCAAGATTTCTTGGAGATCAAGAAAAGATTTTCCCACATTGTTTTTCTTCCCTAAAAATCGTCCACCACCCCATCTATAAATAGGGGATGATTCTTTCATTCCCAAGTACAATTCCATGTGCTGGAAAAATTAGTAAATCCACAAAAGTGGTGCAACAAAGTTTATTTTTCCTTTTGTTAATTGTTCGCGAGTATCCTTCCACCGGATTGTCAAGCAAGGACTAGGGAATACTTGGGAAGGACTTTTGGTGTGTTTTCATATACAAGACCATTACCATTCCAAGAGGTAAGTTCACGTAAACTCGTAGTATTTCCGCATGCGTAGGATTTACGTGAATTGTTTATATGAATGATTTGTTGTTGAAATTATTATTTGAATTAATATGGGTTAATTCATGCTAGTAATAATTGTTAGAATTAAATTTGTATTTAAATATTCATCCCGAATAGATCCGGGCAAATAATTCCCCAACACGTCGCCTCTGTCTCCTGGAGTTGAGTAGAAGAAAAAGGGTCAGAGGGAGTTGTTCCCAGCACTAGCATCGGAGAAGTTGTCGCCTTAATCGGGACGCTTAAAGTTCTTTCAGAATAAGAAAGAGAAACGGGCTGTAGAGGGCAAAGGGGAGTGCAACAAGGAGTTAAATCCTCTAGTCCTCGAACCCTTTGCCGGAGCTTCTGTACTTCCTCGCTGACGAGGGGCAACCACCATTTCTCTTCAACGTCCCCTTCAGCATTCCCCTTGAAGAAACTGGGAGGATCCACCGCTTGCAGGGCCCTCTGCTTATCATAAGCTCCTGCGAACTTAGGAGCTTCCCTCTGGGCCACCGCCGCGTCGAAGGCGTTATGGAAGAAATACTTGACATATGGCACCATATCAGACAAATAGCTGGCATGTTGCTGATATTTTTCGATCAAGATCTTTTGGAGGGAATTGAGAAATTGCTGACCAGCTTCAGCCTCGAACAAGGTATTCAAACACATTTGGGCCCCTAGAGCCTGAGCCTCCTTAGTTATCGTGGCCTCTAGAGAAAGCCGTGACAATAGCTGAGTTTGTGCATCTTTTCGAGAATCCTCTGCTGTGGCCAAATCCACCTCCAGGGCGGTGATGCGGGTGTCCAACCTCTTAACAGTGGCTTCAAGCTTACGAATCTGAGCTTGAGCGACCGAGTACTTCTTCTTCTCAGAGGATAGAGAGTCTTCCAGAGAATTCACCTGAGCTGAAAGTTGAGCTCCTTCATAGCTGGATAAATTGGAAAGCAGTACCCCTAGCTGCACAATACGATAAATAAAGACATTTTGGATGGGTTGAATACTCGTAGATATTAAGGCACAAGAGAGGTTGAAATGCCCAACCTGAGCATAGTAATCGGAGATCAACCGCTACTTTTCCTCTCCACTTAGGCGCTGCAACCTGGTGGCCTCTTCCGAGGAAAGAGGTCTGCCAAAATAGCAGATTCCTGGGGAAGTAGGGAGGGGATCCTCCTCGATTTTGATAGGGGAGGCAGAGACCCCCGCTGATTGGCGAGTGCAATACTTGCGGAGAACCTCCGTGGCAGGCTGAGAACTAGAGCTGGGTATACCTTTACCATTCAGACTCTTAAACTTCTTCAAAGTACCACTTTGAATGGGTATCGATTCACTGGTTTCAAAGTTGGGCTGGGTAGCACTGTGAGCAGGGACACTTTCGAGAGTGGCTTTGGAGGCCTCCTTGGCGGCAACACTTTCAGGGGCACTCCCCTTGGTTTGATTAGTAGGGTTGGATGACTCCTCTGCGAGCTTGCTTTTCCATAACATTTCTGCAAAGGCATAATAGGCATACATGAGCTATAAATTCATGAATACAAGAATACAATAGTAAAGTTACACAAGTAAAAGATTACCATCCATGGGCCTTAAGGGAACTGCGATGGAGAAATCCAAAATGCGAAAGTATGCGTGGATTCGAACATAAATTTTTAGATCTTTCACAATTTTGAGATCGTTCAGAATTTCGAAAAGGGCTTCTTAATGACTCGAATATTGAGATCGTTCACAATTTTTAGAATAGAAGGAGGAAGCGGACAATTTCGAGCAGGAGACTTGGGGTTCTTATAAATCCAAGTTTTATTCGCAAAACCCCAAGGGGCATCAGGGGTCGCAAAGAACCAGAGGTTGACCCAATCCCTATTCACGTTGGAAACTTTACCCAAGAACTTGCATTCGTTGGGGAAACGACCACACACATAGAAAAATGCACCCGTAGTTTTACATGTATACTCAGAGCAGAACATTTGGGCAGTGGGTTCTCCCCCATTACCCTTCAACAACATGAAAAAAGAAAGCATCGACCTAATAGCGTTGGGAGCAAAATGATTTAAAGGGATCTGGAAGAGGTCGGAAATCTCGCACAGAAATGAAGGTAAGGGAAAACGAAGCCCAGCCTCCAGATGGGCGTGCCAGAAAGCAAGGGTTTTCGCACCGCTAGGGTTTGAAGGAGGGCGATTAGGCCTTTCCCCCGCCTGGGGGAGTCGGATATCATACTAGAGAGGAATGAGCTTATCATCTCGATAGTCGAGAGGGTTTCGGGGTCTAATTCGGAATCCTCACAAACCTAGTCTGGATCGGACCTAGGGTTTGACATGATTCCCTAAAAACACCACTACAATGCAGGAGAGAGAAGGAAATATACATGGAAACTCAAAAAGCATGTAGAGATGCCCAGAAAGGAAGTTGATTGGAAGAGAGAGCGACGGAAAGCAGAAGACGATGATAAGAAAGAGTGTTGAGAAAGAAGTGAAAAGAAAGGATTCAGAGTCACTGGTTGGAGAGACTAAGTTGTGACCTAGTGGGCCCCTAGCTTCTTGGAAGTCAAAGGGTCGCGCATTCAAAAATCCCATCCAATTAAGGGTGGGCGGAAAAATTACCAGGTGGGATAAATAGCCTCCCTCGAGGGGGGTAATTATGATGGAGAACCTGAAGAGAGTGATTTCCTCTCGAGAGTAGAATCTGTTGGGGTTATACTGGAAAGTATGCTTTTACTTTGTATAACCAAACTGAATTTCTGTCTTATTTACTGAAATAAATTATTTATCATTGATGTTTTAAATATAATTGAATGTTACATATATTTACTGCATAATTGTTCAATAAACAGTACGTGTTACATTGTAGTTAATTTAGTGATACCAAATCACAGAAGATTAAATTAACAGTCCCTTGTAACTAAAAGTACGTTGTTCAAGACCTAGATGGAAGTGAACAATCCATCGTGAAAGGTTGAAGTGTAAGGCTCGGATTGACTTGTCTTGACCAAGAGATTACACTAGTGCATGACTGATGCACTGAATAGGACCTACATGAGGATAAATTCTTCAGCACTGAATTAGGAAGAATTAGACCTCAGTGGTTCATTTTCTTAATCTTCGTCCCTTAAATAGGATCGTGTGTGGCTAGTAATTATTGCTTTGACTTATGACGGGTAGAGAATTAATGAGATTCAATACTTTATATCTTGGGCAATACTACTGGTCACATGCGATTGCTAAGATTTATCTGAAGAATCGTGTCGAAATACGCTTTGTTTTATTTGCCCCTTGGGAGGTTCATAAGATTTATCATACCAAATCTTGCAAGTGGAATTAGTTTTCGGTATGGATAATAATGTTGAACCGTTCCTTGACCAAGGACAAAAGATATTAATTAAAGAAAAGTTGTTTCAGTGGCTTCAATTAATTAATGGGCTGGATAATCTTAAACACGATAAATAATGACCGGGAGCCATATTAACAGTAATATGGGTTAAGATGGATAGTGCAATATTAATTATGTAGTGGGATTAATTAATATTTATGGGTTTGAATAATATTGTGGCTCAATATTAGATATTCAAAGTCCATTAGAATGTCCAATCTTAATTCTCCTAAATGCCCCTCAAGTAGCCCAAAGATAAAGTCCAATAACTGAAAAAGGTGTTTAAAATAAAATAAATTATTGTTGCCTAATTTTTCCTAAAATTTTCGAAATTAATAAATAAAATGCGAGAAAGATTTTCTTTGAATTTTGTTATGGAATGAAGATAAGTATTCTTGGAATATAAGGTTATCTCATTAAATTCAAGAAATCTCCCACTTGGTTATTTGTTAAGTGAATTTCAAAATTTTGATTAAATAAGGCAAGGAAAGATTTTCTTGAAAAGATATTATGGAAGATATGTATTCTTGGAATACAAGAATATCTCATAAATTCAAGAAGATCAAAATCTTGGATTCCTACTCCTTATTTTTTTCAAAATATACCATAATATTAGGAGGTGGAATTTTGTGGAAATATTTAATTATGGAGAAAATAATATATGGGATATATTCAAAATTTCTTGGAGATCAAGAAAAAGATTTTCCCATCTTATTTTCACACAAAAATTTCTACCACCCCTATGTCTATAAATATGGGATGAATGATTCATCCCCAAGGTAATTTCATGTGTTGGAAAAATTAGAAATCCACAAAGGTGGTGCAACATAATTTTATTTTTTCCTTTTGTTAAATTGTTCACGAGTTCCTACCACCGGATTGTTGAACAAGGATAAGGGAATACTTGAGAAGGTCTTTTGGTGTGTTCGTGTGAACGGGATCCATCTTCTCAACGGTTGTCACTCCAGAGGTTAGTTCACGTAAATCCGTAGTAATTCCGAATGCGTAGGATTTATGTGAACTGTTTATATGCATGATTTGTTGTTGAATTATTATTTGAATTAATATAGAATTAATTCATGCTAGTAATAATTGTTAGAATTAAATTTGTATTTAAATATTCATCCCGAATAGATCCGCGCAATTAATTCCCCAACAACTGGTATCAGAGCCTCGGTTTCGGGCTCTGAATTTTAAATTGTAATTTAATTCATTTTCATTAAATTTGAAATTGGATAGTAGAATTGCTAGATCTTTTTTGCAGGCATCCAATTGTCATGGTATTTGATGAATGTTTATATTTATGCATGCATATAAATTGTGGTTTTTAATTCGATTCGTTCGAATTTATTTTGCCTCGTGAGAAAATCCATGAGTAGATTAGGATTTGTTTGATTCGTTCAATATAATAGACTAGTCTAGATCTAGGTTTATTTATTTTTTGCAAATAAATTGTAACCGGATCGGAAATGGAGGCTGAGATGAAGAATTAAAAGACGAGATCCGGAACCGGGTGCAAGCGGCGTGCGTCGTGCAAAACGTGCTAAGGGAGGCACGCGCGCGATGCGGATGCGCGCAGGTGCACACTGGCATGGGGCGAGGCCGGTAAACCGAGCGCGCGCGGGATCTTGCCGGGGTGCACGAGCGCAGATAACCTCGTCTTGTGGGCGGCGGATCGGATCATGACGAGCCTTATTTCGAGGTGAGGCGATCTCTGCGCGAGGCGGGATTCGGCTTAGACGGGCGCTATGCCTTGGCGTGCTGTCGAGATCTATCGAGGTGGCCGGCGTTCTTTGGGCGACGTCGTCGGGCGCTTTTATCTTGGCGTCAAGACGGGCGCCGATTGACACGGTTCTGAGAGTGCAAAGGCGTGGACTCCGACCCGTGAGCTGGTCGATGACGTGGCTTGATGAGGCATTTTTTTCAAGACGGTCAAGTGGGAGCTTTTCGAGATGAATGATGAAGGCTATGAAGACGATTTCTCGAGATCAAGACATGAAAAAAAATTAACCGTGAGAGTTGGATATATGTGCCCAATGTGTTTAATTTTTTGTTTTGATGTTTTGTATTATTTTGTGCTTATTTAAATTGTGTTTAAATATGTGATGCATGAGAATATGTTTTGGAAAAATCTCACCTTTGAAAATTACTAAGTATGTTTAATGAATTAATTGACAATTTTATTCCGGATAATAAAATTGAATTAATTTTGACCTCCATGATTTATTTATTTGTGGATTCTTTGAGAGAAATTCCCCCCACGGGATGGCCAAAAGATAGATTTCACATGAATAAAGTCCGAAAGGATGATTGTGGGTTATTATTAGTGGCGACGATGACCCTCCCCACGAGGCTCGTTGAAAGCAAAGTAATAATTCTGTATTTAATCATGGTTATTACTTAGGTATAAAATTGATATGCATATACTTCCCCGAAGTCCCTGTAAATTTTATATTGGTCAAGTGGGAGCCGACTATTAATCTGGATATTAAAGGTTTGTAACTGTTTTGTTTGTAACCTGCTTGAATGTGTTTAAATAATGACCCACTCCACGTGGCTTATTTAAATTGTTTTGAGATGTTGGCTGATGCATGTTCATATTTTTTTGAGATTTTAATATGATACATGTGATCGAACCTTGTGATATGTTTGTGCTTATACAAATTGTTATTTATTTCAGTTCAGCATATCGCAACCTTTTAATCCACTGTTCAATATACTTAAAGACAATTTGCTTACTGGTGAAAACTTCGTTGATTGGAATCGTAAACTTACAATTGTCCTCACTGCACAAAGCCATAACTGGGTTCTCACTACACCTAAACCAGAAAAGCCAAATGATAAGTCAACTAAAGCGGTTAGAAAGAGTATGCTAACTGGGAGCGTTCCAACGAAATGGCAAAGTGTACCATCTTGGCTTCAATATCAGATGTGTTGCAACACCAACACCAAAACGTTGAGACCACATCATGACTAGTCTTAAAGCAATGTTTTAACATCAGAACCGTGTGGCTCGTCAGATCACCATTAGGGACTTGCTCTCTATGAAAATGGTAGAGGGAACGCCCGTAAGGGAGCAAGTTCTCCAGATGATGGCTCACCTTAACAAACTTGAGGTTCTTGGCGCTGAATACGACATCGAGACCCCAATCGATTTCGTGCTCCATTCTCTGCCGAAATTTTTTGAACAGTTCAGGCTGAACTACCAAATGAATAATCAGAAGTTCTCGATGCCTGACCTGTTGTAAGCTTTGGTCTCGGCAGAGGCGATATTTGGGCAAAAAAACCAAGCCTTGGTGGCAAACAGACCCTCTTCTTCTTCTAGGCCACATGGTGGTAAGAAAAAGAAAAGGGACAAAGGCCACAAGCAAGTGAACTCAAGTGTTGCCAAGGGCAAGAAAAAGGTGAAGGGAGGTCAAGGAGTGAGTAAGCCAGCTAAGGGGAAGTGCTTCAACTGTGGTGAGAAAGGACATTGGAGGTCAGCCTGTTCCAAACCCAAAAGGAATGGAAAGAAAGGTAATTCTCACACACTAGTTGTTGAAACTTGTTTAGCGGCGTATACCTCCCATTTATGGGTGGTGGATACGAGATCCACTGATCATGTTTGTTTCACTTTACAGGGGTTCAAGCGGACCCGACAACTTAGTGGGAGTAAGATCCTCATCACACTGGGCGATGCTACGAGAGTGGCAGCTGAAGCAGTGGGAGAAGTGCACCTGTCTTTTGAAGACAAAGTTTTAATTTTAACAGATGTTCTTTACGTTCCTAGTTTTAGAAAGAATTTAATTTCGGTTTCTAAACTCTACCTTGATGGATATTCGGTTACTTTTGATAATGTTGTTACCATATCTTTTTATGATAAATTTATCTGTCATGGAACGTTGTTGAACAACCTCTATACAATTAACTGTGCACACCACTCACGAAATGCATCCTATAACACATAGACTATTTCCGATAAAAGAAAACATTCATCAGACGTAAATGAGACACTTCTATGGCATCTTAGATTGGGACATATTAATCCAAAAAGGATTCAAAGGTTGGTAGAAGATGGTTCATTGGAGTCTCTCCGGGTTGAACCAATCCCAACTTGCGAATCATGTTTGGAGGGTAAAATGACCAAGAGGGCATTCGAGCCAAGGGAATAGAGCCAAAGAAGTGTTAGAAATCGTTCACACAGACGTATGTGGTCCAATGTCAATCAAAGCAAGAGGAGGTTATGAGTATTTTGTCACCTTCATTGATGATTACTCAAGGTACGGATACATTTTCCTTATGAAGCATAAATATGAGACCTTTGACAAATTCAAAGAATTTAAGGCTCAAGCAGAATCATAGGGAAAAACATATCAAGTCTCTACGATCTGATCATGGAGGCGAGTACCTCAGCGATGAGTTTTTGAACTACTTGTCAGATGAAGGGATTGTATCCCAGCTAACTGCACCCAGAACCCCTCAACAAAACGGGGTTGCAGAGCGAAGAAACATAACTCTTTTAGAAATGGTTAGATCAATGATGAGTTATGCAGATCTACCCAAGTCATTCTGGGGTTATGCCTTGGAAACAGCGGCTTATATTCTGAACTTGGTGCCATCCAAGTCGGTTCCCAAAACTCCCAAAGAATTGTGGTCCGGGCGCAAACCCAGTTTGAGACACATGAGAATTTGGGGGTGTCCGGCCTACGTGTTGGACAAGGAAGCCGGAAAATTGGATCCTCGATCAAAATTAAGGCTGTTTATAGGGTACCCCGAGGGAACAAAAGGGTGTATGTTCTATGGTCCCGAGGATCAAAAGGTGGTAATAAGCACCCACTTTAGATTTTTGGAAGAAGACTATATGAACGAAAGAAAGCCCAGAAGTGAGATTACCTTAAATGAGCTTAGAGGGCTAACCTCAGTGCCAACTGTACAAGATGACATACCAAACAAAACACTTACCCAACCGAAACCTCGACGTAGTGGGAGGGTTGTGAGACAACCCGAGAGATTCATGGGGATAGGAGAGTCCTCGGACTTAGTCCCCGGTCAAGATGAATCAGACCCATGGACTTATGACGAGGCAATCCAAGACAAGGATGCGGTTTCTTGGCAAACAACAATGGAAGCCGAAATGGGTTCTATGGATCATAACAGAGTGTGGGAGCTAGTCGAACCACTTAATGGGGTCAAACCCATTGGCTGCAAGTGGGTATACAAGAGGAAAATAGGGACCAGGACGGAAGGTGGAAACCTTCAAGGCAAGACTTGTGGCGAAAAGGTTATACTCGGAAAGAGGGATCGACTATGAGGAAACCTTTTCACCAGAAGTAATGCTCAAGTCCATCCGAATTCTCTTGTAAATTGTTCAAGATCTAGACTTTGAAATCGGCAAATGGATGTCAAGGCGGCTTTTCTTAAGCGGAAGTCTTGAAGAGGAGATCTATATGCAACAACCCCAAGGCTTCATTGAAAAAGGCCAAGAACACCTAGTTTGCAAGCTCAAGAAGTCCATTTATGGACTCAAACAAGCATCCAGAGCTTGGAACCAATGTTTTGATCAAGTAATAAAGTCTATGGGTTTGATCAAAATGAATCTGAAAGTTATTGTGTACAAGAAGCGTGTCGAAGCTGCATTGGTATTCTTAGTACTATACGTAGACGACATTTTGCTCATCGGTGATGATGTAAAGGTGCTGTCAGACGTAAGGGCATGACTTTCAAAACAGTTTGATATGAAGGACTTAGGGGAAGCCGGGCACATCCTTGGGATCAAGATAACTCGAGATCGCAAGAGAAGGATGATAGGTTTATCACAAGCTTCATATATAGACACTATCTTGAAGCATTTCAGCATGTAGGACTCCAAGAAAGGCTTCGTACCTTTCAGGCATGGAATCCATCTATGCAAGGAAATGTGCCCTAAGACACAAAAAGAGATAGATGACATGAAAGGCATTCCTTATGCTTCGGCTATCGGAAGCCTTATGTATGCAATGCTGTGCACGAGACCAGATATCTGCTTTGTCGTAGGCATGGTGGCGAGATATCAAAGTAATCTGGAAAAAGAGCATTGGACGGCAGTTAAAAATATTCTGAAGTATCTGAAATGAACTCGGGATAGAATGTTAGTTTATCAGTCAGACAGTCTAATCCCCATCGGTTACACGGACTCGGATTTCCAATCAAACTTAGATTCCAGAAAATCTACCTCCGGTAGTGTGTTTTGCATGGGGGAGGAGCCATGATATGGAGAAGCGTTAAGCAGAAATGCATCGCCGACTTTACCATGGAAGCCTAATACGTAGCTGCTTGCGAGGCAGCGAAAGAAGTGGTTTGGCTCAAGAACTTCCTATTGGACTTGGATGTAGTTCCGAATTTGCCCTGCACAATTATCATTTCTTTGTGATAATCTTGGAAAGCGATTTGCAAATTCAAGGAACTAAGAGCCCACAAGGCCGACAAACACATTGAAAAGGAAATACCATCTTATACGAGAAATCGTTAAGAGAGGAGATATAAATTGGCAAAGATCGCGTCGAGGAAGACAACCTAGCGAGATCCATTCACAAAGTGCGCCTCGAAAACACATTCGAGAGACATGTGGAAGGAATGGGTGTCAAGACCGTTGCCAATCTGCTTTGAGTATAAGTGGGAGATATTATTAGGTTCGTGTAGGTGACATTAGATGTCACGTATTAGGAACTACACGAGATATGTTGTAGTATACTTAAAAGCAGACTTTGAGTATAAGTGGGAGATTGTTGGGGTTATACTGGAAAGTATGCTTTTACTTTGTATAACCAAACTGAATTTCTGTCTTATTTACTGAAATAAATTATTTATCACTGATGCTTTAAATATCATTGAATGTTACATATATTTACTGCATAATTGTTCAATAAACAGTACGTGTTACATTGTAGTTAATTTAGTGATACCAGATCACAGAAGATTTAATTAACATTCCCTTGTAACTAAAAGTACGCTGTTCACGACCTAGATGGAAGTGAACAATCCATCGTGAAAGGTTAAAGTGTAAGGCTCAGATTGACTTGTCTTGACCAAGAGATTACACTAGTGCATGACTGATGCACTGAATAGGACCTACAGGAGGATAAATTCTTCAACACTGAATTAGGAAGAATTAGACCTCAGTGGTTCGTTATTTCTTAATCTTCATCCCTTAAATAGGATCGTGTGTAGTTAGTAATTTATGCTTTGACTTATGACGGGTAGAGAATCAATGAGATTCAATACTTTATATCTTGGGCAATATTACTGGTCACATGCAATTGCTAAGATCTAATACGAAGAATCGTGTGCGAGTACGCTTGTTTGATTTTCCCCCTTGGGAGGTTCATAAGATTTATCATACCAAATCATGCAAGTGGAGTTAGTTTCCGGTATGGATAATAATGTTGAACCGTTCCTTGACCAAGGACAAAAGATATTAATTAAAGGAAAGTTGTTTCAGTGGCTTCAATTAATTAATGGGCTGGATAATCTTAAACACGGGAAATAATGACCGGGAGCCATATTAACAGTAATATGGGTTAAGATGGATAGTGCAATATTAATTATGTAGTGGGATTAATTAATATTTATGGGCTTCAATAATATTGTGGCTCAATATTAGATATTCAAAGTCCATTAGAAGGTTCAATCTTAATTCTCCTAAAGGCCCCTCAAGTAGTCCAATAACTAAAAAAAGTGTTTAAAATAAAATAAATTATTGTTGCCTAATTTTTCCTAAAATTTTCGAAATTAATAAATAAAATGGGAGAAAGATTTTCTTTGAATTTTGTTATGGAATGAAGATAAGTATTCTTGGAATACAAGGTTATCTCATTAAATTCAAGAAATCTCCCACTTGGCTATTTGTTAAGTGAATTTTGAAATTTTGATTAAATAAGGGAAGGAGAGATTTTCTTGATTTTCTTGAAAAGATATTATGGAAGATATGTATTCTTGGAGTACAAGAATATCTCATAAATTCAAGAAGATCCAAATCTTGGATTCCTACTCCTTATTTTTTTCGAAATATACCATAATATAAGCAGGTGGAATTTTGTGGAAATATTTAATTATGGAGAAAAGAATATATGAGATATATTCAAAATTTCTTGGAGATCAAGAAAAAGATTTTCCCATCTTATTTTCACATAAAAATTTCGACCACCCCTATGTCTATAAATAGGGGATGAATGTTTCATCCCCAAGATAATTCCATGTGTTGGAAAAATTAGAAATCCACAAAGGTGGTGCAACATAATTTTATTTTTTTTCTTTGTTAAATTGTTCGCGAGTTCCTACCACCGGATTGTTGAACAAGGATAAGGGAATACTTGAGAGGGTCTTTTGGTGTGTTCGTGTGAACGGGATCCATCTTCTCAACGGTTGTCACTCCGAGAGGTTAGTTCACGTAAACCCGTAGTAATTCCGCATGCTTAGGATTTATGTGAACTGTTTATATGCATGATTTGTTGTTGAATTATTATTTGAATTAATATAGGATTAATTCATGCTAGTAATAATTGTTAGAATTATATTTGTATTTAAATATTCATCCCGAATAGATCCGGTCAACTAATTCCCCAACAGAATCACTTCTCGAGAGTAAGGGGGAGTAGTTGATGGGGGACATTTGTGTCACCCAATGTAAAAAAGACGCGTGGAAGTCTTCTCGATGATTAAAGAGGTTGAGGAACTAATGGATGAGTCAAACCAATGAATAAATGAATTGGGCTTGGCTGAGAAACCCAGGGACCTGTTATCCGCTAAGATCAGATGGGCTTGAAGTTAAAGGGCCTGGAGGTAAGCGAGGCCCAATGAAGTGAAACGAGTTAAAGAAACGGACCCAAGAGGATAGTCGGGGCCCTAGAGTTTGAGGAATTAAGGAGCTGGGCCGGACTGGGCTGATAAACCTAGGTAGGTTGGGTTCAGGGAGGCCGGCCCTAAGAATGTGGACCTTAGTCTGAGAGACGCCCTTGAGGGCTTAATGGGTCATGTCCTGAAAAATAAGAGACTAATCTGGACCGCTGAGATGAAAGAATATCAACGGTCCAAGAGTTTTGATCCGTGTGAACTAAGAAGTGGGCTGAGGGAGTTAGTTCCGATATTTAAGGGGGTTACATGCAGGATACTGGAGGTTCCAAAATTAATGGGATCGTTAGATTGAAATTAAGGGCTCAGATGGAGGATCCCGGTGATAAAGGAGAGAAGGACGTGGGAGAAGAGATTGAACCCTGAGAAGAGAGGGGGGAAATAACAAACACACGTCCAGAACATGGGATCGAGGCATGAAGAAAGGAAACCGCCGGTTGGGGGATATAAATATCCCATCCAGGTAACACGAAACACACACAAGCACTTGCTTTACTTATACACTTGAATTCGAGCTGTTCAATCTTACTTTGATTCGAGTTTCACTAATACACATTTGGGCTTGGACAGCTGTTAAAAATGACCTTGGATAGCGGTTATAAGGGTTGTCCAAGTAACAGCTGTCTAAGTAAAATTGACACTTAGGCAATGATTTGTGAACGTCATTAAAAGTAACCACTTAGGCAAAGATTTGTAAGCCATTGTCCAAAATAAAAATTCAGTTTTTAGCTACGGACCCACCAAGCATCTCATATATAAGTCACCAAGTCTCCCAATTAATTGAGGCAATTATTCGCTCCCATGGGGGACCAAACACGGGACCTTGGGCGCCTGAGCGGGGATCAATTCCGCTCGGGCACTTGCTTTCTTGCGTTTATTTAATGAAATTAATTCTATATGTCATAAAAATCATTTTTTCTTACAATTTTTTTTAAAATTCTATATTTTAATTATCTTATTTATTAATTCAATCACATTCTTATATAATAATATTTTTTATATAAATTTAAATTTAAATTTAAATTAAATTATATTATATTAAAATTATATTTTTTACTTGTTTTTTTAAAAAAAGTTTTACCTTTCTTTTAAACTTGTAATACTTTTCCTTCTAAACAAGTAATATTTTTTTTTTATCTAAATAAGTAATATTTTTCTTTAAATAAGTAATACTTTTTAATTTATGTGTGGTATTTTAATTCATAGCATATTATTTTTTAATTAATTGAGATTTTTAAAATTAACTATAATATTAATTTATTTTTTATTAATTGAATACAACAATAATTGATTTATTCAATATTAAGTAAAAATAATAATTCAATTATATATAATATCACACAAATTATTCCAAGTTATCCATATAAAAATAAGTTAAAAACAATTAAAATAAAAAAAAGAAAAAAAAAAGTAGTGCATGCAGCACATATATCATGCGTTATATAATAGCGCAAAGATTTTTTGCTCCCTTAGTTACACAGCGGTTAGAAACCGCTGTCCAAGCTTTACCTTGGACAGTGGTTCAAAACCGCACTCCAAATGCATTTGCACAGCGATTCATAATCGCTGTCTTTTTTTTTTTTTAATAAAACCGCTCTCCGAGCTATAGTTTGGAGAGCTGTTTGAAAAAAGGGTTGTCCAAGTGCAGTTGTGCAAGCTTAAATGTGTAGTAGTGTTTGGAATTGATAACTGAGTTGAGCGTCGGAGAGCCCGCGCCGGGACTGTTGGGGAATAAGTTGCACAGATCTATTCGGGGTGAATATTTAAATACAAATTTAATTCTTTAATTATTACTAGCATGAATTAATCCTATATTAATTCAAATAATAATCCAACAACAAATCATGCATATAATTAATTCACGTAAAACCTACGTATGCGGAATTCTACGAGTATACGTGAACGTACCTCTTGGGATGACAATGGTCTGGCTGATTAGACTCACCAAAAGAACTTCCCAAGTATTCCCTAAATCCTTGCTCGACAATCCGGTGGAAGGATACTCGCGAACAATTAACAAAAGGAAAAAAAATAAACTTTGTTGCAACACTTTCGTGGATTTGCTAATTTTTCTAGCACATGGAATTGTACTTGGGAATGAAAGAATCATCCCCTATTTATAGAGCATGAGGTGGGCGAAAACTTAGTGATAAAATAATGTGGGGAAATCTTTTCTTGATCTCCAAGAAATCTTGAATATATCTCCTATATTCTTTTTCCCATAATTATAATATTCCACAAAAATCCCACCCTCTCTATTCTTATGGATTTTAGAAAATAAGGAGGTCAAGAATCCAAGATTTGGATATTCTTGAATTTATGAGATATTCTTGTATTTGAAGAAATACATATCTTCCATAATATCTTTTCAAGAAAATCAAGAAAATCTTTCTTGACCTTTATTTTCTAATTTTTCGAAAATTTCAATATAGATAACCCAGTGGGAGATTTCTTGAATTTAATGAGATAATCTTGTATTCCAAGAATACATATCTTCATTCCATAACAAAATTCAAAGAAAATCTTTCTCCCAACATATCTATAAATTTCAAAATTTTAGTTGAAAAAATAAGCAACAATATTTATTTTATTTTAATCACCTTTTCAGTTATTGGACTATATGTTGGGCTACTCAGGGGGCCTTTAGGAGAATTAAGATTGGACCTTCTAATGGACCTTGAATATCTAATATTGAGCCACAATATAATTCAAGCCCATAAATATTAATTAATCCCACTACATAATTAATATTGCACTATCCATCTTAACCAATATTACAGTCAATATGGCTCCCGGTTATTATTTCCCGTGTTTAAGATTATCTAGCCCATTAATTAATTCAAGCCACTGAAATAGCTTTCCATTAATTAATATCTTTTATCCTTGGTCAAGGAACGGTTCAACATTATTATCCATACAGGAAACTAATTCCACTTGCAAGATTTGGTATGATAAAGCTTATGAACCTCCCAAGGGGGCAAATCGAACAAGCGTACTTGCACACGATTCTTCGTATTAAATCTTAGCAATCACATGTGACTAATAATATTGCCCAAGATAAAAAGTATTGAATCTAACTGATTCGCTACCCATGATAAGTCAAAGCAATAGTTATCAATCCCACGTAATCCTATTTAAGGAATGAAGATTAAGAAATAACGAACCACTGAGGTCTAATTCTTCCTTGTTCAGTTCTGAAGAATTTATCCTCCTGTAGGTCCTATTCAGTGCATCAGTCATGCGCTAGTGTAATCTCTTGGTCAAGACAAGCCAATCTGAGCCTTACACTTCAACCTTTCACGATGGGTTGTTCATTTCCATCTAGGTCGTGAATAGCGTACTTTTAGTTACAAGGGACTGTTAATTTAATCTTTTGTGATCTGGTATCACTAAATTAACTACAATGTAACACGTACGACTTATTGAACAGTTATGCAGTAAATATATTTAACATTCAATAATATTTAAAGCATCAGTGATAAACAATTTATTTCAGTAAATAAGTCTGAAAATTCAGTTTCGATTATACAAAGTAAAAAGCATACTTTCCAGTATAATCCCAACAATCTCCCACTTATACTCAAAGTCTGCTTTTAAGTATACTACAACATTTCTCGTGTAATGTCACCTACATGAACCTAATAATTTCTCCCACTTATACTTAAAGCAGATTGGCAACGGTCTTGACACCCATTCCTTCCACATGTCTCTCTAATGTATTCAGAGGCAGACTCTTTGTGAATGGATCTGCTAGGTTGTCCTCAGACGCTATCTTTGCCACATCTATATCTCATCTCTTAACGATTTCTCGTATAAGATGTCTTTCCTTTAGTGTGCTTGTTTGACTCGTGGACTCTTGGTTCCCTTGAATTTGCAACTGCCTTTAGCAAATATTGCTAGACAAATTCGGAATTCCATCCAAGTCCACTAAGAAGGTCTAGAGCCAAATCGGTTCTTTTTCCGCTTCTGGCGATTACTTACTCGACTTCCATGGTTGAGTCGGTGATGCATTTACGCTTCACACTCGTCCATTTGATGGCTACACTTCCCAAATGGAAACACACTAATCGAGGCGAGATAGTTTACGGAATCTAAGTCTGATTGGAAATCCGAGTCCGTGTAGCCGATGGGGATTGTAGTATCTGACTGATAAATCAACATTCTATCCCGTATAATCCCAACAGGGACAACCCCCCCCCCCCACCGGCGTGTCCATTTTAGGTGATTGCGTGGCGTTGAAGAATTTTCTACGGTCAAATGGGGGAAAATTTTAATGAAAAAAGGTGGCGAATATTGATTTAATATTGTTATTTCCTATTGTTGGATTAAAAAAATAACAATTAATGGTTAAAATTATAAATAAGAGAGTTGGTATGCTATGAAACTTGTTCACGGTGAAACTTTTTTTTTTACAGACATACTCTTTAGTAATATAAGTCACACCCTTTAGTAATATAACTCACACCCTTCAGTTATCACTATGACACTCTTTGCTATAATATAAGTCACACCCTTCACTTTTATGAGTAATACTCTTTATAGTAAAACGTCAAAACCTTTACAATAAAAAGTCACACTCTTTAGTAATATTAGTCACACTCCTGAACCAATTTCACCGTGAAACTTGTTCACACTATACTTTGCCTAAATAAAAATGTAAGAGGCAAAAGGAAGAAGAAATAGTCCGTGAAAGAAAAACAGGCACAAAAGGAAATGAAATAGGTTTGCGCCTATAAGAAATCGAACTACCACTTGCATTTAAAAGAGTCCCCCACCCTCTATTAGGGCACAATTGCTGATTTTGACTTCAATTCTCACTGCTTAATATTTTTAGGATGGCGTGACGATTCATTTTTTGAACGGACTAAATTATGTTAAAATTGACACTACAAAAAATGAAATTGTTGTTATGTGGGGATGCCTTGCTATGCATGGGTTAAAATTGTACCAATTGCATGGTGCAATTGGTAGATGTAAGTGTCACTCAAAATTAAATAGCCATAATATTATTATTTTTCCCATGGTAACCGCTTTAATTTGACTCTAGATCATGCCGATGTCATGGAGATTGTATTTTTTTTTCTCATATTACTTGACTTTCAATTATAAATATTCTGTCACTATTGCTTCTCTAATTAAAAGGGTTTAGTGACAAAAAATTTAGTAGTTAATTAGTATTAATTAAAATTAAGGAAGAAAAATATTATTTCTGAAAGTCAAAAAACATTCTACAATGAGTCTGAAAGTCTTGAAAAATTTTTGCAAGATTTTTTAGTTCAAATTTGAACTATAGTCGGCGTCTTTTAGTTCAAATTTCTGACTTTATCTTGCAGTTTGTAATGGTATCCTAAATCTTGTATCTAATTGTATTTTTTTTTTAAATTAACTAATTTTCTTTTTATTATGACAAGTATCTTTATGTGGTAAAAAATGTGACAACGAAGTAAATGAATTCATGATGCGCTCAAAAAAAAAAAAAACTTCATTAACAGTAGTGATCCTCACATGCATCTTAAAAAGATACATAGCCAGTAGCTAGTTCCAAGAATAGTACTCCAGGTACGTACATCTTTTTTATTCCACACAAGTTGCAACTAAAACAATAAATAATTAGTGGCCAGTGAAGATGCCATTAATATTCATCATCAAGTTGGTCGGAGCTTGTGTATAATTAGCTTTTGCAATACGAACCCAAAACCCACGTTCATCTGCGGATGACGTCGACGAGGATATAAACAAACGCCTCTGGGAAGAATTCTGGTCATCCGCAAGAAACACCAGATCTCCGCATTCAGGTGTACACGAATCGCTTGAATTGGGACAGAACACAAGCTTGTATACAGGCGGCGACACTTTCTCAAACTTGAACCACCCGTTTAGACGACCTCCCGTTGTTACTACTAACTTGTTGATGAATCTGTCGTGCTCCAGCTTCCAGACTGTGGATTTAGCATGGGTGCATGATGAGTTTATGGAAGTAGCGTTGAAGTTGATGTTTAGATCAGTTGAGAGGCGAACCATGCGGCCAGGTTTGTGGTGGTTCATGGGGAGAAAGGTTAAGGGGAGGCCGGGGTTGAGAATTGATGACTCTTGGACGACGTCTAGAGGGCAGGGGTTGCAGCCGGTGCTGGCTAGTGAAAAGCCGCCGCCTGATGAGGCCAACATGTTGTATTCGACTCCTGTCTTTACCTCGTCTCCATCTATGTCCACCACTGTACCTGAAGAAGAAGAAGAAGAAAATTCTCCAGTAGCGGCGTCACAGATGGATATCATAACAAGTAAAGAGAGAGTCATGAGATGAGTTGCCAGCTTCATGATATATATGTGAGAGATTTTTGCAAAATTAGTTAATGGTAGAATGGAGGTATGGAACTACTAATGCTAGCTACTCTTTTATAGATCCAATAAGTTGTTCCAATAATATCTATATATATATAGCTAAATTATTAAGGATAATTGATATGTAATTATAGATTAGATTTTGTATTTAATTTTGTTTGACCTTTCCTTAATACTTGGTCAATATTGTTGTAATTGTAATCTTTATATATAGTGGAAATCCTCTCATCACCTCATCAACGGTGATCATTCTCACATGGTATCATTCACCCGGTTCTCTCGATCCTAACCCTAATCTCTCAAATCTGTCCGCCGTCTTCCGCCGGCGCATTCTCTCTTGTCACGACTTCTCCGTCGGAATGGTCTCCTCCGCCGGGTCGTGTCTATTCCCTGGACTGGTCTCCTCCAGGTTGTCTTCTCAAATTGATCGCACATAACCCTAGTTTGTGCCTCTTCTGGTTTCTCTCCGAGCAAACCCTACACTCCCGATCTCGTCGCCACTCCAGTTCATCTCTACTATGGCCGCTCTAGTCCCCGACCCTCTACCAGTTAACACCATGCTCTCTATGGTGCCGATCAAACTTGAACCCTCTACTTACTTGATGTGGTATCGTCAAGTCATTCATATGGCCGAGTGCTTCGACCTAATGGGTTTTCTCGATGGATCAGTTGTGGCCCCGCCCCCTACAATCACGACTGATGGCGCCCAACAACCAAATCCGGTGTTTCTTGCGTGGCGTATGAAAGACAAGAAATTACTTAGCGTCGTCTTCACGTCGCTCACTCCGGATGCGGCATCGGAGGTTCTGGATTGTCAAACCTCCCATTCGGCTTAGTCGACTCTTCTTGCGGCGTTCTCTGACTCATCCGCTTCTCACACCCATCAGCTACGTGAGGGGTTGCTTTCTCTTCGGAAGGGTGATCTCTCGGTGGACGACTATGGCCGGAAAATTAAAAATTTATGTGATCAACTTTCGGCAATTGGTCGCCCTATTGATGAAACTGATAAAAGCCATTGGTTCTTACGAGGTTTAGGCATTCAATTTGCCTCGTTTTTGACACGCGAATGGCGCTAACCACATTGCCTGTGTTTCGTAACTTGCTTCATCAAGCTCGTCAGTTTGAGATGATGTTGCGTGCTATGGAGGGTGGTTCTCCATCTTCGGCGGCGTTCACGGCTTCAAACTCGGGAAATGGCCGTGCAGGTGGTGGTCATTCCTCAGGTGGACAAGGTCGACTAAAGCGGCGGTCTGGTTCCTCTTGGTGTCGGGGGTTCAACAATAGAGGCCGAAATTTTCAGCAATCTAATAATCGTCAGCAGTCTGCAGGTTACCGTGGTAATTCGGGTGGCAAACCGGGTAATCAGGGTGGCAATGGGGGTCGTCGTACCTATACTCCTCGTTGTCAGATATGCAGCGGGGAGCATTATGTGGATAAATGCCCTCAATTTATTGTTGCTCGGAATGCTGTCTCTTCTGCCAATCTTGCTCAAGCCTTTAATTATTCATGTCAGGGTTCTGATTCCACTCCTGATTGGTGTTTGGATTCTGGTGCTTCTGTGCATATGACGAATCAGACTTCTGCTCTTGACTCGCCGAGCCTTATCTTTGGTAGCGGTTACATTATTGTTGGTAATGGTTCTGCTTTAAATATTTCGCATGTTGGCACTTCTAAATTATCTGGGGATGTAAACTTGTTGGATGTATTGGTTGTGCCACATATTACTAAGAACTTATTGTCTATTTCTAAGTTGACTGCTGATTATCCTGTTGACGTTGTGTTTTCTGATAAGTTCTTTGCCATTCAGAACCGGGTCACAAAGAAAATTATGGCTCAGGGAAGGTGTGACAAAGGTTTATATTTGCTTGATCGGGGTGTCCTGGCGCTAGTTGCAGCAATTAGGAATAAAGACTTGAAGGCTAGTTTTGATTTATGACATCTTCGTTTGGGGCATGTCCCGTTTACTATTATTTCTTTATTGGTTAGGCCAGTTGTCTATTACTTCTTTATTACCAAATCCTACACTTTGTTCCTCTTGTCAGTTGGCTAAGAGCAAATGTTTACCTTTTTGTTGAATGAAAAACGTGCTGATGCAGTGCTTGACTTAGTACATTGTGATTTGTGGGGCCCGGCTCCAATTGTTACATCTGATGGGTTTAAATATTATGTGGCTTTTATGGATAATCATTCTTGTTTCTCTTGGATTTATCCCCTTCGTGCTAAGTCTGAATTTTATGATATTTTGGTAAAATTTCATGCCTTTGTCTGCACTCAATTTTTCGAAAATTCAAGGTTTTCCAAAGTGATGGTGGCACCGAATTTGTGAATTCTAGAGTCCGTGAATTTATGTCACTACATGGCATTCTTCATCGTCTCTCGTGTCCATACACTCCTCAGCAGAATGGGCGTGCAGAACGTAAGCATAGACATATTTCTGAAACAGGTCTTTCTATGTTATTTCATTCACATGCTCCAGTATCGTTGTGGTTTGATGCATTTGCCACTGCAGTTTACGTTATTAATCGTCTGCGCCTTCATCATCTTTGTCTAACAAGTCTCCCTTTGAGCTTATTTTTGGATCGATTCTGAACTATGCCAATTTTAAACCGTTCGGTTGTCGGGTTTATCCATTTTTGAGGGATTATGCTGAACACAAGTTGGCACCCAAAAGTCGACCTTGCATCTTTCTTGGGTACAATAGCACACATAAGGGATTTCGTTGCCTCGATCCAGCTACTTCTCGGGTTTTTCTATCAAGGCATGCTCAGTTTGATGAACTATGTTTTCCTTTCTCTGAGAACTCGTCTGCATCACCACTGTCCAATTTGGACATCTCAAGTTTTTTGGATGGCACTATCGTCGTGCCCACGCCTCTGCCACCATCCATCCGTCCCTTGTTATCACCACCTGTTTCTCGTCCCCACATCATTTCTTTGGACGATGAGGAACAGCTCCCGTCGCCTATGGCTGATCAGGCACCGCCGCCGCCTGACCCAGCCCCACCATTGGCACCACTAGCCAACCCGGCTCCAGACCCCGCCCCTGTTGCGGTCCCAGATCCGCCAACCATGGTCGTGGGGCCCGTCCATCCTATGGTGACGCGTGCCCGTGCCGGGGTGTTCAAGCCTCGTTACCCGGTTGATCTTTCTTGCACTGCTTTGCTATCCTCTCGATTTGCTAGCTCACGAACTAGAGGTTTCAAATCCGCTGTCAAATCTCCAGAATGGTTGTCTGCTATGCAGGAAGAGATCAATGCTCTTCGTCAAAATAATACGTGGGATCTTGTGCCTCGCCCTTCAAGTACTAATATTGTTGGTTCGAAGTGGATTTTTCGCACCAAGTTTCATTAGATGGCTTTATCTAGCGTCATAAAGCTCGCCTCGTGTACGAGGGTTCACTCGGAGTTCGGGGTGATTTTCATCATACATTCGGCCCGGTTGTAAAATGCGCTCTTTGTTCGAGTTATTCTTGCTCTTGTTGTGCAATCTCGATTGGTCGTTGCATCAGTTAGATGTCAAGAAATCGTTTCTCAATGGATTTCTTGACAAAGCAGGTTTTCATGGCTCAACCTCAAGGATTTGTTGATCCACGCTTTCGGATCATGTTTGCCGCCGTAAAGAAGGAGTTGTATGGTGCGAAACAAGCCCCTCTTGCTTGGTTTCAGCGTTTTAGTACATATCTCTTGACTTGGGATTTGGCGAGTCGATCGACTCATCGTTGTTCTATCTCGTTCGAGGTACTTCTATTCTCTATCTACTCTTATCGTAGATGATATTATTGTCCGAGAAATGATGGTGACATGCTCAAAACATTCATTTTGACGCGTAAATTTTTTGCTATTAAATTTGCTTTATTTATTTCTTGGTCTTGAGGATTTGGGCCGGGATGGTCTTTTTTTTGGCGGGCCAAATATCTTCTTGACATTTTCGGGCAAAACTATTGGATGGTTGCCTTTTTGTTGGTAGGGAAGTTTTGGTAAGTGATCTCGCTCCATGATCCCGCCTTTATTCTTTGCTCTTTGACATTTGTGAATTTTGTTATCTTTGTGAATGATTTGTTAGTCAATTTCTTCACTCAAAGCGGATGATCATTTTAATCTTTGTTAAAGCGGATCTTCACGTTATGTAAAGTGGTGATCCATTTTGGCTTATCCTTTACTTTCGGCATCAATCTCTTTGTCATTGGGTACTCCGTTCTTTGATTGGGCCCGTTGCATTGAGACGGACGATCCACGTATGGTTACTCGATTTTTCTTGGCGGGAATCTCATTTCTTGGAGTCTTGAAGAAAAATAGCCCTCTGATGGCTCGTTCGAGTTGTGAATCGAATCTGGAGTGCTATGGCAAATCTTGGCAGAGATTGTTTGGCTCACCAATCTTCTCGGTGAGCTCGGGTCAAAATCTCCTTTCGTCCAGGAACTCTTGTGTGACAACAAGAGTGCTATTTTTATCAGTCAGAATCCGGTTGCTCACAAACGAGCAAAACACATTGATCTGGACTATCACTTTGTTCGCGAATTAGTTTCCTCTGGGAAGATTTCCACTCGTTTTGTTCCATCTCATCTTCAGCTGGCAAATATTTTCACCAAGAGTCTGCCCCGACCTGCTTTTGAGCTTCTTCGTTCCAAGCTCCGCGTTTGTCTTCACCCCACGCAACGCTTGCGGGGGTATTAAGGATAATTTATATGTAATTATAGATTAGATTTTGTATTTAATTCTGTTTGACCTTTCCTTAATACTTGGTCAATATTGTTGTAATTGTAATCTTTATATATAGTGGAAATCCTCTCATCACCTCATCAACGGTGATCATTCTCACATAAATGAACCGTGTACATTGTGCGGTTAATTTTGGGTACGTACAATAATTGCATGGGCATCGATTTTGCACCTTAATTTCAAGATCTAAAGTGATAGTGTTGCAGAAATTCAACTCAGATTCTTCCTATACTAAAGTACAAAACCAAACAAGGCCAAATATGGCCTGGCAGTGGCAGTGATATTTGGCGAGAAAGCAAAACAACATATTTAAGAATCATAAATGCATTATAATACCAACAAATATGCGACAATAAATACACACAAAAAAAAAAAAAAATACAGCAAATACTTTATCCATCTACCCAGACAGCCTCATTCACTACCTAGACAAGAAAAAGTCACGTAAATTCATTACAAAAGAAAAAATGAGTTTAATATAGTTTTGGTCCACAGGACACGGCACCTCACGATTTTAGTCCCAATATTTTAAGTTTGATCCCATGAGCGATTTTTTTACCCTTTTGGTCCCACCATTAATGAGACCAAAAATGTTAACGGTGGGACAAAAATGCAAAATTTTTTTACGGTGGGACCAAAACTAAAAATATTTGGATCAAAACCGTGAGGTGCCGTGTCCTATGGGACCAAAACTACAATAAACTCGAGAAAAATAAACGCGGAGATATTATGTGCACCTTCCGCATCGTAGATCACTATTATTATTGTCCGTAAGAGATACACTTTGTTTGTAAAAGTATATTCATAGAGCGTGGGCAGGTGAGCGGTGAAAACATAAGAATAATTTAGAGATGAAAAATACTTTTTTTAGAGAAAAAACAGAAACAATCGAATGAATGCAGAGATTCAACGCTTGTATCCATTAGAAATGAGCAAAATATTCGAGTTAATTGTGAAGTGGTTCAACAGGGTTCCAGCAGCAATAATTAGAGTAGGGTCTGTCATGTTTATCAGTAAGAATAATCGACGGTTTGAAATAGAGGAGGGGCAAAGTAAAGGGTAAAGATTAAGACAAGATTGCAGAACCTGAGGTCCCGGGAAGCTTTTGGTTGGCAGAATCCAAGGCTGGGGAAATGACAAAGTTGGAACCCGATTCGGATTGACATTAGCCCGGCCGGGAAATTCAAAATTTTCCTGTATGTATGTATTCATCTTACATCACCACCTAATAGCAATCGAAAATTCCACAAAACGGGTCTTTGTTATTTGCTCGTACAATTGGACGCACTAATCCTCCATACAACAACCACTTAATTTCTTCGTCTGTAGAGTTCCTTGAATACTTGTTTATAATATGAAAGCATTCTTGATGAACCCATCAATCTCCAGAATCTCATATCCATTCAAAGAAAACATCAGTATCTAATTTTGATTGTTCAATTACCCCATCTAGAACAATCACTATACTGTCACAGACATAGGGGTTGTTTGCAACCACTACTACACACCACATAAGTGCTTTTTTTTAAAGTTGGTGTGACCCAACTTTTCCAAAAAAAAAGCACTTCTAGTGGTGTAGTAGTGATTGAAAACACACACATAGTCTTGGGAAGCTGCAGCTACGACCATTCACTTCAATCCAACTGCAACCAGGCGTTTTCTTGATTCTTCTATCACCTTATTCAACGGTGATACTCAATTCACTCTGATAATTTCCACTTCAACATTACACCTTTTATTACATGTTAGAAATTAAAGCAAGCAATTATGGGAGAAAGTAATGGAAACAACGAATTAAGGAACAAACAATTTGGTTACCCAGTTCGTCAAACTGACTACATTTGGGGGCACTACCAAGCCAGGAGAGATCTACTATATCGTATAAGATAGTGCAAGTGGTGCAAGATACAATGGGAGAGTCAGGGGGTTATTTATACAAAAAACCCGAACTGGGAAACTGGGTCAAAACCCTAGATTTGACCCATCCTGACCGAAACCCTATTTCCGCGTCCAGGCCTCCGGAACCGCTCGACCTCAGCCTTTGGTCGAGCGGTTCTGCTCGATCACATACATTGCTCGAGCGCCCTCATGGCGCTGGATAGGGGGGGCTCTCGACCGAACACACCTGCTCGACCTCGAGCGCTGGTCTAGCGCCTCCTGCGCCCTGCTTCCCGTTTCACTCAGGCTCCATAACCCAACAATCTCCCACCTGGAGACTGACACTGGAGCGGAAGTGCACGACCTCAACTAGGTCGAACGTCTTGTTCTCCCTGGACTCATTCCGAACGTCTTGTCCTCCCTGGACTCATTCCGAACGTCTTGTCCTCCCTGGACTCATTCTGAACGTCTTGTCCTCCCTGGACTCATTCCACAACTCAGACTCCAAAACCCAACAATCTCCCACCTGGATGTTGGGGAATTAATTGCCCGGATCTATTCGGGATGAATATTTAAATACAAATTTAATTCTAACAATTATTAATAGCATGAATTAATCCTAAATTAATTCAAATAATAATTCAACAACAAATCATGCATATAAACAGTTCACGTAAATCCTACGCATGCGGAATTACTACGAGTTACGTGAACGTACCTCTTGGAATGGCAATGGTCTCGTCGATGAAAACACACCAAAAGACCTTCCCAAGTATTCCCTAGTCCTTGCTCGACAATCCGGTGGAATGATGCTCGCGAACAATTAACAAAAGGAAAAATAAACTTTGTTGCACCACCTTTGTGGATTTACTAATTTTTCCAGCACATGGAATTGTACTTGGGAATGAAAGAATCATCCCCTATTTATAGATGGGGTGGTGGTCGAAATTTTGAGGAAAAACCAATGTGGGAAAATCTTTTCTTGATCTCCAAGAAATCTTGAATATATCTCCTATATTATTTTCTCCATAATTAAAATATTCCACAAAAATCCCACCTCATCTTGTTATGGCAATATTTTCGAAAATCAAGAGACAAGAATCCAAGATTTGGATCTTCTTGAATTTATGAGATATACTTGTATTTCAAGAAATACATATCTTCCATAATATCTTTTCAAGAAAATCAAAAAAATCTTTCTTTCCCTTAATTATCCAAAAATTTCGAAATTTTCATATGAATAACCAAGTGGGAGATTTCTTGAATTTAATGAGATAATCTTGTATTCCAAGAATACATATCTTCATTCCATAACAAAATTCAAAGAAAATATTTCTCCCCTTTTATTCATAATTTTAGAAAAAGAGAGGAAAAATTTGCAACAAAATTTATTTTATTTTTAAACACATTTTTCAGTTATTGGACTTTATCTTGGGCTACTTGGGGGGCCTTTAGGAGAATTAAGATTGGACCTTCCAATGGACCTTGAATTATCAATATTGAGCCACAATATTATTCAAGCCCATAAATATTAATTAATCCCACTACATAATTAATATTGCACTATCCATCTTAACCCATATTACAGTTAATATGGCTCCCGGTTATTATTTCCCGTGTTTAAGATTATCTAGCCCATTAATTAATTCAAGTCACTGAAATAGCTTTCCATTAATTAATATATTTTATCCTTGGTAAAGGAGCGATTCAACATTATTATCCATCCAGGAAACTAGTTCCACTTGCAAGATTTGGTATGAAAAACTTGTGAACCTCCCAAGGGGCAAATCGAACAAAGCGTGCTTGCACACGATTCTCCGTATTAAATCTTAGCAATCGCATGTGACCAATAATATTGCCCAAGATATAGAGTATAGAATCTCATTGATTCTCTTCACGTAAAAAATTCACAGCAATAGTTACTAACCACACACAATCCTATTTTAGGGACGAAGATTAAGAAATAACTAACCACTGAGGTCTAATTCTTCCTAGTTGATTCAAGAAGAATTTGTCCTCGCAGAGGTCATCTTCAATGCATCGATCATGACTAAGTGTAATCTCTTGGTCAAGACAAACCAATCGAGCCTTACACTTTACAACCTTTTCACGATGGATTGTTCATTTCCATCTAGGTCGTGAATGGTGTACTTTTTAGTTACAAAAGGGCTGTTAATTTAATCTTACGTGATGCGGTATCACTAAATTAACTACAATGTAACACGTCTTATTTATTGAGCAGTTATGCGGTAAATATATGTAACATTCGATGATATTTAAAGCATTAGTGATAAACAATTTATTTGATAAATAAGTCCGAAATTGATCGATTATACAAAGTAAAAGCATACTTTCCAGTATAATCCCAACAATCTCCCACTTATACTCAAAGTCTGCTTTTAAGTATACATCAGCATGTCTCGTGTAGTTCCTAATACGTGACATCAAATGTAACCTACTACGAGACCTAATAATGTCTCCCACTTATACTCAAAGCAGTTAGCGGTCTTGACACCCATTCCTTTCACATGTCTCTCGAATGTATTACGAGGCGGACCCTTTGTGAATGGATCGGCTAGGTTGTCTTGGACGGCGATCTTTGTCACCTCTATATCTCTCTCTCTTAACGATTTCTCGTATAAGATGGCATTTCCTTTCAATGTGTTTGTTGGCCTTGTGGGCTCTTGGTTCCCTTGAATTTGCAACTGCTCCGGCATTGTCACAATAAACAGTGATTGTGCTGGGCAAATTTGGAACTACATCCAATTCCACTAGGAAGTTCTTGAGCGAAACCACTTCTTTCGCCGCCCAACTTAGCGACTACATATTCGCTTCCATGGTAGAATATGCGATGCATTTACGCTTAACGCCTTCTCCACGTCATGGCTCCTCCCCCATGCAAAACACACTCTGGGAGGTAGATTTTGGAATCTAAATCGATTGGAAATCAGAGTTCGTGTGGCCGATGGTGATTAATTTATCGGATCGATAAACCAACATTCTATCTCGAGTTCTTTTTGGATACTTGAGAATGTTTTTAAGCGCCGATCAATGTTCCTTCCCCGGGTTACTTTGATATCTTGCCACCATGCCAGCAAGAAAGCGGATATCGGTCTAAATGACGACATTGCATACATAAGGCTTCCGACGGTAGAAGCATAAGGAATGCCTTTCATGTCATCTATCTCCTTTTTTGTGTCTTAGGGCACATTTCCTTGGATAGATGGATTCCATGCTTGAAAGGTCTGAAGCCTTTCTTGGAATCTGCATCTTTGAATCGTTTCAAGACGAAGGTCTATGTATGAAACTTGCGATAAAACTATCATCATTTTCTTGTGATCTCGGTGATCTTGATCACAAGGATGTGCCGAAACTTCCCCAAAGTCCTTCATATCAAACTGTTTTTGAAAAGCCACGCCCTTACGTCGATAACACCTTTACATCATTCCCGATGAGCGAATGTCATCTACGTGCGATCTTAAGAATACCAATCTTTTGATTCGAAACGCTTTTTGTACACACAACTTTTGAACTCCTTTTGATCAAACCCATAAGACTTTATAACATGATCAAAACATTGGTTCCAAGCTCTGGATGCTGTTTGAGTCAGTAAATGGACTTCATGAGCTTACAAACTAGGTGTTCTTGGCCCTTTTCAATGAAGCCTTGGGGTTGTTGCATATAGATTTCCTCATCAAGACTTAGTTAAGGAAAAGTTGTCTTGACATCCATTTGTCAAATTTCAAAATCGAGATGCTTGTTATCGACAAAGAGAATCTGGATGGACTTAAGCATTCTTCTGGTGAAAAGGTTTCCTCATAGTCGATCCCTTCTTTACGAGTATAACCTTTTCGCCACAAGCCTTGCCTTGAAGGTTTCCACCTTCCTGTCCAGGTCCCTCTTTCTCTTGTATACCCAATTGCAACCAATAGGTTTGACCCCATTAAGTGGTTCGACTAGCTCCCACACTCTGTTATGATCCATAGACCTCATTTCTGCTTTCATTGCCTTTTGCCAAGAAACCGCATCCTTGTCTTGGATTACCTCATCATATGTCCATGGGTGCGATTCATCTTGTCAGGGAATCAAACGAGGACTCTCCTATCCCCCATGAATCTCTCAGTTTGTCTTACAACCCTCCCACTTCTGACGAGGTTAGGTTGTGAAAGTGTGTCGTTTGGTATATCATCTTGTCTGGTTAGCAATGAGGTTAGCCCCTTAGCTCTTAAGGTAATCTCACTTACGGGTCTTCTTTTCGTTCATATAGTCTTATCCAAAAATCTAAAGTTGGTGCTTTTTACCACCTTTTGATCTTGGGACCATAGAACATACACCCTTTTTTGTTCCCTCGGGGTATCCTATAAATGACCTTAATTACGATCGAGGATCGATTTCTTCTTCCTTGTCCAACACGTGGGCGGACACCTCAAATTCTCATGTGTCTCAAACTAGGCTTGCTTGGGTCCACAATTCTTTGGGAGTTTTGGGAACCGATTTGGATGGCACCAAGTTCAGAATGTAAGCCTCTGTTTCCAAGGCAAGACCCCATAACGACTTGGGAAGATCCACATAACACATCATTGATCTAACCATTTCTAAAAGAGTTTTGTTTCTTCGCTCTGCAAACCCGTTTTGTTGAGGGGTTCCGGGTGCAGTAAGCTTGGATGCAATCCATTCATCTGACAAGTAGTTCAAAAACTCATCGCTGAGGTACTCGCCTCCACGATCGGATCGTAGAGACTTGATACGTTTTTCCCTATGATTCTCTGCTTGAGCCTTAAATTCTTTGAATTTTTCAAAGGTCTCAGATTTATGCTTCATAAGGAAAATATAACCGTACCTCGAGTAGTCATCAATAAAAGTGACGAAATACTCATAACCTCCTCTTGCTTTGGTTGACATTGGACCACATACGTCTGTGTGAACGATTTCTAACACTTATTTGGCTCTATTCCCCTTGGCTCCGAATGCCCTCTTGGTCATTTTACCTTCCAAACATGATTCGCAGGTTGGAATTGGTTCAACTTGGAGAGACTCCAGTGAACCGTCTTTCACCAACCTTTGGATCCTCTTTGGATTAATATGTCTCAATCTTAGATGCCATAGAAGTGTTTCGTTCACGTCTGATGAACGTTTTCTTTTATCTGAAACAGTTGATGTGTTATAGGATGCATTTCGTGAGTGGTGTGCATAGTTAATTGTATAGAGATTACTTGACAACGTTCCATGACAGATAAATTTATCATAAAGATAAATGGTAACAACTTTATCAAAAGTAACCGAATATCCATCAAGGTAAAGTTTAGAAACCGAAATCAAATTCTTTCTAAAACTCGGAACTTAAAGAACATCTCTTAAAATTAAAACTCTGTCTTCAAAAGACAAGTGCACTTCTCCCACTGCTTCAGCTGCCACTCTCGTAGCATCGCCCAGTGTGATGAGGATCTCACTCCCACTAAGTTGTCGGGTCCGATTGAACCCCTATAAAGTGAAACAAACATGATCAGTGGATCCCGTATCCACCACCCATAAATGGGAGGCATACGCCGCTAAGCAAGTTTTAACAACTAGTGCGTGAGAATTACCTTTCTTTCCATTACTTTTGGGATTGGAATAGGCTGACCTCGAGTGTCCTACTCCGCCGTTTTCCAAAACTTTCCTCATGCTTGATTCCATGCTCTTATTTGACGTTAGTGCGCTTGGTTTAACTTTCTTCTCTTTTCATCATCCTTATCACCACTTGACCTAGGATGAAAAGAAGATTTATGTTTCCCCAAGCTCTTTTCTTCACGCTCTCTTTCCCTTTCAACCAAAGTGAGAGCATTTACAAGATCATCCACTGTAAAATCTAGATCTTCCAATAGATACTCAAGATAGTGGTGATTATAGCTCTTTGGTAAGGATTAGAGAATGAAATCAATCTTAGTCTTGAATCACATTTTTCGCCGAGGATCTCAAGCTCCTCAAATAGCACCATAACCCTAAGAATGTGTTGTTTCTTTTGCGATCGTCCTTTTTCCATTTTTAATTGACAATTTCTTGCTTCACACTTTGGATTGCCATATGGGTGCGATGTGCGAACATCGCTTCGAGATTACGCAAGATGTCTGCGGTGACTCATATCTTTGGTGAAAGCGTTTCAACGATCGGCGGATGTGCGAAATTGTATCCTTCATCAATTCATTTGCGGCTCCATTCACCATATAGCATCTCGTCCCATATTAGGCGTCCATATTTGGTTTTTGGGTTTTGGTGTATCAAGTACCCATTTGGAAGGTGATGCGGCTAGGGCGGGTTTTAGTTTGTATATCAATCAAAATAGTTTTTTCACCGATAAGCAAATTGTCTTTAAGTATATTGAGCGATGGATTAAAAAGGTTGCGACATGATGACTGAAATAAATAATAATATGCATAAGCACAAGTATATCACAAAATTCGATCACATGTTCATATTAAAATCTCCAAAAAAAATATGAACATGCATCGTAACATCTCAAAAGCAGTTTAAATAAGCCCGCGTGGGGTGGGTCATTATTTAAAACATTCAAGCGGAGTTACAAACAAAACGATTTACAAACCTTTAATATCAGTTAATAGTTGGCTCAAAACTTGACCAATATAAAATTAATGAGGGGACTTGGGGAAGTATATGTATATCAATTTTATACCTAATTAATAACCATGATTAAATACATAATTATTATTTTCGCTTTGATCGAGCCTCGTGGGGAGGGTCATAAATGCCCTTATTAGTAATAATCCACAATCATCATTTTGGAATTTATTCATGTGAAAGCTATCTTTTGACCGTCGTGTGGGGAATTTCTCCAAAAAATTCACAAATAAATAAATCATGGAGGTCGATAATTAATTCAATTTTATTATCAGGAATAAAATTGTCAATTAATTGTTTAAGCATACTTAGTAATTTTCGAAAGTGAGATTTTTTTCAAAACATTTTCTCATGCATCGCAAATTTAAACACAATTTAAATAAGCATAAAATAATGCATAAAAGATCAAGACAAAAAATTAAACATATTGGGCACATTTATCGATTATGTGGTTAATTTTTATTAAGTATCTTTCAATCTTGAGAAAATATCTTCATAGCACTTTACTTAGATTCGTCTCGAAAAGCTCCTTGACCGTTTAAAAAATGCCTTGTCAAGCAGCGTGTCGACGGTACAAGTGGGTGGATGCCCCGCCTATGCCCTAGAACCGTGTCGAATAGGCGTTAAACGTCTTGCCCGAATCACCGGTCTGCGTCGGCTCGCGCCCATCTCGGCAGCGTTACGCGTCGGCCTGTAGCGCCCTCGCGCCTTACCCGGCCGTCGCCGTCTGGCGCGCCGCGTGCCTTAAGCGGCATCGCCCATCCGCGTACACCTCCAATCGCTTGTATCTTCTCACGGCAGCATCGCCCGCCAGCGCTTACGCGTCGCCCGCGAATCCATGGCCTTTCGGCCCTGACCTACATACCTTGTCTGCGTCCCTTGACGTCAGGTATCCAGCGCCTCCTTAGCGCGTTTCCGCGACGCAGCGACGCCCTACGCCGATTTAGGATCCGTCTTTTAATTCTTCGTTTTCGCCTCCGTTTTTCGATCCGGTTACAATTTATTTAAAAATAAATAAACCTAGATCTAACTAGTCTATTACATTGATCAAATCAAATAAATTCTAATCTACTCGTGGATTTTTTCACGGCAAAAGCGAATCGAAGCGAATCGAATTAAAAACCACAATTTATATGCACATTAAATTCCATGACAATTGGATACACCAAAAAAAGATCTAGCAATTCTACTATCGATTTAAAATTTTAATGACAAATAATTAAATTACAATTTAAAATTGAGCGAGGCAGAGGCTCGATACCGCTTGTTGGGAATTAATTGCGGATCTATTCGGGATGAATGTTTAAATAAAAATTTAATTCTAACAATTATTACTAGCATGAATTAATCCTAAATTAATTCAAATAATAATTCAACAACAAATCATGCATATAAAAGTTCACGTAAATCCTAATGATGCGGAATTACTACGAGTTTTCGTGAGCGTTACCTCTTGGAATGGCAATGGTCTCGTCGATGAAAACACACCAAAAGACCTTCCCAAGTATTCCTAGTCCTTGCTTTCGACAATTCGATTGGAAGGATGCTTTCATGAACAATTAACAAATGGAAAAATAAACTTTGTTTGCACCTTTTTGTGGATTTACTAATTTTTCAAAGACATGGAATTTATCTTGGGAATGAAAGAATCATCCCTATTTATAGATGGGAATTGGTGGAAATTTTGAGGAAAAACCAATGTGGGAAAATCTTTTTCTTGATCTCCAAGAAATTTTGAATATATCTCCTATATTATTTTCTCCATAATTAAAATATTCCACAAAAATCCCACCTCATCTTGTTATGGCAATATTTTAGAAAATCAAGAGACAAGAATCCAAGATTTGGATCTTCTTGATTTATGAGATATCGTGTATTTCAAGAAATACATATCTTCCATAATATCTTTTCAAGAAAATCAAGAAAAATTTTTCTTTCCTTAATTATCCAAAAATTTCAAAATTTTCATATGAATAACCAAGTGGGGGAGAATTCTTGAATTTAATGAGATAATCTTGTATTCAAGAATACATATCTTCATTCCATAACAAAATTCAAAAGAAAATCTTTCTCCCTTTTATTCATAATTTTGAAAAAAAGAGAAAAATAAGCAACAAAATTTATTTTATTTTTTAAACACCTTTTTTTAGGTTATTGGACTTTATCTTTGGCTACTTGGGGGGCCTTTAGGAGAATTAAGATTGGATCTTCCAATGGACCTTGAATTATCAATATTGAGCCACAATATTATTCAAGCCCATAAATATTAATTAATCTCACTACATAATTAATATTGCACTATCCATCTTAACCCATATTACAGTTAATATGGCTCCGGTTATTATTATTTCCGTGTTTAGGATTATCTAGCCCATTAATTAATTCAACTTTGAAATAGCTTTCCATTAATTAATATCTTTTATCCTTGGTAAAGAAAGCGGTTCAACATTATTATCCATCACAGAAAACTAGTTCCACTTGCAAGATTTGGTATGATAAAACTTATGAACCTCGAGAACAAACCGTCGAACAAAGCGTCTTGAAGGAGCGATTCTCGTATTAAATCTTATCAATCGCGTGTGACCAATAATATTGCCCAAGATATAAGTATTGAATCTCATTGATTCTCTTGAAGGGTAATAAGTCAAAAGCAATAGAGGAGGAGGAGGAGGCGGCAGAAAGAAGAAGCAAAGATGGAGAAGGAGGAAGAAGAAGAAGAAGAGAAGAAGAAGAAGAAAGAAAGAAGAAGAAGAAGAAAAGAGGGAGGAGGAGGGAAAGGAAGAAAGAAAGAAGAAGGAAGAAAGAAAGAAGGGAGGAGGAAAGAAAGAGGAGGAAGGAAGAAGGAGAAGGAGAAGGAGAAGGAGAAGGAGAAAATTGTTGTCCGTTGTTAATTATATAGATTCTTAGAAGGAGAAGGAGAAGGAGGAGGAGGAGGAGGAGGAGGAGGAGAAGGAGGAGGAGGAGGAGGAGAAGGAGAAGGAGAAGAAGGAGAAAATTGTTACCGTTGGATGAATAATACTTAATTGTTGTCCTTTTGCTAATTGATTAGCTAGTTTAAGATCTATATAATTTGTTAAAGAATTTTTTTAATTATGTTTCCAAAATTTAAAAATTAAAATCTAAATTTATTATATTTTTTTTTCAATTTTTTTTTCAACTCAACAATTCATTCCTTTTTCTCTTTTTTTTTCTCCTTCCATTCTTTTTTCTTCTTTCTTTCCTTCTTTCTCAATCTTTTCACTTATGAACCAAATTATTCCACCAAATGTACATTAAAGCTCAATTCAACCACATTTGTCAATTATAAAACCACTAGTTTATAGGAAAATTAGGCTCATAAAAGATGGACAAATAGGCTAAATTTTCATAGGTTACCAAAGAATATAGGATAAAAGGCTCAAATTAAGTGGCTAACTACGGAAATAATTCATTTGGTATGGAAAATTTGTCCAAGTGACTTTTCAAAACAAAGATGGCCTCATATCATTTTCAAAAATTTCACACTAAAAGTAGCCTCAAACAAGACAATTGGCAAGTTCTAGCGCACACATGTAACGTTTGTGCGACGACGACATTTGCCACGGCGGCGATTTCGATTCTTGAAAAAACATTTTGCAAAATGCTTCTGGCGGGGTTTATATAATTGGAATTTAGCAACGGTTTTATATCATCTGTTTTAAATTCTTTCATGTTAGAATAATTAATTTAGATTGATCACTTATATTATTTTATTCTTATATGTCTGTTAGTTCGTATCGCGTAATTCGTAATTGTTGCGTGTATATGACAATTGGTAACAATTAGTAACATTTGTTAGGTTGATATAAATTAAATTCTTTCGAATCGAACTTGCGTATTTGAGAATTTATTTGACATTTATTCTTGAGACTTATACTTTTACTTAATTAAATTTAGACTTGAGACTAATATTTTTACTTAATTAAATTTCGAATGTTTTGCTCGTTTTTTATTGTTATGATTGAGTAGACCTAGTGAACAAGTGTCGACGGCACAACTCTTCCCAATTAACTCGAATGTTTTACACATTTTAAATGGATACAATCTGTAAATAATTTATTTGTTTGTTTCTGTTTTGGACATTAGTATGGGAAGAATCTCAGTTGAATACGTCTGCAACATTATCACTTTAGATCTTGAAATTAGGTGCAAAATCAATGCTCATGCAATTATTGTACGGAGCTTATAAATTAACCGCACAAGGTACGCGGTTAATTTAGCTAGATTAATATTGGGGAAACTTATTGGATATATAAAAGAGGAGCCAGCTTTAATAGTTTCATACACCCATTTTGCAATAATATCCCATACCATTGGTCGAGTGTATTTTATTTAAATAATTGCAGATTTTTATTTATTCACTTAAAAAAAAATTCAAAATTTATAAAATAAAATTTCCTATATACGAAAGGTGAATCACCCCAAGTTCACCACAACCTCTTACTTTGAAATACTCTCATTCTATTCATTTGAGTTATTTATGATATTAAACCTAATTTATGTTTTCAAAAAGTATAATTTTAAATTATAAATAAATTTAAATATAATGTATTTTTCCATAATATAGTATCAACAAGCTATATAATTGGAAACACAACACACTATAACATTTTTTTTTTGAGTTGGTATGCTGTGAAACTTGTTCACCGTAAAACTGGTTTTTTTTTACAGACATACTCTTTATTAATATAAGTCACACCTTTTTTAATAATATAAACACCCTTCTTGATTATCACTATGACACCCTTTTCTATAATATAAGTCACACCCTTCACTTTTATGAGTAATATTTTTTACAGTAAAACGTCACGCCCTTTACAGTAAAAAGTCACACTCTTGAGTAATATAAGTCACACACCTTAACCAGTTTCACCATGAAATTTGTTCACACTATACTTTTCCTTTTTTTTTACAATAATCGACGAAAAAAAAAATTAAAATATTTAATTTAATAATGTAATTTTTTTCAACGCGCGTAATACATGGGGTTTAATTCTAGTAGAGACCAATATTGATATATTTTGTGTCACAATTTCAAACACTCCATTTTCTCTTCTAACTTATGTCAAATCTCCTGATTTTATCATTTTCTACATGGATTCAAATAATCTAAATTTTAACTAATTGTGCCAAATCTCCTAATTTTCAATTTTTGTAATTTTAATTTTGTTATTGGATGTTGTAATTCATTTTAAGTGGGTTGATTTTTTTTTTTATTATAATTATAATATTTTAATATCAAATATCTGTGTACATTTTAGGTACAAAATCAATGGGCATGCAATTATTGTACGGAGCTTATAACCACCGCGTGCACGCCCCGCCCGAGCCCGGGTTCATGGTTCTTGATTCTTGGCAAGTGGCAATTGGGCTTTGGGGTCCATCTATCTTTTTTTGAAACCAAAAAACTCTAAATGGACCAATTATTTTTTGGACTCAATAAATTGGGTGGTCCATCCGGATTTGGGTCGGCCCAGGAGTCATGACTTATCCGTATGCGGAGTCAAGCTTATTTAGGATTCGAAATTTGAATTCGAATCATAGGTTCAACGAACACAGACGGTCTCAAAATCAAAATCGGCCATTTAATTAAATGCGATCATAACTGACCACGAAGTTCGTGGGCTTCCCACGATATCCTCAACTCTCCTTGAGTTGGTTCCGTCTATATATACTGACCCACTTTTTCTAAACCCTACGAAAACGACTTCTGCAATTCTGCATACATACGTTCTTCCCATCTCTCGCCTTTCGTACTCGATTCGTT
The DNA here is from genome assembly GCA_037126765.1 of Stenogyne calaminthoides. Lineage (NCBI taxonomy): Eukaryota > Viridiplantae > Streptophyta > Magnoliopsida > Lamiales > Lamiaceae > Stenogyne > Stenogyne calaminthoides. Next base: position 3,336,543 of record JBBCBC010000044.1, read on the forward strand.
AAATGCCGATAGTATTATTTCAGTGGTGCTACTGATTTAATATTGTGAACCGTTTTACCTTTTGGGACAATTACGTACAATCATGTGAGCACTATCCAGGCGTATTTTATCTTGCGGGGTGTTGCGAGTCATTTTATTTGGAGAATATTATGTGGCTAATTTGGTGACAACTCACAAACAAAATATGCACGTGTAAAATAAACTGTAAATAAGAGAAATTTGTTGACCCAGGTTCGTCGAAAAAAATGACTACTCACGGGGGGCATACCAAGCGGAGATGTAGTATTGTGAGTTTTAGACGTACAATATGTGATACATCTCATGAAGATGAATCGCTATGGATGAAGATGATTTGGAAAGTTGGTATATGAGTGCTAGGGTTTTTGTGTACATGGATGATCTCTCGAATTTTTCTGTACCTCACCTCTCTGGGAAATTTCTGAACCCTTTTCTTGTTCTTTTTTCTTCTATTTATAGTACTTCTACAAGCATGAGCTGGTTTGGCAAGCATGAAATTTGGTGACTTGAACCGTCAAGAACTTCATGTAATCTTGCCACGTTTCCAAACCGTCTCCTGGTTGATCTTTGCACTTGCTTGTCTTAAAGGCACTCTTTTGGTCATCCAAATCAATCTTTTGCTCGGCTGACCGCTTTGTTCGCCCCATTAAACCATGTCAGTTTTATGCCGGAATATTGTCCTTATTGAGCATATTTGAGTTCTTCAGGTTGTCTGAGCTCTCAGGTTATCTGAACCTTCAGGATGTCTGAACATCGAGCATACTGACCCCTCAGATTATACGAGTTTTGGGATGTCACGAACCCTCGGGATGTCGAGCAGAGAACATCTTGACCCCTCCGGGTCATCGAGTACTCATTCCCCAACACTGAGTCTTGGGATGTGCGAGTGTCGAGCATCTTGACCCCCGGGATATCGAGCATTCGGTTTATGCGAGTCCTCGGACTTATGCGTAAAACCCTCAGGTTTGTTTGAGTTTTCAGATCACTTGACTCAGCTTTATTTGATTCCTTCTTTCCTGATTTGAGTGGCGAATATGCCTATTTGCTCGGTCAGTCTGTTTGAACAACCTTAGTTGGTAAATGGCAAGCTGGCGAACAAAACTTACTTCATTGGCGAGTATGTTCGCTTAATTTGACAAGAGGCGAGCTGGTCGAACAAACTTGTTTGGTCGGCGATCGGCGAGCACACTTGTCCATCGGGCATGATTATTTTAATAAATATTACATGTGTCTCTCTTACGTGTTCGATTAATACTGAATAATTATATCGAACACAACAATACCCCCCAGCCGGGTTGCTTTGTATTCAACATGGGGCCCGGCTGTTATAATTTGATTGGGCCATAGTAGATGTCGTTTCGTATTCAGTGCCAGATTTTTAAAATTGAATCCGGTATCTATAAATACCTCATTTTGCCTCCTCAATCCGTTTTCTTTCTTTTCTTCTTCTCTTTGCCTCTGTCTTCAATCTCTTTCGCGTCTGAAAATTTCCGGCGAGGGCTTCATTATTCGGCGAAGGATCTTACTCAGGTAACCATTGCATACTTTCTCTCATTGCGATTATGGCTTCTTGCTCAAACTCTTCTGCTTCCCTAGAATCGGACCACCATAGTTCCTCTTCCCCCTCTATCGGTAGAATCCCCTGTAGCGACGCTAACGCGTCGGAGACGAATGTCTCGGGTTTGGGGTTTCGTTGGCAAGTTCGGCAGCCATTTGCCGTTCTTTCCTCCGATTCCGACGAAGCCCTAAATGAATTAGATAGGGACTTAGTCCGTAGTGATTTTTCGGATGATTCAAGTGATGATTCTTTGCCCCAACCCCAAATTAGGTCTAGGGCTGTAGAGAGTGTTGATGTGAATAGGGATGATGATAACGTGAGGGGGGAAATTTTGATGGCTGTGAATATAACTGAATCGAACATAGGGATAGGCGGCGAGCAAAATTCTGAACATGATATCCCTGTTGGTGTCCCTCATAGTCCAACATATAACGAGTATAATGCTCGTTATAGTTTTGATTGGCTCGAGCAACCTCATAGGACTAGGGTTGAAAATGAGTACCCAGCAAGCAAGATCGCGAGTGTAATCGATGTTGATATGCTCGCTCAACTGTATAGAAATTACGAAACCCCCAAAAATGTCTTTTTCTGGGCATCGGGTCCTGATGAGCGAGCTGACCAGCCCCCTGAGGGTTGTGTTGCTGTGAATTTGGACACAATGGAAGCCGACCTTCGATTCCCACTCCATCCGACTATCACTCGTTTGCTCGTGGAATGGAACATTACCATCACGCAGCTGAAGCCGAATGGGTGGCACATGATTATGAGCTTCCTGACTTTGTTCGGCAAAATGAAGCCCATAAATTATCCCTCAGCAGCTGAACTTGCTCGGCTGGTGCATTTGACCCGTCCGAAGGGCGAACATGGATGGCTATTCATGCAAGCAAATGCCAAGTGCAAAATCATTGAGGATGTGCCAAACAAAATCAGTGATTGGAAGGAAAATTTCTGGTTCGTTGGGGGCGATTGGAAGAGCCCGGTTTTTGGAAGCGAACCAGATGCTCGTTTGGACATCCCCACTAATTTTGGGGTTTATCGCAGTAAGTATTTTTGTGTCTTTTGTTCTTTAGTTTGAACTGATTTTAACTTATTCTTTATTTCAGGAATTCCAGCTGCGATGGGCAAAGAGACCAACGACGGCTATTTTAGCAGTGTTTGGCAAATTGATCTCGAGTCTCGCTCGGAACGATCTGTGAAGACCCTAAATTCCGCCAAACAGAGGAAGAAAGGAGGCTTGTTCGTTCCCCCTCACCATCTTGTAGCTGTTAACCCTGCTGGTAAGAATTGCTTTTGGCATTTGCATATGTTTAGTACCTTTTGCTCGCTGTTTCCCTTTCTTGCATAATGAGTTGTTTTGTTTATAGCTTTCCCTGTTGTTACTATTGCCGTAAGTACATCCGAGCACACTGAGATGGTTCGAAGAAAAAGACCTCAGGAGCTCGCTAGAATTCAAGCTGAGCGGGAGGCTCAGCGAGCAAATTGAGGAGAAGTGAGCAGGGTGAGAAGGGCGAGCCGAGCATCTGCATCTGGCCCTGGGGAATCGAGCCGACCAAAAAGGACTACTCTTTTCGGCGGCGCGGGGACGAGTGAGCAGACTCCGTCGCCAAAAAGAGAGGATGACGTGCCGTGAGAAGCGAGGGGCCAAGCGAACAAGCTCAGACGAGCACGCCAAGTGAACAGGCTCAGATGAGCACTGATGCTGTTAGGGTAACCCAGACCCCTACTGCCAAAGCGATCAGAATGGCCGCCTCCGTGGTCGGTCCGGTAGCGCAGATTGTTGAAATGGAGGTTGGCACATCTTCTCCACCTCCTGCTGGGCCCCGAACTTGGACCCCCTTGAACCCTGAGCTTCGGTCCCCTGAGGATAAGTCATTTTTGGGATGGGATCCGGCTCGGGCAAACAGGTACATTTTGTTCGCTTTACTTCCTTTTTGGTTAATTCTGTTCGCCTTATCATGTTTATTTGCTCGGGTGCATGTGTAGGTTGAGCAGGTTGGCGCCCTTGATGCCCAATTTGAAAAAATTACTCTTGCTTCGTAAGTGTTATAAGGTTCGGTATTCAGAGCATGTCAAAGCGTGCGAGACTCCTATTCGAGCATGGACTACCGAGCTGGAAGAGACCACCACGGGTCCAACACCCTTGGAAAATATGCGACTTGGCCTGGTACATCAGGGCCAATCTTTGGTCATCCTTGAGAAAGTGTATGCTGAGTGCGCCAACCTTCACGCCAACTACTTGGCTCGTCGGAAGTTTGAAGAAGATATGAACGAAAGTCGAAAGCAAGACTTCGGGATGAAGCGAGGTTTGCTCAAAGGCCGATTCCTCGGCACAAGCAAATGCTCGCCAGGCTCAGGAGGATGCTCGCCGGGCTCAAGAGAATGCTCGCCAGGCTCAGGAAGTTGCTCGCCAGGCAAAGGAGGAGCTAAATCATTCTCAAGAAGAGGTGGTCGAGATCGGGAGAGCTTCGGGATGAGATGAATGTCGAGCTTCGTAGACTCCAAGCTGACGTCGAGGCCATGGAAAGTGAGAAGAATGTGCTCGGCCAACAACTCATCATTGCTGAAGAGACCAACACTCGTTTGGGTCTCGAAAATTCAAAGGCCGCACAATGAAGAATATGTTGATTCTATGTTAAACTTCTCCTACATATGTGCCTTTCTTTGATGCCATCCGGTCTACGCTTTCGCCCACGCCGCTCCTTTGGCGAACAAATTGCCCCACTTATATCCGGTTTCAAAGCCAATACGATCGACAACCCACGGTCGCAACCTTCCGATGTCGACTTAAGCGATCTATGTGACTTCTCCACTCTTCTGAAGGGATCGAGGTTGATGATCCTATCTGGATGAGGAAGGCATTTCGGGCGTGAATATTGCTAATGTTCTTTGGTCAAACTCTCGAATTGAAGTCGGGTCCGTCGGTCTGGTCGAACAAAGGGGAGCTCTGTGACCGAGCAAAGTGTACCTCTGGCGAGCTTTGGACTGGACGACCATCTTTGGAGGAGCCGTTCTTTGAGGGCCGAGCATGATTTGTTTGACATTTCGCCAAATCCTTTTGACTATGAATTTACCCTTAGTATAATTCTTGCTTTCTTGAACAAATGTTGTGTAATTTTTGTCTTCTTCATTTTTTGCTCGAGCGGTTTCTTACGTACTTGTGTAAATTTTTGCTTCTTCTATTTTGTTGAACAACTTGGAACCGAATGGTTGAATTTGCATATCAAATAGTTTCCTCTAACGATCGTTGAGGATGAATGTTGTTGTTGATGAATGATTGATACTTGTGTTGCTTGATGTTTGCTTTTTGTTGCTTTCTAGTTTATGCCTCTATTTTCTTACGAATGAATTCGAACATTGTGTTTGCCTATGCCGCTCGACTTCTTTTCGTTTTTGATTGTCTTATTGACGTTGCAATCGGTTGATCGTCTTATTTAGAGTGCGACGGATGGGTTAACTTTATGAACCCCCCCTTTCTTGGTTCGCGATCGTCTTATTTAGGTGTGATCACTTCGTACTAGGACCGTCTTATTTAGCTGCGACCCCGCACTCATCACCCGCTTTTGCTATGGGTATCTGTAAGTACGAGTCGTCTTTTGCGACTGCGTACCCATTACTCGCTTTTTGCTGCGGGAATCAGAGTACAAACTCGTTCGTCAGGTGAACATAGATTTGGGCTCGTTCGTCTTTTGTTAAGACGTCCCGGCTTTTAGGTCGACCTCAAATAGGCTTTTTTTTAACTAGAAAATCTTAGCGAACAAAAAATATTTTTGCAACACATTGTATTCTATTACAACCTTTACATTTGAAGAAGACTATCTATTACACACCTATAGACATCAGACTATGGTTTTGAATTTAAACCTTGTCTTGAGTAGACACGAACTGGCCTCACCTTGTCTGCGGAATTGATGTTGACAAGCATGTGGCACATCATCCTGTATACCCTTCTTTAGTAGCATGCTCAAGCAGCAGCAGCATAAGCATTTGTTCCTCCTGGACAAGTTGTGATTATCTTGGGCATTTGCGGACATGAGCATGTAGCGATGCAGCACGCCGCCGCTTATATCAGAGCGAGCAAAATCTTCTCGACCATTCGCACCATTCCCTTCACCGAGCCCGGTAGATGCACGAGCATCAACATCCGTGATGTTGCTTCGGCGGACACCACGACATCTCTCCCCGCCCGGGAGATTTTGGGGATCATGGGGGACTAGTGATTTACTCTTTGCATAAGCAGTGAGTAATGTGGAGTGGCAACCATGACTCTGCCGAGCATCTCGAGTCTGCAACGAGCTTCAACCTGTGCTCGGAGTGTCATATGGGGTATAAAAAGCTCGTGACTAGGCGGATGCTCGATTGACGGAATGATATTTGAATCAGTCTTTGGATTCTTCTTCGTCTGGAGGCATACTGAACCAACTTCCTTCCGATAGCTGTAGTATTTTTTTTTTTTCATCTGTTTTTTCTCTGCTTTCTTTAGCTATCAATATGCCTCTATTTATAGTAGTATCCCAAGTTGGTGCTGGCATAGCTAGTTGGTGCTGGCCCTCTTGCTTTTACTCCTCCTTTTGACATCTGTCTGTTTTGAATCCTTCTTTTTGACATCATTCGGATTTTTTGCGGCTCTTATTCATGGATTGACCGTTCCTTTTTTTGGTTGCCACCCTTCTTAACTTGTTTTGACCGTATCTTCCATCTTTCAATAGTCTTTGGACATCTTTTCTAGAAGATTAAGTGTCGAACACGATGTTCTTCTTCGCCGGGTTTAGCACCTTTCGTCTTAGCTAAATGGCTGATTATGTTTGGCCATTTTTGCTCGTTTTGACTCGTAATCGATTATGTTAAATGGTTGTGCTCGCTTTTTTAGATGTGTATCTGGTTTTGTTCGGCCGGTTTTGCTCGTCATTACTGATAATATTTTTTCAAATTTGATGCATTCCACGAGTAGGACAATGGGACTCCATTCGGTCTTCTGGTTATCGCCATGGATTTAACAAAGCGTTAAAGTAACTCTGAATGGACCTTCCCATGCTCGGCCTAACACACTACTCGATACCCCCGTTGCTCGTCTTAAAACCAGCTCGCCCACATTGAACCTGCGTGTTCGGACTTTGGAGTTGTAGAACTTTTCTAATCTCTTTTTTGTACATGGCATTCTTGAAATCAGCCTCCGTCCTTATTTCTTCTAACAGGTCTGCACTCAGGGCGAGCGCTTGGTCATTGATGTGCTCTCCAAAAGTCATTGTTCGATGACTTGGAATCTTGATTTCTGCTAGTATAACAGCTTCCGCACCAAATTCGGAAAGCAGGGGTCTCCATGAGTTGATGTTACGAAAGTTGTTCGATAGGACCATAAAATTTGGGGCAACTCTTGACCCATCCCCCTTGGAATTATCAAGTCGGCCTTGAGGGTATGCTTGATAATTTTATTGCAACTTCAACTTGTCCGTTTATTTGGGGATATCTGAGTTGAATAATGCTTTCTTATGCCCCAGCTAGCACAATTCTGTCGGAATTCACTTCAATCAAACTGTTTGCCGTTATCGGTTACTAATGAATGGGGAAGCCCAAAACGACAAATAATATTTTTCTAAACAAAGTTCCACATTCTTTGTTCGGTGATTTTGACAATGGCTTCGGCTTCCTCCCATTTAGTATAGTAATCAACGGCAACCACATCATATTTTACTCCCGAGGCGTGCAATTAGGAAATGGGCGATCAAATCGATCCCCATTTAGCAAATGACCATAATTTTATAAACCGATACTAATTCTTCAGGTGGGCTATGAATAAGTGGGGCATGTACCTGACACTTGTGGCACGCTCAAGCATACGCGAGCAAATCTTTTTAAGGCCAAGAATAATAACCTTGTCTGATTATTTTATGTGCCAGGACGAGCCCACCTGTATGATTTCCGCATACTCCATCATGGATTTGCTCCAGAAGTACACGACCCTCTTCAGGAGTAATACACTTCAATAATGGATTTGCTTCTTTTGTACAAATGCTCGTCTAAGATAGTATAACGAGCAGATTGTAATCTGAGGCGAGTAGCTTGTGCCTTATTCTCAGGGAGAAATCCCTTTTGTAAGTAATTCAGGATTGGAGTCATCCAAGTTTCCTGTTCGCCTATCACTTGGGCGACCATAACTCTGGGAACTGATGGCGAACAAGTTGTGACGACCACAATGTCAGTTGTGTTCATCACTCCTTCTGTTGTTGCCAGGTGTGCCAAACTATCAGCGAATGAATTACCCAATCGTGGTAATTATTCTATGAAAACTTGTTCGAATTGCTCAAACAACTCTTTTGCTAGTTGCTGATATTGTGCCATTTGTTCGCCTCGGGCCTCGTACTCGCCAGTTACTTGATAAACGATTATCTGAGAATCTCTGTAAATCATTAGCCTCTGAATTCCCATTGTCATAGCCATCTGAAGTCCAGCGATCAAAGCCTCGTATTCGGCTTCATTATTTGTAGCTGGGAAATCAAAACGGATGGCTGTTGTGAATGTTTGTCTAGTTGGGCTGATGAGAACTACGCCTGCTCCGGCTCTTGAACTTGTTTATAAGCCATCAACGTACATATGCCATGGTTGGTCGATAGTTTTTTCGGGCATTTGTGGATATGTCAACTCGACCATGAAATCGGCCATAGCTTGGCCCTTCATTGCTGTTCGCGGGGCGAATGTAATGCCAAGTTGGCCTAACTCCACCACCCACTTGAGTAATCTGCCTGCAGTATCTGGTCGGTGGAGGACTTGGCGCAATGGGAATGTGGTCAGTACCTCGACTGAGTGATCGAAAAAGTATGGTCGCAATTTTCGAACACTCATAACGAGAGCATATGCTAATTTTTCCAGTGGAGGGTACCGGAGCTCAGCTTCTTTCAGCACTTGGCTTACATAGTAAATGGGCAAGTGTGTCGTCCCTTCTGCTCGTACGAGCACAACGCTAATTGCATGTTCGGATGCAGCAAGATACAAATATAGTTGTTCACCTGGGAAAGGCTTAGATAGTGTCTGAGTATCTGCAAGGTACTGCTTCAATGATTCGAATGCATTTTGGCAATGATCGGTCCACTGGAATTTCCCTTTCTTTAATGCATCAAAGAAAGGTTTGCATTTGTCCCCAGTTCGTGATATAAACCGGCTTATGGAAGCTAAACGTCCGGTTAACTTTTGGACCTCTTTCACATTCCTGGGGGCCTGCATGTCAAGCATGGCTTGAATCTTTGATGGGTTCGCTTCAATCCCCCGTTGACTGACCATATGTCCGAGGAATTTGCCTGAGTGAACCCCAAAGCTGCATTTTTTTGGATTTAGCTTCATGTTGTACTCCCTGAGTATATCAAACGTTTGTGCGAGGTGGGTGATGTGGTCTTCCTTGTGTTCACTCTTTACCACAATATCGTCAATATACACCTCAATTGTTCGGCCGATGTGTTCGTCGAACATTTTGTTCACCAAACGTTGATATGTTGCTCCGGTATTCTTTAATCCGAATTGCATGCGTTGCCAACAGTACATATTCTTTTCACTGCAGAATGCCGTATTCTTTTGATCGTCCAGATGCATGGGTATTTGGTGATAGCCAGCAAAATCATCCATGAAGGTCATGAGCTCATGGCCTGCTGTATTATCGACCAAATAATCGATATGCGGCATCGGGAAGTTATCTTTCGGGCATGCCTTGTTTAAATCAGTGAAATCAATACATAACCTCCAAGATCAATTGGACTTGCGAACGAGCACAGGGTTCGCAAGCCATCTTGGGCATTTTACCTCTCGAATCAGTTTATTGTCGAGCAACTTTTTGATTTCACTATTCATAGCCGCATATTTCTCCGGACTGAACTTTCTGCGCTTCTGGATAACTGGAGTTTGTATTGGATCAAGGTTGAGGGAGTGGCATGCATGTTTTGGATCAATGCCAACCATGTCCTCGTGCGACCAGGCGAACACATCCAAGTTTGCTTGAAGATAAGCAATCATTTATGTTTGAATCGGTTCAGGTAATTCCGAACCAATGAACACTTCTAACTCAGGTCTGTTCGGGTCGATGTTGATAGACTCCAGTTGTTCGACAGGTGTTGCTCGCTTTCTTTTTTGTTTCCACCGAGGATCTTGAATCGACCCCCGGTGTTCGTCATCAACCTCCATAGGTTCAAAACCTACGCGAGGTTCTAGGTCCGGTTGCTCATTTAACGGATCAATATTCATTAGGTCTGGGAGATCTGGGACATGAGTTACCATCACGGACTCTATGTTCGCGCGTTCTGTGCTCGTCAAATTTGTGCTCGTCAAAGATGTGTTTGAACATTTTGGCAACGTATTTGCCTGTTGGCTTGACTCTCCGATCTCCCATGTTTGCTCCATCATGTTAACGATATTTTATTTTTCTGGTACACATGATAGCAAACAATCTCGAGCTTTCTTCTGATCTCCTTTTACGCTACCCGTTCGATCTTGTGTTGGAAATTTGACACAGTAATAATAAGTAGAACAATCCGCTTTAAATTTCTGAATAAACGGGCGACCTAGGAACCCGTTATAAGTAGACGGAGCATCGACGATTACAAAATCTAACATTCTAGTTTGTCGGATCTCCGGATTTAGAGTTGATTCTAACTTGACTCCTAACCTAATCATACCATAGGGTCGGGTTACAGATTCCCCAAAACCCATAATGGTATGATCACATGGTTCAATATAACTGCTCAAGTCCCCAACTTGCTTTTCCATTTGGTGCAGAGTGTTGACGAACAAAATGTTCGCATATGCTCCGGTATCAACTAGGAGGCGGTGCACCTTTAACCCGAGGAGACTAGCACTGATGGTTAAGGAGTCATTGTAGGGAGTAATTATACAGTCGAGATCGTCTTCTGAAAACATAATTTGGTGAGAGGGTGGCGTGTTAGCTGATGTGCTCGCCACCTTCACCTGATGGATGCTTTGCATGGCACGCATCTCCATCTTATTTCGTATGTTCGATAATGTTGGAGCCTGACAACATCCACCCACTGGACCATATTCAGGACGTATCATGTGGATCTCTTGACTTTCTCGACCTCTACCCACAGTAGGAGGCCCTCTTTTGGGTAATTCAGACCTCTTACGTGATTCTTCGGGATCACTGTCAGATGTTCGTTTGGCTTTACACTTACCCCTTCGATCTTCTGTTCTTTCTGTTTGGGAGTCTATGCTCGCCGGCTTTTTTAGGAACTGGGTAAGACGATTATCTTCGTATAGCTTCCAAAGTTATCGAAGTAAATCGCGACAATCTTCTGTATTGTGCCCGATGTACTCGTGATAATTACAATATTTGGAAACATTAAGCCGATGCTTGTCCATTATGATTCTTCGAGGCCTATCTAACATGTCCCGATCTTTGATTTGGTTAAAAATTGTTTACGAAACGCCTGAAGACTTGTGGGCGTTTGCTTACTTCTTTCTTCAAATGGTTTGAAAGAGCCTGGGGGTTCGTATCCCCCTTCAGTCATCACTTTCTTCCCAAAAACTTTCTTAGTTGGTGCTTCTTGACCCAATCGTGACTGGGCGAGCAGATCTTGCATGGCTATGATCTTGGCTGCTCGCTCCCGAAATTCTGAATATGTGTTCGGCCAGTCTTGATGCATGGCCTTCCACATGGCAGTGTTTAGAGTCAGGCCTCCAACCACCGCGAGGATCTTAGCATCCTCTTCAACTGGGGCCCCATCATACAAACATTTATCAAATCTTTCGATGTATGCTCGATCAGACTCACCTCTTAGTTGGGAAAAATCGCCATGACCTTTGTTTTGGTACTGGCGAGCACACATGGATGAAAAAATGGGACCGAATTGTTGTCCCAATTGAGCGAAAAGATGTGATGGGCAATGGGCAAAGTAGAGAACCATCTATGTGCCCGATCATCCAAAGTCATGGGAAATGATCGGCACTGCGTCGCGTCTGTGGCACCCATGGCGATCATAAAGTCTGAGTATTTGCTGAGATGGACATGACAGACTCAGCATCGAACATGGGGATTGGTGGTCGAATCTTTGCCACTTTCTCTTGTATTTTGGCCGCCATGATCGCCGGTGATAATGGCGAACAGGGTATTGTGCTCGCCCGAGGGTGGCCTTTGGTCGCGGCCAGGTTGGCCTGTAAGCCCTCGATGGCTTTCTGCATTTCCCGCAAATTTTGTGGAACTAACAGACTTGGATCGGGGCTGTTTCCCATCATGAGGACCCAGTGGGTCATGCTCGTGATGGGGATCCCCCTTTCAAGTTCGCGTTGACTTACCCAATCGATGATGGATAGACAATTTTGTTCCCGCCGATTTTTGTTCGGCATGCGGATGATCATGAGGATCTGAATGTGCGGGCATGTTTATTGGTTGTTCCTTCCCTGGATCCTGTCGCCTATTATTGCCGATTCGGTCTTTGGCGGAGAGCCTCAAACGTCAACGTTGATGGTGCGGACCCACGAAATTTATTCGTCATCGACGTATCATCGGCTCTTTTATTGGCCGCGAGCGACTTTCTTTTTACTTAACTTGCTCGCTATCGGTGTATCGGCGTCGATCTTCATCATCTTGAGTTTTTAACTTGGCGACTCTTTTTGACCCTCTTTTCGTGCTCGTAGCAAGAAAGGATCATGGTCCGGATCATTGGCTATATCCTCAAGATTGATAGTCTCCATTGTCTGATCTTTGTGAGGCTGGCGCTGAGCCTCTTTCCGGTCATGAGGTCGACTTTGCCCCGACCTCTCTGTTTGAGTATTCCTAGATTGAGGCATTTATTTATTTTTTTACGCCTCATTAACTAAGGGTTTGTGTATGGGTTGGTTTTTGGTACCTCCTTCTAGCTCCAATTTGTTATGTAGTCGTTTTATTTGGAGAATATTATGTGGCTAATTTGGTGACAACTCACAAACAAAAAATATGCGTGTAAAATAAAGCGTAAATAAAAGGAATTTATTGACCCGGTTAAATCAAAAAATGACTACTCTGGGGGCATACCAAGCCAGGGATGTAGTATTGCGAGTTTTACACGTACAATATGTGATACATCTCATGAAGATGAATCTCTATGGATGAAGATGATTTTGAAAGTTGGTATATGAGTCTTTAGGGTTTTTGTGTACATGGATGATCTCGAATTTTTTACGTACCTCACCTCTGCGGGAAATTTTCGAACCCCTTTTCTTGTTTTTTTTTTCTTCTATTTATAGTACTTGACAAGCATTTGGTGCCTTGCAAGAACTCTTGCCCTTCCAAGAACTTCTTCTGGTTGATCTTTGATTGTCTTAAAGGCACTCTTTTGGTCGTCCAAATCAATCTTTTGCTCGGCTGACTGCTTTGTTCGCCCCATTAAACCATGTCAGTTTTATGCCAGAATATTGTCCTTATTGAGCATATTTGAGTTCTTCAGGTTATTCGAGCTCACGAACCTTCGAGGATGTCAACGAACACGAGTATCTTGACCCTCAGTTATGCGAGTCTTCAGGATGTCTGAACCCTCAGGATGTCTGAGCACCGAACATACTGACCCCTCAGGTCATCTGAGTCTTCAGGATGTCTGAGTGTCGAGCATACTGACCCTTCAGGATATCTGAGCATTCAGTTTGTCTGAGTCCTCAGACTTGTCTGAGCCCTCAGGTTTGTTTGAGTTTTCAGATCACTTGACTCAGCTTTATTTGATTCCTTCTTTCCTGATCTGAGTGGCGAATATGCCTATTTGCTCGGTCAGTCTGTTTGAAAAACCTTAGTTGGTAAATGGCAAGCTGGCGAACAAAACTTACTTCATTGGCGAGTATGTTCGCTTAATTTGACAAGAGGCGAGCTGGTCGAACAAACTTGTTTGGTCGGCGAGCGGCGAGCACACTTGTCCATCAGGCATGATTATTTTAATAAATATCACACGTGTCTCTCTTACGTGTTCGATTAATACTGAATAATTATATCGAACACAACACTGGGAAAATGATTTCCTTGACTCAGTTCGTTGTACAGATCAACAATACCTATAAATAAGAGCTATCCTTCAACCAACAATATCCCAACTCATCAAAATGAAGACTCCTATGATCTGTTTGACAATTCTGTTAATCTTCCTTTCCACCATCTACACGGCGGAGCAACCTCCCCGGTCTTTGGACATGGTAGGGGAAAGAACTCCGGGCGGAGTGGACTACTACCTTCTTTCCAGTCATCCGGTCTCGGGGGCGGGGGGCCGAGACTAAGCAAAGACACGGAAACTAAACATGCCCACTTGGCGTAGTCCAAGAGCGATTGGACCTCATGAAAGGCCTTCCAGCCTACTTCCGCCCAAATCAACCCCCAAGAAAGGCGTCATCGTCTCTCAACCGATCTCAACATCATATTCAACGCTTCCACCATTTGCTTGCAATCACCTTGAGGGCGACTTTGATTTTGACGACTTTATTGGAAGATACTACGTGGGGGACGGGAGGAGTGGAAGGAAACCTGTAGGCGTGAGACTATAAGCAACTGGTTCAAGATTCTCGAATTCGGAAGCGGGTATAAATTGATATTTCTCTGCAAGTTCGAGCTTTTAAAAGAGCTTGTATTGCATATTATAGTGCAAATAGATGGAGTTTGAATCACATGCAAGCTGATCCCATAAGTTTAGCTTTGAAATAGATTTAGTAAAGTAAATTTTGTTGACGTCGATTTAGTCCCAATTTCGGTTGGAAAAATCTAAATGACGTCGTTTTGTCATTTTAATTTGGGGCTTTTTACGTGAATGCTCGACGGATCGCCACGTATAATTATAATTTTTTTTCTTCAAACCGCTAGAATTTTAGGCATATAATAAAAAAAAAAAATCAAAATTAAAACAAAATTAATGTAAAGAATTAGTCAAACTCACTTAAAAATACATATGACAGTCCAGTCATAGCATCCGCCTGAAAGCCCCAAATTGAAATGACAAAACGACGTCGTTTTGAGTTTTCCGATCGATTTGGAACTAAAATAAGACATTGTCAAAATTATTGAAACTAAATCGATGATAAAAAAATTTATGGGACTATATTTATTTAAGACTAAAAGTTATGAGACAATTTCTTATTCAAACTCAAGATAGATGTATCATGAGACGACATGGCAAGTTATCTCGCTCAAAATATAGAATTCATTTAGTCAAAATGATTTTTTTAGTTGAATAAATGTTCAAATTAAATTAAAAAAATCATCAATATATTGGACACTCTAGATTATATATATCCACGTGTCTGGTCAACCTCAATGAAATAGTTTCCAGCTCACAAAGATCACCGACATATATATATATATATATTAGCACTTGGCACATCATTCAAGACACGTCAAACTTGCTTTTCAAATCATTAAAGATTATAAAATGATGCCCTCCATTGATATTCCAGTACAAAATATATAGGATATTAAAGTCTTTATTTATTTAAGAGTTCACCAAGTTTGAGGATTTAATTTCACTGCGTAAGAAAAATACATGATACCATCTATCCAAAACAAGTCTGAACATATTAACTCAAATTAGCTAAATTCATGAATTGGACATGCTAATGCTAGCCAGTAATTAATCCAGGTAATGAAGGAGCTCAAGCTCCTAGAGTCGCAACATATAGGAAGGAAACACAACTATCATGCGACTTAAGATACAGAAAAAATCTCTCATCTAAAAGTTTGAACTTGTAAAAAAATATTAAATTAATTCATTTATATTATATATATTAATTTAATTTCCTAACAACATATACAATGACGGAGCCACCTTGTTACCAAGGTGGCCATGGCCCCTTTCAACTTTTGATTTTTTTAATACTATTATTATACATATATATATATATATTAATATTTGTTTTAATTTAATAAACGAATATGCATAGGTAGCCACGAAACCAAGTTAATTTGTCAGCCCAATATAGAAAATATTATTTTCAATTCTTTGAACCTTAAAAAACTTGTATTAATATTCCATCAAGTCGTATATGCAATTATAGGTTTATTGGGCCTTTTTTTTTTCACGCATATGTAAGCGGGTTGGTTGGGCTTTTCTTTTTCCTCGCGTAATTACCAAATTTTTTTTGATTTGATTTTCACAACGCTGATTTTTTAGGTTCTTCATTCTCCTCTCTTCTCATGTTCTCTTTTTCTTTTTTCACTTACATATTCTTCTCAAATATTTCACAATCTGTAATTTTAGACTGATGATTTTTTTTGCATTTGTACTGGTTTTGTTCATGTAGTAACACTTTTTTGCTCATAGGGTAACACTCTTTTGGTCATGTAGTAACACATCAAGTTGTTATGTAAATCTGTAATTTTGGACTGGGAATTTCTTTTTCGTTTGTTTACGGGTTTGTTTATCGTTTGTCTTGATTTTTGTTCATGTAGTAACACTCTTTTTGATTTTTTTTCGCGTTTGTCTTTGGTTTTTTGTTCATGTAGTAACACTTTTTTTTCTTTTTAACTCTTTTTGATGATAGTTGTTTGTAAATTTAATTTTGAGAGAATTTCTAGGTTTTGTTTTTGTTCATGTAGTAAACTCTTTTTGCTTATAGGGTAACACTCTTTTTTTAGTAACACATCAGTTGTTAGGGTAACACTTTTTGTTCAATGTAGACCGGGAAACACATGAAATTTAGATTTTTTTGTTATGTAAATATGTAATTTTGATATTTACACAAGATTTTTCATTTTTATCATTTTATTACGGTTTTGTTTATGTGTTATAAATTGATAAGTGTTTTATTGTTAATTTTTAAGTGTATTGATATAACATACTATAAATTTTCACATGAGACTTACTCTAAAATTTAAGTATTACATTTTCTTCATCAAAATATATCAATATCAATATCAATTCATCATTAAATATCACATCCTTAATGTTAAAACTTAGAACGCATCCTTAATTTTATATCCTCGTCGATGTCACCATCCACAAATGAACGTACCTTTTGGGTTCTTATTGTAAAAGCTAATTTTACAGCACTAGCCCACAACAACTTCAACTTGATGATGAATATTAAGGGCATCCTCACTAGCCACTAACTATCTACGTAGGCTTTAGTTGCAACTTAATTGTGTCAAATAAAAAAGTTGTACGTACCTGCAGTACTATATATATATATGCTTTGAATAAATTAATTGCAACTATATATGTTTCTCTTAAGATGCATGTCATGAAGAAGATACTTGTCATAATAAAAAACAAATTAATCAATTTTAATTAATGCTCCTGAGTCTCCCCTGCGTTTAATCTTGCAAAAACAAACTCTTGGATATTATTTCCTGATCACAGAAAAGAGCCAGTACAGACAAGATTAATTAATATATATCTATCTTTTCACTTTTCCAACCACAAGTTGCTTTCCTTAGCTTCTATGACTTTAAACAAGATAACAGCCAGCTAAAATCTAAACAAAAGCTCATGAGTTTCCATTGCCAACAAGAAAACTCTTGATTTTTCAAGTCCCACCTCTGCAATTGCTTCTTGGGCAAATGGCAGAAGTGGACCACTTCTGCAATTTACCCTCATGAAAATGGTCATTTTTCAAACAAAAATGGTCCCATGGGATTTTACAGGTAAAAACAAATGAATTTTTGGGACCAAATTTATTTTTTGACAATTCTCTTGGGACCAAAACTGTTAAATAATTAAAAATAAAATTGAACCATTTCTGCAAAAAAAAAAAAGAAAAAAAGACCAAAAAAGAACGTGAGACTAAAACTGCATACAAAAAATTTACATTGGACCACTTCTGTAATTTACCCATTGCTTCTTCTATCTAAACCACCTCTGAAAATAATCCCAAATATAAGGGGATAATTCTTTTGTTGGGGCAAAGTACTAATAAAAAAAAAGGTGATATTTGGGTGGAAAACTAGTTTACGTTACTTATTTTGGGGCTTTCCACCAATTATGGAACTTTATAGAGTGCAAAATGCCATTTTACTCTTTTACCAGTTTCGCCCTTCAAAGAAACCATTATAAAGGAGGGAAATTAAATAAACAAATTAATTTTGCACCTCTCTAAAAGTTCGGACTTTTAGATAAGACATAATTCTTTCAAGGAAGAAGGGGGAAAACTATGGAAGTTGAATGGGATTTAAACAAAAAAGGTCCCATAACTTTGCACATTTATCAAAATGATTTCATATGTAATAATTTTTTTCAATTTGATCCATGATTTAGTCCTAAATCGTCGGAGATCGGTCAAAATTGAAAAAAACAACGTCGTTTTATACGTGTTTTATACTCGCCCCTATAAAACCAATTTATTTTATCTATATATATGAATAAGATTTTTATTATTTATTTAAGTAAAATTACTTATATAAATGATGACATGGCATGACAATTAAATAATTTGGTACCATAAAAAAATCAATGGTTGGTTTCATATCACTACTCTATATATATATATATATATATATATTGTTGTTAGTGTTGATGTCTTAGAGACAATCTATTGTAAGGACATAATATTCGATAATATTCAGTTTGATTTAATATTATTATACATTTAATATTAATGTATGGCAATACGCTTGTTTGAATATAATGTTTGATTGTTTGCATTTATTCTTACTTGTGTTCCCATGAGTCATTGTTGTCATTGAGGTTGTGAGAACTCAGATGACTTAAGCATGATTCTCAATAGCCCCGATCAAGGATCATCAAGAATGGGATATTGATGATGCAATTGAGATTGGTGTGCGATCTGCATCATACACTTAGAGAGTGTAGTAAGATCTCACTTACTACGAGATACAAATACCTTATAGGGTATTGGTATACCCATTCGAGAAACCTTTTGATGTAATTCCACAATATGTGTCTACGGGTGTCTCGATTAGTGGGAGCGATGCGATACTCCTTTGACTTGAGGTCAATACGCACGACATGTGTGGAGTGATGAACTTTGACCATGACCGACGCTTGCACCCTTCCATGGGTATATATGACTTAGATTGGGTTCATCACGAAATGCATGTGCGTGGTAGTTGAGCCAAGAATAAGATTCATTCCTCAAAGTGGATTTAGAGAGAATACTCATCTTCTCGTCATAATTGGATCTAAGTCATTGGCCGATGCACGTCAACTTAGACTTTATGGCTAAGTGTGACATACATGATCAATTTGTGATTAGAGATAATATGATTAAGTTATTTGAATAGACACTTCATCATGTTCAAGACTTAATAGAGTATTCGTGAATGAAAGTAAGATATCGCAATAGCCCATGTTTCAGTTACAGGTAGTTGCACGTTTCTCGCAACGTACCTCATATATTGAGAATGCCTGATTTATTGTCTAGGGTTTAATTAAGACCGTTAATTTGACTAATCACTCGATATATGAGGGCCTATGGGTCACACAACAAGTAACGGTTGTTTACTAATTATAGTTGGTTGATTAAATATTATAATAGATATTAATATTTAATTTATGGAGAATATAATAATAATTATATTTTGAATTAATTATTATTACTATTTAATTAAATTAGATTTAATTAAATAGGATTCCCAATAATAATATATGGAATATTATTATGGGATTCTATATATATGAAAATTAAATCCGTAGAGAATTGATATACATGAAAATCAAATCCGTAGAGATTTATGTATATGAGAATTTAATATATGGGATTTAATTTACAAGATTAGGGATTATATTTCCTAATCAGGTTAGCTTAAGATTTAAGCCGGGTTTTCCTATATATATGAGCTCTTGGGAATTCATAATACAAGACTTCATATTTTCTCCATAAAATCTCTAAGTTAGAATTTTCCTAGCAAATTCATCTGGGGGATTCAACGCTGGCAGATCTGTGTGAATTAGTAAACGACTGTTACGTGGATACCATAGTTGAGGAATCCGTGTACGAATTGCTGTAAGAATTCTGTTTATGTTTACTCGTATTTAATTATGCAATTAACGGTTCATTGTTGGTGAACTGTTTCATTCCGCTGCTCATGTATTATCTGTTTACGTGCCTATAAATTCCACAAGTGGTATTAGAGCTTCAGACTCTTGATTGATTGCTTAATTGAATTACTTTTTGTTTTATATTTTTTTAAAAAAACGCATCTGTACGGCCAAAATTGCATTTGACCGCACCTTATTTGATTGTTGGGGGTGACAATTACACACGCTTGTTTTTGCTTGTCTTCTTCGTTTGTTTCTGTCGCCTGCTCCGTTTAGGGTTTTCGAAACCCTTTCACCTGCTCACCTTGCGCTGCCCGTATGCGGTGGCGACCTACGGCGCATCGCTGGAGGCGGCGACTATTAGTCGCGCCTTGCGACGCCTGCGCAGTCCCACGCGCGACGGCGGCGCTCCATCCCTCGACCCGGCGCTGCTCTCCGATTGAAATCCCGTGCGATTTTCTTCTTGTGAATTCACGGCGGCTCACCCTTTCGATTCGCTAACCACCGCTTGGAACGGTGCTTCTCGATCGCCACTTCGGGCATTGACCGCGACGCACCAGCGTGCCCTAGGGGCCGCGGTGCGGTCGCCGCGCTCGGAGTGCGGCGGCGGGGATGATACCCCAGGCGACATCGGTGGTGCTTCTCCTTCGTCTTTACTCAGTTGCAGGGCTGATTCACCCTCGTGGTGATGATGCGGCTGCATCGAGTGATACACGAGCAGCCTCGCCGCTGTACCACCACCGCGTGCTCCTCTTGTCACGTCTGCGATTTTTCATGTGCTGATTCATTAATGTATCGTTTGATTTTGATTCTGAAAACCTCTAATTTTGAAATAATTGGATTAGTTTCGATTAATTAGTTCTTAGATGATATTGTTGATGTAACTAATTTGGTTTTTGGATACGAAATGAGGGAACGGATGCCTAAAATTACAGAATAGATGCTGTCGGATTTGGACGGTGATGGCGGAGGGTTGTTTTGCAAATTTGATTTGGAACAGACCCTCCCCGTGCAAATTTGGAATTCACACATGAGCCCTAACAATAAATAATTAAAATTAGATTTGTTTATTAATTTGATTAATATTAAAATTAGATTAAAGATTGGACCTTAATTAATGATTAATTGGACTAATCATTAAGTTTTAATAATCGTAAAATTATTTTAAAATTCAAACGTTAAAAGGTTATTAAAATCCTACTTGGCTAACTCGTTTGTTTAAATTTGTTAACACTTTTAAAGTCCGCATTATAACTGTTTGAGTAGGCGGCGCCTAATATATGTCGGACCATAATAAATGTTTGGGTAGACGGCGCCCAAAATATTTGTTAGTCCGTGTAAGTCATGTTTGGGTAGGCGGCGCCCAATAATTGCTCAAATGTGATGTAGATAGCAGGATGGATCTCGATTAAGCAATTAATACCCCGCCTTTAAAATGATCCTCACTAAAATATGGTTTTTCATTAAATTGAAAAGATGTCTTCCATCAAAGTTAAAAATAAACCGGAGATTTTGTTCCAATGAGTACTTAAGGCCCTCGTCTTTTGCTCGGATCTACATCTAACGGGACTTTTATAGGGACATGTAATGTACCGTTTGATGGTTGTAAACCAACTTGATTTTATTTCGCTAGCCCTCGCGGGGAACAAAAGTTAAGGGACATCAATCGAACTAGGTTCGGTAAACTAGGAATTGCATTTTGGCAATTGGTTTGGAAACCTACCAGTTATGCTATTATAATGATCAGCCCTCACTGGGATTATGGTAGTAGTAATGTGGATCCTAGTCCATTACAATTTATATATTTGATATAAATTCGTACTCTTCCGATGAGGTCGTTGAGTATGTGAAAATAATGGAGACAAAATAAACACAAAAGAAAGGTCATGTTTATTTTGATTGCTGAATATTGATCATAGGAATTATGTATTTAATTCTCGTTTTATTTATTTCTCTTGGTTAGTTGAAATGTATAACTGTTATTGAGATGTGTTTTGGAAACAAACTAATTGGCTAGGCCAAATTTTCTGGACTGGCACCGAAACATGTGTTTGGTTCTTAGGCAATAAAAGATTGAGTACGTTGGACACGCCAATCCAGGTTACCCCTGAATCTGGTTCCCTGAGGCAGCCACGTTTGACGTAGCAGCTCAGAAGAAGCATCAAGAGGATGCTTCCCAGGCTCAGTGTGTGATGTTGTTGGGGTTATACTGTAAAGTGTGCTTTTACTTTATATTTAACCAAACTAAATTTCTTATTAATTTACTGAAATACATTATTTATCACTGTTGCATTAAATATGATTGAATGTTATATATATATACTGCATATCTGTTCATTAAATAGTACGTGTTACATTGTAGTTAATGTGGTGATACCAGATCACAGAAGATCACATTAACAAATCCTTGTAACTAAGTACAAAATTCACAACCTAGATGGAAATGAACAATCCATCGTGAAAGGTTGAAGTGTAAGGCTCAAATTGACTTGTCTTGACCAAGATATTACACTAGTGCATTATGATGCGCTGAATAGGACCTACATTGAGGATAAATTCTTCAGTACTGAACATGGAAGATATAGACCTCAGTGGTTCGTTATTTCTTAATCTTCGTTCCTTAAATAGGATTGTGTGGAATTAATAACTATTGCTTTGACTTATGTTGGGTAGAGAGTCATTGTGACTCGATACTTTATATCTTGAGCAATATTATTAGTTACACGACGATTGCTAAGATTTAATATGGAGAATCGTGTGCAAGTACGTCTTGCGTGATTTGTCCCCTTGGGAGGCTCAGAAGATTTATCATACCAAATCTTGCAAGTGAAATTAGTTTCCGGTATGGATAATAATGTTGAGTCATTCTTAAACCAAGGATAAAAGATATTAATTAATATAAAACTTTTCAGTGGCTTGAATTAATTAATGGACTAAGATAATCTTAAGGGTTAATTCTAAATAAAAACACGACCTTTTGGCCAAATATCAATTTAATCATGACCTTTTGGCCAAATATCAATTTAATCACGACCTTTAAGATTTTTGTATTAAAGCCCAACCTTTGATATTGTTGCAAATCGATACAATTTTTTTCCTCCCGCCGAAAGCGGGTAAAGCAAGACATGTGAGCATGTGTATACTTGTCAGTTAGGATGATACATATTAAATAAAATTTTTTAAAATTATTCCACATCCCTCATAATCGTAAAACCACAGACTCCACCCCAAATTTAAGTTATGTGAATCCTCAAAATTGAATTTTGCACCAAAATCACAGAATCCCCAAATCAAATCCCTATCCCTAAAATCACATACGCGAATTTGGTCCAGATTTGTCAGAAAAAAAAAAATTATACTTCAAATTTGCAGTATTACACATCAAATAAACAACAATTAAAATAAAATCAATTTCAAATTGCAAATAAAATTTATATCCATTTCATAAAATTGATCGAATCTCAATAAACAATTCACAAATTTAATTTAAGGAGGTCAACTGCGATGAGAATAACAAGTGAGGGGTTGAGGGAGTGTCAATAAACAATGGGTGGACTGAATGGAGGAAGAGAAACTAAGGAATTACATTTAATTTTGGAACATGGGAATATATTTAATTTTGAAACATTGACGGCGAGAATTAGTTTTTAAGGTTTTGAATATAGATTTAAATAATTTATTTTATTTTTTTAGATTTTATTTATTTTATTTTTTATTTTGTTTTTAATTCACCTTTTTAATATTTTTTATATTGATGATTTAGACATTTCATCCAACGTGTAATCTGACATAACAAAAACAATAGTTTCGGCAAGCCACATCGTCTCTTCAAGGCCGGTGGAAAAAAAACATGTGTTAATTTGCAACAATATCAAAGATTAGGCTTTTATACAATAATTTGGAAGGTCGTGATTAAATTGGTATTTGGTCTAAATGTCGTGTATTTATCTTCCCTATCAACATAGAGCTGACTCAAACTGAATTGTACCCTAGCAAGCTTGTTGATGTCTGTAAGAAGTGGCTTAATGATATTTGTATGTGCCTTGATTTGACCTTCTTTAATCCATCTTCTCACTGTGCTTTTACTAACATCCAGTCCTTCTGCAAGGTCTCTAATGGTAGACCTATCTGTCCAATGTATGCTCAGTATCTTCTCTTCATCCAAGTCTTTTGTCTGCTTATCTGCTTTCCCTTTTTGTTTGACACTAAATGACCTGACTTACCTTCATCCATTTGCTTCTTTGCAGCTTTCCAGATGGTCCTGATAGTTCTATCACAAACCCCAAATAGCAAACCAATTTCTTTGAACTTGCCGTGCATGGGTGAACCATTCACTGACTCACTTAATAAATGTTGCACAACTCTGTTTTTTTCTTCCCATGATAAATGTTGAACCATCTTTAACTAACACTTCATTTATTTCTTGTTGCAGAATTTATGAAGTTGTATTTATGGTGTTGATGGGCTGTAATGGTGTTGCAGTATTTATGAAGGTGTTGTTGGCTATTTAAGGCTGTAATAGGATTTGAATTTTGTAATAGAAGGGATAATTTGCAGTAATTAGGTGGAAAAACTGTAATAGGAGGGAATTTTTGGAGGGAGATCTAATTTAGCAGCATTTTACTGTTCATTGAACAGTAAAATCAAAATTTTAAATTCAGCTCAGCAAATTACTATTGCAAGTCAGATTGTTGTACTTCTGCAGTGTTTTAATTAACAGTTTATTAGTCTTTAATTAGTGTCTTAATAAAGTTGAATTTGCTTTACAATAAAGTTGATTTCTTCATATTACCCCTTACACTTTAACACTTTATCATTTTTTTCTTAAAAACCTAGCACACAGTAAACAGGAAAATAAGTTTGAGACGGAGGGAGTAGGTGATATGGATATATTTTTTTAAAAATAATTAGTTACCTCTTCCATTTTTTTTGTAGATTGCTCACTTGATTTTGGGCCAAAAGTTGGGCTAAAAAAGTTGGGCCAAAAAATTGTTATAATTTTCTAATAAAATTTAAACATCATAACAAATTTGATGTAGCTCAAATGGTATAACAAATAATTTTTATCTTCTTTGTATGCAAGAGTAAAAGGTTCAATCCTCCATATCTACCACACATATATATTAATTATTTTTTGAATATTTTCTAAATTATTAATATTATTTTTGAATTTTTGAACTAGATCTATTTATACATATATAATAACAAAATATTATACCAAAAAAGAAAAAAAAATCAACAAAAAAATTATTATTAATTTTCGAACTAAATCTATTTATAAATATATAATAATAAAATATTATACTAGAAAAGAAGAAAATTCAACAAAAAATTATTACAAATTTATCATAAAATTTTAAAAGTGGCACATTAATAATTAATAATATAAAATATTATATTTTGTAGTTGATATGGATATATATATATTTTTTTAAAAGTTACTTCTTCCATCTTTTTTTTAGATTGCTCACTTGATTTTGACACGGGTTTTGATGAGGAAAATATTTATTAATATTTGAAGGTAACAAAATTGCTTTTTGATAAGAGTATTTTGTCAATTTTAGTGAATAAGATAAAAATAAGTTAATTTTGTATGTAATTATTAGTGAAATGTGATGTAATTTAGTGATGTTTGTAAGAGGTAGCATGAACTGATGTATAGTTACTTTATTGCTATTTTGAGTATGTGATAAAAGATGGACTTTTTGGATTTTGTGCAATCTAAAAAAGACGAGAAGTATTGTATATATGAAAATGTATAATTTATATACTTATTTGTATGATAATATTACATGATATTGGATTTAAATTGATTAGTCCAATTACCATAAATTAGTTGCGTGAGCTATTGACATTAGACTTAAATAGTTAGCTGAATAATTTTTAAATAAATTATTAGTTGAATTGTAAAATGACACTAGGTTGGTTGTGATAAAGCTCGATTTGTTTACTTATTTGTATGATTCTTTTATATGATATAATGTTTAAATTGATTAGTCCAATCATGGCCGGATCCAGAAAACTTTCATGACGGGGGCACAAAAATAAATAATATAACAAGTAGATTTTCCTGTGAACCCGAGTTCATGTGAATTCTATTTTTTTAGTGTCACGATTATGCATATACAATTATACACTATTACTATCTTAAAAAATATTTGATTTTTGAAATAGTGATAGTGCATATACATAACAGATCTACAATTTTTTTAGATGAAATATTTGCATGATTAACTAATTATAACACTTTTAAAAACTCATTTAAGTCATTATATACATATAATATAAATAATTTAAGACTATCTTTAACATCTTAGAAAGATAATTTTGACTAATGATATCTTATGGTATGATCATTAATAAGAATTATAGACAATTATTAAAAATCTTGGACTTTCTTAAGGAGATCAATTTCAATCATGGATAGTTATATGTTATCATGTTCAGAGTAACTAAAGGGGACAATTTGAAAATTTTGACATGCAATGGAAATTGAGAAGACGATAATAGGTGACAATCAAAGTGATTTAGAAGAAAATAATTTAAAATTGTAAGAAAAAAATACATTTAAATTTGCATTATTTAACGATGTAAATTTTTTAAGTAGTTGGAGCGCCACCCATTTTCTATGCCTGATTGCAAAAGCAAAATATGTTAATAAATCGTGCGTTGCATCTAAATAAAAAATATATATTTAAAAAAATGAAAAAAAGATTCTTATTATTATTATAAGTAAAATATTTTTTATAATTTATTTAACACAAAAATAAATACATTTTATATTGTGTTCATTTTATACTCACAAACCGTGCAACGCACCCGGGTGATATACTAGTAAGAAGAAAAACAACTATCATGCTACTTGAGATATGAAAAATTAATTATCTAAAAGTTGGAACTTGTAAATAAGTGTTGAATTAATTCATTTATATTATATTCATTAATTAATTAATTCCCTAACAACATATTATTGGCCGAGCCACTTTGTTACCAAGTGGGGCCATGACCCCTCCCAATTATTGATTTTTTTAATACTACTATTATACATATGTTGGTATATTAATATTTATTTTAATTTAATAAAAGAATATGCATAAGTAGCCGCGAGACCAAGTTAATTTGTCAGCCAAATTAAATTTGTCACCCATATATATAAAATATTATTTTCAATTCTTTTGAATTACATAAGCCAAAATCGAGCATATGAATTGGAGTTATAATTTTTTTGATTATTTATTAAATTTTTTTTTTGTTTTTTTATTATTATAATGTAAAATTATTTATCATTATATATTATTTTATTCTATTTATATAATATCATTTTCTCAAAAAATAAATACATTCTTATGCAAGTAGATTAATTTCATTTAAACTTAAATCAAATGATTTTATAATTTACCAGAGAGGGAATTAAGTTTTAATATTGAGATGTATTTATTTATTATAAAATATTTAATGTATAAATTTTTATTGATATATTTATATGAATAAATTAGTATAATTTTAATATTTTATGAATAAATATTTACTTTTTTAATGTAAATTATACAAAATATAAATCAAATATAACATAAATCAATTTATATCATTATATACACTTGCAAATTGAGATCATAATATTAAATGATATATATTAATTTATATGAATAGTTATATCAATTTATAAGTGTAATGATATCAATTTTATAGTTTGAACAAGTTTCATATGTTGGTATATTAATATTTATTTTAATTTAATAAAAGAATATCAATTTTATATTTATGAGACCAAGTTAATTTGTACAAAATTAAATTTATTTACTTTTATATATAAAATATTTTTAAAATTCTTTGAATTACATAAGCCACAAATCGAGCATATGAATTGGAGTTATAATAGTGTGAAAGTTCTATCAATTTTTTCAATTGTACATAATATTATTATAATGGAAGAATTATTTATCATTATATATTATTTTATTCTATGCTATTATTGTGGGATTTACAAAAACATAAATACATTACTTATGCAAGTGTAGATAAATTTCGTAAACTAAATTGCAAATGATTTTCATAATTTACCAGAGGGGCGTTCTAAGTTTTAAAATTGAGATGTATTTATTTATTATAAAATATTTAATGATAAATTGATATTGATATATTTTGATGAAGAAAATGTAATACTATAATTTTAGAATTAAATGGGGAAGTTAAACTTATTAAGTATTTTGATGAAAATTATACCAATCAATATAAATCAATATCATAACACCTATCAATTTATATCATTATATATTCTTGCAAATGAGATCATATAAATTAAATGATATATATTATTTTATATGAATAGTTATATCAAGAATTTATAACTATAATGATATCAATTTTATAGTTTGAACATTGTTTTTTAGGTAAACAAGTTTGTGTAAATTTTATTTTATAACAAGTTATATATTTTTATATTTATCCTCTTAATTTTTTTTGTTACTAAAAAGTCTTGAAGGAAACAAAAATGCAATCATCTATTTAAAAAAAAAAAAAAAAAAATACTAATTTTTATTAGTTGAACCCTACCTATTGGCCTGAGGAAAATAAGAATTACAAAACCAAGTTGTTATTAGAAAATTTCAAATTTAAACATGCAGATACAAACCTTCATTTTTAGAGCAAAAACACTAATTTGGTGACCTTCCATATTCTCTTTGAATAGTATAAATATCAAACTTCTGAAATGAAATTAAATTTAAATATGGCGGACCATTAATTTTCATTGAAAAATTACAATTTAATAAATATATATATTGATATATTTCTCCCTAAATTTTGTATATATTTTCTAAATTCTCTTCAAAAATTTTTAGACATTCATCTTGGGGTCAATTTTCAGTAAATAAATATCAAAAACCATATTTAGCAACAAAGAATTGTAGTTTGAGGGAGGGTTATGATATCTATCTACTTATATGTAACATACATATGTTTTAAACGTGAACAGTGCATGAAAATATTGTTGCTAATTTTTTTATCATTATTTATCAAGTTCACCTTAATTTTACTTTTTAATAAAATCAATAAACTTCTTCAAAGTTTATTAGAAACAGGACAATTCTACAATGAACCGTGAGATTAGTAGCATGCTACAAAACATACATTTATAATTTCATGTTGTAATGTATTTGTCTATTGATATGTTTGTTTATGTGCAGTCAAATCCCTTCAAATTTTGTACTCAACAACCCCCAATAAAAAAAAAAAATTTACACACTTTGGTTGGAAAATGATCTAAAGTTGTTTGCGAAGTAAACATGCCTAATATCCTATTGAAAATTTTGCAGGTTCAAATTGAAGCAAACATGTTCTGATATCCTTACAAGACAATGTGATAGAACTGATAACACATAAGATGGTAGGTATATTTTCAATAATCAATTGTTTTATAGCAGTATACATCTTTAAACTACGACAAATTCTTTCCATATTAATCATGAATACTAATCATGTTACATACAATTACCTTGCATATTTTTTTTGTTGTCCTGTCACCTTGCATCTTCACCATTAGGTTTAGCATTCTGACTATGCATATTAATTCCTGTAACATTAATATAAAGAAAAATATTAGTAGATGCAGTATTCTTTTCACATAAACTATTGTACAAGTCCATTTACAAATTTGTTGGATTTATTTGAACATCCCAAACGTCTGCTGTACTGCCTTTTTTCTAATATTTGCACCCAATTCATACTAATTGCATATATTGTTATAATAAGTGGGGATTAGTTTCATTACATTGTAAAGTTCACTATATGATAAAGCTATTCAATTATTTGCAAATAAACTGTGAGCAGGTTTCTATATATATTCTAATTTTTATCTCATTTCAGAACACATATGTATGTATAAAATACGAACATAGGCATATTCAATAGACACGAGTAATCCACTAACATAGGTCACTAGGTCAGACAACAAACAAACACAAGATTTGAGCACCACAAGAATTTGCATATTCAAGAGACAAAAGTGGTCCACTATAATAGGTCAGACAATAAACAAGCACAAGATTTAAGCACCAAAGCATTTTACATATTATGATTTATTTAGAATGACTCAAAACCAGTAATACCTGCCTGAAGCATCTCTTCAAATTTTGTCTTAAATCACCAGAATTATGTTTTAGCTACAACACAATTAGACTCATCTTCAACTCTCTAGGTATCTCTCATCATCAAGGTTCTTATTACTGCAACCAAACTGGAAGCATTCGATTTTATTTTTTTTATCAGAAAAAAGAAAAAAGGAATTTATTGCCACAATATGGAGTACCTCCCGACACCAATACATCATGAGTCCGCCATATCAGAGAAGAGCAAAAGAAAGAAAACTACAGCAAGTTCGGCTCCAACACTAAAGTATCTAAACTACATTACAATTTCTGATATTTGAGAACCATTCCTGTTCAGAAACAATATTCAATTAAAATTATAAGCTTATGCAAGATAATTATAAGCTTATGCTAGATAATTAAAGTATGCCTCTACATGTAAAGGTGTAGGTAAGTAAGATGAAATTCCCATATTCAATCCAAGAGATCCAAGCGGATCCTCATTAATCACTAAAATTATTTTAGTCACTTAAAGACCACCACCAGTTTATTATTCAAGTAAGGAAGAAGTTTGCTAAAAAAAATAAGATAGGAAAATCCCAACACAAGCTGAAAATCTTTCATCACAAAATTGACCAAAGTATCACAAGAGTTCAATCGATTAACAGAAGTCCCACTCACAACAGTTAATATTCAATAAAATTAGCATCAACAATAATTGAACTAGCTCCATTCAGGTATAAGAATTTCTTTAAAATTAATTTATGTACCTGCATAAGGGAATCAATACACTTGAATTCACCATTTTTAGGCATAGAAAAAAGTTCATCAATGCGACAAGTTTGGTTAGGTTGCAGTAGAACTCGATAATTGACTTCTAGACTTGTGCCAAATAACATCTAGATTGGCCGTTTTCATTTGATAATTGAAGTGTACTCTCTGTTAAAATATATAGTAAACTATTAAAATATCAGACCATTCTTCGTTTCGATCTTCCTCACAGGCATTATTATTGTTCTGATCGAGCTTTATAAAAGGTGGAAAAACACAGAGATATGAAGAATGGAGATGAGTAAAATCGAAAACACGGATCATTATTTCGCTTCGTTCTGTCTCAAACTTGAGAGAGACGGTCAACAAAAAATGGCGTTGAATGTTGTTTTGCTTTCTCCGGTCCCAAATATCACTGCCACTGCCAGGCCATATTGGCCTGAGTTGAATAGATATGCAATCTTATTACTTTAGAAAGAGCAACCTTGGCCATGCAATTATTGTGCATGGCTAAATTAACCGCCCATGCAATTATTGTGCGTGGCTAAATTAACCGGCCATGCAATTATTGTAGAAATTAAGTATTCAACATGAAGAGGACGGTAATGATTTGCTGCACACTTTTATGTTTCATTGATCACAAATATATATAGATGTACAGAGAATGTTATAGATCCTAAAGATATGGTAAAACATTAATTACAATAGAGAATATTCTAGATCCTATGAGAATCAATAATTACAATTATGGATACAAAATCAAATCTTTGACAATACACAACATCAAATCTTTACTATGTTGAAGCCGTATCTTGAGACAATTTGTGTGAATCCTCAATCTTGGATATGATCGTATCAGTATCACTATTAGGCCCCCGCAAGATGGAGGATCCATTGGAGACACCAATCTTGGAACGAAACATTGAAAACTTTGGGTAAGACAGTGCTTTTGTGAGAACATCAGCCAATTGATCCTGAGTAGAGATGTAGGAGACATGAAATGAACCAGAGGAGACATGACCCCGAACAAAATGATAGTCAATGACAATATGTTTCATGCGAGAGTGAAAGACAGGATTAGCACAGAGATAAGTGGCACTGAGATTGTCACAAAAAAGGGTGGGTGGAGAGGGGAGTGAAACACGGAACTCTTTGAGAAGATTGATTGACCAGAGTACCTCGGTCGAGCATGTGGCAAGTGAACGATATTCGGCCTCCGTAGACGATCGAGCAATCGTGCGCTGCTTCTTTGACGACCAAGAGATGGGACAACAACCAAGATAGATTATGAATGCAGACGTAGACGTGCGATCATCATGATTGCCAGCCCAATCTGAGTCCGAAAAGGCCGTAAGAGAAAGAGGGGATGAGTTTTGGCGAAGCAGAAGTCCATGAAATATAGTATGCTTGAGATAACGAAGAACGCGTTTAACAGCAGTAAGATGAGTGATGGTAGGACGATGCATGAATTGGGAGAGTTTGCCAACAGCAAATGAGATGTCAGGACGAGTGAGAGAAAGATACTGGAGGGCACCGACAATTTGGCGATACTCACGTGCGTCAGCTGAGGATGTGCCATCGTTGAGGCTTAGTGAGACCGAAGGAGAGATCGGAGTGGAGACCGGCTTAGCACCAAGCATGCTGGTTTTGGACAATAGGTCATGGATGTATTTATGCTGACTGAGAAAAATTGAATCACGTGTACGGATTACCTCAACCCCAAGGAAGTAGCTTAAGGAGCCAAGGTCTTTGACAGAGAAGCGCACAGAGATGGCTAAAATGAAAGAGGAAATAGCAGCGAGATTGTTTCTGGTGACGAGAAGATCATCAACGTGGACAAGAAAGAATATAGTGATGTTGGACTTGTTGTAAAAGAAGAGAGACGTGTCTGAGAGGGAATTAGTGAAGCCATAGTCAAGAAGAAATGTTTTTAGCGCAGTGTACCACTCCCGAGGTGCTTGACGAAGACCGTAGATAGCTTTTCGGAGGAGGCATACATGATCGGGAAATCTGGAGTCACGGAAGCCCGGGGGCTGCGACATATAAACAGCATCAGGAGGAGAACCGTGAAGGAAGGCATTGTTAACATCTAGTTGCTGAATAGGCCAAGAACGGGGAAGGGCAAGAGTGAGAAAGATACGGATTGTGGCGGGCTTGACCGCAGGACTGAAAGTTTTAGTGAAGTCAATACTCGGTCTTTGATGAAAGCCTTTTGCAACAAGGCGAGCTTTGTAGTGTGCAATAGAGCCATCCGGGTTTCTCTTAACCCGAAAGACCCACTTGCAGCCAACGACATTAGGGGCAGAGGCAGCAGGGACGAGATCCAAAGTGTGGTTACGCAAAAGGGCATTGAGTTCGTCGTCCATGGCACGCCGCCATTGTGGAGACTTGATGGCCTGTGAGACACAGGTAGGTTCGATTGCTGAGGGAGAGGGATGTTGAGTGGTGACCGAGTTGAGGTGTTTAGGACAAAAGATGTTATTTTTGGACCTGGTGACCATAGGATGTTTGTTTAAAATAGGAGGAGGTGCAGAGGGCTGGGAAGTCGAGACATCAGGCGAACACGGCGAAGTTGGGACGTCCGTGGAGTGATGTGTGGAAGGGGGCGAGGAGGATGGTGTGACGATGCCGAAGATGGCGACGACAGGATGGTTGATGGTGCATCATGGGGAACAGGGTGAGTCAAAGCGGGAGGGAAGCGATTAGCGTGAGAGCAGGTGGCAGGGTCGGGACTTGGATTCGGGAAGGGAAGCAAGGACGGAGATACAGAAGGAGGGGTTGGCGTAGGTGGAGAGGACAAAGATGCGGTAGCAAAAGGAAATTTGTTTTCTACAAAGCGAACGTGACGAGAGACAAAGAATTTAGACGTTGCAACGTCAAAGCATGTGTACGCATGATGTTGAATATCGTAACCAAGAAACACGCAAGGCCGGGAGCACGGGGCGAGTTTGGAGGAGGCATAGGGGCAAAGCCATGGAAAGCAGAGACAACCGAATTGGCGAAGAGTTGAGTATGACGGATTTTGACGAAAGAGAGCAAGAAAAGGACTTAATTTATTTAGGGGAGACAAGGGTAGGCGATTAATTAGATAAATGGCTGTGTGAAATGGAAAAGGCCAGAATTTTAGTGGGACAGAGGGGTGATGAAGGAGAGTACGGGCTGTTTCTTGGATATGACAGTGACGACGTTCGGACACACCGTTATGTTCTGGAGTGTGTAGGGGTGTTATTTTATGAGTAATTCCAAGGGCGTCTAGACTTGATTTAAGAGCAATGAATTCACCACCACCATCAATGTACAATGTATTAAAAGAATGATTAAGTTGTTTTTCCACTCCACGAGGAAAAATAGGGAAAATAGTAGCAACATCCGATTTCAAGCGCATAGGATAAAACCAAACATACTTAGTAAAATGATCAACGAAAATAACGTAGTAGCGGAAACCGTGAATAGACTCAACAGGACTGGGACCCCAGACGTCGGAGAAGACAACGTCCAAGAGAGCCTGACTCTTAATACTAGAAACGCCAAAAGAAAGTTTATGACTTTTATTATTCAAACAAGTAGTGCATGAAAAGGAAAGAGGCAGAGATGATGCGGTAGATGGAAGAACAGTAGCTAGCAGTTGATTCATCGTTTACGGAGACGGATGACCGAGTCGACTGTGCCACAATAGTGGGGATACTCTAGTAACCGAAAAGACTTGGGGAGGGGACGGTGGGGTTGGGGTTGACCATTCATAGAGATTACCCTTTGCCGGTCCCTGATGAAGGGTGGCACGGGTGCGGAGATCCTTAACAACAAAATAAGAAGGAAAGAATTCAATGGATGTAGAGTTATCAGTACAAAATTGAGAGACAGAGATAATGTTACGTTTCATTTGAGGCACATGCAAGAAATTTGAAAGAGATAGTGTTGAAGAGATACAAGTTTTACCAATGTTAGCAATTTCAAGAGAGGTGTTATTACCTAGAACAACATCATCGGGGCCATCATAGATCTGATGGTACTAGAGCGAGAGATCATGATTTGACGAGATTGGGAGCCATGGAGACATGATTTGACGAGTAGTTGAGTAGCAAGAGTTGACTTGGGCACGAGCAGGACGAAGGTGGGGAAATAGGTCCCAAAATTTATCTGCAGCATGACCTGGACGATGACAATATTGACACTCAATGGAAGGACGGTTAACTTTGGAGCGGGAGTCGCGAGGGGGGCCCCGTGAGCCATTGTAAGGAGGCGTCTAAGAAGGTGGCAGAGACGGGGCAGGGAGTAGCCCTGGAGCAGCGGATGGCGGAGGAGCACGGAATTTTGACTGAGAGCTGTTGCGGTTGTTTGTGTTGGTGGAGTTAACGGCTAGGGTGGGTGGCACAGTGGTGTTTTCGGAATCACACAAATATGTCTCATGGTCGATAAGTTTATCAAAGAGTTCTTCGAACGAGACTGGAGTATCACGAGTTCGGAGCGCTGCAATAACTTCTTTGTAGGCAGGACCAAGGCCCCGCGTGCAGTAGATTAGGAGATCTTCATCGCCACGGGGAGCGCCTAGTGTTGCAAGCTCGTCGGCTAGGGATTTAATTTGAAGGAGAAAATCGGACACAGGGAGAGTACCTCGAGTGATGGACGAAAGTTTGTCCTTCAGATGGATGATGTGGGATTGTGAGCGTTTGGAGAAAATACGATGAAGGGAGGACCACGCATCATGCACGTTTTTGGCCCTTCCGATAAGATGGATCAAGGGCTCCGAGATCGAAGCAATTACGGCATGAAGAATTAGCTGGTCTTGACGATGCCAGTGAGTGTACGCTGGATTTGGGACGGTGGACGAACCTTCAGCAACGGTCTTAGGCGGAGGGGGCGACGACCCGTCGAGATACCCCATAAGATCTAATCCGATGAACAACGAAGTAAACTGTAACTTCCATGAGACATAGTTGGTGGAGGATAAGCCGAGGGGGAGTTGGGTTAAGGCTTTAAGTCGAAACAAATAAGGGCGGCGTTTTGGTGGGCTGGGTATTTAATCGAATCTTGGTTGTGGACGACATGAGGGATGGCCGAGAGAGAGGCAGGGAATTGACCTGCTAGAAAAAAAAAAAAAGGAAGCAGGTTTAGGCGTTTGGATCGATAGAGGCGGATGATACCATGTAGAAATTAAGTATTCAACATGAAGAGGACGGTAATAATTTGCTGCACACTTTTATGTTTCATTGATCACAAATATATATACATGTACAGAGAATGTTCTAGATCCTAAAGATATGGTAAAACATTAATTACAATAGAGAATATTCTAGATCCTATGGGAATCAATAATTACAATTATGGATACAAAATCAAATCTTTGACAATACACAATATAAAATCTTTACAATGTTGAAGCCGTATCTTGAGACAATTTGTGTGAATCCTCAATCTCGGATATGATCGTATCAGTATCACTATTAATTATTGTGCGTCGTTAATTTAGGTTGAAAGCTGCTTATTGGATGTATAGGAGGTAGCTAGCCATACTGACATCCATTCTATTCTACCATTAATTAATTTTGCAATAATTATAATATGTATATGATGAAGCTGGGAAGTCATCTCATTCTGTCTTTGCTTCTCATGATCTCCATCTGTGCCGCGGCTACTGGAGAATTTTTTCTTCTTCTTGAGACCGTCATAGTATAAGAGAATCTAATACTTCTCATGAATCTACATAAGTGAAAAGATTGAGAAAGAAGGAAAGAAAGAAGAAAAAAAAATGGAAGGAGAAAAAAAAAGAGAAAATGAATGAATTGTTGAGTTGAAAAAAAAAATTGAGTTCGTTTGTGAAGAAATTAAAATTGAGAAAGAAGCTCATTTTTTAGAGATATTTGGTAGTGTTTCAAGTTCAAAAGTGTTTAATGGTTTTGTGGTGAAGAACATGCTTAAAAATGACAAATAAATTGAGGGAGTTAATTTTTGAGTTGTAATCCGATCAATTGCAACTTTTTTTTAAGAGTTTTAGAGATATTCTAGACGTCTCTACTTCTCGCTCCACTAGTTTATGAGTCACATTATCCAAACCTTCCCCACCTTAACCAAAGAGCCTACATTACAACCAAATAAAAGTTCTTACTGATTCTTGAATTGAAACACTTAACTTGTGGTGGAGAACTTAGGCATTTGGCAAGCTTATGGTAGTGCATTTGTGTGAATTGATCTTGAGTGCATACACGTCCTTGATACACTTTAAGTGAAGAGTGATACACTTGCTAGTAAGGAATTGTGATATTGAGCACTTAAACATGCATTGATTTGAACATAATTTGTGAGCTTGCATGTTGAATTTTTTACCTAATGGCTTGACTAGATTGAAGGAACTTGACAACCACCTAATTTATTTTTTAAATGAATTTCTTCGCAAGCCTCCCACTTGTTCTATTTTCTTTCGTTGGTCGGGGAAGAACAACACTTTAAGTTTGGGGGGATGATTAGTGTGAAAATTACTCGAATTTCATATGCTTTATTAGCTTAATTTGATTGAGTTTCATGCATTTTTTTATACTAAATTAGCCAATTGCACTTGATTTTGAGAAAGATAGTGTTTTATATATTTTGTAGAAAAATGAGAATTATTTGGATCAAGCACGAACCTACAAATTATTGAGGTTAATCGAAGAAGCAAGTTAAACTCGAAGAGAAGAAGAATTGGGCTCGCGAGAAATTAATTCAAGCCCAAAAAGCCAGTCCATTGGTGATGCCAAATTTCAGCATTAGGCGGCCCAACCATGAG
Organism: Stenogyne calaminthoides; assembly: GCA_037126765.1. Taxonomy (NCBI): domain Eukaryota; kingdom Viridiplantae; phylum Streptophyta; class Magnoliopsida; order Lamiales; family Lamiaceae; genus Stenogyne; species Stenogyne calaminthoides. The sequence continues at coordinate 3,373,668 of JBBCBC010000044.1, forward strand.
TCGAATAAGACGGTCGACTCAGGCCCAAAAATTTCTGTCATTTTTTAGGGGTCCAAAATTATATATGCATACATATATATATTATATATTAACAATTTTATAAAAATACATATATAACGTATTTGGGCAAAGTGGTTGAAGGCTTTCTTTTTTTTCCACAAGGTCGAAGGTTCGAGTCCTTGCAGAAGCGCTACAGAATTTTTACATTCTTCACCCAACAAATTTTCAAATTCAAACACAATCATTGATCAGGTAATTTATATCTATGTATGTATATATTTTTTATTTTTTTATCAATGTTGATCAATAGTAATCGGTTTATTTATTTTTTTTTTTTTAAAGTGTTTTTCCAGTATCATGTCTTTTAAATCTATGTCTGGATATTAAAAAAAGAAAAAATAAAGCAAGAATTGAAAATTTAACTCAAACTTAAGCGGGTGATATCAATAAATATTTTAGTTCTAATAAACAAGTAGCCGTATTAATAAATATTTTAATTCTAACAAACAAGTAGTTGTAGAGAGAAATAATAAAGCTGCGAAAACTTGGTTCATGCTATAAACTTTATTTTTAATTAATGACATTTGACCCTACCCAAGGTATAATACGGAAAAATTGTGTTGAAAATGAGTGAAATGGGTCAAATAATCCAAATTCATAGCATAGACATGGTTCATGAGAGACCAACTCGCGAATTTATTTGTTGAAAAAATATATTGTACAATATATATCGTCATATCACTATAAAATATGCATTTTTTTAAGATCATATAATTAAAAAATTATGAGGGCCTAATCTTAAACTCGACTTAGGTTTTACAATTGCTAGGATCGGCACTGACCACAATCATATTAAAACATAATTTTCTTGCACAACACTTTTCCGTAGAAAAAAATAAAAATTATTTTAATATTGTAACATATTCCAAATAAAATTATGATCAAATATGTATATCCCAAATAAAATCATGATAAAAAATATTGATTTCTCAAAAACTCTTTCATTAGATTAATTCCAGATTTATTATTATTTTTCTACATTATTTCTTCCATCCCTGTATCTATATATATATATATATATAAACATCGATCATTCTACTTTCATCACCTTAGAAGCATCAATAGAAACCCCGCAGTCCTTCTGCTGCTGCTTGGAAATTAGTTCCATTGCTTAAATTCCCAAGAAAAAATATACTCAATTCCAATGTGATATATTTATCACATCATTCTACTTTTCGAGTTGATTATGAATTTGAGTGTGATTGGTATGTTAGAATAGATAGAGAATGGAATGATCATTCCTTAATATATTCCAAATTCATTGATTGATATGTTTTTCTGGAAGGAATCATAATTCCATTAGAAATTGTCATTCCCAAAAATAAAGAAATTGTGATTCCTTACATATATACCTCATGAGTTTATAAATTCCACATTTTGAGGAATGAAATTTATTTCCATAAAAAATATTAGCATTCATTTTATAATGTTACCTTCTACCAACGACAATAATAATTTAATAATAATATTATTTTATTAAAAAATATTTAATAAAAATAAAAATAATAACCAACTCCAATAATAATAATAATCATATTAACTATAATATTATTAAAATATGTAAATAATATAAAATTATCAATAATAATAATACTATATCTCAAAAAATGTAAATTATAGGGACTTAATAATATTTTAATGAAAATAAAAATATTATTATTTAACATTATATTATTAATAATAAAAAATATTTAAAATATATATATATATATATATATATATAAAACGTTATTATTAACTCATACTTTCAACAATAATTAAAAACATATTAATATACATATATATGTTTACTAAAATTGTATATTATTATAATAAACACAATAATAATATTATTTTTGTAATTATAAAAAATATATATTAAAAAGCTAAAAATAATACTCCCTCCGCCCCGTGATTACTGCAACACTTGTCTTATTTGGACGTCCCAACATTACTGCAACACTCCTGAAATGGAAATAAATATAATATTAATACACTCACAACACTCTTATTTTATTTCACTCAAACCCACTTTACTTGATTTGCGGTCCAATTTGTGTGTTACAATCATCTAGGGATGGAGGGAGTAATATATTAAAAATATACTCCCTCCGTCCCAAAGAAACGTGCACGTTTACTGTTTTCACGCGTTTTTGCGAGCGAGTTTTTTTATTAGTATTTGAAATGATAAAATAATTTATAAAGATGCATGTAATAGATGAGAGGTAGATCTATAATACCCTTCAAACTTGAACCACCCGTTTACACCACCTCCCGACGTTGTTATTACTGACCTGTTGATGCATCTGTCATGCTCCAGATTCCAGACTCTGGATTCAGTAGCGTTGAATTTGATGTTTAGATGAGTTGAGACGCGAACCACACTGCCAGGGTTGATGGGGTGAAAGGTTAAGGGGAGGCCGAGGTTGAGGTTTGATGACTCTTGGACGACGTCTAGAGGGCAAGGCTTGCAGCCGCTGCTGCTGGCTACTGAAAAGCCACCGCCTGTTGAGGCCCACAATTTGTATTCGACTCCTGTCATCACCTCGTCTCTATCTATGTCCACCACTGCATCTGAAGAAGAAGATTCTTCAGTAGCTGCGGCGGCACAGACACGGATGGTGATCATAAGAAGCAAAGACAGAATGAGATGAGTTTCCAGCTTCATCATATACATATTATTAATATGCAAAATTAATTAATGGTAGAATACAAGAATGGATGTATGACTACTACTAATGCTAGCTACCTCATCTTTTATACATCCAATAAGCAGCTTTCTACCTAAATTAACCGCGCGCGTACCTTACTTATGCGGTTAATTTAGCCACCCACAATATATAATTGCATGCCCGAGGTTGCTCCTTAATTAATTTCAACATCTAAAGTGATAACATTGCATATCTATAGGTCTATTGTTGGGGCGCTTCAGTATCTCACCATTACTCGACCGGACCTTTCATATGATGTGAATCAGGTCAGTCAATTTCTTCATTCGCTCACGGATGATCATTTCTTGGTAGTCAAGCGTATTCTCCAGTATGTCAAAGGAACGATTCATTTTGCCCTCTCCTATTCCAACCGTTCGGAGATCTCGGTTGTTGGGTATTCGGATACTGACTGGGCTAGGTGCATTGAAACCCGTCATTCTACATATGGCTACTCTATTTTTCTGGGGGGTAATCTCATGTCTTGGAGTGCCAAAAAGCAGCCAACTGTTGCTCGTTCTAGTTGTGAGTCCTAGTATCCTGCCATGATCAATGCTGCAACTGAGTTAATATGGATTACTAATTTGCTGCATGAACTTCGCTCTCTTTCCCCGTCTCGACCGGTTCTACTTTGTGATAATCGGAGTGCAATATTCTTGAGTCAAAATCCGGTGGCTCTCAAGAGGGCGAAACATATTGATCTTGACTATCACTTTGTTCGGGAACTAGTATCTTCGGGCAAAATCTCCACCAGCTTTGTTCCGTCTCATCTTCAGTTGGCAGACATTTTCACAAAGGGCTTGCCTCGACTCGCCTTCGAATTTTTGAGGTCCAAGCTCTGCATTCATTTACACCCCACACATCACTTTAGGGGGGATAATAGTGATAATAGGAATGTTTGAATTTATTATTCAAATTGTACATAATTATAGCATATTAGTCTTGTTGTAATTGTAGAGATTTCCTTTCCGTAAATATCTTTGTAATCTTCTATTATTAATAATACGTCTGCCAATCACCAAATTCAACGGTGATCTCAATCCCGTTCTCACATATTGTCTCCCTGATAAATTATAGATCGGTTTGTCGTGTATGTATACTATGGGATTAGAGTACCCCTTGTACTCTGTAATGATATTTCATTTTTGCTTTTAAAAAAAAAAAAAATTATCTCCTTTGAATGACCACAATTAATTTCAATGGTAATGGATCGATAATGATCAATTAGTCCCTAAACTTTGAACAAAAATTGAATAAAAAAAGTATGAATTAATAAATGGAAAATATATGTATACATTGATTTCCAAGCTAGAAATATACATAACCGAGTTGGATCGACTATAAATATGATTATTAAACTGAAATAGATCAAGTTTCAATAGCCTTAATTAATTAAGTGGGATGTTTATTACTACAATTGTCATGATGTGGAAGGAGAATTTGAGGTGTCTTGTTGCTATTTTTTCTTCCTATATGTTGTTAGGTATTAAGGATAATTGATTTGTATATTAAGGATCATTAATATGTAATTAATAGATTAGATCTTGTATTTAATTCTGTTTGACCTTCCTTAATTCTTGGTCATTATTGTTGTAATTGTATCCTTATTTATAGTGGAATTCTTTCAATCACCTCATTAACGGTGATATCCTAATTATCATCACATTAGGGAATCAATTAATGTAAACGAATTAACTTTAACAATTGTGTATAAGTTCAAACTTTTAGATGAGAAAATATTTTCATATGTTAAGTCGCATGATAGTTGTTTTTATTTGAAGTTCCATGTTCCGAATCAAGTTTGCTAATTATTTTTTGTCCTGAATCAAACAATAGTATATATATAGTTGCCTTACTTTGAAACTCCAACAAAGTCTAATTATTCCACTATATCTCTTATATATGTCGGTGATCTTTTTGAGCTGGAAACTAACTATTTCATTGAGGTTGACGAGCCCCACGTGGATTACTTGCTAGAGTGTCCAATATATTGATGATTAATTTTATTTAATTTGATTTGTGAACATTAGTATTCAACAATTGGACTAAAATCTCATACGACTAAATCAATTGTGGTCATGTATTTTTGAGCAAGATAACTTGTCACGTCGTCTCATACAGCTATCTATATGCTGGATAATCTGCAATACACCAATACTTAAAAGAGTTTTATCTCTTTTGAAATTAAGCTCAAACTTGTAGAGTAATGACAATTCGTTTTTATTAATTATGTAACAATAATGCACAAATCTTTGAGCCTAGCAATAAACATGTCAATCACAATTAATGAGGGACAAGTATAGAATTGGTTACGGTGGGCAGTATAAGAGGAAAAGTAAACAATTTTAGTCCTACCAGTTGGGAAAACAGAGGCAGCACTCTCAATATATAAATGGAACATATAACTTTAACTTTATTAATGGTATTAATTTGGAAGCTTACAGCTTTTATTACAATATTTATTTATTCGGAAGCAGCACTCTCAATATAGGCTCTCTGGAATTGCACCATGAAGGGGCGTTCACCGTTTAGAGTAAGAACCAAACGCCTGGTTGAATTCTGGAAAAAAATGCCCACGTCTCCGCACACGGGCCTGCACGAGTCGTACACAGTTGGACAAAACACAAATTTATACCCGCTACCGAATTCGAGAATCTTGAACCAGTTGCTTATAGTCTCAGGCCCTGGGTTTCCTTCCATTCCTCCCGTCCCCACGTAGTATCTCCCGATAGAGTCGTCGAAATCGAGCTGCCACTGCGTGGACTGCACGCAGATGGTGGAAGCGTTGAATATGATGTTGAGATCAGTTGAGAGACGGATGACGCCTTTCTTGGGGTTAACTGGGCGGAAGTAGGCTGGAAGGCCTTTCATGAGGTCAAATCGCTCTTGGACTACGTCAAGTGGGCATGTTTCGTTTCCGGCGCTGCCTAGTGTCAGGCCCCCGCCTCCACCGCCGCGGATGACGGAAAGAAGGTAGTAGTCCACTCCGGTGCGGAGTTCTTTGCCGGCCATGTCCAGCACCGGGGAAGGTTGCTCCGCGGCGTAGATGGTGGAAAGGGAGATCAACAGAACTGTGAAACAGATCATGGATGTCTTCATTTTGATGAGATAGAGATAATATTGTTGGTTGAAGGATTGGTGCTACGGCCTCTTATTTATAGGGACGACGACTTGCAGTGTAAGTAGATGTTTTTTTTTAATGGATAAATCGAAATCTGCAATTATCTAAACAAAATAGATTCGACCAATCGTATGAGATATTATTGCAAAATGGGTGTATGAAACTATTAAAGCTAGCTCCTGTTTTATAGATCCAATAAGCTGCTCCAATATTAATCTAGCTAAATTAACCATCTGGGACGACGACTTGCAGTATAAGTAGATGTTTTAGAGATAAAGGTAAATAATCATAATCGTGTATGGTTTTCGTAATAGTCTACAAATTGACCAACCCGTATATATTAACGTTTTCAAGGAAAGCAGAGTAGGGACTTAATATGTAGGGTACTAGTAATAAACAAATGAATCAACTTCATACTTTCTTATTTACAAGTTTAGACGACTTCAAATGATAGAAGAAAATTTTAAGGTAGAGTATGATAGTTTACCCCTCATCTATCGCACACCTTTTTAAAAGTTATTTTGTCATTTTATATGTTAATAAACAATTCGCTCGTTAAAATACGAGCTAAACAATGAATGAACAATTTAAAACACGAAACATTAATTTGATTAAATATGAAAATCAGAATGGTATAATCGTGTGAAATAGTACTAACAATTACTACTACTAGAAGATTTAAAACCATCAAAATATTAGAAAGGAGCTTTAATCGTATGGTAATGACCGCACGAACTTCGTGGTGGGTTATGACCGCACGAATTCAGTGGGGCGGTTTTGACCGCTTGAGACCGTCCAGATTCGTTGAACCTATGATTCGAATTCAAATTTCGAATCCTAGATAAGCTTGACTCCGCGCACGGATAAGTCATGACTCCTGGGCCGACCCAAATCCGGATGGACCACCCAATTCATTGAATCCAAAAAAAAATTGGCCCATTTAGAGTTTTTTTGGTCTCCAAGAAGATAGATGAGCCCCAAAGCCCAATTGCCAAGAATAAAGAACCATGAACTATGAACCCGGGCGGGGCGTGCGCGCACGTGTGTGGTTCATGGTTAGAGTCCCCATGCACAATTTTGGAGAACATGACCATAAGTTATATTTATACTAGGAAACTTTCCTTCTAGTTTCCAATGTGGGATGAGTGAAAAATACTATATTTGGTCAACACTCACCCACCAAATACCCTCTAGTTTTAATGTCTCATATTCTTGTCAAAGATTTCATCAATAAGCACCCCTTGATGAATGAAATCTAATGCCTTGTTGTCCTTAATTTTGAAATCAGTATGAGCATCTTGAGTTGCTTTTTTATTAGTTAAGATGGCAGGAAGTCCTTGCTCTATCACTCTTAGCAATCCATGGTATTCTAAGAACACTCTCATGTCAAAACTCCATCCAAGATAATTTTGTTTAGTCAAGATGGGAACCGGAATATTCATCGATTTCTCTGCCTCTCTCATGTCCTGTACTGTTAAACAAGGTGAAGTTTTAATAATTTTATTTGTCTTCCATAATATATTTAAATATATTATAAAGATAAATTATTCTCATTTAGAATAATTCTAAATATATCCACTTCTAATTGAGAGAATTAGTTAGTATAAATAGAACAAATAGTGTTTATAAGAAATAAAAATTTGTAAATACAAATTCATTATTTTAATTTTCTTATTCTTTGTTCATTTATTAAGTTATACTCCATTCATCCCAATTATTCTTCTTTAGGAAATTCATAAAAGAAAAACAAATCTCAATTATTCTTATATAATTATATACGATATCTATAAAAGAAAAATAAGTCTATATAATTGAGTTATGGAGTGTATAATATTGTATGGAAAATTTTTTAACTAAACTATTTTTATTAATATTACTTATTATAATATAGGTAGATATCATTAGGGCTGGCATACCGAAGCGTACCGGTTATACCGTATACCGTGCCGAAATTTACGGTATGAGAAAATTCATACCGTACTGTACTGAAAATTTCAGTATACTGAACTTCGGTATGCTAAAATCTCATACCATATACCATACCAAATTTTCGGTATACCATACAGAATTTTTGGTATACCGTACTGTACCGAAATTTCGGTATACCATACTATACCTCAATTTTGATACACCATACCGTACTGAAATTTCCAGTATATATCGAATTAACGGTATACCATTTCATACCGAAATTCGATATACCGTTCATACCTTGATTATTTATTTAAAAAAGACCTATACATATGTTCTTAGTAGTCTACTGTTCAATACAACAAATATTAAAAATAATACAATCCATATTTCAGCAAATGATAAAAGAGAAAGAGTCCAGTGAGAGAGAAAATACAAAGGTTAGAGTTTGTAAACTAAAATTTTAATTAAATAAAAAAAAATTTTATATATATAATGGTACGGTACATGTACCGTATACCGGTATATATGGTATACCAAAAATTTTTGGTATACCGGTATATTTTTTGGTATACCAAACCTTCCAAAATTTTATACTGTTACCGTACAGAAATATTCGCTACGGTAATCATACCATACCAGAAATTTTGGTAAATTCGATATTTTTCGGTACGATAAACCCGGTATACCGGTATATCTGATATATTTTCCACCTCTAGATATCATACAGTGGCGAATCTACCATGCTCAAAGAATTTTGCCAAATAGTTAGTATTATGTATACACATATATATTATTTAGTACATATTTTGATTTTTTGACAATAGAAAATATAAAATATATGTTTACTTTAGATAAAAAATTATTTGTTCGTAATTTTTAATATTGTGGACAATGGTCTCATGGAGAGGTAGATCATAATTTAACATGACAATTTATAACTTTAGAAGGGTGTGTGTTGATTTATGTTAATTTGTACCACATTTCACGTTTTATGAATGAGACCGTTTCATACGAGTTTTTTTCTAGGCTAAATCTTGTATATATCCATGTGCATCGTGCACCCATTGTCAATTTCAGAACCATGCAACTTGTTATACTAAAAGATGCAACTTATTTATATTGAACCGTGCAACTGTTAATATGGAAAAATGGTTGCACAATTTAGTGTAAAAAATTGCATCTTTCAATATAACAAATTGTTTGGTTCTAAAATGCACTATGAGCGCACAGTATTGTTGTCACCAGATTTATCACACATCAGCATCACCAGATTTATCACACGTCAGCAGGACGAATTATCACACGTCAGTACGTCCCGCCGAGACCACGTGATATGTCGTGCTTAACGAATTATCACACGTTAGCAGGTCCTACCGAGACCACGTGATCTGTCGTGCTTAAAGATTTGTCGTGCTTAGTGATTTGTCGTACTTACGCATATGTTTTGTCATGCTTTATGCACATTATTTGTCGTGCTTATGATTTGTCGTGCTGGTCCTCTTTATATAAAGGACCTCACCTTTCATTGTAAAAGAAAAACTCTGGAATGTTTCCCTCATTCCACTTATATACCTACACCCACATTTTAGGGAAGAACTACGGTTCTTCCCGCAGTGTTCTTGTTCGATTACTTATTTGTTTGGTGGTCAAATTCAACAAGCCACATCAGAACCGTAAATTATTTGACCGTCAACAATTGGCGCTAGAAGGAGGGTGGATTGAAGTCGATGTTAGTAAAGAACAACAAAAAATCCAACAAAAAAACCAAAAAAAATTCCTCAATACACAAACCCAGAAAATACATACAGACTGATATACATACAAACAAGCGAGAAGAAAAGAAAGAAAGAGAGAAGCGGCGGCTCTCAAGCCAACCGTGACTCATGTTGCATAGCCTCACCTCCGCCGGCTTTTCACATCGTGACATGACCCGACCCCCAGACGGAGATGGGCGATGATGTCGGCTCTCTAATTAGAACTTCGGGCGACAGAATACCGACTCACCCTACCGAAAAAGCCACCGACTTTCCGCCGCCTCAAATCGGCGCAAGCCGGAACCTCCACCGCCACGCGCGCGAAATTGAAGCCCGCCTTTGCAAAATCGCCCCCACCATCACAACCAAATCGACGCCACCTTAGAAACATCAAATCGCCCTCGCGCCCGTCCCGGCCGTCGAGGGCTCGTCGCGACTCCACATCAAAACGAGCCTCCGCCTCAAATCGGCAAAAGTGGCCGTGCCGCCACCCCTCGCCCCCAAAATCGGCGTCGCACCTCCTATGCCACAAAGACCGCTATTCGCCGCTCCTTAAACAAAATTTTCCTCGGACCGCTTTGGGACATTTACGGCGTTGGGAGGTGAGTCGTTATTCTCATCCCGATTTTTGGTCTTGATTTACTAAATATGAAATTTGAGCGATTTTATTAAGATAAGATACATGGGATTGGGTTTGACACGGTATCCTTTATTTGGGCACGGTTGGGCCTTTTACTATTAAAAAGAAGATGCGGGGAGGTGATGGGCCAATCGATTCAGTAATAAATATTGGGCCGATCGAGAAAAGGTTTGAGCCAGGTTTTGAAACATTGGATGATTAATGTGTGGGCTCGGAACATTGGATATTTACTTTGTGGGCCCGATTTTTCAAATTGATAAAAAAAAAAAAAAAAAAATTAGGCGTATTAGATTCGAGAAAAAAAAAATTAGGACGAGCACCCGAGTCTCATGAAAGCTACTCAAAGAATCTACGGGTAGTCCTTTTACCCACCCCGGAGTTTATTATGTTTATGTCCTCGTGGCTTTTCATTCATTCGTTTATTTTCATTTATTTTTGGTCGTGCCTCACGAGAGGTCGCACCTAAGCCGGACGACCCGAACAAAGATGAACGAGCAGAAGTTTATGTTCACCTGACGAAACAGTTCGTACTTAGATACCCGTAATAAAGCGAGTGATGGGTACGCGATCATAACTAAATAAGGCGACTAGTACTTACGGATACCCGCAACAAAGGGAGTGATAGTGCGGGGTCCGCGGCTAAATAAGGCGACGAGTAAGAATAGTGATCGGCGGCTAAATAAAGGCGATCGCGAAACAAGAAAGGGGGTTGCATATAAGTTAACCCATGCGGTCGCGACTAAATAAGACGATCAACCCGATTGCACCTCAATAAGACAATCAAAAAACCAAGAAGTCGGTGGAACATGAACCACGGATCGTTAAAATTCATTCAAGAAACGGCACTCATCGCCAAATTTCAAAAAAGCCACTTATGCGATTATACTACCGTTTTGCAGCGGCAATCTGCTTCTCGGCGATTTATTATGTTCTTTGCTCGGCGGGCAATACCGCTTTTCGGATTTATTATGTCCCGGCTTACCATTGTGCACTACCGGCCTTTTACGACGAGATATGCGATTATACGCTTTTCTTTACATTTATTATGCCAACATGAAGGCCGCGCTTCTCGGCTTTTATGCCATACTGTTGTGATTGCATTTACCGCTTTTTCGGCGGCGATTATGCCCCTTATTTCTTACTGGTACTCGCCTTTCTACGGCGACATTATACCCGCCTCTTTAATACGCCTTCCGCGCTTTGGCGGCGATTATGCCCGCCTATTCGCAATACCGCTTTTCGGTGGCGATTATACCGCGCCTTACCGACAATTATTGCCTCTTTTGGCGACGATGGCGCCTTACCGGTGGCGATTATGCTCGCCTCTTGCCTTCGCCTTTTCCGGCGATTCGATGCCGTATTTTTTCTACGAAATCTTTTCCGCCTTCTAAGCGATGCAATCGTCGGCCTTCTTCGGCGGCAACGATTACCCGCCTCTTCGCGTCGGCCGCACTATCTCGGCGATATCGATCCGCCATTTTAGCGAAGTATTCTCCGGCACCTAGCGATGAGATCGTCGGCCTTCGGCGACGACCAGCGCTAACCGGCGTCGGCTTTCCATTACCTCGGCAATATCGATCCGCCGATTTAGCGAAAGTATTCTCCGCCTACTTTCTACGATGAGATCGTCGGCCTTCTGGCGACAACCAGCCCATCTTCCGGTGTCGGCTTTACGCTATCTCGGTGATGTCGATCCACCGTTTTAGCGAAAATATTCTCCATATACCGGCGATAGAGATCGTTAGCCTTTCTGGCGGCGACCGGCCCGCTTCTCTGCGTCGGCTTTTCGCTATCTCGGCGATGTCGATCCGCGTTTTAGCGAAATATTCTCCGCCTTCTCGGTGATAGAGATCGTTGGCCTTTCTGGCGGCGACCAGCCCGCACTGCTCGGTGTTGGCTTTCCGCTATCTCGGCGATGTCGATCCGCCATTTTAGCGAAAATATTCTCGCCTTCTCGGCGATGAGATCGTCGGCCTTCTGGCGGCGACCGGCCCCTTCTCGGCATCGGCTTTCCGCTACCTCGGCGATGTCGATCCGCCATTTAGCGAAAGTATTCTCGCGCTTCATTGATAGAGATCATCGGCCTTCTGGCGGCAACCGACCCCGTCTTCTCGGCATCGTCTTTCCGCTACCTCGGCGATGTCCGATCCGCCCGTTTAGCAAAAGTATTCTCCACCTTACCGGCGATAGAGATAAATCGGCCTTCTGGCGACGACCAGCCCGCCTTCACCGGCGTCGGCTTTCCGCTACCTCGGCGATGTCGATCCCCGTTTTAGCGAAAGTATTCTCCGCGCTTCCGGCGATGAGGTCGTCGGCCTTCTGGCGGCGACCGGCCCTTCTCGGCGTCGACTTTCCGGCTACCTCGGCGATGTCGATCCGCCGTTTTAGCAAAGTATTCTCCGGCTTTCTCGGTGATGAGATCGTCGGCCTTTATGGCGGCGACCGGCCCCGCCTTCGGCGTCGGCTTTCCGCTACCTCGGTGATGTCGATCCGTCGTTTTAGCTAAAGTATTCTCCGCCTTCCGGCGATGAGATCGTCGGACTTTGGCAATGTCGGCCCGCCTTCCGGCATCGGTTTTCCTCTACCTCGGTGATGTCGATCCACCGTTTTTAGCGAAAGTATTCTCCGTCTTCTCGGCGATAAGATATCGTCGCCTTTATGGCGGCGACCAGCCTTTCTCGGCGTTGGCTTTCCGCTACCTCGGCGATGTCCGATTCCGTTTTAGCGAAGTATTCTCCGTATTTCGGCGATGAAGAATCGTCGGCCTTTCACGGGGCGACAGCCTTCGGCGTCGACTTTCCGCTACCTCGGCGATGTCTGATCTGCCCATTTAGCGAAAGTATTCTCCGCTTTATCTGGCGTTAATCGCCGCGCTTTTAAGCTGGCTTTCCGCATCGGCGGCAGCGTATTCCGCCCAGTAAGCGCTTCCTCGCCCGGCTTTGGCGGCGAGATCGACAGCCGCTATGGCATTCATCCGCCGTTACGGCGTCGACTTGCCCGACTTCTCGGTGTTGGCTCTTGTTTCGGTGTGGCCGGTCCGCTCTATCAACATTAACACCTTTCGCCTTCATCGACTTTGGCCCTCTTGTAAAAGACCACCGCGGTCGATTAGGCGATTTATCTGAGGTAAAAGGTATGCCAAAGCGCTTTCGTAAGTGGTGACGGCAAGTATAAAATTTACTCCTATAAATCGCATAGTTAATAAGGCGATCTAGGCGGAGGAAAAGTCATGGCCTTTCGACCGTAAGTGGTCGACGGCGAGTTAAACTCTCTATCTCCCACGAAGTATCTCCGGCTCTCTTGACGAGCCATCTCGAAGAACACCTTTCATCTCGGCGGGGATCCCATCTCTCTCACGAGCCGTCTCGAGAAAGAACCGCTTCATTCCGGCGGGATCTCGTCGACTCTCTCTTCTGAGCAATCTCACGAAGATCTGCTCATCTCGAGCGGATACCATCCGGCTCTCCATTTTCGAAACCACCTCTGAAGTCCATTTTTCCCACGGACATAAAAGACTTCGTCTGATGGGGCTCCGGCACGAGCACGAAAAAAGACTCGTACTATGGGGCTCCCCAGAAATGAGCCTGAAAAGAACGAAAAGACTGACTTGGCTCCCCCGGCGCAATCTGAGCCACAGAGAAAAAAGACTCGCTGATGGGCCTCCAGCAACGGCAAAAAAAAGACTCATCTGACGACGGGCTCCCCGAAAATCTGAGCTCCCTGAAAAAAAAATTAAAAGTCAGTACTCCCCAAAGAAAGCCAAGAAAAAGACTCAGACGATGGGGTTCGCCAAGCACGAAGAGCATAGACTAGATCGACGACGAAGGTAAGATCCTCTCTGCTGGGGGCTCATTAGGAACTATCAAGATCTCATAACGCACCGAAAGCAAGCTCGGAGGTAAACAATGCGATTGTAGATGCAACAAAAAGATAAAACTGGTCGAGACATGAAACAAGATCGAGCTCGAACAACGCCACGTTCCCGATCTTGGGGGGGCTATTGTTGTCACCAGATTTATCACACATCAAGATCACCAGATTTATCACACGCCGCCAGACGCGAATTATCACACGCCGCCAGTCCCACCGAGACCACGCGATCTGTCCGCGGTTAATGAATTATCACACGCCGCCAGGTCCTACCGAGACCACACGTGATTTGTCGTCTTAAAGATTTGTCGCATTCTTAGTGATTTGTCGTGCTTATGCATATGTTTTGTCATGCTTTATGCACATGATTTGTCGTGCTGGTCCTCTTTATATAAAGGACCTCACCTTTCATTGTAAAAGAAAAACTCTGGAATGTTTCCCTCATTCCACTTATATACCTACACCCACATTTCAGGGAAGAACTACGGTTCTTCCCGCAGTGTTCTTGTTCGATTACTTATTTGTTTGGTGGTCAAATTCAACAAGCCACATCAGAACCGTAAATTATTTGACCGTCAACAAGTGTGCTGAATCTGAATCAGATTTACCAATATATAGACGTGATCCGCCAAGACCGACATAGTTAAATACATGGGTTGAATCTGATTCAGATTTACGAATATATGGACCTGATCCGCTTACTACGTGGGTTGCAAGAATTTTTTTATTATTAATTTAGATTATATTATTTTTATGTTTATAATATATACCACATTATTAATTTTAATTTATTTAAAAAATATGATAATAACTATGTTAAATAATTATTTGATTTATCTAAATCAATAAATGTAACCTTTTTTTTAAAGCTCGCATAAAATTTTTAATGATAAAATTTAGTCAGTGCATGTTGATTTTATGGAAGTAACGTTGAACTTGATGTTAATTTAGATCAGTTGAGACGTGAACGACAGGTTTCTGGTGGAGAAAGGTTAAGAGCTGGCCGGGGTTGAGGCTTGATGAGTGATGACGACGTGTAGGGCTAATACTTGTGTGCCTTTTGCACCAATTTATAATTGATGTAATTGGATTTCAGGGGTTATTTTCTTTTACTATATTTTAACTTCCAAACAAGGCCTGCATCCTGCCTGACCTGGAACCGACTGACCCGACCCGACCCGACCCGAATGACTCATGGTCCAGGGTTCGAATTTGGGTTCATGGTTCATGTTTAATGGTTCATGGTTCGGGGTTAGGGTTCAAGGTTCATGGTTCGAGAATGAAAAAATAAATGGAAGTTAAATTACTCAAGTTGTAGTCAAGGTTCATGGTTCGGGAATTTTGTGCCATTAATATTAATCTAGCTAAATTAACCGCGTACCTTGTGCGGTTGATTTATAAGCTCCGTACAATAATTGCATGCCCATTGATTTTGCACCAATTAATTTCAAGATGTAAAGTGAAGATATGGTCTGGCAGTACTGGCCGAGGTTAATTTAGCCACATGCTATAATTGCATGGCCAAGGTTGCTCTTTCTAAAGTGATAAGAGATTGCATATCTATTCAACTCAGATTCTTCCCATACTACACTCCAAAATCAAACAAGGCCAGTATGCCTGCCAGTGGCACTGATTTTTGGCGAGAAAGCAAAACAGCATATTTCATAATCCACAATTATATAGAATTGTTTTCCCTTTTATGAATGTCCCAAAATTATATAGGATTATTTCCATATATAAAGTAATTTTTTCTAGTTCATTTACTAATATAACTCTATACATGTTGAAAATTATAACAATCATTATATAGAGATCATATAGTAGAATTTTTACATGTATAATTTACTTTTTCAATATAATTTTTTAATCTTTATGAAAAGTCAAACAAGCTTATATAATTGAGTCGGAAGGAGTACCAACAAATATGAGACAATAAATACACATAAAAAAATAATAGTACTCCCTCTGTACCCAATTTTAAGGGAAGTCTTACTGTAGTTTAGAATTTTAAGAAATAATGATAAAGTGATAAAGTAATAGAATGTTGGGGGTAGAAAGAGTTGTTTATTAGTATTTTATGTGATAAAATGATAAAATGATTATTTTCATATTAGGAAATGTTAAATTAAAATTGGGACAAAAAAAAAAATAGAAAGAGTTACATTAAGATTAATGGGACGGAGGGAGTAATATTTATCCATCTACACAACCTCACTCACTATCTACACAAAAAAAAAAAATCACTATTGTTTCTCTAATTAAAAGTCTATAATAATATAAAATTTTCGTAATTGAATAGTATTAATTAAAATTAATTAATTTGCGAATAAATTAATTCATGCGCTCAAAGAAAAGCTCTTCATTAATGATAAAATAACAGTAGTGATCCTCCTGACATGCATCTTTAAAAAAATATGTATAGTTAATAGTTCCAATTAATTTATCCAAAGCATAGTACTGCAGGTACGTACAACTTTTTTATTTCACACAAATATAAATTGCAAATATATAAAGCATGCAGTAGATAATTAGTGGCTAGTGAGGATGCCATTAATATTCATGATCAAGTTGAAGTTGTTGGCTTGTGTATAATTAGGTTTTGAGAACTGATTATTGACCGGGCAGATTATTGATGAATCCTTGTAGTGTAAGTTGCAGAAAACAAGCAAGTTCATGTTGTGAGAACTGAGTGCTTATCTTGTATGATCTTATATAGCCTTAGGTGATTGATCTAGTGGAAGTTTGGGCTCTCAGCAGTGGATGTAGATCATTAAAGATCGAACCACTTAAATTCTTGGTGTTTTTCTCAGTTTTACACACCTTCTACGCTAATACCTTTTAGTTAGACAAGTAATACTTTTCTGTTTGTCAGTTAATACTGGTTCTGGGTTTTGAGTGTTTGGAGTCTCAATTCACAACAATGCACTCAAAAAAAAAAAACATTAATGATAAAATAACAGTAGTGATCCTCCTCACATGCATCTTAAAAGAAACATAGTTCCAATTAATTTATTCAAAGCATAGTATTAGTACTGCAGGTACGTGCAACTTTTTTATTTGACACAATTAAGTTGCAACTAAAGCAGTAGATAATTAGTGGCTAGTGAGGATGCCATTAATATTCATGATCGAGTTGATATATATTAATGAGAAAATTTTGTGTGAAATATTTGACACACACTAGTGTTATGTCTGCAATTCAACATAAATAAAGACAAAAGTTGCCTAAATTTTGGGTCAGGAGGCGGGGTCAGGGGGTCGGGTCAGGGTCATGGTATGTAGGCTGGCAGGTGGTGGGAGGGGGAGAAGCGGCGGTGGGGTTCGAGTTTACATAACAACTTGATGTGTTACTACATGAACAAAAGAGTATTACCCTATGTGCAAAAGAGTGTTACTACATGAACAAAAACCAGTACAAACACATAAACAAAACCAGAACAAACGGAAAAGAAATTCTCAGTCCAAAATTACAGATTTACATAACAATTTGATGTGTTACTCCATGAGAAAAAAGAGTGTTACCCTATGAGCAAAAGAATGTTACTACATGAACAAAAACCAGTACAAACGCGAAAAATATCATCAGTAAAAGAGTGTTACTACATGAACAAAAATCAGTACAAACGCATAAACAAACCCAGAACAAACGAAAAAGAAATTCTCAGTCCAAAATTACAGATTTACACAACAACTTGATGTGTTACTACATGAACAAAAGAGTGTTACCCTATGAGCAAAAGAGTGTTACTACATGAAAAAAACCAGTATAAATGAAAAAAAAATCATCAGTCTAAAATTACAGATTGTGAAATATTTGAGAAGAATATGTAAGAGAAAAAAGAAGACGAAAAACATGAGAAGAGAGGAGAAGGAAAAACCTAAAAAAACAGCGTTGTGAAAATCAAACTGAAGAAATTTGGCGGCTGCGCGACGCGAGGAAGAAGAAGCCCTGTCCGACCCGCACGTTCCAGGCCTGTGAAAAAAAAAAAAAAAGCCCAATGAACCTATAATTGCACATATGACTTGTATGCAATATTGCATACAAGTTTTTGCGTTCAAAGAATTGAAAATAATATTTTCTATATTGGGCTGACAAATTAACTTAGTTTCGTGGCTACCTATGCATATTCGTTTATTAAATTAAAACAAATATTAATATATATATATATAATATATATATATATATATAATAATAGTATTAAAAAAATCAAAAGTTGAAAGGGGCCATGGCCACCTTGGTAACAAGGTGGCTCCGTCATTGTATATGTTGTTAGGGAATTAAATTAATATATATAATATAAACGGATTAATTCAATATTTTTTTACAAGTTCGAACTTTTAGATGAGAGATTTTTTCTCTATCTTAAGTCGCATGATAGTTGTTTTCCTTCCTATATGTTGCGACTCTAGGAGCTTGAGCTCCTTCATTACCTGGATTAATTACTGGCTAGCATTAGCATGTCCAATTCATGAATTTAGCTAATTTGAGTTAATATGTTCAGACTTGTATTGGATAGATGGTATCATGTATTTTTCAATTTAGAACTTTTCGGTGAGGATCTTTATTTGACCTATCGTATATGTATTTTTAAATGAGTTTGACTAATTCTTTACTTTAATTTTGTTTTAATATATATATATATATATATTAATTCTCTAACAATTAACAGTGTACGATTCTTTGAGCTAGCCTAGCAATAAAACATGTATTGAGACAACTATGGAATTGTTTAGGGTGGGCAGTATGAAGACAAACAATTTTAGTCCTAACAGTTGGAGATTTCAGAGCAAGAAAATAGAAGCAGCACTCTCAATATATAAACGGAAACACATATATATATATATATATATATATATATATATATATATATATATATATATAGCACTTTATTAATGGTATTCGGAAGTTTACAGCTTTTATTAAATTAATATTTATTTATTCGGAAGCAGCACTCTCAATATAGGCTCTCTGGAATTGCACCCTGAAAGGGAGTCCACCGTTGAGAGTAAGAACCAAACGCCTGGTAAAATTCTGGAACAAAATGCCCACGTCTCCGCACACGGGTCTGCACGTGTCGCACATAGTTGGGCAATACACAATTTATACCAACTTCCGAATTCGAGTTGAATCTTGAACCAGTTGCTTATAGTCTCAGGCTCTGGGTTTCCTTCCACTCCTCCCGTCCCCACGTAGTATTTTCCAATAGAGTCGTCGAAATCGAGCTGCCACTGCGTGGACTGCACGCAGATGGTGGAAGCGTTGAATATGATGTTGAGATCAGTTGAGAGACGGATGACGCCTTTCTTGGGGTTGACTGGGCGGAAGTAGGCTGGAAGGCCTTTCATGATGTCAAATCCCTCTTGGACTACGTCAAGTGGGCATGTTTCGTTTCCGGCGCTGCCTAGTGTCAGGCCGGCCTCCACCGCCGCGGATGACGGAAAGAATGTAGTAGTCCACTCCCGCGCGGAGTTCTTTTCCCGCCAATGTCCAGCACCGGGGGAGGTTGCTCCGCGGCGTAGATGGTGGAAAGGGAGATCAACAGAACTGTGAAACAGATCATGGATGTCTTCATTTTGATGAGATAAAGATAATATTGTTGGTTGAAGGATTGGTGCTACGGCCTCTTATTTATAGGGACGACGACTTGCAGTGTAAGTAGATGTTTTTTTTAATGGATAAATCGAAATCTGCAATTATCTAAACAAAATAGATTCAACCAATCGTATGAGATATTATTGCAAAATGGGTGTATGAAACTATTAAAGCTGGCTCCTCTTTTATATATCCAATAAGCTTCTCCAATATTAATCTAGCTAAATTAACCGCGTACCTTGTGCGGTTAATTTATAAGCTCCGTACAATAATTGCATGAGCATTGATTTTGCACCTAATTTCAAGATCTAAAGTGATAATGTTGCAGACGTATTCAACTGAGATTCTTCCCATACTAATGTCCAAAACAGAAACAAACAAATAAATTATGCACAGATTGTATCCATTTAAAATGTGTAAAACATTCGAGTTAATTGGGAAGAGCTGTGCCGTCGACACTATTAAGTAAAAGTATAAGTCTCAAGAATAAATGTCAAATAAATTCTCAAATACGCAAGTTCAATTTGAAAGAATTTAATTTATATCAACCTAACAAATGTTACTAGTTGTTACCAATCAGAATTGTATATACACGCAAATAATTACTTAATTACGCGATCTATACTAATGCATATATAAGAATAAAATAATATAAGTGATCAATCTAAATTAATTATTCTAACATGAAAGAATTTAAAACAGATGATATAAAACCGTCGCTAAATTCCAATTATATAAACCCCGTAAATGTAGCATTTTTGCGGCGGTTTTCCATAAATCGAAATTTACAAAAAATGCGTCTCGTCGTCGCGTCCAAACGTTACTTGTGTGCGCTAGAACTTGCCAATTGTCTTGTTTGAGGCTACTTTTAGTGTGAAATTTTTGAAAATGATATGAGGCCATCTTTGTTTTGAAAAGTCACTTGGACAAATTTTCCATATCAAATGAAATATTTAAAGTAGTTAAAAAACTTAATTTGAGCTTTTATCCTATATTCTTTGGTAACTCTACGAAAGTTTAGCCTATTTGTCCATCTTTTATGAGCCTAATTTTCCTATAAACTAGTGGTTTTATTGTTGACAAATGTGGTTGAATTGAGCTTTAATGTACATTTGGTGGAATAATTTGGTTCATAAGTGAAAAGATTGAGAAAGAAGGAAAGAAAGAAGAAAAAAGAATGGAAGGAGAAAAAAAAAGAGAAAATGAATGAATTGTTGAGTTGAAAAAAAATTGAGTTCGTTTGTGAAGAAATTAAAATTGAGAAAGAAGCTCATTTTTTAGAGATATTTGGTAGTGTTTTAAGTTCAAAAAAGTGTTTAATGGTTTTTGTGGTGAAGAACATGCTTAAAAAATGACAAATAAATTGAGGGAGTTAGTTTTTGAGTTATAATCCGATCAATTGCAACTTTTTCTTAAGAGTTTTAGAGATATTCTAGACGCGTCTCTACTTACCATTTCCACTAGTTTATGAGTCACATTATCCAAACCTTCCCCACATAACCAAAACTCTACATTCAACCAAATAAAAGTTAACTGCGATTCTTGAATTGAAACACTTAACTTGTGGTGGAGAACTTAGACATTTGGCAAGCTTATGGTAGTGCATTTGTGTGAATTGATCTTGAGTGCATACACGTCCTTGATACACTTTAAGTGAAGAGTGATACACTTCTTAGTAAGGAATTGTGATATTAGAAAGACTTAAACTTGCATTGATTTGAACATAAATTTGGTGAGTTTGCATGTTGATTTTTTTACCTAATGGCTTGACTAGATTGAAGGAACTTGACAACCACCTAATTTATTTTTTAAATGAATTTCTTCGCAAGCCTCCCACTTGTTCTATTTTCTTTCGTTGCTCGGGGACGAGCAACACTTTAAGTTTTGGGGGATGATTAGTGTGAAATTTACTCGAATTTCATATGCTTTATTAGCTTAATTTGATTGAGTTTCATGTATTTTTTATACTAAATTAATCAATTGCACTTAATTTTGAGAAAGATAGTGTTTTATATATTTTGTAGAAAAATGAGAATTATTTGGATCAAACACGAACCTACAAATTATTGAGGTTAATCGAAGAAGCTAGTTAAACTCGAAGAGAAGAAGAATTGGGCTGGCGAGAAATTAATTCAAGCCCAAAAAGCCAGTCCATTGGTGATGCCAAATTTCAGCATTAGGCGGCCCAACCATCAATTTCCAAACTCAAAAGACAGCCACCAAATTGAATTGATGTTGGGCCCATTTTATCTAGAAAAGCCATGCTATCCCAGCCGCATCTGTTGACACCAAAGTTGCTGGTCCCCACACTCAAATTTAAAGGTTTAAGATTTAGGTTTATATAATTAATGAGAAGATTGAATTAATTAAAGAAACTAATTAATTAACTGATGATGGGGACCTTGCATATGTGGCGCGCCACATAAGCGATGGGCATATAAGTTTGTACCCACATGCGGGCATATTTTCAAATCCGGTACAATATAACTTATTTAAGTTATATATAATACTCGCAATATTTGATTGATTTAGATTTTTAAAATATATACTTAATTATATCTCTACGCGATCTAAGTACGATTTGGTATATACACATCTATATCTATATCTATATATAAAAGCAGAAACCGCCCCAAATTTGGAAACCATTGGATTTTCCCGCCAAAAATATTTGCTAAATTGAAAAACAAATATTTGGAAAAAAATATTAACAAATAATAATAGATTGAGAAAAATCTTTAGAATATTTGAAAAAAAAATATTAAAAAATAATAATGGATTGAGAGAAATCTTTGAAATAAATAATAATGATGGGAAACTCTCCATATAAAAAATATACACAAATCATGATTAAATCTAGCAGAAAGCGGCCCAAATTTGAAAACCATTGGATTTTTTTCTCAAAAAATAATTGTTAAATTGGGAAACGAATATTTTAAAAAAATATTAACAAATAATAATGGATTGAGAAATTTTTTAAAAATAAATATCAATAATAAAAATGATGGAAAACTCTCCATATAAAAAATATACACAAATTATGATCAAATCTATTGATTTTTCAAAAAAAAAATTTATTAAGAAATTATTTAAATCTTATTATTGTTTAATTTGGAAACATAATCGATAACCTCTTTTACAAGAAAAAAAGGAAAAAATATTTAAAAAAAAAAGAAACGAAAAAATATTAATAAATTATTTAGATTTTAATTTTTAAATTTTGGAAACATAATTAAAAAAAATCTTTAACGAATTATATAGATCTTAAACTAGCTTATCAATTAGCAAAAGGACAACAATTAAGTATTATTCATCCAACGGTAACACGGCGCAGAACAGTCTATTCACCACCGTGTTCATCGTGAACACCCGTTCCAAAAGCTCCGACACTTACCCCGGCAAAAAAAATATTAATACTATATCTTCACAATTTGATTGCATACATATATGTCATGATAAAAAAATATATTTTAATATGATAATATATTCCAGATAAAATCATGAATAAATCTATATATTTCAAATAAAATATTGATCATATCTATTGATTTCTCAAAAAAATCCATAAACTGCATCCTTCTTTTTTCTTTTTTCGTTTTTGAAGGCAATAAAATGTATCCCTTTTGATGTTTTCTATTACATTAACTTTAAATTTTTTGAGAGATTTCGTCTCTTCAGAATACTTTCTCTGTAAAAAAAATATCATCGTTTTAGAATGAAAAAACATTTTAATACGAATATTTATAGAAATTTAATACAAGTTAATTGCGCAACCACAACCGTTCATTGCACGGGTACACTATATTACTAGTATATATATATATGGAAGAAGATAAAATCTTGCAAAAAAATAATTTTCTAATTCTTTGAAAGGTTTTCAAAATTTATGATTAATCCACAATTTTGCATATATATTTCAAAATTTTATCTCATTCCATATTTTATAATATCTATAAAGAATTAAATTATTTGAAAGATTTTAGAGATTTATGATTAATCATATCTAAGCACGATTTGATATACATATACATATATATTATTCAAGATTTATCTTCTTAATAATTGTACTTATATATTTTTTCTATATTAAACAATATTAAAAATGTATAAATATTTTTGTTATAAATTTATTATTGATCTTTGTAAAAAGAATATCTAATTTCAAAACAACCATCCACACAAAAAATTATGTAATGGGAGTTCTGAATAACAAAATAAATCCAAACTTAAGGTAGTCCATGTGGTTTACAAAGAAATTTCATAAATTTATAATTTAATATATTCATTTATCCTAGAAAGTAACATGAATATATAATATGGGATTACATATAATTCACACTACAAATATCAGGGCCGTGCTTTTTTTTTTTTTTTTACAGGACAGGGCCGTGCTTTATATGAGTCGAATAAGACGGGGCATACGAACTAGAAGATATCGACAGTACTCCAGCACAGTACCCATGGAACGTGACCTTCTTGAAGAAGTATTATCAGTAAGAGCTCCTGGCCAGCTCGTTCAATATTATTAATAGGAACTTACTTCGGTTATAACTGTAGTGCTTTCACCCTACATAAATACAAATTTCCAATTTTCCCATCTATTTCCTTTTTTCCAATTTTGTTTTGAGAAAATCAGCTAGAAAAATAGGGGGCAGGTCTATAAGATCAAGATCCCCATTACGCGAGATATGTCGCGAACTTTTTCAAAGTCGGTTATTAAGATCGCGAAGTCGCAACCAAATAAGACGACATCGTAAAGCGAGATAAATAACTTAGACAAATTCATTAAATCTCGAGTCAGTTATTAAGATCGCGAAGTCGCAACCAAATAAGACGACATCGTAAAGCGAGATAAATAACTTAGACAAATTCATTAAATCTCGAGTCGGTTATTAAGAACGCGAAGTCGCAACCAAATAAGACGACATCATAAAGCGAGATAAATAACTTAGGCAAATTCATTAAATCTCAAGTCGGTTATTAATATCGCGAAGTCGCAACCAAATAAGACGACATCGTAAACCGAGATAAATAACTTAGACAAATTCATTAAATCTCTAGTCGGTTATTAAGATCATGAAGTCGCAAAACCAAATAAGGCGACGTAAAAAGCGAGATAAATAACTTAGACAAATTCATTAAATCTAAAATTAGGTTATTAAGATAGTGAAGTCGCAACCAAATAAAGGCGACATCATAAAAGCGAGATAAATAACTTAGAAAAAATTCATTAAATCTCGAAGTCGGTTATTAAGATCGTGAAGTCGCATGACAAATAAGGCGACATCATAAAAGCGAGATAAATAACTTAGACAAATTCATTAAATCTCAAGTCGGTTATTAAGATCACGAAGTCGCAACCAAATAAGACGACATTCTAAAGCGAGATAAATAACTTAGACAAATTCATTAAATCTCAAGTCGGTTATTAAGATCGCGAAGTCGCAACCAAATAAGACGACATTCTAAAGCGAGATAAATAACTTAGACAAATTCATTAAATCTCAAGTCGGTTATTAAGATCGCGAAGTCGCAACCAAATAAGACGACATTCTAAAGTGAGATAAATAACTTAGACAAATTCATTAAATCTCAAGTCGGTTATTAAGATCGCGAAGTCGAAACCAAATAAGACGACATTCTAAAGCGAGATAAATAACTTAGACAAATTCATTAAATCTCAAGTCGGTTATTAAGATCACGAAGTCGCAACCAAATAAGACGAAATTTTAAAACGAGATAAATAACTTAGATAAATTCATTAAATCTCAAGTCGGTTATTAAGATCGCGAAGTCGCAACCAAATAAGACAACATTCTAAAGCGAGATAAATAATTTAGACAAATTCATTAAATCTCAAGTCGGTTATTAAGATCGCGAAGTCGCAACCAGATAAGACGACATTTTAGAGCGAGATGAATAACTCGCATGTAATCCTGGTCAGAAGCAATTGGAAACGACCTTAAGGGTAAAATTCATTCCATCGAAAGCAAAAAGAGATACAAAGGAAAGCCCCTAGGGCGAAATGATTCAAAAGAAAATAAAAGGAAAAAGATACATTTTCAAAACCCCGCAGGACAAACTAACTTCGGCCTTGGGTTCAAACTCTACTGACGCCATCCTCAGGAAGCGGGCTCCACTCGGGGTTCGACCCGGCCCACTCGGCCCTCCTCCCCGGAAGATCCCACCCTACCAGGGGCCGCTGGGTCCCCTTCGTGTTGCCGGGCCGGATAGGATTGCGGCGGATCAAGCAATCGAGGTCTTCGATGTCCTCGAAGCGGCATAAATCGAGCCCGTCAAGCCCCATATCGGCGATGGGAAAGGAGTCTCCAGGCTTGACCAGGTTGTGGTCGAAGAAGACCGAGAGCTCGCGACCATGGCATTCTTAAGGGCCAAGCCCTTGGGGATGGAGCGAGCGAGGTGAATACACTTCGCCATGGCCTCGACCGCTTTGCCGGCCCATCCAGGGATGGCGTTGTCTTCGGCCCAGCGAGCGATCTCCGATCTTTTTCTCGAGGTCGACCCCTTGAACCCGAGAGTCGCTCGTTCTTCTCTGGAGAACGCCCTCAGACGTCCGGCTCGACGCCCGAAATTGACCTCCGATCGGTGACCTTTCGGCGTCCATCCCGCCCATCGAGGTCTCGGATCTCGGATTCGCGCCGAGCCATCCAAGCGGATCACCCGAGACCCTCGACCACCGAAGCTGATGTTCTTGGCGTCAACGGCCTCCTCCCGGGCTTTATCTGCCTGCTTCTTTTCCTCGAAGGCCCATCGGACCCGCTCGTCGGAGGTGGTGAAGTCTTCCGAGGCCTTCATCATCGTCACCGCCCGGTAGGCCGGCGTACACCATAAGCATCGGATATTTGCCATGAGAGCTTGCCTCTCGGCCCACATTCTCCCGAAGGGCGTCAGCTGACGGGCGGGCAGCTCATAGGCCCGGCGCAGGTAGTCCGGGAGACCCTACAGGGAATCGAGGAATTAGAGCGGAGGCCGGCCTCGCCATGGTCACGGCAGGTGTGTCCTCGAGAAATTCACCAAAAGATAAAAATATAGGGATAAGCGATCGGAGATGAATAATTGCGAAAAAAGTGAGATGCACTTACGGACAAAGTCGGCCCATCCCAAGTAGTCCGGTGATCTTTCGACCGCTCCTCGTCGAGATCTGGCCTAGTCTGGGAGCTCACGGGAGAAAAAGCGAGCACCTCGGGGGTGACCCCCTCAGTTAAATCCCCCGCCCGGCTCCTTTGGAGGAGAGTCCTCGCGAAAAAGCCGATCATGGCGTTTGGATGTGCTCGCCACCTTCTTGCCTTCGGTCCGAGGAGGCTTGGTCGCGGGTTGGCGATGGGTTGGTCGGTGACACGGGCCGAAGCTGCGACCTCGGGTCCCAGGCCATTGAGCCAGGCCCCCCTCAGCGGAAGACTCTTTGGCGAGTTCCTGGGGGGTAGGGACGATCGCGAGATTGAAGCGAGGTGCCACTGCAAACAAAAGTAGAAAGGTCAGCTCGAGCAACAAATTCACAAAAATCCGTCAAAAGAGGAACTACCTCGAGGTTTCTGAACCCGCAGATGGTTAGGACTGACCAATATGCCCGAGCTCTGCCGAGCTTCGTTTGTTCCCAGGACCCTCAGCGACCTGTCGAGGAGACTTTTCCGGCAGACCACTACGGCGCGAGCTAGGAAATTCGAGAAAAGAGGATCCTCCTGCGTTTTAGCTGCAAAAGGAAAACGAAGTCAAATCAGCGACCTAGAAAACGAAGAGAAATAGTGGGACTTACTTTGGGCGAATCCGAACTCGGTCCTAATATTAATTCGACCACCTCGGCGGGACCTCTCCAATCTCCGGAGACCCACCAGTATCGCGACTTCCACCCATCCACCTTATTCGGAACGTCCTCCACTATCTTATTGTGAGGGCGAGCCTGTACGTAGTACCAACCGTCCCCTTCCGCATGGGCCCCCACGATGTTCATCAACGAAAGGATCTCGTTGACCGCCGGAAGGTGACCGGGCTGGATCGATCCGAACACGGTCAACAGCCCCACTAGCGTGCTCCACCCGTTCGGCGTGATTTGAGTCGGAGCAACATCCCATCTGTTGGGGAATAAGTTGCACAGATCTATTCGGAGTGTATATTTAAATACAAATTTAATTCTTATAATTATTACTAGCATGAATTAATCCTATATTAATTCAAATAATAATCCAACAACATATCATGCATATAATTAATTCACGTAAATCCTACACATGCGGAATTCTATGAGTTTACGTGAACGTACCTCTTGGGACGGCAATGGTCTGGCTGATTAGACTAACCAAAAGAACTTCCCAAGTATTCCCTTAATCCTTGTTCGACTATCCGGTGGTAGGACACTTGTGAACAATTAACTAAAGGAAAATAAATTATGTTGCACCACCTTTGTGGATTTACTAATTTTTCCAGCACATGGAATTGTACTTGAGAATGAAAGAGTCATCCCCTATTTATAGAGCAGGGGTGGTCGAAATTTTGGGCAAGAAATAATGTGGGAAAATCTTTTCTTGATCTCCAAGAAATCTTGAATATATCTCCTATATTCTTTTTCCCATAATTATAATATTCCACAAAATCCCACCTACTCTTTGTTATGGGATATTTTCGAAAATTATAGGGCAAGAATCCAAGATTTGGATATTCTTGAATTTATGAGATATTCTTGTATTTCAAGAAATACATATCTTCCATAATATCTTTTCAAGAAAATCAAGAAAATCTTTCTTTTCCTTAATTATCAAAATTTCGAAATATTGCTTCATGAATAACCAAGTGGGAGATTTCTTGAATTTAATGAGATAATCTTGTATTCCAAGAATACATATCTTCATTCCAAAACAAAATTCAAAGAAAATCTTTCTCCCCTTTTTATCCATAAATTTCGAATTTAATGAGGAAAAATAAGCAACAATATTTATTTTATTTTAAACACCTTTTTTAGTTATTGGACTATATGTTGGGCTACTCAGGGGGCCTTTAGGAGAATTAAGATTAGACCTTCCAATGGATCTTGAATTATCAATATTGAGCCACAATATTATTCAAGCCCATAAATATTAATTAATCCCACTACATAATTAATATTACACTATCCATCTTAACCCATATTACAGTCAATATGACTCCCGGTTATTATTTCCCGTGTTTAAGATTATCTAGCCCATTAATTAATTCAAGCCACTGAAATAGCTTTCCATTAATTAATATCTTTTGTCCTTGGTCAAGGAACGGTTCAACATTATTATCCATACCGGAAACTAATTCCACTTGCAAGATTTGGTAAGATAAAGCTTATGAACCTCCCAAGGGGGCAAATCGAACAAGCGTACTTGCACACGATTCTCCGTATTAAATCTTAGCAATCACATGTGACCAATAATATTGCCCAAGATAAAAAAGTATTGAATCTCGTTGATTCTCTAGCCATGATAAGTCAAAGCAATAGTTACCAACCACACGTGATCCTATTTAAGGAGCGAAGATTAAGAAATAACGAACCACTGAGGTCTAATTCTTCCTTGTTCAGTTCTGAAGAATTTGCCCTCCTGTAGGTCCTATTCAGTGCATCAGTCATGCACTAGTGTAATCTCTTGGTCAAGACAAGCCAATCTGAGCCTTACACTTCAACCTTTCACGATGGATTGTTCATTTCCATCTAGGTCGTGAATGGCGTACTTTTAGTTACAATGGACTGTTAATTTAATCTTCTGTGATCTGGTATCACTAAATTAACTACAATGTAACATGTACTATTTATTGAACAGTTATGCAGTAAATATATGTAACATTCAATGATTTTTAAAGCATCAGTGATAAACAATTTATTTCAGCAAATAAGTCCGAAATTCAGTTTTGATTATACAAAGTAAAAAGCATACTTTCCAGTATAATCCCAACAATCTCCCACTTATACTCAATGTCTGCTTTTAAGTATACTACAAACATGTCTCGTGTAGTTCATGACATCTAATGTCACCTACACGAACCTAATAATTTCTCCCACTTATACTCAAAGCAGATTGACAACGGTCTTGACACCCATTCCTTCCACATGTCTCTCGAATGTATTCAGAGGCAAACCCTTTGTGAATGGATCTGCTAGGTTGTCTTCAGACACTATCTTTGCCACATCTATATCTCCTCTCTTAACGATATCTCGTATAAGATGGTATTTCCTTTCAATGTGTTTGCTGCCTTTGTGGGCTCTTGGTTCCCTTGAATTTGCAATCGCTCCCAAGCATTGTCACAATAAAAAAATGATTCTTTGGGCAAATTCGGAACCACATTCAAGTCCACTAGGAAGTTCTTGAGCTAAACCGCTTTTTTTGCCTCATGACAGTTAGCCTACATATTCGCTTCCATGGTAGAATCTCATGACGATTTGCTTTTGACGCTTCTCCATGTCACGGCTCCTCCCCATGCAAAACACACTACCGAGGTAGATTTTCCGAGTCTATGTCCGATTGGAAATTCGAGTCCGTAGTGAAATTTGGGGATTGACTATCGATCGATAAATCAACATTCTATCCCGAAGTTCTTTTCAGGATACTTCGTAATGTTTTTAATTGCCGCCCAATGCTCTTTCCCGGGTTACTTTGATATCTTGCCACCATGCCAACGGCAGCGGATATCCGATCTCGCATATAAAGATTGCAGATACATAAGGCTTCCGACAACCGAAGCATAAGGAATAC
This sequence comes from Stenogyne calaminthoides, assembly GCA_037126765.1. Classification (NCBI taxonomy): domain Eukaryota; kingdom Viridiplantae; phylum Streptophyta; class Magnoliopsida; order Lamiales; family Lamiaceae; genus Stenogyne; species Stenogyne calaminthoides. The sequence continues at coordinate 3,404,034 of JBBCBC010000044.1, forward strand.
CTTTCATGTCATCTATCTCTTTTCAAGCGTCTTAGGGCACATTTTCTTGGATAGATAGATTCCATGTCCGAAAGGTGAAGCCTTTCTTGGAATCTTGCATCTTTGAATCGTTTAAGACAATTGTGTCTATGTATGAAACTGCGATAAGCCTATCATCCTTTTTCTTGCGATCTCGAAAGTGATCTTGATCCCAAGGATATGCGGCTTCCCCTAAGTGAATTTGGGATGCAATCCCTTCATCGATAAGTAGTTCAAAACTCATATTTGAGGTATTCGCCTCCACGATCGGATCGTAGAGACTTGATACGTTTTTCCCTATGATTCTCTGCTTGAGCCTTAAATTCTTTGAATTTCTCAAAGGTCTCAGATTTATGCTTCATAAGGAAAATATAACCGTACCTTGAGTAATCATCAATAAAAAGGACAAAATACTCATAACCTCCTCTCGTTTTGGTTGACATTGGACCACATACATCTGTGTGAACGATCTCTAACACTTCTTTGGCTCTATTCCCCTTGGCTCCAAATGCCCTCTTGGTCATTTTACCCTCCAAACATGATTCGCAGGTTGGAATTGGTTCAACTTGAAGAAACTCCAGTGAACCGTCTTTCACCAACCTTTGGATCCTCTTTGGATTTATATGACCTAATCTTAGATTCCAAAGAAGTGTCTCGTTCATGTTTGATGAACGTTTTCTTTTCTCGGAAATAGTTGATGTGTTATAGGATGCATTTCGTGAGTGGTGTGCACAGTTAATTGTATAGAGATTATTCGACAACGTTCCATGACAGATAAATTTATCAAAAAGAGAAATGGTAACAACTTTATTAAAAGTAACCGAATATCCATCAAGAAAAAGTTTAGAAACTGAAATTAAATTCTTTCTAAAACTCGGAACGTAAAGAACATCTCTTAAAATTAAAACCCTGTCTTCAAAAGACAGGTGCACTTCTCCCATCGCTTCACCGCCGCCTCTCAGAAGACGCCCATTGTGATGAGGATCTCACTCCCACTAAGTTGTTCGGGTCCGCTTGAACCCCCAGAAAGTGAAACAAACATGATCGATTGGATCTCAGATTCACCACCCATAAATGGGAGGCATACGCCGCTAAACAAGTTTCAACAACTAGTCGTGAGAATTACCTTTCTTTCCATTCCTTTTGAGTTTGGAACAGTGACCTCCAATGTCCTTTTTCACCGCTAGCTTGAAGCACTTCCCTTAGGGGCTTGTTCACACCTCCACCCTTCTTCACCTTTTTCTTTGCCATTGGCAACACTTGAGTTCACTTGCTTGTTGCCTTTGTCCATTTTTTGTTCTTACCACCCCTTGGCCTAGAAGAAGAAGAAGGTCCATTGCCACCAAGGCTCGACTCTTTTGCCCCAATATCGCCTCCGCCGAGACTAAAGCTTACCTTGATCGAGGCATCGAGAACTTCGATTATTCATCCGGTAGTTTATAGCCCGAACTATTCAAAAAATTTCGGCAGAGAGGGGAGCACGAAATCGATTTGGGTCTCGATATCGTGATTCAATTGCCAAGTACCTCAAGTTTGTTAAGGTGAGCCATCATCCGGAGAACGTGCTCCCCTTAGGCGTTCCCTCCACCATTTTCATAGAGAGCAAGTCCCTCATGGTGATCCGACGAGCCACACGGTTACGATGTTGAAACATCGCTTTAAGACTAGTCATGATGTCCGCAGTGGTCTCAACGTTCGGTGTTGGTGTTGCAACACATCCGACATAAAGCCAAGATGGTACACTTTGCCATTTCGTTTGAACGCCTCCATCAAGATACTCTTTCTTAACCGCTTTTAGTGGACTCATCTTTTGGCTTTTCCGGTTTAGGTGTAGTGAGAACTTGGGTTATTATGGCTTTTGTGCAAGTGAGGACAATAGTAAGTTTTCGATTCAATCAACAAAGTTTTCACCAAGAAGCAAATTGTCTTTAAGTATATTGAATAGTGGATTAAAAGGTTGCGACATGATGAACCTGAAATAAACAATAATATGCATAAGCACAAATATATCACAAGGTTTGATCACATGCATCATATTAAAATCTCAAAAAAATATGAACATCATCGCCCAACATCTCAAAACAGTTTTAAATAAGCCCGTGGGGTGGGTCATTATTTAAACACATTCAAGCTTGAGTTACAAACAAAACATTTACAAACCTTTAATATCCAGATTAATAGTTGGCTCGACTTGACCAATATAAAATTGACAGGACTTGGGGAAGTATATGCATATCAATTTTATACCTAAGTAATAACCATGATTAAATACAGGATTATTATTTCAGATTGAACGCAGCCTCGTGGGGAGGTCATCGCCGCCACTAGTAATAATCCACAATCATCCATTTGGAATTTATTCATGTGAAAGCTAACTTTTGACCGTCCCGTGGGGGGAATTTCTCCAAAAGAATTCACAAATAAATAAATCATGGAGGTCAAAATTAATTCAATTTTATTATCCGGAATAAAATTGTCAATTAATTATTTAAACACACTTAGTAATTTTTGAAGGTGAGATTTTTCATTGGGCAACTCTCATGCAAACATATTTAAACAAATTAAATAAAGCATAAGATAACACAATAATAAATCAAGCAAAACAGAAAAATAAACATATTGGGCATAAATTATTCAATTGTCATGGTTTGATTTTTCTTGGCTTGATCTTGAAGAAATGTCGTCCTGAATTTCTCCCACTCGATTGTCTCGAAGAAATACTCCGTCTCGAAATGCCACGCCAAGTAGCTTCTTGGTAGGGATGACGCCAAGATCCCCGGCCCAAGTCTTGGCTAAGCGACCTCGGCAAGACGCCTCGGCCGACCTCGGCGAGGCTTCAGCGGTACCTCGAAACAGCTTGCGCACAGAGCGCACAAGATCCAAGCGTGCTCGCCCGGCCTCGCCTCGCCCGTGGAACTTCAGGCATTCCAGCTGCATCGTCGTGCCTTCAGCCTGCCCGCATCTCGCCTCCCCGCCCTGTCCGCGCTTCGCCTCGCCCTTTGTCTGGCAGGTTCGGCCTGCGCCCTGCGCCCGTTGCGATACTGCCCAGCGTCAGCGTCGCGCCCGTGCCTCCTTGGCGTTTCGCGCGACGCACGCCGCCACGCCATTTACAGATTTTATCCTTTAATTCTTTGTCTCCGTCTTCGTTTTCGATCCTATTTATAATTTATTTACAAAAAATAAATAAACCTAGATCTAACTAGTCTATTACATTGATCAAATCAAACAAATCCTAATCTACTTTCGTGGATTTTCTCACGAGGCAAAAGCGAATCCGAACGAATCGAATTAAAAACCACAATTTATATGCATGCATAAATAAACACATTAAATTCCATGACAATTGGATACCTGCAAAACAGATCTAGCAATTCTACTATCCAATTTCAAATTTAATGTCAGCGAATTAAATTACAATTTAAAATTCAGAGCCCGAAACCGTGGCTCTGATACCAGTTGTTGGGGAATAAGTTGCACAGATCTATTCAGGGAGAATATTTAAATACAAATTTAATTCTTATAATTATTACTAGCATGAATTAATCCTATATTAAATCAAATAATAATCCAACAACATATCATGCATATAATTAATTCACGTAAATCCTACGCATGCGGAATTCTACGAGTTTACGTGAACGTGACGACAATGGTCTGGCTGATTAGACTAACCAAAAGAACTTCCCAAGTATTCCCTTAATCCTTGTTCGACTATCCGGTGGTAGGACACTTGTGAACAATTAACAAAAGGAAAATAAATTATGTTGCACCACCTTTGTGAATTTACTAATTTTTCCAGCACATGGAATTGTACTTGGGAATGAAAGAGTCATCCCCTATTTATAGAGGATAGGTGGTCGAAATTTTGGGCAAGAAATAATGTGGGAAAATATTTTCTTGATCTCCAAGAAATCTTGAATATATCTCCTATATTCTTTTTCCCATAATTATAATATTCCACAAAATCCCACCTACTCTTTGTTATGGGATATTTTCAAAAATTATAGGGCAAGAATCCAAGATTTGGATCTTCTTGAATTTAGGAGATATTCTTGTATTTCAAGAAATACATATCTTCCATAATATCTTTTCAAGAAAATATTTCTTTCCCTTAATTATCAAAATTTCGAAATATTACTTCATGAATAACCAAGTGGGAGATTTCTTGAATTTATTGAGATAATCTTGTATTCCAAGAATACATATCTTCATTCCATAACAAAATTCAAAGAAAATCTTTCTCCCATTTTTATCCATAAATTTTGAATTTAATGAGGAAAAATAAGCAACAATATTTATTTTATTTTAAACACCTTTTTTAGGTTATTGGACTATATGTTGGGCTACTTCGGGGCCTTTAGGAGAATTAAGATTGGACCTTCCAATGGATCTTGAATTATCAATATTGAGCCACAATATTATTCAAGCCCAAAAATATTAATTAATCCCACTACATAATTAATATCAGACTATCCATCTTAACCCATATTATATCAATATGGCTCCTGGTTATTATTTCCCGTGTTTAAGATTATCTAGCCCATTAATTAATTCAAGCCACTGAAATAGCTTTCCATTAATTAATATCTTTTGTCCTTGGTCAAGGAATGGTTCAACATTATTATCCATACCGGAAACTAATTCCACTTGCAAGATTTGGTATGATAAAACTTATGAACCTCCCAAGGGGCAAATCGAACAAGCGTGCATTTTGTATTACGATTCTCCGTTTTAAATCTTAGCAATCACATGTGACAAATAATATTGCCCCAAGATAAAAAGTATTGAATCTCGTTGATTCTCTACCCATGATAAGTCAAAGCAATAGTTACCAACCACACGTGATCCTATTTAAAGAAACTAAAATTAAGAAATCATCGAGGTCTAATTCTTCCTTGTTCGGGTTCAAGAATTTGCCCTCCCAGAGGTCCTATTCAAAGGCATCACCATGCACTAGTGTAATCTCTTGGTCAAGACAAGCCAACTCGAGCCTTACACTTCAACCTTTCATGATGGATTGTTCATTTCCATCTAGGTCGTGATGGCGTACTTTTAGTTACAAGGGACTGTTAATTTAATCTTCTGTGATCTGGTATCACTAAATTAACGACAATGTAACACGTACTATTTAATGAGCAGTTATGCAGTAAATATATGTAACATTCAATGATATTTAAAGCATCAGTGATAAACAATTTATTTCAGCAAATAAGTCCAAAATTCAGTTTTGATTATACAAAGTAAAAAGCATACTTTCCAGTATAATCCCAACACCATCGGTTCAGGAGCTCTCTGATCCTTGGGTGTAGAGGAAAGCGCACACCAGCGTCCATGGCGCCTTGGTTGATGGCCACACATCCAGTCGGGGGTTGGTCGGCCCTTTCATCAAGGGTTGGGACCTAAAAATGTACGTCCTGCGGGACCTCATACCACTCTCGGAAAAGATCCAACTCGGCCTCTCGACGAAGGGGGAGTTCACCGCCATGAATAGGATCTCTTCCGGTTTTTCTTACCTTTCCTTTCGGTAGGGACTCGCTGGTCAGCCGATAGGAAATTCGCGAACATACCTCATGAAGCCGAGCCCCGAGGGGGCAAGCTTTTGGTCCGAAAGCATGGGGGATCTGGGCGATCAAGACCTGGGAAGAGGTCCTCGTCTCGACGGGGAGCAACCCAAGCTCCATGAACCGTCGTCGAACCGGGAGGGGCATCGCCCCTCCAATCTTCATCATCTCCATCCACGGCGCCATCCTCGAAGGATGTCGATGAATAGAAAGTGGAGTCAGAATCATCGCCGCCTGGTCATCGCGAGTTGCGGAACCGGAGGACACATTAAATACAGTGGGAAATTTCCGCCGGTATGCGTGGCTGTCAGCACTCCGCATTTCGACAAGTGAAGCGGCTATGGTGTTCCTGAGGAGTCATGGAGCCGTAGAAACTCGACACGGGGATCCATAGGAAAATCGGGTTATGGGAAGGCTTTTATTATTCAAACTCTCGGCCCGTTGGAACTCCACACGCATTTAACAATGTAACGGTAGGGATTCGCGTAAGAGAAGGGAGAGCGAAGATGCAAAAGGAACCGGCCGAGGATCCCTACTTAAATAGTTTTCATTAGTATGCCGTAGAGTCATGATCAAGGATATCCGCTGCCGCGACGTTAAAAATCGCTACAGTGAATGACACGCCATCATTGCACCGCAAAGAAAAACCCACAAGACGCATAGTCATCATTTCTAAAATTTAAATGACTCATCGAATTAAGGGAAGACATCTAGACTTACCGTAGTTCGACGCGATTGTCAACTACCGTGCCTTCCCGGAATGGAAGCTTCGCGTGCATTTGGGGGCAATGTTGTATCTTGCGAGATATTTAAGGGAGCGAGACCTAGCTTAGAAAGTTCAACCTCCTATTAGGTAGGCGAGGTCCCCGAAACTGGGTTGTAGCTTATCTCCGGATTCCGAAGTGCCCAAGTTGAATATGCAACAAAGCAAGCCTTCGGCCGGAGAGGATTTGAAGCAACTCGAGCGACCGAAGAAGGTAATCCCACCTCTCAATGAAAAAGAGCTTCAAGAAGAACCCTTTTCCGGGGTCCGGAGGCCGACCGCAGAACCCCAAGCGGCAGCGCCACCCAAATTTATCCGTGGTCCCCGTTCAAGATAGGGGTGACTTTCCTCAAAAGGAACATGTTACTGAAGGACTCTCGATTCGCGAACAGAGTCACCGTCGGGAAAGAAAGCACGGCGGGCGACCTCGAGGGCAGCGTCAGCGACCGGCGACCTCGGTCTGGCGAACAAAGACAAATAGCATTAATTAGGGCTGCATTTGAGCATGCTCTGATCCAGGGTTTTGACTAAAGATGCATTAATAGTCTAGAAATTAGGATCTGAGATCTCTCTCATATTGTAACAAGTATAAATACTTGTGGTAAGAACTCATTTAAGGGTTCCACATTCTCCATTTATTACAAGGCTCTAAGAAGCTAAAAAGAGGTCATTGGCCCAACTCCTCTTGCAAATTTAATGTTTTACCCCCTCATGCATTTAAAACCAATCATCCACAATTAATGGAGGACATTCTCTTTGTTCCTCATTAATTCATAATCCCCCCAAAATCATTAACTTGTTTGATGCCAAACCTAACCATATAAATATCTTAACCCTTGCTCATATTTTTGGTATCAACACATGACTTTATCCCAAAATTCTATTAGTGGTTGTTTGTTTAATTCATTTTCAGATTTTCCTTCATTCAATTGCTTGACCAAAGGATGCTTTACATTTTTACACCAATTTTAGATCACTATTTTTTTTATAGAAATAAATAATTTTAAATTATTACATTCTGTATTACATGTTTGAGTTTTTAATCAGAAATTGTAACAAAACATTTAAGATTTTGGTAATATACAAACATTGTTATATATTATAATTTCTTTCAACTTATAAGTTTTTGTTATTTAAACATTTTTCCTAATACTATGTAGTCTTTGACCATTTTTCTATTTTATTTTTTAATAATATGTTCTATAGGATTATAGGTCCCTAAATGTGTCTGATAAGTGAAATTCAAATGTTTGGTGAAATAAATTATATTGATTGCTATAACCTTTTAAAAAAAATTGAAGCTTAGATATAAATGTAGCAAAGTATATATACTGTAGGGATTGTTGTGAATGAGCATGCAACATGTCTTATAATTTTAGTCCATTGAGGAGTACGTCTTACGAAATTTATAATTTATACATTTTTTAATATCGTATTAGTAGGTCTTATATGACTATTACATATTAAATATTTTTAAATATAATTTTTTCTGCGCAATCATTTCATGCTGCAATCATTTTAGGTCGTTTATCGTTTATGGTCGATCAATATTAATCGACCATTTGTTGCATCATTTACTCATATTACATTATTTTTAATCAATGCATTAATAAAATTAACTTCCAAGACCTGATTATTTGTTGTCACACTTATTTAAATAGAAGTTTCATCATTCAAAGAGTTTCATCCATTATTTTGTTGTTTGAGTCTCGTGCTTAACAAGCATAACAATTTCGATTCTTATTGACTTATTTTTGAAGTTTGGAATTTTAGTTTCAAGTCTTATAAGAGTTATATACTTATGTGAAATGATGAATTTGTTTTCCGATGATACAATATTTGATGATTTATGTCGTCTTCGAAATGAGTTTAAGGATGACAGAAAGTTTCACACACATAAGCTTAAAATGTTATAAACACATAATCTTAGTAGTTTTCATATTTATATATATATATATATATATATATATATATATGTGTGTGTGTGTGTGTGTGTGTGTGTGTCATATATGTATATGTTATAAATTTAATGATTTTTTTTTATGTATTTGGATATTTATTTATGCAATATGATGAATTGAAGTTTTACTAGGAACATTACTATTCAAATGAAAATTTGATTTTTTTTTTCGTTCAATACGTACCCAACAATTCCATTGAAGTGTAACATAAATTTATTAGTTTTTCATTATCAAAAAATTTATTATTCTAATTATATAATTTTTAATTCTATTGATTGTTATTTATTTATTTCATTTTTCAGTGTATACCTGATGATATTATTTCATCAAGGGAAATGTCATTAAATTCAAGGTATACATTTATTAATTAGAGTGGCAAGATATGGATTGTAAAAAACATTTTTTATCATTAGAGGTTTTTGGTACTTTACTGATGGATATGAAAAGAAATTGAAGAACATTACAATTTATGTGTTGGTGATTACATAACATTTGCGGAATATAATTTGAGTCAGATTTATATTAAGGTTTACAATCGAAATGATACTCTATAAGATGTTGAAAATCTCAATCTTGTATCAGAGCCTTTTGATGATATGGTGAGTTTATTCGACAGTGTAATATTTTCCATTAATCTAAATTGATTTTTTTTTTTTTGATAAAAAATTAAAAAATATTTTTGCGAGAGAGTTGAGGAGGAATTATTTTATTTTCGATTATTTCCAAATCTTTTATAATAATTTGGTATGATTTTTATATGTGTTTTTATGTTCATATGTTTTTTAATGTATATTTACTAATATTGTTTCTTCTTAAAGATAATTCCTCAAATGTGGACCAATATTCATGGTGGAAGGTTTTCGAGAATCTATATATCTCGCAAAAAGTTGAGGGGAGATTTTTGGGTTATTAAACTAAAAGTTTTGAACACACTAACTTATATATTTGGTGATGGTTGACAATCATTTGTTGATGCTAACAATGTCAAAAAATTGATCATATCTCTATATCTTGACGGATGAAGAAGAAGAAAATTCTCCAAGAGTCATGCAAGCAGATGGAGATCATGAGAAGCAAAGCGAATGAGATGACTTCCAAACTTCATCATATACATATTATAATTATTGCAAAATTAATTAATGGTAGAATAGAATGGATGTTAGCATGGCTAGCTACCTCCTATACATCCAATAAGCAGCTTTCTACCTAAATTAACGACGCACAATAATTAATAGTGATACTGATACGATCATATCCGAGATTGAGGATTCACACAAATTGTCTCAAGATACGGCTTCAACATAGTAAAGGTTTTATATTGTGTATTGTCAAAGATTTGATTTTGTATCCATAATTGTAATTATTGATTCCCATAGGATCTAGAATATTCTCTATTGTAATTAATGTTTTACCATATCTTTAGGATCTAGAACATTCTCTGTACATGTATATATATTTGTGATCAATGAAACATAAAAGTGTGCAGCAAATCATTACCGTCCTCTTCATGTTGAATACTTAATTTCTACATGGTATCATCCGCCTCTATCGATCCAAATGTTGGGATTATACTGAAAAGTATGCTTTTTACTTTGTATAATCGAAACTGAATTTTCAGACTTATTTACTGAAATAAATTGTTTATCACTGATGCTTTAAATATGATTGAATGTTACATATATTTACTGCATAACTGTTCAATAATTCGTACCTGTAACTAAATATAGTTACATTGTAGTTAATTTAGTGATACCAGATCACAGAAGATTAAATTAACAGTCCCTTGTAACTAAAAGTACGTCATTCACGACCTAGATGGAAATGAACAACCCATCGCGAAAGGTTGAGGTGTAAGGCTCAGATTGGTTTGTCTTGACCAAAAGATTACACTAGTGCATGACTGATGCACTGAATAGGACCTACAGGAGGATAAATTCTTCAGAACTGAACAAGGAAGAATTAGACCTCAGTGGTTCGTTGTTTCTTAATCTTCGTCCCTTAAATAGGATCACGTGGGATTGGTAACTATTGCTTTGACTTATCATGGGTAGCGAATCAAAGAGATTCAATACTTTTTATCTTGGGCAATATTATTAGTCACATGTGATTGCTAAGATTAAATACGAAGAATCGTGTGCAAGTACGCTTGTTTGATTTGCCCCCTTGGGAGGTTCATAAGCTTTATCATACCAAATCTTGCAAGTGGAATTAGTTTCCGGTATGGATAATAATGTTGAACCGTTCCTTGACCAAGGATAAAAGATATTAATTAATGGGAAGCTATTTCAGTGGCTTCAATTAATTAATGGGCTAGATAATCTTAAACACGGGAAATAATGACCGGGAGCCATATTGACTGTAATATGGGTTAAGATGGATAGTGCAATATTAATTATGTAGTGGGATTAATTAATATTTATGGGCTTGAATTATATTGTGGCTCAATATTAGATATTCAAGGTCCATTAGAAGGTCCAATCTTAATTCTCCTAAAGGCCCCCTGAGTAGCCCAACAAATAGTCCAATAACTGAAAAAGGTGATTAAAATAAAATAAATATTATTGCTTATTTTTTCCATGTAAATTTCGAAATTATAGATATAGTAGGGAGAAAGATTTTCTTTGAATTTTGTTATGGATTGAAGATATGTACTTGGAATACAAGATTATCTCATTAAATTCAAGAAATCTCCCACTTGGTTATCTATATAGTATTTTCGAAAATTTGAAGATATAGGGCAAGAAAGATTTTCTTGATTTTCTTGAAAAGATATTATGGAAGATATGTATTTCTTGAAATACAAGAATATCTCATAAATTCAAGAAGATCCAAATCTTGGTTTCTTGCAAGACTATATTTTCGAAAATAATTCCATAATTTGAGGAGGTGGAATTTTTGTGGAATATTTTAATTATGGGAAAAGGAATATAAGAGATATATTCAAGATTTCTTGGTGATCAAGAAAAGTCTTTTCCCACATTGATTTTTCATCAAAAATTTCGACCACCTCTCACCTATAAATATGGGATGATTGTTTCATTCCCAAGTACAATTCCATGTGCTGGAAAAATTAGCAAATTCACATAAGTGGTGCAACAAAGTTTATTTTTTCCTTTTTGTTAATTGTTCGACAAGTGTCCTTCCACCGGATAGTTGAGCAAGGGCTAAGGGAATACTTGGGAAGTCCTTTTGGTTAGTCCGTCTAACCGAATTCACTGTCATCCCGAGAGGTACGTTCATGTAAACCCATAGATTCCGCATGCGTAGGTTTTACGTGGCTTATTATATGCATGATATGTTGTTGCAATTATTATTTGAATTAATATAGGATTAATTCATGCTAATAATAATTAAAGAATTAAATTTGTATTTAAATATTCATCCCGAATAGATCTGTGCAACTCATTCCTCAACACCAAACGCCTAAACCTGCTTCTTTTTTTTTTCCTTTTAGCAATTTCAATCTCTCGGCCATCCCTCATGTCATCCACAATCTGGAAGATTCGTCAAATACAGCAGACCACCAAAACGCTTGCCGCCTTTGTTCAAACTTAAAGCCTTAACCCAACTTCCCCTCGGCTTATCCTCCACCAACTATGTCTCATGGAAGTTACAGTTTACTTCGTTGTTCATCGGATTAGAACTTATGGGGTATCTCGACGGGTCGTCTCCCCCTCCACCTAAGACCGATTCTTTCAAGGTCCGCCCACCGCCCCAAATCCAAACAGACACTCACCGGGCATCGTCAAGACCAGCTAATTCTTCATGCCAGAATTGCTTCGATCTCTTGAGCCCTTGATCCATCTTATCGGAAAAGGCCAAAAACGGGCATGATCGTGGTCCTCCCTTCATCGTATTTTTTCTCTAAACGCCACAATCCCTCATCATCCATCCGAAGGACAAACCGTCCATCACTCGAGGTACTCTCCACGTGGTCCGATTTTTTTCTCCTTCAAATTAAAGCCCTAGCCGACGAAGCCAGAACACTAAAGCGCTCTCGGGCGATGAAGATCTCCTAATCTATCAGACGCGGGGCCTTGGTCCCGCCTACAAAGAAGTTATTGCGCTCGAACTCGTGGATACTCCGGTCTCGATTCAAGTACTCTTTGATAAACTTATCGACCATGAGACATATTTGTGTGATTAAAAAACACCACATGCCACCCACCCTAGCCGTTAACTCCACCAACACAAACAACCGCAACCGCTCTCAGTCCCAATTTCGTGCTTCTCCGCCATCCTCTGCTCCAGGGCTACTCCCTGCCCCGTCTCTGCCACCTTCTCAGACGCCTCCTTACAATGGCTCATGGGGGCCCCCTCGCGACTCCCGCTCCAAAAGGTAAACGTCCTTCCATTGAGTGTCAATATTATCATCGTCCAGGCCATGCTGCAGATAAATGTTGGGACCTATTTCCCCACCTTCGTCCTGCCCGTGCCCAAGTCAACTCTGCTCGTACTGCTCCCTCCGAATCTGGCACCTCGGCCTCTCCATGGCTCCTTGATTCTGGAGCGTCAAATCATGTGACTCCCAATCTCTCGGATCTCTCGTACCATCAGATCTATGATGGCCCCGATGATGTGGTTCTAGGTAATAACACCTCTCTTGAAATTGCTAACATTGGTAAAACTCGTATCTCTTCAACACTATCTCTTTCAAATTTCTTGCATGTGCCTCAAATGAAACGTAACATTATCTTTGTCTCTCAATTTTGTACTGATAACTCTACATCCATTGAATTCTTTCCTTCTTATTTTGTTGTTAAGGATCTCCGCACCCGCGCCACCCTTCATCAGGGACCGGCAAAGGGTAATCTCTATGAATGGTCAACCCCAACCCCACCGTCCCCTCCCCAAGTCTTTTCGGTTACCAGAGTATCCCCACTACTGTGGCACAGTCGACTTGGTCATCCGTCTCCGCAAACGACGAATCAACTGCTAGCTACTGTTCTCCCATCTACCGCATCATCTATGCCTCTTTCCTTTTCATGCACTACTTGTTTGAATAATAAAAGTCATAAACTTTATTTTGGCGTTTCTAGTATTAAGAGTCGGGCTCTCTTGGACGTTGTCTTCTCCGACGTCTGGGGTCCCAGTCCTGTTGAGTCTATTCACGGTTTCCGCTACTACGTTATTTTCGTTGATCATTTTACTAAGTATGTTTGGTTTTATCCTATGCGCTTGAAATCGGATATTGCTACTATTTTCCCTATTTTTGCTCATGGTGTGGAAAAACAACTTAATCATTCTTTTAATACATTGTACACTGATGGTGGTGGTGAATTCATTGCTCTTAAATCAAGTCTAGACGCCCTTGGAATTACTCATAAAATAACACCCCCACACACTCCAGAACATAACGGCGTGTCTGAATGCCGTCACCGTCATATCCTAGAAACAATCCATACTCTCCTTCATCACGCCTCTGTCCCACTAAAATTCTGGCCTTTTGCATTTCACACAGCCATTTATCTAATTAATCGCCTACCCTCGTCTCCCCTAAATAAATTAAGTCCTTTTCTTGCTCTCTTTCGTCAAAATCCGTCATACTCAACTCTTCGCCAATTCGGTTGTCTCTGCTTTCCATGGCTTCGCCCCTATGCCTCCTCCAAACTCACCCCACGCTCCCGGCCTTGCGTGTTTCTTGGTTACGATATTCAACATCAAGCCCGCCACAATCCGTATCTTTCTCACTCTTGCCTTTCCCCGTTCTTGGCCTATTCAGCAACTAGATGTTAACAATGCCTTCCTTCACGGTTCTCCTCCTGATGCTGTTTATATGTCGCAGCCCCCGGGCTTCCGTGACTCCCGATTTCCCGATCATGTATGCCTCCTCCGAAAAGCTATCTACGGTCTTCGTCAAGCACCTCGGGAGTGGTACACTGAACTAAAAACATTTCTTCTTAACTATGGCTTCACTACACGTCTCTCTTCTTTTACAACAAGTCCAACATCATTATATTCTTTCTTGTCTACGTTGATGATCTTCTCGTCACCGGAAACAATCTCGCTGCTATTTCCTCTTTCATTTTAGCCATCTCTGTGCGCTTCTCTGTCAAAGACCTTGGCTTCTTAAGCTACTTCCTTGGGGTTGAGGTAATCCGTACACGTGATTCAATTTTTCTCAGTCAGCATAAATACATCCATGACCTATTGTCCAAAACCATCATGCTTGGTGCTAAGCCGGTCTCCACTCCGATCTCTCCTTTGGTCTCACTAAGCCTCAACGATGGCACATCCTCAGCTGACGCACGTGAGTATCGCCAAATTGTCGGTGCCCTCCAGTATCTTTCTCTCACTCGTCCTGACATCTCATTTGCTGTTGGCAAACTCTCCCAATTCATGCATCGTCCTACTATCACTCATCTTACTGCTGTTAAATGCGTTCTTCGTTATCTCAAGCATATTATATTTCATGGACTTCTGCTTCGCCGAAACTCATCCCCTCTTTCTCTTACGGCCTTTTCGGATTCAGATTGGGCTGGCAATCATGATGATCGACGCGTCACGCCCTGCATTCATAATCTATCTTGGTTGTTGTCCCATCTCTTGGTCGTCAAAGAAGCAGCACACGGTTGCTCGATCGTCTACGGAGGCTGAATATCGTTCACTTGCCACATGCTCGACCGAGGTACTCTGGTTAATCAATCTTCTCAAAGAGTTCCGTGTTTCACTCCCCTCTCCATCCACCATTTTTTGTGACAATCTCAGTGCCACTTATCTCTGTGTTAATCCTGTCTTTCACTCTCGCATGAAACATATTGTCATTGACTATCATTTTGTTCGGGGTCATGTCTCCTCTGGTTCATTTCGTGTCTCCTACATCTCTACTCAGATCGGTTGGTCGATGTTCTCAATAATAGCAATTTATCTTACCCAAAGTTTTCAATGTTTGATTTCCAAGATTGGTGTCTCCAATGGATCCTCCATCGGGGGGGCCTAATAGTGATACTGATACGATCATATCCAAGATTGAGGATTCACACAAATTGTCTCAAGATACGGCTTCAACATAGTAAAGATTTGATATTGTGTATTGTCAAAGATTTGATTTTGTATCCATAATAGTAAAGATTTGAGATTGTGTATTGTAATTAATGTTTTACCATATCTTTAGGATCTAGAACATTCTCTGTACATGTATATATATTTGTGATCAATGAAACATAAAAGTGTGCAGCAAATCATTACCGTCCTCTTCATGTTGAATACTTAATTTATACAATAATTGCACGGCCGGTTAATTTAGCCACGCACAATAATTGCATGGCCGGTTAATTTAGCCATGCACAATTGCATGGCCAAGGTCGCTCTTTCTAAAGTGATAAGATTGCATATCTATTCAACTCAGGCCAATATGGCCTGGCAGTGGCAGTGATATTTGGGACCGGAGAAAGCAAAACAACATTCAACGCCATGTATCCATTTCAAATGTGTAAAACATTTGAGTTAATTGTGAAGAGCTAGCTGTATCGACACTTGTTCATTAGGACCACTTAATTATAACAATATCTTAAACCAAAAATAATAGATATACACAATATATATATATAGTAGTGATATGCAACCAACCATTATGGTACCGAATTATTTAATTGTCGAGTAGAGCTCTTGTGAAATATTTCACAAAAACCACATGTATAATATAACTTATTTTAAGATATTTATTGAAATTTTGCGTGGTCGGTGGGTGGTGGGTCGGGTCAAGGGTCGGGCAGAGGCGGCAGGACCGTGGGTCGGCTTCGAGATTGGGTGATTTTTAAATTTGGATATATATATATATATACATTTAATGGAGTATTCTTGTCAATTCTGTAGTGTAGTCTAGTGGTAACACCCCTAAATTTCAAGATATTTTAAATAGTAAAACTTTAATTTATGTCTACAAGATATTTCGTATGTCTTTAAATAAAAATTTGTAGATAAATATAAATTTATATTTTACCCGTTTTTATCTTAAAACTAGTATTTTTCACCCGTGCGATGCATGGTTCAACATTTTATTAATATAAATTTGAAATTATTTTTTATTAATAATATTTTTTTTATATGGACATTAAGTCATTAATCTAAAAGTTGTAGTGTTGAAGTTATAATTTTAAAATTTCATTTTGGTTCATGTTATTAACATTTCTTATTTTCATGTTAAAAAGGTTTTAAATTTTAACTCAGTATAGTAATCGCTTTTATATTAAAAATGAAATGATTATTTTAGATTTAATAAATACTCTTTTCTTTTCATGATAATTTCCAAATCATAATTGCTACATAAATTAAGAAAGTAAAGAAGTGAGTTGAGTTAGGTAATTTTGTCAATCTTTATATATAAAATGAATAACGAGTTGAATTAAGTTTGTGTGTGAATTAAATTGAAGATATTGTAAAATTTTATCCATGTGAATGGTTTTTTTTTTTTAAAGCAATGATATTGTGAGGTTGAAATATTTTAACGGCTTAATATTCCTTAAGCATGCAAATTGTTAAGGAACATTTGAAATTTTGTATAAGACAAATGTGTGATTGTTAAGTGGCGAGAGAGTATAAATTTGACGTTAAGAGTTATACTTATATGAGACGGTTTCACGGTGAGATGAGACAGTTTCATTTGTGTTAAGATTATCGCGCCTCACGCATGGCAATGCGCAAATATATATATGAGTTTTTGTCATCACTAAATGAGAGAGCACATAATTAAGCAAAATACCTTGAGAAAAATAAGAAGTATATGGGCCGAGGGTATCTGGGCTTGGACCCTTTTATAGATGTTAGCCAACATCAAAGAAATCGTTTGTTAATCATATAGTGTTATATAATAAATTCCGATCAAAATATATATATATATATATATATATATATATATATATATATATATATATATAGTGTTATATAATAAATACTTTCCAAATTTATTTATTTAAAAAACAAAAAGCCTAATATGTGATTAACCAACTAATGTGGAATTCTTTTGTTATAATTTATAAATTTGAGCTTCTCATATAAGTTATAACCATTCCACCAAAACCATGCACGCGCGCGCACACACGATAATTATTTATATTAATTTTCTGTCGTTTCCCTTGTTGGGATTATACTAGAAAGTATATTTTTACTTTGTATAATCAAAACTGAATTTCGGACTTATTTAATGAAATAAATTGTTTATCACTGATGCTTTAAATATTATCGAATGTTACATATATTTACAGCATAACTGTTCAATAAATCGTACGTGTTACATTGTAGTTAATTTAGTGATACCAGATCACATAAGATTAAATTAAACAAAGTCCTCTTGTAACTAAAAAAAGACGCCATTCACGACCTAGATGGAAATGAACAATTCATCGTGAAAAGTTGAAGTGTAAGGCCTCGGATTGGCTTGTCTTGACCAAGAGATTACACTAGTGCATGATCGATGACCGAATAGACCCACAGGAGGATAAATTCTTCAGAACCGAACAAGGAAGAATTAGACCTCAAAGTGGTTCGTTATTTTTAATCTTCGTTCCTTAAATAGGATCACGTGTGATTGGTAACTATTGCTTTGACTTATCATGGGTAGAGAATCAATCGAGATTCAATACTTTTTATCTTGGGCAATATTATTGGTCACATGTGATTGCTAAGATTTAATCTGAGGAGAATCGCGTAAGGTGCAAATTGTTTGTTCGATTTGCCCTTGGGAGGTTCATAAGCTTTATCATACCAAATCTTGCAAGTGGAATTAGTTTAGGTATGGATAATAATGTTGAACCGTTCCTTGACCAAGGACAAAAGATATTAATTAATGGAAAGCTATTTCAGTGGCTTGAATTAATTAGTGGGCTAGATAATCTTAAACACGGGAAATAATAATCGGGAGCCATATTGACTGTAATATGGGTTAAGATGGATAGTGCAATATTAATTATGTAGTGAGATTAATTAATATTTATGGGCTAGAATAATATTGTGGCTCAATATTGATAATTCAAGATCCATTGGAAGGTTCAATCTTAATTCTCCTAAAGGCCCCCTAAGTAGCCCAACATATAGTCCAATAACTGAAAAAGGTGTTTAAAATAAAATAAATATTGTTGCTTATTTTTCCATTATTTTCGAAATTTATGGATAAAATGGGAGAAAGATTTTCTTTGAATTTTGTTATGGAATGAAGATATGTATTCTTGGAATACAAGATTATCTCATTAAATTCAAGAAATCTCCCACTTGGTTATTCATGAAGATAATTTCAAAATTTTTGAAATATAAAGGGCAAGAAAGATTTTCTTGATTTTCTTGAAAAAATATTATGGAAGATATGTATTTTTGAAATCTGAGAATATCTCATAAATTCAAGAAGATCCAAATCTTGGAATCTTGCCTATAATTTTTAAAATATCCCATAACAAAGAAAGGTGGGATTTTGTGGAATATTATAATTATGGGAAAAAAGAATATAGGAGATATATTCAAGATTTCTTGGAGATCAAGAAAAAATTTTCCCACATTATTTTTTTTGCCCAAAATTTCGACCACCTATGCTCTATAAATAGGGGATGA
The DNA here is from genome assembly GCA_037126765.1 of Stenogyne calaminthoides. Lineage (NCBI taxonomy): Eukaryota > Viridiplantae > Streptophyta > Magnoliopsida > Lamiales > Lamiaceae > Stenogyne > Stenogyne calaminthoides. The sequence goes on from JBBCBC010000044.1 coordinate 3,422,876, forward strand.
CTCTTTTCATTCCCAAGATAATTCCATGTCTTTGGAAAAATTAGTAAATCCACAAGGTGGTGCAACATAATTTATTTTCCTTTTTGTTAATTGTTCGCAAAGTGTCCTACCAACCGGATAGTGAGTAAGGATTAAGGGAATCTTGGGAAGTTTTTTTGGTGAGTCTAATCAACTGCCATTGTCATCCCAAGAGATGCGTTCACGAAACTCGTAGAATTCGCGTCGTGCAGGATTTACGTGAATTAATTATATGCATGATTTGTTGTTGGATTATTATTTGAATTAATATAGGATTAATTCATGCTAGTAATAATTATAAAAATTAAATTTGTATTTAAATATTCACCCCGAATAGATCTGTGCAACTTATTCCCCAGCATCCCTGTCTTATTCCCCAGCATCCCCGTAATTGGCCCCTTTCACCAACCTTCGCCAAGCTTGATTTCCACCGACTAAAATTGAGCAATCTTTCTGTTTTTTGCCTTTGCACTTTTTTTTAAAATTTTTTTTTTTCTTTTTTTTTTGTTGACCGTCTCTCTCAAGTTTGAGACAGAACGAAGCGAAATAATGATCCGTGTTTTCGATTTTACTCATCTCCATTCTTCATATCTCTGTGTTTTTCCACCTTTTATAAAGCTCGATCAGAACAATAATAATGCCTGTGAGGAAGATCGAAACGAAGAATGGTCTGATATTTTAATAGTTTACTATATATTTTAACCGAGAGTACACTTCATTCAGCACATATTCATACATTTTTATTCAATTTTATGATTTAATCCGTCTTCTGTACAATATTCAAATGAAAACCTAACCAAACTTGTCGCATTGATGAACTTTTTTCTATGCCTAAAAATGGTGAATTCAAGTGTATTGATTCCCTTATGCAGGTACATAAATTAATTATAAAGAAATTCTTATACCTGAATGGAGCTAGTTCAATTATTGTTGATGCTAATTTTATTGAATATTAACTGTTGTGAGTGGGACTTCTGTTAATCGATTGAACTCTTGTGATACTTTGGTCAATTTTGTGATGAAAGATTTTCAGCTTGTGTTGGGATTTTCCTATCTTATTTTTTTTAGCAAACTTCTTCCTTACTTGAATAATAAACTGGTGGTGGTCTTTAAGTGACTAAAATAATTTTAGTGATTTCCGCTTGGATCTCTTGAATTGAATATGGGAATTTCATCTTACTTACCTACACCTTTACATGTAGAGGCATACTTTAATTATCTAGCATAAGCTTATACTTATCTTGCATAAGCTTATAATTTTAATTGAATATTGTTTCTGAGATAGAACTTTCTGAGATAGAACAATTAATTATCTAGCATAAGCTTATAATTTTAATTGAATATTGTTTCTGAACAGGAATGGTTCTCAAATATCAGAAATTGTAATGTAGTTTAGATACTTTAGTATTGGAGCCGAACTTGCTGTAGTTTTCTTTCTTTTGCTCTTCTCTGATATGGCGGACTCATGATGTATTGGTGTCGGGAGGTACTCCATATTGTGGCAATAAATTCCTTTTTTCTGATAAAAAAAATAAAATCGAATGTTTCCAGTTTGGTTGCAGTAATAAGAACCTTGATGATGAGAGATACCTAGAGAGTTGAAGATGAGTCTAATTGCGTTGTAGCTAAAACATAATTCTGGTGATTTAAGACAAAATTTGAAGAGATGCTTCAGGCATGTATTACTGGTTTTGAGTCATTCTAAATAAATCATAATATGTAAAATGCTTTGGTGCTTAAATCTTGTGCTTGTTTATTGTCTGACCTATTATAGTGGACCACTTTTGTCTCTTGAATATGCAAATTCTTGTGGTGCTCAAATCTTGTGTTTGTTTGTTGTCTGACCTAGTGACCTATGTTAGTGGATCACTCGTGTCTCTTGAATATGCCTATGTTCGTATTTTATACATACATATGTGTTCTGAAATGAGATAAAAATTAGAATATATATAGAAACCTGCTCACAGTTTATTTGCAAATAATTGAATAGCTTTATCATATAGTGAACTTTACAATGTAATGAAACTAATCCCCACTTATTATAACAATATATGCAATTAGTATGAATTGGGTGCAAATATTAGAAAAAAGGCAGTACAGCAGACGTTTGGGATGTTCAAATAAATCCAACAAATTTGTAAATGGACTTGTACAATAGTTTATGTGAAAAGAATACTGCATCTACTAATATTTTTCTTTATATTAATGTTACAGGAATTTATATGCATAGTCAGAATGCTAAACCTAATGGTGAAGATGCAAGGTGACAGGACAACAAAAAAAATATGCAAGGTAATTGTATGTAACATGATTAGTATTCATGATTAATATGGAAAGAATTTGTCGTAGTTTAAAGATGTATACTGCTATAAAACAATTGATTATTGAAAATATACCTACCATCTTGTGTGTTATCAGTTCTACCACATTGTCTTGTAAGGATATCAGAACATGTTTGCTTCAATTTAAACCTGCAAAATTTTCAATAGGATATTAGAGCATGTTTTCTTCGCAAACAACTTTAGACCATTTTCCAACCAAAGTGTGTAAATTTTTTATTTTTTTTATTGGGGTTGTTGAGTACAAAATTTGAAGGGATTTGACTGCACATAAACAAACATATCAATAGACAAATACATTACAACATGAATTTATAAATGTATGTTTTTGTAGCATGCTACTAATCTCACGGTTCATTGTAGAATTGTCCTGTTTCTGATAATTGAAAAAAGTTTATTGATTTTTATTAATCTAAAATCAAGGTAGAACTGATATGGGCATTGAATTAGCAGCTATATAGCTCTATTTTAAAAAAAAACATATGTATGTTACATATAAGTAGATAGATATCATAACCCTCACTCAAGCTACAATTCTTTGTTGCCAAATGCAGGTAGTTGAAGTTGATATGACTGAAAATTGACCTCATGATGAATGTCTACAAATTTGGAAGAGAATTTGGAACATATATACAAAAGAAAGAGGAGAAATGCTAGGCACTACTGAAATCTCTTTTAAATTGTAGCTTAATTGAAAATTAATGTTCCACCATACGAAAAATTAAGTTTCACATCAGAAGTGTGATATTTATACTATTCAAAGAGAATATGGAAGGTCACCAAATTAGTGTTTTTGCTCTAAAAGAAGGTTTGTATCTGCATGTTTAAATTTGAAATTGGCACGGGTATCTTGGTTTTGTAATTCTTATTTAGGCAGGCAGAGGTAGGAAAATAATATTTTATTTTTAATTTGAAATAGATGATTGCATTTTTGTTTCCTTCGGACTTTTGTCTGAAAAGTTAAGAGCTAAGAAAATATTATTTTATTTTTAATTTGAAATAGATAATTGCATTTTGTTTCCTTCTAAACTTTGTCTGAAAAGTTACACGTAAGCCTGATTATTATCTGGATAAAAGTAGCATTATTTGTCAGCTTGCTAAATAATGATAAAAAAAATTACAACAATATTTTCATGCACTGTTCACGTGAAATTAAGCGTGGCAGTGCACAGCTTCTCCAGGTGGCGAGTTACTGTTCACTCGCCCCTGTGAACTTCACTCAATTTGGACTGCTACTTATGTTTTTATATATTTATTTATAGATTTTATCCCTAAGCATCTCAAAATTTATTTTTGAAGGATTTAATGAAAAATTCACTTCAAAATTTAGGGAGTATATATCAATATATATATTTATTATTTTTAAATTTTCAATGAGAAATATATTATTATTAAAATTTAAATTTTATTAATTTTTCCCCAAGTTTCTCTCAATTGGGTCTCTCTCAAGACAGGTACAAGACCGCTTGTTTGGATCCATTTTTAAAAATGGGTCGCGCATTTCCTTCGAATTCTCATTATGTCGAAAATTTTCTAATAACAACTTGTAGATTAGCGACTGAACTCCCTTTCCTCAAGCCAATAGGTACTGGGTTCAACTCCCAGGTAGTGAAAAATTAGTTTTTCTTTTTTTTTTTAAATATGGGGAATATACTTATACATAAACATACTATTGTTAGATAACACAAAAAATATAAATAGCTAATACAAAATATACAACTTGTTATAAAATAAATGAAGAGCGCAATTTGTTTACCCAGTTCGTCAACAATAACTACATCTGGGGCGATACCAAGCCAGTATAGTAATACTAATTCTTGATTGTGTGTTGTGTACAAATGAAGGTGGCAAACCACCAATTTATAGGAACTCATTTCATGAATACATAAATGTGATTTAATAGGGTTCAACGAATTCCGATTGGGATTGATTGGTATAATTCGTCATCAAAATACTTCTGCCCTTAACTTCCCCATTTAATTTGCGGGCATCTGATGGGCCCATAATTCGCGGACTGATCGGTGACGACTCGGCTATCCTGGACTCGCCGATTGGTCCTCACTTATTCTGAAGGGGATCTGATGGAGAGAGTTCGATGGCCCCAAGACACATCCGACTTCAAGATTACCTTCAGTACTTTCCATTATCAATACATCAAATCTCCAGTTCTTAAATTGGCAACTCATTATTTTTTGAATCAGATAATGGTTGGCCGTTCTCAACTTGACTCTTGCGACCTTAAGGCACCGCCGACCTTAGGGTCGATACCCACAATAGTTCCCTCCTCCACTAGAAGCCATTGCAAGAAAGCTTCATTCCATAAACAATCTGACTTGATCAGTCACACTCTCATTTCCTCGGATCCTTGGGTATACCCACAATAGTATTGCAAGTGTAATGAGTGGAGTGTTAAAGGGTAATTTTATAAACTTTTATATATAAAGTAAATAAATTAATTTTGTATAAATATGTGAATAATGTGAGGATAAATATAAAATTGATATCTACTCGATAATAAAATTTACACAAACTCTGGCTTCTGTGAAACTTGTTCAAACTATAAAATTGATATCATTACACTTTAATCAACAAATTTAATTTGGCTGACAAATTAACTTGGTCTCGCGGCTACTTATGCATATTCTTTTATTAAATTAAAATAAATATTAATATACCAACATATGTATAATAGTAGTATTAAAAAAATCAATAATTGGGAGGGGTCATGGCCCCACTTGGTAACAAAGTGGCTCCGCCAATAATATGTTGTTAGGGAATTAATTAATATAATATAAATGAATGAATTCAACACTTATTTACAAGTTCCAACTTTTAGATAATTATTTTTTTCATATCTTAAGTAGCATGATAGTTGTTTTCCTTCTTACTAGTATATCACCCGTGCATTGCACGGTTTGTGAGTATAAAATGAACACAATATAAAATGTATTTATTTTTGCGTTAAATAAATTATAAAAAAATATTTTACTTATAATAATAATAAGAATCTTTTTTTCATTTTTTTAAATATTTTTTTTATTTAGATGCAACGCACGATTTATTAACATATTTTGCTTTTGCAATCAGGCATAGAAAATGGGTGGCGCTCCAACTACTTTAAAATTTTACATCGTTAAATAATGCAAATTTAAAGGTATTTTTTTCTTACAATTTTAAATTATTTTCTTCTAAACCACTTTGATTGTCACCTATTATCGTCTTCTCAATTTCCATTGCATGTCAAAATTTTCAAATTGTCCCCTTTAGTTACTCTGAACATGATAACATATAACTATCCATGATTGAAATTGATCTCCTTAAGAAAGTCCAAGATTTTTAATAATTGTCTATAATTCTTATTAATGATCATACCATAGATATCATTAGTCAAAATTATCTTTCTAAGATGTTAAAGATAGTCTACTATCTGATGATGACAGTGTCATTCCCAATTAGTATTTTCTTTTAAAAATATGAGTACCAAGCTTCATCACAACCAACCCAGTATCGTTTTACAATCCAAGGTCTAATGTCAATTGTACATGCAACTAATTCATAGTAATTGGACTCAATGATGGACCTACATGCCCTATGTTGGGATCACGTGCCCCCATATTTTTTTAAGTATATGTTATATATATTTTAATTATTAGGAGTATTATTTATATTATATGTATATAATGACTTAAATGAGTTTTTAAAAGTGTTATAATTAGTTAATCATGCAAATATTTCATCTAAAAAAATTTGTAGATCTGTTATGTATATGCATTTATCACTATTTAAAAAATCAAATTTTTTTAAGATAGTAATAGTGTATAATTGTATATGCATAATCGTGACACTAAAAAAATAGAATTCACATGAACTCGAGTTCACAGGAAAATCTACTTGTTATATTATTTATTTTTGTGCCCCCGTCATGAAAGTTTTCTGGATCCGGCCATGATTGGACTAATCAATTTAAACATTATATCATATAAAAGAATCATACAAATAAGTAAACAAATCGAGCTTTATCACAACCAACCTAGTGTCATTTTACAATTGAACTAATAATTTAATTAAAAATTATTCAGCTAACTATTTAAGTCTAATGTCAATAGCTCATGCAACTAATTTATGGTAATTGGACTAATCAATTTAAATCCAATATCATGTAATATTATCATACAAATAAGTATATAAATTATACATTTTCATATATACAATACTTCTCGTCTTTTTTAGATTGCACAAAATCCAAAAAGTCCATCTTTTATCACATACTCAAAATAGCAATAAAGTAACTATACATCAGTTCATGCTACCCCTTACAAACATCACTAAATTACATCATATTTCACTAATAATTACATACAAAATTAACTTATTTTTATCTTATTCACTAAAATTGACAAAATACTCTTATCAAAAAGCAATTTTATTACCTTCAAATATTAATAAATATTTTCCTCATCAAAACCCGTGTTGTTGGGATATTTTAGTTTTGTTTAATTATGCCAAAACATTATCAACTTGTGTTTCTTGGAAGCTAATTTCTGGATAACAAGTTGAGGAAACGGAAGAACAAGTTGAGGGGAACTCATGAAATCGGGGACGAAGATGATCGAGATCGGACGAAACGATCAAGATCGAATGAGAAGGATGAGTTCCGAGCTAAGCGGGCGTCCTAAACCGACTTCAATGCAGTTTTCTAATGCGATTTTTTTATCAGAAGAAGATCAGAGCAATCGATCATCAGAAGAAGCGATCAGAAGTAATTAATTATCAGACTTGATTTTTACGATGCGGTTTGCTCATCGCGATCAGAATCTGATTGAGACTGATCGATCAGAGGGGACGATCAAAGCGGTAAATCGACCGATGAACAAGTAAAATCGGTTAAGTGAAATCGAGGCCGATGAACAAGAAAAATCAGATTTGGCGATGAAAAGTGATTCCCAACCCGATGAAAAAGTGATTTAAGAATCGATGAACAAATGATTTCAAAGATCGATGAATAGTGATTTCAAAGACACCGAAATCTACAGATCGATTTCAACGGACTTAATCAAAAGCAATGAACAAGAATCCCATGAATGATCGATCCGCATTATACACAAAAGCGGTGATCAATAAGAAGATAACAACATATATGGATGTGACATAAAAGTGCGCAAAACAACAAAGGCAAAAAGGATAAAGAAAAATTTGGAAGATTATTAGTATGGATTTGAATATTACTCTCCAACGGTAATATTCAAATCCACACTATAAATACATTGCACTATCTTCAAAAAAGAGTTAAGATGGAGGATCCGCAAAGTGAAATTAAAAGCCAAATATTCAAGCAACTCCATTCAAGAACACAGAGCATTACATATCCAAATTTACCCAAGAGTGTTCTTCATTGTATCTAAGCAAAAATGCCATATCTAAGCTTAGAGAGATTTTTCCCATCCAAAGCATTGAGGCTAAACAAATGTAAGGAAAATCTCACCCTAGTTGAAAACAAACAAACCTTACCCAAATCGGTTTGATAGGATAAGTTTGTAGGTGAGTGGGAACTTCGATAAACATCTAAGCAATCCCGAAAGGAGGGTCGGCAATCCCGTGAGAGGAGATAAGTCCCGTTTGAGTGGGAACTCGATAAACATCTAAGCAATCCCGAAGGGAGGGTCGGCAATCCCGTGAGGAGATAAGTCCCGTTTGAGTGTGAACTCGGTAAACATCTATCGGCAATCCAGGTAGGTGATAAGTCCCGATTGGTTAAGTTGGTTTAGTTGGTGCCCCATGAAGGGAAGAGTGGATGTAGGGACGAGTTGTCCGAACCACTATAAAATTGTGTGTTCTTTATCGCTTTATGTTATTACTTGCCTTATGCATTCGTTTATAAGATAACACACATCGTTCTTAAAAAAAAAAAAAAATTGAATCACTCTGCCCTCACCCCTGTTTTTATATGCACCGAACTGAAACGTTTTGCTTCCGCACGTGCAAATGGGTTTTCAAAACGGGACCATCACGTGTCAAAATCAAGTGAGCAATCTAAAAAAAGATGGAAGAAGTAACTTTAAAAAAATATATATATATCCATATCAACTACAAAATATAATATTTTATATTATTAATTATTAATGTGCCACTTTTAAAATTTTATGATAAATTTATAATAATTTTTTGTTGAATTTTCTTCTTTTCTGGTATAATATTTTATTATTATATATGTATAAATATATTTAGTTCGAAAATTAATAATAATTTTTTTGTTGATTTTTTTTTCTTTTTTGGTATAATATTTTTTTATTATATATGTATAAATAGATCTAGTTCAAAAATTCAAAAATAATATTAATAATTTAGAAAATATTCAAAAAATAATTAATATATATGTGTGGTAGATATGAAGAATTGAACCTTTTACTCTTGCATACAAAGAAGATAAAAAATATTTGTTATACCATTTGAGCTACATCAAATTTGTTATGATGTTTAAAATTTTATTAGAAAATTATAACAATTTTTTGACCCAACTTTTGGCCCAAAATCAAGTGAGCAATCTAAAAAAAAAAATGGAAGGGGTAACTGATTTTAAAAAAAAAAATATATATCCATATCACCTACTCCCTCCGTCTCAAACTTATTTTCCTGTTTACTGTGTGCTAGGTTTTTAAGAAAAAAATGATAAAGTGTTAAAGTGTAAGGGGTAATATGAAGAAATCAACTTTATTGTAAAGCAAATTCAACTTTATTAAGACACTAATTAAAAAAGACTAATAAACCGTTAATTAAAACACTTTATGTAAGTACAACAATCGACTTGCAATAGTAATTTGCAGATTTGAAAATTAAAATCTAATTTTCTTGTTCAATGAACAATAAAATATCAAAAATCTTTGCTAAATTCGATCTCCCTCCAAAAATTCCCTCCTATTACAGCTTTTCCCACCTAATTCGCAAATTATCCCTCCTATTACAAAATTCAAATCCTATTTACGCCTTTTAAATAGCCAACAACACCTTCATAAATCTTGCAACACCATTACAAGTCCATCAACACCATAAATACAACTTCATAAATTCTGCAACAAGAAATAAATGAAGTGTTAGTTAAAGATGGTTCAACATTTATCATGGGAAGAAAAAAACAGAGTTGTGCAACATTTATTAAGTGAGTCAGTGAATGGTTCACCCATGCACGGCAAGTTCAAAGAAACGGGTTTGCTATTTGGGGTTTGTGATAGAACTATCAGGACCATCTGGAAAGCTGCAAAGAAGCAAATGGATGAAGGTAAGTCAGGTCATTTAGTGTCAAACAAAAAGGGAAAGCAGATAAGCAGACAAAAGACTTTGGATGAAGAGAAGATACTGAGCATACATTGGACAGATAGGTCTACCATTAGAGACCTTGCAGAAGGACTGGATGTTAGTAAAAGCACAGTGAGAAGATGGATTAAAGAAGGTCAAATCAAGGCACATACAAATGTCATTAAGCCACTTCTTACAGACATCAACAAGCTTGCTAGGGTACAATTCAGTTTGAGTCAGCTCTATGTTGATAGGGAAGATAAATACACGACCTTTAGACCAAATATCAATTTAATCACGACCTTCCAAATTATTGTGTAAAAGCCTAATCTTTGATATTGTTGCAAATTAATACATGTTTTTTTTCCACCGGCCGTGAAGAGACGATGTGGCTTGCCGAAACTATTGTTTTTGTTATGTCAGATTACACGTTGGATGAAATGTCTAAATCATCAATATAAAAAATATTAAAAAGGTGAATTAAAAACAAAATAAAAAATAAAATAAATAAAATCTAAAAAAATAAAATAAATTATTTAAATCTATATTCCAAACCTTAAAAACTAATTCTCGCCGTCAATGTTTCAAAATTAAATATATTCCCATGTTCCAAAATTAAATGTAATTCCTTAGTTTCTCTTCCTCCATTCAGTCCACCCATTGTTTATTGACACTCCCTCAACCCCTCACTTGTTATTCTCATCGCAGTTGACCTCCTTAAATTAAATTTGTGAATTTTTTATTGAGATTCGATCAATTTTATGAAATGGATATAAATTTTATTTGCAATCTGAAATTGATTTTATTTTAATTGTTGTTTATTTGATGTGTAATACTGTAAATTTGAAGTATAATTTTTTTTTTCCGACAAATCTGGACCAAATTCGCGTATGCGATTTTAGGGATAGGGATTTGATTTGGGGATTCTGTGATTTTGGTGCAAAATTCAATTTTGAGGATTCACATAACTCAAATTTGGGGTGGAGTCTATGGTTTTGCGATTATGAGGGATGTGGAATAATTTAAAAAAATATTATTTAATATGTATCATCCTAACTGACAAGTATACACATGCTCCGGTAAGCCACGTTACTCCTTCACGGCGGGAGGAAAAAAATTGTATCGATTTGCAACAATATCAAAGGTTGGGCTTTAATACAAAAATCTTAAAGGTCGTGATTAAATTGATATTTGGCCAAAAGGTCGTGTTTTTATTTAGAATTAACCCTTAAGATTATCTTAGTCCATTAATTAATTCAAGCCACTGAAAAGTTTTATATTAATTAATATCTTTTATCCTTGGTTTAAGAATGGCTCAACATTATTATCCATACCGGAAACTAATTCCACTTGCAAGATTTGGTATGATAAATCTTCTGAGCCTCCCAAGGGGACAAATCACGCAAGACGTACTTGCACACGATTCTCCGTATTAAATCTTAGCAATCGTCGTGTAACTAATAATATTGCCTAAGATATAAAGTATCGAGTCACAATGACTCTCTACCCAACATAAGTCAAAGCAATAGTTATTAATTTCACACGATCCTATTTAAGAAACGGAGATTAAGAAATAACGAACCACTGAGGTCTATATCTTCCATGTTCAGTACTGAAGAATTTATCCTCGATGTAGGTCCTATTCAGCGCATCATAATGCACTAGTGTAATCTCTTGGTCAAGACAAGTCAATCTGAGCCTTACACTTCAACCTTTCACGATGGATTGTTCATTTCCATCTAGGTTGTGAATTTTGTACTTAGTTACAAGGATTTATTAATGTGATCTTCTGTGATCTGGTATCACCACATTAACTACAATATAACACGTACTATTTAATGAACAGATATGCAGTATATATATATAACATTCAATCATATTTAATGCAACAGTGATAAATAATGTATTTCAGTAAATTAATAAGAAATTCAGTTTGGTTATATATAAAGTAAAAGCACACTTTACAGTATAACCCCAACAACATCACACACTGAGCCTGGGAAGCATCCTCTCGATGCTTCTTCTGAGCTGCTATGTCAAACGTGGCTGCCCCAGGGAACCAGATTCAGGGGTAACCTGGATTGGCGTGTCCAACACGTACTCAATCTTTTCTTGCCTAAGCACCAAACACATGTTTCGGTGCCAGTCCAGAAAATTTGGCCTAGCCAATTAGTTTGTTTCCAAAACACATCTCAATAACAGTTATACATTTCAACTAACCAAGAGAAATAAAATAAAACGAGAATTAAACACATAATTCCTATGATCAATATTCAGCAATCAAAATAAACATGACCTTTCTTTTGTGTTTATTTTGTCTCCATTATTTTCACATACTCAACGACCTCATCGGAAGAGTATGAATTTATATCAAATATATAAATTGTAATGGACTAGGATCCACATTACTACTACCATAATCCCAGTGAGGGCTGATCATTATAATTGCATAACTGGTAGGTCTCCAAACCAATTGCCAAAATGCAATTCCTAGTTTACCGAACCTAGTTCGATTGATGTCCCTTAACTTTTGTTCCCCGCGAGGGCTAGCGAAACAAAATCAAGTTGGTTTACAACCATCAAACGGTGACATTACATGTCCCTATAAAAGTCCCGTTAGATGTAGATCCGAGCAAAAGACGAGGGCCTTAAATACTCATTGGAACGAAATCTCCGGTTTACTTTTAACTTTGATGGAAGACATCTTTTCAATTTAATGAAAAACCATATTTTAGTGAGGATCATTTTAAAGGCGGGGTATTAATTGCTTAATCGAGATCCATCCTGCTATCTTCATCACATTTGAGCAATTATTGGGCGCCGCCTACCCAAACATGACTTACACGGACTAACAAATATTTTGGGCGCCGTCTACCCAAACATTTAATATGGTCCGACATATATTAGGCGCCGCCTACTCAAACAGTTATAATGCGGACTTTAAAAGTGTTAACAAATTTAAACAAACGAGTTAGCCAAGTAAGATTTTAATAACCTTTTAACGTTTGAATTTTAAAATAATTTTACGATTATTAAAACTTAATGATTAGTCCAATTAATCATTAATTAAGGTCCAACCTTTAATCTAATTTTAATATTAATCAAATTAATAAACAAATCTGATTTTAATTATTTATTGTTAGGGCTCATGTGTGAATTCCAAATTTGCGGGGAGGGTCTACATTCCAAATCAAATTTGCAAAACAACCTCCGCCATCACCGGCCCAAATCCGACAAAGATCTATTCGTAATTTTAGGCATCCGTTTCCTCATTTCGTATCCAAAAAACCAAATCGATTACATCAACAATATCATCTAAGAACTAATTAATCTAAAACTAATCCAATTATTTCAAATTAGAGGTTTTTTAATCAAAAATCAAACGATACATTAATGAATCAAAGACATGAAAAATCGCAGACGTGATAAGAGGAAGACGCTGGCAGGTACAAAGAATGTAGGTCGCCACAGATCACTCGATGTACCAGATCATCACCACGAGGGTGAATCACCAAGAATCGAGTAAAGACGGGCGAGAAGCACCACCGGCGTCGCCTCGGGTATTATCCTCACACAAGAGATTCCGGAAGGCGGGCGACAGACCACCGCACCGCGAGTAAGGCACGCTGCGCGCCGCGGCCAATGCTCGGTGGCGACGAGAAGCACCGGGCCCAAGCGTGGTTCGCGAATCGAAGCGGAGAGGCCGCCGTGAATCGCTTAATGAGTCGTAATCGATCCGCTCATAATCAAGACGCAGCTGCGCTGTGGGGCGAAGAAAATCGCACGGATTTCAATCGAGAGCCACGGGTCGAGGATGGAGCGCCGCCGCCGCATGCTGGCGGGGATCACAAGTAGCGCTGCGGCGTGATTAATAGTCGTCGCCCGCCGAGAAGGCAGACGGGTCAGAGGTCGCCACCGCATACGGGCAAATAAAGGTGAGCGGATGAAAGGGTTGAAAAAACCCTAAACGGAAAGCGGCATGTAAAACAAACGAAGAAGACAAGCAAAAACAAAGTGTGTAATTGTCACCCCAACAATCAAATAAGGTGCGGTCAAATGCAATTTTGGCCGTACCGATGCGTTTTTTTAAAAAATTATAAAACAAAAATTAATTCAACTAAGCAATCAATCAAGAGCCTGAAGCTCTGATACCACTTGTGGAATTTATAGGCACGTAAACACGTAATACATGCGCAGCGGAATGAAACAGTTCACCAACAATGAACAATTAATTGCATAATTAAATACGAGTAAACATAAACAGAATTCTTACTGAAAGAATTGCAGACATGATTCCTCAACTATGGTATCCACGTAACAGTCGTTTACTAATTCACACAGATCTGCCAGCGTTGAATCCCCCAGATGAATTTGCTAGGAAAATTCTAACTTAGAGATTTTTTGGAGAAAATATGAAGTCTTGTATTATGAATTCCCAAGAGCTCATATATATAGGGAAGACCCGGCTTAAATCTTAAGCTAACCTGATTAGGAAATATAATCCCTAATCTTGTAAATTAAATCCCATAGATTTAATTCTCATATACATAAATCTCTACGGATTTGATTTCCATGTATATCAAATCTCTACGGATTTAATTTTCATACATATCGAATCCCATAATAATATTCCATATATTATTATTGGGAATCCTATTTAATTAAATCTAATTTAATTAAATAGTAATAATAATTAATTCTAAATATAATTATTATTATATTCTCCATAAATTAAATATTAATATCTAATATAATATTTAATCAACCAACAATAATTAGTAAACAACCGTTACTTGTTGTGTGACCCATAGGCCCTCATAAATCGAGCGATTAGTCAAACTAACGGTCTTAATTAAACCCTAGACAATAAATCAGGCATTCTCAATATATGAGGTACGTTGTGAGAAACGTGCAACTACCTGTAACTGAAACATGGGCTATTGCGATATCTTCCTTTCATTCACGAATACTCTATTAAGTCTTGAACATGATGAAGTGTCTATTCAAATAACTTAATCATATTATCTCTAATCACAAATTGATCATGTATGTCACACTTAGCCACAAAGTCTAAGTTGACGTGCATCGGCCGATGACTTAGATCCAATTATGACGAGAAGATGAGTATTCTCTCTAAATCCACTTTGAGGAATGAATCCTATTCTTGGCTCAACTACCACGCACATGCATTTCGTGATGAACCCAATCTAAGTCATATCTACCCATGGAAGGGTGCAAGCGTCGGTCATGGTCAAAGTTCATCACTCCACACATGTCGTGCGTATTGACCTCAAGTCAAAGGAGTATCGCATCGCTCCCACTAACAGAGATACCCGTAGACACATATTGTGGAATTACATCAAAAGGTTTCTCGAATGGGTATACCAATACCCTCTAAGGTATTTGTATCTCGTAGTAAGTGAGATCTTACTACACTCTCTAAGAGTATGATGCAGATCGCACACCAATCTCAATTGCATCATCAATATCCCATTCTTGATGATCCTTGATCGGGGCTATTTGAGAATCATGCTTAATTCATATGAGTTCTCACAACCTCAATGACAACAATGACTCATGGGAACACAAGTAAGAATAAATGCAAACAATCAAACATTATATTCAAACAAGCCTATTACCATACATTAATATTAAATGTATAATAATATTAAATCAAACTGAATATTATCGAATATTATGTCCTTACAATAGATTGTCTCTAAGACATCAACACTAACAACAATATATATATATATATATAGTAGTGATATGAAACCAACCATTGAATTTTTTATGGTACCAAATTATTTAATTGTCATGCCATGTCATCATTTATATAAGTAATTTTACTTAAATAAATAATAAAAATCTTATTCATATATATCGATAAAATAAATTTGTTTTATAGGGGCGCGTATAAAACACGTATAAAACGACGTTGTTTTTTTCAATTTTGACCGATCTCCGACGATTTAGGACTAAATCATGGATCAAATTGAAAAAATTATTACATATGAAATCATTTTGATAAATGTGCAAAGTTATGGGACCATTTTTGTTTAAATCCCATTCAACTTCCATAGTTTTCCCCCTTCTTCCTTGAAAGAAAAATTGTCTCATCTAAAAGTCCGAACTTTTAGAGAGGTGCGAAATTAATTTGTTTATTTAATTTCCCTTCTTTATAATGGTTTCCTTGAAGGGCGAAACTGGTAAAAGAGTAAAATGGCATTTTGCACTCTATAAAGTTCCATAATTGGTGGAAAGCCCCAAAATAAGTAACGTAAACTAGTTTTCCACCCAAATATCACCTTTTTTTTTATTAGTACTTTGCCCCAACAAAAGAATTATCCCCTTATATTTGGGATTATTTTCAGAGGCGGTTTAGATAGAAGAAGCAATGGGTAAATTACGAAGTGGTCAACGTAAATTTTTTTGTCTGTAGATTTTAGTCTCACGTTTTTTTTGGTTTTTTTTTTTTTTTTTGCGAAAATGGTTCAATTTTATTTTTAATTATTTAACAGTTTTTGATTCCCAAAGAGAATTGTCAAAAATAAATTTGGTCCCAAAAAATTCATTTGTTTTTTTACTCAAAAAATCCCATGGGACCATTTTTTGTTTGAAAATGACCATTTTCAAGGAGAATAAATTGTAGGTGGTCCACTTCTGCAATTTACCAAGAAGCAATTGCAGAGGTGGGACTTGACAAATCAAGAGTTTTCTTGTTGGCAATGGAAACTCATGAGCTTTTGTTTAGATTTTAGCTGGCTGTTATCTTGTTTAAAGTCATAGATCTTGTACTTTCTCAAACTTGAACCACCCGTTTACACCACCTCCCGACGTTGTTATTACTGACCTGTTGATGCCTGTCATGCTCCAGATTCCAGACTCTGGATTCAGTAGCGTTGAATTTGATGTTTAGATGAGTTGAGACGCGAACCACGCTGGCAGGGTTGATGGGGTGAAAGGTTAAGGGGAGGCCGAGGTTGAGGTTTGATGACTCTTGGACGACGTCTAGAGGGCAAGGCTTGCAGCCGCTGCTGCTGGCTACTGAGGCCCACAATTTGTATTCGACTCCTGTCATCACCTCGTCTCTATCTATGTCGAAGAAGATTCTTCAGTAGCTGCGGCGGCACAGGCACGGATGGTGATCATAAGAAGCAAAGACAGAATGAGATGAGTTGCCAGCTTCATGATATACATATTATTAATATGCAAAATTAATTAATGGTAGAATACAAGAATGGATGTATGACTACTACTAATGCTAGCTACCTCCTCTTTTATACATCCAAAAAGCAGCTTTCTACCTAAATTAACCGCGCGCTTACCATACTTATGAGGTTAATTTACCCACCCACAATATATAATTGCATGCCCGAGAGGTTGCTCCTTAATTAATTTCAACATCTAAAGTGATAACATTGCATATCTATTCAACTCACATTCTTCCCATACTAAACTCCAAAATCAAACGACAGTGGCACTTATATTTGGGACCGGAGAAAGCAAAACAACATATTTCAGACTCATAAATGCATGTTCTGCGGCGGAGCAAGGATTTGGGTTGGGATGGGGAAGAGGGGGCAATCATTCAATATTAATATATACTCGATAATAAAATTTGCACAAACTCTAAAAACACGTGAAATTTGTTCATACTATAAAATTGATATCATTACATTATAAACTGATATAATTACTCATATAAATTAATATACGCAAAAACTTATATACAATATTGCATACAAGTCATATGTGCAATTATAGGTTCATTGGGCTTTTTTTTTTTCCCGAGGCCCGAACGCTGGTCGGGGCTTCTTTCTTCCCCGTCGGCCTTGACCATGATTTCTTCTTGATTTGATTTTCACAACGCTGCTTTTTCAGGTTCTTCCTCCTCTCTTCTCATGTTCTTCTTTTTCTTTTTTTCTCTTCCATATTCTTCTCAATTTCACAATCTGTAATTTTAGACTGATAATTTTTTTGCGTTTGTACTGATTTTGTTCATGTAGTAACACTCTTTTGCTCATAGGGTAACACTCTTTTGTTCATGTAGTAACACATCAAGTTGTTATGTAAATCTGTAATTTTGGACTCAGAATTTCTTTTCCGTTTGTTCTGGGTTTGTTTATGCGTTTGTACTGATTTTTGTTCATGTAGTAACACTCTTTTACTGATGATATTTTTTGCATTTGTACTGATTTTTGTTCATGTAGTAACACTTTTTTGCTCATAGGGTAACACTCTTTTGTTCATGTAGTAACACATCAAGTTGTTATGTAAATCTGTAATTTTGGACTAAAAATTTATTTTCCGTTTGTTCTGGTTTTGTTTATGCGTTTGTACTGGTTTTTGTTCATGTAGTAACACTCTTTTGCTGATAGGGTAACACTTTTTTGTTCATGTAGTAACACATCAAGTTATTATGTAAACTCGAACCCCAACGCTTGTATACGCCCACCTCACGCCTTGGACCATACGACCGACCCGCATACGACTCATGCGAAATTTAGGCATCTTTTGCCTTATTTATGTTGTATTGCACATAACACTAGTGTGCAATATTTCACACAAGATTTTCTCTTCTTTGAATTACAAAAGCCACTAATCGAGCATATATATGAACTGGAATTATAGTGTGAAAGTTCTACTCCCTCCGTCCCAGGATTATTGTAACATAGAAATCGGACCGCAAACCAAGAAAAGTGGGATAAAGTGGGTTTGAGTGGAATAAAATAAGGGTGTTGTGAGTGTATTAATATTATATTTGTTTCATTTTTAGGAGTGTTGCAGTAATGTTGGGACATCTCAATAAAGCAAGTGTTGCAGTAATGTTGGGACGGAGGAAGTACAATTTTTTCAATTGTACATTATATTATTATAATGTAAGAATTATTTATCATTATATATTATTTTATTCTATGCTATTATTATGGAGTTACAAAAATATAAATACTTGTGCAATTGTAGATATATTTCGTAAATTAAATTGCAAATGATTTTCATGATTTATAAGGGATGCGTTCTAAGTTTTAACATTAAGGATGTGATATTTAATGATGAATTGATATTGATATTGATATATTTTGATGAAGAAAATGTAATACTTAAATTTTAGAGTAAGTCTCATGTGAAACTTATTTATAGTATGAAAATTATATCAATACACTTATAAAATTAACCAATATAATAACACTTATCAACTTATATCATGCATCATATACACTTGCAAACTAAGATCATAATATTAAATGATATATATTAATGAGAAAATCTTGTGTGAAATATTGCACACTAGTGTTATGTGCAATACAACATAAATAAGGAAAAAAGTTATTTAAATTTCATGTCGTGGCAGGAGGCGGGTCGAAAGGGTGTATCCGTGGCCAAGTAGCGGGGGGGGAGCGGAAGTGGGGTTCAAGTTTACATAACAACTTGATGTGTTACTACATGAACAAAAGAGTATTACCCTATGAGCAAAAAAAAGTGTTACTACATGAACAAAAAACCAAAGACAAACACATAAACAAAACCGTAACAAACGGAAAAGAAATTCTCAGTCCAAAATTACAGATTTACATAACAACTTGATGTGTTACTACATGAACAAAAGAGTGTTACCCTATGAGCAAAAGAATGTTACTACATGAACAAAAACCAAAGACAAACGTAAAAAATCATCATCAAAAAGAGTGTTACTACATGAACAAAAATCAGTACAAACGCATAAACAAACCCAGAACAAACGAAAAAAGAAATTCCCAAATTAAAATTACAGATTTACATAACAACTTGATGTGTTACTACATGAACAAAAGAGTGTTACTACATGAACAAAACCAGTACAAATGCAAAAAAAATCATCAGTCTAAAATTACAGATTGTGAAATATTTGAGAAGAATATGTAAGAGAAAAAAAAAAGAAGAACATGAGAAGAGAGAGAAGGAAGAACCTAAAAAATCGGTTATGAAAAAATCAAATCAAGAAATTTGACAATTTCTGAAGCGAGGAAGAAGAAGTCCCGCCTGACCAAGCGTTCTCCAAAAAAAAAAAAAAAAAAGTCCAATAAACCTATAATCAAGAGATATGACTTCAGATGCAATATTGCATACAAGTTTTTGCGTTCAAAGAATTGAAAATAATATTTTTTATATTGGGCTGACAAATTAACTTGGTTTCGTGGCTACCTATTCATATTCGTTTATTAAATTAAAACAAATATTAATATATATATATATATATGTATAATAGTAGTATTAAAAAAATCAAAAGTTGAAAGGGGCCATGGCCCCCTTGGTAACAAGGTGGCTCCGTCATTGTATATGTTGTTAGGGAATTAAATTAATATATATAATATAAACGAATTAATTCAATATTTTTTTACAAGTTCGAACTTTTAGATGAGAGATTTTTTCTCCATCTTAAGTCGCATGATAGTTGTTTTCCTTCCTATATGTTGCGACTCTAGGAGCTTGAACTCCTTCATTACCTGGAATTAAATCATCAAACTTGGTGAACTCTTAAATAAATAAAGACTTTAATATCCTATATATTTTGTACTGGAATATCAATGGAGGGCATCATTTTATAATCTTTAATGATTTGAAAAGTAAGTTTGACGTGTCTTGAATGATGTGCCAAGTGCTAATATATATATATATATATGTCGGTGATCTTTGTGAGCTGGAAACTATTTCATTAAGGTTGACCAGACACGTGGATATATATAATCTAGAGTGTCCAATATATTGATGATTTTATTTAATTTGATTTGTGAACATTAATATTCAACAATTGGACTAAAATCTCATTTGACTAAATGAATTCTATATTTTGAGCGAGATAACTTGTCATGTCGTCTCATGATACATCTATCTTGAGTTTGAATAAGAAATTGTCTCATAACTTTTATACCTTAAATAAATATATATCCATATTTTTTTTTTTATCGTCGATTTAGTCCCAATAACTTTTATTAAATCTCTATTTTAGTTCCAAATCGATTCGGAAAACTCAAAATACGTCGTTTTTGTCATTTCAATTTGGGGCTTTTCAACCGCGGATCTTTATGAACCTGACGCCATATATATATTTTAAGTGAGTTTGACTAATTCTTTACATTAATTTTGTTTTAATTTTGAGTTTTTTTTTAATTATATGCCTAAAATTCTAGCAGTTTGAAAAAAAAAATTAGTTGCTTATAGTCTCAGATTCTGGAAAAGCCCCAAATTAAAATGACAAAACGACGTCATTTAGATTTTTCCAACTGAAATTGGGACTAAATCGACGTCAACAAAATTTACGGGACTAAATCTATTTCAGGCTAAACTTATGGGATCAGTTGCATGTGATTCAAACTCCATCTATTTGCACTATAATATGCAATACAAGCTCTTTTAAAAGCTCGAGAAATATCAATTTATATATATATATATTAATTCTCTAACAATTAACAGTGTACGATTCTTTGAGCTAGCCTAGCAATAAAACATGTATTGAGACAACTATGGAATTGTTTAGGGTGGGCAGTATGAAGACAAACAATTTTAGTCCTAACAGTTGGAGATTTCAGAGCAAGAAAATAGAAGCAGCACTCTCAATATATAAACGGAAACATATATATATATATATATAGCACTTTATTAATGGTATTCGGAAGTTTACAGCTTTTATTAAATTAATATTTATTTATTCGGAAGCAGCACTCTCAATATAGGCTCTCTGGAATTGCACCATGAAGGAGCCTTCACCGTTTAGACTAAGAACCAAACGCCTGGTTGAATTCTGGAACAAAATGCCCACGTCTCCGCACACGGGTCTGCACGTGTCGCACACAGTTGGGCAATACACAAATTTATACACGCTTCCGAATAAGAGTTGAATCTTGAACCAGTTGCTTATAGTCTCAGGCCCTGGGTTTCCTTCCACTCCTCCCGTCCCCACGTAGTATTTTCCAATAGAGTCGTCGAAATCGAGCTGCCACTGCGTGGACTGCACGCAGATGGTGGAAGCGTTGAATATGATGTTGAGATCAGTTGAGAGACGGATGACGCCTTTCTTGGGGTTGACTGGGCGGAAGTAGGCTGGAAGGCCATTCATGAGGTCCGATCGCTCTTGGACTACGTCAAGTGGGCATGTTTCGTTTCCGGTGCTGCCTAGTGTCAGGCCCCCGCCTGCGGCGCCGCGGAAGACGGAAAGAAGGTAGTAGTCCACTCCGGCCCGGAGTTCATTCCCGGCCATGTCCAGCACCGGGGGAGGTTGCTCCGCCGCGTAGATGGTGGAAAGGGAGATTAACAGAATTGTCAAACAGATCATAGGAGTCTTCATTTTGATGAGTTGGGATATTGTTGGTTGAAGGATAGCTCTTATTTATAGGTATTGTTGATCTGTACAACGAACTGAGTCAAGGAAATCATTAATCGCAAAGATAAAATTAACTTGGATAGTCCTTGTGCTGATTAATTTATAATTGTACAAAAATAAAATGGTTCATTGATTTTAAATCAAGAAAAATAATACTATATATTTGATATTAAAAAAATATAATTATGGGAAGAACGTATGTAAATAAAAAATCAACGTAGGGTTTAAAAAAAATTACAAACATATATATAAAAACCAACTCAAAAATTGAAAATGAGGAAAGCCCACAAAGTTAAAATTTGGATTATTATGATCCAATTAATGTGGAAAATGATTTTAAAATGAGGAGATTTCATAGGTTAGAAGTTGAACCTATGATTAATTCAAATTTCGAATCCTAAATAAAATTGACTCAAGACGGATAAGTCATATGACTCGGTAACCCAAATCGGGATGGACCACCCAATTTATTGAGTCCAAAAAAATAATTATTCCATTTAAATATTTTTTTTTTTTCAAAAAAGATATAGATCCCCAAAAGTTCTTAAAAAACTTGCCAAGAATCAAGAACCATGAACCATATTTCGGCGGGCGTGCACGCGGTGGTTATAAGCTCCGTACAATAATTGCATGCCCATTGATTTTGCACCTAAAATGTACACAGATATTTGATATTAAAAAATTATAATTATAATAAAAAAAAATCAACCCACTTAAAATGAATTACAACATCCAATAACAAAATTAAAATTACAAAAATTGAAAATTAGGAGATTTAGCACAATTAGTTAAAATTTGGATTATTAGAGTATGTTTGTTAAAAAAAAAAAAACCAGTTTTATGGTGAACAAGTTTCACAGCATACCAACTAAAAAAAAAATGTTATAGTGTGTTGTGTTTCCAATTATATAGCTTGTTGATACTATATTATGGAAAAATACATTATATTTAAACTTATTTATAATTTAAAATTATACTTTTTGAAAACATAAATTAGGTTTAATATCATAAATATCTCAAATGAATAGAATGGGAGTATTTCAAAGTAAGAGGTTGTGGTGAACTTGGGGTGATTCACCTTTCGTAGATAGGAAATTTTATTTTATAAATTTTGATTTTTTTTTAAGTGAATAAATCAAAATCTGCAATTATTTAAATAAAATACACTTGACCAATGGTATGGGATATTATTGCAAAATGGGTGTATGAAACTATTAAAGGTGGCTCCTCTTTTATATATCCAATAAGCTTCTCCAATATTAATCTAGCTAAATTAACCGCGTACCTTGTGCGGTTAATTTATAAGCTCCGTACAATAATTGCATGAGCATTGATTTTGCACCTAATTTCAAGATCTAAAGTGATAATGTTGCAGACGTATTCAACTGAGATTCTTCCCATACTAATGTCCAAAACAGAAACAAACAAATAAATTATGCACAGATTGTATCCATTTAAAATGTGTAAAACATTCGAGTTAATTGGGAAGAGCTGTGCCGTCGACACTATTAAGTAAAAGTACAAGTCTCAAGAATAAATGTCAAATAAATTCTCAAATACGCAAGTTCGATTCGAAAAAATTTAATTTATATCAACCTAACAAATGTTACTAGTTGTTACCAATTGTCATATACAAGCAACAATTACGAATTACGCGATACGAACTAACAGACATATAAAAATAAAATAATATAAGTGATCAATCTAAATTAATTATTCTAACATGAAAGAATTTAAAACATATGATATAAAACCGTCGCTAAATTCCAATTATATAAACCCCTGTCGTAGCATTTTGCAGCGGTTTTTCCGCAAATCGAAATCGCCGCTGCCGCCGTCTGTCGTCGCGTCAAATGTTACTTGTGTGCGCTAGAACTTGCCAATTGTCTTCTTTGAGGCTACTTTTAGTGTGAAATTTTTGAAAATGATATGAGGCCATCTTTGTTTTGAAAAGTCACTTGGACAAATTTTCCATATCAAATGAAATATTTCCGTAGTTAGCCACTTAATTTGAGCTTTTTATCTTATATTCTTTGGTAACCTACGAAAGTTTAGCCTATTTGTCCATCTTTTATGAGCCTAATTTTCCTATAAACTAGTGGTTTTATTGTTGACAAATGTGGTTGAATTGAGCTTTAATGTACATTTGGTGGAATAATTTGGTTCATAAGTGAAAAGATTGAGAAAGAAGGAAAGAAAGAAGAAAAAAGAATGGAAGGAGAAAAAAAAAGAGAAAATGAATGAATTGTTGAGTTGAAAAAAAATTGAGTTCGTTTGTGAAGAAATTAAAATTGAGAAAGAAGCTCATTTTTTAGAGATATTTGGTAGTGTTTTAAGTTCAAAAGTGTTTAATGGTTTTGTGGTGAAGAACATGCTTAAAAAATGACAAATAAATTGAGGGAGTTAGTTTTTGAGTTGTAATCCGATCAATTGCAACTTTTTCTTAAGAGATTTAGAGATATTCTAGACGTCTCTACTTTTCGCTCCACTAGTTTATGAGTCACATTATCCAAACCTTCCCCACCTTTAACCAAAAAGAGTTTACATTACAAACCAAAAATAAAAGTTCTTACTGATTCTTGAATTGAAACACTTAACTTGTGGTGGAGAACTTAGACATTTGGCAAGCTTATGGTAGTGCATTTGTGTGAATTGATCTTGAGTGCATACACGTCCTTGATACACTTTAAGTGAAGAGTGATACACTTGCTAGTAAGGAATTGTGATATTGAGCACTTAAACTTGCATTGATTTGAACATAACTTGTGAGTTTGCATGTTGATTTTTTTTACCTAATGGCTTGACTATATTGAAGGAACTTGACAATCACCTAATTTATTTTTTAAATGAATTTCTTCGCAAGCCTCCCACTTGTTCTATTTTCTTTCGTTGCTCGGGGACGAGCAACACTTTAAGTTTTGGGGGATGATTAGTGTGAAAATTACTCGAATTTTATATGCTTTATTAGCTTAATTTGATTGAGTTTCATGCATTTTTTATACTAAATTAGTCAATTGCACTTAATTTTGAGAAAGATAGTGTTTTATATATTTTGTAGAAAAATGAGAATTATTTGGATCAAACACGAACCTACAAATTATTGAGGTTAATCGAATAAGCTAGTTAAACTCGAAGAGAAGAAGAATTGGGCTCGCTAGAAATTAATTCAAGCCCAAAAAGCCAGTCCATTGGTGATGCCAAATTTCAGCATTAGGCGGCCCAACCATCAATTTCCAAACTCAAAAGACAGCCACCAAATTGAATTGATGTTGGGCCCATTTTATCTAGAAAAGCCATGCTATCCCAGCCGCATCTGTTGACACCAAAGTTGCTGGTCCCCACACTCAAATTTAAAGGTTTAAGATTTAGGTTTATATAATTAACGGTAAGATTGAATTAATTTAAAAACTAATTAATTAATCGATGATGGGGGATATATATGCCACACTCACAAGATATATGTCAGAATCCACACGCAAAAGATATTTTCAATAAGACAATATAACTTATTTAAGTTATATATAATACTCGCAATATTTGATTGATTTAGATTTTTAAAATATATACTTAATTATATCTCTACGCGATCTAAGTACGATTTGGTATATACACATCTATATCTATATCTATATATAAAAGCAGAAACCGCCCCAAATTTGGAAACCATTTGGATTTCAAAAAGCCAAAAAATATTTTTAAATTGAAAAAACAAATATTTGGAAAAAATATTAACAAATAATAATAGATTGAGAAAAATCTTTAGAATATTTGAAAAAAAAATATTAAAAAATAATAATGGATTGAGAGAAATCTTTGAAATAAATAATAATGATGGGAAACTCTCCATATAAAAAATATACACAAATCATGATTAAATCTAAAGAAAAGTTTTACCAAATTTGAAAACCATTGGATTTTTTTTTTTCTCAAAAAATAATTGTTAAATTGGGAAAACTAATATTTTAAAAAATATTAACAAATAATAATGGATTGAGAAATTTTTTAAAAATAAATATCAATAATAAAAATGATGGAAAACTCTCCATATAAAAAATATACACAAATTATGATCAAATCTATTGATTTTTCAAAAAAAAAATTTATTAAGAAATTATTTAAATCTTATTATTGTTTAATTTGGAAACATAATCGATAACCTCTTTTACAAGAAAAAAAGGAAAAAATATTTAAAAAAAAAAGAAACGAAAAAATATTAATAAATTATTTAGATTTTAATTTTTAAATTTTGGAAACATAATTAAAAAAAATCTTTAACAAATTATATAGATCTTAAACTAGCTTATCAATTAGCAAAAGGACAACAATTAAGTATTATTCATCCAACGGTAACACGGCGCAGAAAAGTCTATTCACCACCGTGTTCATCGTGAACACCCGTTCCAAAAGCTCCGACACTTACCCCGGCAAAAAAAATATTAATACTATATCTTCACAATTTGATTGCATACATATATGTCATGATAAAAAAAAATATTTTAATATGATAATATATTCCAGATAAAATCATGAATAAATCTATATATTTCAAATAAAATATTGATCATATCTATTGATTTCTCAAAAAAATCCATAAACTGCATCCTTCTTTTTTCTTTTTTCGTTTTTGAAGGCAATAAAATGTATCCCTTTTGATGTTTTCTATTATATTAACTTTAAATTTTTTGAGAGATTTCGTCTCTTCAGAATACTTTCTCTGTAAAAAAAATATCATCGTTTTAGAATGAAAAAACATTTTAATACGAATATTTATAGAAATTTAATACAAGTTAATTGCGCAACCACAACCGTTCATTGCACGGGTACACTATATTACTAGTATATATATATATGGAAGAAGATAAAATCTTGCAAAAAAATAATTTTCTAATTCTTTGAAAGGTTTTCAAAATTTATGATTAATCCACAATTTTGTATATATATTTCAAAATTTTATCTCATTCCATATTTTATAATATCTATAAAGAATTAAATTATTTGAAAGATTTTAGAGATTTATGATTAATCATATCTAAGCACGATTTGATATACATATACATATATATTATTCAAGATTTATCTTCTTAATAATTGTACTTATATATTTTTTCTATATTAAACAATATTAAAAATGTATAAATATTTTTGTTATAAATTTATTATTGATCTTTGTAAAAAGAATATCTAATTTCAAAACAACCATCCACACAAAAAATTATGTAATGGGAGTTCTAAATAACAAAATAAATCCAAACTTAAGGTAGTCCATGTGGTTTACAAAGAAATTTCATAAATTTATAATTTAATATATTCATTTATCCTAGAAAGTAACATGAATATATAATATGGGATTACATATAATTCACACTACAAATATCAGGGCCGTGTTTTTTTTTTTTTTTTACAGGACAGGGCCGTGCTTTATATGAGTCGAATAAGACGGGGCATACGAACTAGAAGATATCGACAAGATTTCAAAATTTCAAGACCATGAAACGCGACCTTCTTGAAGAAGTATTATCAGTAAGAGCTCCTGGCCAGCTCGTTCAATATTATTAATAGGAACTTACTTCGGTTATAAATGTAGTGCTTTCACCCTACATAAATACAAATTTCCAATTTTCCCATCTATTTCCTTTTTTCCAATTTTGTTTTGAGAAAATCAGCTCGAAAAATAGAGGGCAGGTCTATAAGATCAAGATCCCCATTACGCGAGATATGTCGCGAACTTTTTCAAAGTCGGTTATTAAGATCGCGAAGTCGCAACCAAATAAGACGACATCGTAAAGCGAGATAAATAACTTAGACAAATTCATTAAATCTCGAGTCAGTTATTAAGATCGCGAAGTCGCAACCAAATAAGACGACATCGTAAAGCGAGATAAATAACTTAGACAAATTCATTAAATCTCGAGTCGGTTATTAAGAACGCGAAGTCGCAACCAAATAAGACGACATCATAAAGCGAGATAAATAACTTAGGCAAATTCATTAAATCTCAAGTCGGTTATTAATATCGCGAAGTCGCAACCAAATAAGACGACATCGTAAACCGAGATAAATAACTTAGACAAATTCATTAAATCTCTAGTCGGTTATTAAGATCGCGAAGTCGCAACCAAATAAGACGACATCGTAAAGCGAGATAAATAACTTAGACAAATTCATTAAATCTCGAGTCGGTTATTAAGATAAATAAGTCATGAACCAAATAAGACGACATAAAAAGCGAGATAAATAACTTAGACAAATTCATTAAATCTCGAGTCGGTTATTAAGATCGCGAAGTCGCAACCAAATAAGACGACATCATAAAGCGAGATAAATAACTTAGAAAAATTCATTAAATCTCGAGTCGGTTATTAAGATCGCGAAGTCGCAACCAAATAAGACGACATCATAAAGCGAGATAAATAACTTAGACAAATTCATTAAATCTCAAGTCGGTTATTAAGATCGCAAGTCAAACCAAATAAGGCGACATTCTAAAAGCGAGATAAATAACTTAGACAAATTCATTAAATCTCAAGTGGGTTATTAAGATCAAGTCATAACCAAATAAGACGACATTCTAAAGCGAGATAAATAAGTTAGACAAATTCATTAAATCTCAAGTAGGTTATTAAGATCGCGAAGTCGCAACCAAATAAGACAACATTCTAAAGTGAGATAAATAACTTAGACAAATTCATTAAATCTCAAGTCGGTTATTAAGATCGCGAAGTCGCAACCAAATAAGACGACATTCTAAAGCGAGATAAATAACTTAGACAAATTCATTAAATCTCAAGTCGGTTATTAAGATCACGAAGTCGCAACCAAATAAGACGAAATTTTAAAACGAGATAAATAACTTAGATAAATTCATTAAATCTCAAGTCGGTTATTAAGATCGAGAAGTCGCAACCAAATAAGACAACATTCTAAAGCTAGATAAATAATTTAGACAAATTCATTAAATCTCAAGTCGGTTATTAAGATCGCGAAGTCGCAACCAGATAAGACGACATTTTAGAGCGAGATGAATAACTCAGACAGAATCACAAGCTGTAAGCAATTGGAAACGACCTTAAGGGTAAAATTCATTCCATCGAAAGCAAAAAGAGATACAAAGGAAAGCCCCTAGGGCGAAATGATTCAAAAGAAAATAAAAGGAAAAAGATACATTTTCAAAACCCCGCCGGACAAACTAACTCAGCCTTGGGCCTGGCCTACCGCCTGATCGCCATCCTCCAGAAGGGGCTCCACTCGGGGTTCGACCCGTCCACTCTGCCCTCCTCCCCCGGAAGATCCTCTACCACGGGACATTTGGGTCCCCTCGTCACGGGCCAGGCCCGGATAGGATTCTTGGCCCAGGATCAAACAGGTCGAGGTCTTCGATGTCCTCGAAGCGGCATAAATCGAGCCCGTCAAGCCCCATATCGGCGATGGGAAAGGAGTCTCCAGGCTTGACCAGGTTGTGGTCGAAGAAGACCGAGAGCTCGCGACCATGGCATTCTTAAGGGCCAAGCCCTTGGGGATGGAGCGAGCGAGGTGAATACACTTCGCCATGGCCTCGACTGCAAAGCTGCCCAGGCCATCCAGGATGGCGTTGTCTTCCGTCAGGCGAGCGATCACCTGATCTTTCTCCCGGAGGTCGACCCCTTGAACCCGGAGCTGCTCGTTCTTCTCCTGGAGAACGCCCTCGCGCACGTCCAGCTCGGCCGGAAATTGACCTCGATCGGTGACGCTAGCTCGGCGTCCATCCCACCGAGGTCTCCGAGATCTGGGATTCGCGCCGAGCCATCCAAGCGGATCACCCGAGACCCTCGACCACCCCGAGGGCAGTGTTCTTGGCGTCAACGGCCTCCTCCCGGGCTTTATCTGCCTGCTTCTTTTCCTCGAAGGCCCATCGGACCCGCTCGTCGGAGGTGGTGAAGTCTTCCGAGGCCGCCCATCATCGTCCGCGCCGGTAGCCGTGGCGTATACCATGCGGCTATCCCGGATGTTGTTAATAAAGCCCGCCTCCGGCCACATTCTCCATGCCGAAGGCCGACGCACTGGGCGGGCAAATTTCATAAAGTCTTGCCAGCAGTAGTCCGAGACCCTAACAGGAATCGAGGTGGCGAGAGCGAGGTAGCTCGCCACGCGCCCAAGTCGCGTTGTCCCCCGAGAAATTCACCAAGATAAAAATATAGGATAATCGACGGAGGATGAATAATTGCACGAAAAAGTGAGATGCACTTTATCGGGACAGTCGGGCCCATCCCAAGTAGAACTGTCGGCTTTTCGACCGCTTCCTCATTCGAGATACGGGCTCGTCGGGAGCTCACTGGATTTAGAAGAGCGAGGCACTCCTGGTGACCCCTTGGTTCGCCCTCTCGGCCGGCCTTTTGGTGAGTCCGGAAGGAAGGGCGGTCGCGCGTTGATGTGCTCGCCACCTTCGCTTCTGTCCGCGGGAGGCTGGTCGCGGTTGAGCAAAGGTTGGTCGGTGACTGACGACGAGCGCGACCTGGTCCCCCTGGCCGGGAGCCCGAGCCCCCTCAAATGGAAGACTCTCATGAAGTTCCTGGGCGCCCTCTCCGCTTTTATTTTGCCTTTGCTTCGGCGGAAGCGCCTCGATCCCTCTTTTCTTCGTAGAGGCGGGGTTGAGGCCGATATGATTTCTATTTCTTAGGGGTAGGGACGATCGAGATTGAAGCGAGGTGCCACTTGCAAAACAAAAGTAGAAAGGTCACCGAGCAACAAATTCACAAAAAATCCACAAGAGGAACTACCTCGAGGTTTCGAACCCGCAGATGGTTAGGATCGACTATTATGCCCGAAGCTCGCCGAAGCCGTTTGTTCCAGGACCTCAACGAATTCGAGAGACTTTTCCGGCAGGAGCACTACGGCCGAGCTAGAAATTCGAGAAAAAAGAGGATCCTCCCGCATTTTAGCCTAAAAGGAAAACGAAGTCAAATCAACACCTAGAAAACGAAGAGAAATAGTGGGGACTTACTTTGGGCGAATCAGAACTCGGGTCCTAATATTAATTCGACCACCTCAAGGGACCTCTCCAATCTCCAGGAGACCCACCAAGATCGCGACTTCCACCCATCCACCTTATTCGAACGCCCTCCACTATCTTATTGTGAGGGCGAGCTCAGACGTAGTATCAACCGCCCCTTCCGCATGGGCCCCCACGATGTTCATCAATGAAAGGATCTCGTTGATCACGAAGGAAGGTGACCGGTTGATCGATCCGAACACGGTCAACGGCCCCACTTAGCGTGTTTCTACCCGATTCGGGCGTGATTTGAGTCGGAGCAACATCCCATCTGTTGGGGAATAAGTTGCACAGATCTATTCGGAGTGTATATTTAAATACAAATTTAATTCTTATAATTATTACTAGCATGAATTAATCCTATATTAATTCAAATAATAATCCAACAACATATCATGCATATAATTAATTCACGTAAATCCTACACATGCGGAATTCTATGAGTTTACGTGAACGTACCTCTTGGGACGGCAATGGTCTGGCTGATTAGACTAACCAAAAGAAC
Organism: Stenogyne calaminthoides; assembly: GCA_037126765.1. NCBI lineage: Eukaryota > Viridiplantae > Streptophyta > Magnoliopsida > Lamiales > Lamiaceae > Stenogyne > Stenogyne calaminthoides. The sequence continues at coordinate 3,454,414 of JBBCBC010000044.1, forward strand.
TTCCCAAGTATTCCCTTAATCCTTGTTCGACTATCCGGTGGTAGGACACTTGTGAACAATTAACTAAAGGAAAATAAATTATGTTGCACCACCTTTGTGGATTTACTAATTTTTCCAGCACATGGAATTGTACTTGAGAATGAAAGAGTCATCCCCTATTTATAGAGCAGGGGTGGTCGAAATTTTGGGCAAGAAATAATGTGGGAAAATCTTTTCTTGATCTCCAAGAAATCTTGAATATATCTCCTATATTCTTTTTCCCATAATTATAATATTCCACAAAATCCCACCTACTCTTTGTTATGGGATATTTTCGAAAATTATAGGGCAAGAATCCAAGATTTGGATATTCTTGAATTTATGAGATATTCTTGTATTTCAAGAAATACATATCTTCCATAATATCTTTTCAAGAAAATATTTCTTTCCCTTAATTATCAAAATTTCAAAATATTACTTCATGAATAACCAAGTGGGAGATTTCTTGAATTTATTGAGATAATCTTGTATTCCAAGAATACATATCTTCATTCCATAACAAAATTCAAAGAAAATCTTTCTCCCATTTTTATCCATAAATTTTGAATTTAATGAGGAAAAATAAGCAACAATATTTATTTTATTTTAAACACCTTTTTCAGTTATTGGACTATATGTTGGGCTACTCAGGGGGCCTTTAGGAGAATTAAGATTGGACCTTCCAATGGATCTTGAATTATCAATATTGAGCCACAATATTATTCAAGCCCAAAAATATTAATTAATCCCACTACATAATTAATATCAGACTATCCATCTTAACCCATATTATACCAATATGGCTCCCGGTTATTATTTCCCGTGTTTAAGATTATCTAGCCCATTAATTAATTCAAGCCACCAAATAGCTTTTCATTAATTAATATCTTTTGTCCTTGGTCAGGAATGGTTCAACATTATTATCCATACCTAAACTAATTCCACTTGCAAGATTTGGTATGATAAAGCTTTATGAACCTCCCAAGGGGGCAAATCTAATCGAACAATTGCTTGCACCGATTCTCCGCTTTTTAAATCTTAGCAATCACATGTGACAAATAATATTGCCCAAGATAAAAAGTATTGAATCTCGTTGATTCTCTACCCATGATAAGTCAAAGCAATAGTTACCAACCACACGTGATCCTATTTAAGGAACGAAAATTAAGAAATAACGAACCCCGAGGTCTAATTCTTCCTTGTTAGATTCTAAAGAATTTGTCCTCCCCAGAGGTCCTATTCAAGGCATCACCATGCACTAGTGTAATCTCTTGGTCAAGACAAGCCAATCGAGCCTTACACTTCAACCTTTCATGATGGATTGTTCATTTCATCTAGGTCGTGATGGATGCATTTTTAGTTACAAGCGGATCGTTAATTTAATCTTCTGTGATCTGGTATCACTAAATTAACGACAATGTAACACGTACTATTTAATGAGCAGTTATGCAGTAAATATATGTAACATTCAATGATATTTAAAGCATCAGTGATAAACAATTTATTTCAGCAAATAAGTCCAAAATTCAGTTTTGATTATACAAAGTAAAAAGCACACTTTCCAGTATAATCCCAACACCATCGGTTCAGAGAGCTCTCTCGATCCTGGGTGTAGAGGAAAAAGACACCGTCCCCTATGGCGCTTGGTTGATGGCCACACATCCAGTCGGGGGTTGGTCGGCCCTTTCATCAAGGGTTGGGACCTAAAAATGTACGTCCTGCGGGACCTCATACCACTCTCGGAAAAGATCCAGCTCGGCCTCCTCGATCGAGCTGGGGAGTTCACCGGCCATGAATAGGATCTCTTCCGGTTTCTTCTTACCTTTCCTTTCGGTAGGGACCTGCTCGGGTCGCTGATAGGGGAAATTGCGAACATACTCCTTGAAGCTGAGCCCCGAGGGGCAAGCTTTGGTCCGAGCATAGGGGATCTCGGCGATCGGGGCACCGGAAGAGGTCCCTGTCTGATGGGGAGCAACCCAAGCTCCATGAACCGGTCGTCAAATAGGGAGGGCATCGCCCTCCAATCTTCATCATCTCCATCCACCAAGGCCATCCCCTCAAGGACGCTGCCATAATGAAGGAGTCGGAGTCAGAATCATCGCCTGTGTCATCGCGAAGTTGCGGAACCGAGGACACATTAAATACAGGAAATTCCGCCGGTAGTATGCCCGATTGCCGCACCCGGGCAGCCTCGACAACAAGCGGAAGGGCGGTGGTGTCTCCGGAGGGAGCTTGCGGAGCCGAGAAACTCGATACGGGATCCATAGGAAAATCAAGGAGGGGAAGGCTTTATTACCTGAAACTCGGCTATTGGAACTCCGGCATTTACTCTAACAATGTAACGTAGGGATTCCGCAGAAGAAAGAGGAGAGCGAAGATGCAAAAGTGGAACCGAAGGAGGATCCTCTACTTAAATAGAAGCCAATTAGGCGCCAGAGAGCTCGTGGATCAAGGATATCCCGGCGTCGCGACGTTTTAAAATCAAAGGTGAATGACCACACGCCATCATTGCACCTGCAAAAGAAACCTACGCACGTCATAGCTGACCGCCCTCGAAATACGAAATGACTCATCGAATTAAGGGAAGACATCGGGACCTGACCAGAGTTCGATGCGATTGTCAACTACTGTGCCCTCCCATTTGGAAGCTTCGATGCTCACATTGGGGGCGATTGTTGTATCGTAGATATTTAAAGGTGAGCGAGACCGCCAGTTAGAAAGTTCAACCTTTTATTTAGGAAGGGGAGGTCCCCGAGCTCGGGGTTGTAACTTATCTCTGGGCTGAAGGGCTCCAAGTTGAGCCCGGCAACAAAGCAAGCTCGTGGCCGGAGAGGGACGAGCAACTTGAGCAACTTTGAAGAAGGTAATCCCAGCCTCTCAATGAAAGAGCTTCGCAAAGAGGCCTCGGTTTACGGGTCCGCAGCAACCACCCAGAACCCCAAGCCGACCCCTTTATCCGTGGTCCCCCCTGGCTTCAAAGATAGGGGTGACTTTCCCTCAAAGGGAACATGTGCCCCAAGGACTCTCTCGAAGTTCTGTGAATGAGTCACCGTCGGGAAAGAGCACGTGCGGGCGACCTCGAGGGCGCACAATGGACCGGGCGACCTCTGGTCCCGCTAACAAAGACAAATAGCATTAATTAGGGCTGCATTTGAGCATGCTCTGATCCAGGGTTTTGACTAAAGATGCATTAATAGTCTAGAAATTAGGATCTAGAGATCTACTCTCATATTGTAACAAGTATAAATACTTGTGGTAAGAACTCATTTAAGGGTTCCACATTCTCCATTTATTACAAGGCTCTAAGAAGCTAAAAAGAGGTCATTGGCCCAACTCCTCTTGCAAATTTAATGTTTTACCCCCTCATGCATTTAAAACCAATCATCCACAATTAATGGAGGACATTCTCTTTGTTCCTCATTAATTCATAATCCCCCCAAAATCATTAACTTGTTTGATGCCAAACCTAACCATATAAATATCTTAACCCTTGCTCATATTTTTGGTATCAACACATGACTTTATCCCAAAATTCTATTAGTGGTTGTTTGTTTAATTCATTTTCAGATTTTCCTTCATTCAATTGCTTGACCAAAGGATGCTTTACATTTTTACACCAATTTTAGATCACTATTTTTTTTATAGAAATAAATAATTTTAAATTATTACATTCTGTATTACATGTTTGAGTTTTTAATCAGAAATTGTAACAAAACATTTAAGATTTTGGTAATATACAAACATTGTTATATATTATAATTTCTTTTTTCAACTTATAAGTTTTTGTTATTTAAACATTTTTCCTAATACTATGTAGTCTTTGACCATTTTTCTATTTTATTTTTAATAATATGTTCTATAGGATTATAGGTCCCTAAATGTGTCTGATAAGTGAAATTCAAATGTTTGGTGAAATAAATTATATTGATTGCTATAACCTTTTAAAAAAAATTGAAGCTTAGATATAAATGTAGCAAAGTATATATACTGTAGGGATTGTTGTGAATGAGCATGCAACATGTCTTATAATTTTAGTCCATTGAGGAGTACGTCTTACGAAATTTATAATTTATACATTTTTTAATATCGTATTAGTAGGTCTTATATGACTATTACATATTAAATATTTTTAAATATAGTTTTTTCTGCGCAATCATTTCATGCTGCAATCATTTTAGGTCGTTTATCGTTTATGGTCGATCAATATTAATCGACCATTTGTTGCATCATTTACTCATATTACATTATTTTTAATCAATGCATTAATAAAATTAACTTCAAGACCTGATTATTTGTTGTCACACTTATTTAAATAGAAGTTTCATCATTCAAAGAGTTTCATCCATTATTTTGTTGTTTGAGTCTCGTGCTTAACAAGCATAACAATTTCGATTCTTATTGACTTATTTTTGAAGTTTGGAATTTTAGTTTCAAGTCTTATAAGAGTTATATACTTATGTGAAATGATGAATTTGTTTTCCGATGATACAATATTTGATGATTTATGTCGTCTTCGAAATGAGTTTAAGGATGACAGAAAGTTTCACACACATAAGCTTAAAATGTTATAAACACATAATCTTAGTAGTTTTCATATTTATATATATATATATATATATATATATATATATATATATATATATATATATGTGTGTGTGTGTGTGTGTGTGTCATATATGTATATGTTATAAATTTAATGATTTTTTTTTATGTATTTGGATATTTATTTATGCAATATGATGAATTGAAGTTTTACTAGGAACATTACTATTCAAATGAAAATTTGATTTTTTTTTTTTTCAATCAATACGCACTCCAACAATTCCATTGAAGTGTAACATAAATTTATTAGTTTTTCATTATCAAAAAATTTATTATTCTAATTATATAATTTTTAATTCTATTGATTGTTATTTATTTATTTCATTTTTCAGTGTATACCTGATGATATTATTTCATCAAGGGAAATGTCATTAAATTCAAGGTATACATTTATTAATTAGAGTGGCAAGATATGGATTGTAAAAACAGCTATCATTAGAGGTTTTTGGTACTTTACTGATGGATATGAAAAGAAATTGAAGAACATTACAATTTATGTGTTGGTGATTACATAACATTTGCGGAATATAATTTGAGTCAGATTTATAATAAGGTTTACAATCGAAATGATACTCTATAAGATGTTGAAAATCTCAATCTTGTATCAGAGCCTTTTGATGATATGGTGAGTTTATTCGACAGTGTAATATTTTCCATTAATCTAAATTGATTTTTTCTTTTTTTGATAAAAATTAAAAAATATTTTGCAGGAGAGTTGAGGAGGAATTATTTTATTTCTGATTATTTCCAAATCTTTTATAATAATTTGGTATGATTTTTATATGTGTTTTTATGTTCATATGTTTTTTAATGTATATTTACTAATATTGTTTCTTCTTAAAGATAATTCCTCAAATGTGGACCAATATTCATGGTGGAAGGTTTCCAGAATCTATATATCTGCAAAAGTTGAGGGGAGATTTTTGGGTTATTAAACTAAAAGTTTTGAACACACTAACTTATATATTTGGTGATGGTTGACAATCATTTGTTGATGCTAACAATGTCAAAAAAATTGATCATATCTCTATATACTATGACGGACTGAAGAAGAAGAAAATTCTCCAGTAGCCGCGGCACAGATGGAGATCATGAGAAGCAAAGACAGAATGAGATGACTTCCCAGCTTCATCATATACATATTATAATTATTGCAAAATTAATTAATGGTAGAATAGAATGGATGTTAGTATGGCTAGCTACCTCCTATACATCCAATAAGCAGCTTTCTACCTAAATTAACGACGCACAATAATTAATAGTGATACTGATACGATCATATCCGAGATTGAGGATTCACACAAATTGTCTCAAGATACGGCTTCAACATAGTAAAGGTTTTATATTGTGTATTGTCAAAGATTTGATTTTGTATCCATAATTGTAATTATTGATTCCCATAGGATCTAGAATATTCTCTATTGTAATTAATGTTTTACCATATCTTTAGGATCTAGAACATTCTCTGTACATGTATATATATTTGTGATCAATGAAACATAAAAAGCAAAAGAAATCATTACCGTCCTCTTCATGTTGAATACTTAATTTCTACATGGTATCATCCGCCTCTATCGATCCAAATGTTGGGATTATACTGAAAAGTATGCTTTTTACTTTGTATAATCGAAACTGAATTTTCAGACTTATTTACTGAAATAAATTGTTTATCACTGATGCTTTAAATATGATTGAATGTTACATATATTTATCGCGATAACTGCTCAATAATTCAATGACGTGTTACATTGTAGTTAATTTAGTGATACCGATAATGTAAGATTAAATTAATGTCCCTTTGTAACTAAAAAAGTACGCCATTCACGACCTAGATGGAAATGAACAACCCATCGCTAAAGGTTGAGGTGTAAGGCCTGGGATTGGTTTGTCTTGACCAAAGATTACACTAGTGCATGATCGATGAATCAATAGACCCTGCAGAGGATAAATTCTCCGAATCAACAAGGAAGAATTAGACCTCTCGTTGGTTCGATTTGTTTCTTAATCTTCGCCCCTTAAATAGGATCACGGGATTGGTAACTATTGCTTTTGACTTATCATGGATAAAGCTAATCAAAAGAGATTCAATACTTTTTATCTTGGGCAATATTATTAGTCACATGTGATTGCTAAGATTTAATACTTAAGAATCGGTGCAAAGTACACTTGTTTGATTTGCCCCTTGGGAGGTTCATAAGCTTTATCATACCAAATCTTGCAAGTGGAATTAGTTTCCCAGTATGGATAATAATGTTGAACCGCTCCTTGACCAAGGATAAAAGATATTAATTAATGGGAAGCTATTTCAAAGGGCTTCAATTAATTAATGGGCTAGATAATCTTAAACACGGAAATAATGACCGGAGCTATATCGATCGTAATATGGGTTAAGATGGATAGTGCAATATTAATTATGTAGTGGGATTAATTAATATTTATGGGCTTGAATTATATTGTGGCTCAATATTAGATATTCAAGGTCCATTAGAAGGTCCAATCTTAATTCTCCTAAAGGCCCCCGAGTATTTCCAACAAATAGTCCAATAACTAAAAAAAGGTGATTAAAATAAAATAAATATTGTTGCTTATTTTTTTCCATGTAAATTTTAAATTATAGATATAGTAGGGAGAAAGATTTTCTTTGAATTTTGTTATGGAATGAAGATATGTATTCTTGGAATACAAGATTATCTCATTAAATTCAAGAAATCTCCCACTTGGTTATCTATATAGTATTTTCGAAAATTTGAAGATATAGGGCAAGAAAGATTTTCTTGATTTTTTTTAAAAGATATTATGGAAGATATGTATTTCTTGAAATACAAGAATATCTCATAAATTCAAGAAGATCCAAATCTTGGTTTCTTGCAAGACTATATTTTTAAAAAATAATTCCATAATTTGAGGAGGTGGGATTTTTGTGGAATATTTTAATTATGGGAAAAGGAATATAGGAGATATATTCAAGATTTATTGGTGATCAAGAAAAGTCTTTTCCCACATTGATTTTTCATCAAAAATTTCGACCACTTCTCACCTATAAATAGGGGATGATTGTTTCATTCCCAAGTACAATTCCATGTGCTGGAAAAATTAGCAAATCAACATAAGTGGTGCAACAAAGTTTATTTTTTCCTTTTTGTTAATTGTTCGACAAGTGTCCTTCCACCGGATAGTTGAGCAAGGGCTAAGGGAATACTTGGGAAGTCCTTTTGGTTAGTCCGTCCAACCGAATTCATTGCCATCCCGAGAGGTACGTTCACGTAAACATGTAGATTCCATGATGAGAAGTAGTTTTACGTGGCTTATTATATGCATGATATGTTGTTGCAATTATTATTTGAATTAATATATGATTAATTCATGCTAGTAATAATTAAAGAATTAAATTTGTATTTAAATATTTCATCCTTTAATAGATATGTGCAACTCATTCCCCAACAATCGTATCGAGCCAGCGGTTTGGCTCGATTTTTTAAATTGTAATTTAATTGTGGACATTAAATTTGAAATCGATAGTAGAACCATTAGATCCATTTTTGCAGTATCCAATTGTAATGGATTTTAATGTGTTTATTTATGCATGCATATAAACCGTGTTTTTAATTCGATTAGTTCGGATTCGTTTTTGCCTCGTGAGAAAATCCACGGAAAGTAGATTAGAATTTGTTTGATTTGATCAATGTAATAGACTAGTTCAGATCTCAGGTTTATTTATTTTTGTAAATAAATTGTAATCGGATCGGGAACGAAGAGATTAAGAATTAAAGGACAAAATCAGAACAGCAGGAGGCGGGCGTGCTAGCTACCGGCACGCAAGACGCAAGGCGCAGGCGAGGCTTGCAGGGCCGAAAGCACGCGACGAGGAGAGAGCATCTCACAGACGCGGGCGCAAGGCTAAGTGGTACCGCGCGTGATCGGGCTGAAAGCGACGGGCGGGCGCGGCGCGCAGGACGCGGGCTTGAGGTCGCGCGAGGTGGCGGATACAAGAGCGTGCGATGGCAAGACGCCTTCCCGAGAGCCGCTGACGCTTACCGATGTCACGAGGCGTGTTGAGGCACAAGGGTACGGTTCTTCCGCGTTTAGGTGCCGAGGCCGAGGCTTGTTTGCCAAGGGTCGCTAGTGGCCGTAAATCCGCCGCGACGCTGGGCGTGCCGCCGAGGAAGTTTTTTTTTCAAGACGAACGAGGGAGAAATTCAGGACGTGTTTCTTCAAGATCAAGTCAAGAAAAATCAAACCACGATAATCGATAATTTGCAGTTCCAATATGTTTTTTTTTTTCCTGCTTTTGTTTGATTTATTTATATCTTATGCTTTTATTTAATTTGTTTAAATGTGTTTGCATGAGGATTGCCTAAATGGAAAAATCTCACCTTCAAAATTACTAAGTATGTTTAAATAATTAATTGACAATTTTATTAGGATAATAAAATTGAATTAATTTTGACCTCCATGATTTATTTGTTTGTGAATTCTTTTGGAGAAATTTCCAACGGGACGGTCAAAAGATAGCTTTCACATGAATGAATTCCAAAACGGATGATTGTGGGTTATTACTAGTGGTGACGATGACCCTCCCAACGAGGCTCGATCAAAGCGAAATAATAATCCTGTATTTAATCATGGTTATTACTTAGGTATAAAATTGATATGCATATACTTCCTCAAGTCCCTGTCAATTTTATATTTGGTCAAGTGGGAGCCAACTATTAACTGATATTAAAGGTTTGTAATCGTTTGTTTGTAACTCGCTTGAATGTGTTTAAATAATGACACACCCAACGCGTCTTATTTAAACTGTTTTGAGATGTTGGCTGATGCATGTTCATATTTTTTTTGAGATTTTAATATGATGCATGTGATCGAACCTTGTAATATATTTGTGCTTATGCATATTATTATTTATTTCGGTTCATCATGTCGCAACCTTTTAATCCTTCGTTATATACACTCAAAGAACACCAATTAATCGGAGAAAACTATAATGTTTGGAAACGAAATATGAACTTTGTCTACCGCACAAAAACATTATTGGATTCTTGATGTACCCCAAGCCACGAAGCCCACCGATGAATCAACCGATGCGGCAAGACATGAGTATAATATTTGGGAGCAGGCCAATGAACCCATGAAACGTGTAATCTTGACTTCACTGTCTGATGATTTGAAACACATTCATGAAGGTGTTGAGTCCACTGCGGAAATTATGCAAAGTCTTGAAGAAATGTTTTTAACAAAAGACCGCATGATCGATCAGTTTAAAAACAACGACGTGGCTAGGCTGAAAATGGCTAAGGGAACACTGTGAAGGGAGCATGTTCTCGAGTCAAACACCATTTTCTAAACCGCTTATCTGGAACTAAGTATTGTGATGAGGCCCAAATCAATTTTCGTTGCTTACTCGCCAAGGAGCTTCGATGGATTTTCTTGTGGGTTTTGTGATGAGTGATCTCATGTTTACTATGGATAATCTACAAGAAGCCTTGGAGAAAGTGGAGAAGCATTTAGGAAAGAAAGACGAAGCATTGGTGACCAAAAGTCTTTTCTCGAGATCTAAAGCAAATTGGAAGGCAAGTCTCAAGAAAAGGAAAATGGTCGAGAACTAAAGCAAACTCATCACTAAGAAAAGTGAGAAAAAGACAGCTTAGCTGGTTGGGTGTCAAGAAAGAACCAAAAGGAATATGTTTTAATTGGGGAGAAAGGACATTGAGGTCACTGCTCCAATCCCAAAAGGAAAGGAAAGAAAGGTAATCCTCACTCACTAGTTGTTGAAACTCGTTTAGTACAGATGCCTCCCATTTATGGGTGGTGGATACGGATCCATCGATCATGTTTGTTTCACATTATAGGGGTTCAAACGGACCCGACAACTAAGTGGAAGTGAAATCCTCATCACACCGGGCGTCTTCTACGAGAGTGGCAATTGGGTTAAGCGATGGGAGAAGTGCACCTTTGTCTTTTGAAGACGAGTTTTAATTTTAAGAGATGTTCAGACGTCCGAAGTTTTAGAAAGAATTTGATTTCGGTTTCTAAACTTTTTCATGATGGATACTCGGTTACTTTTAATAAAGTTGTTACCATTTCTCTTTATGATAAATTTATCTCGTCATGGAACGTTGGCGAATAATCTCTATACAATTAATCATGCACACCACTCACTAAATGCATCCTATAACACATCAATCAAGCTTTCCGAGAAAAGAAAAACGTTCATCGACGCGTGAACGAGACACTTTTTGGCATCTAAGATTGGGTCATATAAATCCAAAGAGGATCCAAAGGTTGGTGAAAGACGGTTCACTAGAGCTTCTCCAAGTTGAACCGTTTCCAACCCGCGAATCATGTTTGGAGGGTAAAAATGACCAAGAGGGCATTTGGAGCCAAGGAATAGGGCCAAAGAAGTGTTAGAGATCGTTCACACAGATGTATGTGGTCCAATGTCAACCAAAGCAAAGAGGACGTTATGAGTATTTTGTCACTTTTATTGATGATTACTCAGAATGCGGTTACATTTTCCTTATGAAGCATAAATCGAGACCTTTGAGAAATTCAAAGAATTTAAGGCTCAAGCAGAGAATCATATGGAAAAATGTATCAAGTCTCTACGATCCGATCGTGGAGGCGAATACCTCGGCGATGAGTTTTGAACTACTTATCTCGATGAAGGATTGTATCCACCATCGCACCGGAACCCTCAACAAAATGGGGTTGCAGAGCGAAGAAACATAACTCTTTTTGGAAATGGTTAGATCAATGATGAGTTATGCGGATCTTCCCAAGTCGATTCGGGGTCATGCCTTGGAAACAACGTCTTACATTACGAACTTGGTGCCATCCAAATCGGTTCCTAAAACTCCCAAAGAATTGTGGACCGCAAGCCGCAAGCCTAGTATGAGACACATGAGAATTTGGGGTGTCCCGCTTACGTGTTGGACAAGAAAGCTTTTAAAATTGGATCCTCGATCGAATTAAGGTGTTTTGTAGGGATACCCCGAGGGAACAAAAGGGTGTATGTTCTATGGTCCTCAAGATCAAAAGGTGGTCATAAGCACCCACTTTAGATTTTTGGAAGAAGACTATATGAACCAAAGAAAACCCAATGAGATTACCTTAAATGAGCTTAGAGGGCAAACTTCAATGCCAATCTGATTTAGATGATATACCAAACGATATGTTTTCACAACCGGAGCCTCGTGCGTAGTGGGAGGGTTGTTAGAAACCGAGAGATTCATGGGAATAGTTGAGTCCTGGGACTTGATTCTGGACAAGATTTAATCAGACCCATGGACATATGACGAGGCACTCCAAGATAAGGATGTAGATTCTTGGCAAACAAAGAATGAAAGCCTAAATGGGTTCTATGTTTCATAATAGAGTGGGGAGCTAGTGAACCACTTAATGGGGGGTCAAACTCATTGGATGCAAAGTGGGTATATAAGAGGAAAAGAGGACCGGACGGGAAGGTTGAAACCTTTAAAGCAAGACTAGTGGCGAAAAGGTTATACTCGCAAAGAAGGGATCGATTATGAGGAAACTTTTTTCGCCCGTAGCCATGCTTAAGTCCATCCAGATTCTCTTATCGATTCTTTGCAAGATTTCGACTTTGAAATCGGCAAATGGATGTCAAGATGCCTTTCCTTAACGGAAGTCTTGATGAAGAGATCTATATGCAACAACCCCAAGGTTTCATTGAAACAGCCAAGAACACCTAGTTTGTAAGCTCAAGAGGTCCATTTACGGACTCAAACAGCATCCGAGCTTGGAACCAATGTTTTGATCATGTTATAAAGTCTTATGGGTTTGATCAAAACGATTTTGAAAGTTGTGTGTATAAAAAGCGTGTCGGAACTGCATTGGTATTCTTAGTACTATACGTAGATGACATTCTAATCATCGGGAACGATGTGAAGGTGTTGTCAGACGTAAGGGCATGGCTTTCAAAAACAGTTTTGATATGAAGGACTTAGGGGAGCGGGACACATCCTTGGGATCAAGATCACTCGAGATCGCAAGAAAAGGATGATCGGGTTATCGCAAGCTTCATACATAGACAATCGTCTTGAAACGCTTCAAAGATGCAAGATTCCAAGAAAGGATTCGTACCTTTCAGGCATGGAATCCATCTATCTAAGAAAATGTCCCCTAAGACGCAAAAGGAGATAGATGACATGAAAGGTATTCCTTATGCTTCGGCTATCGGAAGCCTTATGTATGCAATGTTGTGTACGAGACCGGATATCTGCTTTGTCGTAGGCATGGTGGCAAGATATCAAAGTAACTCCGGGGAAAGAACATTGGATGGCAGTTAAAAATATTCCAAGTATCCGAAAAAGAACTCGGGATAGAATGTTGGTTTATCGGTCCAGTAATCCAATCCCCATCGGTTACACTAACTCGGATTTCCAACCGATGTAGACTCTAAAAAAATCTACCTCCGTTAGTGTGTTTTGCATGGGAGAGTGACATGGAGAAGCGTCAAGCATAAATGCATCGCAGATTCTACCATGGAAGTTTAATATGTAGTCGCTAGAAAAGGCAAAAGAAGAAGCCGTTGGCTTAAGCACTTCCCTAGTGGACTTGGATGTGATTCGAATTTGCCAGCCGATAGTTCACGATTTATTGTGATAATGCTTGGCGCGATTTCAAATTCAAAGGGAACCAAGAGCCCACAAAGCCAACAAACACATAGAAAGGAAATACCATCTTATACGAGACATCGTTAAGAGGAGATATAGATGTGGCAAAGATAGCGCCCGAGGACAACCCAGCGGATCCATTCACAAAGAGTTCCGCCTGAATACATTCGGAGACATGTGGAAGGAATGGGTGTCAAGACCGTTGCTAATGCTTTGAGTATAAGTGGGAGAAATTATTAGGTTCGTAGTAGGTGACATTAGATGTCACGGACTACGCGAGACATGTTGTAGTATACTTAAAAGCAGGACTTTGAGTATAAGTGGGAGATTGTTGGGATTATCTTTGAAAAGTATGCTTTTTACTTTTGTATAATCTAAACCGGAATTTTCGGACTTATTTATTGAAATAAATTGTTTATCACCGATGATTTTTAAATATGATTGAATGTTACATATATTTATCGATAACTATTCAATAATTGTGACTTGTAACTAAATATAGTTACATTGTAGTTAATTTAGTGATACCGGATCACGTAAGATTAAATTAACGATCCTTTGTAACTAAAAGTACGTCATTCACGACCTAGATGGAAATGAACAACCCATCGCGAAAAGGTTGAGTGTGTAAGGTTCATTGGTTTGTCTTGACCAAAAGATTACACTAGTGCATGATCGATATAATTGAATAGGACCTACAGGAGGATAAATTCTTCTAAATCAACAAGGAAGAATTAGACCTCCAAATGGTTCGTTGTTTTCTTTATCTTCGTCCCTTAAATAGGATCACGTGGGATTGGTAACTATTGCTTTGACTTATCATGGGTAGCGAATCAAAGAGATTCAATACTTTTTATCTTGGGCAATATTATTAGTCACATGTGATTGCTAAGATTTAATACGTAAGAATCGCGTGTGCAAGCACGCTTTGTTTGATTTGCCCCTTGGGAGGTTCATATGCTTTATCATACCAAATCTTGCAAGTGGAATTAGTTTCCGGATGGATAATAATGTTGAACCGTTCCTTGACCAAGGATAAAATATATTAATTAATGGGAAGCTATTTCAGTGGCTTCAATTAATTAATGGGCTAGATAATCCTTAAACACGGGAAATAATGACCGGGAGCCATATTGACTGTAATATGGGTTAAGATGGATAGTGCAATATTAATTATGTAGTGGGATTAATTAATATTTATGGGCTTGAATTATATTGTGGCTCAATATTAGATATTCAAGGTCCATTAGAAGGTCCAATCTTAATTCTCCTAAAGGCCCCCTGAGTAGCCCAACAAATAGTCCAATAACTGAAAAAGGTGATTAAAATAAAATAAATATTATTGCTTATTTTTTCCATGTAAATTTCGAAATTATAGATATAGTAGGGAGAAAGATTTTCTTTGAATTTTGTTATGGAATGAAGATATGTACTTGGAATACAAGATTATCTCATTAAATTCAAGAAATCTCCCACTTGGTTATCTATATAGTATTTTCGAAAATTTTAAGATATAGGGCAAGAAAGATTTTCTTGATTTTCTTGAAAAGATATTATGGAAGATATGTATTTCTTGAAATACAAGAATATCTCATAAATTCAAGAAGATCCAAATCTTGGTTTCTTGCAAGACTATATTTTCGAAAATAATTCCATAATTTGAGGAGGTGGGATTTTTGTGGAATATTTTAATTATGGGAAAAGGAATATAAGAGATATATTCAAGATTTCTTGGTGATCAAGAAAAGTCTTTTCCCACATTGATTTTTCATCAAAAATTTCGACCACCTCTCACCTATAAATATGGGATGATTGTTTCATTCCCAAGTACAATTCCATGTGCTGGAAAAATTAGCAAATTCACATAAGTGGTGCAACAAAGTTTATTTTTTCCTCCTTTTTGTTAATTGTTCGACAAGTGTCCTTCCACCGGATAGTTGAGCAAGGGCTAAGGGAATACTTGGGAAGTCCTTTTGGTTAGTCCGTCTAACCGAATTCACTGTCATCCCGAGAGGTACGTTCACGTAAACCCATAGATTCCGCATGCGTAGGTTTTACGTGGCTTATTATATGCATGATATGTTGTTGCAATTATTATTTGAATTAATATAGGATTAATTCATGCTAATAATAATTAAAGAATTAAATTTGTATTTAAATATTCATCCCGAATAGATCTGTGCAACTCATTCCTCAACACCAAACGCCTAAACTCGCTTTTTTTTTTTTTTTTCCTTTTCCAATTCCTGCCTCTCTCTGGGCCATCCTCATGTCATCCCTAAATGAAGATTTCATACCACGGCACCACCAAAAGCTTGCCGCCCTTGTTCAAATTTTTTTTAAAGCCTTAACCCAACTTCCCCTCGGCTTATCCTCCACCAACTATGTCTCATGGAAGTTACAGTTTACTTCGTTGTTCATCGGATTAGAACTTATGGGGTATCTCGACGGTCGTCTCCTCCCTCCACCGTTCTTTGTCAAGGTCCGCTCCACCGGCCCCAAATCCAACAGACACTCTTTGGCATCGTCAAGACAGCCTAATTCTTCATGCCGTAATTGCTTCGATCTCGAGCCTTGATCCATCTTATCGGAAAGGCCAAAAACGGGCATGATGCGTGGTCCTCCTTCATCGTATTTTTCTAAACGCTTACAATCCCATCATCCATCGAAGGACAAACTTTTCGTCCATCACTCGAGGTACTCTCCCCGAGGTTCGATTTTCTCCTTCAAATTAAAAGCCCCAGCGGACGAGCTTGCAACCTGAAATTTTTCCGGGCGATGAATCTCTCCTAATCTCTGCCCAAGCGCGGGGCCTTTTCGGTCCTTTACTGAAAGAAGTTATTAATAGCGCTCGACGAACTCGTGATACTCCGGTCTCGTTAAAGTACTCTTTGATAAACTTATCGATTATGAGACATATTTGTGTGATTAAAACACCACCTTTATGCCCACCCACCCTAGCAATTAACTCCACGGATGGACAAACAACTTTAGAACCGCTCTCGGCCCCAATTTTGCTACTTCTCCATTATCCTCTCGCCCTTTGAGAACCCCTGCCTACTCTCTGCGCCACCTTCTCAAGACGCCTCCTTTACACTGATGGCTATTAGGGGCCCCTCGCGACTCGGCTCCAAAAGGTAACGTCCTTCCATTGAGTGTCAATATTATCATAAATCGTGTCATCTGCAAGATAAATGTTGGGACCTATTTCCCCCGATAACCGATCGCCCTGCGTTACCCAAATCAACTTTCATCTTTGCTCCCTCCGAATCTGGCACCTCGGCCTCTCCATGGCTCTTGATTTCCGGGCGTCAAATCATGTGACTCCTAATCTCTCGGATCTCTCGTACCATCGGATCTATGATGGCCCCGGCGATGTGGTTCTAGGTAATAACACTCTCTTGAAATTGCTAACATTGGTAAAACTCGTATTCTTCAACACTATCTCTTTCAAATTTCTTGCATGTGCCTCAAATGAAACGTAACATTATCTTTGTCTCTCAATTTTGTCTCGATAACTCTACATCCATTGAATTCTTTCCTTCTTATTTTGTTGTTAAGGATCTCACTTTATTCGCCCACCCTTCATCGTGGACCTAGCAAAGGGTAATCTCTATGAATGGTCAACCCCAACCCCACCGCCCCTCCCCCAAGTTTTTTTGTTTACGAGTATCCCTCATCGGGCATATCGACTTGGTCATCCGCCTCCTCAAAAGCATTTAATCAATCGCTAGCCATCGTTTCTCCCATCTACCGTGATCATCTATGCCTCTTTCCTTTTCATGCACTACTTGTTTGAATAATAAAAGTCATAAACTTTATTTTATGCGTTTCTAGTATTAAGAGTCGGGCTCTCTTCGACGTTGTTTTCTCCGACGCCCGGGGTCCCAAATCTGAGTGAGTCTATTCACGGTTTCGCTACTACGTTATTTTCGTTGATCATTTTACTAAGTATGTTTGGTTTTATCCTATGCGCTTGAAATCGGATATTGCTACTATTTTCCTATTTTTGCTCATGGTGTGGAAAAACAACTTAATCATTCTTTTAATACATTGTATAATCGATGGTGGTGGTGAATTCATTGTTTCTTAAATCAAGTCTAGACGCTTTGGAATTACTCATAAAATAACACCCCACACACTCCGAGAACATAACGGCGTTAATTCAATGCCGCCACCGCCATATCCTAGAAACAATCCATACTTTCCTTCATCACGCCTCGTCCCACTAAAATTTCGCCTTTTGCATTTCACACGCCCATTTATCTAATTAATCGCCTACCTCGTCTCCCCTAAATAAATTAAGTCCTTTTTTGCTCTCTTTTCGTCAAAATCCGTTATACTCAACTCTTCGCCAATTCGGTTGTCTCGCTTTTCCATGGCTTCGCCCCTATGCCTCCTCCAAACTCACCCCACGCCTCCCGCCTTGCGTGTTTCTTGGTTACGATATTCAACATCAAGCCCGCCACAATCAGTATCTTTCTCACTCTTGCCTTTCTTCCCCGTTTTTTCTTTATTCAAAGAACTAGATGTTAACAATGCCTTCCTTCACTTCGGTTCTCCTCCCCGATGTTTTTATATGTCGGGTTTTCGGCTTAAGTGACTCCCGATTTCCGATCATGTATGCCTCCTCCGAAAAAGCTATCTACGGTCTTCGTCAAGCACCTCGAGTGGTACAATCGAACTAAAAAAACATTTCTTCTTGACTATGGCTTCACTACACGCTCTCTTCTTTTTACAACAAGTCCAACATCATTATATTCTTTCTTGTCACGTTGATGATCTTCTCGTCACAGGAAACAATCTCATTTCGCTATTTCCTCTTTCATTTTAGCCATCTCTGGCGCTTTCGTCACAAAGACCTCGCTTCTAAGCTACTTTCCTTGGGGTTGAGGTAATCCGCATACGTGATTCAATTTTTTCGATCCAAGATAAATACATCCATGACCTATTGTCCAAAACCATCATGCTTGGTGCTGTCGGTCTCCACTCCGATCTCTCCTTTGGTCTCACTAAGCCTCAACGATGGCACATCCTCACCGACGACGCGAAAGTATCGCTAAATTGTCGGTGCCCTCAAAGATTCTTTCTCTCACTCGTCCCCGACATCTCATTTGTTGGCAAACTCTCCCAATTCATGCATCGTCCTACTATCACTCATCTTACTGCTGTTAAATGCGTTCTTCGTTATCTCAAGCATATTATATTTCATGGACTTCATAAAACTCATCCCCTCTTTCTTACGGCCTTTTCGGATTCAGTTAATCGGGCAATCATGATGATCGCACGTCCACGTCTGCATTCATAATCTATCTTGGTTGTTGTCCCATCTCTTGGTCACAAAGAAAAAGATTACCTGCGGTTGTTCGATCGCTCACGGAGGTGAATATCGTTCACTTGCCACATGCTCGACCGAGAGGTACTCGTTAATCAATCTTCTCAAAGAGTTCCGTGTTTTCCCTCTCCATCCACCATTTTTGTGACAATCTCGAAGTGCCACTTATCTCCGTGTTAATCCTCGTCTTTTCACTCTCGCAGATGAAACATATTGTCATTGACTATCATTTTGTTCGGGGTCATGTCTCCTCCGGGTTCATTTCAGGTCTCCTACATCTCTACTCGGGATCGGGTTGGTCGATGTTCTCAATAGCAATCGTCTTACCCAAAGTTTTCAATGTTTCGTTCCAAGATTGGTGTCTCCAATGGATCCTCCATCTTGCGGGGGCCTAATAGTGATACTGATACGATCATATCCAAGATTGAGGATTCACACAAATTGTCTCAAGATACGGCTTCAACATAGTAAAGATTTGATATTGTGTATTGTCAAAGATTTGATTTTGTATCCATAATAGTAAAGATTTGAGATTGTGTATTGTAATTAATGTTTTACCATATCTTTAGGATCTAGAACATTCTCTGTACATGTATATATATTTGTGATCAATGAAACATAAAAGTGTGCAGCAAATCATTACCGTCCTCTTCATGTTGAATACTTAATTTATACAATAATTGCATGGCCGGTTAATTTAGCCACGCACAATAATTGCATGGCCGGTTAATTTAGCCATGCACAATAATTGCATGGCCAAGGTCGCTCTTTCTAAAGTGATAAGATTGCATATCTATTCAACTCAGGCCAATATGGCCTGGCAGTGGCAGTGATATTTGGGACCGGAGAAAGCAAAACAACATTCAACGCCATGTATCCATTTCAAATGTGTAAAACATTTGAGTTAATTGTGAAGAGCTAGCTGTATCGACACTTGTTCATTAGGACCACTTAATTATAACAATATCTTAAACCAAAAATAATAGATATACACAATATATATATATAGTAGTGATATGCAACCAACCATTATGGTACCGAATTATTTAATTGTCGAGTAGAGCTCTTGTGAAATATTTCACAAAAACCACATGTATAATATAACTTATTTTAAGATATTTATTGAAATTTTGCAGGTCAGGCGTGGGTGGGTCGGGTCAATTCGCGGGTCGGGCAGAGCGGGCAGGGACCGTGGGTCGTGGGCTTCAGATTGGGTGATTTTCTAAGCTGGATATATATATATATACATTTAATGGAGTATTCTTGTCAATTCTGTAGTGTAGTCTAGTGGTAACACCCCTAAATTTCAAGATATTTTAAATAGTAAAACTTTAATTTATGTCTACAAGATATTTCGTATGTCTTTAAATAAAAATTTGTAGATAAATATAAATTTATATTTTACCGTTTTTATCTTAAAACTAGTATTTTTCACCCGTGCGATGCATGGTTCAACATTTTATTAATATAAATTTGAAATTATTTTATTAATAATATTTTTTTATATGGACATTAAGTCATTAATCTAAAAGTTGTAGTGTTGAAGTTATAATTTTAAAATTTCATTTTGGTTCATGTTATTAACATTTCTTATTTTCATGTTAAAAAGGTTTTAAATTTTAACTCAGTATAGTAATCGCTTTTATATTAAAAATGAAATGATTATTTTAGATTTAATAAATACTCTTTTCTTTTCATGATAATTTCCAAATCATAATTGCTACATAAATTAAGAAAGTAAAGAAGTGAGTTGAGTTAGGTAATTTTGTCAATCTTTATATATAAAATGAATAACGAGTTGAATTAAGTTTGTGTGTGAATTAAATTGAAGATATTGTAAAATTTTATCCATGTGAATGGTTTTTTTTTTTTAAAGCAATGATATTGTGAGGTTGAAATATTTTAACGGCTTAATATTCCTTAAGCATGCAAATTGTTAAGGGACATTTGAAATTTTGTATAAGACAAATGTGTGATTGTTAAGTGGCGAGAGAGTATAAATTTGACGTTAAGAGTTATACTTATATGAGACGGTTTCACGGTGAGATGAGACGGTTTCATTTGTGTTAAGTTGTATCACGTCTCATGCATGAGACCGTCTCATATATGAGTTTTTGTCATCACTAAATGAGAGAGCACATAATTAAGCAAAATACCTTGAGAAAAATAAGAAGTATATGGGCCGAGGGTATCTGGGCTTGGACCCTTTTATAGATGTTAGCCAAAATCAAAGAAATCGTTTGTTAATCATATAGTGTTATATAATAAATTCCGATCAAAATATATATATATATATATATATAGTGTTATATAATAAATACTTTCCAAATTTATTTATTTAAAAAACAAAAAGCCTAATATGTGATTAACCAACTAATGTGGAATTCTTTTGTTATAATTTATAAATTTGAGCTTCTCATATAAGTTATAACCATTCCACCAAAACCATGCACGCGCGCGCACACACGATAATTATTTATATTAATTTTCTGTCGTTTCCCTTGTTGGGATTATACTAGAAAGTATATTTTTACTTTGTATAATCAAAACTGAATTTCGGACTTATTTAATGAAATAAATTGTTTATCATCGATGCTTTAAATATTATCGAATGTTACATATATTTACAAAGATAACTGTTTCAATAAATAAATCGCGTGTTACATTGTAGTTAATTTAGTGATACCAGATCACATAAGATTAAATTAATAAACCGTTTGTAACTAAAAAAGTACGCCATTCACGACCTAGATGAAAATGAACAATTCATCGTGAAAAGTTGAAGTGTAAGGCTCCGGATTGGCTTGTCTTGACCAAGAGATTACACTAGTGCATGATCGATGTTTGAATAGACCCTACAGAGGATAAATTCTTGGAATCAACAAGGAAGAATTAGACCTCGGTTCGTTATTTCTAATCTTCGTTCCTTAAATAGGATCACGTGTGATTGGTAACTATTGCTTTGACTTATCATGGGTAGAGAATCAACTAGATTCAATACTTTTTATCTTGGGCAATATTATTGGTCACATGTGATTGCTAAGATTTAATACGGAGAATCGCGGTGCAAAGACGCTTTGTTCGATTTGCCCCTTGGGAGGTTCATAAGCTTTATCATACCAAATCTTGCAAGTGGAATTAGTTTTAAATTATGGATAATAATGTTGAACGGATTCGTGACCAAGGACAAAAAGATATTAATTAATGGAAAGCTATTTTAGGTGGCTTGAATTAATTAGTGGGCTAGATAATCTTAAAACGGGGAAATAATAATGGAGCCATATTGACCGTAATATGGGTTAAGATGGATAGTGCAATATTAATTATGTAGTGAGATTAATTAATATTTATGGGCTAGAATAATATTGTGGCTCAATATTGATAATTCAAGATCCATTGGAAGGTTCAATCTTAATTCTCCTAAAGGCCCCTAAGAAGCCCAACATATAGTCCAATAACCGAAAAAAGTGTTTAAAATAAAATAAATATTGTTGCTTATTTTTCCATTATTTTCGAAATTTATGGATAAAATGGGAGAAAGATTTTCTTTGAATTTTGTTATGGAATGAAGATATGTATTCTTGGAATACAAGATTATCTCATTAAATTCAAGAAATCTCCCACTTGGTTATTCATGAAGATAATTTCAAAATTTTTGAAATATAAAGGGCAAGAAAGATTTTTCTTGATTTTCTTGAAAAAAATATTATGGAAGATATGTATTTTTGAAATACAAGAATATCTCATAAATTCAAGAAGATCCAAATCTTGGAATCTTGCCTATAATTTTCTAAAATATCCCATAACAAAGAGTAGGTGGGATTTTGTGGAATATTATAATTATGGGAAAAAGAATATAGGAGATATATTCAAGATTTCTTGGAGATCAAGAAAAAATTTTCCCACATTATTTTTTGCCCAAAATTTCGACCACCTATGCTCTATAAATAGGGGATGACTCTTTTCATTCCCAAAGATAATTCAAGTATCTTTGGAAAAATTAAGAATCCACAAAAGGTGGTGCAACATAATTTATTTTCCTTTTGTTAATTGTTCGCAAGTGTCCTACCAACCGGATAATCGAGTAAGGATTAAGGGAATACTTGGGAAGTTCTTTTGGTGAGTCTAATCAACCAAGCCATCATTATCCCAAGAGAATGACGTTCACGTAAACTTCGTAGAATTCCGACGTGAGGATTCGTGAATTAATTATACGCATGATTTGTTGTTGGATTATTATTTGAATTAATATAGGATTAATTCATGCTAAGAATAATTATAAAATTAAATTTGTATTTAAATATTCACCTAATAGATAGAAGAACTTATTCCCCAAAGATCCCCGTCTTATTCCCCAGCATCCCTGTAATTGGCCCTTTTCACCAACCTTCGCCAAGCTTGATTTCCACCGACTAAAATTGAGCAATCTTTCTGTTTTTTGCCTTTGCACTTTTTTTTAAAAAAAATTTTTTTCTTTTTTTTTTGTTGACCGTCTCTCTCAAGTTTGAGACAGAACGAAGCGAAATAATGATCCGTGTTTTCGATTTTACTCATCTCCATTCTTCATATCTCTGTGTTTTTCCACCTTTTATAAAGCTCGATCAGAACAATAATAATGCCTGTGAGGAAGATCGAAACGAAGAATGGTCTGATATTTTAATAGTTTACTATATATTTTAACCGAGAGTACACTTCATTCAGCACATATTCATACATTTTTATTCAATTTTATGATTTAATCCGTCTTCTGTACAATATTCAAATGAAAACCTAACCAAACTTGTCGCATTGATGAACTTTTTTTCTATGCTAAAAAATGGTGAATTCAAGTGTATTGATTCCCTTATGCAGGTACATAAATTAATTATAAAGAAATTCTTATACCTGAATGGAGCTAGTTCAATTATTGTTGATGCTAATTTTATTGAATATTAACTGTTGTGAGTGGGACTTCTGTTAATCGATTGAACTCTTGTGATACTTTGGTCAATTTTGTGATGAAAGATTTTCAGCTTGTGTTGGGATTTTCCTATCTTATTTTTTTTAGCAAACTTCTTCCTTACTTGAATAATAAACTGGTGGTGGTCTTTAAGTGACTAAAATAATTTTAGTGATTTCCGCTTGGATCTCTTGAATTGAATATGGGAATTTCATCTTACTTACCTACACCTTTACATGTAGAGGCATACTTTAATTATCTAGCATAAGCTTATACTTATCTTGCATAAGCTTATAATTTTAATTGAATATTGTTTCTGAGATAGAACTTTCTGAGATAGAACAATTAATTATCTAGCATAAGCTTATAATTTTAATTGAATATTGTTTCTGAACAGGAATGGTTCTCAAATATCAGAAATTGTAATGTAGTTTAGATACTTTAGTATTGGAGCCGAACTTGCTGTAGTTTTCTTTCTTTTGCTCTTCTCTGATATGGCGGACTCATGATGTATTGGTGTCGGGAGGTACTCCATATTGTGGCAATAAATTCCTTTTTTCTTTTTTCTGATAAAAAAAATAAAATCGAATGCTTCCAGTTTGGTTGCAGTAATAAGAACCTTGATGATGAGAGATTCCTAGAGAGTTGAAGATGAGTCTAATTGCGTTGTAGCTAAAACATAATTCTGGTGATTTAAGACAAAATTTGAAGAGATGCTTCAGGCAGGTATTACTGGTTTTGAGTCATTCTAAATAAATCATAATATGTAAAATGCTTTGGTGCTTAAATCTTGTGCTTGTTTATTGTCTGACCTATTATAGTGGACCACTTTTGTCTCTTGAATATGCAAATTCTTGTGGTGCTCAAATCTTGTGTTTGTTTGTTGTCTGACCTAGTGACCTATGTTAGTGGATCACTGTGTCTCTTGAATATGCCTATGTTCGTATTTTATACATACATATGTGTTCTGAAATGAGATAAAAATTAGAATATATATAGAAACCTGCTCACAGTTTATTTGCAAATAATTGAATAGCTTTATCATATAGTGAACTTTACAATGTAATGAAACTAATCCCCACTTATTATAACAATATATGCAATTAGTATGAATTGGGTGCAAATATTAGAAAAAGGCAGTACAGCAGACGTTTGGGATGTTCAAATAAATCCAACAAATTTGTAAATGGACTTGTACAATAGTTTATGTGAAAAGAATACTGCATCTACTAATATTTTTCTTTATATTAATGTTACAGGAATTTATATGCATAGTCAGAATGCTAAACCTAATGGTGAAGATGCAAGGTGACAGGACAACAAAAAAAATATGCAAGGTAATTGTATGTAACATGATTAGTATTCATGATTAATATGGAAAGAATTTGTCGTAGTTTAAAGATGTATACTGCTATAAAACAATTGATTATTGAAAATATACCTACCATCTTGTGTGTTATCAGTTCTACCACATTGTCTTGTAAGGATATCAGAACATGTTTGCTTCAATTTAAACCTGCAAAATTTTCAATAGGATATTAGAGCATGTTTTCTTCGCAAACAACTTTAGACCATTTTCCAACCAAAGTGTGTAAATTTTTTATTTTTTTTATTGGGGGTTGTTGAGTACAAAATTTGAAGGGATTTGACTGCACATAAACAAACATATCAATAGACAAATACATTACAACATGAATTTATAAATGTATGTTTTGTAGCATGCTACTAATCTCACGGTTCATTGTAGAATTGTCCTGTTTCTGATAATTGAAAAAGTTTATTGATTTTTATTAATCTAAAATCAAGGTAGAACTGATATGGGCATTGAATTAGCAGCTATATAGCTCTATTTTTAAAACATATGTATGTTACATATAAGTAGATAGATATCATAACCCTCACTCAAGCTACAATTCTTTGTTGCCAAATGCAGGTAGTTGAAGTTGATATGACTGAAAATTGACCTCATGATGAATGTCTACAAATTTGGAAGAGAATTTGGAACATATATACAAAAGAAAGAGGAGAAATGCTAGGCACTACTGAAATCTCTTTAAATTGTAGCTTAATTGAAAATTAATGTTCCACCATACGAAAAATTAAGTTTCACATCAGAAGTGTGATATTTATACTATTCAAAGAGAATATGGAAGGTCACCAAATTAGTGTTTTTGCTCTAAAAGAAGGTTTGTATCTGCATGTTTAAATTTGAAATTGGCACGGGTATCTTGGTTTTGTAATTCTTATTTAGGCAGGCAGAGGTAGGAAAATAATATTTTATTTTTAATTTGAAATAGATGATTGCATTTTTGTTTCCTTCGGACTTTTGTCTGAAAAGTTAAGAGCTAAGAAAATATTATTTTATTTTTAATTTGAAATAGATAATTGCATTTTGTTTCCTTCTAAACTTTGTCTGAAAAGTTACACGTAAGCCTGATTATTATCTGGATAAAAGTAGCATTATTTGTCAGCTTGCTAAATAATGATAAAAAAAATTACAACAATATTTTCATGCACTGTTCACGTGAAATTAAGCGTGGCAGTGCACAGCTTCTCCAGGTGGCGAGTTACTGTTCACTCGCCCCTGTGAACTTCACTCAATTTGGACTGCTACTTATGTTTTTATATATTTATTTATATATTTTATCCCCAAGCATCTCAAAATTTATTTTTGAAGGATTTAAAGAAAAATTCACTTCAAAATTTAGGGAGTATATATCAATATATATATTTATTATTTTTAAATTTTCAATGAGAAATATATTATTATTAAAATTTAAATTTTATTAATTTTTCCCCAAGTTTCTCAATTGAGTGGGTCTCCTGCGCACAAGGGTGCACCGTGCACTTGGATCCATTTTTAAAAATGGGTCGCGCATTTCCTTCGAATTCTCATTATGTCGAAAATTTTCTAATAACAACTTGTAGATTAGCGACTGAACTCCCTTTCCTCAAGCCAATAGGTACTGGGTTCAACTCCCAGGTAGTGAAAAATTAGTTTTTCTTTTTTTTTTTAAATATGGGGAATATACTTATACATAAACATACTATTGTTAGATAACACAAAAAATATAAATAGCTAATACAAAATATACAACTTGTTATAAAATAAATGAAGAGCGCAATTTGTTTACCCAGTTCGTCAACAATAACTACATCTGGGGCGATACCAAGCCAGTATAGTAATACTAATTCTTGATTGTGTGTTGTGTACAAATGAAGGTGGCAAACCACCAATTTATAGGAAACTCATTTCATGAATACATAAATGTGATTTAATAGGGTTCAACGAATTCCGATTGGGATTGATTGGTATAATTCGTCATCAAAATACTTCTGCCCTTAACTTCCCCATTTAATTCGCGGGCATCTGATGGGCCCATAATTCGCGGACTGATCGGTGACGACTCGGCTATCCTGGACTCGCCGATTGGTCCTCACTTATTCTGAAGGGGATCTGATGGAGAGAGTTCGATGGCCCCAAGACACATCCGACTTCAAGATTACCTTCAGTACTTTCCATTATCAATACATCAAATCTCCAGTTCTTAAATTGGCAACTCATTATTTTTTGAATCAGATAATGGCTGGCCGTTCTCAACTTGACTCTTGCGACCTTAAGGCACCGCCGACCTTAGGGTCGATACCCACAATAGTTCCCTCCTCCACTAGAAGCCATTGCAAGAAAGCTTCATTCCATAAACAATCTGACTTGATCAGTCACACTCTCATTTCCTCGGATCCTTGGGTATACCCACAATAGTATTGCAAGTGTAATGAGTGGAGTGTTAAAGGGTAATTTTATAAACTTTTATATATAAAGTAAATAAATTAATTTTGTATAAATATGTGAATAATGTGAGGATAAATATAAAATTGATATCTACTCGATAATAAAATTTACACAAACTCTGGCTTCTGTGAAACTTGTTCAAACTATAAAATTGATATCATTACACTTTAATCAACAAATTTAATTTGGCTGACAAATTAACTTGGTCTCGCGGCTACTTATGCATATTCTTTTATTAAATTAAAATAAATATTAATATACCAACATATGTATAATAGTAGTATTAAAAAAATCAATAATTGGGAGGGGTCATGGCCCCACTTGGTAACAAAGTGGCTCCGCCAATAATATGTTGTTAGGGAATTAATTAATATAATATAAATGAATGAATTCAACACTTATTTACAAGTTCCAACTTTTAGATAATTATTTTTTTCATATCTTAAGTAGCATGATAGTTGTTTTCCTTCTTACTAGTATATCACCCGTGCATTGCACGGTTTGTGAGTATAAAATGAACACAATATAAAATGTATTTATTTTTGTGTTAAATAAATTATAAAAAAATATTTTACTTATAATAATAATAAGAATCTTTTTTTCATTTTTTTAAATATTTTTTTTATTTAGATGCAACGCACGATTTATTAACATATTTTGCTTTTGCAATCAGGCATAGAAAATGGGTGGCGCTCCAACTACTTTAAAATTTTACATCGTTAAATAATGCAAATTTAAAGGTATTTTTTTCTTACAATTTTAAATTATTTTCTTCTAAACCACTTTGATTGTCACCTATTATCGTCTTCTCAATTTCCATTGCATGTCAAAATTTTCAAATTGTCCCCTTTAGTTACTCTGAACATGATAACATATAACTATCCATGATTGAAATTGATCTCCTTAAGAAAGTCCAAGATTTTTAATAATTGTCTATAATTCTTATTAATGATCATACCATAAGATATCATTAGTCAAAATTATCTTTCTAAGATGTTAAAGATAGTCTACTATCTGATGATGACAGTGTCATTCCCGATTAGTATTTTCTTTTAAAAATATGAGTACCAAGCTTCATCACAACCAACCCAGTATCGTTTTACAATCCAAGGTCTAATGTCAATTGTACATGCAACTAATTCATAGTAATTGGACTCAATGATGGACCTACATGCCCTATGTTGGGATCACGTGCCCCCATATTTTTTTAAGTATATGTTATATATATTTTAATTATTAGGAGTATTATTTATATTATATGTATATAATGACTTAAATGAGTTTTTAAAAGTGTTATAATTAGTTAATCATGCAAATATTTCATCTAAAAAAATTTGTAGATCTGTTATGTATATGCACTATCACTATTTAAAAAATCAAATATTTTTTAAGATAGTAATAGTGTATAATTGTATATGCATAATCGTGACACTAAAAAAATAGAATTCACATGAACTCGAGTTCACAGGAAAATCTACTTGTTATATTATTTATTTTTGTGCCCCCGTCATGAAAGTTTTCTGGATCCGGCCATGATTGGACTAATCAATTTAAACATTATATCATATAAAAGAATCATACAAATAAGTAAACAAATCGAGCTTTATCACAACCAACCTAGTGTCATTTTACAATTGAACTAATAATTTAATTAAAAATTATTCAGCTAACTATTTAAGTCTAATGTCAATAGCTCATGCAACTAATTTATGGTAATTGGACTAATCAATTTAAATCCAATATCATGTAATATTATCATACAAATAAGTATATAAATTATACATTTTCATATATACAATACTTCTCGTCTTTTTTAGATTGCACAAAATCCAAAAAGTCCATCTTTTATCACATACTCAAAATAGCAATAAAGTAACTATACATCAGTTCATGCTACCCCTTACAAACATCACTAAATTACATCATATTTCACTAATAATTACATACAAAATTAACTTATTTTTATCTTATTCACTAAAATTGACAAAATACTCTTATCAAAAAGCAATTTTATTACCTTCAAATATTAATAAATATTTTCCTCATCAAAACCCGTGTCAAAATCAAGTGAGCAATCTAAAAAAAGATGGAAGAAGTAACTTTAAAAAAAAATATATATATCCATATCAACTACAAAATATAATATTTTATATTATTAATTATTAATGTGTGCCACTTTTAAAATTTTATGATAAATTTATAATAATTTTTTGTTGAATTTTCTTCTTTTCTGGTATAATATTTTATTATTATATATGTATAAATATATTTAGTTCGAAAATTAATAATAATTTTTTTGTTGATTTTTTTTTTCTTTTTTGGTATAATATTTTTTTATTATATATGTATAAATAGATCTAGTTCAAAAATTCAAAAATAATATTAATAATTTAGAAAATATTCAAAAAATAATTAATATATATGTGTGGTAGATATGAAGAATTGAACCTTTTACTCTTGCATACAAAGAAGATAAAAAATATTTGTTATACCATTTGAGCTACATCAAATTTGTTATGATGTTTAAAATTTTATTAGAAAATTATAACAATTTTTTGACCCAACTTTTGGCCCAAAATCAAGTGAGCAATCTAAAAAAAAAAAGGAAGGGGTAACTGATTTTTTTAAAAAAAATATATATCCATATCACCTACTCCCTCCGTCTCAAACTTATTTTCCTGTTTACTGTGTGCTAGGTTTTTAAGAAAAAAATGATAAAGTGTTAAAGTGTAAGGGGTAATATGAAGAAATCAACTTTATTGTAAAGCAAATTCAACTTTATTAAGACACTAATTAAAAGACTAATAAACTGTTAATTAAAACACTGCAGAAGTACAACAATCTGACTTGCAATAGTAATTTGCAGAGCTGAAATTGTAAAATCTAATTTTACTGTTCAATGAACAGTAAAATATCAGTAAAATGCTGCTAAATTCGATCTCCCTCCAAAAATTCCCTCCTATTACAGTTTTCCCACCTAATTACTGCAAATTATCCCTCCTATTACAAAATTCAAATCCTATTACAGCCTTAAATAGCCAACAACACCTTCATAAATACTGCAACACCATTACAGTCCATCAACACCATAAATACAACTTCATAAATTCTGCAACAAGAAATAAATGAAGTGTTAGTTAAAGATGGTTCAACATTTATCATGCGAAGAAAAAAATAGAGTTGTGCAACATTTATTATGTGAGTCAGTGAATGGTTCACCCATGCACGGCAAGTTCAAAGAAACGGGTTTGTTATTTGGGGTTTGTGATAGAACTATCAGGACCATCTGGAAAGCTGCAAAGAAGCAAATGGATGAAGGTAAGTCAGGTCATTTAGTGTCAAACAAAAAGGGAAAGCAGATAAGCAGACAAAAGACTTTGGATGAAGAGAAGATACTGAGCATACATTGGACAGATAGGTCTACCATTAGAGACCTTGTAGAAGGACTGGATGTTAGTAAAAGCACAGTGAGAAGATGGATTAAAGAAGGTCAAATCAAGGCACATACAAATGTCATTAAGCCACTTCTTACAGACATCAACAAGCTTGCTAGGGTACAATTCAGTTTGAGTCAGCTCTATGTTGATAGGGAAGATAAATACACGACCTTTAGACCAAATATCAATTTAATCACGACCTTCCAAATTATTGTGTAAAAGCCTAATCTTTGATATTGTTGCAAATTAATACATGTTTTTTTTCCACCGGCCGTGAAGAGACGATGTGGCTTGCCGAAACTATTGTTTTTGTTATGTCAGATTACACGTTGGATGAAATGTCTAAATCATCAATATAAAAAATATTAAAAAGGTGAATTAAAAACAAAATAAAAAATAAAATAAATAAA
The DNA here is from genome assembly GCA_037126765.1 of Stenogyne calaminthoides. Classification (NCBI taxonomy): domain Eukaryota; kingdom Viridiplantae; phylum Streptophyta; class Magnoliopsida; order Lamiales; family Lamiaceae; genus Stenogyne; species Stenogyne calaminthoides. The sequence goes on from JBBCBC010000044.1 coordinate 3,485,584, forward strand.
ATCTAAAAAAATAAAATAAATTATTTAAATCTATATTCCAAACCTTAAAAACTAATTCTCGCCGTCAATGTTTCAAAATTAAATATATTCCCATGTTCCAAAATTAAATGTAATTCCTTAGTTTCTCTTCCTTCATTCAGTCCACCCATTGTTTATTGACATTCCCTCAACCCCTCACTTGTTATTCTCATCGCAGTTGACCTCCTTAAATTAAATTTGTGAATTTTTTATTGAGATTCGATCAATTTTATGAAATGGATATAAATTTTATTTGCAATCTGAAATTGATTTTATTTTAATTGTTGTTTATTTGATGTGTAATACTGTAAATTTGAAGTATAATTTTTTTTTCCGACAAATGGACCAAATTCAGATCGATTTTGGGATAGGGATTTGATTTGGGGATTCTGTGATTTTGGTGCAAAATTCAATTTTGAGGATTCACATAACTCAAATTTGGGGTGGAGTCTATGGTTTTGCGATTATGAGGGATGTGGAATAATTTAAAAAATATTATTTAATATGTATCATCCTAAACCGAGCAAAGTATACACATGCTCTCGTTAAAGCCGCGTTACCCTTTCTGGCGAGGAGAAAAAAAATTGTATCGATTTGCAACAATATCAAAGGTTGGGCTTTAATACAAAAATCTTAAAGGTCGTGATTAAATTGATATTTGGCCAAAAGGTCGTGTTTTTATTTAGAATTAACCCTTAAGATTATCTTAGTCCATTAATTAATTCAAGCCACTTAAAAGTTTTATATTAATTAATATCTTTTATCCTTGGTTTAAGAATGGCTCAACATTATTATCCATACCGGAAACTAATTCCACTTGCAAGATTTGGTATGATAAATCTTCTGAGCCTCCCAAGGGGACAAATCACGCGAAGACGGCGTCTCTTAACACGATTCTCCGTATTAAATCTTAGCAATCGTCGTGTAACTAATAATATTGCCCAAGATATAAAGTATCGAGTCACAATGACTCTCTACCCAACATAAGTCAAAGCAATAGTTATTAATTTCACACGATCCTATTTAAGAAACGGAGATTAAGAAATAACGAACCACTGAGGTCTATATCTTCCATGTTCAGTACTGAAGAATTTATCCTCGATGTAGGTCCTATTCAGCGCATCATAATGCACTAGTGTAATCTCTTGGTCAAGACAAGTCAATCTGAGCCTTACACTTCAACCTTTCACGATGGATTGTTCATTTCCATCTAGGTTGTGAATTTTGTACTTAGTTACAAGGATTTATTAATGTGATCTTCTGTGATCTGGTATCACCACATTAACTACAATGTAACACGTACTATTTAATGAACAGATATGCAGTATATATATATAACATTCAATCATATTTAATGCAACAGTGATAAATAATGTATTTCAATAAATTAATAAGAAATTCAGTTTGGTTATATATAAAGTAAAAGCACACTTTACAGTATAACCCCAACAACATCACACACTGAGTCTGAGAAGCATCCTCTCGATGCTCTTTCCGAGCTATTTATGTCAAACGTGGGTCGCCCCAGGAACCGATTCGTGGGTAACACGGATTGGCGTGTGTCAACACGTCTTTCAATCTTTTTCTTGCCTAAGCACCAAACACATGTTTCGGTGCCAGTCCAGAAAATTTGGCCTAGCCAATTAGTTTGTTTCCAAAACACATCTCAATAACAGTTATACATTTCAACTAACCAAGAGAAATAAAATAAAACGAGAATTAAACACATAATTCCTATGATCAATATTCAGCAATCAAAATAAACATGACCTTTCTTTTGTGTTTATTTTGTCTCCATTATTTTCACATACTCAACGACCTCATCGGAAGAGTATGAATTTATATCAAATATATAAATTGTAATGGACTAGGATCCACATTACTACTACCATAATCCCAGTGAGGGCTGATCATTATAATTGCATAACTGGTAGGTCTCCAAACCAATTGCCAAAATGCAATTCCTAGTTTACCGAACCTAGTTCGATTGATGTCCCTTAACTTTTGTTCCCCGCGAGGGCTAGCGAAACAAAATCAAGTTGGTTTACAACCATCAAACGGTGACATTACATGTCCCTATAAAAGTCCCGTTAGATGTAGATCCGAAGCAAAAGACGAGGGCCTTAAATACTCATTGGAATCTAAATTCCGGTTTACTTTTTTAACTTTGATGGAAGACATCTTTTCAATTTAATGAAAAACCATATTTTAGTGAGGATCATTTTAAAGGCGGGGTATTAATTGCTTAATCGAGATCCATCCTGCTATCTACATCACATTTGAGCAATTATTGGGCGCCGCCTACCCAAACATGACTTACACGGACTAACAAATATTTTGGGCGCCGTCTACCCAAACATTTAATATGGTCCGACATATATTAGGCGCCGCCTACTCAAACAGTTATAATGCGGACTTTAAAAGTGTTAACAAATTTAAACAAACGAGTTAGCCAAGTAGGATTTTAATAACCTTTTAACGTTTGAATTTTAAAATAATTTTACGATTATTAAAACTTAATGATTAGTCCAATTAATCATTAATTAAGGTCCAACCTTTAATCTAATTTTAATATTAATCAAATTAATAAACAAATCTGATTTTAATTATTTATTGTTAGGGCTCATGTGTGAATTCCAAATTTGCACGGGGAGGGTCTGTTCCAAATCAAATTTGCAAAACAACCCTCCGCCATCACCGTCCAAATCCGACAGCATCTATTCTGTAATTTTAGGCATCTGTTCCCTCATTTCGTATCCAAAAACCAAATCAGTTACATCAACAATATCATCTAAGAACTAATTAATCGAAACTAATCCAATTATTTCGAAATTAGAGGTTTTCAGAATCAAAATCGTTTACATACATTAATGAACGAAGACATGAAAAAATCGCAGACGTGACAAGAGGAGCACGCTGGGTGGTGGTACAAAGAATGTAGGTCGTTGTAGATTACTCGATAACCAAGATCATCACCACGAGGGTGAATCACCTCGCAATCGAGTAAAGACGGCGAGAAGACCACCGGCGTCGCCTCGTAGTATCATCCTCGCCAAGACTTCCGAAGGCGGCGACGCGACCGCGTCCGTGAGGGCACGCAAAAGGCCGCGTCAATGCCCGGCGGCGATCGGTGAAGCACCGCTCCAAGCGGTGGTTCGCGAATCGAAAGGGAGTGAGGCCGCCGCAATCGCTTGAATTGAGTCGAATCGATCCGCGCGAATCAAGACGGGGTGAGCCGCCCAGGAATTGGCGAAGAAAAATCGCGACGGATTTCAATCGAGAAAGGGCCACGGGTCGAGGGATGGAGCGCCATTGCCGTGGGATCAAGGCAGTGTCGCAATGGGGCGTGACTAATAGTCGCCGCTTCCTCGACAGCACAGAGGTCGCCATCAAGATACGGGCAAATAAGGTGAGCGAGATGAAAGGGTTTGAAAACCCTAAACGGAAAGGTAAAAGCATGTAAACAAACGAAGAAGACAAGCAAAAACAAGCGTGTGTAATTGTCACCCCAACAATCAAATAAGGTGCGGTCAAATGCAATTTTGGCCGCATCGAGCGCTGCTTTTTTAAAAAATTATAAAACAAAAATTAATTCAACTAAGTTAATCAATCAAGAGCACGAAGCTCGATACCACTTTATGGAATTTATAAAAGACGTAAACACGTAATACATGCAAGCAATGAATGAAACAGGTTCACCAACAATGAACAATTAATTGCATAATTAAATACGAGTAAACATAAAATGTAATTCTTATGAAGAATTGCAGACACGATTCCTCAACTATGGTATCCACGTAACGATCGTTTACTAATTCACACAGAGATCGCCGGCGTTGAATCCCCGGATGAATTTGCTAGGAAAATTCTAACTTAGAGATTTTATGGAGAAAATATGAAGTTTCAGATTATGAATCCCAAGAGCTCATATATATAGGGAAGAAGAACTTAAATCTTAAGCTAACTTTGATTAGGAAATATAATCCCTAATCTTGTAAATTAAATCCCATAGATTTAATTCTCATATACATAAATCTCTACGGATTTGATTTCCATGTATATCAAATCTCTACGGATTTAATTTTCATATATATCGAATCCCATAATAATATTCCATATATTATTATTTGGGAATCCTATTTAATTAAATCTAATTTAATTAAATAGTAATAATAATTAATTCTAAATATAATTATTATTATATTCTCCATAAATTAAATATTAATATCTAATATAATATTTAATCAACCAACAATAATTAGTAAACAACCGTTACTTGTTGTGTGACCCATAGGCCCTCATAAATCGAAAGCGATTAGTCAAACTAACGGTCTTAATTAAACCCTAGACAATAAATCATGCATTCTCAATATATGAGGTAATGCTGTGAGAAAACGTAGTAACTACCTCAGAATCAAACATGGGCTATTATGATATCTTCCTTTCATTCACTTAATACTCTATTAAGTCTTGAACATGATGAAGTGTCTATTCAAATAACTTAATCATATTATCTCTAATCACAAATTGATCATGTATGTCACACTTAGCCACAAAGTCTAAGTTGACGGCATCTACCGATGACTTAGATCCAATTATGACGAGAAGATGAGTATTTCTCTAAATCCACTTTGAGGAATGAATCATATTCTTGGCTCAACTACCACGCACATGCATTTTGATGAACCCAATCTAAGTCATATCTACCCATGGAAGGGTGCAAGCGCCGGTCATGGTCAAAGTTCATCACCCACACATGTCGTATGTGATTGACCTCAAGTCGAAGGAGAGTATCGCATCGCTCCCACTAACAGAGATACCCGTGAGACACATATTGTGGAATTACATCAAAGGTTTTTCGAATGGGTATACCAATACCCTCTAAGGTATTTGTATCTCGTAAGTAAGTGAGATCTTACTACACCTTTCTCTAAGAAGTATGATGCAGATCGCACACCAATCTCATTTCAGATCATCAATATCCCATTCTTGATGATCCTTGATCGGGGCTATTTGAGAATCATGCTTAATTCATATGAGTTCTCACAACCTCAATGACAACAATGACTCATGGGAACACAAGTAAGAATAAATGCAAACAATCAAACATTATATTCAAACAAAGCAGATACCATACATTAATATTAAATGTATAATAATATTAAATCAAACCCAATATTATCGAATATTTATGTCCTTACAATAGATTTATTCTAAGACATCAACACTAACAACAATATATATATATATATAGTAGTGATATGAAACCAACCATTGAATTTTTTATGGTACCAAATTATTTAATTGTCATGCCATGTCATCATTTATATAAGTAATTTTACTTAAATAAATAATAAAAATCTTATTCATATATATCGATAAAATAAATTTGTTTTATAGGGGCGCGTATAAAACACGTATAAAACGACGTTGTTTTTTTCAATTTTGACCGATCTCCGACGATTTAGGACTAAATCATGGATCAAATTGAAAAAATTATTACATATGAAATCATTTTGATAAAATGAAAGTTATGGGGACCATTTTTGTTTAAATCCCATTCAACTTCCATAGTTTTCCCCCTTCTTCCTTGAAAGAAAAATTGTCTCATCTAAAAGTCCGAACTTTTAGAGAGGTGCGAAATTAATTTGTTTATTTAATTTCCCTTCTTTATAATGGTTTCCTTGAAGGGCGAAACTGGTAAAAGAGTAAAATGGCATTTTGCACTCTATAAAGTTCCATAATTGGTGGAAAGCCCCAAAATAAGTAACGTAAACTAGTTTTCCACCCAAATATCACCATTTTTTTTATTAGTACTTTGCCCCAACAAAAGAATTATCCCCTTATATTTGGGATTATTTTCAGAGGCGGTTTAGATAGAAGAAGCAATGGGTAAATTACAGAAGTGGTCCAATGTAAATTTTTTGTCTGCAGTTTTAGTCTCACGTTCTTTTTTGGTTTTTTTTTTTTTTTTTTTTTTGCAGAAATGGTTCAATTTTATTTTTAATTATTTAACAGTTTTGGTCCCAAGAGAATTGTCAAAAAATAAATTTGGTCCCAAAAATTCATTTGTTTTTTACCTGTAAAATCCTATGGGACCATTTTTGTTTGAAAAATGACCATTTTCATGAGGGTAAATTGCAGAAGTGGTCCACTTCTGCAATTTACCAAGAAGCAATTGCAGAGGTGGGACTTGACAAATCAAGAGTTTTCTTGTTGGCAATGGAAACTCATGAGCTTTTGTTTAGATTTTAGCTGGCTGTTATCTTGTTTAAAGTCATAGATCTTGTACTTTCTCAAACTTGAACCACCCGTTTACACCACCTCCCGACGTTGTTATTACTGACCTGTTGATGCATCTGTCATGCTCCAGATTCCAGACTCTGGATTCAGTAGCGTTGAATTTGATGTTTAGATGAGTTGAGACGCGAACCACGCTGGCAGGGTTGATGGGGTGAAAGGTTAAGGGGAGGCCGAGGTTGAGGTTTGATGACTCTTGGACGACGTCTAGAGGGCAAGGCTTGCAGCCGCTGCTGCTGGCTACTGAAAAGCCACCGCCTGTTGAGGCCCACAATTTGTATTCGACTCCTGTCATCACCTCGTCTCTATCTATGTCCACCACTGCATCTGAAGAAGAAGATTCTTCAGTAGCTGCGGCGGCACAGGCACGGATGGTGATCATAAGAAGCAAAGACAGAATGAGATGAGTTGCCAGCTTCATGATATACATATTATTAATATGCAAAATTAATTAATGGTAGAATACAAGAATGGATGTATGACTACTACTAATGCTAGCTACCTCCTCTTTTATACATCCAAAAAGCAGCTTTCTACCTAAATTAACCGCGCGCTTACCATACTTATGCGGTTAATTTACCCACCCACAATATATAATTGCATGCCCGAGAGGTTGCTCCTTAATTAATTTCAACATCTAAAGTGATAACATTGCATATCTATTCAACTCACATTCTTCCCATACTAAACTCCAAAATCAAACGACAGTGGCACTTATATTTGGGACCGGAGAAAGCAAAACAACATATTTCAGACTCATAAATGCATGTTCTGCGGCGGAGCAAGGATTTGGGTTGGGATGGGGAAGAGGGGGCAATCATTCAATATTAATATATACTCGATAATAAAATTTGCACAAACTCTAGCTTCTGTGAAATTTGTTCATACTATAAAATTGATATCATTACATTATAAACTGATATAATTACTCATATAAATTAATATACGCAAAAACTTATATACAATATTGCATACAAGTCATATGTGCAATTATAGGTTCATTGGGCTTTTTTTTCCGGGCCCAGGAACGAACGCTCGGGGCAAAGGCTTCTTCTTCTCGTCATTGTTTTGATTTCTTGATTTGATTTTTCACAATGCCGCTTTTTTTTTCTTCCTCCTCTCTTCTCATGTTCTTTTTTTTTTTTTTCTCTTCCATATTCTTCTCAATTTCACAATCTGTAATTTTAGGTGATAATTTTTTTTTTGCGTTTATCTTGATTTTTGTTCATGTAGTAACACTTTCTTTTGCTCATAGGGTAACACTCTTTTTGTTCATGTAGTAACACATCAAGTTGTTATGTAAACTGTAATTTTGGACTCGAATTTCTTTTCCGTTTTGTTCTCGGGTTTGTTTATGCGTTTATCTTGATTTTTGTTCATGTAGTAACACTCTTTTTTGATGATATTTTTTGCATTTATCTTGATTTTTGTTCATGTAGTAACTTTTTTTTTGCTTTCATAGGGTAACACTCTTTTTGTTCATGTAGTAAACACATCAAGTTGTTATGTAAATCTGTAATTTTGGACTAAAAATTTATTTTCCGTTTGTTACGTTTTTGTTTATGCGTTTGTCTTGGTTTTTGTTCATGTAGAAGAACACTCTTTTTTCCGATAGGGTAACACTTTTTTGTTTCATGTAAGAACACATCAAGTTATTATATAAACTGAACCCCTTGGGCCGCCCACCACCTTGCCCCCGCCCACCACCCTGACCTGACCCGCCATACCGACTCATGAAATTTAGGAACTTTTTACCTTATTTATGTTGTATTGCACATAACACTAGTGTGCAATATTTGAGCATTGATTTTGCACCTAATTTCAAGATCTAAAGTGATAATGTTGCAGACGTATTCAACTGAGATTCTTCCCATACTAATGTCCAAAACAGAAACAAACAAATAAATTATGCACAGATTGTATCCATTTAAAATGTGTAAAACATTCGAGTTAATTGGGAAGAGCTGTGCCGTCGACACTATTAAGTAAAAGTATAAGTCTCAAGAATAAATGTCAAATAAATTCTCAAATACGCAAGTTCAATTTGAAATAATTTAATTTATATCAACCTAACAAATGTTACTAGTTGTTACCAATTGTCATATACACGCAACAATTACGAATTACGCGATACGAACTAACAGACATATAAGAATAAAATAATATAAGTGATCAATCTAAATTAATTATTCTAACATGAAAGAATTTAAAACAAATGATATAAAACTGTCGCTAAAATCCAATTATATAAACCCCTGTCGTAGCATTTTGCAGCGGTTTTTCCGCAAATCGAAATCGCCGCCGCCGCCGTCTGTCGTCACGTCAAACGTTACTTGTGTGCGCTAGAACTTGCCAACTGTCTTGTTTGAGGCTACTTTTAGTGTGAAATTTTTGAAAATGATATGAGGCCATCTTTGTTTTGAAAAGTCACTTGGACAAATTTTCCATATCAAATGAAATATTTCCGTAGTTAGCCACTTAATTTGAGCCTTTTATCCTATATTCTTTGGTAACCTACGAAAGTTTAGCCTATTTGTCCATCTTTTATGAGCCTAATTTTCCTATAAACTAGTGGTTTTATTGTTGACAAATGTGGTTGAATTGAGCTTTAATGTACATTTGGTGGAATAATTTGGTTCATAAGTGAAAAGATTGAGAAAGAAGGAAAGAAAGAAGAAAAAAGAATGGAAGGAGAAAAAAAAAGAGAAAATGAATGAATTGTTGAGTTGAAAAAAAATTGAGTTCGTTTGTGAAGAAATTAAAATTGAGAAAGAAGCTCATTTTTTAGAGATATTTGGTAGTGTTTTAAGTTCAAAAGTGTTTAATGGTTTTGTGGTGAAGAACATGCTTAAAAAATGACAAATAAATTGAGGGAGTTAGTTTTTGAGTTGTAATCCGATCAATTGCAACTTTTTCTTAAGAGTTTTAGAGATATTCTAGACGTCTCTACTTACCATTTCCACTAGTTTATGAGTCACATTATCCAAACCCTTCCCACCTTAACCAAAAAAAGTTTACATTTACAACCAAATAAAAGTTCTTACTGATTCTTGAATTGAAACACTTAACTTGTGGTGGAGAACTTAGACATTTGGCAAGCTTATGGTAGTGCATTTGTGTGAATTGATCTTGAGTGCATACACGTCCTTGATACACTTTAAGTGAAGAGTGATACACTTGCTAGTAAGGAATTGTGATATTGAAAGACTTAAACTTGCGATTGATTTGAACATAACTTGTGAGTTTGCATGTTGATTTTTTTTTACCTAATGGCTTGACTATATTGAAGGAACTTGACAATCACCTAATTTATTTTTTAAATGAATTTCTTCTTAAGCCTCCCACTTGTTCTATTTTTTTTTCGCGTTCTTTGGGGAATGAAACAACACTTTAAGTTTGGGGGGATGATTAGTGTGAAAATTACTCGAATTTTATATGCTTTATTAGCTTAATTTGATTGAGTTTCATGCATTTTTTATACTAAATTAGTCAATTGCACTTAATTTTGAGAAAGATAGTGTTTTATATATTTTGTAGAAAAATGAGAATTATTTGGATCAAACACGAACCTACAAATTATTGAGGTTAATCGAATAAGCTAGTTAAACTCGAAGAGAAGAAGAATTGGGCTCGCTAGAAATTAATTCAAGCCCAAAAAGCCAGTCCATTGGTGATGCCAAATTTCAGCATTAGGCGGCCCAACCATCAATTTCCAAACTCAAAAGACAGCCACCAAATTGAATTGATGTTGGGCCCATTTTATCTAGAAAAGCCATGCTATCCCAGCCGCATCTGTTGACACCAAAGTTGCTGGTCCCCACACTCAAATTTAAAGGTTTAAGATTTAGGTTTATATAATTAATGAGAAGATTGAATTAATTAAAGAAACTAATTAATTAACTGATGATGGGGGCGCTGCGTATATGCTGTATATATACAAGCGATAAGATATAAGTTTAGTCCATACGCAAGATATTTTCAAATCCCAAGACAATATAACTTATTTAAGTTATATATAATACTCGAAAAAATATTAATAAATTATTTAGATTTTAATTTTTAAATTTTGGAAACATAATTAAAAAAAATCTTTAACAAATTATATAGATCTTAAACTAGCTTATCAATTAGCAAAAGGACAACAAATAAGTATTATTCATCCAGCGGAAACACTACAGTAGAACGGTCTATTCTCCACCGTGTTCATCGTGAACACCTGCTCCAAAAGCTCTTACACTTACCTTTAAAAAAAAAAATATTAATACTATATCTTCACAATTTGATTACATACATATATGTCATGATAAAAAAAAAAAATTTTAATATGATAATATATTCCAGATAAAATCATGAATAAATCTATATATTTCAAATAAAATATTGATCATATCTATTGATTTCTCAAAAAAATCCATAACCCGCATCCTTCTTTTTTTTTTTTTTTTTTTTTTGAAGGGAATAAAATGTATCCCTTTTATGTTTTCTATTACATTAACTTTAAATTTTTTGAGAGATTTCGTCTCTTCAGAATACTTTCTCTGTAAAAAAAATATCATCGTTTTAGAATGAAAAAACATTTTAATACGAATATTTATAGAAATTTAATACAAGTTAATTGTGCAACCACAACCGTTCATTGCACGGGTACAATATATTACTAGTATATATATATATGGAAGATGATAAAATCTTGCAAAAAAATAATTTTCTAATTCTTTGAAAGGTTTTCAAAATTTATGATTAATCCACAATTTTGTATATATATTTCAAAATTTTATCTCATTCCATATTTTATAATATCTCTAAAGAATTAAATTATTTGAAAGATTCTCGAGATTTATGATTAATCATATCTAAGCACGATTTGATATACATATACATATATATTATTCAAGATTTATCTTTTTAATAATTGTACTTATATATTTTTTCTATATTAAACAATATTAAAAGTGTATAAATATTTTTGTTATAAATTTATTATTGATCTTTGTAAAAAGAATATCTAATTTCAAAACAACTATCCACACAAAAATTTATGTAATGGGAGTTCTGAATAACAAAATAAATCCAAACTTAAGGTAGTCCATGTGGTTTACAAAGAAATTTCATAAATTTATAATTTAATATATTCATTTATCTAGAAGAAAGTAACATGAATATATAATATGGGATTACATATAATTCACACTACAAATATCGGCCGTGTTTTTTTTTTTTTTTTGACAGATGGGGCCGTGCTTTATATGAGTCGAATAAGGCCGGGGCATCTAACTAGAAGATATCGACGGTACTCAATTCAAGATACTATGGAACGCGACCTTTTGAAGAAGTATTATCAGTAAGAGCTCATGGCCAGCTCGTTCAATATTATTAATAGGAACTTTCTTCGGTTATAAATGTAGTGCTTTCACCCTACATAAATACAAATTTCCAATTTTCCCATCTATTTCCTTTTTTCCAATTTTGTTTTTGAGAAAATCATTTCGAAAAAATAAAAAGGTGTCTATAAGATCAAGATCCCCATTACGCGAGATATGTCACGAACATTTTCAAAGTCGGTTATTAAGATCGCGAAGTCGCAACCAAATAAGACGACATCGTAAAGCGAGATAAATAACTTAGACAAATTCATTAAATCTCGAGTCGGTTATTAAGATCGCGAAGTCGCAACCAAATAAGACGACATCATAAAGCGAGATAAATAACTTAGACAAATTCATTAAATCTCAAGTCGGTTATTAAGATTATTAAGTCGCAACCAAATAAAGGCGACATCGTAAACCGAGATAAATAACTTAGACAAATTCATTAATCTCTGATGGGTTATTAAGATCGTGGTGAAGTCATGAACCAAATAAGACGACATCGTAAAAGCGAGATAAATAACTTGACAAATTCATTAAATCTAAAATTAGGTTATTAAGATCATTTAAGTCGCAACCAAATAAGGCGACATCGTAAAAAGCGAGATAAATAACTTAGACAAATTCATTAAATCTTAAGTCGGTTATTAAGATCGCAAGTCGCAACCAAATAAGACGACATCATAAAAGCGAGATAAATAACTTAACAAATTTATTAAATCTCAAGTCAGTTACTAAGATCGTGAAGTCGCAACCAAATAAGATGACATTCTAAAGCGAGATAAATAACTTAGACAAATTCATTAAATCTCAAGTCGGTTATTAAGATCGCAAAGTCGCAACCAAATAAGACGACATTCTAAAGCGAGATAAATAACTTAGACAAATTCATTAAATCTCAAGTTAAATTTATTAAGATCGCAAGTCTCAACCAAATAAGGCGACATTCTAAAGCGAGACAAATAACTTAGACAAATTCATTAAATCTCAAGTCGGTTATTAAGATCACGAAGTCGCAACCAAATAAGACGACATTTTAAAGCGAGATAAATAACTTAGACAAATTCATTAAATCTCAAGTCGGTTATTAAGATCGCGAAGTCGCAACCAAATAAGACAACATTCTAAAGCGAGATAAATAATTTAGACAAATTCATTAAATCTCAAGTCGGTTATTAAGATCGCGAAGTCGCAAACAGATAAGACGACATTTCAGAGCGAGATGAATAACTCAGACAGAATCACAAGCTGTAAGCAATTGGAAACGACCTTAAGGGTAAAATTCATTCCATCGAAAGCAAAAAGAGATACAAAAGAAAGCCCCTAGGGCGAAATGATTAAAAATAAAAGAAAAGTAAAAAGATACATTTTCAAAACCATAGGCAAACTAACTTCACCTTGGGTTCGCCTACCGCTTGATCGCCATCCTCCGAGGAAGGGGCTCCTTTCAAGGGGTTCGACCATCCACTACGCCTCCTCCCCGGAAGATCCTCTACCACCGGGCCGCTGGGTCCCCCTGGTCACCGGCCAAACTGGATAGGATTGCGGCCGGATCAAACAGGTCGAGGTCTTCGATGTCCTCGAAGCGGCTTAAATCGAGCCCGTCAGGCCCCAGATCGGCAATGGGAAAGGAGTCTCCAGGCTTGACCGGGTTGTGGTCGAAGAAGGCTGAGAGCTCGACGACCATGGCATTCTTAAGGGCCAATCCCTCGGGGAAGGAAGCGGCGGCCGAATACAACGCGCCGTGGCCTCGACGGATCCAAAGTTGCCCAGGCCATCCAGGACGGTGTTGTCTTCCATCAGGCGAGCGATCTCCTGATCTTTCTCCCGGAGGTCGACCCCTTAAACCCGGAGCTACTCGTTCTTCTCTTGGAGAACGTCCTCGTGCGATCGCCCTTCGACCTTGGAAATTGACCTCCGTCGGGTTTCAGCCCAAGGCCCATCCATCCCACCGAGGTCTTGGATCTTCGGATTCACACTTCAAAACCATCAAACGATCTTCAGACCCTCAACCACCCCGAGGGTAGTGTTCTTGGTGTCAACGGCCTCCTCCGAACTTTATCTGCTCTTCTTCCTTTCTCGAAGGCGTCTGCCGGACTGTTGTCTTCGAGGCCTTCATCATCGTTTGCCGCCGACGCCCCTTTACACCATGGCCATCTCGATGTTTACGAGTGACACCTCGACTACATTCTCTATGCCGAAGGCCCACGACCGGGCGGCAGCTCACACAGTTCGGCGCAGTAGTCCGGAGACCCTACAGGAATCGAGGTGGCGAGAGTGAGGTAGCTCGCCACGGCGCGGCAGCCTAAGAAGGTGTCCCCCGAGAAATTCACCAAAGTTAAAATATAGGATAACCGGACGGAGGATGAATAATTGCACGAAAAAGCGAGATGCACTTACACGGACGAGTCGCCCCATCCCAAGTAGGTCCGGTCGTCTTTCGACCGCTCCTCATTCGAGATACGGCCTGGCCAGGAGCTCGCGGGACGAGAAGAGCGAGCACTGGGCGACTGGATTCATCCCGTAGAAGCTGCCTTTTTAGTGAGTCCCGGCGGAAGGGCGGTCGCTGCGTTTGGATGTGCTCGCCACCTTCTTGCCCTTGTCCGAGGGAGGGCCGATCGCGGGCTGAGATGTGGGTTGGTCGGCGACCTGGGCGACTGCGACCTCGGGTCCCTGGATGGCAGGGAGCCCGGCCCCTCGCCGAAGACGCCATGGCGAAGTTCTTGGCCGCCTCTCCGCTTCTGTTTTGCCTTGCCGCGAGCCGCTCGATCCTCTCTTTCTTCAGAGCAGCGGGGTTGGAGGCCGACATGATTTCTATTTCTTCTGGGGTAGGGACGATCGCGAGATTGAAGCGAGGTACCACTACAAACAAAAGTAGAAAGGTCAGCTCGAGCAATAAATTCACAAAAATCCGTCGAAAGAGGAACTAACTCGAGGGTTCTGAACCCGCAGATGGTTAGGGCCGACCAATACGCCTGAAGCTGCCGAGCTTTGTTTGCTCAGGACCCTCAATGACTCGCCGGGAGACTTTTTCGGCAGACGGAACCACGGCCAGCGTGAGCTAGAAATTCGAGAAAAGAGGATCCTCCGGCGTTTTAAATGTTAAAAAAAAAAAAAACTAAGTCAACCAAATGACCTAGAAAAAGGAAGAGAAATAGTGGGACTTACTTTGGGAAAATCCAAACTCGGTCCTAATATTAATTGACCACCTCGTGGGACCTCTCCCCGTGGATTCGCCAATCTCCGGAGACCTCCAAAGATCGCGACTTCCACCCATCCACTTTTATTCGAACGCCCTCCACTATCTTATTGTGAGGGCGAGCCCAAGACGTAGTACCAACCGTCCCCTTCGCGTGGGTCCCCACGATGTTCGATCAACTAAAGGATCTCGTCGGACATGGGAAGGTGGCCAGGATCGATCCATCCCTGCCAACAAATCCCCACTAACGTGCGCTTCTACCCGCTCGGGCGGATTTGAGTCGAGCAACGTCCCATCGGTTCAGAGCTCACGATCTCGGTGTAGAGGAAAGCGACACCCCGACCTCCATGGCGATTTTGGTTGATGGCCACATCCGGTCGGGGTTGGTCGGCCCTTTCATCAGCGGTTGGGACCTAAAATGTACGCCTGCGGGACCTCTATACCACTTTGAAAAGATCACCGGCCTCCTCGACGAGCTTCGGGAGTTCACCGCCATGAATAGATCTCTTCCGATTGCGGTTTTACCTTTTCCTTTCGGTAGAGGGCAATCGCCTGGTCCGATAGTGGAAATTTAGAAAGATAAGTTTGAAGCTGGAGCCTCGAGAGGCAAGCTTTGTCCGAGTATGTGGATCTCGGCGACGGGCACCTAAGAGGTCCTCGGCTCCAAGGGGAGCAACCTAAGCTCCATGAACCATCGCTAAACCGAGGGCATCGCCTCCAATCTTCATCATTCCATTCAACGGCCATCCTCTCGGGCGATGTTTAATATATGAGTTTGAGTTAGAATCATCTATCGCCAAAGTCATCGCGAAAAGCGGAACCGAGGACACATCAAATACGTGGAAATTCACGCTGGTTGCGCGCCATTGCCGGCACTCCGCAACAAATGAAGGGGCGGTGGTGTTCCGGAGGGAGCTTATGGCCGAGAAACTCGACACGGATCCATAGGGAAAATCAAGGAGGGAAGGCTTTATTGCGCAAACTCTCGGCCTGTTGGAACTCGTGACCGTAACGATAGGGATTAGGGATTCTGGCGAAGAGAGGGAGAGCGAAGATGCAAAAAGTGGGAAATGAAGGAGGATCCTACTTAAATAGAAGCCAAATGGAGGCGCGTGAAGGCTCATGGATCGAGGACATCCGAGCGTGGCGACGTTTAAAATCGTGGCGTGAATGACACGCGCCCATCATTGCACTGCCAAAAAGAAACTCTACGACGTCGTGGCCCGCCCTCGAATCTGGTAAACGACTTATCGACGGGGGAAGACGCCGGGACTGACGAGTTGATGCGATTGTAACTACCAAAGCCCCTCCAGTGGAAGCTCGACATCATTTCACCTAGGGGGCAATTGTTGTATGCTTAGATATTTAAGGGTGGCGAGACCCCGCATTAGAAAGTTCAACCTCCGTTTTGGAAGGCGAGGTCCCCGAGCTCGGGGTCAGAACTTATCTCCTGATTCTGGCGGGCTCAAGTTGAGCGGGCAACAAAAGCAAGCTTCGTGGGCGGAGAGAGGGACGAGCAACTTAAGCGACTGAAGAAGGTAATCGATCTCTCAATGAAAGAGCTCATGAAGGCCTCGGTTTAAGGGTCGTGAGCGACCTGAGAACCCCAGCGACATCTTGACTATCTGTGTCCCCCGATGGCTTCAGTATAGGGGTGACTTTCCTCAAAAGGGAACATGTGCCTGAAGGACTCTCGAGGATTCTGATTCTGAGCCCGATCGAGGGAAGAAAGAGCAGGCGACCTCGGGCGTAGTCGGCGACCTCGGAGATAGCACCGGCGACCTCGGGTCCGGGCGAACAAAGACAAAATAGCATTAATTAAATTTCAGCATTTGGAGGCTCCCGATCGAGGGTTTTGATTAAAGATCGTTAATAGTCTAGAAATTAGGATCTGAGATCTCTTTCTCATATTGTAACAAGTATAAATACTTGTGGTAAGAACTCATTTAAGGGTTCCACATTCTCCATTTATTACAAGGCTCTAAGAAGCTAAAAAGAGGTCATTGGCCCAACTCCTCTTGCAAATTTAATGTTTTACCCCATCATGCATTTAAAACGAATCATCAACAATTAATGGAGGACATTCTCTTTGTTCCTCATTAATTCATAATCCCTCCAAATCATTAACTTGTTTGATGCCAAACCTAACCACATAAATATCTTAACCCTTGCTCATATTTTTGGTATCAACACATGACTTTATCCCAAAATTCTATTAGTGGTTGTTTGTTTAATTCATTTTCAGATTTTCCTTCATTCAATTGCTTGATCAAAGGATGCTTTACATTTTTACACCAATTTTAGATCACTATTTTTTTATAGAAATAAATAATTTTAAATTATTACATTGTCTGTATTACATGTTTGAGTTTTTAATCAGAAATTGTAACAAAACATTTAAGATTTTGGTATTATACAAACATTGTTATATATTATAATTTCTTTCAACTTACTACAGGAAATCCCACATTCGGTGACAAATTTTTTAGACGCGACACAAAAAAATCACAATATGATACCTAAAAGGTGACAAATTTAATTTTAAATCACTAAAAAAGTGAGAATTCGTGACAAATTTTTGTTTTGTCACCACTAATGTTTTTTTTAAGTCACTAATTCACAATTTTCATGATAAAAACAAGAATTTTCACAATAAGCTTTGGTGCGATATTCATAATATTTAGTGGCGTTATTCAACGTCATGAAAAATAGTATTTTTGTGACAATTATATGTTTTGTCACTAATTATTCAAAAGAATGGGCGACTTGACTTAATTTCGTCACAATTTTATTTGGTGACGATCGTCATTTCATTATAATTAGTGACGATCATAGTCGTAAATATAATATAAAATTTTCATGACAATTTTATGTTTTCGTCGCTAATTGTTCATAGTAATTAGTGACATATTCTTTCAAATCACCAATATTGATATATAGTGACGATTAATAATCATTTTTTAATGACACACTTAATTCGTCATAATATTATTCAGTGATGATCTTCATTTTAATTAGTGACGATCAATATTGGTCATATAATATAAAAATTTTCATGACAATTTTATGTTTCATCATTAATTGTTCATAGTAACTAGTGACATATTCTTTTCGTCACCAATATTTATATATAGTGACGATTAATAATTATTTTTTAACGACGTTAACTTATTCCGTCACAAAATTATTCGGTGACGATCTTCATTTTAATTAGTGACGATCAATATTGGTCATATAATATAAAATTTTCATGACAATTTTATGTTTCGTCATTAATTGTTCATAGTAATTAGCGACATATGAATTTTGTCACCATTTGTTACACAAACGTGATGAATTTATTTTTTGTCATAACAATAAATTGTGGATTTGTAATTATTTAGTGACAAAATTTCATATTCGTCACTATTGTGCATATATGGTTTAAATTAAATAAAAAGTCACAAGAACTCAAATATTAAAATGCAATAATTAAGGTTTGAACCCACAATAACTCAAATATTAAAATACAATAATTAAGGTTTGCACCCAAGACTTCTAATGTAGAATTTAATTACACCCACCAACTCAACTATACACTTTCAATGTCTATATTTGAATTTAATATTATTATATTTTAAGCATCAGTTTTCCTTGTATAAAATTTATGGACGGTAATCATTTAATAATATATATAATTTCATATCCGTCATTATCGTGCACATATGGTGACGAAATTAAATAAAACTTTACAATAATTCAAAATAAAATTGTATAAAACAGAATTTAATAAATTCCCACCAATTCATCAACTGTACAATTTTTTAGATGAACCCTTTTGAAAAATGTTTAAATAATAATGAGACGGAAGGAGTATTCCTTATCCCCTATATTACTAATTGAGAGTTTTTTCTGCTGATATGGCGTCTTCTCCTTCATTTGGATGATGTGTCGCATTATTATAAAGTCTCATTTAAATGTCATTATATATTGTATTATGTGGCATGATGATGTTGGTTACATAAGATGCATGAAATGATGTGTAAATAATATAATGAGGATTGACTAAAAAATTAAAAAATCAAACAAAAAGAAAAATTTTATAATAGGAAGATTCACTAAATCTATTGTCATTTATTTTCTTTATTCAATATACTTTTTGTTTTCTAGAGGATTTTATAACTTTTTATTAAACTTTAATGAAATGACTATTTATAAAATATCATGAATTGCCTATGTTATAACAATTTCATATGAAAAAAATTAAAATTTATTATATTCAAATATAATAAGTGTTATGATTAATATATAAATATATATATGTTATATTTAAAATTTAATAATCTTGGGTTCTAAACTAGTCTATTATAGGTGACAAGCTCTTATTTTGGAATACTCTCATTCTATTCATTTGGTATTAAACCTTATTTATGTTTTTAAAAAGTATAATTTTAAGTTATAAATAAATTTAAATATAATGTATTTTTCATAGTATCGAATACAATATTTTAATCAACATGCTATATATAATTGGAAACACAACATACTATAAAATTAATTTGTTTTACAATAATTAAACTGAACTAATCAAACTAAATAAATATTTAAAATATTTAATTTAATAATGCAATTTTTTTTTCAACTATCTCGTAAGCTTTAATATTTCATTCGAATTAGGATTCGTATTATCAAGATTATATGTAGGCGCAGCTTTTAATAATCAAATTCTTGTAGCAGCAAATTTACAGTATTTAAACAGATATTTGGTCCCTACTTGTGTAAATAATATAATTTTACAATACAAAGAAAGAGACAACACAAAGGATGGTAGTAGACTATAGAAAGTAGAAATGCACTTTAGAGATTTTACTTTTTGATGTGGCCGGTGAAGAGTCGTAACATACCGAACACATTTTCAATTCAAATGCATTTTCCTTCAAGATCATCATCATGTACTCCAAAAATACTACATATCAATAAAAAAATGCATCAGAAGAAAACAACTGCTAATAGATATATAGAAAGCCTTGTTAAAAAAAAGATATACATAAAGCAAGGGGAGAAATATGCATTGCACAAATTTTGCATAAACTATCAATTTGTAATTAAATCAACATGATTTCTGAATGGAATATCTAAACACGCACTTGATATTACCATATAATTACATCAAAATTACTTAAAAAATGCACCCTGACAGTGCATAAGTAAAACATTCTAAGCTTTTGCAGCAACATTTTCATAATCATAAAAGCTACTTTTCGAACTAAGTTCAATAACAACCATTCAGTTTATGGCTTGGTGATACCAAAGATTAAAAAATTATAGAGAATTTCTTTTTTTGTAACAGTATCAAAGCATCATATGGGAACCAATCAACATTTTTGTGTGATCAAATTATGAAATTAATGTCGATCGAAGACATACCCGCTTTCAATTCGAGATAAGATCAGATCTTTCAATAAGGACCAAATCCCGAAACTCAATAAAAAATAATACATGATTTCGAGAAGATTGCGTACTAACTTAATACCAAAAAAAAAAACAGAATCCCATTAAACAACTCAAGCAATATGTCAACACATAAACAAATTGAGAAAACCAAAAGTAAATCAACTAAAACACAAAATCATATCTTCTCCTCGCACGACGTAATCGGGGCTCCACCATAGACTATGGAATGCGGATCGTATTCACTCTTAAATACAAGATATGGGCGGATTTACGATTGCACCATCGAGGCGGCGAGCGAGATCTGACAATAGAGGGGGACAAGCGAGGCAAATATTATTATTTTTTCCCCGCTAAATATTGGGAGCGCTCCGTCGATTGTAATGTAATTTGTAATCACAAAGTTTAACGAAAAATAAGCCCCAAGAAAACAAAAAAATATCACATTTTTTATAGTATAATTCTTTTTTAAAATCAATTTTTCGCCCCAATTAACTTATAAAAAATATAATATACTATTAATATATTTGTAACTCGCAATTCTAAAAAAATATATCAATCTTTTCTTGAAAATTTATTCTCCACGATTTTTATTCTCGAGAAGGTTCATGAAATTCAACATCTCTTACTTCCCCTATCATTTCGTAGTTCGTTAACTATGTTAATATCATCTTCATCCACTTCATCCTTTAACTCTAACTCATCATCTTCAATACAAATACTATAGAAGTATTTGGATCAAGAAAAGATGTTTTGCAAGTCTTTGGGTTCTCCATGGTATATCCACTCTCGGTAATACATATAAAATCTTTTCAAGACCAAGTCCCTTTTGACTTCATAACACTTTTTTTCTTAGTGTTTCAACAACTATTGCATGGACAAAGAATTTCAGTGTCGGACTCAACAACATTTTGCATTGAAAAATCAATAAATGATTCAACACCTAAAATGTATTTAGTACTAAACCAATCTCTTTCACCAATCCAACTTTTATCCATGGCGGTTACATTTAATTAGAAAGACATGAGTAATTATAATCAATTCCTAATGCACTTAATATATATATATATAGGCAATACGATCATGTGGTCAAAAAATAAAAAGTAAACGAAATTAAAAAGCATCAGTAGATACAAGTTAGATAAACAATAACCTAGAGGAGCAACAAGTTAAATATAATTTCAGTTAACGTATCAACTCGTGTAAATTTTCAAGCATGTACTCTCAAATCAGAAACAAATTTTATTTTATATACAAAATGTGGAACATGTATCTCAAGGAATCAATTCATCAATTACCACAATATACAATAAATAAATATAACACCCTTTGAAATAAATGGAATCATCAAAAAAAACAACTTAAACAATAACTCAAAACTTCGTCAATCCTAAAACTCGTAATTCATATAAAAAAAACTCATATAACAAGAAATATGCAAATGTACCACAAGCTGGAATACATATAAGGAGAAATATACCTTGAGAACAGGCTCTCCTTTGTTGTTTTGCTTGAAACTACTAGTTGTGTTTTTGATAGCCTGCAATCATGGTCATAAAGCTAATATATATAAGAATATATCAAGTACTGAAAAAAAAACCCGAGAGAAAATTACATTGGTAGAGCAATACAAGAAGTCAAATTCACATAGCTTATAATTTCATTCAGCACAGCAATACCACTAACTCTTTTCAACAAAATAGTAAAAGGCAAGGGAAAATACATAAAATAACCAGCCAACATTTGAGAATTTGGAAAATCCATCTTCTACTCTAGAAATCTGGAGGTGGGAATTCAATCCCTCAGAATCAAGACTTTCAATATTATTTCTTACTAATCAGAACTGATTAAGCCCTCCTTGTATTGAGTTATGTAAACTGGAGTGTGTAACTATTATGAAGTTTTGAAACAAGAACAATCACCATCAAGAACATAAAAAAATCAGTAGTTTACAAACCAGAACTGATTAATTCAGTAATTTACAAACTAGAACAATCACAATCACAATCAAGAACATAAAAAATTCAGTAATTTACAAACCGTAGCATTAATTCCAAGAATTTACAAACCAGAACAATCACAATCAAGAGAACAGGGCCAATAAAATTTGAATCATCCAAAATCAGTCATTTCTCTACTTTGAGAACAGGGCCAACAAAATTCGATTCAAGATCCTTTCACGTTAAACCCAATCAGACAATGCTTATGAAAACCAGGAGAGATTAATTTCCTAGTGGTTTCAAAATCGAAAAAAATCTTGTAGAATATTCTAGATATTATAAAACGAGATTTGGAAGGAAAAAACCCTACATACGAATTGCTAGAGAATCAAATTCCTCGCAGGTTGTGTCCAAATTGCACCCAAAAGTGAACCCTCTTCTAAAGATAGCGTAAATCCTCCTAGGACATCCAAAAATCATTGTTTTGGTGGTAAAGGCATTAAAAAGCAGAGAAAATTTTACAACTTCAAAATCCTAGGACATCCAAAAATCAATATTCTTCGTAATAAGCATTTACAAAAGAGAAAATTTACAAGTTATCGTAGAATTATATATAGATCGATGAATCTTTGTTTCCTCCTTTTTTTTCATGGATTGCACAAACATGAAATAAAATCCAATTGTGTTCAACCCACAAAAAAGAGCTCGAAGGAAAATAAATTTCCCTCCGATAGCTAGAAAATAAATAACTTATGTCAAACTCAATTTTCACGATAGCAGATCTTTCAAAAAGACTTGAATAATTAACATTAAAGGTCGTAAACTCAAATTGAACATATAAAATTACTCAAATTACTCGACAAACAACGGATGATTAACTATTTAATAAGCATCTCAACGACAATTTAGTTTAAAAAAGCGGTCTCTATTCAACTCAACCTAATGAAGTGCGACTTAATCGTTGAAAAATGGTAAAAATTGGAGAACATAAAACACGGAGGGGAAAGAATTACCGTTGTTTCTTGTTGAGGACTCCAAAAAAAGGAATTAAGATAAGATTCGAGAATTGAAGAATTTTGAGATGAAAATTGTTCACTTCTCTCAAAGCGCTCCCGAACTACTTGTATCCCGTATGGAAGGATCTCGATTTGAATCTCCTCGGCGTGCATTGCGCGCTATATTGAAGATTTGAACTCCCATTACTAGAATGGTGGAAGAATTTGGGGATTTGAAGAATTTTGGATTTTGGGGAAAAAAAGGTTTTCCTTGTGACACTTTGTTCTCCTATTCTTCCCGCTAATCTCCCAATTATATTGCACTAATTATATTCCTTCCGCTAATTAATCTTCTAATTATTTCAATAATTTTAGTCTTCCCGCTTAATCATTCAATATATATTCACTAAGATGACTTTCGGTAATCTCTTCTTACTTATCATATAAAAACATTAATTAATTCTCGTAAAAAAAAAAACATTAATTAATTAATACATGTATAATGTATTTATAAGTATATGATTTTTATTTAATCGATATCATACTTTTTTTTACATATATATGAACATAGTATGTTATTTTAATATTATAAGATTCACAATATTTTTAAGCTCAAAAGTTGGAATTTAGGCTCGTAACCATGTACTTCATCTCGCAGAGCGCTTATTTATGAGTTCAATTTGAATCGTCGTTCGCTTTCAAAAAGGTTTTATAATAATAATTTTGAGTCCAGGCTTCAAAAGTTACATTCTTTTTTATTTCTATCGAGGACCACTCTTTTGCACGATCCTTAATTATCAAATACTCATCTACATGTTGTTCCGTCACTTAGGCCTTTTTAAATTACATAAATTATTTTTTATTATAATAAGCCGCTTTTTTCTATTGGTAACCAACATTAGACTATTGTAACGACAAATACTTTTTGTTATTTAAAATAAGACCTTTTGTAACGAAGATAAAATTTTCGTTACAATAAGTCAAATTTTTTAACCATTTAGATATTGGTTAGAAATACGTTCAAGACAAAAGTGCATGTTCTTGTTGTGTCAACTACTATTATCATCACCGTAATTAATGTAAGAGTAAGTCTCCAATAAAATTTGTTTATAGTATAAAATAGACATCGATACACATATAAAATTAATAAATAAATATCATAACACTTATCAAGTGATATCATACATTTATAAATTAATATCATAATATTTATGTATGTAAATTTTGTGATATTAATTTATAATAATAGTAGTATCAATTAATGAATTAATATTATGGTATTAGTATAAATTCAATTTCATATAAATAAACAAATTTTAAAAGAAAAAAGCCAGTCTTAATGTTATGATCACTATAATGTAATCGTAATATGTGTATTAGTTGCAACTATTTATGACAACAAAAAGATTATATATATATATATATATATATATATATATATATATATATATATGTGTGTGTGTGTGTGTGTGTGTGATATTCCTGGTAGACTCAATTTATTCATTGGCGATAAAATATTAGAGAGTATATAAATAATTGTAAAATGTTATAATTCATTTAAGAAAATACATATTTTAGAGAGTATATAAATAATTGTAATAGAAGCTTTTGCTTGAAGTGTTTGCTAATTGTGCATTTGCAAACTCTTTTTTTTTTAAGTTAAATTTTGAGTTTTAAAATAAGTGTTTCTCTACAATTTTTAGAAATTGCAAACACACTCTAAGTATATTATAAAAAAAATTTAGAGCATGTTTGTAAAAAATTCTATCAACTTCTAATCACTTTAAAAAAAAAAAAAATCAATTTGGAGTATTTGGTATCTTAATTATTAAATTAAATAAATTGTATATATCTAATAATTGGATATGAGATGTTTTTTACACTTTAAGATCAACTTTATTTAAATTTTATTATTATTATTTTTAAACATTGTCAATTTTTTTTTTGGATTTTTTTTCAAACGTTATCAATTTTTTCTATTAAGATTTTTTTCATAATTATTAATTTTAATAACTTCTTCAACTTCAAAAAATTATGTTTTCAATTGATTCTTTCATCTTTGTTTCTTTTAATTTTAATTTAAACTATAATTTTAATTATAACTAAAAAATTATGATAAAAACTTGCATGTGATAGTCTTATACGTGAACATACCTCATTTACTTATATTATATGATCAATGAATTTATGGTATTCCAATCCAATTATATTAAAGCAAAGTCTTATGTGTATCGGATGCAATGAAACGTTTAACTTGTTCAAAGTGTAGAATAAGTTTAATAATTCAAATATAAAATAAGTTGAACGTTTAGAACAAGTTGCATATGAGACTTACTTTCATATTTTAAAAATGAATAAATGGAGAGATGTTTCATATATGAACTATCTCACATAAAAGTGTCTCGTAAATTATTTATTTGTGTACTTGTTATCCTTAACAATTTAATAAATGAAGGGTTAATTGTATAAAAGAAAGTTCATGTTTTTTTTTTTTCAATTATAACATATTCTAATAAACTTTACAATTCGATGCATCAACTATTTAAAGTTTACAATTTAATTCATGTTACTAACTCCGATATGTCATATGTGGTGTCCAATGTTATAGAGAGTTAAGAGGCGGTGGACTCATGTTCTTTATGTCGGTGAAAAAAAAACATGCCATAAATTTGTAAAAAAATTGAACAAGATCTCTGTGCACTAAAATGTAGTGTAATTTAAAATTTTTAAAATATGCAACCATTTAGATTTGAACACATGCAATTTGTGTCGGTGAAAACAAATTCGCATATTTCAAAGACAAACAGATTACATATTTGAAATAAATAGTATATTTAAAAATTATACTTGAGTTGCATGATGAACCTAGTGCTTACGCTTGCCAAAAAATTGGCTAAGTTTTGTATGCATCCAAGTGTACCATGCTTTCATAGTGCATTAAAAACATACAATTTGTCATACTAAAAAGATGCAATTTATTTTACCTTTGAAAGTGCAACTATTAATATGAAAAAAATAATTGCACGATTCAAAGATAAATAAGTCACATCTTTCATTATAATAAATTGCATGTTTTTAAAATGCACTATGAGTGCATGGCGACCGAATCTAATTGACATGAAACCCACCCCAAAAAATTTGAGAGCCAAACAATATGATCGGTCTTTAAAATTTTCAAATCACCAAAAAGGGAAAATTTTCAATTTTTGTTGGGAGCCAAAAAAAAAAAATAAATAAAATACAAATTTTGATTAAGGAAAAAAAAATCGAAATATAAGGTTTTTTTTTATTGCTTCCCTAAAAGAAATTCCTAAAACCCTAGACTTTTCAATTCCATTGAATCACGTCTTCAATCCTTTCCCTCTCTGGCGCATGGTCTCCTCTCTTCTGATCCTCGGTAGAGTATGAACTACGATTCTCGGTGTCAATCAAACCTCATCGATCTTTTTCGATTCTTGTCGCCACCAAAGACTTCTCATATCGGGTAGGAGTGCATTGGTCTCCATTGTTTATTTTTTTCCGCCTGGTTTCAATTTTATTCTCTTTGCTCTGTTCTTATTAATTGAAAACCATTGGTTTTAATTTTATGCTCTTTGATTTATTCTTATTATCTGGTTTTGACTTTATGCATAATCTATGAATTGATTAATTTCAATTTTGGGTGTTTGAGAGATGTGGTGTATGTATAAAGTGTAAGGAATTGGTAATGGTTGTAAGGGTTTGAGTACCTCTTGTGTTGAATGCAATATCTCTTTATTGTTAAAAAAAAATCGATTTTGATTTCAGTGTTTTTATGCTGAATGTGCATCTGTTCATTTTAATTAATAAACAAGGATTAGTAAATCCCTACATTTTTCATGTACTCTTATTAAGACAAGATATGGAAAAGGTCAATCCATACTCAAGGATGAGAGTATTTCACAACACCAACGTCTCTACTTAACTTCTAAAGGAAGCACACCAAGTACATTCTTTCTTGTTCAATTCTCCGTCTTTGGTCCCACCTTCTTACAGTTACACACACTCTCCTTCAATCTTTCCTAAACATACACCTTTATCATTTCTTCAGGATTAATCCATTTTTAGATTATATAATTAAAAAATGACCCAATTGTAGTATTAACTGAACACATGATACAAGAAACAATATTGTGTAATTTCTCCAAGATAGAAGGTTATACATGCATAATCACAACCATAATCTCGAGATAATGAATAAATAGATTAAGTACAACTAAAACAGAGGATATATTGTTACAGTGATTGCTCAGAATTAGATTAATAAAGACACTAACTCTCAAGCATCAGTTCCTTTCCGTTAAAGTCCCTGAGATATTAACAAATTTAGGAATTCATAGTTGTAGGTGCAATACATCCCTCGTTGATTATTTTTTTTGCGATGGATAAACAAACATATGTATTATTTTTTGCGTTGACATCAAACATATGTATTATTTTTTAGTGAGCATGTACTCAAATGGTTCCTTCTACGTAATTAGATTATGTAAGTGTCAATATCCTATTTATATGTCCATGATTTGTTGTGGGTGTTCTATTGAATCATTCCCTATTGTTTAAACTCTGTATTTGTGTGTTTATATTTTTACACCTTTATTATTCTTATTTAGCCCCATTTCTCCCCCTATAGAAAAGACATCGTGAAGGTGGCGATGTAAAAGCGTGGAAGATTTCGATGCAAAGCAGATTTCGGCGTGAAGTAGCAAAAGATGAGTCTCCCATCGCCTTGAATTCAACGCCACCCAGATTCTTGGCGTGAAGGAGTGTCTTTATTGATTAACGTCTTAAAGGTAATAAGAGATATTTATTAGGAAATTATGTAACTTAAGTTTTTGTTTCTCTAATTTTACAAGTGAAGTGGTATTATAATAGGTCCCCCAAAAAAAAAAAAAAAACATCTATGTCAACCATCAATACATTTGTAGTTAATTTACGCTAAAATTTGGTATGTCAATAATTAAATCTATTAAACATTAAAACAAGGTAATTATGGGTTTTATGAATTTTTTATTTCAATCTTGGGAATGGTGATGAAAGTAGCTGATTTTTTATAATTTTTTGTAGTCTCTTCAAGAACCGATGCGATCGGATTTACTTAGATGAAAGCAAACCCACATTTTTAGAGAAATATGGGTGGAAATCCGTCCAGGCAAAAGAAAATTGGGTAAGTCGTAGACATTTATGATATTTGGTTATGTTATTATTGAGGTTAATTTACTTCTTTTTTAATTCAATAGCAGATTTTATACAATTAATTCATTGCATTTGATCCTTTTATGATTATTTTGGATGGTTAAGCATGTGAAGATAATCTTTGAATTTCTTTTCATAAGCAAATTCAGATATAGGAAACAATTTTATGGTTGAATGCTTACGCCCAAATGTGAACTGATAAAATAAATTCATAAAAGGGGGGTGATCTGATCTTTGGGTTGTGGACAGGAGAAAATCTTTTGGTCTGTTTAATTTCTGTTTTAGATTAATGTTTTTGTTTAAATGGGTGATTCTTGTTTGTTCGAGGAGAGTGGATTATTATTTTATTTACTTTATTTATGCTTAATTACTAGGAAATGATGAAACGTAAGCGAGATGAATATTTTGAGCTCGGAATAAAGAAGAACGAAGCTGAGATAGTCTTGGAGGTGTTGGGCCATGGGGCTGGATATACCAAAGGTTATGGTTTTGGTCCAAAGCCTCCAAGTACACATAGTTCATTGTACCATTCTTCTACTCAATATGAAGATGAACTAAGAGAAACAACGTAAGAGTTGCAACAATCTAGAGTTCAAGTGCAAGAACTACAAACTCAAGTAACTAGGTTGAAAGACGAGCTGGCTACGCAAAATGAAAATATGTCTGCAAAACTCTCTGAGCAAAGTGCAACTATCAACAAAGTACTGGCTTTTTTGAGCAATAATGGGATTTACATATAATTAAGGTTAGCTTCTACTTTTTTATGTGTATTAATTGTATACACTTATATGCACTTTCAATGTTTGCTTATAAAAAAAATTACCATGTTCCTAAAATGCTTGTTTGGATTCAAAAATTTAGTTAGTGAAAGTCGATATGTTTCTCGAAAGTGACGTGATTGAGAAACATAGTTAAAAGGGAGTTAGTAGATTGATTCTTATTATGATATTGTGAGACTGTGGATTGGGGATTATGTTTTTGTAGGCTTACAAATGTAACTATGCTTGTTAAATGAAATTGAATTGCTCAATCTTATTGTCCTGACTGATTTTATCATTATTGCTTTTGTTCTTTTACATGAGCT
Organism: Stenogyne calaminthoides; assembly: GCA_037126765.1. Taxonomy (NCBI): domain Eukaryota; kingdom Viridiplantae; phylum Streptophyta; class Magnoliopsida; order Lamiales; family Lamiaceae; genus Stenogyne; species Stenogyne calaminthoides. The sequence goes on from JBBCBC010000044.1 coordinate 3,515,127, forward strand.
AGTTTCAAAATAACTTAATTAGATTTTTAAATTCTCACAAATCAAGTCTCACTTGAAGTTGCACCTTAATTCAAGCAGATTATGTTTTATAGTCGAATCAACTTCAAAATTATATGCAGATGTTTCGTCTCGATGTAAATGTTCATATTGAAACCTTGGAAATGTGTAGCTAATCTTAATTTCTTGTATGCAGGTCAAACAAATTGATGGTTGCCATATTTACGAGCAAGCATATTAGTTCCCTTGGTAATTTCTTAACTCTCAGTTCTATATATGATGTGTTAGAATGTAAAAGTATTAAACTGTATATTGGAACTATTGATATCAAGCTATATTAGTTCATAATGGTAATTTCTTAACTTACGTTTCTGTATATGATGTGTTTGAATGTAAAAGTATTACACTATATATTAGAACTTTATATTGGATCAATATTGGTGCTACTGATATAAGACTATATTGGTCTTGCTAATTAAATTAGAAAATTCATCTGATATAACATTTTTTTATAGGTGATATCTACAGAGGAAAAGATTTCACCATCGTTTGAAGTGCAAAAAGGAATAATAGCATGGAAATTAGTTTTAGAAATATACAAGACTTTGATTTGTATAGTTTATTGTTTCATGTAATATTGATCACAAAGATTGTTGATTGCTTTTTAATTGCTTGAAGGAGTTTTTTTTTGTTGATGCAAATTAATTTTTTTATCTTTAATTAATTTAGTTTTTGTTATAATATTTATTATTTAGTATTATTATTGATTTAATATATATAAAATTCAAATAAATTGATAATAAAAGTAATTATTTCACGATGAAATAAATGTGTCACAATATGTATCATTTTTATGACAAAATAATAGTCACGGTATGTTAATTAATCATGACGATATATGTTGTTACTATATCAATTTCTTTAGTGACGATTATCATCATTGTCATCTGAATAATATTTTTTATAACAAAAATATTTGTCACCATTTTTACATCTTTTAACGACGACGAATATTTTGTCACTAAAGTCTAATTTTTTGTGATTTAAATGTAGTTGTCATTATATCTATATATATAACCACGATCATTTTTTTCGTCATTTTTTTGCAATTTTTTAATGACGAAAAATGTGAAACATGACGAACAATATATTGTCACAAAATATGAACTTTTAGTGATGATTATTATTTTCGTCACTAAATAATATATTATAGTGACAAAAATAATTTGTCACAATTTCCACATCATTTTGCGACAATAAAAATTTTGTCACTAAATCATACTAATCAGTGACATATTTTATCGTCATTTTATATGTACACATATAACGACGATCAACATTTCGTCACCGAATAACAACTCTTTCTTGACGAATATAGAAAATGTGACGAAATAACCAAGCTAATTGTGACAAAATTAACGTCACTAAAGTAACTTTTTTGTGATAATTATTTATATCGTCACGTAAAATTGAACTTTAGTGACGAAACATCATATTAAGTGACGAATTTTTTATGCCTAAAGTGACAATTTATGCGTCACAATAGATGGAAACATATAGTGACGATGACCTTTTTCGTCACCAAATGATGCCCTTTTCATGACGAAATAATATAACGTCACATTTTTCAAAATACCACGCACTATAAATGACGATCTCTGCTACAAAAAAAAAATCGTCACAAATTATCAATTGTGACGAAAAATGATGTTTTAGTGACGAATATTTTCGTCGCGAAATCTCGAATTTCCTGTAGTGTAAGTGAAATTCAAATGTTTAGTGAAATAAATTATATTGATTGTTATAACCTTTTAAAAAAAAATTGAAGCTTAGATATAAATGTAGCAAAGTATATATACTGTAGGGATTGTTGTGAATGAGCATGCAACATGTCTTATAATTTTAGTCCATTGTGGAGTACGTCTTACGAAATTTATAATTTATTCATTTTTTAATATCGTATTAGTAGGTCTTATATGACTATTACATATTAAATATTTTTAAATATAGTTTTTTCTGCGCAATCATTTCATGCTGCAATCATTTTAGGTCATTTATCGTTTATGGTCGATCAATATTAATCGACCATTTGTTGCATCATTTACTCATATTACATTATTTTTAATCAATGCATTAATAAAATTAACTTCCAAGACCTGATTATTTGTTGTCACACTTATTTAAATAGAAGTTTCATCATTCAAAGAGTTTCATCCATTATTTTGTTGTTTGAGTCTCGTGCTTAACAAGCATAACAATTTCGATTCTTATTGACTTATTTTTTAAGTTTGGAATTTTAGTTTCAAGTCTTATAAGAGTTATATACTTATGTGAAATGATGAATTTGTTTTCCGATGATACAATATTTGATGATTTATGTCGTCTTCGAAATGAGTTTAAGGATGACAGAAAGTTTCACACACATAAGCTTAAAATTTTATAAACACATAATCTTAGTAGTTTTCATATTGATATATATATGTGTGTGTGTAATATTTTCCATTAATCTAAATTGATTTTTTCCATTAATCTAAATTGATTTTTTCTTTTTTTGATAAAAATTAAAAAATATTTTGCAGGAGAGTTGAGGAGGAATTATTTTATTTCTGATTATTTCCAAATCTTTTATAATAATTTGGTATGATTTTTATATGTGTTTTTATGTTCACATATATATTTTTTAATGTATATTTACTAATATTGTTTCTTCTTAAAGATAATTCCTCAAATGTGGACCAATATTCATGGTGGAAGGTTTCCAGAATCTATATATCTGCAAAAGTTGAGGGGAGATTTTTGGGTTATTAAACTAAAAGTTTTGAACACACTAACTTATATATTTGGTGATGGTTGACAATCATTTGTTGATGCTAACAATGTCAAAAAAATTGATCATATCTCTATATACTATGACGGACTGAAGAAGAAGAAAATTCTCCAGTAGCCGTGGCACAGATGGAGATCATGAGAAGCAAAGACAGAATGAGATGACTTCCCAGCTTCATCATATACATATTATAATTATTGCAAAATTAATTAATGGTAGAATAGAATGGATGTCAGTATGGCTAGCTACCTCCTATACATCCAATAAGCAGCTTTCTACCTAAATTAACGACGCACAATAATTAATAGTGATACTGATACAATCATATCCGAGATTGAGGATTCACACAAATTGTCTCAAGATACGGCTTCAACATAGTAAAGATTTTATATTGTGAATTGTCAAAGATTTGATTTTGTATCCATAATTGTAATTATTGATTCCCATTGGATCTAGAATATTCTCTATTGTAATTAATGTTTTACCATATCTTTAGGATCTAGAACATTATCTGTACATGTATATATATTTGTGATCAATGAAACATAAAAGTGTGCAGCAAACCATACCCTTCCTCTTCATGTTGAATACTTAATTTCTACATGGTATCATCCTCCTCTATCGATCCAAACGCCTAAACCTGCTTAATCTTTTTTTTTCCTTTTAGCAGCTCAATTCCCTGCCTCTCTCTCGGCCATCCCTCATGTCGTCCACAACTGAAGATTCGTCAGCCACGGCAGCCACCAAAACGCTGCCGCCCCTTGTTCAGCTTAAAGCCTTAACCCAACTCCCCCTCGGCTTATCCTCCACCAACTATGTCTCATGGAAGTTACAGTTTACTTCGTTGTTCATCGGATTAGATCTTATGGGGTATCTCGACGGGTCGTCTCCCCCTCCGCCTAAGACCGTTGCTGAATGTCCGTCCACCGTCCCAAATCTAGCATACACTCACTGGCATCGTCAAGACCAGGTAATTCTTCATGCCGTAATTGCTTCGATCTCGGAGCCCTTGATCCATCTTATCGGAAGGGCCAAAAATGCGCATGATGCGTGGTCCTCCCTTCATCGTATTTTCTCAAACCGCTCACAATCCCGCACCATCCATCTGAAGGACAAACTTTCGTCCATCACTCGAGGTACTCTCCCTGTGTCCGATTTTCTCCTTCAAATTAAAGCCCTAGCCGACGAGATTGCAACACTAGGCGCTCCCCCTGGCGATGAAGATCTCCTAATCTACTGCACACGGGGCCTCGGTCCTGCCTACAAAGAAGTTATTGCAGCGCTCCGAACTCGTGATACTCCAGTCTCGTTCGAAGAACTCTTTGATAAACTTATCGACCATGAGACATATTTGTGTGATTCCGAAAACACCACTGTGCCACCCACCCTAGCCGTTAACTCCACCAACAGAAACAACCGCAACCGCTCTCAGTCCCAATTCCGTGCTCCTCCGCCTTCCGCTGCTCCAGGGCTACTCCCTGCCCCGTCTCTGCCACCTTCTCAGACGCCTCCTTACAATGTCTCACGGGGGCCCCCTCGCGACTCCCGCTCCAAAGGTAACCGTCCTTCCATTGAGTGTTAATATTGTCATCGTCCAGGTCATGCTGCAGATAAATGTTGGGACCTATTTCCCCACCTTCGTCCTGCCCGTGCCCAAGTCAACTCTGCTCGTACTGCTCCCTCCGAATCTGGCTCCTCGGCCTCTCCATGGCTCCTTGATTCTGGAGCATCAAATCATGTGACTCCCAATCTCTCGGATCTCTCGTACCATCAGATCTATGATGGCCCCGATGATGTGGTTCTAGGTAATAACACCTCTCTTGAAATTGCTAACATTGGTAAAACTCTTATCTCTTCAACACTATCTATTTCAAATTTCTTGCATGTGCCTCAAATGAAACGTAACATTATCTCTGTCTCTCAATTTTGTACTGATAACTCTACATCCATTGAATTCTTTCCTTCTTATTTTGTTGTTAAGGATCTCCGCACCCGTGCCACCCTTCATCACGGACCGACAAAGGGTAATCTCTATGAATGGTCAACTCCAACCCCACCGTCCCCTCCTCAAGTCTTTTCGGTTACCAGAGTATCCCCACTATTGTGGCACAGTCGACTCAGTCATCCGTCTCCGCAAACGACGAATCAACTGCTAGCTACTGTTCTTCCATCTACCGCATCATCTCTGCCTCTTTCCTTTTCATGCACTACTTGTTTGAATAATAAAAGTCATAAACTTTCTTTTGGCGTTTCTAGTATTAAGAGTCGGGCTCTCTTGGACGTTGTCTTCTCTGACGTCTGGGGTCCCAGTCCTGTTGAGTCTATCCACGGTTTCCGCTACTACGTTATTTTCGTTTATCATTTTACTAAGTATGTTTGGTTTTATCCTATGCGCTTGAAATCGGATGTTGCTACTATTTTCCCTATTTTTGCTCGTGGTGTGGAAAAACAACTTAATCATTCTTTTAATACATTGTACACTGATGGTGGTGGTGAATTCATTGCTCTTAAATCAAGTCTAGACGCCCTTGGAATTACTCATAAAATAACACCCCCACACACTCCAGAACATAACGGCGTGTCCGAACGCCGTCACCGTCATATCCTAGAAACAACCCATACTCTCCTTCATCACGCCTCTGTCCCACTAAAATTTTGGCCTTTTGCATTTCACACAGCCATTTATCTAATTAATCGCCTACCCTCGTCTCCCCTAAATAAATTAAGTCATTTTCTTGCTCTCTTTCGTCAAAATCCATCTTACTCAACTGTTCTCCAATTCGGTTGTCTCTGCTTTCCATGGCTTCGCCCCTATGCCTCCTCCAAACTCGCCCCGCGCTCCCGGCCTTGCGTGTTTCTTGGTTACGATATTCAACATCATGCGTACACATGCTTTGACGTTGCAACGTCTAAATTATTCGTCTCTCGCCACGTTCTCTTTGTAGAAAACAAATTTCCTTTTGCGACCGCATCTTTGTCCTCTCCACCTACGCCAACCCCTTCTTCTGTATCTCCGTCCTTGCTTCCCTTCCCGAATCCAAGTCCCGACCCTGCCACCTGCTCTCACGCTAATCGCTTCCCTCCCGCTTCTACTCACCTTGTTCCCCATGATGCATCATCGCCCATCCTGTCGTCGCCGTCTTCGGCATCCGTCACACCATCCTCCTTGCCCCCTTCCACACCTCACTCCACGGACGTCCCTACTTTGCCGTGTTCGCCTGATGTCTCGACTTCCCAGCCCTCTGCACCTCCTCCTATTTTAAACAAACATCCTATGGTCACCAGGTCCAAAAATAACATCTTTTGTCCTAAACACCTCAACTCGGTCACCACTCAACATCCCTGTCCCTCAGCAATCGAACCTACCTGTGTCTCACAGGCCATCAAGTCTCCACAATGGCGGCGTGCCATGGACGATGAACTCAATGCCCTTTTGCGTAACCACACTTGGGATCTCGTCCCTGTTGCCTCTGCCCCTAATGTCGTTGGCTGCAAGTGGGTCTTTCGGGTTAAGAGAAACCCGGATGGCTCTATTGCACACTACAAAGCTCGCCTTGTTGCAAAAGGCTTTCATCAAAGACCGAGTATTGACTTCACTGAAACTTTCAGTCCTATGGTCAAGCCTGCCACAATCCGTATCTTTCTCACTCTTGCCCTTCCCCGTTCTTGGCCTATTCAGCAATTAGATGTTAACAATGCCTTCCTTCACTGTTCTCCTCTTGATGCTGTTTATATGTCGCAGCCCCCGGGCTTCCGTGACTCCCAATTTCCCGATCATGTATGCCTCCTCCGAAAAGCTATCTACGGTCTTCGTCAAGCACCTCGGGAGTGGTACACTGAACTAAAATCATTTCTTCTTGACTATGGCTTCACTAATTCCCTCTCAGACACGTCTCTCTTCTTTTACAACAAGTCCAACATCATTATATTCTTTCTTGTCTACGTTGATGATCTTCTCATCACCGGAAACAATCTCGCTGCTATTTCCTCTTTCATTTTAGCCATCTCTGTGCGCTTCTCTGTGAAAGACCTTGGCTTCTTAAGCTACTTCCTTGGGGTTGAGGTAATCCATACACGTGATTCAATTTTTCTCAGTTAGCATAAATACATCCATGACCTATTGTCCAAAACCATCATGCTTGGTGCTAAGCCGGTCTCCACTCCGATCTCTCCTTCGGTCTCACTAAGCCTCAACGATGGCACATCCTCAGCTGACGCACGTGAGTATCGCCAAATTGTCGGTGCCCTCCAGTATCTTTCTCTCACTCGTCCTGACATCTCATTTGTTGTTGGCAAACTCTCCCAATTCATGCATCGTCCTACCATCACTCATCTTACTGCTGTTAAAGGCGTTCTTCGTTATCTGAAGCATATTATATTTCATGGACTTCTGCTTCGCCTCAACTCGTCCCCTCTTTCTCTTACGGCCTTTTCGGACTCAGATTGGGCTGGCAATCATGATGATCGCACGTCTACGTCTGCATTCATAATCTATCTTGGTTGTTGTCCCATCTCTTGGTCGTCAAAGAAGCAACGCACGGTTGCTCGATCGTCTACGGAGGCGGAATATTGTTCACTTGCCACATGCTCGACCGAGGTACTCTGGTTAATCAATCTTCTCAAAGAGTTCCGTGTTTCACTCCCCTCTCCACCTACCCTATTTTGTGACAATCTCAGTGACACTTATCTTTGTGTTAATCCTGTCTTTCACTCTCGCATGAAACATATTGTCATTGACTATCATTTTGTTCGGGGTCATGTCTCCTCTGGTTCATTTCGTGTCTCCTACATCTCTACTCAGGATCAGTTGGCTGATGTTCTCACGAAAGCACTGTCTTACCCAAAGTTTTCAATGTTTCGTTCCAAGATTGGTGTCTCCAATGGATCCTCCATCTTGCGGGGGCCTAATAGTGATACTGATACGATCATATCCAAGATTGAGGATTCACACAAATTGTCTCAAGACACGGCTTCAACATAGTAAAGATTTGATATTGTGTATTGTCAAAGATTTGATTTTGTATCCATAATTGTAACTATTGATTCCCATAGGATCTAGAATATTCTCTATTGTAATTAATGTTTTACCATATATTTAGGATCTAGAACATTCTCTGTACATATATATATATATATATATTTTTGTGATCAATGAAACATAAAAGTGTGCAGGAAATCATTACCGTCCTCTTCATGTTGAATACTTAATTTCTACAATAATTGCATGGCCGGTTAATTTAGCCACGCACAATAATTGCATGGCCGGTTAATTTAGACATGCACAATAATTGCATGGCCAAGGTTGCTCTTTCTAAAGTGATAAGATTGCATATCTATTCAACTCAGGCCAATATGGCCTGGCAGTGGCAGTGGCAGTGATATTTGGGACCGGAGAAAGCAAAACAACATTCAACGCCATGTATCCATTTCAAATGTGTAAAACATTTGAGTTCATTGTGAAGAGCTAGCTGTATCGACACTTGTTCATTAGGACCACTTAATTATAACAATATCTTAAACCAAAAATAATAGATATACACAATATATATATATAGTAGTGATATGCAACCAACCATTATGGTACCGAATTATTTAATTGTCGAGTAGAGCTCTTGTGAAATATTGCACAAAAACCACATGTATAATATAACTTATTTTAAGATATTTATTGAAATTTTGCAGGTCAGGCGTGGGCGGGTCGGGTCAATTCACGGGTCGGGCAGAGCGGGCAGGGGCCATGGGTCGTGGGCTTCAGATTGGGTGATTTTCTAAGCTGGATATATATATACATTTAATGGAGTATTCTTGTCAATTCTGTAGTGTAGTCTAGTGGTAACACCCCTAAATTTCAAGATATTTTAAATAGTAAAACTTTAATTTATGTCTACAAGATATTTCATATGTCTTTAAATAAAAATTTGTAGATAAATATAAATTTATATTTTGCCCGTTTTTATCTTAAAACTAGTATTTTTCACCCGTGCGATGCACGGTTCAACATTTTATTAATATAAATTTGAAATTATTTTTTTAATAATATTTTTTTATATGGACATTAAGTCATTAATCTAAAAGTTGTAGTGTTGAAGTTATAATTACTGGCTAGCATTAGCATGTCCAATTCATGAATTTAGCTAATTTTATTAATATGTTCAGACTTGTATTGGATAGATGGTATCATGTATTTTTCTTACGCAGTGAAATTAAATCATCAAACTTGGTGAACTCTTAAATAAATAAAGACTTTAATATCCTATATATTTTGTACTGGAATATCAATGGAGGGCATCATTTTATAATCTTTAATGATTTGAAAAGTAAGTTTGACGTGTCTTGAATGATGTGACAAGTGCTAATATATATATATATATATATATGTCGGTGATCTTTGTGAGCTGTAAACTATTTTATTGAGGTTGACCAGACACGTGGATATATATAATCTAGAGTGTCCAATATATTGATGATTTTATTTAATTTGATTTGTGAACATTAATATTCAACAATTGGACTAAAATCTCATTTGACTAAATGAATTCTATATTTTGAGCGAGATAACTTGCCATGTCGTCTCATGATACATCTATCTTGAGTTTGAATAAGAAATTGTCTCATAACTTTTAGTCTTAAATAAATATAGTCCCATAAATTTTTTTATCGTCGATTTAGTCTCAATAACTTTGACAATATCCCATTTTAGTTCCAAATCGATCGGAAAACTCAAAACGACGTCGTTTTGTCATTTTAATTTGGGCTTTCAGGCGGATGCTATGACTGGACTGTCATATGTATTTTTAAGTGAGTTTGACTAATTCTTTACATTAATTTTGTTTTAATTTTGAGTTTTTTTTTTAATTATATGCCTAAAATTCTAGTAGTTTGAAGTAAAAAAATTATACGTGGCAGTCCGATCAGAGCATTCACAGAAAAGCCCCAAATTAAAATGACAAAACGACGTCATTTAGATTTTTCCAACCAAAATTGGGACTAAATCGACGTCAACTAAATTTACGGGACTAAATCTATTTCAGGCTAAATTTATGGGATCAGTTGCATGTGATTCAAACTCCATCTATTTGCACTATAATATGCAATACAAGCTCTTTTAAAAGCTCGAACTTGCAGAGAAATATCAATTTATATATATATATTAATTCTCTAACAATTAACAGTGTACGATTCTTTGAGCTAGCCTAGCAATAAAACATGTATTGAGACAACTATGGAATTGTTTAGGGTGGGCAGTATGAAGACAAACAATTTTAGTCCTAACAGTTGGAGATTTCAGAGCAAGAAAATAGAAGCAGCACTCTCAATATATAAACGGAAACATATATATATATATAGCACTTTATTAATGGTATTCGGAAGTTTACAACTTTTATTAAATTAATATTTATTTATTAATAACAACGTAATTAATTAATTAATTAAACATGATATACATGTGTATGCATGATGAAATAGATTAATTAATTAGGCTCTTTGGAATTGCACCATGAAGGGGCGTCCACCATTGAGAGTAAGAACCAAACGCCTGGTAAAATTCTGGAACAAAATGCCCACGTCTCCGCACACGGGTCTGCACGTGTCGCACACAGTGGCAAAATGCCCACCATTGATTCTTGCCAATTGCCAAGAATCAAGAACCATGAACCCGGGCTCGGGCGGGGCACGCGGTGGTTATAAGCTCCGTACAATAATTGCATGCCCATTGATTTTGCACCTAAAATGTACACAGATATTTGATATTAAAAAATTATAATTATAATAAAAAAAAATCAACCCACTTAAAATGAATTACAACATCCAATAACAAAATTAAAATTACAAAAATTGAAAATTAGGAGATTTGGCACAATTAGTTAAAATTTGGATTATTTGAATTCATGTAGAAAATGATAAAATCAGGAGATTTGACATAAGTTAGAAGAGAAAATGGAGTGTTTGAAATTGTGACACAAAATATATCAATATTGGTCTCTACTGGAATTAAACCCCATGTATTACGCGCGTTGAAAAAAATTACATTATTAAATTAAATATTTTAATTTTTTTTTTTCAGTTCGATTATTTTTAAAAAAAAAGGAAAAGTATAGTGTGAAAAGTTTCACGGTGAAACTGGTTAAGATGTGTGACTTATATTACTCAAGAGTGTAACTTTTTACTGTAAAGGGCGTGACGTTTTACTGTAAAAAATATTACTCATAAAAGTGAAGGGTGTGACTTATATTATAGCAAAGGGTGTCATAGTGATAACTGAAGGGTGTGACTTATATTACTAAAGGGTGTGACTTATATTACTAAAGAGTATGTCTGTTAAAAAAAATCAGTTTTACGGTGAACAAGTTTCACAGCATACCAACTCAAAAAAAAAAAGTTATAGTGTGTTGTGTTTCCAATTATTTAGCTTGTTGATACTATATTATGGAAAAATACATTATATTTAAACTTATTTATAATTTAAAATTATACTTTTTGAAAACATAAATTAGGTTTAATATCATAAATAACTCAAATGAATAGAATGAGAGTATTTCAAAGTAAGAGGTTGTGGTGAACTTGGGGTGATTCACCTTTCGTGGATAGGGAATTTTATTTTATAAATTTTGATTTTTTTTTAAATGAATAAATTAAAATCTGCAATTATTTAAATAAAATACACTCGACCAATGGTATGGGATATTATTGCAAAATGGGTGTATGTAACTATTAAAGCTGGCTCCTCTTTTATATATCCAATAAGCTTCTCCAATATTAATCTAGCTAAATTAACCGCGTACCTTGTGCGGTTAATTTATAAGCTCCGTACAATAATTGCATGAGCATTGATTTTGCACCTAATTTCAAGATCTAAAGTGATAATGTTGCAGACGTATTCAACTGAGATTCTTCCCATACTAATGTCCAAAACAGAAACAAACAAATAAATTATGCACAGATTGTATCCATTTAAAATGTGTAAAACATTCGAGTTAATTGGGAAGAGCTGTGCCGTCGACACTTGTTCAATCATAACAATAAAAAACGAGCAAAACATTCGAGTTAATTGTGAAGTAGCTAAACAGGGTTCCAGCAGCAATAACTAGAGTAGGGTCTGTCATATTTATTGGTGAGAATAATCGACGGCTTGAAATAGAGGAGCGGCAGATTAAAGGGTGAAGATTAAGACAAAATTGCAGAAACTGAGGTCTCCGGAAGCTTTTGGTTGGGAGACACGATCTAAATTTAATTAAGTAAAAATATTAGTCTCAAGTCTAAATTTAATTAAGTAAAAGTATAAGCCTCAAGAATAAATGTCAAATAAATTCTCAAATACGCAAGTTTTTAATCAGAAATTGTAACAAAACATTTAAGATTTTGGTAATATACAAACATTGTTATATATTATAATTTCTTTCAACTTATAAGTTTTTGTTATTTAAACATTTTTCCTAATACTATGTAGTCTTTGACCATTTTTCTATTTTATTTTTTAATAATATGTTCTATAGGATTATAGGTCCCTAAATGTGTCTGATAAGTGAAATTCAAATGTTTAGTGAAATAAATTATATTGATTGTTATAACCTTTTAAAAAATTGGTTAAGGTGAAATTGGTTAAGGTGAAGGGTATAGTGTGAACAAGTTTCACGGTGAAATTGGTTAAGGTGTGTGACTTATATTACTCAAGAGTGTGACTTTTTACTGTAAAGGGCGTGACGTTTTACTTTAAAAAATATTACTCATAAAAGTGAAGGGTGTGACTTATATTATAGCAAAGGGTGTCATAGTGATAACTGAAGGGCGTGACTTATATTACTAAAGGGTGTGACTTATATTAATAAAGAGTATGTTTGTTAAAAAAAACCAGTTTTACGGTGAACAAGTTTCACAGCATACCAACTCAAAAAAAAATGTTATAGTGTGTTGTGTTTCCAATTATATAGCTTGTTGATACTATATTATGGAAAAATACATTATATTTAAACTTATTTATAATTTAAAATTATACTTTTTGAAAACATAAATTAGGTTTAATATCATAAAGTAAGAGGTTGTGGTGAACTTGGGGTGATTCACCTTTCGTAGATAGGGAATTTTATTTTATAAATTTTGATTTTTTTTTTAAGTGGATAAATTAAAATCTGCAATTATTTAAATAAAATACACTCGACCAATGGTATGGGATATTATTGCAAAATGGGTGTATGAAACTATTAAAGGTGGCTCCTCTTTTATATATCCAATAAGCTTCTCCAATATTAATCTAGCTAAATTAACCGCGTACCTTGTGCGGTTAATTTATAAGCTCCGTACAATAATTGCATGAGCATTGATTTTGCACCTAATTTCAAGATCTAAAGTGATAATGTTGCAGACGTATTCAACTGAGATTCTTCCCATACTAATGTCCAAAACAGAAACAAACAAATAAATTATGCACAGATTGTATCCATTTAAAATGTGTAAAACATTCGAGTTAATTGGGAAGAGCTGTGCCGTCGACACTATTAAGTAAAAGTATAAATCTCAAGAATAAATGTCAAATAAATTTTCAAATACGCAAGTTCGATTCGAAATAATTTAATTTATATCAACCTAATAAATGTTACTAGTTGTTACCAATTATATAAACCCCTGCCGTAGCATTTTGCAGCGGTTTTTTCGCAAATCGAAATCAGAGGGAACAAGTCAAGTGATTAAAAGAATTGCTACTCCATTCAGCACGATTATTTGGAAGCAGAGGGAACAAGTCAAGTGATTAAAAGAGGGCAGCAGCGGCACACAGATTCCAGATTCGAGATACAATTCAACGCATTTTTCAATTTTTTGGTAGAGAGAATTTAGAAACTAGGGTATGAGAGTCTCCCCATAAATTCCCACCCACTACACCTGGCTTACATTCAACATGTGTTTTTTCATATTTGCATGCTTTTCAAAGGCCCACATTTTAACATTGGCGAAAAATTAGGTTCTTGAAGAATGAAGAAACGAAAAATGAGATACACTTATACAGAAACTTGCAATTACCTAATGTTGAACCATGCAACTAGAAATCATAGAAACATGCAACTAGCTAATATAGAAACACATAATTGTATAAAACATAAACATGCAACTAACTAATACAAAAACACACAACTATATAACACAAAAACATGCAACTAGCTAATACTTAATCGTCTGAACTAGAAATCATAGAAACATGCATTTAGCTAATAAAAAACACACAATTGTGTAATATAGAAACATGCAACTAGCTAATCTGTAAAACACACAACTATATAACTCAAAAAAACATGCAACTAGCTAATACTTAATCGTCAACTAGAAATCATAGAAACATGCAACTAGCTAATAAAGAAACACACAACTATATAAAAAACATAACATGCAACTAGCTAATATTGAACGTGCAAACTAAAAATAGAAAACATACAACTAAATTTAATCTTGAATTGTGAATTAGAAAACATAAGCGTCTCGTTGAAAAACATAAAAACATGAAGGTTCACGTCTCAATAAATGAAGTTGTATGTTTCATTGATAGTGTCCTTTTGCTAATGACGTTGTTTTGTCATTTTAATTTGGGGCTTTTACGTGAATCTCGGATCGGATTATACGTATAATTTTTTTTTTTTTCTTATTTGCTAGAATTTTAGGCATATAATTAAAAAAAAAAAACTCAAAATTAAAACAAAATTAATGTAAAGAATTAGTCAAACACCCCGCCCGAGCCCGGGTTCATGGTTCTTGATTCTTGGCAAGTGGCAATTGGGCTTTGGGGTCCACCTATCTTTTTTGAAACCAAAAAACTCTAAATGGATCAATTATTTTTTGGACTCAATAAATTGGGTGGTCCATCCGGATTTGGGTCGGCCCAGGAGTCATGACTTATCCGTACGCGGAGTCAAGCTTATTTAGGATTCAAAATTTGAATTCGAATCATAGGTTCAATGAACCTGGACGGTCTCAAGCAGTCAAAATCGGCCCACTGAATTCGTGCGATCATAACCGACCACGAAGTTCGTGGGCTTCCCACGATTTCCTCAACTCTCCTTGAGTTGGTTCCGTCTATATATACTGACCCACTTTTTCTAAACCCTACGAAAACGACTTCTGCAATTCTGCATACATACGTTCTTCCCATCTCTCTGCTCATACTCCGATTACGTTCGTCGATAGTATTATTTCAGTGATGCTACTGATTTAATATTGTGAACCGTTTTACCTTTTGGGACAATTACGTACGTTCATGTGAGCACTATCCAGGCGTATTTTATCTTGCGGGGAAAATGATTTCCTTGACTCAGTTCGTTGTACAGATCAACAATACCTATAAATAAGAGCTATCCTTCAACCAACAATATCCCAACTCATCAAAATGAAGACTCCTATGATCTGTTTGACAATTCTGTTAATCTCCCTTTCCACCATCTACGCGGCGGAGCAACCTCCCCCGGTGCTGGACACGGACGGGAAAGAACTCCGGGCCGGAGTGGACTACTACCTTCTTTCCGCCATCTTCGGCGGTGGAGGCGGGGGCCTGACACTAGGCAGCACCGGAAACGAAACATGCCCACTTGACGTAGTCCAAGAGGGATCGGACCTCATGAATGGCCTTCCAGCCTACTTCCGCCCAGTCAACCCCAAGAAAGGCGTCATCCGTCTCTCAACTGATCTCAACATCATATTCAACGCTTCCACCATCTGCGTGCAGTCCACGCAGTGGCAGCTCGATTTCGACGACTCTATCGGGAGATACTACGTGGGGACGGGAGGAATGGAAGGAAACCCGGGGCGTGAGACTATAAGCAACTGGTTCAAGATTCAACTCGGAAGCGTGAATAAATTTGTAAGCGCGTATAAATTTGTGTATTGCCCAACTGTGTGCGACACGTGCAGGCCCGTGTGCGGAGACGTGGGCATTTTTTTCCAGAATTCAACCAGGCGTTTGGTTCTTACTCTAAACGGTGAACGCCCCTTCATGGTGCTATTCCAGAGAGCCTATATTGAGAGTGCTGCTTCCGAATAAATAAATATTAATTTAATAAAAGCTGTAAACTTCCGAATACCATTAATAAAGTGCTATATATATATATATATATATATGTTTCCGTTTATATATTGAGAGTGCTGCTTCTATTTTCTTGCTCTGAAATCTCCAACTGTTAGGACTAAAATTGTTTGTCTTCATACTGCCCACCCTAAACAATTCCATAGTTGTCTCAATACATGTTTTATTGCTAGGCTAGCTCAAAGAATCGTACACTGTTAATTGTTAGAGAATTAATATATATATATATATATATATAAATTGATATTTCTCTGCAAGTTCGAGCTTTTAAAAGAGCTTGTATTGCATATTATAGTGCAAATAGATGGAGTTTGAATCACATGCAACTGATCCCATAAGTTTAGCCTGAAATAGATTTAGTCCCGTAAATTTTGTTGACGTCGATTTAGTCCCAATTTCGGTTGGAAAAATCTAAATGACGTCGTTTTATCATTTTAATTTGGGGCTTTTCTGTGAATGCTCTGATCGGACTGCCACGTATAATTTTTTTTCTTCAAACTGCTAGAATTTTAGGCATATAATTAAAAAAAAAACTCAAAATTAAAACAAAATTAATGTAAAGAATTAGTCAAACTCACTTAAAAATACATATGACAGTCCAGTCATAGCATCCGCCTGAAAGCCCCAAATTGAAATGACAAAACGACGTCGTTTTGAGTTTTTCGATCGATTTGGAACTAAAATAGGACATTGTCAAAGTTATTAGAACTAAATCGACGATAAAAAAATTTATGGGACTATATTTATTTAAGACTAAAAGTTATGAGACAATTTCTTATTCAAACTCAAGATAGATGTATCATGAGACGACATGACAAGTTATCTCGCTCAAAATATAGAATTCATTTAGTCAAATGAGATTTTAGTCCAATTGTTGAATATTAATGTTCACAAATCAAATTAAATAAAATCATCAATATATTGGACACTCTAGATTATATATATCCACGTGTCTGGTCAACCTTAATGAAATAGTTTCCAGCTCACAAAGATCACCGACATATATATATATATATATTAGCACTTGGCACATCATTCAAGACACGTCAAACTTACTTTTCAAATCATTAAAGATTATAAAATGATGCCCTCCATTGATATTCCAGTACAAAATATATAGGATATTAAAGTCTTTATTTATTTAAGAGTTCACCAAGTTTGATGATTTAATTTCACTGCGTAAGAAAAATACATGATACCATCTATCCAATACAAGTCTGAACATATTAACTCAAATTAGCTAAATTCATGAATTGGACATGCTAATGCTAGCCAGTAATTAATCCAGGTAATGAAGGAGCTCAAGCTCCTAGAGTCGCAACATATAGGAAGGAAACACAACTATCATGCGACTTAAGATAGAGAAAAAATCTCCCATCTAAAAGTTCGAACTTGTAAAAAAATATTAAATTAATTCATTTATATTATATATATTAATTTAATTCCCTAACAACATATACAATGACGGAGCCACCTTGTTACCAAGGTGGCCATGGCCCTTTTCAACTTTTGATTTTTTTAATGCTACTATTATACATATATATATATATATATATTAATATTTGTTTTAATTTAATAAACGAATATGCATAGGTAGCCACGAAACCAAGTTAATTTGTCAGCCCAATATAGAAAATATTATTTTCAATTCTTTGAACGCAAAAACTTGTATGCAATATTGCATACAAGTCATATGTGTAATTATAGGTTCATTAGGCTTTTTTTTTTTTTTTACAAGCCTGGAACGCGCGGGTCGGACAGGGCTTCTTCTCCCTCGAGTCGAAATGTACCGCCAAATTTTTTGGTTTGATTTTTCACAATTTGCTTTTTTCGAGTTCTTCCTTCTCCTCTCTTCTCATGTTCTTCTTTTTCTTTTTTCTCTTACATATTCTACTAAAATATTTCACAATCTGTAATTTTAGACTGATGATTTTTTTTGCATTTGTACTGGTTTTGTTCATGTAGTAACACTCTTTTGCTCATAGGGTAACACTCTTTTGTTCATGTAGTAACACATCAAGTTGTGTAAATCTGTAATTTTAAATTTGAGAATTTCTTTTTTCGTTTGTTCTGGGTTTGTTTATGCGTTTGTACTGATTTTTGTTCATGTAGTAACACTCTTTTACTGATGATATTTTTCGCGTTTGTACTGGTTTTTGTTCATGTAGTAACACTCTTTTGCTCATAGGGTAACACTCTTTTGTTCATGTAGTAACACATCAAGTTGTTATGTAAACTGAACCCCTTTCGCTTTCGCCCCACCCACGCCCGGCCTTGGCCCGACCCGCCTGACGACCCGCCTCCACGACCCTTGAAATTTAGGCAATTTTTGTCTTATTTATGTTAGACAGACATAACACTAGTGTGCAATATTTCACACAAGATTTTCTCATTAATATATATCAACTCGATCATGAATATTAATGGCATCCTCACTAGCCACTAATTATCTACTGCTTTAGTTGCAACTTAATTGTGTCAAATAAAAAAGTTGCACGTACCTGCAGTACTAATACTATGCTTTGAATAAATTAATTGGAACTATGTTTCTTTTAAGATGCATGTGAGGAGGATCACTACTGTTATTTTATCATTAATGTTTTTTTTTTTTTTTTGAGTGCATTGTTGTGAATTGAGACTCCAAACACTCAAAACCCAGAACCAGTATTAACTGACAAACAGAAAAGTATTACTTGTCTAACTAAAAGGTATTAGCGCAGAAGGTGTGTAAAACTGAGAAAAACACCAAGAATTTAAGTGGTTCGATCTTTAATGATCTACATCCACTGCTGAGAGCCCAAACTTCCACTAGATCAATCACCTAAGGCTATATAAGCACTCAGTTCTCACAACATGAACTTGCTTGTTTTCTGCAACTTACACTACAAGGATTCATCAATAATTTGCCCGGTCAATAATCAGTTTGTTGGGAGATGAATTTAATAAAGATATATGATTTTGATTAGATCCCAAAAACCCCTGAGTATGACATGTTCAGGATAATCTTGATAGTTGAGTCAGGATTCAGTTTTAGAGTATTCAGGATGATATCTGCAAAATGTATAGTCAGCAGATATAGATCAGATTAGGATCTGAAGATTCTGAAGACTCAGTATATTTCTGAAGAAACTGAAGTTTCAGTATGAAACTGAAGTTTCAAGACTCAAGATGAAATCGAGAATCAAGACTCAAGATGAAATCGAGATATCAAGACTCGATTGTAAGCAGAAATCAAGAATCAAGACTCAAAGATTGAAGATTCAAGATATCGGCCAAGATATCATTCAAGACTCAAGACTCGAAGACTCGAAGACTCGAAGACTCTCAAGACTCAAGACTCAAGACTCAAAGACGAAGACTCGAAGAAGAGACTCAAGACTCAAGATCAAGATCAAGATCAAGACTAAAGATCAAGAATATTAAAGGCACAAGAATTATCAAGACTCAAGAATGTATTGAATGCTCAAGATAAACTCGAATGTTCCGAGGCAATCGAGAATATCTATCGGAAGGATGCAACATCGAGAAGATCGCGATTCCTTAGAAAATAGATATTTGCCAAGACATTCAAATGCAGACAAAAGGAACTAAGTCAGAAGTGTTGTTAAGGTTATATCAACTCAGAGTTTGTAACCAAAAGAGCCGTTGAAGGTGTCTACCTTTAACTGGAGACAATAGTCAAAAAGAGGAAGACAACATTTGCACCATATCGACATCGATAAAGGATGTGTCATTGAAAAAAGATGTCAGAAGTACAAAAGTTCCAGACTGCAAAAAGTGAAGACTTGCTACATGAAAGGCTATTGCCTAAAACGTGTTAGGGAGTTTCAAACCCTAAATATAGCCGTTCCTCACACACCATAAGAGGAAACTCACGAAGCTATCTCTCCAACGGATAGTTTTCAAGAGTAACCTTGGTATATGCCTATAAATACTGGTGACCCTCTACATCGTAAGGTTACGAGAAATTTATAAGCAACTCAAGAAGCTCAAACTTATTATCGCAAAGTTAAAGCACTCGAAAAAACTTAGAATTTCCCAAGTGCTTTTATATTGAAAAGAGCTCACTAAACTAAGCCTAGCTTGATAAGACATATCCGAAGCTTAGTTGAGATATCCTAGCCTTTGCATTGTACTTCATTGTAAAGGATATCTCATCCTAGTTGGAAACCAACCGAGAAACCCCAAACCCTTGAGAAGGTAGTTGGAGTGTGTTTGTTGGTGAGAAGAGTTGTAAAGAGTTAGTAAACTACGCGGAGTAGTCAGAAAGCTCTAGAGGAGAAGTTAGTAAGCTATAGAGGTAGTCTGAAAGCTTGTTTGTGTTTGAGTAAGTAAACTACGGAGGTAGTCAGAAAGTTCAAGGTCGGGTTGAGTAAGTAAACTACGTGGAGTAGTCAGAAAGCTCAGGGCCGAGTTGAGTAAGTAAACTACGCGAGGTAGTCGTAAAGCTCGAAGTGATTAGTGAATTTTCTCGAGGATCGAGAGAGTGGACGAGGAGCTTGAGTCTCGAACCACTATAAAGCGCCTTTGTGTTGTTTATTGCTTTTTTATCGGCTTAATCGTTGCATCACCGAGTTTGAAAGCATATTTTCACCGACATTTGGGGTTGGAATCAATCCACTTTGGAAGTTGCATGTAATTGAATCACAACCTAATCACTATTCCATTAAAGGAAGGTTTTCAGCAAAGCTTTAAAACGAGTATAAACTAAAGGGCCAACCATTCCGCACATCTGAGTAGCTAGAACAGATAGTTACCAAACTGAACTTACTCTTCTGAGGGTTCAGTAAGTTAGGGTTTCTATGCTTTGAATAAATTAATTGGAACTATGTTTCTTTTAAGATGCATGTGAAGAGGATCACTACTGTTATTTTATCATTAATGTTTTTTTTTTTTGAGTGCATTGTTGTGAATTGAGACTCCAAACACTAAAAACCCAGAACCAGTATTAACTGACAAACAGAAAAGTATTACTTGTCTAACTAAAAGGTATTAGCGCAGAAGGTGTGTAAAACTGAGAAAAACACCAAGAATTTAAGTGGTTCGATCTTTAATGATCTACATCCACTGCTGAGAGCCCAAACTTCTACTAGATCAATCACCTAAGGCTATATAAGCACTCAGTTCTCACAACATGAACTTGCTTGTTTCCTGCAACTTACACTACAAGGATTCATCAATAATCTGCCCGGTCAATAATCAGTTCTCAAAACCTAATTATACACAAGCCCACAACAACTTCAACTTGATCATGAATATTAATGGCATCCTCACTAGCCACTAATTATCTACTGCATGCTTTATATAGTTGCAATTTATATTTGTGTGAAATAAAAAAGTTGTACGTACCTGCAGTACTATGCTTTGGATAAATTAATTGGAACTATTAACTATACATGTTTTTTTTTAAGATGCATGCCAGGAGGATCACTACTGTTATTTTATCATTAATGAAGAGCTTTTCTTTGAGCGCATGAATTAATTTATTCTTAAATTAATTAATTTTAATTAATACTATTCAATTACGAAATTTTTATATTATTAGAGACTTTTAATTAGAGAAACAATAGTGATTTTTTTTTTTTTTTTGTGTAGGTAGTGAGTGAGGTTGTGTAGATGGATAAATATTACTCCCTCCGTCCCATTAATCTTAATGTAACTCTTTCTATTTTTTTTTTGTCCCAATTTTAATTTAACATTTCCTAATATGAAAATACTCATTTTATCATTTTATCACATAAAATACTAATAAACAACTCTTTCTACCCCCAACATTCTATTACTTTATCACTTTATCATTATTTCTTAAAATTCTAAACTTGATCATGAAGATTAATAAAAAATCCTCACTAGGGAGTACTATTATTTTTTATGTGTATTTATTGTCTCATATTTATTTGGTGAAATAAAAAAAGTTTCAATTATATATGCTTTGTTTAAATTTTTCATTAAAGATTAAAAAATTATATTGAAAAAGTAAATTATACATGTAAAAATTCTACTATATATGATCTCTATATAATGATTGTTATAATTTTCAACATGTATAGAGTTATATTAGTAAATGAACTAAAAAATTACTTTATATATGGAAACACTTTTATATTATTTAGAGACTTTTAGAAAGAAAAACTTGGACAAGTTTTTTTTTTGAATTTTTTCCAAAGTGGTTTGGAGAGGCGGTTCTAAAAAAAAAAAAAAAATGGATAAAAATTAATCCCTTCATAAACCCATTAATTGAGAGCGGTTTTAACTTTTTTTTTTTTTTTTTTTTTTAATTTTAATTTTCCAAATAAACCTAAGAAAGAAAAAAAAAGTAATTTTTTTTAAATTAATAATTTCATTAAAAACATAATTAATTTAATTAAAAAACATTTCTTTAAAAAACATTCTATTTTTTTATCACTTTATGATTATTTCTTAAAATTTAATTAAATAAAAGACTTATATAAAAATCTTGGTGGGTTTAAAATATTTTTTTTTTAAAAAAATTTATTGTCTCATATTTGTTGGTCTCGATGAATTTCAATTAATATATTTTCGTTTGACTTTTCATAAAAAGATTAAAAATTTATATCAAAAAAAATAAATTATACATGTAAAAATTCTACTATATGATCTCTATATAATGATTGTTATAATTTTAAATGTATAGAGTCATTTTTAGTAAATTGTCCCAAAAAAAATGTGTATTAGTGAAATAAGCCTATATAATTTGGACATTCATAAAAGGGAAAACAATTCTATATAATTGTGGATTATGAAATATGCTGTTTTGCTTTCTCGCCAAAAATCAGTGCCACTGGCAGGCATACTGGCCTTGTTTGATTTTGGAGTGTAGTATGGGAAGAATCTGAGTTGAATAGATATGCAATCTCTTATCACTTTAGAAAGAGCAACCTTGGCCATGCAATTATAGCACGTGGCTAAATTAACCTCGGCCAGTACTGCCAGACCATATCTTCACTTTACATCTTGAAATTAATTGGTGCAAAATCAATGGGCATGGAATTATTGTACGGAGCTTATAAATCAACCGCACAAGGTACGCGGTTAATTTAGCTAGATTAATATTAATGGCACAAAATTCCCGAACCATGAACCTTGAGTACAACTTGAGTAATTTAACCTTCCATTTCTTTTTTCATTCCCGAACTATGAACCTTGAACCCTAATCCCGAACCATGAACCATTAAACATGAACCATGAACCCAAATTCGAACCCTGGACCATGAATCATTCGGGTCGGGTCAGGTCAGTCGGTTCCAGGTCAGGCAGGATGCAGGCCTTGTTTGGAAGTTAAAATATAGTAAAAGAAAATAACCCCTGAAATCCAATTATAAATTGGTGTGCAAAAAAGGCACACAAGTATTAGCCCTACACGTCGTCATCACTCATCAAGCCTCAACCCCGGCCAGCTCTTAACCTTTCTCCACCAGAAACCTGTCGTTCACGTCTCAACTGATCTAAATTAACATCAAGTTCAACGTTACTTCCATAAAATCAACATGCACTGACTAAATTTTATCATTAAAAATTTTATGCGAGCTTTAAAAAAAAAGGTTACATTTATTGATTTAGATAAATCAAATAATTATTTAACATAGTTATTATCATATTTTTTAAATAAATTAAAATTAATAATGTGGTATATATTATAAACATAAAAATAATATAATCTAAATTAATAATAAAAAAATTCTTGCAACCCACGTAGTAAGCGGATCAGGTCCATATATTCGTAAATCTGAATCAGATTCAACCCATGTGGCGAAACTACGTCAGTGCGCGGGATCACGTCTATATATTGGTAAATCTGATTCAGATTCAGCACACTTGTTGACGGTCAAATAATTTACGGTTCTGATGTGGCTTGTTGAATTTGACCACCAAACAAATAAGTAATCGAACAAGAACACTGCGGGAAGAACCGTAGTTCTTCCCTGAAATGTGGGTGTAGGTATATAAGTGGAATGAGGGAAACATTCCAGAGTTTTTCTTTTACAATGAAAGGTGAGGTCCTTTATATAAAGAGGACCAGCACGACAAATCATGTGCATAAAGCATGACAAAACATATGCATAAGCACGACAAATCACTAAGCACGACAAATCTTTAAGCACGACAGATCACGTGGTCTCGATGGGACCTGCTGACGTGTGATAATTCGTTAAGCACGACAGATCACGTGGTCTCGGTGGGACCTGCTGACGTGTGATAATTCGTCCTGCTGACGTGTGATAAATCTGGTGATGCTGATGTGTGATAAATCTGGTGACAACAATAGCCCCCAAGATCGGGCTGTGACGTTGTTCAGAGCTCGATCTTGTTTCATGTCTCGACCAGATTTTATCTTTTGTTGCATCTGCAGTCACATTGTTTGCCTCCGAGCTTGCTCGGGTGCCGTATGAGATCTTGATCGTTCGGAATGAGCCCCTGCAGAGAGGATCTTACCTTCATCGTCGATCTAGTCTATGCTTTCGTCTTGAGCTGAAACCCGTCGTCTGAGTCTTTTTTCAGGCTCGTATTTTGGGAGCCCCATCAGACGAAGTCTTTTTGTGCTTTCGTGCCGGGGGCCCCGTCAGACGAAGTCTTTTTCTTTCGTGCCGGTTTCGTCTGGGGAGCCCGTGCAGACGAGCCAGTTTTTCAGGCTCATGCTTGGAGGAGCCCCACAGACGAAGTCTTTTTTTCATTTCGTGCCGGGGAGCCCGTCGTATTAGTCTTTTCTATGTCCGTGGGAAAATGGACTTCAGAGGTGGCTCGTCGGGGAGAGCCGGATGGTATCCTGCTCGGGATGAGCAGATCTTCAGAGATGGCTCGTAAGAGAGAGCCGAATGAGATCCTGCTCTGAATGAGCAGGTCTTCAGAGATGGCTGGTAAGAGAGAGCCAGATGGGATCCTGCTCGAGATGAGCAGGTCTTCAGAGATGGCTCGTCGAAGAGAGCCGGAGATACTTGAGGGAGCTAGGAGAGTTTGCGCTCGTCGTCGACCACTTACGGCCGAGCAGTTTGCGACTTTCCTCCGTCCAGATCGTCTTATTAGCTGTGCGATTTATAGGAGTAAATTTTGCGCTCGTCGTCGACCACTTACGGCCGAGCAGTTTGCGACCTTTACCCCGTATAAATCGTCTGATTGACTGTGTGGTCTTACAAGAGGGCCAAAGTCGATGAAGGCGAGCAGGTTAATGCTGATAGAGGCGGACCGGTCACGCCGAAACAAAGAGCCAACGCCGAGAAGGCGGGTAGGTCGACGCCGTAACGGCGGATGAATGCCATAAAGGCGGTCGATCTCGTCGCCCGGGATGGCGAGGAGCGCTTCGCTCGGCGGAATACGCGTCGCCGATGCGGAAGGCCAGCGCCTAAAAGGCGGGCAGATCAACGCCGTACAGGCGGAGAATACTTCGCTAAAACGGCAGACTGTACATCGCCGAGGTAGCGGAAAGCCGATGCCGAGAAGGCGGGCTAGTCGTCGCCATAAAGGCCGACGATCTCATCGCCGAGAAGGCGGAGAATACTTCGCTAAAACGGTGGACTGGACATCGCCGAGGTAGCGGAAAGCCGACGCCGAGAAAGCGGGATGGTCGTCGCCGTAAAGGCCGACGATCTCATCGCCGAGAAGGCGGAGAATACTTCGCTAAAATGGCGGACTGGACATCGCCGAGGTAGCGGAAAGCCGATGCCGAGAAGGCGGGCTGGTCGTCGCCGTAAAGGCCGACGATCTCATCGCCGAGAAGGCGGAGAATACTTTGCTAAAATGGCGATCGACATCACCGAGGTAGCGGAAAGCCAACACGCCGGAAGGTGGGCTGGTCATCGCCAGAAAGGCCGATGATCTCATACTTTCGGAGAATATTTCGCTAAATCGGCGGATCGACATCGCCGAGGTAATAAAAGCCGACGCCGAGAAGGCGGGCTGGTCGTCGCCAGAAGGTCGACGATCTCATCATGAAAAGGCAGAGAATACTTTCGCTAAAACGGCGGATCGACATCGCCGAGATATAGAAAAGCCGATGCCGGTGGTCGTCGGCCAGAAGTTATCGCCGCCGGAGAAGAAGAATATTTATAAAACGCGGATCAACATCGCCAGAAGTCGACGGAGAAGGCGGCTTTTGCTAAAAAGGCGGATCGAACATCGCCGAGGTGGAGATGGGAGTTCGCTAAAACGGCGGATCGACATCGCCGAGGTAGGTCGACGCCATAAAGGCCGCCGCCAAAATCTCATCATCGCCGGAAGGCGGAGAATATTTTTGCTAAACGGGCGGATCGACATCGCCGAGGTAGCGGAAAGTCGACGCCGAGAAGGCGGGCCGGTCGCCGCCAGAAAGGCCAACGATCTCATCGCCGAGAAGCGAGGAGAATATTTCGCTAAAATGGCGGATCGACATCGCCGAGGTAAAGGAAAGCCGACGCCGGTAGAAGGGCGGGGGTTGTCGCCGAAGGCCGATTTATCTCATCGCCGGTAAAGCGCGGAGAATACTTTCGCTAAAATGGCGGACTGGACATCGCCGAGATAGTGGAAAACCAACGCCGAGAAGGCGGGCTGGTCGTCGCCGTAAAGGCCGATGATCTCATCGCCGAGAAGGCGGAGAATACTTCGCTAAAACGGCGGACTGGACATCGCCGAGATAGCGGAAAGCCGACGCCAAGAAGGCGGGCTGGTCGTCGCCGTAAAGGCCGACGATCTCATCGCCGAGAAGGCGGAGAATACTTCGCTAAAACGGCGGACTGGACATCGCCGAGATAGCGGAAAGCCGACACCGAGAAGGCGGGCTGGTCGTCGCCGTAAAGGCCGATGATCTCATCGCCGAAGTAAGCGGAGAATATTTACTAAATCGGGCGGATCGACATCGCCGAGGTAGCGGAAAGCCGACGCCGAGAAGGCGGGCTGGTCGTCGCCGTAAAGGCCGACGATCTCATCGCCGAAAAGGCGGAGAATACTTCGCTAAAACGGCGGACTGGACATCGCCGAGTAGCCATAAAACATAAGATAACACAATAATAAATCAAGCAAAACAGAAAAATAAACATATTGGGCATAAATCATCCAATTGTCATGGTTTGATTTTTCTTGGCTTGATCTTGAAGAAATGCCGTCCTGAATTTCTCCCACTCGATCGTCTCGAAGAAATACTCCGTCTCAAAATGCCACGCCAAGAAGCTAACAACCGACGACGCCAAGATCCGCCAAATTGGCCAAGTCACTTAAGCTAAGACGCTAGGTTTTAAGTGGGTATTTCTAAGCGAGCGACGCTACAGACCAACAAGATCCAAGACGCTGCCGCCTTTCGTCCACGCGAACTTCGATGGTCTTTGCTGCGTCCCCAGCGGCGCGCGCCGCTTCGCCTCCTCCCCTGTCATTCCGCTTCACAAGACGGCGCCGCGAGCCACAGGCGCCCGCGCCACTCTCGATCAAATAAGGATCTTCGCTCGCTTCTTTTTCGACGCGCGGCCTCGCCTGCTCGCCGTAGAAAGCAATGTCAAGCGCGTCGCGTCGCGAGTGCCTCCCACGCACGTTCAAGCCTTATACGCCGCCACGCCCGATTCTGGATTTTATCCTTTAATTCTTCGTCTCCGTCTTCGTTTCCGATCCGGTTACAATTTATTTACAAAAAATAAATAAACCTAGATCTAGACTTTTCTATTACATTGATCAAATCAAACAAATCCTAATCTACTCGTGAATTTTCTCACGAGGCAAAACGAATCCGAACGAATCGAATTAAAAACCACAATTTATATGCATGCATAAATAAACACATTAAATTCCATGACAATTGGATACCTGCAAAACAGATCTAGCAATTCTACTATCCAATTTCAAATTTAATGTCAGCGAATTAAATTACAATTTAAAATTCAGAGCCCGAAACCGTGGCTCTGATACCAGTTGTTGGGGAATAAGTTGCACAGATCTATTCAGGGTGAATATTTAAATACAAATTTAATTCTTATAATTATTACTAGCATGAATTAATCCTATATTAATTCAAATAATAATCCAACAACATATCACGCATATAATTAATTCACGTAAATCCTACGCATGCGGAATTCTACGAGTTTACGTGAACGTACCTCTTGGGACGACAATGGTCTGGCTGATTAGACTAACCAAAAGAACTTCACAAGTATTCCCTTAATCCTTGTTCGACTATCCGGTGGTAGGACACTTGTGAACAATTAACAAAAGAAAAATAAATTATGTTGCACCACCTTTGTGGATTTACTAATTTTTCCAGCACATGGAATTGTACTTGGGAATGAAAGAGTCATCCCCTATTTATAGAGCATAGGTGGTCGAAATTTTGGGCAAGAAATAATGTGGGAAAATCTTTTCTTGATCTCCAAGAAATCTTGAATATATCTCCTATATTCTTTTTCCCATAATTATAATATTCCACAAAATCCCACCTACTCTTTGTTATGGGATATTTTCGAAAATTATAGGGCAAGAATCCAAGATTTGGATCTTCTTGAATTTAGGAGATATTCTTGTATTTCAAGAAATACATATCTTCCATAATATCTTTTCAAGAAAATCTTTCTTTCCCTTAATTATCAAAATTTCGAAATATTGCTTCATGAATAACCAAGTGGGAGATTTCTTGAATTTATTGAGATAATCTTGTATTCCAAGAATACATATCTTCATTCCATAACAAAATTCAAAGAAAATCTTTCTCCCCTTTTTATCCATAAATTTTGAATTTAATGAGGAAAAATAAGCAACAATATTTATTTTATTTTAAACACCTTTTTCAGTTATTGGACTATATGTTGGGCTACTCAGGGGGCCTTTAGGAGAATTAAGATTGGACCTTCCAATGGATCTTGAATTATCAATATTGAGCCACAATATTATTCAAGCCCAAAAATATTAATTAATCCCACTACATAATTAATATCAGACTATCCATCTTAACCCATATTACGGTCAATATGGCTCTTGTTATTATTTCCGTGTTTAAGATTATCTAGCCCATTAATTAATTCAAGCCATGAAATAGCTTTCCATTAATTAATATCTTTTGTCCTTGGTCAAGGAACGGTTCAACATTATTATCCATCTGGGAAACTAATTCCACTTGCAAGATTTGGTATGATAAAGCTTATGAACCTCCCCAAGGGGGCAAATCGAACAAAGCGCATTTTGCACACACGATTCTCCATTTTAAATCTTAGCAATCACATGTGACCAATAATATTGCCCAAGATAAAAAGTATTGAATCTCGTTGATTCTCTACCCATGATAAGTCAAAGCAATAGTTACCAACCACACGTGATCCTATTTAAGGAACGAAGATTAAGAAATAACGAACCACTGAGGTCTAATTCTTCCTTGTTCAGTTCTGAAGAATTTATCCTCTTGTAGGTCCTATTCGGTGCATCAGTCATGCACTAGTGTAATCTCTTGGTCAAGACAAGCCAATCTGAGCCTTACACTTCAACCTTTCACGATGGATTGTTCATTTCCATCTAGGTCGTGATGGCGTACTTTTAGTTACAAGGGACTGTTAAATTAATCTTCTGTGATCTGGTATCACTAAATTAACTACAATGTAACACGTACTATTTAATGAGCATTTATGCAGTAAATATATGTAACATTCAATGATATTTAAAGCATCAGTGATAAACAATTTATTTCAGCAAATAAGTCCTAAATTCAGTTTTGATTATACAAAGTAAAAAGCATACTTTCCAGTATAATCTCAACACCATCGGTTCAGGAGCTCGCTAATCCTTGGGTGTAGAGGAAAGCGCACACCAGCGTCCATGGCGCCTTGGTTGATGGCCACACATCCAGTCGGGGGTTGGTCGGCCCTTTCATCAAGGGTTGGGACCTAAAAATGTACGTCCTGCGGGACCTCATACCACTCTCGGAAAAGATCCAGCTCGGCCTCCTCGATCGAGCGGGGGAGTTCACCGGCCATGAATAGGATCTCTTCCGATTTCGTCTTACCTTTCCTTTCGGTAGGGACCTGCTCGGGTCGCTGATAGGGGAAATTGCGAACATACTCCTTGAAGCTGAGCCCCGAGGGGCAAGCTTTGGTCCGAGCATAGGGGATCTCGGCGATCGGGGCGCCGGAAGAGGTCCCTGTCTGACGGGGAGCAACCCAAGCTCCATGAACCGTCATCGAACCGGGAGGGGCATCGCCCCTCCAATCTTCATCATCTCCATCCACGGCGTCATCCTCTCGAAGGATGTCAGAATAGAAGGAGTTGGAGTCAGAATCATCGCCGCCCAGGTCATCGCGAGTTGCGGAACCGGAGGACACATTAAATATGGAAATTCATTTGGGTAGGCGTTCGATTACGCACCCGCTGCCCCGACGGGCGGAAGGGTGGTGTCTCCGGAGGGAGCTTGCGGAGCCGAGAAACTCGATACGGGATCCATAGGAAAATCAAGGAGGGGAAGGCTTTATTACCAAACTCTACCGTTGGAACTCCCCGACGGCTAACGATGTAACGGGCAGGATTCCGCGTAAGAGAGAGGGAGAGCGAAGATGCAAAAGTGGGAAATGAAGGAGGATCCCTACTTAAATAGAAGCCAATTAGGGCGCGTAGAGCTCGCGGATCAAGGACATCCACGCTTCGCGACATTTAAAATCGCGCGTGAATGACACTCGCCATCATTGCACCTGCAAAAGAAACCTACGCACGTCATAGCTGACCGCCCTCTGAATACGAAATGACTCATCAAATTTAGGGAAGACATCGGGACCTAACCAGAGTTCGATGCGGTTGTCAACCATTGGCATGCCCCCCCCGAGCCGAAGCTCTAAGATGCACTGGGGCAATTGTTGTATGCGAGATATTTAAGGGTGAGCGAGACCCGTAGTTAGAAAGTTCAACCTCCTATTTAGGATGGGCGAGGTCCCCCGAGCTCGGGGTTGTAACTTATCTCCCAGTTCTGAGCGGGCTCAAGTTGAGCCCTGGCAACAAAGCAAGCTCGGTGGTTGGAGAGGGACGAGCAACTTGAGCGACCTGAAGAAGGTAATCCCGACCTCTCAATGAAAGAGCTCGCAAGAGGCCTCGGTTTTTACGGGTCATGCGGGTGACCTGAGAACCCCCCTGACAGCGCCGACCCTATATGTGTCCCCCGGTGGCTTCAGTATAGGGGTGACTTTCCTCAAAAGGGAACATGTGCCCTGAAGGACTCTCGATTCTGAGAGCGAGTTCACCGATCGGGAAAAAAAACCGTGAGGCGACCTCGAGGGCAGCGTCAGCGACCTCGGAGACAGCACCGGCGACCTCGGTCTGGCGAACAAAGACAAATAGCGTTAATTAAGGCTGCATTTGAGCCGACTCTAATCCAGGGTTTTGACTAAAGATGCATTAATAGTCTAGAAATTAGGATCTAGAGATCTACTCTCATATTGTAACAAGTATAAATACTTGTGGTAAGAACTCATTTAAGGGTTCCACATTCTCCATTTATTACAAGGCTCTAAGAAGCTAAAAAGAGGTCATTGGCCCAACTCCTCTTGCAAATTTAATGTTTTACCCCCTCATGCATTTAAAACCAATCATCCACAATTAATGGAGGACATTCTCTTTGTTCCTCATTAATTCATAATCCCCCCAAAATCATTAACTTGTTTGATGCCAAACCTAACCACATAAATATCTTAACCCTTGCTCATATTTTTGGTATCAACACATGACTTTATCCCAAAATTCTATTAGTGGTTGTTTGTTTAATTCATTTTCAGATTTTCCTTCATTCAATTGCTTGATCAAAGGATGCTTTACATTTTTACACCAATTTTAGATCACTATTTTTTTTTTTATAGAAATAAATAATTTTAAATTATTACATTGTCTGTATTACATGTTTGAGTTTTTAATCAGAAATTGTAACAAAACATTTAAGATTTTGGTAATATACAAACATTGTTATATATTATAATTTCTTTCAACTTATAAGTTTTTGTTATTTAAACATTTTTCCTAATACTATGTAGTCTTTGACCATTTTTCTATTTTATTTTTTAATAATATGTTCTATAGGATTATAGGTCCCTAAATGTGTCTGATAAGTGAAATTCAAATGTTTGGTGAAATAAATTATATTGATTGCTATAACCTTTTAAAAAAAATTGAAGCTTAGATATAAATGTAGCAAAGTATATATACTGTAGGGATTGTTGTGAATGAGCATGCAACATGTCTTATAATTTTAGTCCATTGAGGAGTACGTCTTACGAAATTTATAATTTATACATTTTTTAATATCGTATTAGTAGGTCTTATATGACTATTACATATTAAATATTTTTAAATATAGTTTTTTCTGCGCAATCATTTCATGCTGCAATCATTTTAGGTCGTTTATCGTTTATGGTCGATCAATATTAATCGACCATTTGTTGCATCATTTACTCATATTACATTATTTTTAATCAATGCATTAATAAAATTAACTTCCAAGACCTGATTATTTGTTGTCACACTTATTTAAATAGAAGTTTCATCATTCAAAGAGTTTCATCCATTATTTTGTTGTTTGAGTCTCGTGCTTAACAAGCATAACAATTTCGATTCTTATTGACTTATTTTTGAAGTTTGGAATTTTAGTTTCAAGTCTTATAAGAGTTATATACTTATGTGAAATGATGAATTTGTTTTCCGATGATACAATATTTGATGATTTATGTCGTCTTCGAAATGAGTTTAAGGATGACAGAAAGTTTCACACACATAAGCTTAAAATGTTATAAACACATAATCTTAGTAGTTTTCATATTGATATATATATATATATATATATATATATATATATATATATATATATATATATATGTGTGTGTGTGTGTGTGTCATATATGTATATGTTATAAATTTAATGATTTTTTTTATGTATTTGGATATTTATTTATGCAATATGATGAATTGAAGTTTTACTAGGAACATTACTATTCAAATGATTATTTGATTTTTTTTTCGTTCAATACGTACCCAACAATTCCATTGAAGTGTAACATAAATTTATTAGTTTTTCATTATCAAAAAATTTATTATTCTAATTATATAATTTTTAATTCTATTGATTGTTATTTATTTATTTCATTTTTCAGTGTATACCTGATAATATTATTTCATCAAGGGAAATGTCATTAAAATCAAGGTATACATTTATTAATTAGAGTGGCAAGATATGGATTGTAAAAACAGCTATAATTAGAGGTTTTTGGTACTTTACTGATGGGTATGAAAAGAAATTGAAGAACATTACAATTTATGTGTTGGTGATTACATAACATTTGCGGAATATAATTTGTGTCAGATTTATATTAAGGTTTACAGTCGAAATGATACTCTATAAGATGTTGAAAATCTCAATCTTGTATCAGAGCCTTTTGATGATATGGTGAGTTTATTCGACAGTGTAATATTTTCCATTAATCTAAATTGATTTTTTCTTTTTTTGATAAAAATTAAAAAATATTTTGCAGGAGAGTTGAGGAGGAATTATTTTATTTCTGATTATTTCTAAATCTTTTATAATAATTTGGTATGATTTTTATATGTGTTTTTATGTTCATATGTTTTTTAATGTATATTTACTAATATTGTTTCTTCTTTAAGATAATTCCTCAAATGTGGACCAATATTCATGGTGGAAGGTTTCCAGAATCTATATATCTGCAAAAGTTGAGGGGAGATTTTTGGGTTATTAAACTAAAAGTTTTGAACACACTAACTTATATATTTGGTGATGGTTGACAATCATTTGTTGATGCTAACAATGTCAAAAAAATTGATCATATCTCTATATACTATGACGGACTGAAGAAGAAGAAAATTCTCCAGTAGCCGCGGCACAGATGGAGATCATGAGAAGCAAAGACAGAATGAGATGACTTCCCAACTTCATCATATACATATTATAATTATTGCAAAATTAATTAATGGTAGAATAGAATGGATGTCAGTATGGCTAGCTACCTCCTATACATCCAATAAGCAGCTTTCTACCTAAATTAACGACGCACAATAATTAATAGTGATACTGATACGATCATATCCGAGATTGAGGATTCACACAAATTGTCTCAAGATACGGCTTCAACATAGTAAAGATTTTATATTGTGTATTGTCAAAGATTTGATTTTGTATCCATAATTGTAATTATTGATTCCCATAGGATCTAGAATATTCTCTATTGTAATTAATGTTTTACCATATCTTTAGGATCTAGAACATTCTCTGTACATGTATATATATTTGTGATCAATGAAACATAAAAAGTAAAAACAAATCATTACCGTCCTCTTCATGTTGAATACTTAATTTCTACATGGTATCATCCGCCTCTATCGATCCAAATGTTGGGATTATACTGAAAAGTATGCTTTTTACTTTGTATAATCGAAACTGAATTTCAACTTATTTACTGAAATAAATTGTTTATCACTGATGCTTTAAATATGATTGAATGTTAGATATATTTACTGCATAACTGTTCAATAATTCGTACGTGTTACATTGTAGTTAATTTAGTGATACCAGATCACAGAAGATTAAATTAACAGTCCCTTGTACCTAAAAGTACGTCATTCACGACCTAGATGGAAATGAACAACCCATCGCGAAAGGTTGAGGTGTAAGGCTCAGATTGGTTTGTCTTGACCAAAAGATTACACTAGTGCATGGTGATCGATGTTGAATATAGACCCTCTGGGAGGATAAATTCTTTAATCGAACAAGGAAGAATTAGACCTCGGTGGTTCGTTGTTTCTTAATCTTTCCCTTAAATAGGATCACGTGGGATTGGTAACTATTGCTTTGACTTATCATGGGTAGCTTAATCAAAGAGATTCAATACTTTTTATCTTGGGCAATATTATTAGTCACATGTGATTGCTAAGATTTAATCTGAAGAATCGTATTGCAAAGTACACTTGTTTGATTTGCCCCCTTGGGAGGTTCATATGTTTTTTATCATACCAAATCTTGCAAGTGGAATTAGTTTTAGGTATGGATAATAATGTTGAACCGTTCCTTGACCAAGGATAAAAGATATTAATTAATGGGAAGCTATTTCAATTGGCTTCAATTAATTAATGGGCTAGATAATCTTAAACACGGAAATAATGACCGGGAGCCATATTGACGTAATATGGGTTAAGATGGATAGTCAATATTAATTATGTAGTGGGATTAATTAATATTTATGGGCTTGAATTATATTGTGGCTCAATATTAGATATTCAAGGTCCATTAGAAGGTCCAATCTTAATTCTCCTAAAGGCCCCCTGAGTAACCCAACAAATAGTCCAATAACTGAAAAAGGTGATTAAAATAAAATAAATATTGTTGCTTATTTTTTCCATGTAAATTTCGAAATTATAGATATAGTAGGGAGAAAGATTTTCTTTGAATTTTGTTATGGAATGAAGATATGTATTCTTGGAATACAAGATTATCTCATTAAATTCAAGAAATCTCCCACTTGGTTATCTATATAGTATTTTCGAAAATTTGAAGATATAGGGCAAGAAAGATTTTCTTGATTTTCTTGAAAAGATATTATGGAAGATATGTATTTCTTGAAATACAAGAATATCTCATAAATTCAAGAAGATCCAAATCTTGGTTTCTTGCAAGACTATATTTTCGAAAATAATTCCATAATTTGAGGAGGTGGGATTTTTGTGGAATATTTTAATTATGGGAAAAGGAATATAGGAGATATATTCAAGATTTCTTGGTGATCAAGAAAAGTCTTTTCCCACATTGATTTTTCATCAAAAATTTCGACCACCTCTCACCTATAAATAGGGGATGATTGTTTCATTCCCAAGTACAATTCTATGTGCTGGAAAAATTAGCAAATCCACATAAGTGGTGCAACAAAGTTTATTTTTTCCTTTTTGTTAATTGTTCGACAAGTGTCCTTCCACCGGATAGTTGAGCAAGGGCTAAGGGAATACTTGGGAAGTCCTTTTGGTTAGTCCGTCCAACCGAATTCACTGCCATCCCGAGAGGTACGTTCAAGTAAACCCGTAGATTCCGCATGCGTAGGTTTTACGTGGCTTATTATATGCATGATATGTTGTTGCAATTATTATTTGAATTAATATAGGATTAATTCATGCTAGTAATAATTAAAGAATTAAATTTGTATTTAAATATTCATCCCGAATAGATCTGTGCAACTCATTCCCCAACACCAAACGCCTAAACCTGCTTTTTTTTTTTTTTTTTCCCTTTTAGTAGCTCAATTCCCTGCCTCTCTCTCGGCCATCCCTCATGTCATCCACAACTGAAGATTCGTCAGCCACGGCAGCCACCAAAACGCTGCCGCCCCTTGTTCAGCTTAAAGCCTTAACCCAACTTCCCCTCGGCTTATCCTCCACCAACTATGTCTCATGGAAGTTACAGTTTACTTCGTTGTTCATCGGATTAGATCTTATGGGGTATCTCGACGGGTCATCTCCCCCTCCACCTAAGACCGTTGCTGAAGGTCCGTCCACCGTCCCAAATCCAGCGTACACTCACTGGCATCGTCAAGACTAGCTAATTCTTCATGCCGTAATTGCTTCGATCTCGGAGCCCTTGATCCATCTTATCGGAAGGGCCAAAAACGTGCATGATGCGTGGTCCTCCCTTCATCGTATTTTCTCTAAACGCTCACAATCCCGCATCATCCATCTGAAGGACAAACTTTCGTCCATCACTCGAGGTACTCTCCCTGTGTCCGATTTTCTCCTTCAAATTAAAGCCCTTGCCGACGAGCTTGCAACACTAGGCGCTCCCCCTGGCGATGAAGATCTCCTAATCTACTGCACGCGGGGCCTCGGTCCTGCCTACAAAGAAGTTATTGCAGCGCTCCGAACTCGTGATACTCCAGTCTCGTTCGAAGAACTCTTTGATAAACTTATCGACCATGAGACATATTTGTGTGATTCCGAAAACACCACTGTGCCACCCACCCTAGCCGTTAACTCCACCAACACAAACAACCGCAACCGCTCTCAGTCCCAATTTCGTGCTTCTCCGCCATCCTCTGCTCCAGGGCTACTCCCTGCCCCGTCTCTGCCACCTTCTCAGACGCCTCCTTACAATGGCTCACGGGGGCCCCCTCGCGACTCCCGCTCCAAAGGTAACCGTCCTTCCATTGAGTGTCAATATTGTCATCGTCTAGGTCATGCTGCAGATAAATGTTGGGACCTATTTCCCCACCTTCGTCCTGCCCGTGCCCAAGTCAACTCTGCTCGTACTGCTGCCTCCGAATCTGGCACCTCGGCCTCTCCATGGCTCCTTGATTCTGGAGCGTAAAATCATGTGACTCCCAATCTCTCGGATCTCTCGTACCATCAGATCTATGATGGCCCCGATGATGTGGTTCTAGGTAATAACACCTCTCTTGAAATTGCTAACATTGGTAAAACTCGTATCTCTTCAACACTATCTCTTTCAAATTTCTTGCATGTGCCTCAAATGAAACGTAACATTATCTCTGTCTCTCAATTTTGTACTGATAACTCTACATCCATTGAATTCTTTCCTTCTTATTTTGTTGTTAAGGATCTCCGCACCCGCGCCACCCTTCATCAGGGACCGGCAAAGGGTAATCTCTATGAATGGTCAACCCCAACCCCACCGTCCCCTCCCCAAGTCTTTTCGGTTACCAGAGTATCCCCACTACTGTGGCACAGTCGACTTGGTCATCCGTCTCCGCAAACGACGAATCAACTGCTAGCTACTGTTCTCCCATCTACCGCATCATCTATGCCTCTTTCCTTTTCATACACTACTTGTTTGAATAATAAAAGTCATAAACTTTCTTTTGGCGTTTCTAGTATTAAGAGTCGGGCTCTCTTTGACGTTGTCTTCTCCGACGTCTGGGGTCCCAGTCCTGTTGAGTCTATTCACAGTTTCCGCTACTACGTTATTTTCGTTGATCATTTTACTAAGTATGTTTGGTTTTATCCTATGCGCTTGAAATTGGATGTTGCTACTATTTTCCCTATTTTTGCTCGTGGTGTGGAAAAACAACTTAATCATTCTTTTAATACATTGTACACTGATGGTGGTGGTGAATTCATTGCTCTTAAATCAAGTCTAGACGCCCTTGGAATTACTCATAAAATAACACCCCCACACACTCCAGAACATAACGGCGTGTCCGAACGCCGTCACCGTCATATCCTAGAAACAGCCCATACTCTCCTTCATCACGCCTCTGTCCCACTAAAATTCTGGCCTTTTGCATTTCACACAGCCATTTATCTAATTAATCGCCTACCCTCGTCTCCCCTAAATAAATTAAGTCCTTTTCTTGCTCTCTTTCGTCAAAATCCATCATACTCAACTCTTCGCCAATTCGGTTGTCTCTGCTTTCCATGGCTTCGCCCCTATGCCTCCTCCAAACTCACCCCACGCTCCCGGCCTTGCGTGTTTCTTGGTTACGATATTCAACATCAAGCCCGCCACAATCCGTATCTTTCTCACTCTTGCCTTTCCCCGTTCTTGGCCTATTCAGCAACTAGATGTTAACAATGCCTTCCTTCACGGTTCTCCTCCTGATGCTGTTTATATGTCGCAGCCCCCGGGCTTCCGTGACTCCCGATTTCCCGATCATGTATGCCTCCTCCGAAAAGCTATCTACGGTCTTCGTCAAGCACCTCGGGAGTGGTACACTAAACTAAAAACATTTCTTCTTGACTATGGCTTCACTAATTCCCTCTCAGACACGTCTCTCTTCTTTTACAACAAGTCCAACATCATTATATTCTTTCTTGTCTACGTTGATGATCTTCTCGTCACCGGAAACAATCTCGCTGCTATTTCCTCTTTCATTTTAGCCATCTCTGTGCGCTTCTCTGTCAAAGACCTTGGCTTCTTAAGCTACTTCCTTGGGGTTGAGGTAATCCGTACACGTGATTCAATTTTTCTCAGTCAGCATAAATACATCCATGACCTATTGTCCAAAACCATCATGCTTGGTGCTAAGCCGGTCTCCACTCCGATCTCTCCTTTGGTCTCACTAAGCCTCAACGATGGCACATCCTCAGCTGACGCACGTGAGTATCGCCAAATTGTCGGTGCCCTCCAGTATCTTTCTCTCACTCGTCCTGACATCTCATTTGCTGTTGGCAAACTCTCCCAATTCATGCATCGTCCTACCATCACTCATCTTACTGCTGTTAAACGCGTTCTTCGTTATCTCAAGCATATTATATTTCATGGACTTCTGCTTCGCCGAAACTCGTCCCCTCTTTCTCTTACGGCCTTTTCGGACTCAGATTGGGCTGGCAATCATGATGATCGCACGTCTACGTCTGCATTCATAATCTATCTTGGTTGTTGTCCCATCTCTTGGTCGTCAAAGAAGCAGCACACGGTTGCTCGATCGTCTACGGAGGCTGAATATCGTTCACTTGCCACATGCTCGACCGAGGTACTCTGGTTAATCAATCTTCTCAAAGAGTTCCGTGTTTCACTCCCCTCTCCATCCACCCTTTTTTGTGACAATCTCAGTGCCACTTATCTCTGTGTTAATCCTGTCTTTCACTCTCTCATGAAACATATTGTCATTGACTATCATTTTGTTCGGGGTCATGTCTCCTCTGGTTCATTTCGTGTCTCCTACATCTCTACTCAGGATCAGTTGGCTGATGTTCTCACAAAAACACTGTCTTACCCAAAGTTTTCAATGTTTCGTTCCAAGATTGGTGTCTCCAATGGATCCTCCATCTTGCGGGGGCCTAATAATGATACTGATACGATCATATCCAAGATTGAGGATTCACACAAATTGTCTCAAGATACGGCTTCAACATAGTAAAATTTTGATATTGTGTATTGTCAAAGATTTGATTTTGTATCCATAATTGTAATTATTGATTCCCATAGGATCTAGAATATTCTCTATTGTAATTAATGTTTTACCATATCTTTAGGATCTAGAACATTCTCTGTACATGTATATATATTTGTGATCAATGAAAAATAAAAGTGTGCAGCAAATCATTACCGTCCTCTTCATGTTGAATACTTAATTTATACAATAATTGCATGGCCGGTTAATTTAGCCACGCACAATAATTGCATGGGCGGTTAATTTAGCCATGCACAATAATTGCATGGCCAAGGTCGCTCTTTCTAAAGTGATAAGATTGCATATCTATTCAACTCAGGCCAATATGGCCTGGCAGTGGCAGTGATATTTGGGACCGGAGAAAGCAAAACAACATTCAACGCCATGTATCCATTTCAAATGTGTAAAACATTTGAGTTAATTGTGAAGAGCTAGCTGTATCGACACTTGTTCATTAGGACCACTTAATGATAACAATATCTTAAACCAAAAATAATAGATATACACAATATATATATAGTAGTAATATGCAACCAACCATTATGGTATCGAATTATTTAATTGTCGAGTAGAGCTCTTGTGAAATATTGCACAAAAACCACATGTATAATATAACTTATTTTAAGATATTTATTGAAATTTTGCAGGTCAGGCGTGGGTGGGTCGGGTCAATTCGCGGGTCGGGCAGAGCGGGCAGGGGTCGTGGGTCGTGGGCTTCAGATTGGGTGATTTTCTAAGCTGGATATATATATATACATTTAATGGAGTATTCTTGTCAATTCTGTAGTGTAGTCTAGTGGTAACACCCCTAAATTTCAAGATATTTTAAATAGTAAAACTTTAATTTATGTCTACAAGATATTTCATATGTCTTTAAATAAAAATTTGTAGATAAATATAAATTTATATTTTACCCGTTTTTATCTTAAAACTAGTATTTTTCACCCGTGCGATGCACGGTTCAACATTTTATTAATATAAATTTGAAATTATTTTATTAATAATATTTTTGTATATGGACATTAAGTCATTAATCTAAAAGTTGTAGTGTTGAAGTTATAATTTTAAAATTTCATTTTTGGTTCATGTTATTAACATTTCTTATTTTCATGTTAAAAAGGTTTTAAATTTTAACTCAGTATAGTAATCGCTTTTATATTAAAAATGAAATGATTATTTTAGATTTAATAAATACTCTTTTCTTTTCATGATAATTTGCAAATCATAATTGCTACATAAATTAAGAAAGTAAAGAAGTGAGTTGAGTTAGGTAATTTTGTCAATCTTTATATATAAAATGAATAATGAGTTGAATTAAGTTTGTGTGTGAATTAAATTGAAGATATTATAAAATTTTATCCATGTGAATGGTTTTTTTTTTTTAAAGCAATGATATTGTGAGGTTGAAATATTTTAACGGCTTAATATTCCTTAAGCATGCAAATTGTTAAGGGACATTTGAAATTTTGAATAATACAAATGTGTGATTGTTAAGTGGCGAGAGAGTATAAATTTGACGTTAAGAGTTATACTTGTATGAGACGGTTTCACGGTGAGATGAGACGGTTTCATTTGTGTTAAGTTGTATCACGTCTCATGCATGAGACCGTCTCATATATGAGTTTTTGTCATCACTAAATGAGAGAGCACATAATCGATTAAGCAAAATACCTTGAGAAAAATAAGAAGTATATGGGCCGAGGGTATCTGGGCTTGGACCCTTTTATAAATGTTAGCCAACATCAAAGAAATCGTTTGTTAATCATATAGTGTTATATAATAAATTCCGATCAAAAAAAAAAATATATATATATAGTGTTATATAATAAATACTTTCCAAATTTATTTATTTAAAATACAAAAAGCCTAATATGTGATTAACCAACTAATGTGGAATTCTTTTGTTATAATTTATAAATTTGAGCTTCTCATATAAGTTATAACCATTCCACCAAAACCATGCACGCGCGCGCACACACGATAATTATTTATATTAATTTTCTATCGTTTCCTTTGTTGGGATTATACTAGAAAGTATGATTTTACTTTGTATAATCAAAACTGAATTTCGGACTTATTTAATGAAATAAATTGTTTATCACTTATGCATTAAATATTATCGAATGTTACATATATTTACTGCATATCTGTTCAATAAATCGTACGTGTTACATTGTAGTTAATTTAGTGATACAAGATCACATAAGATTAAATAACAGTCCCTTGTAACTAAAAGTACGCCATTCACGACCTAGATGGAAATGAACAATCCATCGTGAAAGGTTGAAGTGTAAGGCTCGGATTGACTTGTCTTGACCAAGAGATTACACTAGTGCATGACTGATGCACTGAATAGGACCTACATGAGGATAAATTCTTCAGAACTGAACAAGGAAGAATTAGACCTCAGTGGTTCGTTATTTCTTAATCTTCGTTCCTTGACCAAGGACAAAAGATATTAATTAATGGAAAGCTATTTCAGTGACTTGAATTAATTAGTGGGCTAGATAATCTTAAGCACGGGAAATAATAACCGGGAGCCATATTGACTGTAATATGAGTTAAGATGGATAGTGCAATATTAATTATGTAGTGGGATTAATTAATATTTATGGGCTTGAATAATATTGTGGCTCAATATTGATAATTCAAGATCCATTGGAAGGTTCAATCTTAATTCTCCTAAAGGCCCCCTAAGTAGCCCAACATATAGTCCAATAACTGAAAAAGGTGTTTAAAATAAAATAAATATTGTTGCTTATTTTTCCATTATTTTCGAAATTTATGGATAAAATGGGAGAAAGATTTTCTTTGAATTTTGTTATGGAATGAAGATATGTATTCTTGGAATACAAGATTATCTCATTAAATTCAAGAAATCTCCCACTTGGTTATTCATGAAGATAATTTCAAAATTTTTGAAATATAAAGGGCAAGAAAGATTTTCTTGATTTTCTTGAAAAAATATTATGGAAGATATGTATTTCTTGAAATACAAGAATATCTCATAAATTCAAGAAGATCCAAATCTTGGAATCTTGCCTATAATTTTCGAAAATATCCCATAACAAAGAGTAGGTGGGATTTTGTGGAATATTATAATTATGGGAAAAAGAATATAGGAGATATATTCAAGATTTCTTGGAGATCAAGAAAAAATTTTCCCACATTATTTTTTGCCCAAAATTTCGACCACCTATGCTCTATAAATAGGGGATGACTCTTTCATTCCCAAGTACAATTCCATGTGCTGGAAAAATTAGTAAATCCACAAAGGTGGTGCAACATAATTTATTTTCCTTTTGTTAATTGTTCGCAAGTGTCCTACCACCGGATAGTCGAGCAAGGATTAAGGGAATACTTGGGAAGTTCTTTTGGTGAGTCTAATCAACCAAGCCATTGCCATCCCAAGAGGTACGTTCACGTAAACTCGTAGAATTCCGCATGCGTATGATTTATGTGAATTAATTATATGCATGATTTGTTGTTGGATTATTATTTGAATTAATATAGAATTAATTCATGCTAGTAATAATTATAAGAATTAAATTTGTATTTAAATATTCACCCCGAATAGATCTGTGCAACTTATTCCCCAACATCCCTGTCTTAACATTTTCTAGGGTTTCTTATGAATAGTGTGTAGAATCCCCTGTAATTAACATTTTCTGTTTTTTTGTTGACCGTCTCTCTCAAGTTTGAGACAGAACGAAGCGAAATAATGATCCGTGTTTTCGATTTTACTCATCTCCATTCTTCATATCTCTGTGTTTTTCCACCTTTTATAAAGCTCGATCAGAACAATAATAATGCCTGTGAGGAAGATCGAAACGAAGAATGGTCTGATATTTTAATAGTTTACTATATATTTTAACCGAGAGTACACTTCATTCAGCACATATTCATACATTTTTATTCAATTTTATGATTTAATCCGTCTTCTGTACAATATTCAAATGAAAACCT
Source organism: Stenogyne calaminthoides (assembly GCA_037126765.1). Classification (NCBI taxonomy): domain Eukaryota; kingdom Viridiplantae; phylum Streptophyta; class Magnoliopsida; order Lamiales; family Lamiaceae; genus Stenogyne; species Stenogyne calaminthoides. The sequence continues at coordinate 3,558,811 of JBBCBC010000044.1, forward strand.
AACCAAACTTGTCGCATTGATGAACTTTTTTCTATGCCTAAAAATGGTGAATTCAAGTGTATTGATTCCCTTATGCAGGTACATAAATTAATTTTAAAGAAATTCTTATACTTGAATGGAGCTAGTTCAATTATTGTTGATGCTAATTTTATTGAATATTAACTGTTGTGAGTGGGACTTCTGTTAATCGATTGAACTCTTGTGATACTTTGGTCAATTTTGTGATGAAAGATTTTCAGCTTGTGTTGGGATTTTCCTATCTTATTTTTAGCAAACTTCTTCCTTACTTGAATAATAAACTGGTGGTGGTCTTTAAGTGACTAAAATAATTTTAGTGATTAATGAGGATCCGCTTGGATCTCTTGGATTGAATATGGGAATTTCATCTTACTTACCTACACCTTTACATGTAGAGGCATACTTTAATTATCTAGCATAAGCTTATACTTATCTTGCATAAGCTTATAATTTTAATTGAATATTGTTTCTGAACAGGAATGGTTCTCAAATATCAGAAATTGTAATGTAGTTTAGATACTTTAGTATTGGAGCCGAACTTGCTGTAGTTTTCTTTCTTTTGCTCTTCTCTGATATGGCGGACTCATGATGTATTGGTGTCGGGAGGTACTCCATATTGTGGCAATAAATTCCTTTTTTCTTTTTTCTGATAAAAAAAATAAAATCGAATGCTTCCAGTTTGGTTGCAGTAATAAGAACCTTGATGATGAGAGATACCTAGAGAGTTGAAGATGAGTCTAATTGCGTTGTAGCTAAAACATAATTCTGGTGATTTAAGACAAAATTTGAAGAGATGCTTCAGGCATGTATTACTGGTTTTGAGTCATTCTAAATAAATCATAATATGTAAAATGCTTTGGTGCTTAAATCTTGTGCTTGTTTATTGTCTGACCTATTATAGTGGACCACTTTTGTCTCTTGAATATGCAAATTCTTGTGGTGCTCAAATCTTGTGTTTGTTTGTTGTCTGACCTAGTGACCTATGTTAGTGGATTACTCGTGTCTCTTGAATATGCCTATGTTCGTATTTTATACATACATATGTGTTCTGAAATGAGATAAAAATTAGAATATATATAGAAACCTGCTCACAGTTTATTTGCAAATAATTGAATAGCTTTATCATATAGTGAACTTTACAATGTAATGAAACTAATCCCCACTTATTATAACAATATATGGAATTAGTATGAATTGGGTGCAAATATTAGAAAAAAGGCAGTACAGCAGACGTTTGGGATGTTCAAATAAATCCAACAAATTTGTAAATGGACTTGTACAATAGTTTATGTGAAAAGAATACTGCATCTACTAATATTTTTCTTTATATTAATGTTACAGGAATTTATATGCATAGTCAGAATGCTAAACCTAATGGTGAAGATGCAAGGTGACAGGACAACAAAAAAAATATGCAAGGTAATTGTATGTAACATGATTAGTATTCATGATTAATATGGAAAGAATTTGTCGTAGTTTAAAGATGTATACTGCTATAAAACAATTGATTATTGAAAATATACCTACCATCTTGTGTGTTATCAGTTCTACCACATTGTCTTGTAAGGATATCAGAACATGTTTGCTTCAATTTGAACCTGCAAAATTTTCAATAGGATATTAGAGCATGTTTACTTCGCAAACAACTTTAGACCATTTTCCAACCAAAGTGTGTAAATTTTTTATTTTTTTTATTGGGGGTTGTTGAGTACAAAATTTGAAGGGATTTGACTGCACATAAACAAACATATCAATAGACAAATACATTACAACATGAATTTATAAATGTATGTTTTGTAGCATGCTACTAATCTCACGGTTCATTGTAGAATTGTCCTGTTTCTGATAATTGAAAAAGTTTATTGATTTTTATTAATCTAAAATCAAGGTAGAACTGATATGGGCATTGAATTAGCAGCTATATAGCTCTATTTTTAAAACATATGTATGTTACATATAAGTAGATAGATATCATAACCCTCACTCAAGCTACAATTCTTTGTTGCCAAATGCAGGTAGTTGAAGTTGATATGACTGAAAATTGACCTCATGATGAATGTCTACAAATTTGGAAGAGAATTTGGAACATATATACAAAAGAAAGAGGAGAAATGCTAGGCACTACTGAAATCTCTTTAAATTGTAGCTTAATTGAAAATTAATGTTCCACCATACGAAAAATTAAGTTTCACATCAGAAGTGTGATATTTATACTATTCAAAGAGAATATGGAAGGTCACCAAATTAGTGTTTTTGCTCTAAAAGAAGGTTTGTATCTGCATGTTTAAATTTGAAATTGGCACGGGTATCTTGGTTTTGTAATTCTTATTTAGGCAGACAGAGGTAGGAAAATAATATTTTATTTTTAATTTGAAATAGATGATTGCATTTTTGTTTCCTTCAAGACTTTTGTCTGAAAAGTTAAGAGCTAAGAAAATATTATTTTATTTTTAATTTGAAATAGATAATTGCATTTTGTTTCCTTCTAAACTTTGTCTGAAAAGTTACACGTAAGCCTGATTATTATCTGGATAAAAGTAGCATTATTTGTCAGCTTGCTAAATAATGATAAAAAAAATTACAACAATATTTTCATGCACTGTTCACGTGAAATTAAGCGTGGCAGTGCACAGCTTCTCCAGGTGGCGAGTTACTGTTCACTCGCCCCTGTGAACTTCACTCAATTTGGACTGCTACTTATGTTTTTATATATTTATTTATAGATTTTATCCCTAAGCATCTCAAAATTTATTTTTGAAGGATTTAATGAAAAATTCACTTCAAAATTTAGGGAGTATATATCAATATATATATTTATTATTTTTAAATTTTCAATGAGAAATATATTATTATTAAAATTTAAATTTTATTAATTTTTCCCCAAGTTTCTCAATTGAGTGGTCTCTCATGAAAAAAATTAGTTTTTTCTTTTTTTTTTTTAAAAGACTTATACATAAAAGACACTTGGATCCATTTTTAAAAATGGGTCAGATTTTTTCTTCAATTCTCATTATGTCTAAAAATTTTCTAATAACAACTTGTAGATTAGCGAATTAGATTGGGATTGATTTGAACTCCCTTTCCTCAAGCCAATAGGTACTGGGTTCAACTCCCAGGTAGTGAAAAATTAGTATTTCTTTTTTTTTTTTTTTTAAATATGGGGAATATACTTATACATAAACATACTATTGTTAGATAACACAAAAAATGTAAATAGCTAATACAAAATATACAACTTGTTATAAAATAAATGAAGAACGCAATTTGTTTACCCAGTTCGTCAACAATAACTACATTTGGGGCGATACCAAGCCAGTATAGTAATACTAATTCTTGATTGTGTGTTGTGTACAAATGAAGGTGGCAAACCACCAATTTATAGGAAACTCATTTCATGAATACATAAATGTGATTTAATAGGGTTCAACGAATTCCGATTGGGATTGATTGGTATAATTCGTCATCAAAATACTTCTGCCCTTAACTTCCCCATTTAATTCGCGGGCATCTGATGGGCCCATAATTCGCGGACTGATTGGTGACGACTCGGCTATCCTGGACTCGCCGATTGGTCCTCATTTATTCTGAAGGGGATCTGATGGAGAGAGTTCGATGGCCCCAAGACACATCCGACTTCAAGATTACCTTCAGTACTTTCCATTATCAATACATCAAATCTCCAGTTCTTAAATTGGTAACTCATTATTTTTTGAATCAGATAATGGCTGGCCGTTCTCAACTTGACTCTTGCGACCTTAAGGCACCGCCGACCTTAGGGTCGATACCCACAATAGTTTCCTCCTCCACTAGAAGCCATTGCAAGAAAGCTTCATTCCATAAACAATCTGACTTGATCAGTCACACTCTCATTTCCTCGGATCCTTGGGTATACCCACAATAGTATTGCAAGTGTAATGAGTGGAGTGTTAAAGGGTAATTTTATAAACTTTTATATATAAAGTAAATAAATTAATTTTGTATAAATATGTGAATACTGTGAGGATAAATATAAAATTGATATATACTCGATAATAAAATTTACACAAACTCTGGCTTCTGTGAAACTTGTTCAAACTATAAAATTGATATCATTACACTTATAAATTGATATAACTATTCATATAAACTAATATATATCATTTAATATTATGATCTCAATTTGCAAGTGTATATAATGATATAAATTGATAAGTGTTATGATATTGATTTATAAGTGTATTGGTATAATTTTCATACTATGAATAAGTTTCACCGGAGACCTACTCTAAAATTATAGTATTACATTTTCTTCATCAAAATATATCAATATCAATTTATCATTAAATATTTTATAATAAATAAATACATCTCAATATTAAAACTTAGAACGCCTCTCTTGTAAATTATGAAAATCATTTGCAATTTAGTTTACGAAATTTATCTACACTTGCATAAGTAATATATTTATGTTTTTGTAAATCCCTAATAATAGCATAGAATAAAATAATATATAATGATAAATAATTCTTACATTATAATAATATTATGTACAATTGAAAAAATTGATAGAACTTTCACACTATTATAATTCCAATTCATATGCTCGATTTGTGGCTTATGTAATTCAAAGAATTGAAAATAATATTTTATATATATGGGTGACAAATTTAATTTGGCTGACAAATTAACTTGGTTTCGCGGCTACTTATGCATATTCTTTTATTAAATTAAAATAAATATTAATAAACCAACATATGTATAATAGTAGTATTAAAAAAATCAATAATTGGGGGAATTAATTAATTAATTAATATAATATAAATGAATTAATTCAACACTTATTTACAAGTTCCAACTTTTAGATAATTAATTTTTTCATATCTTAAGTAGCATGATAGTTGTTTTCCTTCTTCCTAGTATATCACCCGTGCGTTGCACGGTTTGTGAGTATAAAATGAACACAATATAAAATGTATTTATTTTTGTGTTAAATAAATTATAAAAAAATATTTTACTTATAATAATAATAAGAATCTTTTTTTCATTTTTTTAAATATTTTTTTTATTTAGATGCAACGCACGATTTATTAACATATTTTGCTTTTGCAATCAGGCATAGAAAATGGGTGGCGCTCCAACTACTTAAAAAATTTACATCGTTAAATAATGCAAATTTAAAGGTATTTTTTTCTTACAATTTTAAATTATTTTCTTCTAAACCACTTTGATTGTCACCTATTATCATCTTCCCAATTTCCATTGCATGTCAAAATTTTCAAATTGTCCCCTTTAGTTACTCTGAACATGATAACATATAACTATCCATGATTGAAATTGATCTCCTTAAGAAAGTCCAAGATTTTTAATAATTGTCTATAATTCTTATTAATGATCATACCATAAGATATCATTAGTCAAAATTATCTTTCTAAGATGTTAAAGATAGTCTACTATCTGATGATGACAGTGTCATTCCCGATTAGTATTTTCTTTTAAAAATATGAGTACCAAGCTTCATCACAACCAACCCAGTATCGTTTTACAATCCAAGGTCTAATGTCAATTGTACATGCAACTAATTCATAATAATTGGACTCAATGATGGACCTACATGCCCTATGTTGGGATCACGTGCCCCCATATTTTTTTAAGTATATGTTATATATATTTTAATTATTAGGAGTATTATTTATATTATATGTATATAATGACTTAAATGAGTTTTTAAAAGTGTTATAATTAGTTAATCATGCAAATATTTCATCTAAAAAAATTTGTAGATTTGTTATGTATATGCACTATCACTATTTAAAAAATCAAATATTTTTTAAGATAGTAATAGTGTATAATTGTATATTCATAATTGTGACACTAAAAAAATAGAATTCACATGAACTCGAGTTCACAGGAAAATCTACTTGTTATATTATTTATTTTTGTGCCCCCGTCTTGAAAGTTTTTGGATTCGCCATGATTGAACTAATCAATTTAAACATTATATCATATAAAAGAATCATACAAATAAGTAAACAAATCGAGCTTTATCACAACCAACCTAGTGTCATTTTACAATTGAACTAATAATTTAATTAAAAATTATTCAGCTAACTATTTAAGTCTAATGTCAATAGCTCATGCAACTAATTTATGGTAATTGGACTAATCAATTTAAATTCAATATCATGTAATATTATCATACAAATAAGTATATAAATTATACATTTTCATATATACAATACTTCTTGTCTTTTTTAGATTGCACAAAATCCAAAAAGTCCATCTTTTATCACATACTCAAAATAGCAATAAAGTAACTATACATCAGTTCATGCTACCCCTTACAAACATCACTAAATTACATCACATTTCACTAATAATTACATACAAAATTAACTTATTTTTATCTTACTCACTAAAATTGACAAAATACTCTTATCAAAAAGCAATTTTATTACCTTCACATATTAATAAATATTTTCCTCATCAAAACCCGTGTCAAAATCAAGTGAGCAATCTAAAAAAAAGATGGAAGAAGTAACTTTTTTAAAAAAAATATATATCCATATAAACTACAAAATATAATATTTTATATTTTATATTATTAATGTGCCACTTTTAAAATTTTATGATAAATTTGTAATAATTTTTTGTTGAATTTTCTTCTTTTCTAGTATAATATTTTATTATTATATATGTATAAATAGATTTAGTTCGAAAATTAATAATAATTTTTTTGTTGATTTTTTTTTCTTTTTTGGTATAATATTTTGTTATTATATATGTATAAATAGATCTAGTTCAAAAATTCAAAAATAATATTAATAATTTAGAAAATATTCAAAAAATAATTAATATATATGTGTGGTAGATATGGAGGATTGAACCTTTTACTCTTGCATACAAAGAAGATAAAAAAAATATTTGTTATACCATTTGAGCTACACCAAATTTGTTATGATGTTTAAAATTTTATTAGAAAATTATAACAATTTTTTGGCCCAACTTTTTTAGCCCAACTTTTGGCCCAAAATCAAGTGAGCAATCTAAAAAAAAAATGGAAGGGGTAACTGATTTTTTTTTTTAAAAAATATATCCATATCACCTACTCCCTCCGTCTCAAACTTATTTTTCTGTTTACTGTGTGCTAGGTTTTAAAGAAAAAAAATGATAAAGTGTTAAAGTGTAAGGGGTAATATGAAGAAATCAACTTTATTGTAAAGCAAATTCAACTTTATTAAGACACTAATTAAAAGACTAATAAACTGTTAATTAAAACACTGCAGAAGTACAACAATCTGACTTGCAATAGTAATTTGCAGAGCTGAATTTGAAAATATGATTTTACTGTTCAATGAACAGTAAAATATCAGTAAAATGTTGCTAAATTCGATCTCCCTCCAAAAATTCCCTCCTATTACAGTTTTCCCACCTAATTACTGCAAATTATCCCTCCTATTACAAAATTCAAATCCTATTACACCTTAAATAGCCAACAACACCTTCATAAATACTGCAACACCATTACAGCCCATCAACACCATAAATACAACTTCATAAATTCTGCAATAAGAAATAAATGAAGTGTTAGTTAAAGATGTGCAACATTTATCATGGGAAGAAAAAAACAGAGTTGTGCAACATTTATTAAGTGAGTCAGTGAATGGTTCACCCATGCACGGCAAGTTCAAAGAAACGGGTTTGCTATTTGGGGTTTGTGATAGAACTATCAGGACCATCCGAAAGCCGCAAGGTCTATATCAAATGGATGAAGGTAAGTCGGTCATTTATTGTCAAACAAAAAGGGAAAGCGAGATCTCTTAGACAAAAGACTTTGGATGAAGAAGAGATCTTGAGCATACATTGGGATGATAGGTCTACCATTAGAGACCTTTTGTATGGATCGGATGTTAGTAAAAGCACAAAGGAGAAGATGGATTAAAGAAGATCGAATCAAGGCACATACAAATGTCATTAAGCCATTTCTTATTTAATGGACATCAACAAGCTTGCTAGGGTACAATTCAGTTTGAGTCAGCTCTATGTTGATAGGGAAGATAAATACACGACCTTTAGATCAAATATCAATTTAATCACGACCTTCAAAATTATTGTATAAAAGCCTAATCTTTGATATTGTTGCAAATTAATACATGTTTTTTTTTTCCAACCAGTGAAGAAGACGATGTGATTTGCTGCATATTTAAACTATTGTTTTTGTTATGTCAGATTACACGTTGGATGAAATGTCTAAATCATCAATATAAAAAATATTAAAAAGGTGAATTAAAAACAAAATAAAAAATAAAATAAATAAAATCTAAAAAAATATAATAAATTATTTAAATCTATATTCCAAACCATAAAAACTAATTCTCGCCGTCAATGTTTCAAAATTAAATATATTCCCATGTTCCAAAATTAAATGTAATTCCTTAGTTTCTCTTCCTCCATTCAGTACACCCATTGTTTATTGACACTCCCTCAACCCCTCACTTGTTATTCTCATCGCAGTTGACCTCCTTAAATTAAATTTGTGAATTGTTTATTGAGATTCGATCAATTTTATGAAATGGATATAAATTTTATTTGCAATTTGAAATTGATTTTATTTTAATTGTTGTTTATTTGATGTGTAATACTGCAAATTTGAAGTATAATTTTTTTTTCCGACAAATCTGGACCAAATTCTCGTATGTGATTTTAGGGATAGGGATTTGATTTGGGGATTCTGTGATTTTGGTGCAAAATTCAATTTTGAGGATTCACATAACTCAAATTTGGGGTGGAGTCTGTGGTTTTGCGATTATGAGGGATGTGGAATAATTTTAAAAAATATTATTTAATATGTATCATCCTAACTGACAAGTATACACATGCTCCGGTAAGCCACGTTACCCCTTCACGGCGGGAGGAAAAAAATTGTATCGATTTGCAACAATATCAAAGGTTGGGCTTTAATACAAAAATCTTAAAGGTCGTGATTAAATTGATATTTGGCCAAAAGGTCGTGATTAAATTGATATTTGGCAAAAAGGTCGTGTTTTTATTTAGAATTAACCCTTAAGATTATCTTAGTCCATTAATTAATTCAAGCCACTGAAAAGTTTTATATTAATTAATATCTTTTATCCTTGGTTTAAGAATGACTCAACATTATTATCCATACCGGAAACTAATTCCACTTGCAAGATTTGGTATGATAAATCTTCTGAGCCTCCCAAGGGGACAAATCACGCAAGACGTACTTGCACACGATTCTCCGTATTAAATCTTAGCAATCGTCGTGTAACTAATAATATTGCCCAAGATATAAAGTATCGAGTCACAATGACTCTCTACCCAACATAAGTCAAAGCAATAGTTATTAATTTCACACGATCCTATTTAAGAAACGGAGATTAAGAAATAACAAACCACTGAGGTCTATATCTTCCATGTTCAGTACTGAAGAATTTATCCTCGATGTAGGTCCTATTCAGCGCATCATAATGCACTAGTGTAATCTCTTGGTCAAGACAAGTCAATCTGAGCCTTACACTTCAACCTTTCACGATGGATTGTTCATTTCCATCTAGGTTGTGAATTTTGTACTTAGTTACAAGGATTTGTTAATGTGATCTTCTGTGATATGGTATCACCACATTAACTACAATGTAACACGTACTATTTAATGAACATATATGCAGTATATATATATATAACATTCAATCATATTTAATGCAACAATGATAAATAATGTATTTCAGTAAATTAATAAGAAATTCAGTTTGGTTATATATAAAGTAAAAACACACTTTACAGTATAACCCCAACAACATCACACACTGAGCCTGGGAAGCATCCTCTTGATGCTTCTTCTGAGCTGCTACGTCAAACGTGGCTGCCTCAGGGAACCAGATTCAGGGGTAACCTGGATTGGCGTGTCCAACACGTACTCAATCTTTTCTTGCCTAAGCACCAAACACATGTTTCGGTGCCAGTCCAGAAAATTTGGCCTAGCCAATTAGTTTGTTTCCAAAACACATCTCAATAACAGTTATACATTTCAACTAACCAAGAGAAATAAAATAAAACGAGAATTAAACGCATAATTCCTATGATCAATATTCAGCAATCAAAATAAACATGACCTTTCTTTTGTGTTTATTTTGTCTCCATTATTTTCACATACTCAACGACCTCATCGGAAGAGTACGAATTTATATCAAATATATAAATTGTAATGGACTAGGATCCACATTACTACTACCATAATCCCAGTGAGGGTTGATCATTATAATAGCATAACTGGTAGGTCTCCAAACCAATTGCCAAAATGCAATTCCTAGTTTACCGAACCTAGTTCGATTGATGTCCCTTAACTTTTGTTCCCCGCGAGGGCTAGCGAAACAAAATCAAGTTGGTTTACAACCATCAAACGGTGACATTACATGTCCCTATAAAAGTCCCGTTAGATGTAGATCCGAGCAAAAGACGAGGGCCTTAAATACTCATTGGAACGAAATCTCCGGTTTACTTTTAACTTTGATGGAAGACATCTTTTCAATTTAATGAAAAACCATATTTTAGTGAGGATCATTTTAAAGGCGGGGTATTAATTGCTTAATCGAGATCCATCCTGCTATCTACATCACATTTGAGCAATTATTGGGCGCCGCCTACCCAAACATGACTTACACGGACTAACAAATATTTTGGGCGCCGTCTACCCAAACATTTAATATGGTCCGACATATATTAAGCGCCACCTACTCAAACAGTTATAATGCGGACTATAAAAGTGTTAACAAATTTAAACAAACGAGTTAGCCAAGTAGGATTTTAATAACCTATTAACGTTTGAATTTTAAAATAATTTTACGATTATTAAAACTTAATGATTAGTCCAATTAATCATTAATTAAGGTCCAACTTTTAATCTAATTTTAATATTAATCAAATTAATAAACAAATCTGATTTTAATTATTTATTGTTAGGGCTCATGTGTGAATTCCAAATTTGCACGGGGAGGGTCTGTTCCAAATCAAATTTGCAAAACAGCCCTCCGCCATCACCGTCCAAATCCGACAGCATCTATTCTGTAATTTTAGGCATCCGTTCCCTCATTTCGTATCCAAAAACCAAATCAGTTACATCAACAATATCATCTAAGAACTAATTAATCGAAACTAATCCAATTATTTCGAAATTAGAGGTTTTCATAATCAAAATCAAACGATACATTAATGAATCAAAGACATGAAAAATCGCAGACGTGACAAGAGGAGCACACGGTGGTGGTACAAATGGCGAGATCGCTCGTGTATCACTTCGATGTAAATGCATCATCACCACGAGGGTGAATCGACCCGCAGAATCGAGTAAAGACGGGAGAAGCACCACCGATGTCGCTGGGGTATCATCGCCAAGATTTCCGAAGGGCGGGCGACGCGACTGCCCTTGGGCACGTCAGCGGTGCCGCGGTCAACGCCCGGGTGGCGACGAGAAGCACCACTCCAAGCCGTGGTTCGCAAATCGAAAAAGGAGGGAGGCCGCCGTAATCGCTTTGAATTGAGTCAATCGATCCCGCTAATCGAGACGGGTGAGCCGTGAATTGCGAAGAAGAAAATCACACGGGATTTCAATCGAGAGCAAATACGAGGTCGAGGGATGGGACGGAGCCGCTGATCGTGGATCACAAGAAAGGCCGCAAGGCGCGATTATTAGTCGCCGCCTCCAAATGACAAGCACAGAGGTCGCCATCAGATACGGGCAAATAAGAAGGTGAAAGGTGTGAAAGGGTTTTGAAAACCCTAAACGGAGCAAAGCATGTAAACAAACGAAGAAGACAAACAAAAACAAGCGTGTGTAATTGTCACCCCCAACAATCAAATAAGGTGCGGTCAAATGCAATTTTGGCCGTACCGATGCGTTTTTAAAAAAAATTATAAAACAAAAATTAATTCAATTAAGCAATCAATCAAGAGCCTGAAGCTCTGATACCACTTGTGGAATTTATAGGCACGTAAACACGTAATACATGAGCAGCGGAATGAAACAGTTCACCAACAATGAACAATTAATTGCATAATTAAATACGAGTAAACATAAGCGAATTTCTTACAAAGAATTGCATACACGCGGATTCCTCAACTATGGTATCCACGTAATAGTCGTTTACTAATTCACACAGATCTACCAGCGTTGAATCCCCCAGATGAATTTGCTAGGAAAATTCTAACTTAGAGATTTTATGGAGAAAATATGAAGTCTTGTATTATGAATTTCAAGAGCTCATATATATAGGGAAGACCCGGCTTAAATCTTAAGCTAACCTGATTAGGAAATATAATCCCTAATCTTGTAAATTAAATCCCATAGATTAAATTCTCATATACATAAATCTCTACGGATTTGATTTCCATGTATATCAAATCTCTACGGATTTAATTTTCATATATATCGAATCCCATAATAATATTCCATATATTATTATTGGGAATCCTATTTAATTAAATCTAATTTAATTAAATAGTAATAATAATTAATTCTAAATATAATTATTATTATATTCTCCATAAATTAAATATTAATATCTAATATAATATTTAATCAACCAACTATAATTAGTAAACAACCGTTACTTGTTGTGTGACCCATAGGCCCTCATATATCGAGCGATTAGTCAAACTAACGGTCTTAATTAAACCCTAGACAATAAATCAGGCATTCTCAATATATGAGGTACGTTGCGAGAAACGTGCAACTACCTGTAACTGAAACATGGGCTATTGCGATATCTTCCTCTCATTCACGAATACTCTATTAAGTCTTGAACATGATGAAGTGTCTATTCAAATAACTTAATCATATTATCTATAATCACAAATTGATCATGTATGTCACACTTAGCCATAAAGTCTAAGTTGACGTGCATCGGCCGATGACTTAGATCCAATTATGACGAGAAGATGAGTATTCTCTCTAAATCCACTTTGAGGAATGAATCCTATTCTTGGCTCAACTACCACGCACATGCATTTCGTGATGAACCCAATCTAAGTCATATATACCCATGGAAGGGTGCAAGCGCCGGTCATGGTCAAAGTTCATCACTCCACACATGTCGTGCGTATTGACCTCAAGTCAAAGGAGTATCGCATCGCTCCCACTAACCGAGACACCCGTAGACACATATTGTGGAATTACATCAAAAGGTTTCTCGAATGGGTATACCAATACCCTCTAAGGTATTTGTATCTCGTAGTAAGTGAGATATTACTACACTCTCTAAGAGTATGATGCAGATCGCACACCAATCTCAATTGCATCATCAATATCCCATTCTCGATGATCCTTGATCGGGGCTATTTGAGAATCATGCTTAAGTCATCTGAGTTCTCACAACCTCAATGACAACAATGAATCATGGGAACACAAGTAAGAATAAATGCAAACAATCAAACATTATATTCAAACAAGCGTATTGTCATACATTAATATTAAATGTAAAATAATATTAAATCAAACTGAATATTATCGAATATTATGTCCTTACAATAGATTGTCTCTAAGACATCAACACTAACAACAATATATATATATATAGAGTAGTGATATGAAACCAACCATTGAATTTTTTATGGTACCAAATTATTTAATTGTCATGCCATGTCATCATTTATATAAGTAATTTTACTTAAATAAATAATAAAAATCTTATTCATATATATCGATAAAATAAATTTGTTTTATAGGGGCGCGTATAAAACACGTATAAAACGACGTTGTTTTTTTCAATTTTGACCGATCTCCGACGATTTAGGACTAAATCATGGATCAAATTAAAAAAATTATTACATATGAAATCATTTTGATAAATGTGCAAAGTTATGGGACCTTTTTTGTTTAAATCCCATTCAACTTCCATAGTTTTCCCCCTTCTTCCTTGAAAGAATTATGTCTCATCTAAAAGTCTGAACTTTTAGAGAGGTGCGAAATTAATTTGTTTATTTAATTTCCCTCCTTTATAATGGTTTCTTTGAAGGGCGAAACTGGTAAAAGAGTAAAATGGCATTTTGCACTCTATAAAGCTCCATAATTGGTGGAAAGCCCCAAAATAAGTAACGTAAACTAGTTTTCCACCCAAATATCACCTTTTTTTTTTATTAGTACTTTGCCCCAACAAAAGAATTATCCCCTTATATTTGGGATTATTTTCAGAGGCTGTTTAGATAGAAGAAGCAATGGGTAAATTACAGAAGTGATCCAATGTAAATTTTTTATCTGCAGTTTTAGTCTCACGTTCTTTTTTGGTTTTTTTTTCTTTTTTTTTGCAGAAATGGTTCAATTTTATTTTTAATTATTTAACAGTTTTGGTCCCAAGAGAATTGTCAAAAAATAAATTTGGTCCCAAAAATTCATTTGTTTTTTACCTGTAAAATCCTATGGGACCATTTTTGTTTGAAAAATGACCATTTTCATGAGGGTAAATTGCAGAAGTGGTCCACTTCTGCAATTTGCCAAGAAGCAATTGCAGAGGTGGGACTTGACAAATCAAGAGTTTTCTTGTTGGCAATGGAAACTCATGAGCTTTTGTTTAGATTTTAGCTGGCTGTTATCTTGTTTAAAGTCATAGATCTTGTACTTTCTCAAACTTGAACCACTCGTTTACACCACCTCCCGACGTTGTTATTACTGACCTGTTGATGCATCTGTCATGCTCCAGATTCCAGACTCTGGATTCAGTAGCGTTGAATTTGATGTTTAGATGAGTTGAGACGCGAACCACACTGCCAGGGTTGATGGGGTGAAAGGTTAAGGGGAGGCCGAGGTTGAGGTTTGATGACTCTTGGACGACGTCTAGAGGGCAAGGCTTGCAGCCGCTGCTGCTGGCTACTGAAAAGCCACCGCCTGATGAGGCCCACAATTTGTATTCGACTCCTGTCATCACCTCATCTCTATCTATGTCCACCACTGCATCTGAAGAAGAAGATTCTTCAGTAGCTGCGGCGGCACAGGCACGGATGGTGATCATAAGAAGCAAAGACAGAATGAGATGAGTTGCCAGCTTCATGATATACATATTATTAATATGCAAAATTAATTAATGGTAGAATACAAGAATGGATGTATGACTACTACTAATGCTAGCTACCTCCTCTTTTATACATCCAAAAAGCAGCTTTCTACCTAAATTAACCGCGCGCTTACCATACTTATGCGGTTAATTTACCCACCCACAATATATAATTGCATGCCCGAGAAGTTGCTCCTTAATTAATTTCAACATCTAAAGTGATAACATTGCATATCTATTCAACTCACATTCTTCCCATACTAAACTCCAAAATCAAACGACAGTGGCACTTATATTTGGGACCAGAGAAAGCAAAACAACATATTTCAGACTCATAAATGCATGTTCTGCTGCGGAGCAAGGATTTGGGTTGGGATGGGGAAGAGGGGGCAATCATTCAATATTAATATATACTCGATAATAAAATTTGCAAAAACTCTAGCTTCTGTGAAATTTGTTCATACTATAAAATTGATATCATTACATTATAAACTGATATAATTACTCATATAAATTAATATACGCAAAAACTTATATACAATATTGCATACAAGCCATATGTGCAATTATAGGTTCATTGGGCTTTTTTTTTTTTCGCAGGCCTGGAACGCGCGGGTCGGGCAGGGCATCTTCTTCCCCGCGTCGCGCAGCCGCCAGATTTCTTCAGTTTGATTTTCACAACGTTGCTTTTTCAGGTTCTTCCTCCTCTCTTCTCATGTTCTTCCTTTTCTTTTTTTCTCTTCCATATTCTTCTCAATTTCACAATCTGTAATTTTAGACTGATGATTTTTTTGCGTTTGTACTGATTTTGTTCATGTAGTAACACTCTTTTGCTCATAGGGTAACACTCTTTTGTTCATGTAGTAACACATCAAGTTGTTATGTAAATCTGTAATTTTGGACTGAAAATTTATTTTCCGTTTGTTTTGGTTTTGTTTATGCGTCTGTACTGGTTTTTGTTCATGTAGTAACACTCTTTTGCTGATAGGGTAACACTTTTTTGTTCATGTAGTAACACATCAAGTTGTTATGTAAATCTGAACCCACTGCCCGCGCCCTACCCGCCCTGACCTGACCCGCCGCCCTGACCCGCAAAATTTAGGCAACTTTTGCCTTATTTATGTTGTATTGCACATAACACTAGTGTGCAATATTTCACACAAGATTTTCTCTTCTTTGAATTACAAAAGCCACTAATCGAGCATATATATGAACTGGAATTATAGTGTGAAAGTTCTACTCCCTCCGTCCCAGGATTATTGTAACATAGAAATCAAACCGCAAACCAAGAAAAGTGGGATAAAGTGGGTTTGAGTGGAATAAAATAAGGGTGTTGTGAGTGTATTAATATTATATTTGTTTCATTTTTAGGAGTGTTGCAGTAATGTTGGGACATCCCAATAAAGCAAGTGTTGCAGTAATGTTGGGACGGAGGAAGTACAATTTTTTCAATTGTACATTATATTATTATAATGTAAGAATTATTTATCATTATATATTATTTTATTCTATGCTATTATTATGGAGTTACAAAAATATAAATACTTGTGCAATTGTAGATATATTTCGTAAATTAAATTGCAAATGATTTTCATGATTTATAAGGGATGCGTTCTAAGTTTTAACATTAAGGATGTGATATTTAATGATGAATTGATATTGATATTGATATATTTTGATGAAGAAAATGTAATACTTAAATTTTAGAGTAAGTCTCATGTGAAACTTATTTATAGTATGAAAATTATATCAATACACTTATAAAATTAACCAATATAATAACACTTATCAACTTATATCATGCATCATATACACTTGCAAACTAAGATCATAATATTAAATGATATATATTAATGAGAAAATCTTGTGTGAAATATTGCACACTAGTGTTATGTGCAATACAACATAAATAAGGCAAAAGTTGCCTAAATTTGTGGTCGGGGTGGTGGCGGGTCGGGTCAAAGTCGTATGGTTGGTAGGTGGGCGGGCATAGAGTGGGTTCAAGTTTACATAACAACTTGATGTGTTATTACATGAACAAAAAAAAGTGTTACCCTATGAGCAAAAGAGTGTTACTACATGAACAAAAACCAGTACAAACACATAAACAAAACCAGAACAAACGGAAAAGAAATTCTCAGTCCAAAATTACAGATTTACATAACAACTTGATGTGTTACTACATGAACAAAAGAGTTTTACCCTATGAGCAAAAGAGTGTTACTACATGAACAAAAACCAGTACAAACGCGAAAAATATCATCATTAAAAGAGTGTTACTACATGAACAAAAATCAGTACAAACGCATAAACAAACCCAGAACAAACGAAAAAGAAATTCCCAGTCCAAAATTACAGATTTACATAACAACTTGATGTGTTACTACATGAACAAAAGAGTGTTACCCTATGAGCAAAAGAGTGTTACTACATGAACAAAACCAGTACAAATGCAAAAAAAATCATCAGTCTAAAATTACAGATTGTGAAATATTTGAGAAGAATATGTAAGAGAAAAAAGAAAAAGAAGAACATGAGAAGAGAGGAGAAGGAAGAACCTAAAAAATCAGCATTGTGAAAATCAAACTGAAGAAATTTGGCGGTGACGCGAGGAGGAAAAGAAGCCCTGCCCGATTTTTGTTCGTTCGGGCAAAAAAAAAAAAAAAAGCCCAATAAACCTATAATTGCACATATGACTTGTATGCAATATTGCATACAAGTTTTTGCGTTCAAAGAATTGAAAATAATATTTTCTATATTGGGCTGACAAATTAACTTGGTTTCGTGGCTACCTATGCATATTCGTTTATTAAATTAAAACAAAAATATATATATATATATATATGTATATATATATATATAATAATAGTATTAAAAAAATCAAAAGTTGAAAGGGGACATGGCCCCCTTGGTAACAAGGTGGCTACGTCATTGTATATGTTGTTAAGGAATTAAATTAATATATATAATATAAACGAATTAATTCAATATATTTTTACAAGTTCGAATTTTTAGATGAGAGATTTTTTCTCTATCTTAAGTCGCATGATAGTTGTTTTCCTTCCTATATGTTGCGACTCTAGGAGCTTGAGCTCCTTCATTACCTGGATTAATTACTGGCTAGCATTAGCATGTCCAATTCATGAATTTAGCTAATTTGAGTTAATATGTTCAGACTTGTATTGGATAGATGGTATCATGTATTTTTCTTACGCAGTGAAATTAAATCATCAAACTTGGTGAACTCTTAAATAAATAAAGACTTTAAATAAATCACACGGGTCTGCACGTGTCGCACACAGTTGGGCAATACACAAATTTATACCCGCTTCCGAATTCGAGAATCTTGAACCAGTTGCTTATAGTCTCAGGCCCTGGGTTTCCTTCCACTCCTCCCGTCCCCACGTAGTATCTTCCAATAGAGTCGTCGAAATCGAGCTGCCACTGCTTGGACTGCACGCAGATGGTGGAAGCGTTAAATATGATGTTAGGATCAGTTGAGAGACGGATGACGCCTTTCTTGGGGTTGACTGGGCGGAAGTAGGCTGGAAGGCCTTTCATGAGGTCGAATCGCTCTTGGACTACGTCAAGTGGGCATGTTTCGTTTCCGGTGCCGCCTAGTGTCAGGCCCCCGCCTCCGGATGACGGAAAGAAGGTAGTAGTCCACTCCGGCGCGGAGTTCTTTCCCGGCCATGTCCAGCACCGGGGGAGGTTGCTCCGCCGCGTAGATGGTGGAAAGGGAGATTAACAGAATTGTCAAACAGATCATAGGAGTCTTCATTTTGAGAGTTGGGATATTGTTGGTTGAAGGATAGCTCTTATTTATATGTCATGATAAAAAAAAATATATTTTAATATGATAATATATTCCAAATAAAATCATGAATAAATCTATATATTTCAAATAAAATATTGATCATATCTATTGATTTCTCAAAAAAATCCATAAACTGCATCCTTCTTTTTACTTTTTTCGTTTTTGAAGGGAATAAAATGTATCCCTTTTGATGTTTTCTATTACATTAACTTTAAATTTTTTGAGAGATTTCGTCTCTTCAGAATACTTTCTCTGTAAAAAAAATATCATCTTTTTAGAATGAAAAAACATTTTAATACGAATATTTATAGAAATTTAATACAAGTTAATTGTGCAACCACAACCGTTCATTGCACGGGTACAATTACTAGTATATATATATATGGAAGAAGATAAAATCTTGCAAAAAAATAATTTTCTAATTCTTTGAAAGGTTTTCAAAATTTATGATTAATCCACAATTTTGTATATATATTTCAAAAATTTATCTTATTCCATATTTTATAATATCTCTAAAGAATTAAATTATTTGAAAGATTTTCGAGATTTATGATTAATCATATCTAAGCACGATTTGATATACATATACATATATATTATTCAAGATTTATCTTCTTAATAATTGTACTTATATATTTTTTCTATATTAAACAATATTAAAAGTGTATAAATAATTTTGTTATAAATTTATTATTGATCTTTGTAAAAAGAATATCTAATTTCAAAACAACCATCCACACAAAAATTTATGTAATGGGACTTCTGAATAACAAAATAAATCCAAACTTAAGGTAGTCCATGTGGTTTACAAAGAAATTTCATAAATTTATAATTTAATATATTCATTTATCCTAGAAAGTAACATGAATATATAATATGGGATTACATATAATTCACACTACAAATATCAGGGCCGTGCTTTTTTTTCTTTTTTTTTTTTTGACAGATGAGGTCCGTGCTTTTTATATGAGTCTAATTAGGCGGGTCGACTCATCTTAAAAATTTCTGTCATTTTTAGGGGCCCAAAATTATATATGCATACATATATATATTATATATTAACAATTTTGTAAAAATACATATATCACGTAGTTGGGCAAAGTGGTTGAAGGCTTTCTTTTTTTTCCACAAGGTCGAAGGTTCGAGTCCTTGCAGAAGCGCTACAGATTTTTTACATTCTTCACACAACAAATTTTCAAATTCAAACACAATCATTAATCAGGTAATTTATATCTATGTATGTATATATTTTTTATTTTTTTATCAATGTTGATCAATAGTAATCGATTTATTTATTTAGTTTTTTTTAAAGTGTTTTTCCAGTATCATGTCTTTTAAATCTATGTCTGGATATTAAAAAAGAAAAAATAAAGCAAGAATTGAAAATTTAACTCAAAGTTAAGCGGGTGATATCAATAAATATTTTAGTTATAATAAACAAGTAGCCGTATTAATAAATATTTTAATTCTAACAAACAAGTAGTTGTAGAGAGAAATAATAATGCTGCGAATTTAGTCAAAAACTTGTATAGACTTAGTTCATGCTATAAACTTTATTTTTAATTAATGAAATTTGACTCTACCCAAGGTATAATACGGGTCAAGTTTAGTGGTTAATTTAAAAAATTGTGTTGAAAATGAGTGAAATGGGTCAAATAATCCAAATTCATAGCATAAACATGGTTCATGGGAGACCAACTCGCGAATTTATTTGTTGAAAAAAATTATTGTACAATATATATTGTCATATCACTATAAAATATGCATTTTTTTTAAGATCATATAATTAAAAAATTATGAGGGCCTAATCTTAAACTCGACTTAGGTTTTACAATTGCTAGGATCGGCACTGACCACAATCATATTAAAACATAATTTTCTTGCACAACACTTTTCCGTAGAAAAAAATAAAAATTATTTTAATATTGTAACATATTCCAAATAAAATTATGATCAAATATGTATATCCCAAATAAAATCATGATAAAAAATATTGATTTCTCAAAAACTCTTTCATTAGATTATTTCCAGATTTATTATTATTTTTCTACATTATTTCTTCCATCCCTGTATCTATATATATATAAACATCGATCATTCTACTTTCATCACCTTAGAAGCATCAAGAGAAACCCCGCAATCCTTCTGCTGCTGCTTGGAAATTAGTTCCATTGCTTAAATTCCCAAGAAAAAATATACTCAATTACAATGTGATATATTTATCACATCATTCTACTTTTCGAGTTGATTATGAATTTGAGTGTGATTGGTATGTTAGAATAGATAGAGAATGGAATGATCATTCCTTAATCTATTCCAAATACATTGATTGATATGTTTTTCTGGAAGGAATCATAGTTCCATTAGAAATTGTCATTCCCAAAAATAAAGAAA
This sequence comes from Stenogyne calaminthoides, assembly GCA_037126765.1. Lineage (NCBI taxonomy): Eukaryota > Viridiplantae > Streptophyta > Magnoliopsida > Lamiales > Lamiaceae > Stenogyne > Stenogyne calaminthoides. The sequence continues at coordinate 3,580,078 of JBBCBC010000044.1, forward strand.
TTGTGATTCCTTACATATATACCTCATGGGTTTATAAATTCCACATTTTGAGGAATAAAATTTATTTCCACAAAAAATATTAGCATTTATTTTATAATGTTACCTTCTACCAACGACAATAATAATTTAATAATAATATTATTTTATTAAAAAATATTTAATAAAAATAAAAATAATAACCAACTCCAATAATAATAATAATCATATTAAATATAATACTATTAAAATATGTAAATAATATAAAATTATCAATAATAATAATACTATATCTCAAAAAATGTAAATTATAGGGACTTAATAATATTTTAATGAAAATAAAAATATTATTATTTAACATTATATTATTAATAATAAAAAATATTTAAAATATATATATAACATTATTATTAACTCATACTTTCAACAATAATTAAAAACATATTAATATACATATATATGTTTACTAAAATTGTATATTATTATAATAAACACAATAATAATATTATTTTTGTAATTATAAAAAATATATATTAAAAAGCTAAAAATAATACTCCCTCCGCCCCGTGATTACTGCAACACTTGCCTTATTTGGACGTCCCAACATTACTGCAACACTCCTAAAATGGAAATAAATATAATATTAATACACTCACAACAGCCTTATTTTATTTCACTCAAACCCACTTTATCCCACTTTACTTGATTTGCGGTCCAATTTGTGTGTTACAATCATCTTGGGAAGGAGGGAGTAATATATTAAAAATATACTCCCTCCGTCCCAAAGAAACGTGCACGTTTACTGTTTTCACGCGTTTTTGCGAGCGAGTTTTTTTATTAGTATTTGAAATAATAAAATAATTTATAAAGATGCATGCAATAGATGAGAGGTAGATCTATAATACCCTTCAAACCTGAACCACCCGTTTACACCACCTCCCGACGTTGTTATTACTGACCTGTTGATGCATCTGTCATGCTCCAGATTCCAGACTCTGGATTCAGTAGCGTTGAATTTGATGTTTAGATGAGTTGAGACGCGAACCACACTGCCAGGGTTGATGGGGTGAAAGGTTAAGGGGAGGCCGAGGTTGAGGTTTGATGACTCTTGGACGACGTCTAGAGGGCAAGGCTTGCAGTTAATTTAGCCACCCACAATATATAATTGCATGCCCGAGGTTGCTCCTTAATTAATTTCAACATCTTAAGTGATAACATTGCATATCTATAGATCTATTGTTGGGGCGCTTCAGTATCTCACCATTACTCGACCGGACCTTTCATACGCTGTGAATCAGGTCAGTCAATTTCTTCATTCGCTCACGGATGATCATTTCTTGGTAGTCAAGCGTATTCTCCAGTATGTCAAAGGAACGATTCATTTTGCCCTCTCCTATTCCAACCGTTCGGAGATCTCGGTTGTTGGGTATTCGGATACTGACTGGGCTAGGTGCATTGAAACCCGTCATTCTACATATGGCTACTCTATTTTTCTGGGGGGTAATCTCATGTCTTGGAGTGCTAAAAAGCAGCCAACTATTGCTCGTTCTAGTTGTGAGTCCGAGTATCCTGCCATGGTCAATGCTGCAACTGAGTTAATATGGATTACTAATTTGCTGCATGAACTTCGCTCTCTTCCCCCGTCTCGACCGGTTCTACTTTGTGATAATCGGAGTGCAATATTCTTGAGTCAAAATCCGGTGGCTCACAAGAGGGCGAAACATATTGATCTTGACTATCACTTTGTTCGGGAACTAGTATCTTCGGGCAAAATCTCCACCAGCTTTGTTCTGTCTCATCTTCAGTTGGCAGACATTTTCACAAAGGGCTTGCCTCGACTTCCCTTCGAATTTTTGAGGTCCAAGCTCTGCATTCGTTTACACCCCACACATCACTTTAGGGGGGATAATAGTGATAATAGGAATGTTTGAATTTATTATTCAAATTGTACATAATTATAGCATATTAGTCTTGTTGTAATTGTAGAGATTTCCTTTCCGTAAATATCTCTGTAATCTTCTATTATTAATAATACGTCTGCCAATCACCAAATTCAACGGTGATCTCAATCCCGTTCTCACATATTGTCTCCCCGATAAATTATAGATCGGTTTGTCGTGTATGTATACTATGGGATTAGAGTACCCCTTGTACTCTGTAATGATATTTCATTTTTGCTTTTAAAAAAAAAAAGAATTTTATCTCCTTTGAATGACCACAATTAATTTCAATGGTAATGGATCGATAATGATCAATTAGTCCCTAAACTTTGAACAAAAATTGAATAAAAAAAAGGATGAATTAATAAATGGAAAATATATGTATACATTGATTTCCAAGAAATATACATAACCGAGTTGGACCGACTATACATATGATTATTAAACTGAAATAGATCAAGTTTCAATAGCCTTAATTAATTAAGTGGGATGTTTATTACTACAATTGTCATGATGTGGAAGGAGAATTTGAGGTGTCTTGTTGCTATTTTTTCTTCCTATATGTTGTTAGGGAATCCATTAATATAAACGAATTAACTTTAACAATTGTGTACAAGTTCAAACTTTTAGATGAGAAAATATTTTCATATGTTAAGTCGCATGATAGTTGTTTTCATTTGAAGTTCCATGTTCCGAATCAAGTTTGCTAATTATTTTTTGTCCTGAATCAAACAATAGTATATATATAGTTGCCTTACTTTGAAACTCCATCAAAGTCTAATTATTCCACTATATCTCTTATATATGTCGGTGATCTTTTTGAGCTGGAAACTAACTATTTCATTGAGGTTGACGAGCCCCACGTGGATTACTTGCTAGAGTGTCCAATATATTGATGATTAATTTTATTTAATTTGATTTGTGAACATTAGTATTCAACAATTGGACTAAAATCTCATACGACTAAATCAATTGTGGTCATGTATTTTTGAGCAAGATAACTTGTCACGTCGTCTCATACAGCTATCTATATGCTGGATAATCTGCAATACACCAATACTTAAAAGAGTTTTATCTCTTTTGAAATTAAGCTCAAACTTGTAGAGTAATGACAATTCGTTTTTATTAATTATGTAACAATAATGCACAAATCTTTGAGCCTAGCAATAAACATGTCAATCACAATTAATGAGGGACAAGTATAGAATTGGTTACGGTGGGCAGTATAAGAGGAAAAGTAAACAATTTTAGTCCTACCAGTTGGGAAAACAGAGGCAGCACTCTCAATATATAAATGGAACATATAACTTTAACTTTATTAATGGTATTAATTTGGAAGCTTACAGCTTTTATTACAATATTTATTTATAGGTAACAAGGTAATTAATTAAACATGATATACATATGTATGCATGATGAAATAGATGAATTAATTAGGCTCTCTGGAATTGCGCAATGAAGGGGCGTTCACCGTTTAGAGTAAGAACCAAACGCCTGGTTGAATTCTGGAAAAAAATGCCCACGTCTCCGCACACGGGCCTGCACGTGTCGCACACAGTTGGACAAAACACAAATTTATACCCGCTTCCGAATTCGAGAATCTTGAACCAGTTGCTTATAGTCTCACGCCCAGGGTTTCCTTCCATTCCTCCCGTCCCCACGTAGTATCTCCCGATAGAGTCGTCGAAATCGAGCTGCCACTGCGTGGACTGCACGCAGATGGTGGAAGCGTTGAATATGATGTTGAGATCAGTTGAGAGACGGATGACGCCTTTCTTGGGGTTGACTGGGCGGAAGTAGGCTGGAAGGCCTTTCATGAGGTCCAATCTCTCTTGGACTACGTCAAGTGGGCATGTTTCGTTTCAAAGCACTTATTTACAAGTTTAGACGACTTCAAATGATGAAGAAAATTTTAAGGTAGAGTATTGTTGCGAGTCGTTTTATTAGAGGAATATGATGTGGCTAATTTGGGAACGACTTACAAACAAAACATGCACGTGTAAAATAAACTGTAAATAAGATGAATTTGTTGACCGGGTTAAATGAAATGACTACTACGGGGCATACCAAGCCAGGATGTGGTATTGCGAGTTTTACACGTACAATATTTGATACACCTTATGAAGATGAATCATTACAGATGAAGATAATTTGGAGAGTTAACATATAAGTGCTAGGGTTTCTGTATGTGTGGATAATCACTCGGATTTTTCCGTTCCTCACCTCTCTGGAGAATTTCTTGTGTGGGTATAACTTTTTCTGGGAAATTTTTCTGAACCCCTCTCTTCTTCTTTTTTCTTCCTTTTATATCACTCTGACAAGCATGAGCTGGGTTGGCAAGCATGAGCTGGAGACTTCGGATCATGCAAGAATCCAGATGATATTGCCACGTTCCCAACTTCGTCTTCTAGATTGATCTTGGAGCTTGCTTGTCTGCAAGGCACTCTTTTGGTCGTCCAAATTAATCTTTTGCTCGGTTGGATGTTTTGTTCGCCCCTTTAACCATGTCGACTTTATCTTTCGAATCTTCGTCCTCCTCGAGCACACACCGCCCTCAGGATGTTCGGGTCTTCGGGATATCTGAGTGTCGAGCACTCGACCCGCCGGGATGCTCGAAGTCTTGAGAATGTTGTCTTTGCGAGCATCTTGACCCTCGGGATATCTCGAAGTCTTTCGGGATATCTCGAATTGCGGCATACTGACCCTCAGGATATCTGAGCTGCGAGCATACTGGCCCTCAGGATATCTGAGCCTTTTAGGATATCTGAGCTGCGAGCATACCGACCCTCAGGATATCTGAGCCTTTCAGGATATCTGAGCCTTTCAGGATATCTGAGCTGCGAGCATACTGACCCTCAGGATATCTGAGTCTTTCAGGATATCTGAGTCTTTTTGACTTGGCTCATTTAATTCCTCTTTCCTGATCTGAGTAGCGAATACTTGTCCATTGGGCATGATTATTTTAATAAATATTATACGTGTCGCTCTTACGTGTTCGATTAATCCTAGATTATTATATCGAACACAACAATACCCCCCAGCCGGGTCGCTTTGTATTCAACAGGGGGCCCGGCTGTTAAAATTTTATTGGGCCATAGTTGATGTCGTTTCGTATTCTGTGCTGGATTTTCGAAATTGAATCCAATATTTATATATACCTCGTTTCTCTGCCTTAAACTCTTTTCTCCTTCCTTCTTCTTTTTGCCTCTGTCTTTCAATCTTTTCCGTGTCTGAAAATTTCCGGCGAGGGCTTCATCATTCCGGCGAAGAATTTTACTCAGGTAACCGCTGCATTCTTTCTCTTATTGCGATTATGGCCTCTTGTTCAAACTCTTCTGTTCCCCTAGAATCAGACCACCATAGTTCCTCTTCTTCCCCCTCTGTCAGTAGAATCCCCCGTAGCGACGCAAATGCGCCGGAGACGAATGTCTCGGGTTCAGGATTTCGTTGGCAAGTTCGGCAACCGTTTGCCGTTCTTTCCTCCGATTCAGACGAAGCCCTAAATGAATTGGATAGGGACTTGGTCCGCAATAATTTTTCTGACGATTCAAGTGATAATTCTTTGCCCCAAATTAAAATTGGGTCTAGGGCTGTTAATAATGTTAATGTAGATAGGAATGACGATGTTGTGAGGGGGGAAATTTTGATGGCTGTAAATGTAACCGAATCGAACATAGGGGTAGTTGGTGAGCAAAATTCTGAGCTTGATATACCTGTTGGTGTCCCTCATAGTCCCACATATAACGAGTATAATGCTCGTTATAGTTTTGATTGGCCCGAGCAACCTCATAGGATTAGGGTTGAGAATGAGTACCCAGCGAGCAAGATAGCGAGCGTAATTGATGCAGATATGCTCACTCGGCTGCATAGGAATTACGAAACCCCCAAAGATGTCTTTTTCTGGGCACCGGGTCCTGATGAGCGGGCCAACCAACCCCCTGAGGGTTGTGTCGCTGTGAATTTAGACACAATGGAGTTCGGCCTTCGATTTCCCTCCATCCGCCATCACCCGCTTGCTCGTGGAATGGAACATTACCATCACGCACCGGGCGAATGGGTGGCACATGATTATGAGTTTCGACTTTGTTCGGCAAAATGAAGCCAAGATACTATCCTCAAGAAATTGAACTTGCTCGATTGGTGCACTTGACCCGTCCCGAGGGGCGAACATGGGTGGTTGTTCATGCAAGCTAATGCCAAGTGCAAAATCATTAAGGATGTGCGAAAAAAAAATCGGTGATTCGAAGGAAAAATTTTGGTTCGTTGGGGCGATTGGAAGAGCCCGGCCTCGAAGTTTAACCAAACGCTCGTTGAGACATACCCATTGACGGGGTGTACGAAGTAAGTGATTTTGTGTCTTTTCGTTCTTCGATTTGAACCGATTTTAACTCATTTCTTTTATTTCGGGATTCCAATTTGCGGCGGTTAAGGAGACCAACGACGGCTATTTTAGCAGCGTTTGGCAAATTGATCCGAGTCTCGCTTCGAACGACGATCTGTGAGAACTCGAATACCGCCGATCGAGAGGAAGAAAGGAGGTCTGCTCGCCTTCTCCTCATCATCTTGTTCATTAATCCTACGGTAAGGATTGCTTCTTTTATTTGTATAAGCTTTGTGCCATTTTGCTCGCCGTTATCCTTTTGTGCATAATGAATTATTTTGTTTATAGCTTTCCCCGCTGTGACCATTCGTTGTGAGTACATCCCGAACACACCGAGACGGCTCAGAGAAAAACGGCCATGCGAGCTTGCTCGGATTCAGCCGAGCGGAGGCTCAAATAACAAACAGAGGAGAGGCGAAAGGTGGCAAGTCGATCCGCGATCCGCCCCGGGGAATCGGCCGAATAAAGAAGGAGTACTCTTGTTCGGCCGAGCAAGGGCTAGCGAACAAGCTCCGTCGCCGAAGAGATCGAGGGTGGAAATCGGGCGAGGGCGTCGAGCGAACAAACTTCGGACGAAGCGTGCTGACGAGCTTAACAGCTCGACGAAATGCATCGATGCCGATTAGGGTGACTCGGACCCATCGCCGAGGCGTCAGAGCGGCCGCGCCGTGGTCGGTCCAGGTTTCAAATCGTTGAAATGGAGGTTGGCACATCTTCTCCACCTCCCGCTGGACCCGATCATGGACTCCGTTGAATCTCGAGCCGGTCCCACGAGGATAAATCATTATTGGGATGGGATCCCTCGTGTGAACAGGTACATTTTGTTCGCTTTGCATCTGCTTTGGTTAATTATGTTCGCTTTTTTCATATTTATTCGCTCGGGTGTATATGTAGGTTGAGCAGGTTGGCGCCCTTGATGCCCAATCGAAAAACTATACCTTTCGTAAGTGTTCGCAAGGTTCGGGCATTCCGAACATGTTGAAAAAGCGTGCGGACTCCTGTTCGAGCATGGACTACGAAGTTTGGAAGAGTCCACTACGGGTCCCACCCGAAAAATATCGTGCGGGATGCAGTACTTGAGGTACAATCTATGGTCGTCCCTGAGAAGCTTTATCTTTGAGTCCGGCTTAACCTCCATGCCAACTACTTGGCTTTTGATCAGAACTTCAAGAAAAGGTGGGCGAGTAACAGACTCGGGATGAACCGAGGTTGGCTCGGGGGACAGGCTTCTCAAGACAAGCCGATGCTCGCCAAAGCTCAGGAGGATGCCCGCAAGGCTCAGGAAAATGCTCGCCAAGTTCAGGAAAATGCTCGCCTGGCTCAGGAGGATGCTCGCCAGGCAAAGGAGGAACTGAATCACTCTCAGGGGGAGGTGGCCAGCATACGTAGAGCTCAGGAGGAAATGAATATTGAGCCAGAACTCCGAGCCGGGCGCCGAGGCCATGGAAAGTGAGAGGGACGCGCTCGGCCAACAGCTCATCATTGCTGAGGAGACCAACACTCGTTTGGGTCTCGAAAATTCAAAGTTGCACGATGATGAGTATGTTGATTCCATGTCCAACTTCTCCTACATTTGTGCCTTCGCCGATGCTATCCGGTCTGTTCGCCATGCATCCAACGGCGAACAAATTGCCCCTCTTATATCCAGTTTTCAGCAGTACCTGATCGACAACCCACCGGATCGCAACCTTCCAATGTCAGATTTGAACGATCTGTGCGACTTCTCCATTCTTCCTAAAGGGGTCAAAGTGAATGATCCTATTCTGGATGAGGAAGATGGCTCAAACGTGAATACTGCTGGTGTTGCTGGCCAAAATCTCCAAACTGAGTTCGGGACCGATCGGTCTTAGGCCGAGCAAAGGGACCTCTCTGCGGATCGAAAGGAATGTACCTTCTGGCGAGCATTTGGTACCTGACCATACTGGAGGAGTTATTGTTGAGGGGGCTGAGCACGATTTGTTCGACATCTCTCTCCCGTCTACCCCCAATTATGAATTTGCTCCTTAATGTTATTTTTGCTTTGTCGAACATATGTTGTGTAATTTCTTGTCTTCTTCACCTTTTGTTCGAACAATGTCTTCAATACTTGTAATTTTTTGCTGACTTCTTCTTTTTTGTTCGAACACATTTACAACCGAATGGATGAATTACATATTGAACTGTTTCCTCTAACCTGATTGTTGAGGATGAAAATTGATACTTGTGTTGCTTGATGTTTGCTTTGTTGCTTTGTGTTCGCTTTGTTGCTTTCTAGTTTTTGCCCCTTTTCTTCTGAATGAATTCGAACATTGGGTTCTTTTTATGCCCGCCCCCTCGACTTTTTTTTTTCGGTTTTGATTGTCTTATTGACGTTGCAATCGGTTGATCGTCTTATTTAGGTGCGACCAGATGGGTTACTTTATGAACCCCCCCTTTCTTGGTTCGCGATCGTCTTATTTAGGTGCGATCACTTCGTACTAGGGCCGTCTTATTTATTTGCGAATTCACACTTTCTCATCGGGCTTTAGGCTACGGGTATCTGTAAATGCAGTCGTCTTTGCATTGCGTACCCATTACTCGCTTTTTGCTACGGGAATCAGAGTACGAACTCGTTCGTCAGGTGAACATAGACTTGGGCTCGTTCGTCTTTGTTCGGGCCGTCCGGCTAAGGTGCGACCTCAAACAGGCTTCAACTAGGAGAGTAGAAAAGGTTATCAGTTACTAATGATTGGGGAAGTCCAAAACGACAAATGATATTTTTCCAAACAAAATTCCACATCCTTTGTTCGGTAATTTTGACAATGGCTTCGGCTTCCGCCCATTTAGTATAATAATCAACGGCAACAACAACATATTTTACTCCCGACGTGCCAGTAGGAAATGGGCCGATCAAATAGATCCCCCATTTAGCAAATGACCATGGGCTATAAACTGACACTAATTCTTAAGATGGGCTATGAATTGTTGGGATTATACTGAAAAGTATGCTTTTTACTTTGAATAATCGAAACTGAATTTTCAGACTTATTTACTGAAATAAATTGTTTATCACTGATGCTTTAAATATGATTGAATGTTACATATATTTATTTGATAACTGTTTCAACACCAGACGTGTTAAATTGTAGTTAATTTAGTGATACCGGATCACGAAGATTAAATTATGATCCTTGTAACTAAAAGTATGCCATTCACGAGACCTAGATGGGAATGAACAACCCATCACGAAAGGTTGAGGTGTAAGGCTCAGATTGGTTTGTCTTGACCAAGAGATTACACTAGTGCATGACCGATTGAATGAATAGGACCTCTGAGGAGGATAAATTCTTGAACCGAACAAGGAAGAATTAGACCTCGGTGGTTCGTTGTTTCTTAACCTTCGCCCCTTAAATAGGATCGTGGGATTGGTAACTATTGCTTTGACTTATCATGGGTAGCTTAATCAAAGAGAGATTCAATACTTTTTATCTTGGGCAATATTATTAGTCACGTGTGATGATTGCTAAGATTTAATCTGAAGAATCGTGTACAAGCAAATTTTGTTTGATTTGCCCTTGGGAGGTTCATAAGCTTTATCATACCAAATCTTGCAAGTGGAATTTGTTTCCGGTATGGATAATAATGTTGAACCGTTCCTCGAACAAGGACAAAAGATATTAATTAACGGAAAGCTATTTCAAAGGGTTTGAATTAATTAATGGGCTAGATAATCTTAAACACGGAAATAATGACCAAGGAGCCATATTGATTGTAATATGGGTTAAGATGGATAGTGCAATATTAATTATGTAGTGGGATTAATTAATATTTATGGACTTGAATTATATTGTGGCTCAATATTAGATATTCAAGATCCATTAGAAGGTCCAATCTTAATTCTCCTAAAGGCCCTCGAGTAGCCCAACAAATAGTCCAATAACCTGAAAAAAGGTGATTAAAATAAAATAAATATTGTTGCTTAATTTTTTCCTCTAATTTTCAAAATTTATGGATAAAAGAGGGAGAAAGATTTTCTTTGAATTTTGTTATGGAATGAAGATATGTATTCTTGGAATACAAGATTATCTCATTAAATTCAAGAAATCTCCCACTTGGTTATCTATATAGAATATTTCGAAATTTTGGAAATATAGTGGGCAAGAAAGATTTTCTTGATTTTCTTGAAAAGATATTATGGAAGATATGTATTTCTTGAAATACAAGAATATCTCATAAATTCAAGAAGATCCAAATCTTGGATTCTTGAACACTAAATTTTCGAAAATACCATATTATTGAGGAGGTGGGATTTTTGTGGAATATTTTAATTATGGGAAAAAGAATATAGAAGATATATTCAAGATTTCTTGGTGACCAAGAAAAGTCTTTTCCCACATTGTTTTTCTACAAGAATTTTGACCAACTCCTCTCCTATAAATAGGGGATGATTAGTTCATTCCCAAGTACAATTCCATGTGCTGGAAATATTAGCAAATCCACAAAGGTGGTGCAACAAAGTTTATTTTTTCCTTTTGTTAATTGTTCGACGAGTGTCCTTCCACCGGATAGTTGAGCAAGGGCTAAGGGAATACTTGAGAAGTCCTTTTGGTTAGTCCGTCCGACCAAGTCACCGCTTATCCCGAGAGGAACGCTCACGTAAACCCGTAGATTCCGTGATCGTAGGTTTTACGTGGCTTTTTATATGCATGATATGTTGTTGCAATTATTATTTGAATTAATATATGATTAATTCATGCTAGTAATAATTAAAGAATTAAATTTGTATTTAAATATTCACCCCGAATAGATCTGTGCAAATCATTCCCCAACAACTGGTATCAGAGCCACGGTTTCGGGCTCTGAATTTTTTTAAATTGTAATTTAATTCGTGGACATTAAATTTGAAATTGGATAGTAGAACCATTAGATGCTTTTTGCGGTATCCAATTGTCATGGATTTTAATGTTTTATTTTGCATGCATATAAACCGTGGTTTTTTAATTGATTCGTTTCGGATTTGTTTTGCCTCGTGAGAAAATCCACGAGTAGACTAGGATTTGTTTGATTTGATCAATGTAATAGACTAGTTCAGATCTAGGCTTATTTATTTTTTTGTAAATAAATTGTAACCGGATCGGGAAACGAAGAGACGAAGAATTAAAGGAGTAAATCTGCACCAGCAGAGGGCGGCGCGGCTGGCACGCAGGGGTTAGGCGCAGGCCGGGCGGCCGAGCGAGATATGGGTCAAGGCCAAGACGGGCGGTAAGCGCGCCTGTGCCGAGCGCGGACGGGACGGATATGCACGCTGGCGCGATACGCTGGCGCCGCTGAGAGGGCGGGCGAGGCGGAGGCGTGGCGAAGCGCGCGCGATGAGGCGGACGCTGCCATCTCGGCCGAGATCTGCTGACGCCGACACCAGGCACCGGGCGGGCGGGCTCAGCCGGGCGTGCGAGCCGCCGAGGCTGTCCTAGGCCAAGTGGCCAGCCGGATGTGGACGGCATCCCGGCCGAGCCGCCTGGGCGTGATTGCCGAGACGGCGTATTGTTTCTAGACGAACGAAAGGGAGAAATTTTAGACGCAGCTTTTCAAGATCAAGTCAAGAAAAATCAAACCATGGCAATTGGATAATTTGTAGCCCAATATGTTTATTTTTTTGCTTTTGCTTGATTTATTTTCTTTATCTTATGCTTTATTTAATTTGTTTAAATGTGTTTGCATGAGAGTTGCCCAAATGGAAAAATCTCACCTTCAAAATTACTAAGTATGTTTAAATAATTAATTGACAATTTTATTAGGATAATAAAATTGAATTAATTTTGACCTCCATGATTTATTTATTTGTGAATTCTTTTTGGAGAAATTTTCCCGGGGACGGTCAAAAGATAGCTTTCACATGAATGAATTCCAAACGGATGATTGTGGGTTATTACTAGTGGCGGCGATGACCTCCCCACGAGGCTCGATCAAAGTTTAAATAGTAATCTGTATTTAATCATGGTTATTACTTAGGTATAAAATTGATATGCATATACTTCCCTCAAGTCCCTGTCAATTTTATATTGGTCAGTGGGGAGCCAACTATTAATCTGGATATTAAAGGTTTGTAATTGTTCTTGTTTGTAAACCGCTTGAATGTGCTTATATAATGACCCACCCCACGTGGCTTATTTAAACAATTTTTGAGATGTTGGGTGATCATGTTCATATTTTTTTTTTGAGATTTTAATATGATGCATGTGATCGAACCTTGTGATATACTTGTGCTATTATTAGATATAGTTGTTTATTTCGATTCAAAGATGTCGTATTTTTTTAATCCTTCGTTATTATACTTAAAGTCAAAACAATATGTATGGAAACTATATTGATTGGAAAATTATAATTGCCCTAATTGCACAAAAGCACAAGTGGATTTTGACACACAAAAATCAGATGAGCCAACTGACGAGTCAAAACATGCGGGACTCGTCAGATCACCTTGCGAGAGATGTCGTCGCTGAAAATGGTGGAGGGCAAACCCGTAAGGGATTACGTCCTCAAAATAGATGGCCCATCTGAACAAACTTGAGATTCTCGAGTCGCAGATTATGATCCGAGACTCGGATGAATTTGGTACTTCACTCTCGCCTAAAAAAAGTTTTTGAGCATTTTGGCCTCGCTAGCTAATTTGTTGCAAGCTTTTGGTCTCGGCAGAAATGATGAAGAGGCACCAAACTCAAGCTTTGATGGCAAGTGGTCCGTCTTCATTTTCTAGGCCAAGGGTAGGCAAGATAAAGAAGAGGACAAAGACCATAAGCAATAAAACTCAACTGTTGCCAAGGGCAATGGTAAGATGAGGAATGCTTGTTGTGTTAAGGAAAATCCAAAGAGGAAGTGTTTATGCTGCGGTGAGAGAGGACAATGGAGGTTTTGCCTGTTCCAACCCCAAAAGGGACGGAAGAAAGGTAATTCTCACGCACTAGTTGTTGAAACTTGTTTAGCGGCGTATACTTCTCATTCGTGGGTGGTTGATACGAGATCCACTAATCATGTTGGCTTCACGGGTTCAAAATGATCCCAAGAACTTAGTGGGAGTGAGATCCTCATCACACCGGGCGACGTATTTAAAGTAGAAGTCATTGCAATGCTACGTAAGTGGCAGATATTGCAATGCTACGATAGTAACGATTATTGAAATACTACGCAAGTAGCAGACATTGCAATACTACATGAGTAGTAGTTAAAGCAGTGGGAGAAGTGCACCTATCTTTTGAAGATAAAGTTTTTTGAGATTATCTTTATGTTCCCAGTTTTAGAAAGAATTCACTTTCAGTTTCTAAAATTCGATTAAAGGACACTAAGTTTCTTCTAATAAGAATGACATCATTTTTGAAATGATGAGTGTATCTGTTACGGGACATTGATGGAAAATCTCTATGCAATTAACTGTGCACTCCACTCACGAAATGCATCCTATAACACATCAACTATTTCCGACAAAAGAAAGCATGAACGAAATACTTCTTTGGCATCTAAGATTAGGTCATATAAATCCAAAGAGGATCCAAAGGTTGGTAAAAGATGGTTCACTGGAGCGTCTCCAAGTTGAATCGATTCCAACCTGCGAATCATGTTTGGAGGGTAATATGACCAAGAGGGCATTTGGAGCCAAGGGGAATAGGGCCAAAGAAGTGTTAGAGATCGTTCACACAGATGTATGTGGTCCAATTTCAACCAAAGCAAGAGGAGGTTATGAGTAATTTTATTGATGATTACTCAAGGTACGGTTAGATTTTCCTTATGAAGCATGAATCTGAGACCTTTGAGAAATTCTAAGAATTTAAAGCTCAAACAGAGAATCATAGGGAAAAACGTATCAAGTCTCTACGATCTGATCGTGGAGGCGAATACCTCAGCGATGAGTTTTTGAACTACTTATCGATGAAGGATTGCATCAAACCATCGCACCGGAACCCCTCAACAAAACGGGGTTGCAGAGCGAAGCAACAAAATTCTTTTGGAAATGGTTAGATCAATGATGAGTTATGCGGATCTTCCCGAGTCGTTCTGGGGTCATACCTTGGAAACATCGACTTACATTCTGAACTTGGTGCTATCCAAATCGGTTCCAAAAGCTCCCAAAGAATTGTGGACCGGGCGCAAGCCTAGTATGAGACACATGAAAATTTGGGGTGTCCGGCCTACGAGTTGGACAAGGAAGCCGGTAAATTGGATCCTCGATCAGAATTAAGGCTGTTTGTAGGATACCCCGAGGGAACAAAAGGTGTATGTTCGATAGTCCCGAAGATCAAAAGGTGGTCATCAACACCCACTTTAGATTTTTGGAAGAAGACTATATGAACCAAAGAAAACCCAGAAGTGAGATTACCTTAAATGAGCTTAGAGGGCAAACCTCAGTGCCAACAGTACTAGATGATATACCAAACGATACGCTTTCACAATCGGAGCCTCGTCATAGTGGGAGGGTTGTTAGTCAGCCCGAGAGATTCATGGGAATAGGAGAGTCCTCGGACTTGATTCCCGGACAAGACGAATCAGACCCATGGATATATGACGAGGCACCCTAGATAAGGATCAGATTCTTGGCAAACAACAATGAAAGTTTAAAATGGGTTCTATGTTTCATAATAGAGTGTGGGAGCTAATCGAACCACTTAATGGGGTCAAACCCATTGGATGCAAGTGGGTATATAAGAGGAAAAGAGGACCGGACGGGAAGGTTGAAACCTTTAAAGCAAGACTAGTGGCGAAAGGTTATACTCGTAAAAGAAGGGATCGATTATGAGGAAACTTTTTTTCTCAGAGTAGCCATGTTTAAATCCATCCGTATTCTCTTATCGATTCACAAGATTTCGACTTTGAAATCTGGCAAATGGATGTCAAGACAGCTTTCCTTAACGGAAGTCTTGATGGAGAGATCTATATGCAACAACCCCAAGGTTTCATTGAAACAGGCCAAGAACATCTTGTTTGTAAGCTCAAGAAGTCCATTTACGGACTCAAACAGGCATCCAGAGCTTGGAACCAAAGTTTTGATCATGTGATAAAGTCTTATGGGTTTGATCAAAACGAGTTTGAAAGTTGTGTGTATAAAAAGCGTGTCGGAATCGCATTGGTATTCTTAGTACTATCGTAGACGACATTCTGATCATCGGGAACGATGTGAAGGTGTTATCAGACGTAAGGGCATGGCTTTCAAAAAAGTTTGATATGAAAGACTTAGGGAAAGCCGGACACATCCTTGGGATCAAGATCACTCGAGATTGCAAGAAAAGGATGATCGGGTTATCGCAAGTTTCATACATAGACACTGTATTGAAATGCTTCAGCATGCAAGATTTCAAGAAAGGATTCGTACCTTTCAGACTTGGAATCCATCTATCCAAGAAAATGTCCCCTAAGACGCAAAAGATAGATGACATGAAAGGTATTCCTTGTGCTTCGGCTATCGGAAACCTTATGTATGCATTTCGCAGATGAGGGCGGGATATCGCGCTGGCCGTAGGCATGGAAGCAAGATATCGAAGTAACCCAGGGAAAGCGCATTGGACGACAGTTAAAAACATTTTGAAGTATCTGAAAAGAACTCGGGATAGAATGTTGATTTATCAGTCAGATACTCCAATCCCCATCGGCTACACGGACTCGGATTTCAAATCAG
The DNA here is from genome assembly GCA_037126765.1 of Stenogyne calaminthoides. NCBI lineage: Eukaryota > Viridiplantae > Streptophyta > Magnoliopsida > Lamiales > Lamiaceae > Stenogyne > Stenogyne calaminthoides. Next base: position 3,595,994 of record JBBCBC010000044.1, read on the forward strand.
ATTTAGATTCCATAAATTATCTGCCTCAGTTAGTGTGTTTCCATTTGGGAAGTGTAGCCATCAAATGGACGAGTGTGAAGCAGAAATGCATCACTGACTCAACCATGGAAGTCGGGTAAGTAGTCGCCAGAAGCGGTGAAAGAACCGATTGGGCTCTAGATCTTCTTAGTGGACTTGGATGGTGTTTTCAATTTGTCTAGCAATATCCGCTAGAGGCGGTTGCAAATTCAAGAGAACCAAGAGTCCCTTGAGTCAAACAAACACATTAAAGGAAAGACATCTTATACGAGAAATCGTTAAGAGAGGAGATATAGATGTGGCAAAGATAGCGTCGAGGACGACTTTAGCAGATCCATTCAAAGTGTCCGCCTCGAATACATTCGAGAGACATGTGAGTGGAATGGGTGTCAAGACCGTTATTAACTGCTTTGAGTATAAGTGGGAGAAATTATTAGGTTCGTGTAGATGACATTAGATGTCACGGAATACGCGAGACGTGTTGTAGTATACTTAAAAGCAGACTTTGAGTATAAGTGGGAGATTGTTGGGATTATAAGGAAAAAGTATGCTTTTTACTTTGTATAATAAAACTCAATTTCCAAACTTATTTAATGAAATAAATTGTTTATCATCGATGCTTTAAATATTATTGAATGTTACATATATTTACATAAGATAATCAATCAATAAGTCGTGTTACATTGTAGTTAATTTAGTGATACCGGATCACGTAAGATTAAATTTGATCCCCTTGTAACTAAAAGTACTCCATTCATTTACCTAGATGGGAATGAACAACCCATCACTTTAAAGGTTGAGGTGTAAGGCTCGGGATTGGTTTGTCTTGACCAAGAGATTACACTAGTGCATGACCGACATTTGAATAGACCTCTGAGGAGGATAAATTCTTAATCGAAACAAGGAAGAATTAGACCTCGGTGGTTCGTTGTTTCTTAACCTTCGCCCCTTAAATAGATCACGTGGGATTGGTAACTATTGCTTTGACTTATCATGGGTAGCTTAATCAAAGAGAGATTCAATACTTTTTATCTTGGGCAATATTATTAGTCACATGTGATTGCTAAGATTTAATACAAAGAATCGTGTACAAGTACGCTTGTTTGATTTGCCCCCTTGGGAGGTTCATAAGCTTTATCATACCAAATCGTGCAAGTGGAATTTGTTTCCGGTATGGATAATAATGTTGAACCGTTCCTCGACCAAGGACAAAAGATATTAATTAACGGAAAACTATTTCAGTGGCTTGAATTAATTAATGGGCTAGATAATCTTAAACACGGGAAATAATGACCGGGAGCCATATTGACTGTAATATGGGTAAAGATGGATAGTGCAATATTAATTATGTAGTGGGATTAATTAATATTTATGGGCTTGAATTATATTGTGGCTCAATATTAGATATTCAAGATCCATTAGAAGGTCCAATCTTAATTCTCCTAAAGGCCCCCTGAGTAGCCCAACAAATAGTCAAATAACTGAAAAAGGTGATTAAAATAAAATAAATATTGTTGCTTAATTTTTCCTCTAATTTTCGAAATTTATGGATAAAAGAGGGAGAAAGATTTTCTTTGAATTTTGTTATGGAATGAAGATATGTATTCTTGGAATACAAGATTATCTCATTAAATTCAAGAAATCTCCCACTTGGTTATCTATATAGAATATTTCGAAATTTTTGAAATATAGTGGGCAAGAAAGATTTTCTTGATTTTCTTGAAAAGATATTATGGAAGATATGTATTTCTTGAAATACAAGAATATCTCATAAATTCAAGAAGATCCAAATCTTGGATTCTTGAACACTAAATTTTCGAAAATACCATATTATTGAGGAGGTGGGATTTTTGTGGAATATTTTAATTATGGGAAAAAGAATATAGAAGATATATTCAAGATTTATTGGTGACCAAGAAAAGTCTTTTCCCACATTGTTTTTCTACAAGAATTTCGACCAACTCCTCTCCTATAAATATGGGATGATTAGTTCATTCCCAAGTACAATTCCATGTCTTTGGAAATATTAGCAAATCCACAAAAGGTGGTGCAACAAAGTTTATTTTTTTCCTTTTGTTAATTGTTCGACGAAAGTGTCCTTCCAACCGGATAGTTGAGCAAGGGCTAAGGGAATACTTGAGAAGTCCTTTTGGTTAGTCCGTCCGACCAAGTCACTTTTATCCCGAGAGGTACGTTCACGTAAACCCGTAGATTCCGCGTCGTGGGTTTTACGTGGCTTTTTATATGCATGATATGTTGTTGCAATTATTATTTGAATTAATATAGGATTAATTCATGCTAGTAATAATTAAAGAATTAAATTTGTATTTAAATATTCACCCCGAATAGATCTGTGCAAATCATTCCCCAACACCGCATCGTATCGAGCCACGGTTTGACTCTCAATTTTTTTTAAATTGTAATTTAATTCGTGGACATTAAATTTGAAATTGGATAGTAGAACTATTAGATCATTTTGCGGTATCCAATTGTCATGGATTTTAATGTTTTATTTTGCATGCATATAAACCGCGTGGTTTTTTAATTCGATTCGATTCGGATTTGTTTTGCCTCGTGAGAAAATCCACGAGTAGAGACCAGATTTGTTTGATTTGATCAATGTAATAGTCTAGTCTAGATCTAGGTTTATTTATTTTTGTAAATAAATTGTAACCGGATCGGGAACGAAAGACGAAGAATTAAAGGATTTAAATCGTAAGAACCGTAGCTTAGGCGGTATATGCGCTACCGGCACGCATGGGAAACGGGCGTATTGGCGTACTGAAGACACAGGAGAGAAGCGGCATACAAGACGGGCGGGCGCGGGCCTGTGCCGAAGTGACGGGCGGATCGGGCGTGCATGCGATCTGTGAATCTGATCTGGCGCCGCCGAGGTAATTGTTCTATGAAAACTTGTTCGAAATGCCCGATCATGGTAATTTTTCTATGAAAACTTGTTCGAAATGCCCGAGCAACTTTTTTGCTAATTTGTCGACATCTTGTACCATTTGTTCGCCCCGCCTCAGACTATCACATTTGATAAACGATTATCCGAGAATCGCCAGTAAATCACCGACTCGAATTCCCATTGTCATTGCCAGCATCGAGTCCAAATGATCAAAGCTTCATATTCGGCTTCATTATTTGTACCGAAAATCAAAACGGATGGTCATTGTGAATGTTTGCCTGGTTGGGCTGATGAGAACTACGCCTGCTCCGGCTCTTGAACTTGTTGATGAGCCATCAACATACATATGCCATGGTTGGTCGATAGCCTTTTTGGGCATTTGTGGATATGTCAACTCAACCATAAAATCGGCCATAGCTTGACTTTTTTTCATTGTTCGCGGAGCTTAACGAATGCCAATTTTTCCTAACTCCACCGCCCATTTGAGTAATCACTGCGCAGATTCGGTCGGTGAAGGACTTGCCTTGAATGGGAAGGTGGTCAGTACCTCGAGTGAGTGATCGAAAAAGTATGGTCGCAATTTTAGAACACTCATTACGAGAGCATATGCTAATTTTTCCAATGGAGGGTACCGGAGCTCGGTTTCCTTAAGCACTTGGCTTACATAGTAAATGGGAAAGTGTGTGGTCCCTGCTGCTCGTACGAGCACATCACTGATTGCATGTTTGGATGCAGCAAGATACAGATAGAGTTGTTCGCTGGGACAAAGCTTAGACGATGTTCGAGTGTCTCGCAAGGTCTTCGCTTCAATGATTGAATGCATTTTGGCAATGCTCGGTCCATCGAATTTCTTTAATGTATCAAAGAAAGGTTTGCATGTGTCTCCAGTTCGTGATATAAACCGGCTTACGGAAGCTAAACGTCCGGTTAACTTTTGGACCTCTTTTACACTCCTGGGGGCCTGCATATCGAGCATGGCTTGAATCTTTGATGGGTTCGCTTCGATCCCCAGTTGACTGATCATATGTCCGAGGAATTTTCCTGAGTGAACCCCAAAGCTGCATTTCTTCGGATTTAGCTTCATATTGTACTTCCTGAGTATATCGAACGTTTGTGCGAGGTGAGTGATGTGGTCTTCCTTGTGCTCGCTCTTTACCACAATATCATCAATATATACCTCAATTGTTCGGCCGATGTGTTCGTCGAACATTTTGTTCACCAAACATTGATATGTTGATCCGGCATTCTTTAATCCGAACGGCATGCGTTACCAACAGTACATATTCTTTTCACTGCAGAATGCCGTATTCTTTTGATCGTCCGGGTGCATGGGTATTTGATGATAACCAGCAAATGCATCCATGAAAGTCATGAGTTCATGGCCTGCTGTATTATCGACCAAATAATCGATATGCGGCATCGGGAAGTTATCTTTCGGACATGCCTTGTTTAAATCAGTGAAATCAATACATAGTCTCCAAGATCCATTGGACTTGCGAACGAGCACAGGGTTCACAAGCCATCTTGGGCATTTCACCTCTCGGATCAGTTTGTTGTCGAGCAACTTTTTGATTTCACTATTCATTACCGCATACTTTTCCGAACTAAACTTTCTGCGCTTCTGGATAACTGGAGTTTGTATTGGATCAAGGTTGAGGGAGTGGCATGCATGTTTTAGATCAATTCCAACCATGTCCTCGTGCGACCATGCGAACATGTCTAAGTTTGTTCGAAGATAAGCAATCATTTCTGTTCGAATTGGTTCAGGTAATTCTGATCCAATGAACACTTCTAACTCAGGTCTGTTCGGGTCGATGTTGATAGGCTCCAGTTGTTCGACAGGTGTTGCTCACTTTCTTTTTTGCTTCCACCGAGGATCTTGAATGGAACCCCGGTGCTCGTCATCAACCTCCATGGGTTCAAAACCTATGCGAGGTTCTAGGTCCATTTGCTCGTTTGGCAGATCAATATTCATTTGATCAAGGAGATCTAGAGCATAAGTTGCCACCTCGGACTCTGTGTTCGCTCGAGGATCTATGCTCGTCAAACTTATGTTTGTCGGAGGATATTTAGGGGAGGCATTTGCTCGCTGGCTTGACTCGCCAATTTCCCCTGTTTGCTCCATCATGTTGACGATATTTTGTTTTTCTGGTGCACATGATAGCAAACAATCTCGAGCTTTCTTCTGATCTCCTTTTACGCTACCTGTTCCATCTTGTGTTGGGAATTTAACACAGTAGTAATACGTAGAACAGGCCGCTTTAAATTCTTGAATAAACGGATGACCTAGAAACCCGTTATAAGTAGACGGAGCATCGACGATTACAAAATCTAGCATTCTAGTTCGTCGGATGTCCGGATTCAGAGTTGATTCTTACTCGACTCCTAACCTAATCATGCCATAGGGTCGGGTTACAGATTCCCCCAAACCCATTATGGTATGATCACACGGTTCAATATAACTGCTCAAGTCCCCAACTTGCTTTTCCATCTGGTGAAGGGTGTTGGCGAACAAAATGTTCGCATAAGCTCCAGTGTCAACCAGGAGGCGGTGCACCTTCAACCCGAGGAGTCGAGCACTGATGGTTAAGGAGTCATTGTGGGGAGTTATGATTTCGTCGAGATCGTCTTCTGAAAACATAATTTGGTGAGAGGGTGGCGTGCTAGCTGATGTGCTCGCCAACTTCACTTGATGGATGCTTTGCATGGCACGCATCTCCATCTTTTTTCGTCTGTTCGATAATGTTGGTGCCTGGTAACATCCACCCACTGGACCATATTCAGGACATATCATGTGAATCTCTTGACTTTCTCGACCTCTTCCCACAGTAGGAGGCCCTCTTTTTGGTAACTCAGACCTCTTACGTGATTCTTCGGGATCACTGTCAGATGTTTGTTCGGCTTTTCGCTTACCCCTTCGATCTTCTGTTTTTTCTGTTCGAGAGTCTCTGCTCGCTGGCTTTTTTAAGAATTGGGTAAGACGATTATCTTCGTATAGCTTCCAAAGTTGGCGGAGTAAATCGCGATAATCTTCTGTATTGTGCCCGATGTACTCGTGATAGTTACAATATTTTGAAGCATTAAGTCGATGCTTGTCCATTATGATTCTTCTCGGCCTATCCAACATGTCCCGATCTCTGATTTGGTTAAAGATTGTTTCCGCCGAAACGCCCAAAAGACTTCGCAGGGCGTTTGCTTCTGCTCTTTCTTCAAATGGTTTGAAAGAGCCTGGGGGTTTGTACCCCCCTTCATTCATCACTTTCTTCCCGAAAACTTTCCTAGTTGTAGGTTCCTGACCCAATCGTGATTGGGCGAGCAAATCTTGCATGGCTATAATTTTGGCCGCTCGCCCTCGGAATTCTGAGTATGTGTTCGGCCAGTCTTGGTGCATGGCCTTCCACATGTCAGTATTCAGGGTCAGGCCCCCGACCACCGCGAGGATCTTGGCATCCTCTTCGACTGGGGCCCCATCATACAAACATTTATCAAATCTTTCGATGTATGCTCGATCAGACTCACCTTTTAGTTGGGAAAAATGCGCCAACCTTTGTTTTGGCGCGGGGCGAGCACACATGGATGAAAAGTGGGACAGAAATTGTTGTCCCAATTGAGCGAAAGATGTGATAGACGCAGCGGGCAAAGTAGAAAACCATCTATGTGCCCGATCACCCAAAGTCATGGGGAATGATCGGCACTGCATTGCGTCTGTGGCCCCCATCGCGATCATAAAGTCTGAGTATTTGCTGAGATGGACATGAGGGTCAGACTCAGCATCGAACATGGAAATTGGCGGTCGGGACTTCGCCACTTTCTCTTGTATTTCGGCCGCCATGATCATCGGTGACAATGGCGAGCAGGGTATTGTGCTCGCTCGAGGGTTGCCTTTGGTCGAGGCCAGGTCGGCCTGTAAACCCTCGATGGCTCTTTGCATTTCCGTAAATTTTGTGGAACTGACAGACTTAGATCGGGGTTGTTTCCCATCATGAGGACCCAGTGGGTCATGCTCGTGATGGGGCAGTCCCCCTTTCCAAGTTCGTGCTTGACTACCCAATCGATGATGGATAGACAATTTTGGTCCCGCCGATTTTTGTTCGGCTTGCGGATGATCATGAAGATCTGAATGTGCGGGCATTTTTATTGGCTATTCCTTTCCTGGATCCTGCCGCCTATTATTGCCGATTCGGTCTTTGGCGGAGAGCCTCAAACGTCCAAACGCTGATGGTCTAGACCCTTGAGGCTGTTCGTCATCAGACGTATCATCGGCTTTTTTACTGGCCCGCTTCGCAGTTTTCTTTTTAACTTGCTCGCTATCAGGTGTACGCGAGCGTCGCTCTTCATGTTCTTGAGTTTCCAACTTGGCCATCTCTTTTCCAGCCCTCTCTTTCTGCGCTCGTAGCAAGAAAGTGATGGCCCTTGTTGTGGCCGCCGGGTCATTTGCAATATCCTCAAGATTAGTAATCTCCACTCCCTGATCTTTATGAGGCTGGCGATGAGCCTCTTTCTGGTCATGAGGTCGACTTTGCCCTGACCTCTCTGTTTGTGTGTTCCTAGATTGAGGCATTATATTTCTTTTTTCTGCCTCGGCTCACTAAGGGTTTGTGTATGGGTTGGTTTCTTAGTGAAACACCCTCCTTCTAGCGCCAATTGTCGCGAGTCATTTTATTAGAGGAATATGATGTGGCAAATTTGGGAACGACTTACAAACAAAACATGCACGTGTAAAATAAACTGTAAATAAGATGAATTTGTTGACCCGGTTAAATCAGAAATGACTATTGCAGGGGCATACCAAGCCAGGATGTGGTATTGCGAGCTTTACACGTACAATATTTGATACACCTTATGAAGATGAATCATTACAGATGAAGATAATTTGGAGAGTTAGCATATAAGTGCTAGGGTTTCTGTATGTGTGGATAATCACTCGGATTTTTCCGTTCCTCACCTCTCTGGAGAATTTCTTGTGTGGGTATAACTTTTTCTGGGAAATTTTTCTGAACCCCTCTCTTCTTCTTTTTTCTTCCTTTTATATCACTCCGACAAGCATGAGCTGGGTTGGCAAGCATGAGCTGGAGACTTCGGATCATGCAAGAATCCAGGTGATATTGCCACGTTCCCAACTTCGTCTTCTAGATTGATCTTGGAGCTTGCTTGTCTGCAAGACACTCTTTTGGTCGTCCAAATTAATCTTTTGCTCGGTTGGATGTTTTGTTCGCCCCTTTAACCATGTCGGTTTATCTTTGAAAATTGTCCTCCTCGAAAGCACATCTGCGCCCTCAGGATGTTCGGGTCTTCGGGATATCTGAGTGTCGAGCACTCTGACCCTTCAGGATGCCTGAGTCTTCAGAATGTTGTGCTGCGAGCATACTGACCCTCAGGATATCTGAGTCTTTCAGGATATCTGAGCTGCGAGCATACTGACCCTCAGGATATCTGAGCCTTTCAGGATATCTGAGCTGCGAGCATACTGACCCTCAGGATATCTGAGCCTTTCAGGATATCTGAGTCTTTTTTACTTGGCTCATTTAATTCCTCTTTCCTGATCTGAGTAGTGAATACTTGTCCATTGGGCATGATTATTTTAATAAATATTACACGTGTCGCTCTTACGTGTTCGATTAATCCTGGATTATTATATCGAACACAACAAGTATGATAGTTTACCCCATCTATCATACACCTTTTTAAAAGTCATTTTGTCATTTTATATGTTAATAAACAATTCGTTCGTTAAAATACGAGCCAAACAATGAATTAACAATTTAAAACAGGACGGAGGGAGTACATGTTAATTGGTATGATCACACGAAACATTAATTTGATTAAATATGAAAATCAGAATGGTATAATCGTGTGAAATAGTACTAAAAATTACTACTACTAGAAGATTTAAAACCATCAAAATATTAGAAAGGAGCTTTAATCGTATGGTAATGACCGCACGAATTTCGTGGTCGGTTATGACCTCACGAATTCAGTGGGGCGGTTTTGACCGCTTGAGACCGTCCAGATTCGTTGAACCTATGATTCGAATTCAAATTTCGAATCCTAGATAAGCTTGACTCCGCGCACGGATAAGTCATGACTCCTGGGCCGACCCAAATCCGGATGGACCACCCAATTCATTGAATCCAAAAAATAATTGGCCCATTTAGAGTTTTTTGGTCTCCAAGAAGATAGATGGGCCCCAAAGCCCAATTGCCAAGAATCAAGAACCATGAACCAAGTATGGGCACAAGACGTGGTGTGGTTCATGGTTAGAGTCCCCATGCACAATTTTGGAGAACATGACCATAAGCTTATATTTATACTAGGAAACTTTCCTTCTAGTTTCCAATGTGGGATGAGTGAGAAATACTATACTTGGTCAACAATCACCCACCAAATACCCTCTAGTTTTAATGTCTCATATTCTTTAATTAATTTCTCATTCACCGAAATTCGGTTTTGAGATATTAAATATACCACGATCATCTACTCCGCGAGTAGAACGATCTCGTCACGTTTCATTTACAAAAAAATCAACGTTTTAATTCCTCAATAATTTGGTCAACCTTGAGTGCTTGAACATTTTCAAAACCAAATTTCCAACAATTTACTTGATGATACGTAGGGTACCACGGTACTAGTATAAACAAATGAATCAACTTCATACTTCTTATTTACAAGTTTACAAATTTTCAAACTATATATATAAAGAATGGTGGAACCGTGTGAAATAGTAGTAACAATTACTACTACTACTAGAAAATTTATGAAAGAATTTCGTCTCATCTAAAAGTCTGAACTTGTAGAGGGGGTGAGAATCAATTCATTTATTTAACTTCACTCAACACTCCCTCTCACTCGTGAGCCGAATCATTACCTGTACTTTCTGAAAGAATTAATTTCGCATATCTCTATAAGTTCGGACTTTTAGATGAGACTGAATTCTTTCAATTTAAAACCATCAAAATATTAGAAAGGAGATTTAATCTTATGGTATATGATATATCTATCCAATTTCTATTGCGTACTGAGGGTACATTCACATTTGTTCACACGTGGACAATACATATAAAAAAAGGATATATATCTTGTAGTAATTAATTTGCTCTGTCAGCACCACCTAAGCATGGAAAAATCAAAGTTCAAATCTTAGCTACCTAGTTAGCTTCTTCGATCACTTTAATAAACGAAGAAATAAGTGGCCTGTCAAAAATACAACTAAAAGAGTACAAAAATAATGGTAATATGTAAAAACTCAATGAAGAATAAGAAATTAGGCGTGGAAAATCCATATTAATGTTTCTCTAATCAGCGTATTCCCTTCCAAATATAGGCGGAAGCTCGTGGGAGCTAATTAAGCTGGCTGCTTAAACTGATCCTGTCACAATGAAGAAAATATATTATCTTCGGGTCTCTCAACTTTGATTTCCCAAATACAAAACGGGAGTGGAGGGATTCAAATATAAAGTTTAATTTTTTAATATTTGTACCTTCCCAAGCAGTGAAGGTTCACTATATGATCAGTAGAAGAAACAGTGAGAGTGTGAAGGGCATCATATAAGTCACTCTCTGGGGTAAGATTCAATTAATTGACGACCATATGCATGCTATTCCCCTTCTCAAACGGTATACCATTTCATACTTCCTGAAGCACGAAAGACGAGAAAAAGACTCAGACGACGGGGCGGGGCCCCAATCTGAGCCTGAAAAAAAGACTCAGACGACGGGGCTCCTCAAGACGAAAGAAAAAATATACAGATAACTAGATCGACGAGCATAGACTAGATCGACGACGAAGGCAAGATCCTCTCTGCAGGGGCTCATTCCGAACGATCAAGATCTCATATGGCACCCGAGCAAGCTCGGAGGCAAACAATGTGACTACAGATGCAACAAAAGATAAAATCTGGTCGAGACATGAAACAAGATCGAGCTCTGAACAACGTCACAGCCCGATCTTGGGGGCTATTGTTGTCACCAGATTTATCACACATCAGCATCACCAGATTTATCACACGTCAGCAGGACGAATTATCACACGTCAGCAGGTCCCACCGAGACCACGTGATCTGTCGTGCTTAACGAATTATCACACGTCAGCAGGTCCCACCGAGACCACGTGATCTGTCGTGCTTAAAGATTTGTCGTGTTTAGTGATTTATCGTGCTTATGCATATGTTTTGTCATGCTTTATGCACATGATTTGTCGTGTTTATGATTTGTCGTCTTTGGCCCCTCTTTATATAAAAGGACCTCACCTTTCATTATAAAAAAAACTCCGGAATGTTTCCCCATTCCACTTATATACCTACACCCACATTTCAGGAAGAACTACGGTTCTTCTCGCAGTTGTTTTTGTTCGACATTTATTTGTTTGGTGGTCAAATTCAACAAGCCACATCGTAAGTGTGAAAATTATTTGACCGTCAACAAGTGTCTTTGAATCAATCGATTTACCAATATATAGACGCGTGATCCGCCAAGACCGTAGTTTTCGCCATTATGGGTTGAATCGATTGATTTATTTAATATATGGACCTGATCCGCTTACTACGTGGGTTGCAAGAATTTTTTTATTATTAATTTAGATTATATTATTTTTATGTTTATAATATATACCACATTATTAATTTTAATTTATTTAAAAAATATGATAATAACTATGTTAAATAATTATTTGATTTATCTAAATCAATAAATGTAACCTTTTTTTTTAAAGCTCGCATAAAATTTTTAATGATAAAATTTAGTCAGTGCATGTTGATTTTATGGAAGTAACGTTGAACTTGATGTTAATTTAGATCAGTTGAGACGTGAACGACAGGTTTCTGGTGGAGAAAGGTTAAGAGCTGGCCGGGGTTGAGGCTTGATGAGTGATGACGACGTGTAGGGCTAATACTTGTGTGCCTTTTGCACCAATTTATAATTGATGTAATTGGATTTCAGGGGTTATTTTCTTTTACTATATTTTAACTTCCAAACAAGGCCTGCATCCTGCCTGACCTGGAACCGACTGACCTGACCCGACCCGAATGATTCATGGTCCAGGGTTCGAATTTGGGTTCATGGTTCATGTTTAATGGTTCATGGTTCGGGATTAGGGTTCAAGGTTCATAGTTCGGGAATGAAAAAAAGAAATGAAAGGTTAAATTACTCAAGTTGTACTCAAGGTTCATGGTTCAGGAATTTTGTGCCATTAATATTAATCTAGCTAAATTAACCGCGTACCTTGTGCGGTTGATTTATAAGCTCCGTACAATAATTCCATGCCCATTGATTTTGCACCAATTAATTTCAAGATGTAAAGTGAAGATATGGTCTGGCAGTACTGGCCGAGGTTAATTTAGCCACGTGCTATAATTGCATGGCCAAGGTTGCTCTTTCTAAAGTGATAAGAGATTGCATATCTATTCAACTCAGATTCTTCCCATACTACACTCCAAAATCAAACAAGGCCAGTATGCCTGCCAGTGGCACTGATTTTTGGCGAGAAAGCAAAACAGCATATTTCATAATCCACAATTATATAGAATTGTTTTCCCTTTTATGAATGTCCAAAATTATATAGGCTTATTTTCATATATAAAGTAATTTTTTCTAGTTCATTTACTAATATAACTCTATACATGTTGAAAATTATAACAATCATTATATAGAGATCATATAGTAGAATTTTTACATGTATAATTTACTTTTTCAATATAATTTTTTAATCTTTATGAAAAGTCAAATATGAGTCAATAAATACACATAAAAAAATAATAGTACTCCCTCTTTACCCAATTTTAAGGGAAGTCTTACTGTAGTTTAGAATTTTAAGAAATAATGATAAAGTGATAAAGTAATAGAATGCTGGGGGTAGAAAGAGTTGTTTATTAGTATTTTATGTGATAAAATGATAAAATGAGTATTTTCATATTAGGAAATGTTAAATTAAAATTGGGACAAAAAAAAAAAAATAGAAAGAGTTACATTAAGATTAATGGGACGGAGGGAGTAATATTTATCCATCTACACAACCTCACTCACTACCTACACAAAAAAAAAAATAATAATAATAAATTACTATTGTTTCTCTAATTAAAAGTCTCTAATAATATAAAAATTTCGTAATTGAATAGTATTAATTAAAATTAATTAATTTGCGAATAAATTAATTCATGCGCTCAAAGAAAAGCTCTTCATTAATGATAAAATAACAGTAGTGATCCTCCTGACATGCATCTTTAAAAAAACATGTATAGTTAATAGTTCCAATTAATTTATCCAAAGCATAGTACTGCAGGTACGTACAACTTTTTTATTTCACACAAATATAAATTGCAACTATATAAAGCATGCAGTAGATAATTAGTGGCTAGTGAGGATGCCATTAATATTCATGATCAAGTTGAAGTTGTTGTGGGCTTGTGTATAATTAGGTTTTGAGAACTGATTATTGACCGGGCAGATTATTGATGAATCCTTGTAGTGTAAGTTGCAGAAAACAAGCAAGTTCATGTTGTGAGAACTGAGTGCTTATATAGCCTTAGGTGAATGATCTAGTGGAAGTTTGGGCTCTCAGCACTCGATGTAGTCATGTAGATCATTAAAGATCGAACCACTTAAATTCTTGGTGTTTTTCTCAGTTTTACACACCTTCTGCGCTAATACCTTTTAGTTAGACAAGTAATACTTTTCTGTTTGTCAGTTAATACTGGTTCTGGGTTTTGAGTGTTTGGAGTCTCAATTCACAACAATGCACTCAAAAAAAAAAAAAAACATTAATGATAAAATAACAGTAGTGATCCTCCTCACATGCATCTTAAAAGAAACATAGTTCCAATTAATTTATTCAAAGCATAGTATTAGTACTGCAGGTACGTGCAACTTTTTTATTTGACACAATTAAGTTGCAACTAAAGCAGTAGATAATTAGTGGCTAGTGAGGATGCCATTAATATTCATGATCGAGTTGATATATATTAATGAGAAAATTTTGTGTGAAATATTGCACACTAGTGTTATGTGCAATACAACATAAATAAGGCAAAAGTTGCCTAAATTTCATGGTCGTGAGGCGGGGAGGAGGCGGTCAGTCGGGGGTAAAGGGTCAAGGAATTTGGCAGGTGGTGGTAGTGCGAGCAGTGGATTCAGGTTTACATAACAACTTGATGTGTTACTACATGAATAAAAGAGTGTTACCCTATGTGCAAAAGAGTGTTACTACATGAACAAAAACCAGTACAAACACGAAAATTATCATCAGTAAAAGAGTGTTACTACATGAACAAAAATCAGTACAAACGCATAAACAAACCCAGAACAAACGAAAAAGAAATTCTCAGTCCAAAATTACAGATTTACACAACAACTTGATGTGTTACTACATGAACAAAAGAGTGTTACCCTATGAGCAAAAGAGTGTTACTACATGAACAAAACCAGTACAAATGCAAAAAAAATCATCAGTCTAAAATTACAGATTGTGAAATACTTGAGTAGAATATGTAAGAGAAAAAAGAAAAAGAAGAACATGAGAAGAGAGGAGAAGGAAGAACCTGAAAAAACAGCGTTGTGAAAATCAAACAGAAGAAATTTGGCACAAGGATGACGCGAAGAAGAAGAAAGAAGTCCAATCCGCGTTCAAACTGTGAAAAAAAAAAAAAAGCCCAATGAACCTATAATTCATATATGACTCAGATGCAAAATTGCATACAAGTTTTTTTTATTTCAAAGAATTGAAAATAATATTTTCTATATTGGGCTGACAAATTAATTTGGTTTCGTGGCTACCTATGCATATTCGTTTATTAAATTAAAACAAATATATATATATATATATATATGTGTGTGTATAATAGTAGCATTAAAAAAATCAAAAGTTGAAAGGGGCCATGGCCACCTTGGTAACAAGGTGGCTCCGTCATTCTATATGTTGTTAGGGAATTAAATTAATATATATAATATAAATAAATTAATTCAATATTTTTTTACAAGTTCGAACTTTTATATGAGAGATTTTTTCTCTATCTTAAGTCGCATGATAGTTGTTTTCCTTCCTATATGTTGCGACTCTAGGAGCTTGAGCTCCTTCATTACCTGGATTAATTACTGGCTAGCATTAGCATGTCCAATTCATGAATTTAGCTAATTTCTTTTTAGTGGTACCACGTTGTATATTTCTACATTTTTCCTTTTTCGCTTGTTTTTTTTTTTTTTTTTTTTTTGTATTTTGTTTCTTTTTATTTTCAAAATTTTACTTAAAGATAACAAGGTGCATGTTTTAGTGGTATTAAGTTGTATATTTCAGTTATAGTAAGTCACATGTTTTTTCATATTTGCATGCTTTTCAAAGGCCCACATTTTAACATTGGCGAAAAATTAGGTTCTTGAAGAATGAAGAAACGAAAAATGAGATACACTTATACAGAAACTTGCAATTACCTAATGTTGAACCATGCAACTAGAAATCATAGAAACATGCAACTATCTAATATAGAAACACATAATTGTATAAAACATAAACATGCAACTAACTAATACAAAAACACACAACTATATAACACAAAAACATGCAACTAGCTAATACTTAATCGTGCAACTAGAAATCATAGAAACATGCAACTAGCTAATAAAGAAACACACAATTGTGTAATATAGAAACATGCAACTAGCTAATACAGAAACACACAACTATATAACACAAAAACATGCAACTAGCTAATACTTAATCGTGCAACTAGAAATCATAGAAACATGCAACTAGCTAATAAAGAAACACACAACTATATAAAAACATAACATGCAACTAGCTAATATTGAACCGTGCAACTAAAAAATAGAGAAACATACAACTAGCTAATACTGAATTGTGCAACTAGAAAACATAGAAACGTGCAACTGAAAAACATAAAAACATGAAGGTTCACGTCTCAATAAATGAAGTTGTATGTTTCATTGATAGGAGATCTCATGTTTGACAAAAACCCTAATATTATTATAAGAGTTACAGTGATGGCTGAATCGAGAAATTCATCGACAAGGTTTTCTCCATCTTCAATCGATCCAACCACTAGTGTCCACTCCAAAGACGTCAATTCTCACAAATATCCAATCTTTAGTCCGTCTTTGCCTCCCAAAAACGCCGCCGCATCTTGCCGGAAACTTATCTACTTTTCACGTCTGAATCTGCCTTCTTCCCACCTGCCACAACCATCTCAACTCACTCGTCATTGGATGCGAGCCATCAATGTCGATTGAATTATCGATTAGCCCCACGCCTACGAAGATTCACGGGTAGCGTTGATGGACTTTCTCTCACTGAACAGGTTAAAAATTATGTTGATTTGGAATAAAAAACCTAAATTTATTATTTTATATATGACCCAAATTTCACTTGATGGGTAGGAGTGGGGCGAGTGCACGAATTTTAGATCTGTACATCTGGTGTATATGAGACCTAGTCTTATATGAATATTAAAGTATCCTATTTTTGTTAAACCAACAACGAAATGTAGAAAGTGAATTAATTTCAATTAATTTTGTAACATATTGGACAAACAATAACTTAAGAAAAATACATGTACAATATACGAATTTGATAATATCTCATTTATATATATTTTATATTTTACTCAATTTTATTAATTATATTAAAAAAATTGCTCGACCCGAACCCGGCCCGAGTGGTTCATAGTTCACTCGGTTCGAACGGTTCATGGTTTAAGGTTCATGGTTTAAGGTTTAGGTTTATATAATTAATGAGAAGATTGAATTAATTAAAGAAACTAATTAATTAACTGATTATGGGGACCTTGCATATGCATGCCACCACATGCATTTTGATGGACATATAAGTTTGTACTCCATCTTGGGCATATTTTTCAAATCCGCACAATATAACTTATTTAAGTTATATATAATACTCGCAATATTTGATTGATTTATATTCCATAATCCATGAATACTACTAAAGATCCATTTACTAATTATTTGAAAGATTTTTAAAATTTATACTTAATTATATCTATACGCGATCTAAGTACGATTTGGTATATACACATCTATATCTATATCTATATATAAAAGCAGAAACCGCCCCAAATTTGGAAACCATTGGATTTTCCCGCCAAAAATATTTGCTAAATTGAAAAACAAATATTTGGAAAAAAATATTAACAAATAATAATAGATTGAGAAAAATCTTTGAGAATATTTGAAAAAAAATATTAAAAAATAATAATGGATTGAGAGAAATCTTTGAAATAAATAATAATGATGGGAAACTTTCCATATAAAAAATATACACAAATCATGATTAAATCTAGCAGAAAGCGGCCCAAATTTAAAAACCATTGGATTTTTTTCTCAAAAAATAATTGTTAAATTGGGAAACGAATATTTAAAAAAAATATTAACAAACAATAATGGATTGAGAAAATCTTTAAAATAAATATCAATAAATAATAATGATGGAAAACTCTCCATATAAAAAATATACACAAATTATGATCAAATCTATTGATTTTTCAAAAAAGAAAAAATATTAAGAAATTATTTAAATCTTATTATTGTTTAATTTGGAAACATAATCGGTAACCTCTTTTACAAGAAAAAAAGGAAAAAATATTAAAAAAAAAAAAGAAACGAAAAAATATTAATAAATTATTTAGATTTTAATTTTTAAATTTTGGAAACATAATTAAAAAAATTCTTTAACAAATAATATAGATCTTAAACTAGCTTATCAATTAGCAAAAGGACAACAATTAAGTATTATTCATCCAACGGTAACACGGCGTAGAACAGTCTATTCACCACCGTGTTCATCGTGAACACCCGTTCCAAAAGCTCCGACACTTACCCCGGCAAAAAAAATATTAATACTATATCTTCACAATTTGATTACATACATATATGTCATGATAAAAAAAAAATATTTTAATATGATAATATATTCCAAATAAAATCATGAATAAATCTATATATTTCAAATAAAATATTGATCATATCTATTGATTTCTAAAAAAAAATCCATAAACTACATCCTTTTTTTATCTTTTTTCGTTTTTTGAAGGGAATAAAATGTATCCCTTTTGATGTTTTCTATTACATTAACTTTAAATTTTTTGAGAGATTTCGTCTCTTCAGAATACTTTCTCTGTAAAAAAAATATCATCTTTTTAGAATGAAAAAAATTTTAATACGAATATTTATAGAAATTTAATACAAGTTAATTGTACAACCACAACCGTTCATTGCACGGGTACAAATACTAGTATATATATATATATGGAAGAAGATAAAATCTTGCAAAAAAATAATTTTCTAATTCTTTGAAAGGTTTTCAAAATTTATGATTAATCCACAATTTTTTATATATATTTCAAAAATTTATCTTATTCCATATTTTATAATATCTCTAAAGAATTAAATTATTTGAAAGATTTTCGAGATTTATGATTAATCATATCTAAGCACGATTTGATATACATATACATATATATTATTCAAGAGTTATCTTCTTAATAATTGTACTTATATATTTTTTCTAGATTAAACAATATTAAAAGTGTATAAATATTTTTTCCACAAGGTCGAAGGTTCGAGTCCTTGCAGAAGCGCTACAGAATTTTTACATTCTTCACACAACAAATTTTCAAATTCAAACACAATCATTGATCAGGTAATTTATATCTATGTATGTATATATTTTTTATTTTTTTATCAATGTTGATCAATAGTTATCGGTTTATTTATTTAGTTTTTTTTAAAGTGTTTTTCCAGTATCATGTCTTTTAAATCTATGTCTGGATATTAAAAAAGAAAAAATAAAGCAAGAATTGAAAATTTAACTCAAACTTAAGCGGGTGATATCAATAAATATTTTAGTTCTAATAAACAAGTAGCCGTATTAATAAATATTTTAATTCTAACAAACAAGTAGTTGTAGAGAGAAATAATAAAGCTGCGAATTTAGTCAAAAACTTGTATAGACTTGGTTCATGCTATAAACTTTATTTTTAATTAATGACATTTGACCCTAACCAAGGTATAATACGGGTCAAGTTTAGTGGTTAATTTAAAAAATTGTGTTGAAAATGAGTGAAATGGGTCAAATAATCCAAATTCATAGCATAGACATGGTTCATGGGAGACCAACTCGCGAATTTATTTGTTGAAAAAAATTATTGTACAATATATATCGTCATATCACTATAAAATATGCATTTTTTTAAGATCATATAATTAAAAAATTATGAGGGCCTAATCTTAAACTCGACTTAGGTTTTACAATTGCTAGGATCGGCACTGACCACAATCATATTAAAACATAATTTTCTTGCACAACACTTTTCCGTAGAAAAAAATAAAAATTATTTTAATATTGTAACATATTCCAAATAAAATTATGATCAAATATGTATATCCCAAATAAAATCATGATAAAAAATATTGATTTCTCAAAAACTCTTTCATTAGATTATTTCCAGATTTATTATTATTTTTCTACATTATTTCTTCCATCCCTGTATCTATATATATATATAAACATCGATCATTCTACTTTCATCACCTTAGAAGCATCAACAGAAACCCCGCAATCCTTCTGCTGTTGCTTGGAAATTAGTTCCATTGCTTAAATTCCCAAGAAAAAATATACTCAATTCCAATGTGATATATTTATCACATCATTCTACTTTTCGAGTTGATTATGAATTTGAGTGTGATTGGTATGTTAGAATAGATAGAGAATTGAATGATCATTCCTTAATCTATTCCAAATACATTGATTGATATGTTTTTCTGGAAGGAATCATAATTCCATTAGAAATTGTCATTCCCAAAAATAAAGAAATTGTCATTCCTTACCTATATACCTCATGAATTTATAAATTCCACATTTTGAGGAATGAAATTTATTTCCACAAAAAATATTAGCATTCATTTTATAATGTTACCTTCTACCAACGACAATAATAATTTAATAATAATATTATTTTATTAAAAAATATTTAATAAAAATAAAAATAATAACCAACTCCAATCCAATAATAATAATAATATTAAATATAATACTATTAAAATATGTAAATAATATAAAATTATCAATAATAATAATACTATATCTCAAAAAATATAAATTATAGGGACTTAATAATATTTTAATGAAAATAAAAATATTATTATTTAACATTATATTATTAATAATAAAAAATATTTAAAATATATATATAACGTTATTATTAACTCATACTTTCAACAATAATTAAAAACATATTAATATACATATATATGTTTACTAAAATTGTATATTATTATAATAAATACAATAATAATATTATTTTTGTAATTATAAAAAATATATATTAAAAAGCTAAAAATAATACTCCCTCCGCCCCGTGATTACTGCAACACTTGTCTTATTTGGACGTCCCAACATTACTGCAACACTCCTAAAATGGAAATAAATATAATATTAATACACTCACAACACCCTTATTTTATTTCACTCAAACCCACTTTATCCCAATAATTTATAAAGATGCATGCAATAGATGAGAGGTAGATCTATAATACCCTTCAGACCTGAACCACCCGTTTACACCACCTCCTGACGTTGTTATTACTGACCTGTTGATGCATCTGTCATGCTCCAGATTCCAGACTCATGGATTCAGTAGCGTTGAATTTGATGTTTAGATGAGTTGAGACGCGAACCACAGTGCCAGGGTTGATGGGGTGAAAGGTTAAGGGGAGGCCGAGGTTGAGGTTTGATGACTCTTGGACGACGTCTAGAGGGCCAGGCTTGCAGCCGCTGCTGCTGGCTACTGAAAAGCCACCGCCTGATGAGCCCCACAATTTGTATTCAACTCCCTCTCACTCGTGAGCCGAATCATTACCTGTACTTTCTGAAAGAATTAATTTCGCATATCTCTATAAGTTCGGACTTTTAGATGAGACTGAATTCTTTCAATTTAAAACCATCAAAATATTAGAAAGGAGCTTTAATCTTATGGTATATGATATATCTATCCAATTTCTATTGCGTACTGAGGGGAAGACCTATATTTTTATGAATAATAATTTATCTTAACATATGTTCTTAGTAGTCTACTGTTCAATACAACAAATATTAAAAATAATACAATTCATATTTCAGCAAATGCTAAAAGAGGAAGAGTCCAGTGAGAGAGAAAATACAAAGGCTAGAGTTTGTAAACTAAAATTTTAATTAAATAAAAAAAATATTTTATATATATAATGGTACGGTACATGTACCGTATACCGGTATATATGGTATACCGAAAATTTTTGGTATACCGGTATATTTTTTGGTATACCAAACCTTCCAATTTTTTTATATCATGTTTGCATCTTAAAATATTCGCTACGGTAATCATACCATACCAGAAATTTCGGTAAATTTGATATTTTTCGGTACGGTAAACCCGGTATACCGGTATATTTGATATATTTTCCACCTCTAGATATCATACAGTGGCGGATCTACCATGCTCAAAGAATTTTGCCAAATAGTTAGTATTATGTATACACATATATATTATTTAGTACATATTTTGATTTTTTGACAATAGAAAATATAAAATATATGTTTACTTTAGATAAAAAATTATTTGTTCGTAATTTTTAATATTGTGGGCAATGGTCTCATGGTGAGATAGATCATAATTTAACATGACAATTTATAACTTTAGAAGGGTATGTGTTGATTTATGTTAATTTGTACCACATTTCACGTTTTATATATGAGACCGTTTCATACGAGTTTTTTTCTAGGCTAAATCTTGTATCTATCCATGTGCATCGTGCACCCATTGTCAATTTCAGAACCATGCAACTTGTTATACTAAAAGATGCAACTTATTTATATTGAACCGTGCAACTGTTAATATGGAAAAATGGTTGCACAATTTAGTGTAAAGAATTGCATCTTTCAATATAACAAATTGCTTGGTTCTAAAATGCACTATGAGCGCACAGTGTGCTGAATCTGAATCAGATTTACCAATATATAGACGTGATCCCGCGCACTGACGTAGTTTCGCCACATGGGTTGAATCTGATTCAGATTTACGAATATATGGACCTGATCCGCTTACTACGTGGGTTGCAAGAATTTTTTTATTATTAATTTAGATTATATTATTTTTATGTTTATAATATATACCACATTATTAATTTTAATTTATTTAAAAAATATGATAATAACTATGTTAAATAATTATTTGATTTATCTAAATCAATAAATGTAACCTTTTTTTTTAAAGCTCGCATAAAATTTTTAATGATAAAATTTAGTCAGTGCATGTTGATTTTATGGAAGTAACGTTGAACTTGATGTTAATTTAGATCAGTTGAGACGTGAACGACAGGTTTCTGGTGGAGAAAGGTTAAGAGCTGGCCGGGGTTGAGGCTTGATGAGTGATGACGACGTGTAGGGCTAATACTTGTGTGCCTTTTGCACCAATTTATAATTGATGTAATTGGATTTCAGGGGTTATTTTCTTTTACTATATTTTAACTTCCAAACAAGGCCTGCATCCTGCCTGACCTGGAACCGACTGACCCTACCCGACCCGAATGATTCATGGTCCAGGGTTCGAATTTGGGTTCATGGTTCATGTTTAATGGTTCAGGGTTCAAGGTTCATGGTTCGGGAATGAAAAAAGAAATGGAGGGTTAAATTACTCAAGTTGTACTCAAGGTTCATGGTTCGGGAATTTTGTGCCATTAATATTAATCTAGCTAAATTAACCGCGTACCTTGTGCGGTTGATTTATAAGCTCCGTACAATAATTGCATGCCCATTGATTTTGCACCAATTAATTTCAAGATGTAAAGTGAAGATATGGTCTGGCAGTACTGGCCGAGGTTAATTTAGCCACGTGCTATAATTGCATGGCCAAGGTTGCTCTTTCTAAAGTGATAAGAGATTGCATATCTATTCAACTCAGATTCTTCCCATACTACACTCCAAAATCAAACAAGTGTACGATTCTTTGAGCTAGCCTAGCAATAAAACATGTATTGAGACAACTATGGAATTGTTTAGGGTGGGCAGTATTTAGACAAACAATTTTAGTCCTAACAGTTGGAGATTTCAGAGCAAGAAAATAGAAGCAGCACTCTCAATATATAAACGGAAACATATATATATATATAGCACTTTATTAATGGTATTCGGAAGTTTACAGCTTTTATTAAATTAATATTTATTTATTTATAACAACGTAATTAATTAAACATGATATACATGTGTATGCATGATGAAATAGATGAATTAATTAGGCTCTCTGGAATTGCACCATTGAGAGTAAGAACCAAACGCCTGGTAAAATTCTGGAACAAAATGCCCACGTCTCCGCACACGGGTCTGCACGTGTCGCACACAGTTGGGCAATACACAAATTTATACCCGCTTCCGAATTCGAGAATCTTGAACCAGTTGCTTATAGTCTCAGGCCCTGGGTTTCCTTCCACTCCTCCCGTCCCCACGTAGTATCTTCCAATAGAGTCGTCGAAATGGTAATGGATCGATAATGATCAATTAGTCCCTAAACTTTGAACAAAAATTGAATAAAAAAAGTATGAATTAATAAATGGAAAATATATGTATACATTGATTTCCAAGCTAGAAATATACATAACCGAGTTGGATCGACTATACATATGATTATTAAACTGAAATAGATCAAGTTTCAATAGCCTTAATTAATTAAGTGGGATGTTTATTACTACAATTGTCATGATGTGGAAGGAGAATTTGAGGTGTCTTGTTGCTATTTTTTCTTCCTATATGTTGTTAGGGAATCAATTAATATAAACGAATTAACTTTAACAATTGTGTACAAGTTCAAACTTTTAGATGAGAAAATATTTTCATATGTTAAGTCGCATGATAGTTGTTTCATTTGAAGTTCCATGTTCCGAATCAAGTTTGCTAATTATTTTTTGTCCTGAATCAAACAATAGTATATATATAGTTGCCTTACTTTGAAACTCCATCAAAGTCTAATTATTCCACTATATCTCTTATATATGTCGGTGATCTTTTTGAGCTGGAAACTAACTATTTCATTGAGGTTGACGAGCCCCACGTGGATTACTTGCTAGAGTGTCCAATATATTGATGATTAATTTTATTTAATTTGATTTGTGAACATTAGTATTCAACAATTGGACTAAAATCTCATACGACTAAATCAATTGTGGTCATGTATTTTTGAGCAAGATAACTTGAGCAAGATAACTTGCTAGAATTGGTTACGGTGGGCAGTATAAGAGGAAAAGTAAACAATTTTAGTCCTACCAGTTGGGAAAACAGAGGCAGCACTCTCAATATATAAATGGAACATATAACTTTAACTTTATTAATGGTATTAATTTGGAAGCTTACAGCTTTTATTACAATATTTATTTATAGGTAACAAGGTAATTAATTAAACATGATATACATATGTATGCATGATGAAATAGATGAATTAATTAGGCTCTCTGGAAGTGGACCATGAAGGGGCGTTCACCGTTTAGAGTAAGAACCAAACGCCTGGTTGAATTCTGGAAAAAAATGCCCACGTCTCCGCACACGGGCCTGCACGTGTCGCACACAGTTGGACAAAACACAAATTTATACACGCTTCCGGATAAGAGTTGAATCTTGAACCAGTTGCTTATAGTCTCACGCCCCGGGTTTCCTTCCACTCCTCCCGTCCCCACGTAGTATCTCCCGATAGAGTCGTCGAAATGGAGCTGCCACTGCGTGGACTGCACGCAGATGGTGGAAGCGTTGAATATGATGTTGAGATCAGTTGAGAGACGGATGACGCCTTTCTTGGGGTTGACTGGGCGGAAGTAGGCTGGAAGGCCTTTCATGCGGTCAAATCGCTCTTGGACTACGTCAAGTGGGCATGTTTCGTTTCGGGTGCTGCCTAGTGTCAGGCCCCCGCCTCCACCGCCGCGGATGACTGAAAGAAGGTAGTAGTCCACTCCGGCGCGGAGTTCTTTGCCGGCCATGTCCAGCACCGGGGGAGGTTGCTCCGCGGCGTAGATGGTGGAAAGGGAGATCAACAGAACTGTGAAACAGATCATGGATGTCTTCATTTTGATGAGATAGAGATAATATTGTTGGTTGAAGGATTGGTGCTACGGCCTCTTATTTATAGGGACGACGACTTGCAGTGTAAGTAGATGTTTTTTTTTAATGGATAAATCGAAATCTGCAATTATCTAAACAAAATAGATTCGACCAATCGTATGAAAGCTAGCTCCTGTTTTATAGATCCAATAAGCTGCTCCAATATTAATCTAGCTAAATTAACCGCGTACCTTGTGCTGTTAATTTATAAGCTCCGTACAATAATTGCATGCCCATTGATTTTGCACCTAAAATGTACACATATATTTGATATTAAAAAATTTGTACCCACATGCGGGCATATTTTCAAATCCGGTACAATATAACTTATTTAAGTTATATATAATACTCGCAATATTTGATTGATTTAGATTCCATAATCCATGAATACTACAAAAGATCCATTTACTAATTATTTGAAAGATTTTTAAAATTTATACTTAATTATATCTCTACGCGATCTAAGTATGATTTGGTATATACACATCTATATCTATATCTATATATAAAAGCAGAAACCGCCCCAACTTTGGAAACCATTGGATTTTCCCGCCAAAAATATTTGCTAAAATGAAAAACAAATATTTGGAAAAAAATATTAACAAATAATAATAGATTGAGAAAAATCTTTGAGAATATTTGAAAAAAAATATTAAAAAATAATAATGGATTGAGAGAAATCTTTGAAATAAATAATAATGATGGGAAACTCTCCATATAAAAAATATACACAAATCATGATTAAATCTAGCAGAAAGCGGCCCAAATTTGAAAACCATTGGATTTTTTTCTCAAAAAATAATTGTTAAATTGGGAAACGAATATTTAAAAAAAATATTAACAAATAATAATGGATTGAGAAAAATCTTTAAAATAAATATCAATAATAAAAATGATGGAAATCCCTCCATATAAAAAATATACACAAATTATGATCAAATCTATTGATTTTTCAAAAAAAAAAAAATTAAGAAATTATTTAAATCTTATTATTGTTTAATTTGGAAACATAATCGATAACCTCTTTTACAAGAAAAAAAGGAAAAAATATTAAAAAAAAAAGAAACGAAAAAATATTAATAAATTATTTAGATTTTAATTTTTAAATTTTGGAAACATAATAAAAAAAATTCTTTAACAAATTATATAGATCTTAAACTAGCCTATCAATTAGCAAAAGGACAACAATTAAGTATTATTCATCCAACGGTAACACGGCGTAGAACAGTCTATTCACCACCGTGTTCATCGTGAACACCCGTTCCAAAAGCTCCGACACTTACCCCGGCAAAAAAAAAATTAATACTATATCTTCACAATTTGATTACATACATATATGTCATGATAAAAAAAAATATTTTAATATGATAATATATTCCAGATAAAATCATGAATAAATCTATATATTTCAAATAAAATATTGATCATATCTATTGATTTCTCAAAAAAATCCATAAACTGCATCCTTCTTTTTTCTTTTTTCGTTTTTTGAAGGGAATAAAATGTATCCCTTTTTATGTTTTCTATTACATTAACTTTAAATTTTTTGAGAGATTTCGTCTCTTCAGAATACTCTCTGTAAAAAAAATATCATCGTTTTAGAATGAAAAAACATTTTAATACGAATATTTATAGAAATTTAATACAAGTTAATTGTGCAACCACAACCGTTCATTGCACGGGTACAATATATTACTAGTATATATATATATGGAAGAAGATAAAATCTTGCAAAAAAATAATTTTCTAATTCTTTGAAAGGTTTTCAAAATTTATGATTAATCCACAATTTTGTATATATATTTCAAAATTTTATCTCATTCCATATTTTATAATATCTCTAAAGAATTAAATTATTTGAAAGATTTTAGAGATTTATGATTAATCATATCTAAGCACGATTTGATATACATATACATATATATTATTCAAGATTTATCTTCTTAATAATTGTACTTATATATTTTTTCTATATTAAACAATATTAAAAGTGTATAAATATTTTTGTTATAAATTTATTATTGATCTTTGTAAAAAGAATATCTAATGTCAAAACAACCATCCACACAAAAATTTATGTAATGGGAGTTCTGAATAACAAAATAAATCCAAACTTAAGGTAGTCCCCATGTGGTTTACAAAGAAATTTCAAAAATTTATAATTTAATATATTCATTTATCCTAGAAAGTAACATGAATATATAATATGGGATTACATATAATTCACACTACAAATATCAGGGCCGTGCTTTTTTTTTTTTGACAGGACAGGGCCGTGCTTTATATGAGTTGAATAAGACGGGGCATACGAACTAGAAGATATCGACGGTACTCCAGCTCAGTACCCATGGAACGCGACCTTCTTGAAGAAGTATTATCAGTAAGAGCTCCTGGCCAACTCGTTCAATATTATTAATAGGAACTTACTTCGGTTATAAATGTAGTGCTTTCACCCTACATAAATACAAATTTCCAATTTTTCCATCTATTTCCTTTTTTCCAATTTTGTTTTGAGAAAATCAGCTCGAAAAATAGGGGGCAGGACTATAAGATCAAGATCCCCATTACGCGAGATATGTCGTGAACTTTTTCAAAGTCGGTAATTAAGATCGCGAAGTCGCAACCAAATAAGACTACATCGTAAAGCGAGATAAATAACTTAGACAAATTCATTAAATCTCGAGTCAGTTATTAAGATCGCGAAGTCGCAACCAAATAAGACGACATCGTAAAGCGAGATAAATAACTTAGACAAATTCATTAAATCTCGAGTCGGTTATTAAGAACGCGAAGTCGCAACCAAATAAGATGACATCATAAAGCGAGATAAATAACTTAGACAAATTCATTAAATCTCAAGTCGGTTATTAAGATCGCGAAGTCGCAACCAAATAACACGACATCGTAAACCGAGATAAATAACTTAGACAAATTCATTAAATCTCTAGTCGGTTATTAAGATCGCGAAGTCGCAACCAAATAAGACGACATCGTAAAGCGCGATAATAACTTAGACAAATTCATTAAATCTCGAGTCGGTTATTAAGATCGCGAAGTCGCAACCAAATAAGACGACATCATAAAGCGAGATAAATAACTTAGACAAATTCATTAAATCTCAAGTCGGTTACTAAGATCGCGAAGTCGCAACCAAATAAGACGACATTCTAAAGCGAGATAAATAACTTAGATAAATTCATTAAATCTCAAGTCGGTTATTAAGATCGCGAAGTCGCAACCAAATAAGACGACATTCTAAAGCGAGATAAATAACTTAGACAAATTCATTAAATCTCAAGTCGGTTATTAAGATCACGAAGTCGCAACCAAATAAGACGACATTTTAAAGCGAGATAAATAACTTAGACAAATTCATTAAATCTCAAGTCGGTTATTAAGATACAAGTCAGAACCAAATAAGACAACATTCTAAAAGCGAGATAAATAATTTAGACAAATTCATTAAATCTCAAGTCGGTTATTAAGATCATAAAAGTCGCAACAGATAAGGCGACATTTGAGCGAGATGAATAACTTCGAGGCGTAATCACTGTCAGTAAGCAATTGGAAACGACCTTAAGGGTAAAATTCATTCCATCGAAAGCAAAAAGAGATACAAAGGAAAGCCCCTAGGGCGAAATGATTCAAAAAAAAAAAAAGGAAAAAGATACATTTTCAAAACCCATGAAAGGCAAACTAACTTCGACCTTGGGCACGCCTACCGCCCGATCGCCCGCCATCCGGAAGGAAGGGCTGGGGGGTTCGACCGTCCACTCTGTCCTCCTCCCCGGAAGATCCTCTACCGCAGACGTGGGTCCCCCGGTCACCGGTCAAAGCCCGGATAGGATTTTGGCCGGGATCAAGCAGTCGAGGTCTTGATGTCCTCGAGGCGGCTTAAATCGAGCCGTCGGGCCCGGACGGGCGATGGGAAAGGAAGTCTCGGGCTTAGTAGGGTTGTGGTCAAAAAGGCCGAGCTCGGCGACCATGGCATTCTTAAGGGCCAAGCCCTCGGGAAGGGAAGCGGCGAAGCGAATAGCCGCCCCACGGCCTCAATGGATGCAAAGTTGCCCAGGCCATCCAGGACGGTGTTGTCTTCCGTCAGGTGAGCGATCTTCTGATCTTTCTCCGGAGATTCGACCTTCTAAACCCTAGGGAGTCGCTTTCGGTCTTCTCTGGAGAAAGCCCTCGCGCCGTCCATTGGTAGCCGGAAATTGACCTCCGTGGTTGGCCTTGACTCGGCGTCCATCCCACCACTGAGGTCTCGGATCTCGGATTCGCTTTTTCCGGCCATCGGCGGATCTTGAGACCCTCGACCACCCCGAGGGCAGTGTTCTTGGCATCAACGGCCTCCTCCCGGGCTTTATCTGCCTGCTGCTTTTCCTCGAAGGCCCGTCGGACCTGCTCGTCGGAGGTGGTGAAGTCTTCCGAGGCCTTCATCATCATCGTATCCGGTCGACACGTCGCCATAGCCATGGGATGTTTAGCAGGCTGGCCTCCTCGACTACATTCTCCATGCCGAGCGTCCACGACCTGGCGGGCAGCTCACAGGCCCGGCGCAGGTAGTCCGGGAGACCCTACAGGGAATCGAGGTGGCTAGAGTGGAGGTAGCTCGCCACGAAGTGTGGCAGGTCGGCAGTGTCCCTGAGAAATTCACCAGTATTAAAATATAGGGATAACTTATCGGAGGATGAATAATTGCACGAAAAAGCGAGATGCACTTACACGGACGAGTCGCCCCATCCCAAGTAGGTCCGGTCGTCTTTTGACCGCTCCTCATTCGAGATCTGGCGCGGCGGAGCTCATGGGGAGAAGAGCGAAAGCACCTTTCGTGGCGACTGGACAGTCCCCGTAAACTCTCTTTTGGAGGAGTCCCTGCGGAAAGAGGCGATCATGGCGCGTTTGGATATGCTTTCGCCACCTTCTTGCCCTTGTCCGGAGGAGGGTGGCCATGGTGAGCGATGGGTTGGTCGGCAACTTGGTATTCTTTACCTCGGGTCCCCTGGACTGCTAGGAGCCCGAGCCCCCCTTATCGGAAGACGCTTTGGCGAGTTCCTGGGCCGCCCTCTCCGCTTTCTGTTTTGCCTTTGCTTATTGTTACTCGATCCTCTCTTTCTTGAGAGGCCGGGGTTGGAGGCCGACATGATTTCTATTTCTTTCGGGGTAGGGACGATCGCGAGATTGAAGCGAGGTGCCACTGCAAACAAAAGTAGAAAGGTAATTTCGAGCAACAAATTCACAAAAATCTATTCGAAAAGAGAACTACCTCGAGGGTTACGAACCATGAGATGGTTAGGACCGACCAATATGCCCAAGCTCTGCCGAGCTTCGTTTGTTCCCAGGACCCTCAGCGACCTGTCGAGGAGACTTTTTCGGCAGACCATGACGGCGCGAGCTAGGAAATTCGAGAAAAGAGGATCCTCCGGCGTTTTAGCTGAAAAAGGAAAACGAAGTCAAATCAGCGACCTAGAAAACAAAAAGAAATAGTGGGACTTACTTTGGGGCTTAATCCGAACTCGGGTCCTAATATTAATTCAACCACCTCGGCGGACCTCTCCTAATCGGGCCTTTGCCAATCTCCGGAGACCCTCCAAGATCGCGACTTCCACCCATCCACCTTATTCTAACGCCCTCCACTATCTTATTGTGAGGGCGAGCTCAAGACGTAGTACCAACCGTCCCCTTCGCGTGGGCCCCATGATGTTCGGCCAACGAAAGGATCTCGCCAACCACGGAAGGTGACCGGCTGGATCAATCCGAACACGGTCAAACAGCCCCACTAAGCGTGCTCCTTTGGATTCGGGCATGATTTGAGTCGGAGCAACATCCCATCTGGTTCAGAGCTCGCCGATCCTCGGTGTAGAGGAAGCAAGACACCAACGTACATGGCGCCTTGGTTGATGGCCACACATCCAGTCAGGGGTTGGTCGGCCCTTTCATCAAGGGTTGGGACCCAAAAATGTACGTCCTCCGGGACCTCATACCACTCTCGGAAAAAGATCCAAACGGCCTCCTCGATCATTTGGGGAGTTCACCGACCATGAATAGGATCTCTTCCGGTTTCGTCTTACCTTCCTTTCGGTAGAAAAATTTGCGTCAGCCGATAGGGAAATTGCGAACATACTCCTTGAAGCTGAGCCCCGAGGGGCAAGCTTTGGTCCGAGCATAGGGGATCTAGGCGATCGGGGCGCCGGAAGAGGTCCCTGTCTGACGGAGAGCAACCCAAGCTCCATGAACCGTCGTCAAACCGGGAGGGGCATCGCCCCTCCAATCTTCATCATCTCCATCCACGGCGTCATCCTCTCGAAGGATGCCGTATAGATGAGTTTGAGTCGATCATCGCGCCCAGTCATCGCGAAGTGGGCGAACCGGAGGACACATCAAATACCGGGAAATTCCCGCTGGGTAGGCATTCCGATTGCCGCACCCGCAGCCCTGACAGCGGTGGAAGGGCGGTGGTATCTCCGGAGGGAGCTTGCGGAGCTGAGAAACTCGATACGAGATCCATAGGAAAATCAAGGAGGGGAAGGCTTTATTATCTCAAACTCTCGCCCGTTGAACTCCTACGACGGCGAACGGCGTAACGGCACGGATTCCGCGTAAGAGAGAGGAGAGCAAAGATGCAAAAGTGGGGAAATGGGCGAGGATCCCTACTTAAATAGAAGCCAATTAGTATGCGGAGAGCTCGCGGATCGAGGACATCCGCTAGGTCACGACGTTTAAAATCGCGCATGAACGACACGCACCATCATCATTGCCAAAGAAAAACCACGCACGCCATACCGACCGCCTTCGAATATGAAATGACCCATCGAATTCAGAAGAAGACATCGACCGACCAGAGTTCGATGCGGTTATCAACTACGAGCCCCCTCCGTGGAAGTTCGGTATGCGAATTGGGGGCAATTGTTGTATGCGAAGATATTTAAGGGTGGCGAGACCCGCCAGGTTAGAAAGTTCAATCTCAATTTAGGAAGGCGAGGTCCGAGTCAAAGTTGTAACTTATCTCCGATTCGGCGGGCTCAAGATTGAGCCAGCAACGCTGCTTCGGTGGCGGAGAGGGCGAGCAAGTTGAGCGACGAAGAAAGGTAATCCCGACCTCTCAATGAAAAAGAGCTTCGCCAAGAGGCCTCGGTTTTTGGGTCGCGGGCGACCACAGAACCTTATGACCTATCTGTGTCCCATTGGCTTCAGTATAGGGGTGACTTTCCTCAAAAGGGAACATGTGCCCTGAAGGACTCTCGAGTTACAGGAACAGAGTCACCGATCGGGAAAGAGCATGGCAGGCGACCTCGAGAGGCGTCGGCGGCGTCGCGACCTGGAGATAAAGACCAACCGGCGACCTCGATGCAGCGAACAAAGACAAATAGCATTAATTAGGGCTGCATTTGAGCCGGCTCTGATCCAGGGTTTTGACTAAAGATGCATTAATAGTCTAGAAATTGGGATCTAGAGATCTACTCTCATATTGTAACAAGTATAAATACTTGTGGCAAGAACTCATTTAAGGGTTCCACATTCTCCATTTATTACAAGGCTCTAAGAAGCTAAAATGAGGTCATTGGCCCAACTCCTCTTGCAAATTTAATGTTTTACCCCCTCATGCATTTAAAACCAATCATCCACAATTAATGGAGGACATTCTCTTTGTTCCTCATTAATTCATAATCCCCCCAAATCATTAACTTGTTTGATGCCAAACCTAACCACATAAATATCTTAACCCTTGCTCATATTTTTGGTATCAACACATGACTTTATCCCAAAATTCTATTAGTGGTTGTTTGTTTAATTCATTTTCAGATTTTCCTTCATTCAATTGCTTGATCAAAGGATGCTTTACATTTTTACACCAATTTTAGATCACTATTTTTTTTATAGAAATAAATAATTTTAAATTATTACATTGTCTGTATTACATGTTTGAGTTTTTAATCAGAGATTGTAACAAAACATTTAAGAGTTTGGTAATATACAAACATTGTTATATATTATAATTTCTTTCAACTTATAAGTTTTTGTTATTTAAACATTTTTCCTAATACTATGTAGTCTTTGACCATTTTTCTATTTTATTTTTTAATAATATGTTCTATAGGATTATAGGTCCCTAAATATGTCTGATAAGTGAAATTCAAATGTTTAGTGAAATAAATTATATTGATTGTTATAACCTTTTAAAAAAAATTGAAGCTTAGATATAAATGTAGCAAAGTATATATACTGTAGGGATTGTTGTGAATGAGCATGCAACATGTCTTATAACTTTAGTCCATTGTGGAGTACGTCTTACGAAATTTATAATTTATACATTTTTTAATATCGTATTAGTAGGTCTTATATGAGTATTACATATTAAATATTTTTAAATATAGTTTTTTCTTCGCAATCATTTCATGCTGCAATCATTTTAGGTCGTTTATCGTTTATGGTCGATCAATATTAATCGACCATTTGTTGCATCATTTACTCATATTACATTATTTTTAATCAATGCATTAATAAAATTAACTTCCAAGACCTGATTATTTGTTGTCACACTTATTTAAATAGAAGTTTCATCATTCAAAGAGTTTCATCCATTATTTTGTTGTTTGAGTCTCGTGCTTAACAAGCATAACAATTTCAATTCTTATTGACTTATTTTTGAAGTTTGGAATTTTAGTTTCAAGTCTTATAAGAGTTATATACTTATGTGAAATGATGAATTTGTTTTCCCATGATACAATATTTGATGATTTATGTCGTCTTCGAAATGAGTTTAAGGATGACAGAAAGTTTCACACACATAAGCTTAAAATGTTATAAACACATAATCTTAGTAGTTTTCATATTAATTTAATGATTTTTTTTTATGTATTTGGATATTTATTTATGCAATATGATGAATTGAAGTTTTACTAGGAACATTACTATTCAAATGATTATTTGATTTTTTTTCGTTCAATACGTACCCAACAATTCCATTGAAGTGTAACATAAATTTATTAGTTTTTCATTATCAAACAATTTATTATTCTAATTATATAATTTTTAATTCTATTGATTGTTATTTATTTATTTCATTTTTCAGTGTATACCTGATGATATTATTTCATCAAGGGAAATGTCATTAAATTCAAGGTATACATTTATTAATTAGAGTGGCAAGATATGGATTGTAAAAACAACTATCATTAGAGGTTTTTGGTACTTTACTGATGGATATGAAAAGAAATTGAAGAACATTACAATTTATGTGTTGGTGATTACATAACATTTGCGGAATATAATTTGTGTCAGGTTTATATTAAGGTTTACAATCGAAATGATACTCTATAAGATGTTGAAAATCTCAATCTTGTATCAGAGCCTTTTGATGATATGGTGAGTTTATTCGACAGTGTAATATTTTCCATTAATCTAAATTGATTTTTTTATTTTTTTTGATAAAAATTAAAAAATATTTTGCAGGAGAGTTGAGGAGGAATTATTTTATTTCTGATTATTTCCAAATCTTTTATAATAATTTGTTATGATTTTTATATGTGTTTTTATGTTCATATGTATTTTAATGTATATTTACTAATATTGTTTCTTCTTAAAGATAATTCCTCAAATGTGGACCAATATTCATGGTGGAAGGTTTCCAGAATCTATATATCTGCAAAAGTTGAGGGGAGATTTTTGGGTTATTAAATTAAAAGTTTTGATCACACTAACTTATATATTTGGTGATGGTTGACAATCATTTGTTGATGCTAACAATGTCAAAAAAATTGATCATATCTCTATATACTATGACAGACTGAAGAAGAAGAAAATTCTCCAGTAGCCGCGGCACAGATGGAGATCATGAGAAGCAAAGACAGAATGAGATGACTTCCCAGCTTCATCATATACATATTATAATTATTGCAAAATTAATTAATGGTAGAATAGAATGGATGTCAGTATGGCTAGCTACCTCCTAAACATCCAATAAGCAGCTTTCTACCTAAATTAACGACGCACAATAATTAATAGTGATACTGATATGATCATATTCGAGATTGAGGATTCACACAAATTGTCTCAAGATACGGCTTCAACATAGTAAATATTTTATATTGTGTATTGTCAAAGATTTGATTTTGTATCCATAATTGTAATTATTGATTCCCATAGGATCTAGAATATTCTCTATTGTAATTAATGTTTTACCATATCTTTAGGATCTAGAACATTCTCTGTACATGTATATATATTTGTGATCAATGAAACATAAAAGTGTGCAGCAAATCATTACCGTCCTCTTCATGTTGAATACTTAATTTCTACATGGTATCATCCGCCTCTATCGATCCAAACGCCTAAACCTGCTTCCTTTTTTTTTTTCCTTTTAGCAGCTCAATTCCCTGCCTCTCTCTCGGCCATCCCTCATGTCGTCCACAACTGAAGATTCGTCAGCCACGGCAGCCACCAAAACGCTGCCGCCCCTTGTTCAGCTTAAAGCCTTAACCCAACTTCCCCTCGGCTTATCCTCCACCAACTATGTCTCGTGGAAGTTACAGTTTACTTCGTTGTTCATCGGATTAGATCTTATGGGGTATCTCGACGGGTCGTCTCCCCCTACATCTAAGACCGTTGCTGAAGGTCCGTCCACCGTCCCAAATCCAGTGTACACTCACTGGCATCGCCAAGACCAGCTAATTCTTCATGCCGTAATTGCTTCGATCTCGGAGCCCTTGATCCATCTTATCGGAAGGGCCAAAAATGCGCATGATGTGTGGTCCTCCCTTCATCGTATTTTCTCTAAACGCTCACAATCCCGCATCATCCATCTGAAGGACAAACTTTCGTCCATCACTCGAGGTACTCTCCCTGAGTTCGATTTTCTCCTTCAAATTAAAGCCCTAGCCGACGAGCTTGCAACACTAGGCGCTCCCCCTGGCGATGAAGATCTCACCAATCTCATCGCACCGCCGGGGCCTCGGTTACGCCTACAAAGTTATTATTAAACACTCGAACTTCGTGATACTCAGGTCTCGTTCGAAGAACTCTTTGATAAACTTATCGACCATGAGACATATTTGTGTGATTAAAAAAAAACCACCCTTTGTGCCACCCACGCTAGCCGTTAACTCCACCAACAGAAGCAACCGCAACCGCTCTCAGTCCCAATTTCGTGCTCCTCAGCCATCCCACGCTCGAGGCTACTCCCGCCCGTCTCTCGCCACATACCGACGGCACTCCTTCACAATGGCTCACGGGGCCCCCTCGCGACTCGGCTCCAAAGGTAACCGTCCTTCCATTGAGTGTCAATATTGTCATCGTCCCAGGTCATCTTTGCAGATAAATGTTGGGACCTATTCCCCCACCGTCCCCGCCTGTGCCCAAGTCAACTCTCTTTCGTCTTCTTTGCCTCCGAATCTGGCACCTCGGCCTCTCCATGGCTCCTTGATTCTGGAGCGTAAAATCATGTGACTCCCAATCTCTCGGATCTCTCGTACCATCAGATCTATGATGGCCCCGATGATG
This sequence comes from Stenogyne calaminthoides, assembly GCA_037126765.1. Classification (NCBI taxonomy): domain Eukaryota; kingdom Viridiplantae; phylum Streptophyta; class Magnoliopsida; order Lamiales; family Lamiaceae; genus Stenogyne; species Stenogyne calaminthoides. The sequence goes on from JBBCBC010000044.1 coordinate 3,632,545, forward strand.
TGGTTCTAGGTAATAACACCTCTCTTGAAATTGCTAACATTGGTAAAACTCGTATCTCTTCAACACTATCTCTTTCAAATTTCTTGCATGTGCCTCAAATGAAACGTAACATTATCTCTGTCTCTCAATTTTGTACTGATAACTCTACATCCATTGAATTATTTCCTTCTTATTTTGTTGTTAAGGATCTCAAGACCCGCGCCACCCCATCATCATCACGGACCCGACAAAGGGTAATCTCTATGAATGGTCAACTCCAACCCCACCGTCCCCTCCCCAAGTCTTTTCGGTTACCAGAGTATCCCCACTATTGTGGCACAGTCGACTCGGTCATCCGTCTCCATAAACATTTAATCAAACCGCTAGCTATCTTTGTTCTTCCATCTACCGCATCATCTCTGCCTCTTTCCTTTTCATGCACTACTTGTTTGAATAATAAAAGTCATAAACTTTCTTTTGGCGTTTCTAGTATTAAGAGTCGGGCTCTCTTGGACGTTGTCTTCTCCGACGTCTGGGGTCCCAGTCCTGTTGAGTCTATCCACGGTTTCCGCTACTACGTTATTTTCGTTGATCATTTTACTAAGTATGTTTGGTTTTATCCTATGCGCTTGAAATCGGATGTTGCTACTATTTTCCCCTATTTTTGCTCGTGGTGTGGAAAAACAACTTAATCATTCTTTTAATACATTGTACACTGATGGTGGTGGTGAATTCATTGCTCTTAAATCAAGTCTAGACGCCCTTGGAATTACTCATAAAATAACACCCCCACACACTCCAGAACATAACGGCGTGTCCGAACGCCGTCACCGTCATATCCTAGAAACAGCCCATACTCTCCTTCATCACTCCTCTGTCCCACTAAAATTCTGGCCTTTTGCATTTCACACAGCCATTTATCTAATTAATCGCCTACCCTCATCTCCCCTAAATAAATTAAGTCCTTTTCTTGCCCTCTTTCGTCAAAATCCGTCATACTCAACTCTTCGCCAATTTGGTTGTCTCTGCTTTCCATGGCTTCGCCCCTATGCCTCCTCCAAACTCGCCCCGCGCTCCCAGCCTTGTGTTTCTTGGTTACGATATTCAACATCATGCATACACATGCTTTGACGTTGCAACGTCTAAATTCTTCGTCTCTCGCCACGTTCTCTTTGTAGAAAACAAATTTCCTTTTGCGGTCGCATCTTTGGACGGCGTGCCATGGACGACGAACTCAATGCCCTTTTGCGTAACCACACTTGGGATCTCGTCCCTGTTGCCTCTGCCCCTAATGTCGTTGGCTGCAAGTGGGTCTTTCGGGTTAAGAGAAACTCGGATGGCTCTATTGCACACTACAAAGCTCGCCTTGTTGCAAAAGGTTTTCATCAAAGATCGAGTATTGACTTCACTGAAACTTTCAGTCCTGTGGTCAAGCCCGCCACAATCCGTATCTTTCTCACTCTTGCCCTTCCCCGTTCTTGGCCTATTCAGCAACTAGATGTTAACAATGCCTTCCTTCACGGTTCTCCTCCTGATGCTGTTTATATGTCGCAGCCCACGGGTTTCCGTGACTCCCGATTTCCCGATCATGTATGCCTCCTCCGAAAAGCTATCTACGGTCTTCGTCAAGCACCTCGGGAGTGGTACACTGAACTAAAAACATTTCTTCTTGACTATGGCTTCACTAATTCCCTCTCAGACACGTCTCTCTTCTTTTACAACAAGTCCAACATCATTATATTCTTTCTTGTCTACGTTGATGATCTTTTCATCACCGGAAACAATCTCGCTGCTATTTCCTCTTTCATTTTAGCTATCTCTGTGCGCTTCTCTGTCAAAGACCTTGGCTTCTTAAGCTACTTCCTTGGGGTTGAGGTAATCCGTACACGTGATTCAATTTTTCTCAGTCAGCATAAATACATCCATGACCTATTGTCCAAAACCATCATACTTGGTGCTAAGACGGTCTCCACTCCGATCTCTCCTTCGGTCTCACTAAGCCTCAACAATGGCACATCCTCAGCTGACGCACGTGAGTATCGCCAAATTGTCGGTGCCCTCTAGTATCTTTCTCTCACTCGTCCTGACATCTCATTTGCTGTTGGCAAACTCTCCCAATTCATGCATCGTCCTACCATCACTCATCTTACTGTTGTTAAACGCGTTCTTTGTTATCTCAAGCATATTATATTTCATGGACTTCTGCTTCGCCGAAACTCGTCCCCTCTTTCTCTTACGACCTTTTCGGACTCAGATTGGGCTGGCAATCATGATGATCGCACGTCTACATCTGCATTCATAATCTATCTTGGTTGTTGTCCCATCTCTTGGTCGTCAAAGAAGCAGCGCACGATTGCTCGATCGTCTACGGAGGCCGAATATCGTTCACTTGCCACATGCTCGACCGAGGTACTCTGGTTAATCAATCTTCTCAAAGAGTTCCGTGTTTCACTCCCCTCTTCACCTACCCTTTTTTGTGACAATCTCAGTGCCACTTATCTCTGTGTTAATCCCGTCTTTCACTCTCGCATGAAACATATTGTCATTGACTATCATTTTGTTCGGGGTCATGTCTCCTCTGGTTCATTTCGTGTCTCCTACATCTCTACTCAGGATCAGTTGGCCGATGTTCTCACAAAAGCACTGTCTTACCCAAAGTTTTCAATGTTTCGTTCCAAGATTGGTGTCTCCAATGGATCCTCCATCTTGCGTGGGGCTGTTGTGTTCAGATATATCACACGTCAGCATTACCAGATTGATCACACGTCAGCATGACGATTTATCACACGTCAGCAGGTCCCACCGAGACCACGTGATTTGTCGTGCTTACGCATATGTTTTGTCATGCTTTATGCACATGACTTGTCGTGCTTAATGATTTGTCGTGCTTAACAATTTGTCGTGCTTGTGATTTGTCGTGCTGGTCCTCTTTATATAAAGGACCTCACCTTTCATTGTAAAAAAAGACTGGAATGTTTCCCTCATTCCACTTATATACCTACACCCACATTTCAGGGAAGAACTACGGTTCTTCCCGCAGTGTTCTTGTTCGATTAATCATTTTGTTTGTGAGTTGTTACCAAATTAGCCACATAATACTCTCGATAAAAAACGACTCGTAACAGGGCCTATTAGTGATACTGATACGATCATATCCAAGATTGAGGATTCACACAAATTGTCTCAAGATACGGCTTCAACATAGTAAAGATTTGATATTGTGTATTGTCAAAGATTTGATTTTGTATTCATAATTGTAATTATTGATTCCCATAGGATCTAGAATATTCTCTATTGTAATTAATGGTTTACCATATCTTTAGGATCTAGAACATTCTCTGTACATATATATATATATTTGTGATCAATGAAACATAAAAGTGTGCAGCAAATCATTACCGTCCTCTTCATGTTGAATACTTAATTTCTACAATAATTGCATGGCCGGTTAATTTAGCCATGCACAATAATTGCATGGCCAAGGTTGCTCTTTCTAAAGTGATAAGATTGCATATCTATTCAACTCAGGCCAATATGGCCTGGCAGTGGCAGTGTTATTTGGGACCGGAGAAAGCAAAACAACATTCAACGCCATGTATCCATTTCAAATGTGTAAAACATTTGAGTTAATTGTGAAGAGCTAGCTGTATCGACACTTGTTCATTAGGACCACTTAATTATAACAATATCTTAAACCAAAAATAATAGATATACACAATATATATATATAGTAGTGATATGCAACCAACCATTATGGTACCGAATTATTTAATTGTCGAGTAGAGCTCTTGTGAAATATTGCACAAAAACCACATGTATAATATAACTTATTTTAAGATATTTATTGAAATTTTGCAGGTCAGGCGTGGGCGGGTCGGGTCAATTCGCGGGTCAGGCAGATGGGCAGGGGCCGTGGGTCGTGGGCTTCAGATTGGGTGATTTTCTAAGCTGGATATATATACACATTTAATGGAGTATTCTTGTCATGTAGTGTAGTCTAGTGGTAACACCCCTAAATTTCAAGATATTTTAAATAGTAAAACTTTAATTTGTGTCTACAAGATATTTCATATGTCTTTAAATAAAAATTTATAGATAAATATAAATTTATATTTTACCCGTTTTTATCTTAAAACTAGTATTTTTCACCCGTGCGATGCACGGTTCAACATTTTATTAATATAAATTTGAAATTATTTTATTAATAATATTTTTTTATATGGACATTAAGTCATTAATCTAAAAGTTGTAGTGTTGAAGTTATAATTTTAAAATTTCATTTTGGTTCATGTTATTAACATTTCTTATTTTCATGTTAAAAAGGTTTTAAATTTTAACTCAGTATAGTAATCGCTTTTATATTAAAAATGAAATGATTATTTTAGATTTAATAAATACTCTTTTCTTTTCATGATAATTTGCAAATCATAATTGCTACATAAATTAAGAAAGTAAAGAAGTGAGTTGAGTTAGGTAATTTTGTCAATCTTTATATATAAAATGAATAATGAGTTGAATTAAGTTTGTGTGTGAATTAAATTGAAGATATTGTAAAATTTTATCCATGTGAATGGTTTTTTTTTTTTTTTTTAAAGAAATGATATTGTGAGGTTGAAATATTTTAACGGCTTAATATTCCTTAAGCATGCAAATTGTTAAGGGACATTTGAAATTTTGAATAAGACAAATGTGCGATTGTTAAGTGGCGAGAGAGTATAAATTTGACGTTAAGAGTTATACTTTTATGAGACGGTTTCACGGTGAGATGAGACGGTTTCATTTGTGTTAAGTTGTATCACGTCTCATGCATGAGAATATGAGTTTTTGTCATCACTAAATGTGAGAGCACATAATCGATTAAGCAAAATACCTTGAGAAAAATAAGAAGTATATGGTCCGAGGGTATCTGGGCTTGGACCCTTTTATAGATGTTAGCCAACATTAAAGAAATCGTTTGTTAATCATATAGTGTTATATAATAAATTCCGATCAAAAAAAAAATATATATAGTGTTATATAATAAATACTTTCCAAATTTATTTATTTAAAAAACAAAAAGCCTAATATGTGATTAACCAACTAATGTGGAAATCTTTTGTTATAATTTATAAATTTGAGCATCTCATATAAGTTATAACCATTCCACCAAAACCATGCACGCGCGCGCACACACGATAATTATTTATATTAATTTTCTGTCGTTTCTCTGTCTTAACATTTTCTAGGGTTTCTTATGAATAGTGTGTAGAATCCCCCGTAATTGGCCCCTTTCACCAACCTTCGCCAAGCTTGATTTCCACCGACTAAAATTGAGCAATCTTTCTGTTTTTTGCCTTTGCACTTTTTTTTTTTTTTTTTTTTCTTTATTTTTGTTGACCGTCTCTCTCAAGTTTGAGACAGAACGAAGCGAAATAATGATCCGTGTTTTTGATTTTACGCATTTTAAGACAAAATTTGAAGAGATGCTTTAGGCAGGTATTACTGGTTGTGAGTCATTCTAAATAAATCATAATATGTAAAATGCTTTGGTGCTTAAATCTTGTGCTTGTTTATTGTCTGACCTATTATAGTGGACCACTTTTGTCTCTTGAATATGCAAATTCTTGTGTTTGTTTGTTGTCTGACCTAGTGACCTATGTTAGTGGATCACTCGTGTCTCTTGAATATGCCTATGTTCGTATTTTATACATACATATGTGTTCTGAAATGAGATAAAAATTAGAATATATATAGAAACCTGCTCACAGTTTATTTACAAATAATTGAATAGCTTTATCATATAGTGAACTTTACAATGTAATGAAACTAATCCCCACTTATTATAACAATATATGCAATTAGTATGAATTGGGTGCAAATATTAGAAAAAAGGCAGTACAGCAGACGTTTGGGATGTTCAAATAAATCCAACAAATTTGTAAATGGACTTGTACAATAGTTTATGTGAAAAGAATACTGCATCTACTAATATTTTTCTTTATATTAATGTTACAGGAATTTATATGCATAGTCAGAATGCTAAACCTAATGGTGAAGATGCAAGGTGACAGGACAACAAAAAAAATATGCAAGGTAATTGTATGTAACATGATTAGTATTCATGATTAATATGGAAAGAATTTGTCGTAGTTTAAAGATGTATACTGCTATAAAACAATTGATTATTGAAAATATACCTACCATCTTGTGTGTTATCAGTTCTACCACATTGTCTTGTAAGGATATCAGAACATGTTTGCTTCAATTTGAACCTGCAAAATTTTCAATAGGATATTAGAGCATGTTTACTTCGCAAACAACTTTAGACCATTTTCCAACCAAAGTGTGTAAATTTTTTTTTTTTATTGGGGGTTGTTGAGTACAAAATTTGAAGGGATTTGACTGCACATAAACAAACATATCAATAGACAAATACATTACAACATGAATTTATAAATGTATGTTTTGTAGCATGCTACTAATCTCACGGTTCATTGTAGAATTGTCTTGTTTCTGATAATTGAAGAAGTTTATTGATTTTTATTAATCTAAAATCAAGGTAGAACTGATATGGGCATTGAATTAGCAGCTATATAGCTCTATTTTTAAAACATATGTATGTTACATATAAGTAGATAGATATCATATCCCTCACTTATTCTTAAGGGTAATTTTATAAACTTTTATATATAAACTTTTTGAATCAGATAATGGCTGGCCGTTCTCAACTTGACTCTTGCGACCTTAAGGCACCGCCGACCTTAGGGTCGATACCCACAATAGTTCCCTCCTCCACTAGAAGCCATTGCAAGAAATCTTCATTCCATAAACAATCTGACTTGATCAGTCACACTCTCATTTCCTCGGATCCTTGGGTATACCCACAATAGTATTGCAAGTGTAATGCGTGGAGTGTTAAAGGGTAATTTTATAAACTTTTTGTTGGGATATTTTAGTTTTGATGAATTATGCCAAAACATTATCAACTTGTGTTATTCAAGAAAATTTACAGATATCAAGTTGAGGGGGAACGAGAGAACAAATTGAGGGGGAACTCACGAAATCAGACGTAGATGATCGAGATCAGACGAGGCTGCAGACGAGACTGATCGAGATCAGATGAGTTAGATGAGTTCGGAGTTAACCGATGAAATGCGGCAAAATCGAAGAGAAGAAAAGCTAAGCCAATTTAATCAAGATCGATGATGTAATTGCAGACTGATCGGGATGATCAAAAGAAATCGAGTGATATGGTGATCGGAAGAGCAAACAAGCCGATCATAAAAAACCGACCCGTAAGATCGAAGAGAAGGTTGCGGATCGGAAGAAGAGCGGATGAGATCGATCAAGATCGACGTGATCGAGATCGATATGAAGATGAAAGCGGATGATCAAGATCGACGTGATTGAGATCGACAATGTAAACCGATATGCTAAACCTAATGTAATCGACCGATGCTATTCTCGATATGTTGATCTCGAAGATGTGTTGATCGATTAGTCGAAATTTGATCGGATCGGGCAAAGAAGAAATCGATAGCTCGAGTCAAAGAAATTCGAAGGTCGATGTTCGGACCAGAGAATCGAACTCAGTCCACTCGAGTGTCAAGATCTTTTTGATCGAAAAGGTCCCGCCAAGAGAAGTCTCTTTGAATCAAGAACACGAGACTTAGTAAGTTATCAAGAACCGAAGGCTCAGATAAATCAAGGCTCAGATAACTCAAGGCTCGAATCAAGACACCGAGACTCGAGAGAATCTGAATGATTCCAAGGCGAGGAATCGAGGAATATAGCCCGTTATAATCACCGACGTGGACCAATGAGAGAGGAAGACAACCAAATTAAAAAAAAAGGCAAAACTTACAAAGAATAGTATGGATTTGAATGTGATTCTCTCCAACGGTAACATTCAAATCCACACTATAAATACAAGTTCTTCCATCAAATTATGTGTGGATCGTGGGAGATTATAGACGAGATGCCACAGAGCCAAAGAGAGTTATACCCAAAAAGCATTCCCACCCTAGAACACAAGTCTATAGATATACATATATATTCAAAGAGTGTTCTAGAACCCAACCCAAGCAACCCACAATGTATCATAGTTTAGAGAGATTTTCCCAACCCAAAAGATTGGCGCTAAACCATTGTAAGGGAAAAATCTCACCATAGTTGGAGACAACACCAAACCCAAAACCCCATTCTCGTAAAGAGATAAAAAGGGTGGTTGAGGTAGTTGTTAGGCAATCCCGAGTGAGTGTGATAAGTCCCGGGCGAGTGTGAACTCGTTAAACATCTAAGAGGCGAGCCCGAGAGGGTGATAAGTCCGTTTTTGAGTTAGTAAACTATGAGGTAGTCGAAAAGCTCAAGGTCGGGTTGAGTAAGTAAACTACGTGGAGAGTCGAAAAAGCTCAGGGCGAAGTTGAGTAAAGTAAACTACGCGAGGTAGTCGTAAAGCTCGAGAAGTGTTTGAAGGAATTTCTAGAAAAAATGGGAGAGTGGATGTAGGAGCTTGAGTCTCCGAACCACTATACTTTGTTGTGTTCTTTACTGCTTTACGTTCTTATCTTGTCATATGCATTCGATTATAAGCAAAACACAACACATGAGCTTAAAACGCAAAAATCTGGAATCACCATTCCTTCACCCCTGTTTTTATATGCATCGCTCGAAAATGTTTGCTTCCGCACGCGCAAAATGGGTTTTTACACCGGGACCAACACTTTTATATATAAAGTAAATAAATTAATTTTGTATAAATATGTGAATACTGTGAGGATAAATATAAAATTGATATATACTCGATAATAAAATTTACACAAACTCTGGCTTCTGTGAAACTTGTTCAAACTATAAAATTGATATCATTACACTTATAAATTGATATAACTATTCATATAAATTAATATATATCATTTAATATTATGATCTCAATTTGCAAGTGTATATAATGATATAAATTGATAGGTGTTATGATATTGATTTATAAGTGTATTGGTATAATTTTCATACTATGAATAAGTTTCACCGGAGACCTACTCTAAAATTATAGTATTACATTTTCTTCATCAAAATATATCAATATCAATTTATCATTAAATATTTTATAATAAATAAATACATCTCAATATTAAAACTTAGAACGCCTCTCTTGTAAATTATGAAAATCATTTGCAATTTAGTTTACGAAATTTATCTACACTTGCATAAGTAATATATTTATGTTTTTGTAAATCCCTAATAATAGCATAGAATAAAATAATATATAATGATAAACAATTCTTACATTATAATAATATTATGTACAATAGAAAAAATTGATAGAACTTTCACACTATTATAACTCCAATTCATATGCTCGATTTGTGGCTTATGTAATTGAAAGAATTGAAAATAATATTTTATATATATGGGTGACAAATTTAATTTGGCTGACAAATTAACTTGGTCTCGCGGCTACTTATGCATATTCTTTTATTAAATTAAAATAAATATTAATATACCAACATATGTATAATAGTAGTATTAAAAAAATCAATAATTGGGAGGTGTCATGGCCCCACTTGGTAACAAAGTGGCTCCGCCAATAATATGTTGTTAGGGAATTAATTAATTAATTAATATAATATAAATGAATTAATTCAACACTTATTTACAAGTTCCAACTTTTAGATAATTAATTTTTTCATATCTTAAGTAGCATGATAGTTGTTTTCCTTCTTACTAGTATATCACCGGTGCGTTGCACGGTTTGTGAGTATAAAATGAACACAATATAAAATGTATTTATTTTTGTGTTAAATAAATTATAAAAAAATATTTTACTTATAATAATAATAAGAATCTTTTTTTTCATTTTTTTAAATATATTTTTTTTTTTATTTAGACGCAACGCACGATTTATTAACATATTTTGTTTTTGCAATCAGGCATAAAAAATGGGTGGCACTCCAACTACTTAAAAAATTTACATCGTTAAATAATGCAAATTTAAAGGTATTTTTTTCTTACAATTTTAAATTATTTTCTTCTAAACCACTTTGAGATTTGGCACAAGTTAAAATAGGGATGATTTGGATCCATGTAAAAATTGATAAAATTAAGAGATTTGGCATAAGTTAGAAGAGAAAATGGAGAGTTTGAGATTGTAATCCAAAACATATCAATATTGATCTCTATTTATATAGAATTTTATTTTATGAATTTTAATATTTTTTTAATGAATAAATCATAATCTGCAATTATCTAAACAAAATAGATTCGACCAATCGTATGGGATATTATTGCAAAATGGGTGTATGAAACTATTAAAGCTAGCTCCAGTTTTATAGATCCAATAAGTTGCTCCAATATTAATCTAGCTAAATTAACCGCGTACCTTGTGCTGTTAATTTATAAGCTCCGTACAATAATTGCATGCCCATTGATTTTGCACCTAAAATGTACACAGATATTTGATATTAAAAAATTATAATTATAATAAAAAACAATCAACCCACTTAAAATGAAGTGGGATAAAAAGGTCAATTCATAAGTTGCAACAATTTACATACATGTGTGGGATGTATATTTGTGTATTTAATAAATTAATGATGTTTGGAGTAAGCAATGAAGAGAGAAAATGTGAGAGTTAAATAATGATGATTGACACATGTACAAGAAAAGAGACATGGACGTAAATACAATATCTATCAAAATCTTTGAATCATGGCCTCATGCTGCCTTGCCTTTTCATGCAAAAGAAAGGCCAATCCTTTTTCACACACACACACACTTGCACGTGTTTTCAAGTCCATTCTTTTGTTTTTTTTGCAATTTAAGGTTCCTCATAAGTGGTCCTAAAGAGAAACATCAGACACGTATCAACCTTGATATTTTAATTAAAATTTATGAATACATAAACCTTATATAAATGTTAAACTGAATTAAATAATTTGTATTATTTTTTTATACATATACATAATACAAAAAAAAAAGATTTAAGGAGGCCGTCTCGAAGAAATACAATGTGCCATCTAATGCTGAAATTTGGCATCACCAATGGACTGGCTTTTTGGGCTTGAATTAATTTCTCGCGAGCCCAACTGCCACAACCATCTCAACTCACTCGTCGCTGGATCTGGAGCCATCAATGTCCCGGTGAATTATCGATTAGCCCCACGGCCTACGAAGATTCACGGGTAGCGTTGATGGACTTTCTCTCACTGAACAGGTTAAAAATTATGTTGATTTGGAATAAAAAACCTAAATTTGTTATTTTATATATGACCAAAATTTCACTTGACGGGTAGGAGTGGGGCGAATGCACGAATTTTAGATCTGTACATCTGGTGTATATGAGACCTAGTCTTATATGAATATTAAAGTATCCTATTTTTGTTAAACCAACAACGAAATGTAGAAAGTGAATTAATTTCAATTAATTTTGTAACATATTGGACAAACAATAACTTAAGAAAAATACATGTACAATATACGAATTTGATAATATCTCATTTATATATTTTTTATATTTTACTCACTTTTATTAAGTATATTAAAAAAATTGCTCGACCCGAACCCGAACCCGGCCCGAGTGGTTCATAATTCACTCGGTTCGAATGGTTCATGGTTTAGGGTTCATGATTTAAGGTTTAGGTTTACATAATTAATGAGAAGATTGAATTAATTAAAGAAACTAATTAATTAACTGATGATGGGGACTTTGCATATGTGGCGCGCCACATAAGCGGTGGGCATATAAGTTTATACCCACATGCGGGCATATTTTCAAATCCGGTACAATATAACTTATTTAAGTTATATATAATACTCGCAATATTTGATTGATTTAGATTCCATAATCCATGAATACTACAAAAGATCCATTTACTAATTATTTGAAAGATTTTTAAAATTTATACTTAATTATATCTCTACGCGATCTAAGTACGATTTGGTATATACACATCTATATCTATATCTATATATAAAAGCAGAAACCGCCCCAAATTTGGAAACCATTGGATTTTCCTACCAAAAATATTTGCTAAATTGAAAAACAAATATTTGGAAAAAAATATTAACAAATAATAATAGATTGAGAAAAATCTTTGACAATATTTGAAAAAAAATATTAAAAAATAATAATGGATTGAGAGAAATCTTTGAAATAAATAATAATGATGGGAAACTCTCCATATAAAAAATATACACAAATCATGATTAAATCTAGCAGAAAACGGCCCAAATTTGAAAACCATTGGATTTTTTTCTCAAAAAATAATTGTTAAATTGAGAAACGAATATTTAAAAAAATATATTAACAAATAATAATGGATTGAGAAATTTTTTTAAAATAAATATAAATAAATAATAATGATGGAAAACTCTCCATATAAAAAATATACACAAATTATGATCAAATCTATTGACTTTTCAAAAAAGAAAAAATATTAAGAAATTATTTAAATCTTATTATTGTTTAATTTGGAAACATAATCGATAACCTCTTTTACAAGAAAAAAAGGAAAAAATAAAAAAAAAAAAAAAGAAACGAAAAAATATTAATAAATTATTTAGATTTTAATTTTTAAATTTTGGAAACATAATTAAAAAAATTCTTTAACAAATTATATAGATCTTAAACTAGCTTATCAATTAGCAAAAGGACAACAATTAAGTATTATTCTTCCAACGGTAACACGACGTAGAACAGTCTATTCCCCACCGTGTTCATCGTGAACACCCGTTCCAAAAGCTCCGACACTTACCCCGACAAAAAATATATTAATACTACATCTTCACAATTTGATTACATACATATATGTCATGATAAAAAAAAATATTTTAATATGATAATATATTCCAAATAAAATCATGAATAAATCTATATATTTCAAATAAAATATTGATCATATCTATTGATTTCTCAAAAAAATCCATAAACTACATCCTTTTTTTTTTTTTCGTTTTTGAAGGGAATAAAATGTATCCCTTTTGATGTTTTCTATTACATTAACTTTAAATTTTTTGAGAGATTTCGTCTCTTCAGAATACTTTCTCTGTAAAAAAAATATCATCTTTTTAGAATAAAAAAACATTTTAATACGAATATTTATAGAAATTTAATACAAGTTAATTGTGCAACCACAACAGTTCATTGCACGGGTACAAATACTAGTATATATATATATATATATGGAAGAAGATAAAATCTTGCAAAAAAATAATTTTCTAATTCTTTGAAAGGTTTTCAAAATTTATGATTAATCCACAATTTTGTATATATATTTCAAAAATTTATCTTATTCCATATTTTATAATATCTCTAAAGAATTAAATTATTTGAAAGATTTTCGAGATTTATGATTAATCATATCTAAGCACTATTTGATATACATATACATATATATTATTCAAGATTTATCTTCTTAATAATTGTACTTATATATTTTTTCTATATTAAACAATATTAAAAGTGTATAAATATTTTTGTTATAAATTTATTATTGATCTTTGTAAAAAGAATATCTAATTTCAAAACAACCATCCACACAAAAATTTATGTAATGGGAGTTCTGAATAACAAAATAAATCCAAACTTAAGGTAGTCCATGTGGTTTACAAAGAAATTTCATAAATTTATAATTTAATATATTCATTTATCCTAGAAAGTAACATGAATATATAATATGGGATTACATATAATTCACACTACAAATATCAGGGTCGTGCTTTATATGAGTCGAATAAGACGGTCGACTCAGGCCCGAAAATTTCTGTCATTTTTTAGGGGTCCAAAATTATATATGCATACATATATATATTATATATTAACAATTTTGTAAAAATACATATATCACGTATTTGGGCAAAGTGGTTGAAGGCTTTCTTTTTTTTCCACAAGGTCGAAGGTTCGAGTCCTTGCAGAAGCGCTACAGAATTTTTACATTCTTCACACAACAAATTTTCAAATTCAAACACAATCATTGATCAGGTAATTTATATCTATGTATGTATATATTTTTTATTTTTTTATCAATGTTGATCAATAGTAATCGGTTTATTTATTTAGTTTTTTTTAAAGTGTTTTTCCAGTATCTTGTCTTTTAAATCTATGTCTGGATATTAAAAAAAGAAAAAATAAAGCAAGAATTGAAAATTTAACTCAAACTTAAGCGGGTGATATCAATAAATATTTTAGTTCTAATAAACAAGTAGCCGTATTAATAAATATTTTTTATGGTCCCAATTTTGAAAACCCATTTTGCGCGTGCGGAAGTAAACATTTCGTGCGATGCATATAAAAACAGGGGAGAGGGCAGAGTGATTACAGATTTTTTTTTTCGTTTTAAGCTCATGTGTTGTGTTTTGCTTATAATCGAATGCATATGACAATATAAGAACATAAAGCAGTAAGCAACACAATAATGTATAGTGGTTCGGAGACTCAAGCTCCTACATCCACTCTCCCTGTTCCTAGGGAAATTCCTTCAAACTGGACTTATTACCCTCTCGGGTTCGCCTCTAGATATTTAACGAGCTCTCACTCCAACGGGACTTATCACCCTCCACGGGATTGCCTACAGATGTTTACCGAGTTCACACTCCAACGGGACTTATCACCCTTATGAATTGACCTTTTTATCCTCGATTGTTTTGTTACATTTATACTTGATATCTCTAACCTGATCTGGGAATCTTGTGGATCCAAAAAGTATGAACAGCACCTCTTTCTCCAAAATATGATGCAATTCATGGTTTTTTTTTAATATATTTGTATAATGGCTAAGTCATGTATGTATTCAGGTGCACCGTGCGTTCATAATATATTATAGTGCATTATAAAACCATGAAATTATTATACTGAACGATGCAATTTGTTTACACTTAACCGTGCAACTATTAACATGGAAAAATAGTTGCATGGTTCAGTAAAAATAAATTGCATCTTTCAATATAACAAGTTGCATGATTCTAAAATGCACTATAAGTACAACGTGCATCTGAGACCACTATTATATAATTCTTATTTTATATAACAATTTCTTGATTTGAATTGGCTACCTGCTCACACTAATAATCATCTAAAAAGGTTAGAGATATCAAGTATAAATGTAGCAAAACAATCGAGGATAAAAAGGTCAATTCATAAGTTGCAACAATTTACATACATGTGTGGATGTATATTTGTGTATTTAATAAATTAATGATGTTTGGAGTAAGCAATGAAGAGAGAAAATGTGAGAGTTAAATAATGATGATTGGCACATGTACAAGAAAAGAGACATGGACGTAAATACAATATCTATCAAAATCTTTGAATCATGGCCTCATGCTGCCTTGCCTTTTCATGCAAAAGAAAGGCCAATCCTTTTTCACACACACACACACTTGCACGTGTTTTCAAGTCCATTCTTTTGTTTTATTGCAATTTAAGGTTCCTCATAAGTGGTCCTAAAGAGAAAACATCAGACACGTATCAACCTTGATATTTTAATTAAAATTTATGAATACATAAACCTTATATAAATGTTAAACTGAATTAATTATTTGTATTATTTTTTTATACATATACATAATACATGATAAAATGAAGAAACGAAAAATGAGATACACTTACACAGAAACTTGCAATTACCTAATGTTGAACCATGCAACTAGAAATCATGTAAAACGTCAACTACTAATATGTAAAACACATAATTGTATAAAAACATAAACATTCAACTAACTAATACAAAAAACACACAACTATATAACACAAAAAACATTTAACTGTCTTAATACTTAATCGCAAGAACTAGAAATCATGTAAAACACGAACTGTTAATAAAAAGTTAAACACACAACTATATAAAAACATAACACGTCAACTACCTAATATTGAGCCAGAAACTAAAAAAATGAGAAACATACAACTAGTTAATAATGAATTGCAAGAACTGTAAAAACATAAAACGTCTCAAAAAAAACATAAAAACATGAAGGTTCACGTCTCAATAAATGAAGTTGTATGTTTCATTGATAGGAGATCTCATGTTTGACAAAAACCCTAATATTATTATAAGAGTTACAGTGATGGCTGAATCGAGAAATTCATCGACAAGGTTTTCTCCATCTTCAATCGATCCAACCACTAGTGTCCACTCCAAAGACGTCTTTGCCTCCCAAAAACGCCGCCGCATCTTGCCGGAAACTTATCTACTTTTCACGTCTGAATCTGCCTTCTTCCCACCTGCCACAACCATCTCAACTCACTCGTCGCTGGATCTGGAGCCATCAATGTCCCGGTGAATTATCGATTAGCCCCACGGCCTACGAAGATTCACGGGTAGCGTTGATGGACTTTCTCTCACTGAACAGGTTAAAAATTATGTTGATTTGGAATAAAAAACCTAAATTTGTTATTTTATATATGACCAAAATTTCACTTGACGGTAGAGAGTGGCATGAAATAAGTCATCTAATTTTTAGATTCAGACATCCTACAGATATGAGACCGCAAACTTATATGAATATTAAAGTATCCTATTTTTGTTAAACCAACAACGAAATGTAGAAAGTGAATTAATTTCAATTAATTTTGTAACATATTGGAAAAACAATAACTTAAGAAAAATACATGTACAATATACGAATTTGATAATATCTCATTTATATATTTTTTATATTTTACTCAATTTTATTAATTATATTAAAAAAATTGCTCGACCCGAACCCGGCCCTAGTGGTTCATAATTCACTCGGTTCGAATGGTTCATGGTTTAGGGTTCATGGTTTAAGGTTTAGGTTTACATAATTAATGAGAAGATTGAATTAATTAAATAAACTAATTAATTAACTGATGATGGGGATTTTGATATGTGGCCAAGGCCACATGGCGGTGAAGATATAAGTTTATCTACACGCAAGATATTTTCAAATCCGGTACAATATAACTTATTTAAGTTATATATAATACTCGCAATATTTGATTGATTTAGATTCCATAATCCATGAATACTACAAAAGATCCATTTACTAATTATTTGAAAGATTTTTAAAATTTATACTTAATTATATCTCTACGCGATCTAAGTACGATTTGGTATATACACATCTATATCTATATCTATATATAAAAGCAGAAACCGCCCCAAATTTGAAAACCATTGGATTTTCCCGCCAAAAATATTTGCTAAATTGAAAAACAAATATTTGGAAAAAAAATATTAACAAATAATAATAGATTGAGAAAAATCTTTGACAATATTTGAAAAAAAATATTAAAAAATAATAATGGATTGAGAGAAATCTTTGAAATAAATAATAATGATGGGAAACTCTCCATATAAAAAATATACACAAATCATGATTAAATCTAGCAGAAAACGGCCCAAATTTGAAAACCATTGAATTTTTTTCTCAAAAAATAATTGTTAAATTGGGAAACGAATATTTAAAAAAAATATTAACAAATAATAATGGATTGAGAAAAATTTTTAAAATAAATATCAATAAATAATAATGATGGAAAATTCTCCATATAAAAAATATACACAAATTATGATCAAATCTATTGACTTTTCAAAAAAGAAAAAATATTAAGAAATTATTTAAATCTTATTATTGTTTAATTTGGAAACATAATCGATAACCTCTTTTACAAGAAAAAAAGGAAAAAATATTAAAAAAAAAAGAAACGAAAAAATATTAATAAATTATTTAGATTTTAATTTTTAAATTTTGGAAACATAATTAAAAAAATTCTTTAACAAATTATATAGATCTTAAACTAGCTTATCAATTAGCAAAAGGACAACAATTAAGTATTATTCATCCAACGGTAACACGACGTAGAACAGTCTATTCCCCACCGTGTTCATCGTGAACACCCGTTCCAAAAGCTCCGACACTTACCCCGACAAAAAATATATTAATACTACATCTTCACAATTTGATTACATACATATATGTCATGATAAAAAAAAATATTTTAATATGATAATATATTCCAAATAAAATCATGAATACATCTATATATTTCAAATAAAATATTGATCATATCTATTGATTTCTCAAAAAAAATCCATAAACTACATCCTTTTTTTTTTCTTTTTTCGTTTTTGAAGGGAATAAAATGTATCCCTTTTGATGTTTTCTATTACATTAACTTTAAATTTTTTGAGAGATTTCGTCTCTTCAGAATACTTTCTCTGTAAAAAAATAACATCTTTTTAGAATGAAAAAACATTTTAATACGAATATTTATATAAATTTAATACAAGTTAATTGTGCAACCACAACCGTTCATTACACGGGTACAAATACTAGTATATATATATATGGAAGAAGATAAAATCTTGCAAAAAAATAATTTTCTAATTCTTTGAAAGGTTTTCAAAATTTATGATTAACCCACAATTTTGTATATATATTTAAAAAAATTATCTTATTCCATATTTTATAATATCTCTAAAGAATTAAATTATTTGAAAGATTTTCGAGATTTATGATTAATCATATCTAAGCACGATTTGATATACATATACATATATATTATTCAAGATTTATCTTCTTAATAATTGTACTTATATATTTTTTCTATATTAAACAATATTAAAAGTGTATAAATATTTTTGTTATAAATTTATTATTGATCTTTGTAAAAAGAATATCTAATTTCAAAACAACCATCCACACAAAAATTTATGTAATGGGAGTTCTGAATAACAAAATAAATCCAAACTTAAGGTAGTCCATGTGGTTTACAAAGAAATTTCATAAATTTATAATTTAATATATTCATTTATCCTAGAAAGTAACATGAATATATAATATGGGATTACATATAATTCACACTACAAATATCAGGGCCGTGCTCTTTTTCTTTTCTTTTTTGACAGGACAGGGCCGTGCTTTATATGAGTCGAATAAGACGGTCGACTCAGGCCCGACAATTTCTGTCATTTTTTAGGGGCCCAAAATTATATATGCATACATATATATATTATATATTAACAATTTTGTAAAAATACATATATCACGTATTTGGGCAAAGTGGTTGAAGGCTTCTTTTTTTTCCACAAGGTCGAAGGTTCGAGTCCTTGCAGAAGCGCTATCGAATTTTTACATTCTTCACCCAACAAATTTTCAAATTCAAACACAATCATTGATCAGGCAATTTATATCTATGTATGTATATATTTTTTATTTTTTTATCAATGTTGATCAATAGTAATCGGTTTATTTATTTAGTTTTTTTTTAAGTATTTTTTCAGTATCATGTCTTTTAAATCTATGTCTGGATATTAAAAAAGAAAAAAAAAACAAGAATTGAAAATTTAACTTAAAGTTAAGCGGGTGATATCAATAAATATTTTAGTCTAATAAACAAGTATCCGTATTAATAAATATTTTAATTCTAACAAACAAGTATTTGTAGAGAGAAATAATAAAGCTGCGAATTTAGTCAAAAAACTCAGATAGATTTTGGTTTCACGCTTATAAACCTTATTTTTAATTAATGACATTTGACCCTACCCAAGGTATAATACGGGTCAAGTTTAGTGGTTAATTTAAAAAATTGTGTTGAAAATAAGTGAAATGTGTCAAATAATCCAAATTCATAGCATGCATAGACATGGTTCATGGGGACCAACTCGTGAATTTATTTGTTGAAAAAAATTATTGTATAATATATATTGTCATATCACTATAAAATATGCATTTTTTTAAGATCATATAATTAAAAAATTATGAGGGCCTAATCTTAAACTCGACTTAGGTTTTACAATTGCTAGGATCGGCACTGACCACAATCATATTAAAACATAATTTTCTTGCACAACACTTTTCAGTAGAAAAAAATAAAAATTATTTTAATATTGTAACATATTCCAAATAAAATTATGATCAAGTCTGTATATCTCAAATAAAATCATGATAAAAAATATTGATTTCTCAAAAACTCTTTCATTAGATTATTTCTAGATTTATTATTATTTTTCTATATTATTTCTTCCATCCCTGTATCTATATATATATAAACATCGGTCATCCTACTTTCATCACCTTAGAAGCATCAAGAGAAACCCCGCAATCCTTCTGCTGCTGCTTGGAAATTAGTTCCATTGCTTAAATTCCCAAGAAAAATTTACTCAATTCCAATGTGATATATTTATCACATCATTCTACTTTTCGAGTTGATTATGAATTTGAGTGTGATTGGTATGTTAGAATAGATAGAGAATGGAATGATCATTCCTTAATCTATTCCAAATACATTGATTGATATGTTTTTCTGGAAGGAATCATAATTCCATTAGAAATTGTCATTCCCAAAAATAAAGAAATTGTGATTCCTTACATATATACCTCATGGGTTTATATATTTCACATTTTGAGGAATGAAATTTATTTCCACAAAAAATATTAGCATTCATTTTATAATATTACCTTCTACCAACAAGAATAATAATTTAATAATAATATTATTTTATTAAAATTTTTTTAATAAAAATAAAAATAATAACCAACTCCAATAATAATAATAATAATAATCATATTAAATATAATACTATTAAAATATGTAAATAATATAAAATTATCAATAATAATAATACTATATCTCAAAAAATGTAAATTATAGGGACTCTTAATAATATTTTAATGAAAATAAAAATATTATTATTTAACATTATATTATTAATAATAAAAAATATTTAAAATATATATATAACGTTATTATTAACTCATACTTTCAACAATAATTAAAAACATATTAATATACATATATATGTTTACTAAAATTGTATATTATTATAATAAACACAATAATAATATAATTTTTGTAATTATAAAAAATATATATTAAAAAGCTAAAAATAATACTCCCTCCGTCCCGTGATTACTGCAACACTTGTCTTATTTGGACGTCCCAACATTACTGCAACACTTCTAAAATGAAAATAAATATAATATTAATACACTCACAACATCCTTATTTTATTTCACTCAAACCCATTTTATCCCACTTTACTTGATTTGCGGTCCAATTTGTGTGTTGCAATCATCTTGGGACGGAGAGAGTAATATATTAAAAATATACTCCCTCCGTCCCAAAGAAACGTGCACGTTTACTGTTTTCACGCGTTTTTGCGAGCGAGTTTTTTTATTAGTATTTGAAATGATAAAATAATTTATAAAGATGCATGTAATAGATGAGAGGTAGATCTATAATACCCTTCAAACTTAAACCACCCGTTTACACCACCTCCAGACGTTGTTATTACTGACCTGTTGATGCGTCTGGAATCTGGAATGCATCTGTCATGCTCCAGATTCCAGACTCTGGATTCAGTAGCGTTGAATTTGATGTTTAGATGAGTTGAGACGCGAACCACACTGCCAGGGTTGATGGGGTGAAAGGTTAAGGGGAGGCCGAGGTTGAGGTTTGATGACTCTTGGACGACGTCTAGAGGGCAAGGCTTGCAGCCGCTGCTGCTGGCTACTGAAAAGCCACCGCCTGTTGAGGCCCACAATTTGTATTCGACTCCTGTCATCACCTCGTCTCTATCTATGTCCACCACTGCATCTGAAGAAGAAGATTCTTCAGTAGCTGCGGCGGCACAGGCACGGATGGTGATCATAAGAAGCAAAGACAGAATGAGATGAGTTGCCAGCTTCATGATATACATATTATTAATATGCAAAATTAATTAATGGTAGAATACAAGAATGGATGTATGACTACTACTAATGCTAGCTACCTCATCTTTTATACATCCAATAAGCAGCTTTCTACCTAAATTAACCGCGCGCTTACCATACTTATGCGGTTAATTTACCCACCCACAATATATAATTGCATGCCCGAGAGGTTGCTCCTTAATTAATTTCAACATCTAAAGTGATAACATTGCATATCTATTCAACTCACATTCTTCCCATACTAAACTCCAAAATCAAACAAGCCCAATATGGCCTGCCTGTGGCACTGATATTTGGCGAGAAAGCAAAACAACGTAGTATTTCATAATCATAAATGTTTAGATTTGTTTTTTTTTCCCATACTTATGAGGTTATAAAACTAGTTCATTTACTAATATATGCATTAATTATATTAAAAATTATAACAATTATTAAACATGATAAATGAAATTTTGCATATCTATAATTCACATTCTTCCCAACTAAATTTCTTAAAATCAAAAAAGCCCAAATAGTTTTATATAAGACGAGACGGGGAGTACCAACAAATATGAGACAATAAATACACATAAAAAATAATAGTAATATTTTATCCATCTACCCAGACAACCTCATTCACTACCTAGTCAAAAAAAAAAAAGTCACGTGCATTCATTACAAAGAGAAAAAATAAATGAGAAGGTATTATTTGCACATTGTGAACTGTACACTATTACTAATATTGCATGGGCATTTGATTTTGCACCTTAATTTCAAGAGCTAAATTGATAATGTTGCAGACGTATTCAACTGAGATTCTTCCCATACTAATGTCCAAAACCAAACAAGGACAATATGGTCTGGCCGTGGCAGTGATATTTGGCGAGAAAGCAAAACAACATATGTCAGAATCATAAATGCATTATAATACCAACAAACATGAGAAATAAATACACACAAAAAAATAGCCCAGACAGCCCCTCATTCACTACCTAGACAAAAAAAAAAAAAAAGTCACGTACATTCATTACAAGAGAAAATAAATGAGAAGGTATTACGTGCACTTTGCGTATCATACACTACTATTACTATTTTCCGTAAGAAATCACACATTGTTTGTAAAAGTATATTCATAGAGTCGTGAGAACCTGGGTCCCGGGAGGCTTTTGGTTGTGAGAATCTGAGGCTGGAGAAATGACAAAGTTGGAACCCGATTCGGATTGACATTAGCCCAGGAAATTAAAAACTTTCCTGTGTCGAACGACGCTTTATGTACATGGAGATGAGAGAGGCCGGATTCATGTTACAGCTGCTCCAACCCATAACTTGCATAAACGCTGCATTCTTCTCCACATCAAAATCAACTTTAGATGCCTATATTCACCACTAAAAATGACCTCATCTTCAAGGGTGTAGAAACTAGCAATTCTATGGATATTCAATGGCAAGACTCGATAAAATGAAATCTATCCATGTATTTTCTCAATTACGTAATCAAAAGGTACATTCATGATTCAACATGATTGGTCATGTTAAACCAGCATGAGAGTATTTCACATTCTGAAAAAATGGATATGATTACAGGATAGAATGATAAGTGCTAATCTGCTCTGCTCTATCATCATCACCTAATAGTAATGGAAAATTCCACAAAAACGGGTCCTTACTATTTGCTAGTGCAATTAGACGCAGTAATCCTCCATCAACAAGCACTTTCCAGAAAGATTCTTCATCTGTAGAGTTCGTTGGATATTATATTTCTTGATAATTATGAAAGCGTTCTTGATGAACCCATCAATCTCCAGAATCTCATATCCATTCAAAGAAAACATCTGTATCTAATTTTGATTGTTCAATTACCCCATCCAGAACAATCACTATACTATCACAGACTAGTGTTGGGAAGCTGCAGCTAGGAACTCATGAACAACACCATTCACCTCAATCCAACTGCAACCAGGCGTTTTCTTAATTCTTCGATCCCTCATTATTTTCAGTGCCCTTGAAGCATCCTCCCACCTGTTTTTCGAGCGATAGATACTCCAGAGAAGTATATACACCGAGTCATCATCAGGATCCAATTCAAGGACTTTTTTGCCACCCATTTCAGCCAGTTCTAAATTCCCATGTTCCAAACAAGCAACGACAAGGGATCTCCAGATAACAGCATCTGGTTTCATGGGCATTCTCTCGATCAGCCGTATGGCTTTCTCCAAATGTCCTGCCCGAACAAAAAGATCCACCATAGAGCCAAAATGCTGAATTCGGGGCTTCATATGGTACCCATCGACGAATCTCTCAAATAATCTCTCTCCCTCAATAACTAATCCAGCATGGCTACAAGCTGATAAACAGGACAGAAAAGTAACTTCATTTGGAATTAGACCAGATTCCTCCATTGATTCGAAAAATAGAAGTGCATCTTTACCTCTGCCATTTAATGCCAAACTAGATATCATGGAAGTCCATGAAAACAAATCTTTTCTCCTCATACTATCAAATAGCTTCTCAGCTGAATCAAAATTTCCACTTTTCCCATACATATCCAACAACCCATTATTCACAACAACGTCCAAAATGAACCCAACCCGTTTGTTAATGTACCCGTGTATTGAACTTCCTAAATTCAGTGCCCCAATATCTGCACAAGCAGAAAGCAATGCAACAATAGTATAAGTATTGGGATCACAATCAACATCCTCACGTCTCATCCTCATGAACAATTCAAACGCCTCCATTGGATTGTTCCCGCGCACATACCCTACAATCATCGCAGTCCATGAGACCACATTTCTCTGTGGCATTTCCTCAAACACTTTCTTAGCATATTCCACGTCCCCATTTAAAATACATCCATTGAGTAAGCTAGTCCAGATATAAAGATCCTTAAACTTTATGCTACTGAAAACACGTTGAGCTAAATCAATGCTTTTAGTTTTACCATACATATCTATCAGCGCGTTATGCACGCTGGGCCTCGGGTTTTCAAGATACTTGTACATCATCCCGTGGATTACGCTTCCATTTCTTATGTCCCTGCTTCGTGCACAAGCAGAAAGAGCAGCAACCATGGAATGAGAATCGGGTCTCACAAAATCACACGATATCAACTCGGAGAATGTCATTAAAGTTTTCCTGGGCTGATTGTTTTTTAGGTAAACATTCTGAAGAGAGTTCCATGAGCTCACATCTGGGCTCGGCATTTGATCGAATACCTTCCGGGCTTCGACTACTCTGTTGATTTTCGCATAAGCGTCCAGCAATCGACAGGCGAAGTCCTGCTGAAAGATGCCGATAGTGATGGTTTGTGCGAAAATTTCGTTGAGAAGATTGAAATGGAGTCCACATTTTTTCAGAAGATTATTCAGGTTATCAAAAGAGACAATATGGGGTTTATTAATTTGTATATGGGTCATTAAAAAAATCAAAAAGCTGTAATCTTGATTTGAAGTTCAGCTTCCATAGTTTTCCCCCTTCTCCCTTTATAGTGGTTTCTTTGAAGTTGAAGGGCGAAACTGGAATATAAAGTAAAATGGCATGTTACACTATATAAAGTTCCTTAGACCATCTCCAGTAAGAAGCTAGAGCGGCGTTTTTTTCTATTTATTTCCTCCAACACTGCGCTATACACCTGCGCGACAATTTGAGGAAATCACTGTTGACTAATTTTGTTCGCTGAATGTAGCGCACCTTTAAGGCTGCGCTACTTTTTTTTTTATTTATTATTAAATTGGTTTTAATATTTGATAATATGTGATAACTTAGAATAATTTGTGTATTTATGTATCACAATTGTAATTTAAGTTATCATTGTAATTTAAAATTTTCGTTCTAATATTATGTTGAATTTTCAATTTTGATTTGCTCAACAATTTTATCAATTTTATATTTTTTATTTAAATTTAAATATAATATAAAAATTAATTTATATTAGAAATAAGTATACAAATACATTATAAATATAGATAATTATACATAACATAAAAAAAATCAAAAATAAAAAATCTTTATAAAATATTCTATTTTTCCAAGAAAAAAGTAAAAGAAAAATCTTTGGAATTTTGAGTTGAACAGAAAGAATAAGTAGTCTTTGAATTTGCAGAAAGAACCAACTATTGGAGATGGTCTTAATTGGTGGAAAGCCCCAAAAGAAACGTAAACTAGTTTTCCACCCAAATCTCACCTTTTTTTCAACACTTTGCCCCCAACAAAAAGAATTATCCCCTTATATTTGGGATTAGATAGAAAAAGCAATTGCAGAGGTGGGACTGGAATGAATGGCAAGCCTTAATCTTGGCCGTCCATTTCACCCTGCCGCCGGTCAGAGTCTACGGCGGCAGATTAAGAAACAGCCCACTCGCCTAACAATTTCAGCATCTTCTACCTCTCTCCTATCAAATAAGGTAGACGACACTCTACAGTACTGCTACTCACTGAATTTACAATCTTTCTTCAACTATATGAACTTATTCCTTTTGGGTTTTATTTGAACAGTTTAAGAGGGCTTACACGAGTGTGATGATAGTGCCGACTGGAGTAGGAGCGGCGATTGGTGGCTACGCCGGCGATGCTTTGCCTGTCGCTCGAGCTCTGGCCTCTGTTGTCGATTGCCTCATCTCTCATCCCAATGTGTGTTTCTTTTCTCGTCTTGTTTATGCAATGAAAGATCTAGACTTTTCTTGTTGGGAATGAAAACTCATGAGCTTTTGTTTAGATTTTTATGTTATATTCATTTTCCCTGAGCTGGCTGTTATCTTGTTTTAAGTCATAGAAGCCAAGGAAACAATACGAAAACATTTTGGAACATAAAGCATGTAAGCAACTTCTGGTTGGAAGTGAATAGATATATATTAATCTTGTCTGTATTGGCTCTTTTCTCTGATCAGGGAATAATATTATCCAAGAGTTTTTGCAAGATTAGACGCGGGGGAGACTCACGAGCTCTTGTTTTAGAATGTTGTATTCACATTCCCCTAAGTTAGGTGTTATCTAGTACATTGTTATTAAAACACATGGGTGTTAGAACACAAGAAAACAAACATGGTCCGTGATTAGAGTAGCAATAAAGCTGGCGCCTTCCTTTGAATCAGAATATTGTTTATGACTTTACGTCATTCAAGAGTTACAAGAATTGGAAATTGTATCAAAGTTAGGGCTATATGAGATCTTCTTGGCAGTATCATTTGGACTAAATTGGTTGCCTAGTTTCCAAATTTGCCCACTTATTGTTGATCACCAAGAAACTGGCTTAAAAGACTTAAAACTGTTCTTCGTTTAATTGTCAGCGACTATAGTGGGTTCTATGGTGTCATTTCTTTGTAAAAAACTGTAATCCTTTCAGGTTCTTAATGCAGCAATGCTGTACTGGCCAATGCCTAATGTACTATACGTTGAGGGTTATGCATTGGATAGATTTGCTGAAGGACTTTGGGGACTGCAACCAGTTCATCAGAATAAGGTGCATCCCTCATGGATCATGCATCGGTTTTCATAATTATGCTGCAGCACTCTTTCATTCTTATTTATTTATCCTGTTATTGAGCTAGGTGGGCCTAGTTCTTGATTCGGGGATAGAGGAAGACCTCCGCATTCGTCATTTACAGGTGGTAGATGCAACAAGGGCTTCTCTTGGTTTACCCATTGTAGAATATACTGTGACGGATGCTGCTCTACAGGTATGCACATAAGTGTCCAATTACTTCACTTCGTTACAAAAATTATAAGATGACATGCCTTCAAGTAATTTATAACTTAATATGCTTCATGTCTGGTAATATTCAACACAAAATTGTAGTGGTTTTGCACTTTTGTGTTTGAACCTCATGATTATCACATTGTTTTGACAAATTAATGTGGCTTAGACCAAAAAATTAGCATATTTCTATTTTATAAATGAGCTTTAAATTTTAGCATAAATACAATGCTTCATTTCATGTATGTAGCATATTTGTAGGTAGAAAAATGGGTCGATCCCAATACTGGACAATCCACAGGGAGGATAAACCGTCCTGATTCCCTATTAAGGGCTGTGAGCACACTAGTAGAGAGATCTGGGGTGAATGCTGTAGCAGTTGTGGCTCGTTTCCCTGATGATGATAGTGATGATGATGTGGACGACTATCGACAAGGAAAGGTACAATTGTCAGCATCTGTATACCTTCTTTTCTTGTTTCTATTGGCTATTAAGAAAAGGTTTCTTTAAATTTCTCTTCTCATTCTGATAAAGGCTTTTGTTAGTGCAGGGAATTGATCTTTTGGCAGGTGTAGAGGCGGTGATAAGTCATTTAGTTGTGCAGAAATTCGGGATTCCTTGTGCCCATGCTCCTGCGGTATTACCTTATCCATTGTGTCCTTCTTTACACCCAAAATCAGCGGCTGAAGAGGTATGCTCTATTTTAGTCTTCTTGAGGTTGCATTTTGATTCTATAAGAAAGTTCGATTAGCTTTAATCAAATTAGCAGTTAGCATGTTGATATATTATCCTGATGGCAAAGTCTCGTGCAAACCAGTGTTATGATGCAACTGGTTTGCATTTTGTGTGTATTTTTAAGCAGTATTAGTTGTTTCATCAAAACGTATTAGTTTTTATACTATAAAGTCATAGTTCTGTTTTACATAAGACCAACTCTATTCTGATAGCTAGGGTACACGTTCTTGCCATGTGTGCTTGCTGGGCTAAGTACAGCCCCACAGTACTCCAAGTCATTGGGAGCAGATAGTATAGTAGCTAGTGATGTTGATAGTGTGATCCTACCAATTGATGCTTGTGGAGGAGACGGGGCTCTTGCATTTGCTAATAGGAAAACTAGCAGGGTATGCCTATATTTTCTAAAACCTTATTCTTGTGATTATAAATTATAATACACAACTTATTGCAACAGCTGATGTTTGTATCTTTCAGCCACTTTTAATTGCCGTTGAAGAGAATAGTACTGTTCTTACTGATACCCCTGATAAACTTGGCATTCCAGCGGTATGTTCTAAAAGACCTGTATGGAAGTTTTTGTAATCTTTCTTGAAATTTCATTTTTATTTTTTCAGACTATGCTTCAGAATATATTAGGATATAGAACAGTTGATAATTATGGATACTAGTTGTGTTCCAGGTGAAGGTAAAGAATTATTGGGAGGCTATAGGAGTTATAGTAGCTCATAAAGCGGGAATAGACCCGAATTCACTGAGGAGAGACGGAATAAACAACGTGCGTCATGCTTCTTTAGTCCCTTCCAATGGCTATTCGGTATCTGGAATGCTCAAGGATTGAAGTCAGTGGTTTTGAGCATTATAATGGATGACTGGAGAAAGTATTCATGGAAAGAAAATGGCATTCTGGACCACCTTCACTACATCTTCCCTTTCTGCTGCTTCATATATTTGTATCTCAAGTTAAACTTTAAAAAGAGAGAAGTTACACAGATGAAAAGTAGGCTGGCCTTTTTCCTTGAGTTTACTCGTTATTTTAGTTATCAATTTGTTATATGGGGCAAAATTCTTGTATGAAAATGTGTAATATATCAGGCAGATTTTGCGAGACGAATTTAAATTACATGTATCCTATTCATTTACTCATTTGTTTTTTTGTTATTTCGGAGCTGATGAAGTTTGATGCTTCACATTCACACTTTGTTTCAAATAAATAAGGAAACTAAAATCTTGAAACATAGCCCCACTGTCACTGTTGTACAATCTATTTATGAAAATTGATTAATAGTAGAAATTGAGAGTGTTTGTAAAAAAATTCAAAGAAAAGTTGATAGTATTTATAGAAAAAGTTAATAATATTTAAAAAATGTTCATAAGTTACCAAAAGCGCTTCCTTTTAACTTTTAAGGCTTGTTTGCAAATTCTACTAGAGACCTAGAAGCACTTTTTTTAAAAAAAAACTGAGTGTTACCTACTTAAAATTTAAGTGTTTTTCATTATTTAAATATGGTTTGAAAACAGGCACTTAGTTTATAGCTATATTACACTTTAAATTGTTTATGCATACAATTCTATGTGACTATAATCACTTATAATTTCTTGCAAACTCCCCCGGAGGGCTATTTTGAAAGAGGGTTGTTTCTGGTAGCTTATGAGCTTTTTTTTAAGTATTATTAATTTTTTTTCAAACACAATCAATTTTTTTTAAAGTTTTTTTACAAATATTATTAACTATTACTTGATCAATTTTCTCATAATCACTTCAATGATAATTTTATGCGAACACCCCTTATATATTCCAAAAGTAAGGAATCCTTACATTTTGGTTGGAATGACTATCATTCCTGACCTCCCCAAATATATTCCTGCTCCTTTGTGATATCTCCTCTGCCTCCTTTTTGAGGTTTTTCGCCGCCTCCGTGCGGATTTTCCTGCTCCTTTGTGAGATCTCCTCTGCCTCCTTTTTGAGGTTTTCCGGCGCCGCCGTGCGGATCTTCCTGCCGCCTCCGTGCGGATTTTCCTGCTCCATTGTGAGATCTCCTTTGTCGTTGTTGTGCGGATCTCTAGCCCGTATTTGCTCGTAGTTGATTCTGATCCCCATTTCATTGGATCTGATTTTGCGGTCTAGGTGTTGATAGTCGGGATTCCGGATCTCCCGAGTATCAACATTTTTCTGGTTATTGCGTGGATCTTCAAGCGATACCAGTGCCGATCGCTTGTTATTCTCTGGCAATTTAACTCTCGACTGGTGATTCATTGTTGATACAAGTAATTTGATTTGCCTTTTCTTTCGATTTTCTTTCAACCCCGCCTAATGCCATGAGTTGCATTATCTGGAACGCACGGGGCCTTGGTAATCTTCGTGTGTTCAATTCTCTACGAGATCTTATCTCGGATCATCGTCCTTCTTTACTTTTTATTGTTGAGTCTAAAATCCCTACTGTTTTGGGTTCTCGTTGGAAGACGATTTTTGATTTTGTTGGTTGTGTGGGTGTGGACGCCTGTGGGCATAGTGGTGGTTTACTTCTGTTTTGGGATGAATCATTAAATGTTTCTTTGCGCTCTTACTCCCCTGGCCATATTGATTGTATCGTGTCTTATCGGGATGTTGATTGGCGATTTACGGGATTCTATGGAAAACCCTTGTGCTCATCTTTGCAAACATTCTTGGGAGCTTCTTCGTAAATTAAATGCCTCCCCTTTAACTGGGTCTATTGCTTGGTAAGTGGGAGGCGACTTTAATGAAATTTTTTATGCTTCGGAGAAGAAAGGGGGTGACCTTAAACCACTTTCTCAAATGAATGATTTTCGGGATATGGTGAACGACTTAGATTTAATCGAGATACAAGCCAAGGGGCCTCGATTTACATGGATGAATAAGCATCATGGCCGTGATCTCATCCTCGAAAAACTTGATAGATTCCTTGCCAACGCTGGTTGGTTTGATGTATTCCCTGGTATGGAGGCTTGCACTCTAGATTTTTATCATTCTGATCATAGACCGGTTAAGCTCTTTTTCAACCATTACAGGCCAGACCTTGCTAGACCAGCCCTCTTCACTTTTCGGTTTGAGAATAAGTGGATGCTCGAGGAAACGTATGAGGAAGTGGTGGGACAACCGCATCGGTGAGTGGTGTTACCTCGTTGCAGGATAAACCGCTACCGGTGGGCCGATTGTTAAAGGATGGGCGAGACAAAGTTAGCCACACTAAGCATCGATAGATCGCGTTGTAAATTTGAATAAGAAACTAAATGGGCAGATGTTCATCGATAGGGAAGAGGTTGCTGTCGAATCGAACTAGAGAAATTGTACACACAAGAGGAGGTGTTCTGTCAGGAATGCTCTCGAAACCATGGCTCACTTCGGGGGACAGAAATACTAAATATTTTCACTCGTTAGCCACAGCACGGAGAAAACGCAATAATATCAAGGGATTGCAAGCAGAAGGCGGTGATTGGACGACAGATTCGGAGGGGATGACAGGTATTGTTACTTCCTTCTTTACTCAAATCTTTACGTCACAGGACCCGAGTGTTGGGAGATGAATTTAATAAAGAAGTTTTGATTAGATCCCAAAAACCCCTGAGTATGACATGTCGGGGATAATCTTGATACCGAGTCGTTTCAAAGATAGATTGTTCA
This sequence comes from Stenogyne calaminthoides, assembly GCA_037126765.1. NCBI lineage: Eukaryota > Viridiplantae > Streptophyta > Magnoliopsida > Lamiales > Lamiaceae > Stenogyne > Stenogyne calaminthoides. Next base: position 3,664,224 of record JBBCBC010000044.1, read on the forward strand.
GGAAGATATCTGCACAATGTATAGTTAGCAGATATAGATCAGGTTAGATCTTAAAGTTATCAAGAACTTCGGAAGGAATGAGTAATCAAGAATCAAGAGAATCAAGAATCAAGAAGAATCAATGTTCAAAAAAGGTAATCAAGATCTTTCAAGGAATGAAGACTCGATATATTCAAAAACTCAAGAAGTTACGGAAGACATCGAAGACCCAAGAAGTTATCAAGACTCAAGAAGATATGAATACAAGATATAACTCGAATGTTTGAGGCACTGAATAATATCTATATGAAGACTACAAAAACTGAGAAAAACGCACATGTTCAGAAAAGTAGATATTGCCCAAAACACTCTAGTGCAGACAAAAGGAACTAAGTCTAAATGTTGTTTAAGGTTGTCTCATTCAGAGAGATTGACCAAAAAGAGCCGTTTTATTTATCTACATTCACTGAAGACAAGAACCAATCAGAGGAAGACAACATGCACTTCATCGATAATCGAAAGCGACAGGACCCTGAATTATGTCAGTAGTATTAAGTTCCAGACTGCAAAAATTGGTGATTGGCTACATAACTGCATATTTCCTAAAACATGCAAGGGAGTGTTCAAACCCTAAAAATAGTCGTTCATCAAACTCCAGAAGAGGAAACTCATGAAGTTATCTCTTCCAACGGATAGTTTTTCAAAGAGTGAACTTGGTGAAGTTGCTTATAAATACCAGTGACCCTTTACATTGAGAGGTTACGGGAAATTTCAAAGCAACTCAAGAGCTCATTCGTATTATTGCAAATTGAAGCACTCGAAAACCTAGAATTTTCCAAGTGTTTCACATTGAAGAGAGCTCACTATTCTAAGCCTAGATTGATAGATATATCCAAAGCTTAGAAGAGATATCCTAGCCTTTGCATTTGTTCTTATTGTAAAGGATATCTCACCCTAGTTGGAAACCAACCCAAAACCCAAACCTTTTGTTAAGGTAGTTTGTGTGTGTTTTGTTGGTGAGTTAGAGTTGTAAAGAGTGAGTAAGCTACAAATGAGTTAGCTTTAAAAACTCTAGAGAAGAAGTTAGTAAGCTACTTGTGGTAGTCCGAAACACTTGTGTGTGTTTAAGTTAGTAAGTCGCAAAGTGAGTCACCGTAAAAACTCAAGGTAGAAAAGTGAGTAAGCTATAGTGAGTTAGCCAGAAAGCTTTAGGAAGTGGTTATGAAATTTCTCTGAAGATCAGAGAGAGTGGACGTAGGAGCTTGAGTCTCTGAACCACTATAATTGTTATTCTTGTTTGCTTTCTGTACTGCATTTTATCTATTGCATGTTTCTCACTGAAAGCATATTTCACTGATATTCAGTTGGAACCAATCCACTGAACTGCATAAAATAGGTCATAGCCTTAATCACTGTTTTATTAAAGGAAGAAGATTTTTCAGCAAAGCTAAAACGAGTATAAACTTAGGGCCAACCATTCCGCACACTTGAGTAGCTAGAACAGATAGTTACCAAACTGAACTAACTCTACTGAGTGTTCAGTAAGATAATTATCTGATCCAAGCTCCTCAGGATCTCTGATAAATTCAGGATCAGTTGGGCTAATCTGAAGCTTCTGAAAGCAGCTCAGGATCATTGTCTCAGTAGACTTTGACTCAGGGCAATCCATGCTTCTCAGGGCAAAATTATCAGGGTAACCTGACCCATCTGACCTCAGTGAAGAAAAAGTTTTAAAAATCACTAAACACGTGTATTCCCCCCATACACGTGTGAGACTCGTTAGCACCGGGACCAACAAGTGGTATCAAAGCAGTGGTTCATTTTGACCACTTGCTTTGGTAGCCATAGTCTATTTGCTGAAAGACTTTGGTGGTCTACTGAATAGATCTATTTGCTGATATCTTACAAGGCTCAGTCATCATGCCTTCTAAGAAACTTCTTATGTTCTCTGTTGAGAGCTATGACCTATGGAGACTGAGAATGCAGGCTCATTTGTATTCAAAACATGAAAGAATGTGGAGAGTGGTTTCTGAAGGACCATTCAAATTTACTGTTGTAAATCCCAGAATCATCGATCATCGAGAGAAATGATCCCAGGGATGAATTTCCTAAACCTGATGACCAACTGACTCCTGATGAGAGAAAGTTAGTCAATCTGGACTACATTGCTAAAGATACTTTGTATAACACTATTGATGATGGTGTTATGGGGATGATTTCTCACTGTGAAACTGCAAAAGAAATATGGGACACACTTGTTGTTATGTGTCAAGGCACAAATCATATTAAGGAAAACAAACTTTATTATTGGAAAGTTTGATGGCTTTGAAATGGAAGATGATGAATCCATTGACAAACTTGAGGTCGATTCACTAAAGATCATGAATGATCTTAGTGCTCTTTGGGAAAAGATACCCACAGAGAGAAGTGGTAATCGAAAAATTCTTAGAGGATTGTCTAAGAAATGGGATATACATGTTGTGGTGATTGAAAACACCAAAAATATTGATTCCATGCCATACCAACAAGTTTTCTCTGAACTGAAAGCTTATGAGTTTGTGATTGACAAGAAAACTAAGAAATCTGACAGCAAAGATGATTCTTCATCTAGCAAGAATGTGGCTTTTTAAAGCCAAAAGAAAAACCTTGTAAAGCTAGAGAGTCTGAAAACTCACTTGCCAGAAATCAGGATGAGCAAGAGGATAAGCTAGTACCGATGGCAAGGAGGTTTGAAAGACTCAATAGAAGATATGGAAAATATAAGAAATACTACATGAATCACAGTATAACAAAGAAAACTCGTGTTCGAGGACGATTCACTGAGAAAAAGAAGGACCAGAAAGCTGAAGGATCCTCATCCAAGAAGAAGGACTCCAAGACCAAGGAGGAAAGTGATCAGGATGATGATACCAACAGATGCTACAACTGTCAGAAGAAAGGTCACTTTCAATATGTATCTGAAATGAAAAGAAAAAAAGAAAGAAAGGAGAGACAAGCCAAGAGAGACAGAAGATCTCCAAAGAAGAAAGTTATGATTGCAAAAAAAGAAGAACATTCTGAAGAAGGTTCCAGTTCCTCAGATGAGATTTTCTCAGACAGTGACAGTGATGATGTATGTCTTATGGCTGTGGAGGAGGTAAATTCTTATATCTCTGTAGTTGCTCCTACACAAGCACATGAGTTCTCAAGTTCAACTGTAAAACAAAGAATTTTGACCGATGGATTCGTTTGAGAATCTTATGAAGGACTACGTGTTACAAGAATCGCCATAAAACTCAAGAGCGTAACAAGGAACCGATCACGAAAATCAAGTGGAAAGACTCTAAAAATGCCGAGATCACTTCTCAATTGATGGGAACTATCGATGAACCTGGATGTTCGAAAAGTACAAGTCTTTTAAAAAGGAGAAGGTGATAGAGATCCCGAATGGAAAATTAGAGAAATCCACTAAGGAGATTCAATTTTATAATCGAAGTTCAATGACCTCTTTGAGAAGCATGAAACTCTAAAGAAATGTGAGGATAAGGCGCAAGAAATTTAGCTCTATTGAATTTTCAGATCTAAAGTAATAGATGAAATTTGAGTTATCAAAAAGACCGCAACTATAAAAAGTTGGATTGGGATACATTCCGGGGAAACCTCACAAGGTCTTTCAATGTTGCTTCTAGTAGCACCAAGATTGTCTTTGTTAAACCAAATGGCATCTAATCTTCTTCATCAAGAACAACCCGTAGTTTTAGACAAGGGTAAAAGACCTATGGTTTCAGAAAAACTGAAGGTTCAGGGAAGAAAGCCCAAACCTCAGGAAAAGGCTAGAAAACCTGAACACTCAGTAGGAAATTTTCAGGCCAGTACTTCAAAGCCTCAGGCTAAGAATACCAACCTGAAGAGATCTGCAGATCGAACCATCGTGAGGAATTTTTCGAAGAGAAACACTCACAGAGATATTCTCAACCGAAAAAGACCAAGTCCTCGACATCGAAAGACCCCAATTTCAAGACAGCAACCTAAACCCCACTTGTCTAAGGGTAAAGGTTTCCTGAACCCAAGTCAGCAGAGATAGAGACCAGTTGCACCAAAGCTAAGGCACTTGAACAAAAAGCCTGAACCCAAGAAGAACTCTAAGGCTCATGTTCATGCTAAGGCTGGCACTCATACACAAGGTACTGCCAAGGCACCTAGGGTGGTGAATGTGTATGTAGATGTTTATGGGAGACAAATCAGCCACTCTAAAGTAATTAGAGTTATCAGGCAGATTTGGGTTCCAAAAGGTACAATTTAACCCGGTAGGACCTTACACTAAATGGGTACCTAAAAACCGATCTTTTTTTTTGTAAAGGAAAAGGGCACTAAGTTGAATGAATACAACATAAAGACCGATGAGTGGAAATGAATTGGCTTTGTTGTATGGTATCTGGACAGTGGATGTTCAAGACATATGACAGGATATAAGCAACTACTCACTGACTATGTTGAGCAAAAAGGCCCTCAGATCACATTTGGAGACAACTCAAAAGGACAAACTGAAGGATATGGAACTCTTGAAGTTGATTATGTTCATATCCATGGTGTTTCATATGTGTCTGGTTTAAAGCATAACTTGCTTTCTATCAGTCAATTCTGTGACAAAGGATTCAGTGTTGAGTTCTCAAAGAACTTATGTTATGTGAAAGACAATACTTCACAGAAAATTTTACTGACTGGTACTAGAAAAGGAAATGTGTATCTTGCTGATTGGAAATTATCTCCAAAAGATACATGTTTGGTTGCAAAAAGTTCCACTGATACCAGTTGGTTGTGGCACAAAAGACTAAATCACTTAAACTTTAAAACCCTGAACAAACTTGCAAGATTAGCACTTGTGAGGGGGTTACCAAATGAAGTGTTCAAGAAAGATCATGTTTGTGATGCTCGCCGAAAAGGAAAACAAATCGAGCATCTTTCAAAAGCAAAGTAGATGTTTCTATCGACAAAATATCGCAAATCGTTACATATGGATCTCTTTGGTCCAGTAACACTGTAAAGCACAAATGGCAGGAAATATACACTTGTGGTAGTTGATGACTACTCTAGATACACATGGGTCATATTCTTACTTAGTAAGAAGGAGACTCAAACAAAACTGCCAGAACTACTAAAAAGGCTCAGTACTGAAAAGAATCTGAGTGTGGTCAAGATCAGATCAGATAAAGGAACAAAGTTTATCAATCATATCATATCGATTATTGTGCAAAGAAATGGAATAACCCATGAAACATCACCGCAAGGACCCCAAATGTAATGGTGTTCTTTGAAAGAAGAAATAGGACTCGAAAGAAGTTTGCAAGAACAATGATTCTTTGAAGCCGATATTCCTAAGAGATTTTGAAATTTCGAAAGCTATCAACACCGCATGCTACTCTCGTAATCGCATCCATCTTGACCAAGAATCAAGGAAAACTCCATATGAGTTTGTGGAATGAAAGGAATCCTCTTGTTTCTTTCTTTTTCGTGTGTTTGGTTGCAAGTGTTTCATACACAATAATGGTAAAGATCAGTTGAAAACTTTTGATAGAAAAACTGATGAAGGGATATTCTTAGGATATTCTGAAGTCAATAAAGCCTTCAGAGTTTACAATTGTAGGACTTTACTGTGGAAGAAACACCTCATGTTATTTTTGATGAATCTACTTGTGTTCGGAAGAAACATGAACATGTCTCGGGAGAATCGACCAAGAGAATCACCGGACTTAGCCGAAAAAAAGAAATCCTCGAACACGAAAAAAGAAGAAGTCGACACTTTCTATGAATGGAGTGAATCGGACTCGCACAAAGAAGTTCAGGATGAAAAAAACTCGGGATGGTTAGACTCGGGATGAAAATTCTTCATGAAGGAAAGCAACAACAATCGAAGTCGACCAATCCTGAACATACACGATTCGGACTCGGGTATGTAATGTCGATGAAGATGTGGTCACGGTGAGGCAAACTCCGAATCTATCAACCAAGGGGGAACAAATGTCTCGACAATGTTTCGAATGGAATTTCCCGAGGAAGATGATTCCCTTTTCCTTTTTCGTTATTCCCCGAATTTGATGAATTACCCGAACCTAACATTTTCGATGTTGAGGATACTCTTGAAGGGGGAACATCCAGAGAAAATGGTTGGATAGCCATCCTACAAGTCGATTGTGGGTGATCTATCGGAAGGAGTAAAGACAAGCGGTTCCATGGTGAAAGTGCTTTTTATTCATTGTTTTCATCGAAAAAAGGAACCCATCGAGATTGAAGAAGCTCTACAAGATTCATTTCGGATTTGTTGCTATGCAAGAAGAATTGAATCGATTCACAAGGAATGAAGTTTGGGAGCTAGTGGGAAAGACCTAAAAGGCACAATGTGATTGGAACTAAGTGGGTGTTCAAGAATAAGAGAGATGAAAACAACAACATTGTGAGAAACAAGGCAAGGCTAGTTGCACAAGGTTATTCCTAAGAAGAAGGCTTGGATTATGATGAAACCTTTCAACTGTTGCAGAAGACTAGAAGCCATCAGATTGTTTCTTGCATATGCTGCCCACATGAAATTCACAGTCTATCAGATGGATGTGAAAAGTACATTTCTAAATGGTGTGATTAAGGAGGAAGTATATGTGGAACAACCTCCAGGATTTTGTCGAATGACCAAGTTTCTGTGCTCGTGAAAGCCTTGTATGGTCTTAAGCAAGCACCTCGAAAGCATGGTATGATACCCTTTTCGGTTCTTCATCGACCATGGTTTTATCAAAGGAACTGTTGATAGGACTTTGTTCAGGATAGAAGATGGAAATGATATCTTACTAGTTCAGATCTATGTGGATGACATCATATTTGGATCTCCAAATCATAAGTTGTGTGAAAAGTTTTCTACTCTGATGAAAGGAAAGTTTGAGATGTCAATGATGGGGGAGATGAATTTCTTTCTTGGACTTCAAGTGAAACAAACTAAGGAAGGAATATTCATCAATCAAGCAAAATACACCAGAGATCTGATTGCAAAGTATGGATTACAGAATTGCAATGCAGTTAGAATTCCCATGAATACTAACTACAAGATGGATCCTGATCCTGAAGGCAAATTAGTAAATCACACTGATTATAGAGGGATCATTGGATCACTGCTATATCTCACAGCAAGTAGGCCTGATATAACATTTGCTGTTGGGATATATGCAAGATACCAAGCTAATCCTAAGGCTAGTCATATGGAGGCTGCCAAAAAGATTCTAAAATATCTTAAAGGCACTGTGAATAGAGGATTATAGTATCCAGCTGATGATAACTTTGAATTAACTGGTTATTCAGATGCTGATTATGGAGGATGTAGAATTGACAGGAAGTCTACCACAGGAACTTGTCAATTTCTTGGAAGTAAACTGATATCATGGTTTTCAAAGAAACAAACCTCAGTAGCAACCAGTACTACTGATACTGAATACATGGCTGCAGGAAGCTGTTGTGCACATATTCTTTGGCTCAGACAACAATTGAGGGATTATAAGATTATAGCCAATGAAGTACCTATATTTTGTGATAATAATAGTGAAATTGCTATTACACAAAATCCAGTATTGCACACCAGATGTAAGCATGTTGATATCAGACATCACTTCATCAGAGATCACGTTGAAAAGAAAGACATCAGAATGGAGAAAATTCATACTGATAAACAGAGAGCTGATATCTTGACTAAACCTTTGGCTGAATCAAGATTTCAGGAACTATCAGTTGAATTAGGAATGTTGGATACAGGTGAATAAAGCAAATCTGAAGAATTGAAGGTTTTCAGATGCATGAAGTTTTCTCAGGTTTTTACTGAAAAACTCAAGATAAAATTGAGAGTCCTGAACACTGAGTCTTGGGAAACTCAGTTATCCTGAAGTTCAGTATTCAGTATTATACTGACATTTTATCAAGGTCAAAACTCAGTAAGACTGATGGAGAAAATTAGTCTGAAGAAGTATTGACTCATGCACCACATTTATTGTCTATCTGAATCTCAGTAATCATTGACAATAAATGACAAAACACCTGAAGAAAAATTGGGCGAGACTTTTGAAATTCGCGAAGAAAGTCAATGATGTGCAGGAACAGTAATTAAATGCACTGTTCATTAATCACCAAAAAGGATAAATGGGCGGCTAAGTATTTGCGAAACCGTCCTTTCAAATACCCATTTTAGCCAGTGTTTAATCTCAACCGTCGATTTTTTTTTTTCACGATTTTCCATAAATCTAAATCATATATCCATTACAAAGAACCCATTCAAGCCCTATTTCAAAAAGGTTTTCGTCTTCACAAAACCTCTGCTTCAAAACCTTCGATTACCCAGAAATCACTTATCTCAAAAAAACCCTTCACTCAAAATCACCAAAGATGACACTCTCTGTATACGACAAACTCGCCATTTCTAACAAACCATGGTACGAACATGTTGTTTCTCTGGAAAGCACATCCAATGCAACTCACGAGGAAGAGGCGTTGCATATGATTCATATGGCAAAGCTTACTTGTCTGATAGAAAATCAACCAGATGCTGAATATGCCAAGGAGGTAATTGAGTTTGTTTCTAATATTCAATTGGATGACAAAAATTGCATAGAGTCTAAGATTACGGTGTTGCATTTGGAACATAGTACAAAATATGTGGATTTTGTTAGGGAATTATATATTATTCCTAAGAATCTGAATGCCATATATGAGTTAAGTGATAGAGGTGAAGACCCTACGGTATACATGATCGGTGGGGAACAAGAGTATTTGGATAAAATTACTGAGCATCCGGTAAAGTTTGAAGCTACTTTGAATAAGAGGCATTTGAAGCCTAAATATCGAGTATTGTTGGATATTGTAAGCAAATGCATCATGAGTAGATCTGGTAGTTTCGAACAGATAAGCACGCCTAAGTTAAGGCTAATGGCGGCGATTGAAGATTCACCTACTACGGCATTCAATTGGTTGCACTATTTGATCAAGGTGGTGAGTGATCAAGCCAAACACATTCGGAAGGTGAATGGCTCTGTAGTTATCAAGGGAAAAATTTTACATGCAACCAAGATTGCATTTATCTTGGAAACATGCAGAGAAGAGGAGGACATTTTTCCGATTCCACTTCCTTTCCAAAGTCAAAAATCATGTTCAAACCAACAAAGAAGACTTTGAGAGAAAAGAAAGAGAAAAACACTGAGTCTCAGGAGGAGACTGCCGAAGAGAAAACTGAGGAAGATACAACAGTGGTGGAGCAAGTCAGGGAAACAAGACACACTTCTCAGAAATCCACTGAGACAACTAATGAAGAAGCCAAACAAGCTAGGGGGAAATCCCTGATGCAAATTAAAAGGGAGAAAGGTGAGAAACTGAAGAAGAAAGCACTGGCTCCTCAGAAGCGCAGAAGGCTTCAAACAATTGCGGAAAAGAAGGCCGCTGAAATCAAGAAACTCAACTCAAGACCAAAGAAGGGTTGAAATCTCCACTTCAGGTTCTTGCTCAGGTAGTGACAAATGTGCAGGAGCAAGAAACTGAGGAGCAGGTTTTCTTTGAGGTACTTGAAACATCTCTGAGCTCAGACAAAATCTCTCAGGAAATCTTCAAGGGACCTCAGATATCTACTGAAGAAATACCAGCGCAGACTTCAGATCAGTTTGAACCTCAAGAATTTCAGAACTTGGATGCGCTTCCGAATGAACATTTTCTTGATCCATCAAGATCGAACTTGTACAATCCGGAGCAAACAAACCCCCGAAAAGCCCAAGATTGAAGAAGGGAGAAGCCGAAGAGACTAAATGGCGGAGCAAGGGGGAACGGTTCATCCTGGACCGATACCCTGAGCTAGATGTTTATCCTGACCTTCAGGATATGTTCTTCAGGCTCATAACGACAGTATACATTCTGAATCAAACACTTCCGAAAATGTTGAACATCGTATCATTTAGAGGAGAAGAGTTGTGGAATGTTGAGACAGCTGCCCTGACTGAATTCTCAGGCTTCAGAAAGACAAAGCTCAGGATGAAAGCTGCTGACAAAGATGGGGGAAAAGGAAAGATACTGAAAAATTAGATGCATCAAGTTCTCATGATCAAAACAAAGATGGAGATCAGGGAGGTGATGCAGAAAGGCAATCTGAGGGGGAGAAGGAATCCCAGACAAATACTGAGAAAGAAAAAGAGACTGAAAGTCAGATGGAGAAGGACACTGATGCTGCACAGACTGATATCACACATCCTCATATCGAAGTTAAGCACTCTTCGTATCTTTTCGCACTATTATACATTATGTCAAAAGCTCATCAAGTTCCTATCTTTAAATTTGTTGTGTATGATATGCAGACTGAGGCTCAATTGGAGTAACTAGCTCAGTTGGAAACAATTGTTTTACCTCGAGAAATTTATTTTAGTCCAATCCTGGATAATTTTGAGAAGGTTGTGCCAATGGTGGAGAAAGTGACACAAATTGAAGAAACCTTGGCAAGCCAATCTCAAAAGCTGGAAAATCTGAGTTCATCTTCAGACATGCTGCAACTACAAACAACTCTTGTAGATAAAATGACTACTTTGGAAGGAAAGATTGATGTAGTCAAAACTAAGCTCAATGCAGAGATGGAGCAAAGGTATCAAACCAGAACTGCTTACCTTGAAGCTAAACTGATTGAGAAGAATGATTAGATAATCAAGACAGTTATTGAGGAAATGGGCTCCCTGCTCATGACCAAGATGACAGACATGATGCATGAAGTGTTCTCAATGCAGTTTGCTCCACTCGCAGATGAATTCTCAATGGCCAAGAATTACATGATGAGGCTAGAGGATGAGCATGATCAGTTGGCAGGGGCAGTACGCAGTATGGGCAAGGAGCAATACTATATGGATACTGCACTGACTCAACTACTCCCAAGGTATGGTGCCAAAAAGGGGGAAATGCCTGGTGGCAAATTAAGTGAGTTGTTGACACAAACCTTGGAGAGAAAGGCTCAAAAAGAAGCTGAAGGAAAGAAAATTTTGGATGCCTTAAGTGAGATTGAAGCCACTGAGAAACTGAAGTTCAAAGAAGCGGAAAAATCTACCTTCACTCAAACATCTGAGCAAACCATTCAGGAAGTAATTGGTGAAAAACTGAGTGATAGAAGGATGATTGAGACAAGCAAAGCCGGTGAAGATCAAGTCAGACCTGAAAAGAGAAAGGCTGTTGCATTTGTGGAGCAAGAAAAGAAGAAAAGAGCTAAAGTTTCAAAGCCTACTTAGAGGAAGTTGATAATGGAATTTGAAGAATCTGAGGAAGAAACTGAAAAGGAAGAAACTGAGACTCGAAAAGAAGCCTTCGATACCAAGAAAACTCTGAAAGCTCTTCAGATTGAAAAAGAGAAGAAGAGGGCCGCTTGGGCCAGTGTGTTCCATCGATCGAAGAAAAGAAAGAAGAAGAGCAGAAAAGAAGAGGTGGTTTTAAAAAGTTTTTAAGCAAACGAAGGGGTACGGAAAAGACTCAGAAATGGCCGCACATTGATAAGTGGATGCCTATATAGTTCAATGATGCATGGGAAGAGATCAAGAGAACCTTCTGGTTCTATTATGAGATTCTGAGAGAATGGGGGGAGCAATTCGGATAAAAATGAAGCCTTCATTGAGTACTTACTGACATTCTATCCTAAATACCTGCAAAGTTGGATCAACATGGCAGATGAAGGAAACACTCAGATAGTGGCCCCTGGTCCATACATGTACCCAAGCTCCTAGGTTTGAGAATGGCTATGTGAATGAAGCAGCCATTTCTCAAGAAATAGCCCAGTATGCCATCCAGCTAGGCCTAACAGGAAACAACCCTGATATCATCAAGGCAAGGGATGAACTGAAGAAGAGATACTACGGGATGTTCAACTTGGAAGTGTCAGAGGATGAAGTGGAAGAAGACTGAAGACTTTGTACTTCTGAATTATTTTTTTGATTTTCATTGTAATCTGTAACTCTTATCCTATATCAATGAAAATTTTATTTTTATGCTCAAAAGATAATATCTCATTATCTTTTCACATGTCTTTAATTACTTGATATGCCAGATTGTTTAGGAAATTGTTGGGAGAAATACCATTTTGGTTTGTAATAGATAAACTGAAACCTGAGGATAGGTTAGGTTTTCTTAAATGTAACAAGATGGTTTTGGCATCATCAAAAAGGGGGAAATTGTTGGGAGATGAATTTAATAAATAAGTTTTGATTAGATCCCAAAAACCCCTGAGTATGACATGTTCGGGATAATCTTGATACCGAAAGTCGGGGTTTCAAAGATAGATTGTTCGGGGAAGATATTTGCACAATGTATAGTAAGAAGATATAGATCAGGTTAGATCTTAAAGTTCTTCAAGAACTCAAAAGGTATCGAGTAATCAAGAATCAAGATAATCATCGAAGAGAATCGAATGTTCAAAAAAGGTAATCAAGATTTCAAGGAATGAAGACTCTGATATTACTGAAAAACTCAGTAAGTTACTGAAGACACTGAAGACCCAAAAGAGTTATCAAGACTCAAGAAGATCTTGAATACTCAAGATAACTCTAATGTTCGAGGCACTGAATAATACCTTTCTGAAGACTACAAAAACTGAGAAAAACGTACATGTTCAGAAAAGTAGATATTGCCCAAAACACTCTAGTGCAGACAAAAGGAACTAAGTCTAAATGTTGTTTAAGGTTGTCTCATTCAGAGAGATTGACCAAAAATAGTTGTTTTGTTTGTCTACATTCATCAAGACAAGAACCAATCGAGGAAGACAACATCAGACTTCATCGATTAATCGAAAGTGACAGACCTCTGAATTATGTCAAGAGTACTAAGTTCCGCATCGCAAAAAATTGGTGATTGGCTACATAACTCAAGATATTTCCTAAAAACATGCAAGGGAGTGTTCAAACCCTAAAAATAGTCGTTCATCAAACTCGTAAGAGGAAACTCATGAAGCTATCTCTTCCAGCGGATAGTTTTTCAAAGAGTGACCTTGGTGAAGTTTGTTTATAAATACCAAAGGACCTTTACATTGAGAGGTTACGGGGAAATTTCAAAGCAACTCAAGAGCTCATTCGTATTATTGCAAATTTAAGCACTCGAAAACCTAGAATTTTCCAAGTGTTTCACATTGAAGAGAGCTCACTATTCTAAGCCTAGATTGATAGATATATCCAAAGCTTAGAAGAGATATCCTAGCCTTTGCATTTGTTCTTATTTTTAAAGGATATCTCACCCTAGTTGAAACCAACCCAAAACCCAAACCTTTTGTTAAGGTAGTTTGTGTGTGTTTTGTTGGTGAGTTAGAGTTGTAAAAGAAAGTGAGTAAGCTACAAAGTGAGTTAGCTAGAAAACTCTAGAGAAGAAGTTAGTAAGGTACTTGTGGTAGTCTCGAACACTTGTGTGTGTTTGAGTTAGTAAGTCGCAAAGTGAGTCACCCGAAAAAACTCAAGGTAGAAAAGTGAGTAAGCTAAAGTGAGTTAGCTGTAAAGCTTTTAGGAAGTGGTTAAGGAATTTCTCTCAAGATCGAGAGAGTGGACGAGGAGCTTGAGTCTACGAACCACTATAATTGTCTATTGTTGTTTGCTTTCAAGATCTTGCATTTTATCTCGTTGCATGTTTTCATTGAAAGTATATTTCATCGATATTCATTGGAACCAATCCATTGAATCGCATAAAATAGGTCACATCTTTAATCTTTTTTATTAAAGGAAGAAGATTTTCAAAGAAAGCTAAAACGCAGTATAAACTTAGGCCAACCATTTCAAGACACTTGAGTAGCTAGAACAGATAGTTACCAAATCGAACTAACTCTACCGAAAGTGTTCAAGAAGATAATTATCCGATCCAAGCTTCTCGGGATCTCTGATAAATTCGAGGATCGGTTTAATCAATCTGAAAAAGCATTTCCGGGATCATTGTCTCGATGAGACTTTGACTCAGGGCAATCCGTGTTTCTCAGGGTAAAATTATCAGGGTAACCTGACCCATCTAACCTCAGTGAAGAAAAAGTTTTAAAAATCACTGAACACGTGTATTCCCCCTCCCCCATACACGTGTGAGACTCGTTAGCACCGGGACCAACACCGAGTTCTTGGGAGATTGAGGAAGTGATTGAGTCGGTGGAGCCTTGTGTCACTGCTGAGATGAATTCGATCTTAATGGCTCCTTTCACGTTGGCGGAAGTAAAGAAGGCCACATTCGATCTTAACCCGTCAAAAGCTCCGGGCCCAGATGGCTTTACGGCCCTATTCTATCAAAAATCTTGGGATTTGGTTCAAGCGGATGTGTCTAGTCAAGTGTTGGGGGTCTTGAATGGCGGTGCCTCAATGCAAGATTGGAATAGAACGGTGGTGACTTTAATCCCGAAAGTTAAGGAACCGAAGCAAATGAAGGACTTCCGGCCAATTAGTTTGTGTAACGTGAATTATAAGATTATTGCACGAGCTATTACCAATAGGTTTCGGGGTATCATGGGGCAGATCATTGATCCCACACAAAGTGCATTTATACCGGGCCGACTTATCACGGACAATGTTCTAATAGGATATGAGTGTATGCACTGGCTCCGTACTACAAAAAGTCACAATGGTTATGTTGCTTTGAAACTCGATATGAGTAAGGCGTATGATCGCATTGAATGGAAATATTTGGACAGCCTGATGCGACGGATGGGCTTTTCGGAGCTATGGATCAATTTAATCTTACGTTGTGTTGATTCATTTGCTTACTCTTCCGGATAAATGAGTTTAATTGTGGGAAATGTGAAGCCATCTCGTGAAATTTGAGGCGAGGTGATCCGTTATCGCCATACATGTTTGTCCTTTGTGCATAGGGGTTGTTGGCATTGATTTCGAGGAAGGTCAGGGAAAAGGCTATCCGAGGTATTAGAATCGGGGTGCACAATCAATCATCTCCCATTTATTCTTTGGTTCAAGGCATCTCAATTGGATTGTGATAATTTGAAAACTTGTTTATCTGTCTGAGGCGCCCCAATCGGATTGTGATAATTTGAAAACTTGTTTATCTCAATCTGTTTGAACATGTCCAAGTTTCGAGGACACGATTTATATGGTGAACTTTTTTTGAGAAGTCGCCATCACTTTCGGAGAAGCCCCAATACATGCAATATCTTGTTCCACACCCAATTAAAGAGAGCATTCATTTGTGTTTGAACATGTCCGCAGATTTGCCATGGACACGATTTATATCTTTGGCTCCCAATTTTTTTTTCATTGAAATAAATTGTTTAGAAATCTTTTAAAAACGAATCCAATTTGGATGTTACATTGTAGTTAATTTAGTGATGCGGATCACGTAAGATTAAAAGTGCCAAGAAAATAGTTATTACGACCTAGATGAAAATGGGTCGAAACAATTTTGACCAAGAGATTACCTTTAGGGAGGTATTAATCAGGATAAATTCTTGTAATTCATGCGGTTCCATGGTTCGTTATTTCTTAACCTTCGTCCCCTTAAATAGGATTATGCAATGTCTTGACTTTTGGGTAGCGAATCAATGGATACCTAATACGTTATGTGAGGATATAAAAGCACGCTTGTTTGATTTCTTTGGGAGGTTCATAAGTTTTATCATACCAAATCTTGGGGTAATGAAGGATGCGGGAAGTAAGCTACATTGGTGAATTAATTAATGGGATAAGTTATGTAAATGACCGGGAGCCGAAAAATATGGGTTAAGATGGATAGTCTTGATATTAATTATGTAGTGGGAATATATTTTTCAAAAAATTGGCCAATATTAGATATTCAATAAGGCTCTTTTTCCTAAAGGGCGTAAACAAATGTCAATAAGGGCGGATTATTATTGATCCAATGTAAATTTATGGATGGCTCGAATTTTTTTTTAAGGTATTCTTGGAATACAAGATTATCTCATTAAATTCAAACATGTGGATGGTTATATGAGGGAAATTTTTTGAATATAATGGGGTGGATTTTCTTGATTTTCTTGAAAAATGCATATGTATTTTTTTGAAATGGAGATCGATATCATTTTTTGAAAATAATCCATATTAAGGAATTGGGATTTGTGGAATATTTGAAATGGGAAAAAAGAAGATGGAATATCAAGAATGGTGAATCAAGTCTTTTCACATTGGTTTTTATTGAAAAAAAAGATGCTATAAATAGGGGATGCATTGGATGCCGGAAGGAAAAATTTCATACCGTAAGTGGTGCAACAAAGTTTATTTTTTCCTTTTTTGTTAATTGTTCGACAAGTGTCCTTATTAGGATATTGAGCGTCCTTTGGGAAAGTGGGATGGAGTTGATTAGACAAGCATTCCTACCATATGCATGAATGTTGGATTTGAATTAATATCTTACCACGCTAATATTCTAAAGAATTAAATTTGTATTTTATTCAAGATATGAATAGGGTGACACTATGCGTTTTTGGATCTTTGGGAAAAGTTAGGGAAAATGAAAAAGGAAATCGGGGTATGGGTTTTCAAAAATTCCCAAAAAGTTAAAGTTCGGTAGTGCCTCGGGGCCATCGAATCGATTATTAAAGAAAAGAGTCGTGGGTAAAAATCTGGTCTTTTTAAGGCGCGATACTGCGAAGATTCGGATTTTTGCTTGGAAAATGGCTCGAGGACTGTGGAGATCGATATCTTGGGAAGGAAATACTTGGTGGCGAGATGGAGGCACCATGACTATTCAAAGATGCTTGGGTGCATGGAAACTTGGGAAGGTAAAACCGCGATACGGGCTTCATTTGTGGGCATGAGGAGTTGATTAGCCAAGCATTCCTTAATATGAAGTGGATAATTTTCGGCTATTCTACATGTGACACTTTCGTTTTTCTTTGGAAAAGAAGGGCAAATATTATATGATATGGATAAACGATCTTTGGTTCTATGTTAAGAGTTTTAATACCTTGAATGTCCGGGAGATACAATCTGGCGAGGCAAGCTCCGATGCTTCATTTGTGGGCATATGTGATGACACATGAAGATACTTTCGACCTTGGAAGAAATAATCATGTTAAGAGTTTTTGTTGAATGGGTTTAGCTCTATGTGATGCGAAGATCTTTCATTGGGATGCTTTGTTGGGGTTTACGGAAGGGCGTTGTGACTCCAAACACGGGGAAGGGTGGATTAGGTGTAGGGACTTTTTCTCGCTAATTGGGCCTTACCTTTATCAACATGACTTTCTTCTTTGCTTTCAAACAAATTTGACCATGACTCTCCATGCATCTGTTGTCTCGATTCCTAGATGGTGTCGGGATGGAGACTTCGTGGGCAATGTAATGAAGGTAGAAGCGAGTTTTGATGACAGCAAGAAGGAATACGCGGTGGGTTTGGTTGTGTACAATGGGCGGGAATTGCGGCTCAAGGTGACATGTTTTTGTTTGTAAACCAATAGCCTATGTTAAGAGTTTCGATCTTGGCGGTGGAGCTCACTACTATTCTTCATGGAGTGTGCTGGTATGCGAGCCATTTCACGGGTGAAGTGCATTTTTTTACGGACTCCCAGGATTCAATTCATGCGATTCGTAGTAAAGATCTTTTTTTGGGGCCCGAAGGTGTGACTTTGCGACAATTACATGAGGACTTAGAGATGATCGAAGTGAAAGACATTTCCTCTGTTCCTAGGGCTCAGAATTTGGTCGCCCACGGTTTAGCGAAGTTGGCTCGTTCCTCATGCTTGGATCGAGGTAGGTTTTCCGTGTTGGATTGAAAAGTTGGTTCGACAAGAGTTGGTGTAGTTGTCTCTTGTTGAATTTTTTTTCTTCTGTCAAAAAAAAAAAAAGAAATTTAAGAATTAGGGTAGTTTTGTCAATGAAGGTTGTATTGCTTTTGGACTCTCAGTTTATTTCTACGGCCAATATCGCGAATTTTTCACTCTTATCCTCAGCGCTCACAACTGCTTCCCTGGAATTCTCGTATGCGGCGGCAGCTTCAAAGTTTTATCGAAACTATACTATTGAAATCAATGGCGCGGTGACTTCCATTTATCCAAATTAAGCCAAGAGAAAATGACATCCATGGAAGCATCAGGTTTGATAAACTCAGTCGCCAATTTTCATATCCCATCTACTAAAGTAATTCCTTTCAAAACTGCACTTCCCATTGTTAACCCAAGAATTCATCTGAGCTCCCATTTCCAAAAGACTTGTTTCATAAATTCTGGGAAAAACTATAGCAAAAGGGACACTTTTTGGCGGTTCAGACCGTGGATTACGGCGTCGGCGGCGACGTGGAAGAAGAAGAAGAGGAGGAGGAAAGCCCAGAAAAGGAGAAGGGGTCGAGTTCAAACCCTAGCGATTCAAATTGGGTGGCAGAGTTTCTTGGGGAGAAAGACCCACGTGGAAATTTGCCCCTTAAGAAGAGCAAAAAGCTGCAAAAATCTAGGCTACTGCTAGGAAATGACCAAATGGAATGGTGTGTTAAGGCTAGGAAAGTTGCTCTGAAATCTATTGAAGCCAGAGGATTGACTCCGAAAATGGAGAGAATGGTTACTGGTGAAAAGAAGAAAAAGAAAAAGAAGAAGAAAAAACAACCCCAAATTGATAAATTAGATGATGATATTGATGATGAAGGGGAAGATTTGGATTTGGATTTGGATTTTGATATAGATGAGGCAGAGTTTGATTTGGATTCTTCAGATAAAGCTAGTCATCTCAAGAAAACAGTGAGTATGATTGCAGGGGGATGTTCGAAGAAAGGAAGGAGAAATCAAGGGAAACATTTGTTCAAAGGCTTTCCCAGTTTTCAGGGCCTTCCGATCGTAGGAAAGAAATCAGCTTGAATAAATCGATTGTTGAAGCTCAAACTGCTGAGGAAGTTTTGGAGGTTACAGCTGAGATAATCATGGCTGTTGCAAAAGGGCTCACCCCTTCGCCACTTTCACCATTAAACATCGCCACAGCGTTGCATAGGATTGCCAAGAACATGGAGAAAGTTTCGATGATGAAGAGTCGAAGGTTAGCATTTGCGCGCCAAAGAGAGATGTGTATGCTTGTGGGGATGTCAATGGCTGCTTTGCCTCAGTGCTCGCCTCAGGGAGTTTCCAACATTGCTTGGGCGTTGTCCAAGATTGGTGGTGAGCTTCTTTACATGTCTGAAATGGACAGACTGGCTGAGGTGGCTCTGTGTAAAGTAGCTGAATTCAATTCCCAGAATGTTTCTAATTTAGCCGGAGCTTATGCTTCTATGCAGCACTCTGCCCCTCAACTCTTTTCGGAACTATCAAAGAGGGCGTCTGATGTAATCCATACTTTTCAGCCCCAAGAAATTGCTCAAGTTTTGTGGGCTTTTGCTTCACTCAATGAGAATGCAGATTCTTTACTTGATTCACTTGACAATGTTTTTAACGATGCGGAACAGATCAAATGCTGCTCTATCATTGAAGAAACATCTAAGTTTGATGATGAAATAGGAGGAGCAGTTACACTTACATTTTCCAGAGATCAGCTTGGTAATATATGTTGGTCATATGCAGCTCTAGGGGGGCTAAATAGAGTCTTCTTCTCCCATGTGTGGAGAGCCTTGGTTGATTTTGACGGGGGAGATATATCCGAGCAGTATAGAGAAGATATTATGTTTGCTTCTCAGCTTTTTCTGGTTAACCAGTGCCTAAAACTTGAGTACCCTCATCTTGAACTGTCTTTACCGAATGATCTGGAGAATAAGCTGGATCGTGCTGGAAAAACGAAGAGGTTTAATCAGAAGGTGACTTCCTCGTTCCAGAAGGAGGTGTACCGCCTCCTTGTTAGTACTGGTTTAGATTGGGTGAAAGAATATAATGTGGAAGGCTACACTTTAGATGCAGTATTGGTTGATCAGAAAGTTGCTATGGAGATTGATGGACCGACTCATTTCTCTAGAAACTTGGGTGTGTTGCGTCAACTAAATATTCCAACAAATTTGGTTTTATTCTGATTACATTTTCACACATCGGTTGCATTGTTTCTTTGCAGTAACCCCGCTAGGACATACTATGTTGAAACGTCGTTACATCACTGCAGCTGGGTGGAAGATGATCTCTGTTGCTCACCAAGATGTAATTTCTTGTTTTACTAAAGCTTGTTTAAGATGATAAGTGTCTAACGTGCTTTTCCGTCGTGTTTTTTTCAGTGGGAAGAACTTCAAGGTGAATTTGAGCAGCTAGATTATCTTAGAAAGTTGGTCTACAGCGAATTAGGCGAAGAAAGCAGCAAAATGGAATCATCCCAATGAACAGAAATACGAAGAAAGCAGCAACGTTGTATCATCGCCATGAACAGAAATACCTATGTGTAGTAGATAAATTAGAGGCTGGATTTAATGATGTGCGATGAGTTTTAGTTTCTTTTTTCCTATGGAATTGCAAATTTCTTACAGCCAGCCAGTTCAGCACTTTCTTTTGAATACAACATTTCATCTTAATGGCATTATCATTCATGGTTTAAAACTTCAACAAAAAAATCATTCATTTTGAATATCGACAAATGTAAGTGTTGATGGCTATCATCCACACACATACTAAAAATATGTGTATTACATCTTACAATCTAGATGTTTGTTACAGACCTTAAATTTTGGCCCTTTGCAAGAGAGGGAGATAAAAAAATCTCCTACCACTGTCCAAAAAAAAAAAAAAAAAATCCTACCCTTATACCCTGTAGGTAAATGAACGAGTGTCCAGTTAACACACCCTGCTCAAAGAGTAAAGAAGATAAAATAAGCGCCAAATGTAATTAAAATTATAGAAAGTTTTCAGAGACTATACAACATAACAAGGAAACGAACCTCAGATCATATGTCATTACTTCTTTCACAGACAGAGTCCAGATCAGATGCTTTGTTCACACTGCAAATTAACAAGAGATGTTTATAATCTTAGCTACACATCATCTCTTTACTAATATCCACGATCTATTTTCTTCATTACAAGTGTAATTCGGATGCAGGAATATTGAATGAAAAAGTGATCAAACCAAGTATTTTTTTTTGGTTGTGGGTGGGTGGGTGGTGTTGTGGAGCCTTAATGCATCTTAAGGCAAATCAAGAACTGAGAATCTAGAGTGTAATCAATATAAAGAAAAGAGCTTACTTGTACAGAAGATCACCACTGGGTGCCCATTTCTTAGAGAACCAATCTGGAACTAGCTTCTCAAGGTTCTCCATTTGCATCTCAACCTCACCTAAGCACGTAGAACAAAAGGCTAAGAAACTTCTGCATCATATAATTGATAAAGGAAGGAAAGATGCATCTGAGCTTACTGCGATTGTCGAACATAAAACTGTTCATAATTATCTTCTGAACAAGTTCTTCCTTTGTAATGGGACAAAACTTTACAGATTGAAATATCTTGTGAATCAAGAGAACAAGGTCGGATGTGCAAACCGATGTTTGCTTGCCTGAACAGATAGTGTCTTCACCATCCACACTAAAAAAATCTAACGCTTTTTTAGCAGTTCCAGTGGACTGCTTTCCTTTGTGGCTTCCAGTCATCTTGTTCTCATCTTCACACGTAAGAACTGATCTTGTTGGAGAAATAGGTCTCACAGGAGTAGACTGTACTGGTGTTCCAACAAGAACACTATTATCACTCCCTGCCAAAGGCTTCATTGGGGTGCTCTCACTTGTATTGGCTGTGGAAGAAGTTACTTTTTCAACCACTCCGCCGTCCTCACAAGTTGATTTAACAGGTGAAGGGATATCGGTCTCTTCTGTGGCAGCTTTCTCATTAAAGGATTTTTTGAAAGACGGAGGAAGATGAGATGGATTTAATATATCAGTCTCACACAAAGTCGGCAAATACTCAGAGATTGAATCTTCCTCGGTGGTGATACTTCTTTGGCCAAATGGTTCTGGTAATGCAGCTTCAGGGACACAAGAAGTCTGTTAGCAGCATAAGGCGCAATTTCAGTATATACGATAGTTGAAGATTAAAAGAGCAGCTTTCCAGTTTCAACCATCTCAATCCTAAGAAATTTTCTTGAGCACACCAGAGTATTAAACAATCTAACTGGATAATTTAAAGTGTCCACATTAGCGATGTTCTATCTATGAGAAGAGAAAGTTGGCCAGGCTAATAAACAGATCAAGTTTGCGCATATTATGAAACAGCTCTAGTTAATTCACTCCTACTCCATACTAGAAGTACTGCAGTTTCTCAATTACAAAATAATCAGATCAGTTTCCCAATTTCAGAATATCTATGACCAAACTAATAAACTGAATAAGTTTGCACATATTATGAAACAGCTCTAATCACACTTCAACTCCATGTAACTATTTTCTTACTAGAAGTACTGCAGTTTCTCAATTACAAAATAATCATGTTAAGAAAAGGAGTTGTTACCTCAGAATGTGTGACAAGAAAATCTCTTAGCCTGGAAGAGAAAATTTTGCCCAAAGCCAAAAAATCAGATTTTTCGTTGTGATCTTTTACAGCATCAAAGAGCAACGAAATCTTCATATCTGACTTCATGCACTTAGTTTTCTCATCATGTATGAGAATCTTCTCAATCTGAACTGCTTCAGGAAATATATAGTTTATTTGTGCAAGGTGGCTCAATAGGAATTTTCTGGCACAAGGATGTGAAAAAGAAAGGATTAGACTCCATGATGTCCAAGAACATCCACGCCCAGACAAATATACTATTCATACAAAAAGGGTTAAATCTGCAACAAATAGAGATTTCAGTGCAACATAAAACATAAGGTACTACCGTAATGGAAACAATGTCTATCTATGTCAGACATATCCGAGTAATACCATAACATCCAATAGTTTAGAAAATTTAGTATAGTTATCGTCAATCAATATGTAAACGACCATCTTAAAGGAGGCCTAATAGAGGTCAGAGGTAGATGATACTTACCACTCTAGACACATTGTAACCATCCTAGCACCCTTTAAAGGGAAAGGTTCAAAGGTCACAGAAAAAACATAAGGCAAGCATTGTTAAATATACTTAATATATATTGAAGAGGAGAATAAAAAATAAATCCTTGTGTACTCTTTAATGTATAGCTAAGCTAACAGATGATGTACATTAAGAAGAACAAAAATATATTTCAGAAACGACCACATATCTTACCTTCCTGTCAGGATCTCAACTTGACTGATAACATTCTGAAAATTTGGTGTCTTTTTACGTAGGCCTAGCAACCTCAATGAAGTAATCATACGCTCAAAGAACTCCAATAAGGCCACATACCTGAAAACACAGAAATATCAAGTCTTTTTTTAATTTTGGGTTTCTCTAACTTACATCAAAACATAAAAGATGACCCACTTCTCTGGGAGTTGGAGAAGCTCGTCTTTGCTCTGAATGCGAGGTGGTTCTTTCGTTTTGACTGGAGTTGGAGACGAAAATTTGTCTTCAAGCTGATGGGTGTCAACAAACCCTTCCTTCAGACCTGAGGAAGAAGAAGAAGAAGAAACAGGACACTTTTTCGGCAGATCTTTTAAAGACTTTTCCACCAATTCAGCCATCTTCCGAGGCGAAAAAATTGGAAGCTGAAACTGGAAGAAATACTCAATTATTCTACAAAATTACACGAAATCCTTCAAAACTGCTACAAATATTAAAACTTGAAAATGAAACTATATTAAATAAACTGACAAATGCATATAGATCTTGCAGATTGCAATCGTCCATTCATTCCCAAAGCAACATCAATCGTTCGCATTAACTAAATAAAGAAATTAAGAGAGCAGAATCTAGAAGGATGTACCGAAGGATTAGGAGATCAAATTAATCTGAAGGCTGTTGCGCCGGCCACTGCTATAACTATTGGTCTGAAAGTGCGCCCGGTAAGATATTAGTTGAGGCGCAGCTGGCGGTTGTTGAGGTGGGGCGAGGAAGTGAAAGCTCGAACGGGAAGAAATTACTCAATATTTCAAACAATTATGCATTTGAATTCATACGATTGCTAGAACGTTAACAACTAAAATTCCATATATGCTTACATGCAATTTGAAATTGAATTTGAAATTTGAAATTATCTAGGGTTTCCTTCTTCAGTTCATCTGCAGCTCGTAGTCGTTGGAGGGAAAGCGGTGAGTAATTTTGAAATGAGATGGGCCTATTCTGTAACATGAGTACCAAATTGAGCCCAAAATATATTAGTATAAAACGTAAAGCCCAAAGTGAACATCAATCGTCTAATTACAAATAGTCGCCTTTGGGCTTATTGTTTCCTAGTATACAACGTAAAGCCCAAAGTGAACAACTTCTTTTATGATTATTAAGGGTTAATTATTAAAAAGTTAATGAATTTTTAACATATATTTTATTTTACCGCCGGTTATTATTTTCTTAATTGAAAAATCCACAATATTTTTCATTTTTCCAATTCTATTAAAGGTTATTTTGTGCTATTTTTATAATTTTGGCAAAGACAAAAACTCATATGAGACGGTCTCATGTATGAGACTGGGTAAACTTAGCACAAATCACACCCACCTCTTTCAAAGTGTTAAAGTGTCAATGTCCAACTTATACTATGTCTCACCGTGAGACCGTCGCATGCAAGTATGTCTCTTTTGCAAATGAATTCCTGATATAACATTTCATTTTAATCATGATATTTTTAATTTATTTTTTTCCATACACTATTATCAACAACATCTTTTTGAAGGATAACAGTTTTGTGAAAAAAGTTATGCAAATAGTATATCAAATTATTTAAAAAACAAAAATTTATGTTAAAAACTTGGATTTTTTTTTTAAATGAAATTGACCTTGGGATGTGTTTAAGTCAATAGAAAACCTATATTTGAAATTAGAATATGTAAACCAAAACGTGTTGTACATGTGATGAAATCGGCAAGATTTAGCATTCATATACTTTTGTCATCTACAAGGCATAATTACAAATATTATTCTTGAAATTTATGACTATGAAAATAAAAATCAAACATTTTTAAAACTTCACAAATAACTCTTTATGCATGTGTTATTTGTTTTACGTTTTTCACCAAATATTGGTTGCATGTTTTGCATTTTGCACCAAATACTAATTAGACGACCTGATGAGAATGCTGGCCAGGCTTCATTGATCAAAGTTGACGTGAACTTCCTTCAAACTAATCCTATTAACATAACCCCTCCTATTCATAATGATTATTATTTTGAGGGAGAATATTTATTTCTAATTAATTATTATTTTATATATTTTTCTCTTTTCTTCCCTCTTTTACCTTTACTCTAACTATCTCATCTTTCTTGCACAATTTTCTAATGCTATTTTAATGGAGTAATTAATAAAATTATATGTGTTATTTTATATAGTTTTTTTTTATTATTTTCACCTTAAAATTTAAAATAACAATCAAATCGGAAGTAAAACAACAATCAAAACGGAGTATAAGGAGACAGATATAAGGATGTTATTATACTCCACTATAATTTTTGTTTATCAAAATATCCTTCAATGCCATATTTATCTCTTAGATTATAGGAACCACTCACGAATATTAATGCAAAGTATAATACGGACATGAATCTAGTAATACATCAATTATTATGTGCTAACATTAATTAATACTTGAAAGATGGGTCAAACTTGAGGAGTAACATTTTATAATTTCCCTCTATTTTAATTGGCAGCTATCTTTTTGTTTTCTCTAAATATGGTATTAGAATCAAAGGATGATTATTAACACAAGAGACACACCCAAAATATCTCCAAATATTAATTAATTCTGAAATAATATACTCCATTTGAACAAGATGTAGCATGATGACAATTGGCAAGACAAAATTAAAGCATGGATTCATGATGATGCATTAATTCCCCCATTCGGGCAAAAGAAGAGGTGGCCACCAAGGCAACAACCGTCCAACGCCCCTCCACCCTCCACGTGTCTCACACCGTATACATCATCCTGACGTCACCACATCTAAAACCAGCCCCTCATTGGGTTAAACTATATTATACATTTAAATATAAATAAAAATAATTTGATTTTATCTCCGGCCACGTGGATGCGGCGGAGGGTGGTTATCTTGGACAGCACGTGACGTTGTGTTCTATGAAATGGAATGGAATGATGTGTTGTTGCCGTCTTTAATTTGGAAGATGCAACCTGCACCACTCATGGCCTGCCACGTATCCAAGAAAGTCAACTGTTGATGGACAAGGCTACATTGTTTGACACGTGTCGAACCTATCATATTCCGACATGCTTGCTTGTTATGGAGGGCAATTATTAGGCCAATTATTATCTTCCATTCTCATCGTGAATATTGTTTTCATCATTTTCGTCTTCTAAATCTGCATTCTATTATGTGCAGATATTTATAAACTTTCAGGGAAAATACTACTAAATTGGCGAATATTTGTTCAGCTGACGCGCGTGGACGTAATTCAACATATAATTCACTTTGAATTGGTTGTTCAGTTCTCGATCAAGAATTAATAATATACGAATATACTAAAATAGAATTAATAAAATAGAATCAAGGAATTATATGAATTCCCAATCAATAGTTTATTTATATATCCTTTTTTTTTTGTGTGTGTTTATGAGAGAGATGTATTGAACAACATATACCGCTAATTTGGTTTGTATTTTTAAGAGTTTCATGAGTGTCTCATATATTGAAGAGTATGTTTCGTGAAATTCATTTCAAATAAATTATAAATCATAGGATTGTAAACTAGATTTTAGATTTAAGATTTGTTCTTTAAATAAATGGGTAAAATGTAAATGATGTAGTGGGTTGATAATCGCTTCATTTCTCACTAGGAATTTGGATATATATTCAAAGGGAAAAATGTCAATTAAGTACCGGAAAAAAGATAATAAAACTATCAATTTAAAGCGCTTTAAAGATTTTTTCCTATCGATTGCCGCGCGGAAGATAAAACTATCGATCCAGGGGCGCGAAAGATAAATAAAATTATCAATTTGAAGGCTCACACATTTTAAGGTCGTGTTTGACATTTATATTTAAATATCCTTATTTCATGTTTTTATTTTTTTTAAATTTTTAGGGTTTACGGTTCAAGGTTTTACGGTTCAAGGGTTTTGGGTTCATGGTTCAAGGTTTAGGGTTCATCGTTTAGGGTTTAGGGTTTAGTGTTCGGGGTTTAGGGTTTTAGTTTCAAACGTGGCCTTAAAATTTATAAGTTTCTAATTGATAGTTTATCTTTCGGTCCTGATTGATAGTTTTCTATTTTTCAGGCCTTGAATCGATAGGAAAAATCTTTCAAGCCTTAAATTGATAGTTTTACTATCTTTTAGGCCCTGAATTGATAAAACTCCATATTCAAAGTATATCTCTATACAACATTTTATATAAAATAGACTCATATATATTAAGACATCGAGTTTGATTTACTGTATTATATGACTCATTTGCACGTCTCTATTCTCTTAATTTACTGTATTGTATGACTCATGATTTGCAAGTCGATTCTCTTATCTTGATTTACTGTATTATATAACTCATTTGCACGTCGCTCTTATCTTTTGTTGAAGTCATGTCTTTAACTCTATCATATCTTTTGTTTCATTTTTTTAAATAATCACAAACACTTTTTTTACTATGGATCTATTATATCAAAAATTTAATGCGTAATTTCAAGTTTCAACATTCAATGTTTATTTCTGAATAATCTTATTTTTTAATAAATCAAAATATAATTATATATTCCCCTTTTGCCAAATTTCCAAACCAAACCACCCCTATGTAAAAGCTCATTAATACGCAGTACCAAGTTAAAAAATGAGATTAAATTTTTTGGTAGTCCATTAACTTTGCATCATTTTAAAATTGAGATTAAATTTTTTGTAGTCTTGTAACTTTGTATCGTTTTGAAATTGGTCCCGATTATTTTGACTTTTTGATTTTGGTCCTGTAAGTTTCCTAAAATTTTGAAATTGATTATTTTCACCTGCTGCAGCAGATTACCAAGCAGGTAAACACCATATATGTAATTATTTTATTTTTCTCTTTAATTTCAAAGCACAACTTGACCTTTTTTAATCCTAATAATTTTAGTCGGGTTTTAGGCCAGGTTTAAAATAATTTGTATATTAAAAGACAAAGCAAATCGGGTTGATTTACTGGGTCTAAACTGTGTTGGGATTATACTAGAAAGTATGATTTTACTTTTATAATCAAAACTGAATTTTGGACTTATTTACTGAAATAAATTGTTTATCACTGATGCTTTAAATATCATTGAATGTTACATATATTTACTGCATAACTGTTCAATAAATAGTACGTGTTACATTGTAGTTAATTTAGTGATACCAGATCACAGAAGATTAAATTAACAGTCCCTTGTAACTAAGAGTACACCATTCATGACCTAGATGGAAATGAACAATCCATCGTGAAAGGTTGAAGGGTAAGGCTCGGATTGACTTGTCTTGACCAAGAGATTACACTAGTGCATGACTGATGCACTGAATAGGACCTACAAGAGGACAAATTCTTCAGAACTGAACAAGGAAGAATTAGACCTCAGTGGTTCGTTATTTCTTAATCTTCGTTCCTTAAATAGGATCACGTGTGATTGGTAACTATTGCTTTGACTTATCATGGGTAGAGAATCAACGAGATTAAATACTTTTTATCTTGGGCAATATTATTGGTCACATGTAATTGCTAAGATTTAATACGGAGAATCGTGTGCAAGTACGCTTGTTCGATTTGACCCCTTGGGAGGTTCATAAGCTTTATCATACCAAATCTTGCAAGTGGAATTAGTTTCCGGTATGGATAATAATGTTGAACCGTTCCTTGACCAAGGACAAAAGATATTAATTAATAGAAAGTTATTTCAGTGGCTTGAATTAATTAATGGGCTAGATAATCTTAAACACGGGAAATAATAATCGGGAGTCATATTGACTGTAATATGGGTTAAGATGGATAGTGCAATATTAATTATGTAGTAGGATTAATTAATATTTAAGGTCCAATCTGAATTCTCCTAAAGGCCCCCTAAGTAGCCCAACATATAGTCCAATAACTGGAAAAAGGTGTTTAAAATAAAATAAATATTTTTGCTTATTTTTTCCATTATTTTCGAAATTTATGGATAAAAATGGGAGAAAGATTTTCTTTGAATTTTGTTATGGAATGAAGATATGTATTCTTGGAATACAAGATTATCTCATGAAATTCAAGAAATCTCCCACTTGGTTATTCATGAAGGAAATTTTGAAGTTTTTGAA
This sequence comes from Stenogyne calaminthoides, assembly GCA_037126765.1. NCBI lineage: Eukaryota > Viridiplantae > Streptophyta > Magnoliopsida > Lamiales > Lamiaceae > Stenogyne > Stenogyne calaminthoides. Next base: position 3,693,371 of record JBBCBC010000044.1, read on the forward strand.
ATATAAAGGGCAAGAAAGATTTTCTTGATTTTCTTGAAAAAAATATTATGAAAGATATGTATTTTTTGAAATACAAGAATATCTCATAAATTCATGAAGATCCAAATCTTGGATTCTTGCCTATAATTTCGAAAATATCCCATAACAAAGAGTAGGTGGGATTTTGTGGAATATTATAATTATGGGAAAAAAAATATAGGAGATATATTCAAGATTTCTTGGAGATCAAGAAAATATTTTCCCACATTATTTTTGCCCAAAATTTTCGACCACCTATGCTCTATAAATAGGGGATGACTCTTTCATTCCCAAGTACAATTCCATGTGCTGGAAAAATTAGCAAATCCACAAAGGTGGTGCAACATAATTTATTTTCCTTTTGTTAATTGTTCGCAAGTTTCCTACCACCGGATAGTCGAGCAAGGATTAAGGGAATACTTGGGAAATTCTTTTGGTGAGTCTAATCAGCCAGACCATTGCCATCCCAACGTAAACTCGTAGAATTCCGCATGCGTAGGATTTACGTGAATTAATTACATGCATGATTTGTTGTTGGATTATTATTTGAATTAATATAGGATTAATTCATACTAGTAATAATTATGAGAATTAAATTTGTATTTAAATATTTACCCCGAATAGATCTGTGCAACTTATTCCCCAACAACTGGTATCAGAGTCAGGTTTTGGGCTCTGAATTTTTTAAATTGTAATTTAATTCGTTGTCATTAAATTTGAAATTGGATAGTAGAATTGCTAGATCTTTTTTTGCGGTATCCAATTGTCATGGAATTTAATGTGTTTATTTATGCATGCATATAAATTGTGGTTTTTAATTGATTAGATTAGGATTCGTTTTTTTGCCTGGAGAAAATCCACGAGTAGATTAGGATTTGTTTGATTTGATCAATGTAATAGACTAGTCAGATCTCAGTTTTATTTATTTTTGTAAATAAATTGTAACCGGATCGGAAATGGAGGCGAGACGAAGAATTAAAGGATAAAATCCAGAATCGGGCGTAGGGCGGCGTCGTCTAGCTTAAACGCGTTGGGGAGGCAGCTGACACGGACGCATCGAAGCGCCACGGGCGCAGGCGAGGCCGAGGCCAAGGCGAGATCAAAAGACAGAGACGGGCGGGCACTAAGCGCACGCGGGCGCCGCGCGGAGCGGGTGGACGGAGGCGAATGCAGACGGGCGCGGACGAGGCTGGGACCGCTGAAGTTCAGCGGGCGAGCAAGGTGGCGTGGCGCAAGACGCGGCAACGTGCCGCCGCCGAAACCTCGCCGAAGGCCGCCGAGGTCGACGCTGGCGGTAGCCAAAGACATGCCGAAGCGTACTTGGCGATCTTGTACGCGCCTAAGGTGCACAGTGATCGCTTCGCCAAGTTGGCCGGATCTTGCGGGCGTGCATCCGGTCGAGCTACTTGGCGTGGCGTTTGAGATGGAGTTCTTTTCGAGAGACGATCGAGTGGGAGAAATTCAAGACGGCATTTCTTCAAAATCAAGTCAAGAAAAATCAAACCATGACAATTGGATAATTTGTGCCAATATGTTTATTTTTCCGCTTTGCTTGATTTATTATTGTGTTATCTTATGCTTTATTTAATTTGTTTAAATGTGTTTGCATGAGAGTTGCCCAATGAAAAATCTCCTTTGTCAAAAAATTACTAAGTATGTTTAAATAATTAATTGACAATTTTATTAGGATAATAAAATTGAATTAATTTTGACCTCCATGATTTATTTATTTGTGAATACTTTTGGAGAAATTCCCCCCACGGGACGGTCAAAAGTTAGCTTTCACATGAATAAATTCCAAATGGATGATTGTGGATTATTACTAGTGGCGACGATGACCCTCCCCACGAGACTCGTTCAAAGCGAAATAATAATCTTGTATTTAATCATGGTTGTTACTTAGGTATAAAATTGATATGCATATACTTTAAAATCCTGTCAATTTTATATTGGTCAAGTGGGAGCCAACTATTAATCTGGATATTAAAGGTTTGTAATCGTTCTTCTTTTGTAACTTCGCTTGAATGTGTTTAAATAATGACCCACCCCACGTGGCTTATTTAAACTGTTTTGAGATGTTGGCTAATGCATGTTCATATTTTTTTTGAGATTTTAATATGATACATGTGATCGAACCTTGTGATATATTTGTGCTTATGCATATTATTGTTTATTTCAGTTCATCATGTCGCAACCTTTTAATCCACTATTCAATATACTTAAAGACAATTTGCTTACTGGTGAAAACTTCGTTGATTGGAATCGAAAACTTACTATTGTCCTCACTGCACAAAGCCATAACTGGGTTCTCACTACACCTAAACCAGATAAGCCAAAAGATGAGTCAACTAAAACGGTTAAGAAAGAGTATGCTGACTGGGAGCGTTCCAACGAAATGGCAAAGTGTACCATCTTGGCTTCTATGTCAGATGTGTTGCAACACCAACACCAGAACATTGAGACCACTGCAGACATCATGACTAGTCTTAAAGCGATGTTTCAACATCAGAACCGTGTTGCTCGTCAGATCACCATGAGGGACTTGCTCTCTATGAAAATGGTGGAGGGAACGCCCGTAAGGGAGCGCGTTCTCCAGATGATGGCTCACCTTAACAAACTTGAGGTACTTGGCGCTGAATACGATATTGAGACCCAAATCGATTTCGTGCTCCACTCTCTGCCGAAAAGTTTTGAACAGTTCAGGCTGAACTACCAGATGAATAATCAAAAGTTCTCGATGCCTGATCTATTGCAAGCTTTAGTCTCGGCGGAGGCGATATTGGGACAAAAGAGTCAAGCCTTGGTGGCAAATGGACCTTCTTCTTGTTCTAGGCCAATGGGTGGTAAGAACAAGAAAAGGGACAAAGGCCACAAGCAAGTGAACTCAAGTGTTGCCAATGGCAAAGAAAAGGTGAAGAAGGGTGGAGGGTGAACAAGCCCGACTAGGGGAAGTGCTTCAACTGCGGTGAAAAAATGACATTGAGGTCGACTGTTCCAAACCCAAAAGGAATGGAAAGAAAGGTAATTCTCACGCACTAGTTGTTGAAACTTGTTTAGCGGCGTATGCCTCCCATTTATGGGTAGTGGATACGGGATCCATGGATCATGTTTGTTTCACATTCAGGGGTTCAAGCGGACGCAAGCAACTTAGTGGGAGTGAGTTCCTCATCACCGGGCGATGCTACGAGAGTGGCGGTGAAGCGATGGGAGAAGTGCACTGTCTTTTGAAGACAGAGTTTTAATTTTAAGAGATGTTCTTTACGTTCGAATTTTAGAAAGAATTTAATTTAGGTTTTTAAACTTTTTCTTGATGGATATTCGGTTACTTTTAATAAAGTTGTTACCATTTCTCTTTTTGATAAATTTATCTGTCATGAAACGTTATCGAATAATCTCTATACAATTAAGCATGCACACCACTCACTTAAATGCATCCTATAACACATCAATCTGTTTCCGATAAAAGAAAACGTTCATCGGGGCGTGAAGCAGAGACACTTCTATGGCATCTAATATTGAGTCATATAAATCCAAAGAGGATCCAAAGGTTGGTGAAAGACGGTTCAGTTCGGAGTTTCTCCAAGTTGAACCAATTCAACCTACTTAATCATGTTTGGAGGGTAAAATGACCAAGAGGGCATTTGGAGCCAAGGAATAAAGCAAAGAAGTGTTAGAGATTGTTCACACAGATGTATGTGGTCCAATGTCAACCAAAGCAAGAGGAGGTTATGAGTATTTTGTCACTTTTATTGATGATTACTCAAGAATGCGGTTATATTTTCCTTATGAAGCATAAATCCGAGACATTTGAGAAATTCAAAGAATTTAAGGCTCAAGCGAGAGAATCATAGGAAAAACGTATCAAGTCTCTACGATCCGATCATGGGCGAATACCTCGTGATGAGTTTTTGAACTACTTATCTAATGAAGGATCAGATCCTACTATCAGACCAAACCCTCAACAAAGCGGGGTTGCGGAGCGATGAAAGCGAACTCTTTTGGAAATGGTTAGATCTATGATGAGTTATGCGGATCTTCCCAAGTCGATTCGGGGTCATGCCTTGGAAACAACAAAGATACATTACGAACTTGGTGCCATCCAAATCGGTTCCCAAAACTCCCAAAGAATTGTGGACGGGCATAAGCCTAGTATGAGACACATGAGGATTTGGGTGTGTCAAACCCTACGTGTTGAACAAGGAAGCCGTAGAAATGGATCCTCGATCGTAATTAAGGTTGTTTGTGGGATACCCCAGGAACGAAAGGGTGTATGTTCTATGGTCCCAAAGATCAAAATGTGGTAATAAGCACCCACTTTAGATTTTTGGAAGAAGACTATATGAGCGAAAAGAAGACCCAAAAAGTGAGATTACCTTAAATGAGCTAAGGGGTTAACCTCAATGCCAATGTGACAAGATGACATACCAAACGACACACTTACACAACCGGAGCCTCAGTAGTGGGAGGGTTGTGAAAGCCCGAGAGATTCATGGGAATAGGAGAGTCCTCGGACTTGATTCGGACAAGACGAATAGACCCATGGACATATGACGAGGCAATCCAAGACAAGGATGCTTGATTCTTGGCAAACAAAGAATGAAAGCCGAAATGGGTTCTATGTTTCATAACGAGAGTGTGGGAGCTAGTCGAACCACTTAATGGGGGTCAAATCCATTGGTTGCAAGTGGGTGTATAAGAGAAAAAGAGGACCGGACGGGAAGGTGGAAACCTTCAAAGCAAGACTCGTGGCGAAAGGTTATACTTAGAAAGAATGGATCGATTATGAGGAAACTTTTTCGCCCGTAGCCATGCTTAAGTCCATCCAAATTCTCTTATCGATTGCTGCGCATCTCGACTTTGAAATCTGGCAAATGGATGTTAAGACAGCTTTCCTTAACGGAAGTCTTGATGAAGAGATCTATATGCAACAACCCCAAGGCTTCATTGAAAAAGGCCAAGAACACTTAGTTTGTAAGCTCATGAAGTCCATTTTTACGGACTCAAACAGCATCTAGAGCTTGGAACCAATGTTTTGATCATGTTATAAAGTCTTATGGGTTCGATCAAAACGAGTTCGAAGTTATTGTGTACAAAAAGCGTGTCGGAGCGCATTGGTATTCTTAGTACTATACGTAGAAGACATTCTGATCATCGGGAATGATGTAAAGGTGTTATCAGACGTAAGGGCATGGCTTTCAAAACAGTTTGATATGAAGGACTTAGGGGAAGCCGCACACATCCTTGGGATCAAGATCACTTTCGAGATAGCAAGAAAAGGATGATAGGCTTATCATGAAGCTTCATATATAGACCTTTGTCTTGAAACGATTGAAGATCGAGGATTCAAGAAAGGCCCGTACCTTTTCGGACATGGAATCCATCTATCTAAGAAAATGTGCCCTAAGACGCAAAAGGAGATAGATGACATGAGAGGCATTCCTTATGCTTCCGGTTGTCGGAAGCCTTAGGTATGCAATCTTTGTGTACGAGACCGGATATCGCTGCCGTTGGCATGGTGGCAAGATATCAAAGTAACAGGGAAAGAACATTGGGACGACAGTTAAAAACATTCCAAGTATCCGAAAAGAACTCGGGATAGAATGTTAATTTATCGATCGAGATAGTCAATCCCCATCGGCCACGGACTCGGATTTCCAATCGGACATACACTCAGAAAATCTACCTCCGGTAGTGTGTTTTGCATGGGGGGTGAGTGACATGGAGAAGTCAGCCGTAAATGCGCGTCGCAGATTCTACCATGGAAGCGAATATGTAAGTCATTTGAGGCAAAATGAAAGAAGCCGGTTTAGCTCAAGAACTTCCTAGTGGACTTGAATATAGTTCGAATTTGCCCGCCAGAATCATCATTTATTGTGACAATGCGGGCGATTTGCAAATTCAAGGGAACCAAGAGCCCACAAGGCCAACAAACACATTGAAAGGAAATACCATCTTATACGAGATATCGTTAAGAGAGGAGATATAGATGTGGCAAAGATAGCGTCTGAAGACAACCTAGCAGATCCATTCACAAAGGGTCTGCCTCTGAATACATTCGAAAGACATGTGGAAGGAATGGGTGTCAAGACCGTTGTCATTCTGCTTTGAGTATAAGTGAGAGAAATTATTAGGTTCGTGTAGGTGACATTAGATGTCATGAATTAGGAACTACACGAGTGTAGTATACTTAAAAGCAGACTTTGAGTATAAGTGGGAGATTGTTGGGATTATACTAGAAAGTATGCTTTTACTTTGTATAATCAAAACTGAATTTCGGATTTATTTACTGAAATAAATTGTTTATCACTGATGCTTTAAATATCATTGAATGTTACATATATTTACAAAGATAACTATTCAATAAATAGTCGTGTTACATTGTAGTTAATTTAGTGATACCGGATCACGAAGATTAAATTAATAAGTCCCTTGTAACTAAGAGTACACCATTCACGACCTAGATGGAAATGAACAATCCATCGTGAAAGGTTGAAGTGTAAGGCTCGGATTGGCTTGTCTTGACCAAAAGATTACACTAGTGCATGACTGATGCACTGAATAGGACCTGAGGAGGACAAATTCTTGAGAACCGAACAAGGAAGAATTAGACCTCAAATGGTTCGTTATTTCTTAATCTTCGTTCTTAAATAGGATCACGTGTGATTGGTAACTATTCTTTTGACTTATCATGGGTAGAGAATCAACAAGATTCAATACTTTTTATCTTGGGCAATATTATTGGTCACATGTGATTGCTAAGATTTAATACGGAGAATCGTGTGCAAGAAACGCTTGTTCGATTTGCCCCCTTGGGAGGTTCATAAGCTTTTTATCATACCAAATCTTGCAAGTGGAATTAGTTTCCGGCATGGATAATAATGTTGAACCGTTCCTTGACCAAGGACAAAATATATTAATTAATAGAAAGTTATTTCAGTGGCTTGAATTAATTAATGGGCTAGATAATCTTAAACACGGGAAATAATAACAAGGGAGCCATATTGGTATAATATGGGTTAAGATGGATAGTGCAATATTAATTATGTAGTGGGATTAATTAATATTTATGGGCTTGAATAATATTGTGGCTCAATATTGATAATTCAAGATCCATTGGAAGGTCCAATCTTAATTCTCCTAAAGGCCCCCTAAGTAGCCCAACATATAGTCCAATAACTGGAAAAAGGTGTTTAAAATAAAATAAATATTGTTGCTTATTTTTTCCATTATTTTCGAAATTTATGGATAAAAAGGGGAGAAAGATTTTCTTTGAATTTTGTTATGGAATGAAGATATGTATTCTTGGAATACAAGATTATCTCATTAAATTCAAGAAATCTCCCACTTGGTTATTCATGTAGGAAATTTTGAAGTTTTTGAAATATAAAGGGCAAGAAAGATTTTCTTGATTTTCTTGAAAAAGATATTATGGAAGATATGTATTTCTTGAAATACAAGAATATCTCATAAATTTAAGAAGATCCAAATCTTGGATTCTTGCCTATAATTTCGAAAATATCCCATAACAAAGAGTATGTGGGATTTTGTGGAATATTATAATTATGGGAAAAAGAATATAGGAGATATATTCAAGATTTCTTGGAGATCAAGAAAAGATTTTCCCACATTATTTTTGCCCAAAATTTTCGACCACCTATGCTCTATAAATAGGGGATGACTCTTTCATTCCCAAGTACAATTCCATGTGCTGGAAAAATTAGCAAATCCACAAAGGTGGTGCAACATAATTTATTTTCCTTTTGTTAATTGTTCGCAAGTATCCTACCACCGGATAGTCGAGCAAGGATTAAGGGAATACTTGGGAAGTTCTTTTGGTGAGTCTAATCAGCCAGACCATTGCCATCCCAAGAGGTACGTTCACGTAAACTCGTAGAATTCCGCATGCGTAGGATTTACGTGAATTAATTATATGCATGATTTGTTGTTGGATTATTATTTGAATTAATATAGGATTAATTCATGCTAGTAATAATTATGAGAATTAAATTTGTATTTAAATATTCACCCCAAATAGATCTGTGCAACTTATTCCCCAACAAACTGACCAAAAAATAAAAAAATTAAATCAATATATGTAGAAAACCACTCTCACTTCCTAAAAAAATACGAAAAAAAATTCCGATACAAATTATTTGGATTAAAAAGTTTAGGTAACATTTCAAAATTAAAAGTAAAAACAAAATAATTACATAGGTGGCGGTTACCTGTTTGGTGACCTACTACAACAGGTTAAATGACCTATTTCAATTTTTTTGATAACTTACGGGACTAAAATCAAAAAATCAAAACAATCGGGACAAATTTCAAACGAAGCAAAGTTACATGACTACAAAAAATTTAAACCCTTTTGAAAGTAGTCCCGGTTATTTTGATTTTTTTATTTTGGTCTTGTAAATTTTTTATTTTTTTAAATTGGTCCTTTATTTTATTTTTTTTTCTTAATAAGCGCTACTTGAATTTTTTTAATCCTGATAATTTTTGTCGGGCTTTGAGTCGTGTCTAAAAAAAATTGTATATTAAACGACAAAGCAAATCGGATCGGTTTACTGGATCTTAACTGAACGTAAAATAAAAAAATAAACCAAACTACGCAGAAAATCACACTTTCTCCCTAAAAATATACGCAAAAAAATCCTGATCCAAAATTATTAGGATTAAAAAAGTCTATATGGCCTTTCGAAGTTAAAAGAAAAAATAAAATAATTACATAGGTAGTGGTTACCTATACAAAAAAATTTATACAACAGGTTAAATGATCAATTTCAAAAAAATTGATAACTTATGGGACCAAAATCAAAAAGTCAAAATAATTGAGATCAATTTTAAAACGAAGCAAAGTTACTGGACTAAAAAAAACTTAATCCCTAATTATATCTAAATTGATTTCCAAAAAGTTTGTTAGGACACCCTCTCGTAAGATTCTCCTTCTCATATGACGGTATGTGATGGTCATAAATATTCATCGACTAATAAAAAAGAAAATGGGTTGGGATGGTGGGTGATTAATTGGTAAATCAAAAATACATGAATAGTTTAAATATATCTAACGATACGTACTACTACTACTACTACATAAATTATTAATGTAAAGACCTTTATCTAAAATAGGGTTTTAATTATTTTGTGAATTGGATACCTTTTCTAGAATAATTAATATAAATAACATGTTATTTTTAGAGCTAAATTGAATGATTAAAAGTACTCAACGCTTCAAAATATTTCATATACACCAAAAATGCTTTTAATTATGAACTTATAAATTTGGCTGAATGCCCTTTTAATCTACTTTTATCTACTGTTATCCATCTTTATAAACTAAGGGCCTAACAATTGACTAATGACATCGATATGATCGTAGACATTTGATCAATTATAAAATTGAACTACTAATTAATTAACTCATGAAAGATAATTATCAGAAAATAATCTTAAAGCAAATGTAGCTAGGTATATAATGTATAAACATTAACATGACCAATTCCTAACCTATTGCTATCCATTATTATCTAAAACGATATATGCACATGTATATGTATGCATAGATGTACTAAAAATCTAGAGGGATATATAGAGTGTAACGTTGGGAGGTTTGAGACGTAGCACGTATGCTTGGTGTTTAATTAATCAATTAAGTCTACAGAAATTGACATATTAACCAAGTTTACAATCCTTTCGAAAAAAATAATAAAAAAAATCAAGTCTACAGAAATTGACATATCTTGCTGGTTTTCGGATATTTGTGGGATGCTGATGTTTGTCAATCATGCTTCGTACGTACTACTTCATAATAGTAGATAAAGAAACACACATCGTTTGCATTTTGCATAACTACATCAAAAAATATATATATTTATATATTTTCGAGACACGGAGAGGGAATATCTATTTGTTTTCTCTTGTGGGGTGGTGGTCTCCCTCTTGTGGGGTTACAGTGTAATTGCGGTTCCGAGTTACAGTTTCGGATGATCCCGCTCTTGTTGTGGTTGTTGTTCCGACTTACAGCGAGTTGAAATGATGTTGCTATGTGTCCGGTAGTAAAAAAAATTATTGTAATTAATTATCTTATAAAACTATTATATTTGGATACCTTTTAATAAAAAAATTAAAAAAACATTGCTGGAGACTGTGTGCTCAAATATCTAATCAGAAAAGTCCAGAATCAAGACCTATTTATTAATTTGAGATCATGTTTCTGGAAAGGCCACACTCCATCATATCTTAATTATTTAGCTTTTCACAATTATGTACATTTATTCAATTCTATGTCATACTTTTAATAAATACTTTTATCTAAAAAATTATTCGTTTTAGAATATATAATTAAGAGCATTATCTAATATTAAACCTTAATAAACATAGTTTAAATTATTTTTCTTATATATGTGTGTATAAGCTATAAAATATAGTGGTCGTTCAAGTTTCAATTTAGAAATAATTAATTTATACAACCTAAATTTTATATCATTTCCACTGTATTCTTGCCCATGCCATATGGACAAAATATTAATCAGGTGATGATCTGTCACAATTCACCTAATTGAGGAATGGGGAGTGAATCATTGATATAATCGTACTAATTTGGTCTTTATTTATTTAATTACTTATTTATGTATTCGTAATATCAATTTAATTTATAAACATTAATCAAACAATTGTTAAAATTAAATTATTCCCAAATACGTACAAGAGGACAGTTGCAATTGTTCTTTCCATTTTGTTTTCTTCCTTGAACAAATTAATGTTAATTTTGTGGCAGCAAGTGTGGTTACAACCAAACTACAATTATAATACTAATAATTAATTATGTTACACAATTGCTAAGAATGGGGTGAATAGTAAATAAATCAAGACATTATTTTTTTTTCGAAACCAAGAGAGCTTATATTATTTAATCACAGGAACAATTATTCACCGGAAGTCCATCCACATCAAAAGGAGGATCGTCCCAACTAGACGGATTCTCATGAAACCGAAAAATCCTAGCAAAATTATGAGCCAAAACATTGACATTTGTTGTAAGTAGTGCTACATGGAAAATATGATGTGGCGTTGTGTGTGACAACTTACAAACAAAGTGATGATGTGTCAATCACAGAATGTAAATGACGAGCACAATGTATGTTGGATGACAACAAGAAATTGATGACCAAATTCGTCAAAGTTGACTACTTCTGGTGGCGTACCAAGCCAGGGATGTAATATTTATGATTTGGGGGTATGCCGAACATAATGTACTTGCGACAAGTGTGTTTTACATGTGGGGTAGTGAGGTGGTAAATAAGTTATCTCCAAGAATTTTCTCAACCTTCTTTATGACTTTTGAGGGTATATTTATAGAGTTTTGATAAGTTTGTGTTGTATTGGCAAGTACGAGCTGGCGATTTTGTGTTACGCAAGAATATATGTGGTGTTGCCACGTTTTCTACCATACTTCTCTGGTCGACATCTGTCTTTGCTTGCTTATGAAGTTTTCGACTTGTCGTCCAGGTGGTATGGGCTTAGCAGGTCACTTGGTCTTGATGTTCGCAGTAGCACGCTTGTTCCTGAATGGCCATCCTGTTAGCTTGGGAAACGCGGTCGTAGGCCAAACGTTTTGGTTCGTGCTAGTTGCTCGCCATCAGGGGAGAGCAGGCCTTCTGCTCGACTTTTGTCTGATCGCTACTTTTGCTCGCCTCTTTTATCGTGGTTGTCAGATACCAGGCGAGCATAGTTTCTTCGTAGTGGGACATAGTCTCTGGCGAGCACAGAGGGATGATCATGGTGCTCGCCATTCTTAGGCACATATTTGTAGTTTATTGGTACACGTGTTCGTCTAGCGATTAAATTATGAGAGGGATGTTTGACCGATCACAACAACATTACGCCTAACAAAACGAACTGAGAAATTAGGGTAAACTGAAAGAATAAGCTTACAACTCCTAATGTAGTCACCAAAAGTCGAAATGGCAAGGCCATTCCATGAAATAGCATCCACCACGATTTTAGAATCCCCTTCAACAATCACCTTATTTATGCCCATAACTTTTGCCCAAGAAAGTGCCTCTAAGAATCCCATAGCTTTCCCTACGTCCTCATCTATCCGTCCAGGGATCGTTAGAGTACGACCAAGAATAAACTCACCATTCTCATCTCGTAAAACCATTCCAACACATGTTTCAAAAGACTGATCAAGACAACATCTAACGGGTATGATTAAAATTATTTTTTTATATGTACCGACAAAATATATAACATGATCGGAATATATACTTTGTAGCATTAACCAAATGAAATTTGATTTCTATTAATATAACTGTGGTTGCTTAATTAGGTATGTTTTGCCGATAACCTGCTTGCTATTAATTATTTCCTAAGTTTTATAAAAAATTATTAGAGTTGATAAATTTCCTTTTTTTTTTTGAAAAGGTAATCAATTACATTAGTTTTCTAAGATAATCAATTACAATAGTTCCTTCTACCACCGAGTATATGGCAATATTATTTTGTCTCGTTGTAGACCAAAATTGCAACCACCACAAAAGGGGGACCACTCGAAACCGCAACTCGGAACCGCCACCGCCACAAGAAGGGAACACCACCCCACCACAAGGGAAATCACTATAAAAGAGAATATATTTTTTCTCTCTGTGTCTCGAACCCAAAACCTCGGGTCTCAAGTGGTGGAGTTCTAACTACTTAAGCTATCCACACTTGACTTAGTTGATAATTTTCCTTGAGATATGAAGAGTGAGTGAATCCATTATGCGGTATAAAATGTTTTTTTACAGTCGTTTTGTTTTATCATGCATGTTATATAAACAATATATAGAAAGGGGATTAAATACCTCTCGAGAGTTGCGACAAAAACTCATAATAGATGATCTTTTACATAAAATAAGGTATAAATTAGCATAATCAACCTACATTCTTTTTAAAATGTTACAGCGTCATGTCCAAATTATATTTAGTCTTATCATGAGACCGTCTTATATAAGTGTGTCATGTTATTATGTGGTCTTTAGTTAATTAAGTATAAATTTCACACTTAGAAATATGTTCCTTTCTAAATTTCAAGTTCAAAACCCCCGAGTGCGATCCCCATTGATGGACAATAGGATTAGCTTAACAAATCATCACATATCCTAACAAAACTCCTATTGTGTTGATATTCGGTTTTTAATGAGTTCGATACGACTTTTTTTTGTAATTGACCATCAAACAAAAGTCACAATTGCTAAATCTACATATTAACGACTTGATCGTTACATTTTTAACGAACTGATCTATCGTGCATAGCGCACAACAAGGGAGTTGGGTGTCGTGCAAATCGAACGACAAGGGAGAGATGTCGTGCAAGATGCACGACTGAGCACTCGTCTGTCGCGCTCGTCATGCGACATGCAGAGCTGTCGGGAGACAAAAGTGTATGTATATATGTATTAATGTATATGTGGAGAATGTACATATGATTCGAAAGTGTATTAAATGTCCACAAATCTTGATTCGAAAGTGTATTAAATGTATATGTGGAGACGAAAGTGTATGTATTAAATATTAATTGTAATTATTTAGTAATTAAGAAAGTGAATGTATTAAATATTAATTGATGTTTATTAATTATTTAGTAATTAAGTGTATTGATTGATGTTATTTGATTAATTGAAAAGTATTAGTTATTTGGTTACAAAGTATTAGTTCATTAATATAAAAGTATTAGTTCTTTTGTTATCAACAATATTAGTTCATCAATTTACTTATTTGGGTATAAAGTATTAGTTCATTAATATAAAAGTATTAGTTGGTTAATATAAAAGTATTAGTTGATTAATATAAAAGTATTAGTTGATTAATATAAAAGTATTACTGAATTAATATAAAAGTATTACTGAATTAATATAAAAGTATTAGTTGATTAATATAAAAGTATTAGTTTATTAATATAAAAGTATTAGTTCTTTTGTTAATCAACAATATTAGTTCATCAATTGAAAAATTTTAGTTATTTGGTTACAAAGTATTAGTTCATTGATATAAAAGTATTAGTTCTTTTGTTATCAACAATATTAGTTCATCAATTTTAAAATATTAGTTATTTGGTTATCAACAATATAAGTTTTATTAATTGAAGAAGTTCAAATATATTGATTTGCAATAGCAAAAACAGTTTTATATCCTTATCAATTTCACACATGAAAAAATAAATATACACATTACATAATTTCCATCTGAGGATGGACTGCGACGTGCTGCTAGAAAAACTTGAATTAAACCATAAAAAAAGATATATTATTTTTATTTCTTGTTATTTGTAGACCTATATTTAGTTGCACGTCGCGGTGCATCCAAGTTGTGTAATGTACGGTATAGCTCTATCCTACTTTCAAATTCTAATTCTAAACCATTTGCAGAAGGGTCATGTTTGCATTTCCAGTATGCAGATATAGTCATTACTGGATGCTCCTCGGTTGTCATATGCAACTGAAATTACAGTTAAAAATTATAGTTATAATTAAATAAAATTATAAAATAACATCAATATAGTTTTTCTCAATATCCAATGAGAATTGTTGTGCACGCTCCCCAAGACCAATTTCAAGGTTGAACGTCCTCGATAGGCATCTATTGTTGCGGGAAGGCATAAATGTCCGCCATGGTCACTGAATGACATTACGATAACATTATATGTTGTTGCAACCAGGTATCCACATTCCAGGTAATGAAAACCATTTCTCTTCCGGGGCAAAACCCTCAAAGTGATAAATTGATTTTGTCAAATCTGACATGGTTATAAAACCACCTAAAACGTCGTTGTATAAATCGTTTCTTCATCGTATATCATTAAAAATATTCATTCGTACCGTAGGCCATTGGTCCTCGCTTCCGTAGATTGCGAGTGTAACAACTCTATATCCGCAAAAGCTCTCAATGGCACGGAAGACCATGTGTTCTCCTGAGAAAATGTCCACCTCTTTTTTTTACCTAGATCCTTATTCATTTCTGTGACAATGAGTTCGAACGCCTTAAACATGATTTTGTGCACTAGTTCGCTGAAGAATTCGTTCTCTAACATATCAGTCCTTGTCTTGTGGCCGATAAACCTTGATTGCTTTTTTATCTCGCATATTTGCAACTCCATGACCTGGTAAAGCTTTAGGAAGATAATGTCAAAGGGCTGAAGGCCGTCGTCCATATTTTTTTTCACCCTGTGATGCTCTTGTTCAACCATACATTAATAATTAAAGCAAATATATTTAAATGATTGGATTCAGTATGTATCGGCCCAATATATATTACTTGACTCAATACATCAGTCCAATAGTTTTAGTTATGATAATAGTGTAATAGTGATGGTTTCATCGGTAAAATTAAATATAATATCTAACATGAAAAGTAAAAAGATTATACGATTACTTGTTCGTGGTGTAGTTTCATGTTGGATTTACGAGTACTTCACTGTGTTGC
The DNA here is from genome assembly GCA_037126765.1 of Stenogyne calaminthoides. Taxonomy (NCBI): domain Eukaryota; kingdom Viridiplantae; phylum Streptophyta; class Magnoliopsida; order Lamiales; family Lamiaceae; genus Stenogyne; species Stenogyne calaminthoides. The sequence goes on from JBBCBC010000044.1 coordinate 3,708,851, forward strand.
ACACTCGTAACAACACTACTAATTATATCCCTGGTAGCCCACTAGCAATGTGATGGAAATTCGAGCATTGATTCACCTCTAGTACTAAGACAAAGGATCTTAAAAAATTTCGCAAACTATTGGATAATTACCAGCAAATCATGTATGTTTCTCATTCCCATTCTCAATATATCTTAATAGAAATACATCATTTATAATTTAAGTAACAAAATGTCTTATAAAAATATTTTTCATACATTATAGGTCAATTGGACTCCGTTCGGCAGTCCATCTGTTATCCCTACCGTATCGTTATTCCATGGTTGCGTGAGATTTATGGACTACGTCGAAGGTTATATGCCTAAAAGGGTTGCACGACAATTTGGAAGAGTTTAGGATATACTCCTAGCACCGATCGAGTTCGATCATGAACTTTCAAATTTTGGTGTAGTGGCAAAGGCTACAAGAAGGTGTATGGGCGTTCGGTTGCATACTGGAACGAGATAGGCAATCACAATTACGCACTCGGGGACCTTGGTCGCGAAGCTCTAATTGCGGATCAGACCACGTCGCGTTATATTACATGGTATGTTAACATCACACATTCGAGAGTGCACAATCTAGAACATGACGAAAACAATGTGTATGTCAATAACATGCATGGTGCAGCGCAACATTGGTTGGGACCCGTGAGGCAAGACACGCGCTCGTTGCTCCAACAAGTTAATGAGGACCCAGACGTTCCAGATTATGTCCGTACTGGACTTAACCAAATTTCCCAACATGCTGGTACGGAGGGCTATGCTGGTATGCAACAATTGCTCGATCCTCATTATTGGGGACCGCAACAAAGTTATCCCCTTGAACAATTCACCTAAGAAATACAGTTTGGTTGGTGGGACTACCTCACATACTACAGCAAAATAACCAAAACTAGCCCAACAACCCTGATGACAATAACAATCACTAGTCCATTTAATTTGATTTTTTTTATTTAAATGTTTGATGGATTATTTATTTGTACTAAATTGCTCCAGATGATGAATTAGTATTGCAAGTTTTTATCTCTTGTTAAATATTTTACTGTTGACGTAATTTAATCTCTGTTAATTTTTATAAATTTTAAAAATCAATGTTTTTTCTCTTCTTTTTATAGTAATTTATTTTTAAAAAAATTATATAAAAATCAATAATAATATATATTTTATTAACACATGAGTGCAAAAAATATACTAATCTATTTTGTATATTTTATTAAGAGATGAGTTAAAAAAAACACGCCAGGAAATGTCAACAGTTGCATAACCAGGAAAGACCCCCGTCATTGCTATGGTTGAACAAAGATACTGGGAGGTAATATAATTTTTATAAATAATATCACGTTTGAATTTTTATAAAAAATATCATTTTTAATATAAATAACTACTTGAACACGATAGGCCACAGCACGCTTTGGATTTTGTGTAAATAACATTGGTTAGGAGCATATCTTTTCAAAAGTATGTAGGTCTGAACGGGTTTTCGTGAGGCGTAAGGGTGAATAGAGGGAGGGTGAATAGGGTGTGAATAAAAAACTTTTTCGTGAGATCGGTGTGAATAACAAGTAAGCCTTATCGAGTCGCGTGTGAATCGATTTGGATCGATATCAACTTCTTGTCCTTTGAGGCTAATCGATTCGGTGTCTATTTTGTTTAAGCGATGTCGCGGAAATCTGACAAAGTTTTACCCGTGTGAAAAACCGGTTTTTGTTAAATCGAGACTCGAATAGTAACTATTTTAAAATCGGATGACAAACTATCAAACCGATTTTTTATAGTGGATCCACGTTGCTTTGATGCAAATCGATCCGGACTTAGTTTAATGTGTTAATATGCATGAAATATTTTAACAAGTAGTGTGCAAAGTGTAAAGCAAGTTTGGGTATAAGATTTGTTGTGTTCTAACTGGAATTCTATCCTAGTATTTGAGTAGCCTAAGGCTGAAGGATAAGAATTCTATGCTAAGAACTTTATGGGATGAACACTTAGAATGAATCTTGATTTGTGTTCTTCGTGCGGAAATCTTGCTTGAGCTTGAGCTTGATAATAATTTCCGTCACCTTACTATGAAGGTTGATCCCATATTTATAGACCTTGAAATCAAAGATCCGTTGGAGAGCAATTTGAATCTCAGACTATTTTAGGTAGATTTGCAGGCTTGATGTGACGTGTTTTAGGGACTGCATGGCCGAAAAAGCATGTATGTTTGTCCTTTATAGCCGTTTGACTATGCATCACCGAATCCCGCATTATCATCTCCGAGCATACGTGTCTCTTTCTCATTGGTTAACAAGTATACTTGTTCAGTGTTTGCTATACCAACTAAGGTTGACATTCTTCTTGTTTGATTAACTCGTATGATCTGGTGAACCTCCAGTTGTCACCAGATATGAACTGACCTGATCAGTTAAAACTGATCAGTCTACCTGATTGAGTCATCTGGTTCAAGTTGTCTTAGCTCAACTAGCAGACTCTTATTCATTCTTCTGATGTAGGTCTTCTGATCTTCTGGTCTTGTTCTTCTTATAGTCATCTGATCTTCAGGTCTTCTGATTCTTCAGCTTCCTAACTTCACCTGATTATCTGACTATCTGACTTGTCTGATCTTCTGATCTGACCTATTCATATTGAGTTCCCCCTCAATATGTGACCTATTTAATACATCAGTTGTTCTATACAATCATTATCAACTGGTCACCTTAAACTGCTATCTAAATCATCAGCCAGCTAACAGGTCTGACTGGTCCTATTACAAGTGTTTTGGAACTTTCATCAAAACTCTAATTTTCCCAACAATGTCCCCATTTTTTTTGAAACCAAAACATTTGAGAAACCAATATCAGTTGGTAATTTATAAAGCAGTAAAGAACAGATAATCAGAAGACAATGAGAATTTATCTTAGGATCAGTAAAATAAACTTTTCATTCAACATATTTGTCATTACAAGGTACATCTGAAAAGTTTTAACATAAAATACAACTGATCCTAAAAAAAACTATCTTCTGATCTTCAAACTTTTGGAATGTATCCCTCCGACATCTCTCGCAGATCCTATGGAATGTTGAAGTTTCGATATAGTTTCCATTTGACATAATTGATCTGCTGGGGATCAATTATGCGCGATTTGCTCAAGATGTCAAAATAGAATCTTTGAAAGGCCAATCTGTCGAATGAGCCATCCACCTTCCTTGTGTAGTTCATCACTTTATAATCTTGATGGGAGATTCTTACATTAATCTTTCTGGCCTCATTCTCCAGATAATTCAAGAATTTTGGGTGCTTGTTCTCCAACCAGTTCAGAAATTCTTCATCTGGTGATTCTTCCTTTGGCACCAGGCCCAGAACAAAAGCATCCAAGAGCCATTCGCCTCTGATTTTATTCCATTATTCGAATATGTCAGCAGATGCAGTTTTCGGAATGATATCATCAACTTTTGCTGACAGCTGAGGTTCCACGACTGGTTTCCAGCTTGACCTTTCCTGACTCTCGAAGTATATCTCTTCTTCAATCCTTCTGCTTCAGCCATTTTCTCAGTTTTTCTTTCTTCCTCACTCAAACGAGCTTCTTTAGCAATTTGTTCCCCAGATAGTTTCACTGTAAGTTCCTTATCAGGTTATATCTGACTTGTTGTGCTCCTTGTGATTCTTCTTGTTTGAGCAGGTTTGGGAACAGATTCAACTTTGGAAGGTCCAGCTCCTCCGGCCATCTTTCTTGCCCTTGATTTCTCCATCTTATCAAAAACTTCATTTGCAAACAAATCCAAATGATCTAATCTTTGGCCATATGCTTCAACAGTTTGAATAAGCTCTTTGTAGTCTTGATGAAGTCAGTTGGTTTCTCAACCTATCCTTCCCCTTTTTTGGTTTGACCAAAAAGAGAGTTGAGGTGGGAAGTTAGGGAGCCAAAACTAACAGCAATGGCTTTATTGAGATCTGATGCAGTAAGCCCTTGTGTCTGAGCAATTAATTCTTGAATTTTGGATACTAGCTCAGATTTTGCGGCTTCGATGGCATTTGAGAAGGTGAGTATCAGTTTATCAATCTTCTCCTTCGTTTTTTCCAGCTTTTCTGTGGTCATGAGAAGAGATACCTAAAGTTGATCGACTCTGGCCATCTTCTCATTATAAGACTGTTTGAATTCATCATTCAGGCCAGTCATCGTTTGTTGAAACTGATCCTTTAAGGCTTCAATCTGGGAGATGGAAAACTCCCTTTGATCTTTCAGTTCACGCATACAAGCTTGTCGTTGATCAGTAATGGTATTGCTAACCGAGTTAGCTAATACTCCTTCAACTTCTTCTTTCAACATATCCTTGAAACACGATCTGATTTCTTGCAACTGATCGGTAGAAATGTGTGTAGCAGATATACCCTGTATCGCCTGATCTGTTGGAAGTTGAGTGGCGGTGGTAGGTTCAATAGTTGCATCAGTTGATTTTGCCTCCAGTGGCTGGTCTTGAACTGCATCACCAAGACCACCTTCATCGGCGACTCCTTCCTTAGCCATTTTGGCATCCTTAGATTAAGATACTTCAACATCAGTCTTCTCTAGATTAATCGTCAGAGGTTTACCCAACTTTCTGTAAACCAATTCCTTTACCGCCTCATCTGAAATTAATTCAAGCTGGTGAACCAACCCGAGCAGATTTCTTCATATCAAAATCATAATTCGGTAAACTCATCAGCACCTCTCATTTGCTCAATGATGATCATGAAATCTGAGAAGTTCTTCAATCTGAGATCCCTCCATGTCAGGATTTCCAAGCATCTTCCCTTACAGCCGGATGAGCTTCCAATTCTGGATATAGAGCATCGATCTCTCTTTCAATTCGCATCCATGCCATCTTCCCAGTGATTGTCTTGGATGATCTGGATTCAGGAATAGAGTGCTCATATTTAACATGTGGGTGAGTTGATGAAGTTTCTTGTGGAGGCAGATTAGCGGGCTATTGACTGATTTGCTGAGTCAGTTCTGGTTCTACAACAGGTGATTTGGTGTGCTCGCTTGTTGGAGAAGGAGATGGGGTCATGCGCTCAGCAGATAGAGTCCTGATTGGTGATTGAGCACGAGATTGGGGTGATGGAGATATGGTCTTTCCTTTGTCTTTTCCATGTTCTCCCTCAGATTGCTCTGGCGAGCTTTCTACCTGGGAAGCATGCCTCTCAGATCTATCAGCATATTTCTTCTGCTCATCAGGTTGTGCTGCTGCTTCTTCTTCATCAGACTCATTCTCCAAGAAAAGTGTCATCGGAGCTTGCTTCACTTTCTTTGGCTTCTTCGCCAGTTCTTTCGTCAGGGTCCTCTTTCTCTTAGGCGGTTGAGCTGATGCAGCTGATGCCGTTTCTTTTCCTTTGCCTTTCCTAACTGTCATTCTCAAGTCGTCATCAGGAGGACCAAAGATGGCAGTAGTGCTGGTCAGAAATGCCTTGTAGTTCTTCAACCCATTCTGGTCCCATTGAGCAGTTGGAAACTTGCCCCGCAGAATGATTGCCACTTTATTCAGGTTGCTGATTCTTTTCCGCAGAAAAACTTCTCTATGTTCGTTTACCCCAAACTTGGCTTGTTCTTGCAACAGAATCGCCTTCAGGAATCCTGCCCAGTTGATGTTTGTGGCTCCATCCACAATTGCTGCCATACAATGCATTTTGACAGCAGTCAGTCCATCAGGGCTGAAGGAAATTCCCATAATTGTCTTTGAGAGGATATCAAACAACAGACGATACTTTCTCTTCAACATTGGTCTGACAAAATTTGCAGTGTGTTGATTGTCAGCTTCTCTGAACAGTTGATCTCTGATCTGCTCATCTTTATTTTCTCTGTAGTGAGCAGGTAAAATTTTCCCTTTGGGCAAGTTAAACAGTCTTGTGATGTCTGCATTGGTGACTCTAAACTCTTCACCATTGACAGATGATGACAGTTCATCACCAGGTGTCACTACTTCCAAATTTCGCAGAAACTCCAATGCTTCATATTGCATTTTAGGATTGGAGTGGGCTGCACAATATTGTTCAAGTCCACATCCCTTCAGTAGTTGCTCCACCTCCATTGATTCTAGATCTCGAGTAATCCCAAATACCACATATTTATCCTCGACAATTTGATTGGATAGATTTGCGTAGTTGCACATAATTTTTCCCATTCCGTGTTTTGCAATCTAAACAAAAAAAAATCTGTGTGAAAATTGTGCATATAAAACAAATCACATATTTGAATCCTCATGTTGTAACTGGTTATTATCTACTCATTTAAACAATAATTATTATGAAATGTGTATGCTAAAGGCAATCGAATCAGGGAAAGAGACAAAGAAGTTGGTGACCCGGTTCATCTTTGGAATCAGACTACGTCCGGGGGAGTCCAAGCCAGGGAGATGATATATGTATATGCTTAGAAACCTAAGGTGTTCCCCCTTTTACAGAGGTGGCCATGGTGGCCTATTTATACCATGACTCCCACCCAAAGCATAAGAAATAATGCCTATCAACGGGCTACAATATCGGAAAGCATTAATCTCGCCAAGTCAGGCCAGAAGTTGTCCATCTTCAGTCGTGCGCCAATCGTGGAGCGGATATGGAGGGCGGATTAGTGGTGTGTCGAGAGCTGTCATTGACCACGTGAACTGTATAGTTAAGGCTGGTGCAGGTCACTCCCGACTTGAGGGTATAAAGCGGAAATCGCATCACGACTTCCCGAACTGCCGACTACCCGAGTTGCCGACCTTTGTGACTTGGAGGTTTGGTCCTGCGGGAATTACGTGGGCTGGTTCCTTGGTCCCCTTACAGAGGTCGTTTCATGCAGTCCTTGTTGGATTGTTTGTGGTCCTTCGTGCCCAGGTGGGAGGTCGGGTTTATCTACGCTACAACACCTCAGATAGATAATCGATTTTTGTTTTCTAATGACAAACAAAGAGATTCCAAAACAGAGAGTGTATAACACATATGGCAAATTTAAACCCTACATATAACAACACCCAAATACATTAAGCTAAATAAACATATAAGCGATAATTACCAGATTCTTGCTTCTTGATTTTAGATAAGATGAATCGCAAGAAATTGTTTTTGAATTTGCAAAGTATAGGTGATTCTAAAAGATTTAAGGGCAAGAAACTTCTGAATGGTTTTGACGAAGAATATATATATTGAAAAGGAGGGAAAATTAATTTGGAAAACCGAGATTGGAAAACCAAACGTTTGAACAAGATGAACGATTGAGATTAAGCAGTTTTAAAAGGAATTGATCGTGAGGTCCGGAAATTCAATCACGATTGCCTTTTTGGATTTAAAAACACAATTAATAGCAATTAATACATATTCCCCACATCCGCATTAAATGCTCTGCAGGGCCTGCTTCATTAAAATACGTGTACAGTGAAAGCATATAAGATCGGATAATTTCATAAGAATAAACAGAAGAACAAAAGATTAGAAGATCATAAATGCGTATCTGATTGACTGATGTTGTAATCAGTCAATACCCCATGAAGTCTATTCAGGTCTGACTGATTTCTGTTGATCTTAATTTCTGCCTAATCCTTAGTATTTTCCCAACAATATCTCACTTCACTGATCAGATTTCTTATGATTATATTTGATCAGTTGAAGTTCCCCCTTCAACTGTTATCCATTTTCTGATCAGTCCTTAACTGATCCATACTGATCGGTTGAGATTCTATTTCTCAACGGATCCTTTCTCTCTTGTCAGTTTCTTAACCAACTGGTTTTCGAGACCAGTCCACCAAAGATTTTTGGTGCACTTTCTCCTAAATCCAGAAGTCCTAGCTCATTACATAGTTCTCTGAATCTGACTTTAGCTAGTGGCTTGGTTAAGATATCGGTTCTCTTCTTATCAGTGTGGATCTTTTCCATTATGATATTCTTCTTTTCCACGTGATCTCTTATGAAATGATGTCTGACATCCACATGTTTGCATCTTGTGTGTAAAACTGGATTCTGAGTAATTGCAATAACACTATTACTGTCATAGAATATGGGCACATTCGTAGCTACAATGTTATAATCCCTCAGATGTTGACTAAGCCAGAGCAGTTGGGAACAACAGCTTCCTACGGCCATATATTCTGCTTCTGTAGTAGATGTGGAAACGAATCGTCGCATCAGACTTCCCTCGATCTCAGGGATTCGAAATGATATCGTGCCAGGATGATGACGTGAAATGCCGCAATTTCGTCCAGTGAGATTCCGTAGTGGATTTCACGCGAGCCCCTCGCGTCTTTTTGTTGCTAGGGGGCCGAAGTTTTGGCTAATTTCATTTTGGCCCCTCATCTTCTTCGATAAATAGGCGGGGAATTAGGTTTTGAAAACTTTATTGCCTGCGATAGTCTTGAGAAAGAATTGCTTCAAGATAGTCTTCCTGATTCTTTCTCCCTTCCACTGGAAACGCATTCTCGTGTTCCTGAAGCGGAATTAATCACAGGTAAGCACTTTGGCGCCCTTCTTCGATTTTATGGATTCTAGCGTTTCCAAATCCCTTTTTGCCTCTCAGCCCATGGTGGCTTCCTCCTCTTCTGAGGATGACATTCCTATTGCCCTGCATTGCCGCCGATTCTCCGGCTCCGCCACCGGGCATGTGGATGAAAGTTCATTGGCTAAGGTTATGGGCGACCACCGGGAGGACGATGCCAATGATGAACCGGTGGATGACCAATTTCTGGAAGAATTGGCCGAAATTACTCATCTTCCCCCGTTGGATGTTAATCTCTTTCATCGCCTCACGGGAACTATGCGTCAATGGTGGGTCATACGCTGACCCCAGATTATGGGGCTTATGAGCGTGTCTTCAATTATGATGATACATATCGTGGCCGAGCTCCGTCTGGCGACTGACCAAGGCATACTTTAAGTCGGTCGACTCTTAATTCGCGGCGTCCGATAAAAGATACCAATATGTGCTCTCCGATCGGTATGTGCGGGGACTTCGTCGTATGTACAAGATGCCCCGGGATGTGCATTTTTATGGGCGACCGACAGCGCCGATCGGCCTCCTCCTCCGGAATGATATTTGTGAATGAGTCTTCTATGTCGCACGGCATTAGATTCGCATTGCACCGGCCATTTCCATCTTTGGCGGCTGGAATGTGAGCCTTACGAATCACCCCCGATGGGTGGAGTTCATCATCTCCACCATGGTTGTTTTGGGGAGGGCGGTGAAGAGGCGCTTAATCGGGAGAACTATCTCACGTGATGACACCTATTGCTTTCGGTAGGAGGCTATCCGTTGTCTTGACCGTGAGGCAAAGAGCTTGTGAGTGGGATTAGAATAAGGTTGATGGGTGGCACCGAAATGGTGGTTTGTAGGAGGAGCATGTAAGTCGGTGGCCCTTCAAAGCGCTTTATCCATTAGAGTTCCTCGGATTATGCTATCCGTGTTGAAAATGGTACCATTTAATATTTTTTTGTGCTCGATTATCTTGATCTAATTCTTTTCTTGTCTTTCGGTGTTTGCACCCGACCTTCTAAGCTATATTGGGACTTTCTCGAGGCGTTCAAGGAGGTTCGAGACACACCCCCTAGCTGGCGAGATGTTAATTTGTTGAACTTGAGCTCGACCGGACTTCAAGCCGGATTGTATACTTACCCTCGCCACTTGAGGATTCCTGTAAGTCTCGGCCGCATCTTTTTCAAATGTATTTGCGATTTTGCGCTAAAGGTTCATTTTCATGTTAGATCTGGAGATCCCGACCCTACGTCGGCCTTCCGCCTCCGAGATAGCCTCCCGACCTCGATCAGTACTCGGCTCAATGAGGCATCACCGATCTTCGCGCGCCAAGGGACATTCCACTGCATTCGCACGATAAAGGCAAGAAGAAAATCATTAACCCGCCACTGGCGTGAGCGAGCCTCCCAAGAGGGCGCGAGCCATCTCGCACGCACCGATCCACGCCAAGCCTGAGTGCCGAAGGGTGGTTCTAACGATACCTTTTGTCGACCTATGCTCGTGAGGAGGTCGCCATCCCGGAGGATTTATTCCTCGATTGGTTAGGATGAGGAAAGGGTGCAGAGGTAGGCCGTTTGGTAAACCGTTGATGAGTTTATTCCAAAAACCGGACCGAACTTAATATACTTTGTTCCTTTTTATTGCAATGTGAGTCGACGGCTAGCAAGTTCTCACCGAGGTGCTAAGCTTCCCGAGATCCCCGATTCCCACTGGAGGGCATTTCGAGATTGGGCCTGCCTTACTTGAGCGACGATGAGGAACGGCTACGATGGATTTGGCGATGATGATCTTCCGCTCATTACCAACAAGTCCCCGCAACATGTACTTACCGTTGTCCACCTCCTTGAAGGTCAAAACTACATGGAAAAAAGGCCTGTTTCCCTAATCCGAGCTCGAGCTCTCCAAACCGAGAAGGGCCAGCCGACGACCTCCGAGCAAGCGAACATCGAGTACCGCCTACGATGAGGCGCAGAAATCGAGGAACCTGAGGTCGATTTGGCTAAGAGGCCTGAGCTCTAGGGCTACCGGGCCGGTAGGATCGCCGGGAGGGAGAAGGAGGCCGATCCTGGATGAAGGAGGAGATGATCCGCGGCGACGTAGGGTTGGGGGAGAAGTGGCCGCTAAAGACTCTAACATTTTAAGAAGTCAAAAGAGCGTAATGCTAATTTTGTTTACGTTGCATATTATGGGCGCTTATCCGAGCTGTCACGAAAAGAACCTCGGGCCGACGCCATCGACGCTAGACAGGGAATGATCCGATGTCAAGGTCATGATATCGACATTGTGCTAGAGATCAAAGATCCGGGAAGATTTGGGCATTGATTTTGTCCTTCTTCCCTAATCGAGTCGGATCGTGCACCCCGCTCCCGATCCGGATGAGACCACCGAGAGACTTGAGGTGGTCCTCGAGACTCGAACGGATGAATTTGGGAACCGCGAAATGAGGTCCCCGAGATGTCGGTCGGCGGCCTCTCAAGAGTAGCCCACAATGGCCTCTAGGAGGTGTTTACCCGCCCAAGATCCTGGAGGAATGCCCACACCCCTCACCGGTGTTATTCGAAGAACAATTAGGTGGGTGACCTTTGAACATAGTCGGTGGTCTTTGCTAATGGGATTCTTGATCGTTCTTAAGAGTGATGACATCAAGAATCCCGATAAGAAAAAGGAGATTGAGAAGTTGTTGAACCCATCTCCAACAATACTTTTTGATCGGCATGCCTTAAAAGCGGGAAAGTCGTCCCGCGATCGTGGATATTGGGTTATAGTAACACATCCGTAAATGGAGTTATCATGATGTATCTTGGTTTTCTGCTTGATGTAATCTAGCCTTCGGGCTTTTGTAATGTACCGACCTTCGGGCCTGTTGTCATTAATGAAATCTACCTTTTTCTTTCCTTTATTGTGCCGACTTGATTTCCTTTGTCGACTATAATCGGTGCATATGTTCATTAAATCTTATTGGCATTGCGATTTTAGATTGAACCTTGCTTAGTCGTCTTATAAAGTTAGGGAGGATCACACCGCTAGGGGTGGCGATCTCGCCACAAATATGTCGAAAAAATCGTTCGGGGGGTCGATGTTTCATCTATCGACCTCGCCGGGGTTTAAACTCTGAATTGTGAAAAAGAAAATTTAACTCATTATTATTGACTCACACGAAAGTTTACAAGTACTGCGGCCCTCGACCCTCTTGATAGTATCTCTTGGATGAGATCGCTCCGGTCTTGAGGCCGAGTGCCATCCGGGTTCTCGAGGTCGTTTGCCCGTTGGATAATACTCGGCGACCTTGTATGGTCCTTCCCAATTTGATCGAAAGTTCCTTTGGTTACTCAAAGTCTTCTTGAGGACCAAGTCGCCTTTTGAATTTTCGGGTCATGACTTTAGAGTTGTAGTATTTTTTGATTTTGTTGTTTGTATCTCGCATTTGGATACACGCCTCTAATCGCTTCTCTTGAGCAAGACCGGGTTTTTGGCCAAAGGCCTCATCGTTCTTGATCGGTCGCGATCTGGAGGTTTACGAGTTTGGAATTCGACCTGCGGGTATGTTGCTTCGAGCCAAATGCCATTGAGTAAGGGGTCTCTGGTCAAATTTTGGCGGAGTCGATTACGTATGACCCAAAAGACATCCGGTAGTTCAGCGCCCACCTCCTTTTCCTCCCCAATCTTAGTTTTTTTGGGAGTGCTTGATGATCTTGTTCGAACGACTTGACCGTTTATTTGAGGGTGATAAGGGGTAGAGAAAAAAGCTTGGTGATTTTCCATTTTCTGAAGAAACTATAGATCTTATGACCATCGAACTGTTTCCCATTATCGGATATAATTGCTTGCGGTAGGCCGAATCTGCAGATGATGTTTCACCATATGAATTTGATGACGTGATCTTGATCTATGGTCACCAAAGCCTCAGCCTCGGCCCATTTTGTGAAGTAATCTCTTGCGACTAGGGCATATTCTTTGAACACAAAATTTTGGTAGCGCCCAATGATATCTATCCCCACTTAAAAAAAGGCGAGGGCGAGGATCTTTGGTGAGTTCCTCAAGTGCGACCTTGATTGATGGTGCGTGTATTTGACATTTGTGGCATTTCCGTGCGAAAACCATGGCATCGGCCTTTAAAGTTGGCCAAAAATACCCTTGTCTCGTTGTCTTATGAGCGAGTGACTGCCCCCCAGTGTGGTTTCCGCATACCCCGACGTGAATATCTTGCAGGATAGTCTGCCCTTGCTCCGGGGTAACATATCGGAGCAGTGGCATGCTGAAGCCTCGCTTATATAGTTCGTTACCAACCAATGTGTACCTTGATGCCCTTAGTTGGAATTGCTTTGCCTGAATTCTGTCGGTTGGTAATGCCCCAGTCATCAAGTAGTCGATTATGGGGGTCATCCAGCTTAAACTCGGGTGTCTAGGGTAGCGACTATTGTGTTAGCAGTGGAGGGGTGGGAGAGTTTTGTGATGGTGACATCCCTCATCTCTGCTGGTCCCTCCAAAGTCGCTAGTCGTGCCAATGCATCGGCTCGGGAGTTCGCATCCCTTGGTACTAGCTTGATGTAGATTTGTTCAAATTTCAGGCAAAGTGTTTTGACGACCTCTTGGTAGGCCGACATCCGCTCATCTCAGGCCTCATACTTCCACGATATCTGGCGTCTTCTCGAATTTGAGGAATCGGTGTGTACTTGAAGTCGCTTGATGCCCATTGCGGTGGACATTTCTAGACCATTGATCAGCGCTTCTTATTCGGCCTCGTTGTTGGTGGCAGGGAAATCGAAAGTGATGGCATTCTGAAAAGAAATCCCATCTGGACTGATTAACACAATCCTTACTCGATCACATTGGCGATTCTTGATCGATCCATCTACGTACAACTCCCATGGTGGGCGGTCGAAACCGGTGGCCTTGAGGAGGGGTTAATTCAACGATGAAGTCGGCAAGGCCCGAGCTTTTATTGCGGCCGTAAGCCAGTATGTTACCCCATACTGTCCAACCTCGATGGCCCATTTGAGGCATCGGCCCGATGTATCTGGTCGATGGAGCACGTGTTGGGATTATACTGGAAAGTATGTTTTTACTTTGTATAATCGAAACTGAATTTTCAGACTTATTTACTGAAATAAATCACTGATGCTTTAAATATTATCGAATGTTACATATATTTACTGCATAACTGTTCAATAAGTCGTACGTTTTACATTGTAGTTAATTTAGTGATACCAGATCACAGAAGATTAAATTAACAGTCCCTTGTAACTAAAAGTACGTTATTCACGACCTAGATGGAAATGAACAACCCATCATGAAAGGTTGAAGTGTAAGGCTTAGATTGGCTTGTCTTGACCAAGAGATTACACTAGTGCATGGTGATGCCTGCACCGAATGAATAGGACCCTCTGAGGAGGATAAATTCTTGAGCCCGAACAAGGAAGAATTAGACCTCAGTGGTTCGTTGTTTCTTAATCTTCATCCCTTAAATAGGATCACGTGGGATTGGTAACTATTGCTTTGACTTATCATGGGTAGCGAATCAAAGAGATTCAATACTTTTTATCTTGGGTAATATTATTAGTCACATGTGATTGCTAAGATTTAATACGAAGAATCGTGTGCAAGTACGCTTGTTTGATTTGCTCCCTTGGGAGGTTCATAAGTTTTATCATACCAAATCTTGCAAGTGGAATTAGTTTCCGGTATGGATAATAATGTTGAACCGTTCCTTGACCAAGGATAAAATATATTAATTAATGGAAAGCTATTTCAGTGGCTTGAATTAACTAATGGGCTAGATAATCTTAAACACGGGAAATAATGATCAGGAGCCATATTGATTGTAATATGGGTTAAGATGAATAGTGCAATATTAATTATGTAGTGGGATTAATTAATATTTATGGGCTTGAGTTATATTGTGGCTCAATATTAGCCCAGCAAATAGTCCAATAACTGAAAAAGGTGATTAAAATAAAATAAATATCGTTGCTTATTTTTCCTCTAAATTTTCGAAAATTATGAATAAGTTGGGAGAAAGATTTTCTTTGAATTTTGTTATGGAATGAAGATATGTATTCTTGGAATACAAGATTATCTCATTAAATTCAAGAAATCCCCCACTTGGTTATTTCATAAGAGAATTTCGAAATTTTTGAAATATAGTGGGCAAGAAAGATTTTCTTGATTTTCTTGAAAAGATATTATGGAAGATATGTATTTCTTGAAATACAAGAATATCTCATAAATTCAAGAAGATCCAAATCTTGGATTCTTGCATCATTAATTTTCGAAAAATCCATAATTAGAGGAGGTGGGATTTTTGTGGAATATTTTAATTATGGGAAAAAGAATATAGGAGATATATTCAAGATTTCTTGGTGATCAAGAAAAGTCTTTTCCCACATTGGTTTTCTACTGAAAAAATCGACCACCTCTCTCCTATAAATAGGGGATGATTCTTTCATTCCCAAGTACAATTTCATGTGCTGGAAAAATTAGCAAATCCACATAAGTGGTGCAACAAAGTTTATTTTTTCCTTTTTGTTAATTGTTCGACAAGTGTCCTTCCACCGGATAGTTGAGCAAGGGCTACGGGAATACTTGGGAAGTCCTATTGGTTAGTCCGTCCAACCGAATTCACTGCCATCCCGAGAGGTACGTTCACGTAAACCCGTAGATTCCGCATGCGTAGGTTTTACGTGGCTTATTATATGCATGATATGTTGTTGCAATTATTATTTGAATTAATATAGGATTAATTCATGCTAGTAATAATTAAAGAATTAAATTTGTATTTAAATATTCACCCCGAATAGATCTGTGCAACTTATTCCCCAACAACATGTTGCGTAGGGGTAAGGAAGTGAGGACCTCCACTTGGTGATCGAAGAAGTAAGGCCTCAGCTTTCTCACACTCATAACTAGAACATAGGCTAATTTCTCTAGAAGAGGTATCGCTGCTCGGTTTCATTTAGCGTCTGACTGACAAAGTAAATGGGCAGATGGGCCTGACCCTCCACCCGTACAAGCACTGCGCTCAGGGCGGTTTCTGAGGTCGCCAAGTATAGAAACAGTTTCTCGCCAGGGACAGGCTTGGCTAAAATGCTGACGTCGGCCAGATATGCTTTGATCTTGTCAAGAGCATCCTGACTCTCAGATGTCCATTCGAACCTCGCCTTCTTTCTGATGGTGTCGAACATGGGCTTGCATTTATCCCCCATTCGGGAGATGAATCTGTTCAGAGCGGCCAGGCACCCCGTCAGTTTTTGAACGTCCTTTATGGTTTTGGGGTCCCCCATATCCAAGATAGCCCGCACCTTGGCTGGGTTTGCTTCAATCCCCCACCTGCTGACCAGATGCCCTAGGAACTTCCCTGACTCCACTCCGAAGTTGCACTTTTTCGGGTTAAGTTTCATATTATACTTCCTGAGTATCTTCGAAGGCTTGCGCCAGATGAGCCAAATGATCTTATTTTTTAGACTCTTCACGACAATGTTGTCAACGTACACTTCCACCGACTTGCCTATCTGCTCCACAAACATACGGTTTACCATCCTTTGATACGTTACCCCGACATTCTTCAAACCAAAAGGCATTCTCTTCCAACAGTATATGTTCTTCTCTGTTAAAAATGAAGTGTGTTTCCTGTCGGGCTCGTGCATAGCTATCTGATGGTATCCGAAAAATGCATCCATGAAAGACATCCTCTCATGGCCCGCCGTATTGTCGATTAAGTGGTCGATATGTGGCATTGGGAAAAAGTCCTTGGGGCATGCCTCGTTAAGATTTGTGAAATCGATACAAAGTCGCCAAGTCCTATTTGACTTCTTTACGAGGACTGCATTTGCGACCCACTGTGGTTGGTCTGCCTGCATGATCAGGTCGTTGTCAAGTAACTTCTGTACCTCTTCAGCGAGAACCGCATATTTTTCTGGACCAAATTTTCTTCTTTTCGACTCTTTTGGTTTTGGGCCGGGTCAATGTGTAACCGGTGATATGCGATCTCAGGATCGATCCCGACCATATCCTTGTGTGACCAAGCGAAAACGTCCAGGTTATTCTTGAGGAAGTCGATGACTTCAATCTTCATGTCGTCGGGAATTTTGGACCCAATGATGATCTTCAGGTCTGGCTGGGTTGGGTCCACCTTGGCCCTTTCGAGTTCCTCCCCGGGTACCGCTCTGGGTCCCCCAAGTCGTGGATCATCTATCTCGGCCTCGAGTATAAAATCTTCGGGCTCTGAACCCATTCTTGGATCAAACTCGTCACGCTTCCTCTTCTTATTTTTCTTTTCAGTATCCAGCATGTTATCATGCATTTTGTGATCCAGTGTCATTATTTGACGACTAGGCGTCGTCTTTGAATTTAAATAAGGCAAAAAAATAAAGCAGACCTCTCGCATCCACTTGGTCACCTTTAAATGTTAACCAGCCCACCCTTTGGTGGGAATTTTACAAAAATAATAGGTGGAGGACGCATCCTCAAATTCGTGCTCAAATGGCCTCCCGAGGAAGCCGTTATAGGTGCTCGGGAGGTCGATTATAAGGAAATCTAGGAGCCTAGTGTTCCTGACCTTCTCATCCAAGGTGGATACGAGCTCCACAGACAAGCGGATCATGCCCAGAGGTTTGACCATCGTGTTCCCGAAGCCCTTCCTTTGTATGATCGCGAGGGGGTGATGTATGCTTCGTAATCTCGAGGTTGGTCTAGGGTCTTTTTAAAGAATGTTGCGAAGCCCCCCAATCGACCAACATTAAGGCATCTGATCGTCCCCATGATATTGGCCTTTATGACCAATGGGTCGATGTTCAGGTACACGACTCTAGCTTTGTCTAGTTCACCGAACTTAATTTTGCGGGTTTCTTCGATCATAACCAAGATGGGCAGAACCATTCTTTGGGCATTCTCCATTGCCCTGACTTCGCCTTTAGGCGGCGCTTTGATAAGGAGGCGGGAGGCGGGCCTCCTGCTCGTGCTGAGGCGAGATGGTGTGGATGGCGTGACCTCTGTGACCTCTGGTATGGGTGGCGAGCGGCTCGCCTGTCTTGACCCCTATCCGGGCTCTCTTTGCACCCGATCTCCGGCCGGGTTGGCGGTCATTTCTCGACCTTGCCCCCCACTGATTATGCCGCCCGAGGATTCTTGACAAACTCATTCAGCCGGCCATCTTCATAAAGCTTCCATAATTGCTTCAAAAGATCTCTACCTTTCATTTGGTGTAGTGTCCTCTCTGGTCATGCTAGTGGCAATACTTGTTAGGGTTTTTTGGCTTTTTGTCTTTCATGGGGTGGGGTGCTGCAACATGTCTCAAATCCCTGGATCTGGGTATAAAGCGTTACAGGCGTCATACCCGAGCCTCATCACTTTCGCGGAATGGACTCCTCAAATGGTTTGAAGGTACTTAGGGTGTCTTGTAATGACCCCCGTTTTCTTGGAACCTTTCTTGGGCTCTGCGACTTCCTTTGTCTCTCGAGAGTCGGGTCTCCAACAATTCCATGGTATGGATGAGGTCATTTGGCCCTTTTCCTAAAATCGGCATAGCTGGTCGGTGGTAGTCGGCGGTCATGCGCCGCCATAGTTTAGTTCTTCTTCCGAGGGCGGAATCGCCCCAGCGCTTGGCCTCAAATCCCCAATGAGGTGCCTTCAATGATAAGTCTGTCGATCCTCTCAACATAGGATCGATTCGACTCCATCTCTCCGACGGCATGTTCGCGAGCCCTCCGCCTTTGTCGCAAGTGGGGCACCATCGCCATATAATAGCTTAAGAATAGTCGAGGCGGTTGCTGTTCGAAAGTATCAATGAAGAGATGGCGGCGAAGTGTACCACGTGTGGGCTGGTCGCTCGTCGGGGAGAAAAAGTCTACACTTTGTCACGTCGATGCCCCATTGAGGCCATATCGCGTTGTACCGCCATATGGACTCTGGGGTTGCGTACTCCGTTATGGCGATCTAGAAGCCGCTATCTTTGATTTTTCTGGCGGGTGCGAGTGATCATAGTTCCCAATGGCGAATACGGGATGACAAGGTCATTGTTAGGCCCAGACGGTCCATCTCCGTTACCCAGCTTTTTTCAGCATTTGTTGGGCCGGTCCTAGCAATCTGCAGCGACTTGGCGTCACAGGATTCTTGGCCCCCCTGCCCATGACCATGGTGGTGCGCCCGAATGTCTCGGCGACCCTGCGTGGTGCATGTCGAGGGCCATGGCAAGATCTCTTTTCCTGTTCATCAAAAGGCGTGGTTGAGAGTGAGCCTCGTCCTCGCCCTCATGAGGGCCTTCCGGCGACAGCCCCAAAGGCGGGTGAATACACTATTCGAACCCATTTGGTGCATCCGAGCCCGGTGGTTCTGAACGATGGCATGTTTAGCCGCGTTGTACACCAGTTGGCCAGTGGACCATCCCTTTTCTGTCATAACGCGTTTACCCTTGGAGGTTCTGGCATCATGGGTTATTTTTTCTTGAAAGGGGCTTTTCTCCTCAGTATTTGAAATTGAGACGTTTCTTGTTGAGGAAGGCCATCACTGCTTTGGCATCCTCCGGTGTTTGGACAAGATTCCACGGTCGGGGCTGCCCGATGAGTGGGCTAAGAACTCAGTGAAACCTCGATGCCATCACGAACGTCGGTTTCATTCCCGATTACAGCTTTCCCCTGGTTGGTTGCCATTTGTTTTTTCTTAGAGTTTGGAAGGTGAGGTCTCTTTAAGAATTGATGAAATTCCTCAAGAAATTATTTCCCACAGACGGCGCCAATTGTTGTAACTGGTTATTATCTACTCAGTTAAACAATAATTATTATGAAATCGTATGCTAAAGCTTCAATCGAATGGGGAAAAAGAGACAAAAAAGTTGGTGACCCGGTTCGTCTTTGGAATCGAACTACGTCATAGGCGTCAAGCGAGAGAGGATATATGTATATGCTTAGAAACCTAAGGTGTTCCCTCTTTTTCATCTAAACAAAAAAAGGTGGCCATGGTGTATCTATTTATATTTAAACAATAATGACTCAAAATACCCTTTGGTGGGGGTTTACATAAGAAATAATGCCTATCAACGGGCTACAATATCGGAAAGCATTAATCTCGCCATGGTGGCCCTATTTATACATGACTCGGGGCGAAATTGTCCATCTTTAGTCGTGCGCCAATCGTGGAGCAGATATGGAGGGTGGATTAGTGGCGTGTCGGGAGCTGTCATTGACCACGTGAACTGTATAGTTAAGGCTGGTGCAGGTCGCTCCCGGCTTGAGGGTATAAAGCGGAAATCGCATCACGACTTCCCGAACTGCCAACTACCCGAGTTGCCGACCTTTGTGACTTGGAGGTTTGGTCCTGCGGGAATTACGTGGGCTGGTCCCTTGGTCCCCTTACAGAGGTCGCTTCATGCAGTCCTTGTTGGATTGTTTGTGGTCCTTCGTGCCCAGGTGGGAGGTCGGGTTTATCTACGCTACAACACCTCAGATAGATAATCGATTTTTATTTTCTAATGACAAACACAGAGATTCCAAAACAGAGAGTGTATAACACATATGGCAAATTTAAACCCTACATATAACAACACCCAAATACATAAAGCTAAATAAACATATAAGCGATAATTACCAGATTCTTGCTTCTTGATTTTAGAAAAGATGAATCACAAGAAATTGTTTTTGAATTTGCAAAGTATAGGTGATTCTAAAAGATTTAAGGGCAAGAAAGTTTTGAATGGTTTTGACGAAGAATATATATATTGAAAAGGAGGGAAAATTAATTTGGAAAACCGAGATTGGAAAATCAAACGTTTGAACAAGATGAACGATTGAGATTAAGCGGTTTTAAAAGGAATTGATCGTGCGGTCCGAAAATTCAATCACGATTACCTTTTTGGATTTAAAAACACAATTAATAGCAATTAATACATATTCCCCATGTCCGTATTAAATGCTCTGCAGGGCCTGCTTCATTAAAATACGTGTACAGTGAAAGCATATAAGATCAGATAATTTCATAAGAATAAACAGAAGAACAAAAGATTAGAAGATCATAAATGCGTATCTGATTGACTGATGTTGTAATCAGTCAATACCCCATGAAGTCTATTCAGGTCTGACTGATTTCTGTTGATCTTAATTTCTGCCTAATCCTTAGTATTTTCCCAACAATATCTCACTTCATTGATCAGATTTCTTCTGATTATATTTGATCAGTTGAAGTTCCCCCTTCAACTGTTATCCATTTTCTGATTAGTCCTTGACTGATCCATCCTGATCGGTTGAGATTCTATTTCTCAACGGATCCTTTCTCTCTGGTCAGTTTCTTAACCAACTGGTTTTGGAGACCAGGCCACCAAAGATTTTTGGTGCACTTTCTCCTAAATCCAGAAGTCCTAGCTCATTACATAGTTCTCTGAATCTGACTTTAGCTAGTGGCTTGGTTAAGATATCAGTTCTCTGCTTATCAGTGTGGATCTTTTCCATTCTGATATTCTTTTTTTCCACGTGATCTCTTATGAAATGATGTCTGACATCCACATGTTTGCATCTTGTGTGTAAAACTGGATTCTGAGTAATTGCAATAACACTATTACTGTCACAGAATATGGGCACATTCGTAGCTACAATGTTATAATCCCTCAGATGTTGACTAAGCGGGCGATTTGGGAACAACTGACTTTCCTGTGACCATATATTACGCTTGATAGTAGATGTGGAAGCGGATATCCGCTTCTTTGAAAACCATGAGATCAGTTTGCTACCTAAGAACTGACATGTACCTGAGGTTGATTTTCTCTCTATATTGGCAACCTCCATAATCGAGACTCGAATACCCACTAAGTCCTAGATTATCATCGATGGGTAGAATAAACCAAGGCTTCTTTGTTCCTTCGGATACTTAAGAATCGTCATTTATTTGCTTCGGTGACTTTGCGCCGGTTGCGAAAATGGCATATACACCCTAATTCATTGCAAATGTTATATCTGGTCTGCTGGCAGTCAGGTATAGTAAAGATCCAATGAGAGCCCTATATTCTTTCTGATTAGTTTTCTGACCATTCTCATCTGGATCCATCTTGAATCCAGTCATCATAGGAATTTTGGCTTCCTTGTTGTTTTGAACTCCAAACTTGGCCAACTAATTCCTAGTGTACTTTGCTTGACAGATGAATATACCTTCTGTACTTTGTTTAACTTGAAGACCCTGAAAGTAATTCATTTGACCCATCATAGATATCTCGAACTTCCTTGCATCAGTTTGCTGAATTTATCACATAAGCTTTTGTTGGGAGATCCGAAGATGATATCGTCCACATAAATCTGAACCAACAAAATATCTCCACCATCTTCTATTCTGAACAATGTTCTGTCTATGACTCCTTTAGTGAATCCGCTATCTACCAAGAACTGAGATAGTGTATCATACCAAGCTCTATGAGCCTGTTTCAGTTCATAAAGAGCTTTTCTTAAACGGTACACCTGGTTGCCTTTTTCAAAGCCTGGAGGTTGTTCAACATAAACTTCCTCCGCTAGTACCCCGTTTAAGAATGCACTCTTTACATCCATCTGATACACAGTGAACCCTCTGTGGGCAACATATGCGAAGCTTAATAGAATGGCTTCGGTGACGGCGGGTGCAAAGCTTTCATCATAATCAATTCCTTCTGATTGTGAATACCCCTTTGCAATAAGTCTTGCCTTATTTCTGGTGATGACATTATTCTCATCCCTCTTGTTCTTGAATACCCACTTGGTGCCTATCACATCTTGATGAGTTGGTCTATCTACCAGTTTCCAAACTTGATTTCTCTCGAACTGCTCTAATTCTTCTTGCATTGCTAGAATTCAGCTGGCATCTTGTAGAGCTTCTTCTATTGTGGTAGGTTCCTTCAAAGACAGATAGCAACAATACATGACACTTTCACCAACCTGATGTCTAGTTTGGACTCGGGCATTAGGATTACCGATTATCTGATCAGTCGGATGGTCTTTCAACCAAGTCCTTCTTGTCTAATGTATATCAGTATGGATATTTTCATCCTCTTCTGATATTGAGTCACTAGAAGTTGGGAGAGGTACAGTAATAGGATCCACTTAGCATGGACAAGTCTCAGTTGATGTCGGAATCATCATATGCTGATGTCTATCTGTAGGAACATCAGGTGTTCCCCCGAAACGAGATGGTTCGGTTATTCTTTATCTCGGTATGCGAACTTCTTCATAGACAGGTTATGCATTACCTTAAGAATTCTGTTTGACCTGGTGAATCATTAAGATCAAGCTTAGGGACATACACTGTTACGTGATCTGATCCCTTTTCTTTGGTACTTAATTGATCCATTTTCTGAGCATCAATGCTGAGGTTGATTTGTGTTTTGCTTGTTACGGTGATTTCTCTTGTTCAGAAGATGTCTCATCAAAGACCACATGAGGTGTTTCTTCCACAACTAAGGTTCGCCTGTTGAACACCCTGAAAGCTTTGTTGGTTGAGGAATATCCTAAGAATATACCCTCATCTGACTTCGCTTCAAAGATTTTCAACTGACTCTTCCCATTGTTGTGATTGAAACACTTACACCCAAAAATATGAAAGTAAGAAACACGAGGTTTTCTGCCCTTCCACAGTTCATAAGGTGTTTAGAAGTGAATCTTAGTCAGAGAACATCTGTTCTAAGTGTGACATCTTTGTGTTGATAACCACTTGAAAGCGGTTTGGATTTGCATGTTCACCAACATTATGCTTTGAACTTCTTTGAGTGTTCTGTTTTTTTCGATTCGCTTACGCCATTTCATGTTGTGGTGTTCTGGTGGCTGATGTTTCATGTTGTATACCAAACTTAGTGCAAAAATTAGTAATAAAAGAGTTCGAAAATTATGTACCTTTATTTGATCTGATTTTTACAATACTGACACCCTTCTCATTCTGTAATCTCTTGAGCAGCTTAGGTATCTTTATTGTAGTCTCATTCTTCTTATACAAGAACACAACCCAGGTAAACTTGGAATAATCATCCACGATTACCAGAGTGTATTTCGTCATTGAGACTAAATGGTAATGCTTGGTCCAAACAGATCCATATGGAAGCGATTGCGAAGACTTCTATTTGAATCTTTGGTCTGGGATTCCTTTGAATGAGGCTTTAACCTGTATTCCCTTCTGACATGCGACACATATCTGATCCTTAGAGAATACCTCATTCGGGAGACCCTCAACCATGGACATCCTTGCTATCTTGTTAAGAGTCTTAAAGTTCAGATGACTCATTCTCTTGTGCCAAAGCTAACTGTTGCTTTTGGAACTCTTAACAATCAGGCAAGCATTTCTTGGACAACTGTTCCAGTCTGCAGTGTAGATCGTTCTCTTTATGGAACCAGTTAGTAAAATCTGTTGAGTAGCTCGATTTTTGATA
The DNA here is from genome assembly GCA_037126765.1 of Stenogyne calaminthoides. Lineage (NCBI taxonomy): Eukaryota > Viridiplantae > Streptophyta > Magnoliopsida > Lamiales > Lamiaceae > Stenogyne > Stenogyne calaminthoides. The sequence goes on from JBBCBC010000044.1 coordinate 3,732,688, forward strand.
GTGCATTGATTAGTCGAGAACTCAACACTGAATCCGTTGTCGCAAAATTGTGAAACCGATAACAGGTTGTGCTTCAAACCATTCGACATACGAGACTCCAGTAACCTGTACATCATCATTCTCTAAGGTTATGAATCCTCTGGTAAAACCAAAGTTATCATCACAAAAGAGTACACGTGGGCCTTCTTGTTCTGTGTATGAACTGAGGAGATGTTTGTTTCCAGTCATGTGTCTTGAGCATCCACTATCGATGTACCAGATAGTTGCTTGTACACCTCCTTTATTGGCCAAACCCACACGATCTTGCAATCAAATCAGGCTTTAGGTACCCCTGTAGGATTGGGTCCTGAGGGGTTAGTGTTACCTTTCGGGATCCAAACAAACAGGGCACTTCTATGGTAATCTTCAAGATCAGAAGACCTGATTTGTCTCCCACAAACATCTACATAATCATACATATCCCCATGTGTTTTCTGGTCAGTATGATTATGAGTGTGAACCTTGAATGAATCAGAAGACTTGGGATTTTTCTGATTAGTTTGTCTTCTTTTAATCCAGTGTGGTTCTGGTGCAGATGTCCTGGATTTCTGGTTGAAAGGATAGGTACGACTGCTACCATCAAAAGATTCACATCTCTTTTGCACAAATGGTTTCTGCAGTTTACCCTTAGCTTGCTGATTAGGCAGCTTGACCTGATTAGGTTTCAGATCATACTTTCCCTTGCGAGACTGTCCTTTCTGATTCCTAATCTGCTGATCAGGTTGAGGTCGCTTCAGAAGAACATGATTCTTCTGTTGATTCCTCGGCTGATGCTTGATCAGTTGAGGTCCATTTCTGTTCCCTTTCTGATCAGGCATTTACCTTACCTGTTCAGCAGGTCTTTTTCCCTTCTTTGATATAGATTTGGCATATTGTGTATTTTGTCCAGAAATCTTCCTAAATTCACTTTTGGACTGTGAACCAGTTTGGACATATGAGGATCTAGAAGGACTATCAAACCCTATACCCTTCTTATTAGTTGGCTTCCAAAAGTAGCTTGTTATTTCATCAACATTTTTGGAAGCTTTTCCAAAAATCTCTACTTTCTTTCGCAAATTGTCCTAACTTTGTTTTAGACTCTCATGCAGTCGGAAGAGTTCATCAAACTTAGCTTGGAGGATTATGAGATCATCAGGTTGCTGTTTGTTGATAGCTTGTTGTTCCTTAATCAGTTTACTCTGATCAGAAGAACTGACTTTCAGAACCTCAAGTTCTGCAGTCATCTTCTGAATAGTATCAATTGATTTCAGTTCAGTTACTTTTATTAAGGCATTTTCCTTAGCAAGACTAATGTTCTCAATCCTTAGCTTATCGTTCTCAGCTTCCACTATAGTATAAGTGTCTACTGCATTAGAGAGATCATCAAATAATTGCTCATTGTAGAGCTGCAGGTTAATCTCTCCAGCAGGTGTGCTCGACAACATGTGTGGAAATAGAAAACACAGAAGATTTAGAAGTTACCTCAGATTGATCAGCATCTTTGGCCATGAGGCAGATGTCGTCATCAGATGAGAACATTAGATCGTCGAAGTTGTCGAAATCATCAACAGTGGTCATCAGGCAGAAGTCTTCTACAGATGAGTAACCAGAATCATTTGAAGGCAGATAAGAGTCATCTTTCCTAGATGTATCAGCAACCATAGCTTTTTTGTCTCTGTATCTTTGCTCTCTTCTGTTCCGCTTATCTTCTCTTTGTTTTGGAGTCAGGTAAGGGCAATCTGCACTGTAGTGACCTGGTTTCTGACAGTTGAAACATGCTCCAGGTTCCACGGAATTTCTTCTGCCAGGTGAGTTAATCATATCAGGATCTGTCGGGGTGACTTCGGTTTACTGTGTCGAATTTCTTCTTTTTTACGATCTGTTATCTCTTCTATCATCAGAACGATCATCTCTCTTCTTATCTTCTCTGCGATCATCTCTATGATCATCTCTTCTGTCATCAGAACGATTCCTTTCTTGTGATCTGTTAGTAGATCTCATTTCTCTTCCTCTGTTGTTCTGATAGTCTCTATAAAATTTTCAATACTTTCTAGTTGAATATTTGATCTTTCTAATTTTTTGCTGTCCAAAGCTCAAATTGACTGACTCACGATATTTTCAATAGGTTGATGGACTTGAATTTGCTACTAGGCTGCCTTGAATCTGTTGCTTTTGATGTGGCGGGTGTGGCTTGGCCAGACTTCGTCTTCTTCTTCTTGGCCTCTTTCAATCGAAGTCGAATTCATGAGCTTTTTTAAAAAGATGAATTAGAAAAAGGTTGCTTAGCTTCATCTTCGCAATATCTTGGCAATCTTTTTATCACGAGTTACTTTCATGTCCCATTTCTTGGTCGGGGACCTCAAGATCTTGTAGTTGATGTCTTTGTCGGACATTTTTCGTCGATTCACAAAAGTTTGTTGGTGACATGGTAATTCTTCCATCGAGGTGATTTATGGTTTCATTTAAAAAGCATCTTGAGTTTTCAAACTTTACCGGTTTAAATTTTTGCAATCAATTTTGTCATAATCGAATCGTTCCTTCGCACATCTCGGCAAGTATCCCACATCTGCTTGGCGATCTTGAGATCTTGATCTTCTCACGTGTTATCTTGTCCATCGTCTTCATGATGATGCATCTGGCTACTGTATCAAGATTGGACAATTTTCTTTCCTCGGCATCCATCAGTGAAGGACTTTTTTCGATTCGGCTCCATAGAGGAAGTGCGGACTCTTCCAATTTGGGTTGTTGTAGTAAATGATGATGGGTCCTTGTTCAAGAACTTTCATCATTCTCTTTTTATCGAGAAAGCCAGATATGGTTGCTTTCGTAGTATGGTCGGTCAAGATACTCATCAATGGAGAACTTAGCAGATCATGATACATACCGAGGTATTATCTGTTGGGATTATCTTTGGAAAGTATGCTTTTACTTTGTATAATCGAAATGAATAAAAAAGGGACTTATTCTTGAAATAAATAGTTTATCATCGATGCTTTAAATATGATTGAATGTTACATATATTTCTTGCATAATCTGTTCAATAATTGCGTACATGTTACATTGTAGTTAATTTAGTGATACCGGATCACGAGAAGATTAAATTAACGGACTTGTAACTAAATATACGCCATTCATGACCTAGATGAAATGAACAACCCAAACACGAAAGGTTGAGGTGTAAGGCTCGATTTAGTTTGTCTTGACCAAGAGATTACACTAGTGCATGGCCCGACAAGCTTCTTTGAATAGGACCTCATTATGTTGTGGGAGGATAAATTCTTTGAATCGAACAAGGAAGAATTAGACCTCGGTGGTTCGTTGTTTCTTAACCCGTCTTTTAAATAGGATCACGTGGGATTGGTAACTATTGCTTTGACTTATCATGGGTAGCGAATCGAGGAGAGATTCAATACTTTTTATCTTGGGCAATATTATTGGTCACGTGTGATTGCTAAGATTTAATACGAAGAATCGTGTCTTGCAAATCGCTTTGTTTGATTTGCCCCTTGGGAGGTTCATAAGCTTTATCATACCAAATCTTGCAAGTGGAATTAGTTTTAGGTATGGATAATAATGTTGAACCGTTCCTTGACCAAGGACAAAAGATATTAATTAACGGAAAGCTATTTCAATGGCTTGAATTAATTAATGGGCTAGATAATCTTAAACACGGAAATAATGACCGAGGGAGCCATATTGATTTAATATGGGTTAAGATGGATAGTGCAATATTAATTATGTAGTGGGATTAATTAATATTTATGGGCTTGAATTGTATTGTGGCTCAATATTAGATATTCAAGGTCCATTAGAAGGTCCAATCTTAATTCTCCTAAAGGCCCGAAGGTAGCCCAACATATAGTCCATTAACGAAAAAGGTGATTAAAATAAAATAAATAATGTTGCTTAATTTTTTCCTAATTATTTGAAATTTATGGATAAAAAGAGGAGAAAGATTTTCTTTGAATTTTGTTATGGAATGAAAATATGTATTTGGAATACAAGATTATCTCATTAAATTCAAGAAATCTCCCACTTGGCTATTCATTAAGGAATTTCGAAATTTTTGGAAATATAGTGGGCAAGAAAGATTTTCTTGAAAAGATATTATGGAAGATATGTATTTCTTGAAATACAAGAATATCTCATAAATTCAAGAAGATCCAAATCTTGGAATCTTGCTTAAATATTTTCGAAAATTATCCATAATTGAGGAGGTGGGATTTTTGTGGAATATTTTAATTATGGGAAAAAGAATATAGGAGATATATTCAAGATTTCTTGGTGACCAAGAAAAGTCTTTTCCCACATTGATTTTCTACAAGAATTTCGACCACTCCCTCTCCTATAAATAGGGGATGATTGTTTCATTCTTAAGTACAATTACATGTGCTGGAAAAATTAGCAAATCCACAAAGGTGGTGCAACAAAGTTTATTTTTTCATTTTGTTAATTGTTCGCAAGTGTCCTTCCACCCGGATAGTTGAGCAATAAGGAATACTTGGGAAGTCCTTTTTGGTTAGTCCGTCCGATTTAAGTCATTGGTCATTTGTTTGCCATCCCGAGATGCGTTCAACGTAAAAAATCTAGATGGGATTAGACGTCGTAGGTTTTACGTCTTGGCTTTTTTATATGCATGATATATTGTTGCAATTATTATTTGAATTAATATAGAATTAATTCATGCTAGTAATAATTAAAGAATTTAGAATAGATAGATCATGTAACTCATTCCCCAACATATCCATTTGAATGTGAGTTTTTAAAGCAGATGAGTTTTAAAAGCGGGGTTTTTCAAAGATTTGTTCAAGTGACCACAATGGTTCTTCCTCAAGAACCAATCTTTACTCAAAGTCGATTGGTCCATAGAACCTTTGCTTCCGATACCACTTGTAGGTCGACGGTTTTTTGTGGCGCGAAGTCTAGAGGGGAGGGGTGAATAGACTTTTGAAAAACTTTTTCGTGAGATCAGGTGTGAATAACAAGTGCTTCGATCAGTGCGTAATGATCAGTTTGGTGATATACAACTTACGGATCCTCGAGGGCGGTCGATTCGGTGTCTATCGGTTTAAGCGATAATCTCGGAAGCTAAGTTTTACCCGTGTGAAAAACCGGTTTTGTTAAATCGAGTACGAGTGTCTGTTTAAATCGGATGACAAACCTATCAGCTTGATCGATCGGTTGCTTGATGCAAATCTGATCCAGACTCAGAATATGCATGAAATATTTTAACAAGTAGTGTGCAAAGTGTAAAGCAGGTAAATCAGATAATGCACACCAGATTTTTATAGTGGTTCGGACAACATGTCCTACGTCTACTCTTCCCTATTAGCAGGGGCACCAACTTAACCAACTTGGACTTAGTTTAATGTGTTAGTCCAACACAGTACAGTCAGATGTTTCAAGAGTTCTCACTCAGCCGATCCCAGAAATCAGAAAGTAGAAACCCTAGTCAGAAATCTTGCTGAACAAACTTAACCTAACTTTGTGGGTTTGGGTATAAGATTTGTTGTGTTCCAACTGGAATTCTATCCTAGTATTTGAGTAGCCTAAGGCTGAAGGATAAGAATTCTATGCTAATAACTTTATGGGATGAACACTTAGAATGAATCTTGATTTGTGTTCTTCGTGCGGAAATCTTGCTTGAGCTTGAGCTTGAGCTTGATAATAATTTCCGTCACCTTACTATGAAGGTTGATCCCATATTTATAGACCTTGAAATCAAAGAGTCGTTGGAGAGCAATTTGAATCTCAGACTATTTTAGGTAGATTTGCAGGCTTGATATGACATGCTTCAGGGACGGCATGACCGAAAGCATATATGTTTGTCCTTTATAGCCGTTTGACTATGTAGAACTGAATCACGCATTATCAGCTCCGAGCATACGTGTCTCTTTCTCATTGGTTAACAAGTACACTTGTTCAGTGTTTGCTTTACCAACTAAGGTTGACATTCTTCTTGTTTGATTAACTCGTATGATCTGTCACCAAATATGAGCTGACCTGATCAGTTAAAACTGATCAGTCTACCTGATTGAGTCATCTAGTGCAAGTTGTCTTAGCTCAACTAGCAGACTCTTATTCATTCTTCGATGTAGGTCTTCTGATCTTTTGGTCTTGTTTTTCTGATAGTCATCTGATCTTCAGGTCTTCTGATTCTTCAGCTTTCTATCTTCACCTGATTATCTGACTATCTGACTTGTCTGATCTTCTGATCTGACCTATTCATATTGAGTTCCCCCTCAATATGTGACCTATTTAATACATCAGTTGTTCTATACAATCATTATCAACTGGTCACCTTAAACTGATATCTAGATCATCAGTCAGCTAACAGGTCTGACTGATCCTATTACAAGTGTTTTGGAACTTTCATCAAAACTCTAATTTTCCCAACAAAGTACCTTGACACAAAATGGACAAACTGGCCCATGGTTCATTCCGAGTGTCGGGAACACATGTGGACTATATTCGCAGTAGGTTTAATCATGTTTAACAACCTTGAGTATATTATCTATTGGATAGACTAAAAGATGTTAGTTGGGAATATATGGAGTTTTGTATTCAATTTTCTCCTCTTTTAGCAAATAAACTACATATCTTATTTATACAATTGACAAGCATGAATTACCGTTAATAATAAGATAAAAATTGCATTAAATGTTATCAAGTGTCCTTGAGGTGTCACTTTGCTGACCTCAACTTGATAGCTGCCTTCCACGTGTGATAGATGCTCTGTCAATTGTTCGCACAAACATGACGATGACCTCTTGAAGACCCACGTGCTCGACACATGCTACCAGATGTGGCGAGCATACATGCTTATCTAAGTTCACAACTCGCCTGTTAATTTTTTGACCTCATGCAATCTTACGATCATGTTTGTATTATCCTTGGTATATTTGGTCATCGAAGGACGAGGCCTATAGGACGAAGATGACGCACTCCAAACTGGCGAAGACAACTACAAACCTGACTGTAATACTGGCGATCGATCGTTCAAATGGGTTTGGGCAAAGGCGACTCCGTTCAAAGTGACTGCAACGGCGTGGAGAATCATATGGAATAGGATACCGACGAAAGAAAATCTCCAAAAAAGAAAGGTCCTTGCTGCAGGCGACGAATTCAAGTGCTTAATTTGTGGGGAGGCTACATAATCTACCTCCCATCTTTTCCTTGCGTGCAGCGGAACGTATAAGATATGATACGAGTTCTTTAAGTGGCTTAATGTATCTTTTGTTATTCATAGTGACATTAAAAAACAACTTCATGGAATTATAGGCTTGTTCCGAGGTAAGAAAGGGCGAAACTTTGAAATATATTTTTGGGAATGCATTATTTGGATGATATGGTAAAAAAGAAATAAATTGATCTTCGAGGCGGAAAACTTCGACACTGTAAAATTTGTAGATGAAATAAAGGGTAGACTATGGATTTGACTATCTTTATATACTCTTGATATTTGTAGTTTCTCATTTCAAGAATGGTTAGCAGATTCAAGGAAAATTTTAGACTGTTAAGAGCGTGACACTTCTTTTTCACCGGATTCTATTTGTATCCGGAACCTTATTTCTTAATGAAATAATTTTTCTTGACAAAAAAAAATAAAAAATAAAATTGATCTTTTTGATTATTCGGGGGCGAAATATATAAATTTTGACCTATATGAACACGGAATGTGTGTATATAAGTATAACCATATTAAAAAAAATATATATCTATTTTTGAAGGGTGCGATAACTTTTTAAATTTTATGAACACTAGTACCGAACTTACTAATGATATATGAAGAGTGCCTCTAGATTTGCAAGAATGGTCTAATTGGTAAAAGAAAATCCATCTCCATCTCTAAAATATATTGAGTAATTATACAAGTCCTAAAATAGTTCACCTGGAAAAATATTTACTATAGAAAAGAAAACACATCAAATGATTGATATATTTTTATTTAAATAATTTTGTAGGTATGACAATCTTGTTATATTTTAATTTTTAATTATTTTCCTTTGTCGCTTATAGAAAGACCGTAAAAGAGAAACGGGTGTAATCTGAAATTAATTGTTGGAGTTAGATTTGGTCAAATGAGAAGAAACGGTTTACTGGGAAAAACGAGTTGAATTTATTACATTAATCGATATTAGGTGTGGTTTATGCTTATTCACAAGAGTTTGGAGAGAGAAGCTGTGAAACCTCATAATCCAATTAGATATAGAAAATCTTGTAGCTTTTTGTCTGAATACATGGACTATGACCTTCAAAAAGTTCTGATTCGTCGCTATTTTGACGCTAGTTTTCTCCTTGTCATTTTTGTTTACAGTTTACTGCAACTATAAAATTGAACCAGAAACAAAGTAAAAATCTGTGCCAGAATTTAAAATTAAATAGTTGGGGAGTGTACAATTATTTTTTCCTTACCTGTTGCGACTACTTATCAACAATTCCACTCCACGTTCAAGATTGAAACTTGCAAGTCTTTCTCTTTCTCTCTCTAATAAGCTTCTCTCTCTCTTTCTTTCTATACATAAGTGCATTTCCTTTCTATCTCTGCGTAGTTAAAATTCCACAGACCACAACACTTGATGTTGATTATGTGGCACAAGAATTCAATTCAAAAGTCTGAATTCCAACTGGGTTTGATTCGATTCGAATTCTCTTGATGGTCTCACCAATTTCCACCAAAACCCACAACCCCCAAAACAAAAAAGATAAAATCTTTTTTCATTTTTTCTTTCTTGATTGATGGAATTTCTCAGCTCTGTTTTACTTGAGGTATATTAACCTTGTCTTTGTCTTTAACTTTTTTTTTTTTTTTTCATATAAATTGATTGATTCTCAATTAGCAACAATTGAAGTATGATTCTTCCTTTTCTTTCTGATTTTTGGGTTTAATTGTGATAGGAATAGGATTGCTTGTGTAAATTGTTTGCTTGCAGAATTCTGGTTTATGGTTATTCTTTACTCATAATGCTACTTGAGTACTTCTCTCGTGACTAAAATAACAAAAAGTAGTCGTATTTTGCTTAAGAATCTTAACTCTGAAATAGTAACCTAAATTAATGAGAAGCGTTGGCTATGTTGAAAAAAAGGTACCACTTAACACGAGAGAGTTGACATTGTCATGCCCTTCTTGTGACATTGATGCCATCATTTTTTTCTTTTCATTTTATGGTTTTATTGCAGCTACTTATATCATTGTGAAGTTCAATTCTTACTTTTGCTAATTTATTTAATATTTGTGCAGAAAATATTAGACGAATTCACCTAGATTTTCATTCATCCTCTGATCATTGTGACTCTGGTGCCCGTGAGTTTGCCAACTGATTTATTGGTTGTCTTCCATGTTTTCATATTTGCTTGTGATTTTATTTTTCTTTTTCTTTTTTGATATCCTTCCAACATCTTGATGCAAGGAACAGTACCTGAATGTGAATTTATATACATTTTCAAAGCTATTGTTGTGCAGCAATTTGCAATTTCCCGAGTTAAATAATACAGCCCGGTTTTTGCTGGCAGATTAAAAATTGTTAGAAATGGGATGTTTTCTTTCGACTCCGAAGGACACGGGTGGAAACAGGAGACGGCCAGCAAACGTCGGGGATGTTTCTGTATTTGTTCCTGGTTTACGAATCCCTAAGCCTGTCGATTTTTCGGAGTCACTGGGCGATCACTTGAGTAAAAGCTTAGTCGAACGGCTTTCAGCTCTTCGAACCAGAATAGTTGTTATGGCTGGGCAAGAAGCTCCAACCATTACAAGAACCAGAAGGAAAACTGCTACTCAACATGGTTAGTACCATAGATGCCTAAGTTGCGTTTGGATTGAAGGAATTGGGGATGAATTTGTGATCCATAGCAGTTAAATGCTGAGTATAAGGATTCAAATCCCTCTATCCAAACACAACCTTAATGTTTAACTGTCACAGCTGATATTTCAAATCCTTATACTGTCTGATATTGATGTTGCACCAGCTGATTCCTGCAGGAGGTTCGACTCTGGGTGATCTTCTTCAAGCTCTAGAAGACTATTTGCCAGTGCTATTGGGATTGGTTAAAGATGGTAAGTGCGTGTTACTCCACGCACTAAGGTGATGTTTGTTTTGTTTCTATAGTGGTTTTTAAACCAGATTTTTGAAATCCTGATAAATACTAAGGTGTGTGTTTGTTTGGGATTTTGAGTAGGGTGAGATTTAACTTTATGTCAAATCAGTGTGTAAGAGTGAATGGTGTTGTATTATTATATTATTATTGGGTGTGATTGTAATGATTCGAAGGTGTGAGTTATGATTTAAATATATTAAAGGTAAGGAGAATGAATTATGATTGCATTTGAAAGTGTGATAGTAGGTTTATAGATGTTGTACTGCTGATTTTTTTTAAATCAGAATTTCAAAATCAAGATCCTGGTTCTTAGGACTTAAAACAAACATCACCTTATCAAACTTGGTGTGACAATTATATGCTTGGATTCACTTCTTTGCACTGTGCAGGGAGTCCTCTGCAACACAAAGTACAGTTTGTTTGGATCAATCAAGAAGATGAAGCAGAGGTTAAGATCTCACCTTCTTAAGCATATTGTTCCTTATTTGTTCAGATTAAATTTGTGAAAACTGGCCATCTTATTATCCATATTAATATATCCAGGAAACAGCGATGTACAGTGCTTGGTATGAAGTGCTATCTGTTTTGCACTTGATGGCAATGCTATCGTTATCCCAAGCTAATTTATTACTTCTTCCAAGAACGTCAATGGATGGTTATCAGCCAAAGGTATCAGAAGGTAGGTGTCATAGGTTTTGCGTGCAGAACTTATGCATTTAATTTGTTTGAATAATACTCTAGTCTATATAGCATCAGATAGTTGTTTGCCTCCTATGTAAACTGATGTGAATGCTATTTGTATTGGCACAATTGTAAAGGTTTGATTTTCTTGTGTAAGTATCTCTGCGTGATATATGCTGCGATCTTCCGTGACATAGTTTGGACAATTTCGCCACACGGGTAGTTAGGCCTGAGATTTATTTAATTGAATATACTATATAGTAAACGAAACAAACACCCACTCTTTCAATAGGCTTAATTAGGACCTTATAGGACTAATTGATTACTACCCAAGTACTGGTGAATGTATGATTTAAAGAAAGATGGTAAGCATTTGTCTGTTTATTAGTTTTCAGATTTATATTTAACACAATGAAACTGAGTTTGGGGACAAAGTTAACATCAGATACTCCATACTGAGATTCTTGGTTTGACCATCGACAAATGTTGCAATGTTTCTTTTTGTTTATTGTACGAATGCAAGTGTGCACTGTGTAAACCACATCTATTATCAGGCAAATTTCATTTTATTAGACAAAATAACATAATTCGAGGTAGTTATTTTGTCCGCGGGTGAAAGTTGACAGCACAAGAAAGACAAAAAAGTTGTCAAAATTAAAAAGCGTACATTTTTCATAATATGTGTTTCAACTTTCTTTAGTATGTGGAAGTAGTGTGCTTTGCATTTATGTTTTCACTCTTCAACAATTTGCCCTTTTTCAACAGAGAGTCGTCGATCTTCTGTTGATGTTTTCTTAAAGGCAGCCGGTTACCTTGATTGTGCTGTCAGACATGTTGTCCCACAGTTGACAAATGAACTCAGGTAATTTTGTATATGCTTCTCTTTATCGATTAGGGTAGTCTCGAGGAGCCTTAGATTACCTCAATATTTGGCATTTATCTACTTCAGGAGAAATCTTCCCGTGGACCTTGCTGAAGGAGTCCTACGTGCACTTTGCCTCCAAGCACTAGGGCAGGTATTGGTTATATAAAACCATGATACACATAATTGTTTTCTTTAGGCCCAATTCAGGTTCGTGTTTGTGTTACTATTATGACTAATCAGAGTAGATTTATGATGAGTTGTGAAGCTGTACAAGTCAGAATTAAGGCATAGAACGTGCAGAATGAATATTTAGATGATTAAACAACTTAAGCTCTATTAACCCAAAACTCTAGGAGTATGGAAACTAGTATTTTGCCACAAACTTTATTCTGAAGCTTTTGAATTTATATCAGGCCATCTTGACATTTCTCTCTTGAATAGGGTGTCGATATTCAGCTTGGACTTGCTATTGACAGTACTAAGGCAACACTAGCTGTAAAAAGAAGACTAGCCTGCGAGATGGTAAAATACTGGCAGCAGGTGACTCTTTTTTCATTAAAGGAAAAACGTAGTAAAATGGTGTCACTGCTCTTTATATCCATGTTTTGTGCTCCAGTGTTTTTCTAATATGAATGTCTTCTGAAGCTAACATTCGATGCTTACATGACAAATGCGATCATGTTTACCTTCCTATCCAACTAACCACTTCTGCATTATCAATTTTTTGCACATCTGGCATCTTTGTTTCCTTCATGTTTTGAATATAGAGTAACTATTTTGTTTTCGCATTGAGATACTAATGCATAAAAGCAGAGCATTTCAAACTAAATTGTACTCGAGCATGAATTGTTGTCTCTATCACTCTGCAGGCCCAAGATAACATCATGAACCTTCCGCTAGCAAATGGTTGGGGAGAAAAGCATAGGCTATTTGTGAAATGGAAATATGTTGAAGCAAAGGTATCTACATCCCATCTTTTTGCATAACGATATTTTTCTGTCCCTTTTCTTCTCTTTGCAACTCAAACCTCAATCTTAAGCACTGTCTTCTTCTGATCTTCGATTAGTAATTTATGTTATTCTCCTAGGGTGCAGCATACTACTACCATGGTCTAATTCTTGATGAGGGGAATACCGAGAAGTCTCACGGAATGGCAGTTGCTGCTTTGCAAGCCGCCGACGAATACCTCAAAGAGAGCAAGAAGGCATCTGAAGCTTTTCATGCTTCTGTTCCCCTATCTAGGTAATCACTTTTAACTCTCTCTTCCCCAATTTTCAGGAGGTGTTATTTATGATTCAAAATAATTCATGGAATAATGAGGTGTTTGAGAAATCTGAATCGAGGAATAAATTGTATGCAGAACCAATGAATCAAAGTAATATATATAATTTAGCATTTGGCTGAGGAATTTTCTTCTTTCTTCTCCTCATCTATAAAGACTTCTTTAAAAAATAAAATAAAATGCAGGAATCCTCCTCTTTGGGGAACCATGAAGCATCTGGCTGAAAAGATCCCTAAGGATACTGCTAGCAAAGTGCGAATCAACAAAGACCTATACTCACATGAAAAGTAAGTTTGCATTGATTTTGATCACGTGTTTTTTATTGCGCAATAATAGTATTAGTAAGTTCGAGGTTGAATAGTAATCATTAAAATTGAAATCTGTAGCTACATATTGTTTGTTGTGAAGTTGGAGTCAACATTATGACAGTCTTTTGCACAATTTATCGACAGATGAACAGACAATTCAAAACATTTATATGTAGGCCTATAACGAATCAAATTATATATACTACTTTTCATTTTAGTTTAGATTTTTATTTAACTTTAGAAAGAGTTTCGAGTTTGTATGTCAGTTCTATTCGAAGGTCACGATTAAAAGCTCGAGGAGACTTAACTTTTTACACTTGTTTAAAAAAAAAATCAAAACTTATTATTATGTTTATCGAACCAAACTCAAACGAGGTTCTAGTTGAATCTTGAAATGTGTAGTTTAGCTTGATCTGCAGCCGATTTACATGTCTGAATCACAAATTTTGGGTGTAGAATAATGGAGACGGCACCAACATTGCCAGATTTTGCGTTGGCCCTGAAACCGGACGAATATCAGCTTCCTCTCGTGGATGCGTCTTGGAATGAAGAAGCAACAGAGAAAGCAGAGGCGGTGTCTTACAAGACTAGATAATAGCTATATGGGTGAACAATTTACGGATCCTTAATTCTTGAATTACATAAAAATGCATTTCATCAAGCATCTCGAATTGATGTCATAATTAAACTCAACAAAGAATTATTTGTTTGCAATGTCCTAATCTTTTCGAGTGAATGTTGAGTGTGAAGTTAAGAAAGAAATGGTTTCCTTTGCCGCATAATTTGTACTGTTGAATTCAAGTTTCGCATTGTTATTTTTTTTGTCTGATGCAACAGCAGCGTGTACACGAGACAATGAAACCTGGAAAGAATGAAGGAATAATTCACTTTTAGGGTCATCTTATTTACAGTATTCATGATAAAATAAAGGATGTACAGTACATCAAAGAGCAAGAGAAAATCCTACAACCATGCATAAGAGCTACATGTAGTTAGCTAAGTGAATATAGCAGCACTAATGAGAGGGTATACTACTGTTTTTTAAGGTAAAAGTTGAGCACAAGGAATACTCAACGAAAAATCAAACAAAAAATAACATGCATAACCGATTGTAAATAGCCTCAAAGGAAACATAGTACTGTTATGATTTATGAAGCTGGCAGAGGTTGTATATTAGGTGTGGACCCTATTATTGAGAGACATCTTGTTGTGTTGAATTATGGAGCTTGATCGAAAAATAAAAATAAAATTTGGACCTTTAAAGCGGTGTTTTAGTTGAATAGATCTTTAGAGTTGACTCAATTTCGGATGTAAATACTTATTTGATTCATTGTATTTGTTATCACCATTTATGGAATGATAAAAAAATAAATTTATAAGTGTAATACTCCCCCGTCTCAATCTTAAGGGAAGTCTTACTGTAGACCCAAAAATTAAGAAATAGTGATAAAGTAATAACGTGTTGAAGGTAGAAAAAGTTGTTTATTGATATTTTATGTGATAAATTGTTGGGGGTAGAAATAATTGTTTATTAGTATTTTATGTGATAAAGTGATAAAATGAGTATTTACATTTTAGGAAATGTTACATTAAGATTAAGACAAATAAAATGGAAAGAGTTACATTAAGATTGAGACGGATGGGGTACTCTATATTTTTTCGATTTCGGGTAAAAAGGTTTGGAGTTTATAAATAAAATGGTATCAGTTGATAAATATTATGATATTAGTTTATAAATGTAACAATATAAATTTAATGATAAAGTCTCATATGCAACTGGTGCACAATCCTACCCATATATCTACAGAATATGTCTAATACATTCAATAAGTCAAATATTTTTTAAAATGAGTAATTCAATTGAATGAAATACACGGTGCATTTAGGTGCACAAAGACATGTAATTCACCATTGTAATATCATTAAGGCCCATCTTCATTCTTCAGTGACGCAAAGCACAGGAATGAAGCTGCTTTTCGCCTCCAGCCCAGCCCGTCTTGAAATTCTTAACCCGTTTAGTTTTTATAACTGAAAGACTCAAGAGCAAAACTGTCATCGGAAAAGATGGAGGAGAAAAAAAAACGCCGCCGCCGCCACCGCGTCTGCTGTGAGAGATGCCCTGAGAAGGTGCGCTGCCCTCAGTGATCGGCTTCAACGCCTGCCTAAAACTAAGCTTTCTTCCTCCATAAAAACCACGCTCTCTCGATTAATAAACTCCGAGCTCGCCTTTCTCCACCGCCTCTCCGCAGCCTCTCATCCCTCTTCTTCTTCACTCAGGTCATGAATTTTCTTATCTTTCTCTTCTACTCTACTGTTACTACCGATTACAGTAAATTTCTACTGCGTATTTGCTAAAACCCCTAATTTCAAATGGCAGTTTCAATATCGGACACTTAGAGTCTGTATTGCACGTGCTTCAGCAACCCTTTGTCACCGGGGCTTCCCGCGTTTGCAAGTCCATTAATCTTTCCGATTCCCTTAGCATTTATGTCGACATTATATGTTCTTTGAATGGGAATCCGGTTTGGTTCATTGTCTCTGATAGAAACCCTAGATACATTTCCTGGGACGGTGGCTCTTGTCCCAAAAACAAGGGTTTGAAGAATAGAATTCAGCAAGTTGTTAATGCTGCGCAACATTCCCCTGTTTTTCTCAAACCATCATGAATTGTGCTTTTCTTTTCTAATGGTCTTGATGATAATGTTTATCAGAAGCTCAGGCGTGAATTTGCAGCTCTTCACTTGAAAATTGAACCGTTTTCTTGTGAAGAGCTTGAATTGGAGGATGGATGGTCTGACGTGGTGCTTGGTAGATCGTTTCCTCTTGCCTGTGCTGTCACGATTGATGTTGATAAAGGTAGTTGTGTGCTGGAGAAAAGTTTTCCCGAGTCTAGGATAGGTGATGACTTCTCCTGCAACAAGAACTATCAACACTCTGATTTTAATCTTGGCACATCTTTAACTTCTCTTGTTTCTGGAATGAAGTGTTGGTGCTGCTCTTTAGATGAAGATGTGGAGGTTGGAGTTGGATTGCTAAAATAAAGATGAGAAGTTTTTTTTTTTTAAGTTACAAGACTCAACTTTTTTAAATTTTTAGTGCTTTTCACTGTTTATTAGAGTTCTAAAACATGCCTTAACTTGTACAAGAAATCGATGCCAACCTATAGGTTTGAGTGGAATTGGGATCATATTTTTCTTGTCAATATATGATGTGTATATATACTTTTCCAGAAGGGGAGAGAGAGATTGGTGGTTGAAAATTTTCACATTTCTTACCTAACAACAGCAAAGGCAATACAAGTGCATGGGAGTAAAAGAGAGTTAGGTCAGCTAAGAATGACTTGTTTTCATTAGCTTGAGGGGTAGTATGAACTTTGCAAGTTCCATTGTGAAATAACTTGTTGACCTAATATATGTTTAAATGCCAAATGTTCAAATGTTTGTCGAGTTGAGAATTAAGTCATGGATCCAACAATATTCGTGTATCTCATTATCATCCCCGTTTGACATTCAAAATTTTCTTCAACAATCAACACAATAGTGATGTAATTTATGTAATTGGCAAAAAAAATGGTCTAGTCAGAAAAACCTTTTTTTTTTTTTTTTAAAAGTCACACAGGTACAACAACAATTCAAACTCCAATATCTTACTCAAGAACCACATAACTAATTATAAATCACAGATATAGCATTACTTATTCACCCTGTCCTGTATTTGAAATTACTAGTTTGGCATGTGGATGACACAGCGCAAGCATTTCCCATCTCTCATCAGCTCGAATGCCTTGTTTATATCTTCAAACTTGAGATTGTGTGTAATGTAGTTGTCAATTTCAATTTCCTGCATATACAAATTAAAACTACTCAAGTATACACCTGATTCCATAAATTTAGCCAACTTGTTTCGTTAACATACTAGATGCAATTAAACAAAAAAGACTATTGAAAGGGATATTACCTTCCTTAGGTACATATCAACAAGGGAAGGAAGCTCAGATTTTGGTTTCCATCCACCAAACAGTGATCCTGTTAGGGTTCTTCCAGTGAGAAAGAGTCCATAGTGTGCTGATATCTCTGGCTTCTCTTTGGGCACACCAAGGGTCACCGTCAAACCCCATCCCTATATCCGCAACACATATCTCCCATTAATTATGTCATCATCCAATCCAATATAAAACTAAACAAAACATGAAATTGATGTCTTTTTGTGTTTACACTGCAGCAAGACTGTAAAGCAGTTGTAATCATTCCAGTATCTCCAGCACATTCAAATGCATAATCTGCCCCACCATCCGTCATATGATTAATAACCTGAAAAAAAATTCACCATTAACATTTGAGACCCATCTATTTGATGCTCAGTTTATTTCATGATATTTTGTTTAGCTTTTATTGATGAGAGAGGAGCAAACCTGTTGGATTGGTTTATCATGGTCATTGGGGTTCAGAAATTCTGTCACTCCAAAACCCTTTGCTGCAACATCAATTAAACATAATGACAAGATCTTCCATGGTATTAAATGTCTTGTAGTATATAAATATCATCTTCATTACCTATTTCATTCTTCTCCGGGTTTGTGTCAACACCAATTATTCGAGATGCTCCCCTCATTTTAGCACCTTGTGCAACCTATTCATATGTAAAGAAGCATAAACTATGATTTTGGATCCTAATAGAAGGTGATCAAACTATACAACATACGGGGTGATATAACTCACAGAAAGGCCAACAGTTCCAAGCCCAAAAATGATTACACTTGATCCTTCTGAAATATTTGCAACCTTCCAAGCTGCTCCTAAACCTAGTTGTGAGGCGCACTCAAGTAACTTAGAATCATTTCAAACGTAGACATTTTTTTAATACAATAAATGCATCTTTAGCTTTACAACCTGTGTAAGTGAACATGAGAACAATATTTTTCCAAAATCATATACATGCAAGGCTGAGATAATCCTTGAAACTTAATATTAAATCAAAGTAAGACAAAATACCTGCTGCAACTCCACAACTTAGAAGGCATATCTTCTCCAAAGGAGCAAATGGGTTAATCTTCACAGCACACCCAGAGTTCACAACTGTATATTCACTGAAGCTTGAAACAGCACAATAATGATATACCGGTTTTCCATTAATTGAGAACCGTGTTTTCTTGTCGCTATGCATTACGCCTTGGCGTTCCAACCCCAGAAGTTGGCAAATATTGCTTTTACCAGAGGTACACGCTTTGCATTTCATACATTCTCCAGTAAATAAAGTTAGCACATGGTCTCCCACTTCAAATTCTGTTACTCCTTCACCCACACTTTCAACGATCCTACAAATGTGTGTGTATACATTTAGCATGTTTCCCATTATGGAAGGTAACTAGAGCAGTGAAGGGGTTACTAAATTTGATAATCCCCAGTATCCATTTTCTACACTAAATCAAGCTGAATTGCTAACAAAATGTGAGCCAGAGTTATAATCGTGTAAGCATTTTTTGGATTGTTCAGCCAACTTGAAGTGAATACTATAGCACTCTTGAATAGTTGTATTGCATGAAGAAAACAACTCTCGAGCTAATGCCAAATGACACAATCCAACACACAAAACTAGGACTCCCTACTTTGCATTTGTTTTGCACAAAATGATGCCAGATATACAACATGAGAAGAAATATAAAGCAAAGTACTGATAACTAGGAGCTGAAAAAACAGCAAGCTGAATAACAATTCAGCGTGAAAATGAAAGAAGCTTCTTTGGATTTACAACAAAATGTAATCATGTGATAAAGAGCCAAAAGACCCCATACAGTATATAATATGGTGCAAGGACAAAAATTTGAGGAAGCTGGAAGGACATATAGAAGTCACCCTGATGCTTCATGGCCAAATATTCGAGGAAATATTTGAGGTTGTGCCTGCAAAATCAATATCATAAAAATTGGTGTCAATGCGAATCCAACATTTGAACTTGCAATTTGGTGTGGATAAAAATTAAGCAGCAGGAGCTTGAAAATTTCTCTTAAATTGGTTAATAATCTATAAATCTGGTGAAGATTTGAGTAAGTGTAAACTCGAAAACCTAACAAATTAGTAAATCATAATCCAATATCGAATTAAGCAAGTTAGGCGATGAGGTAGAATTGATTACGAGTATAGTGATAGTGATAGCGATAGATAGAAGATTGGAATTGAAAAGAGAAGGTTATCAGAGAGAGAGAGAGACCTGAGAGAGCCAAGCGTTGAGGTCACTGCGGCAAAGAGAAGTGAAGAAGACTTTAAGGCGGATCTCCATGGCCTCAGGGGGACTGAGCTCCACCTCTTCCACCACTAGTGCCTCTCCGGCACCCCATGCAACCGCCGCTTTGCACCTGATAACACCCCTTGACGTCGACATTATACTTGTTCTCCGCCCAACAACTTCACTTCTACTCCAATTTTCTTTCTTATCGCACAATTCTACTGGTAATGTTGGTGGTAGGTGAGCTCAGAAAATAAAAGTAAAACACAGATTTGCAAAATTCCCCATTTTTCTACATCAACTTGATCCACTTGTATAGTATTGGGCCTTTGTAAAAAGAAAAAGATAGTGCTGGGCCAGAATAGCCCTAAATGCAAAATGACTACTTATCCTAAAATCACTACTTATCAAAATAATGTATCTAGTGTTGGGTTTATAAAAAAAAAGATACTACCGGTTATTTCCGGGCCACAAAAATGACTACTTGTCAAAATGATAAATCACCTAAATTATCAAAAAAATAAAAAATCAGACTGTTAGAATAAATTACCGTATAGTCATAATGTTTAAAAGTTCATTTGATTAATCAATAAATGCAAAATCATTACACTTATTTTGGTTTCTTTGTAATTGCATTGATTGGTTTTGTAATTTTATATTACTTGTTTGTTAAACAACCTTTTTAATTATTTTAAAGAGTATTTGGTAATCTAATTTAACAAACATTGAGAAGAGTTTTGATGACTTATCCAGAAAAAGAAAAAAGGGGTTGTGTGTGTTAAACAAACACAAGAAGAATGGAATAGCACCACAAATGCAAAAACCTGACATCAAAACTCCAGAACCCAAATGTGCTTCCTGAAATAAAAACAGAAATAAGCATGGAAAGATTGAAACCAGATAAACACCTCCTCCAAGGACCAAAAAGCAAAAAAAAAAAAAAAAGTAAAAGAAAGAAAGAAAGAAAAATTCGAATCACAATAATAGACATACAAAAAAGAATTCACAATAGACTTATGTACATCTGCTTACCAGGCATTACAGAGTCTTTCTCCAGATTAGAGTCGCATAAAACTTTTATCTACTACACTAAATTTGTTCAATAAAGAGTCCAATTCTTGCATTACAACTTGATAATGTTCTTGAGATTGTGCTCCTTCAACAACTTGAAGGGCACGTCTTGACAGATCATTATACCATTGCAAAGGACTATTCGCATCACCTTCACTAAATGCAACATCTAACTGAAAGTCGCGCTTGCAATCTTTATTCCAACGAGGTAGAATGTACTGTGCTGGTATTTCCTCTACTCCATTATAATTAAGGACACTCAACGCATGCCTGCATAAATAACCTTTGAAATTGAACAAACTGCAAACGCAACGTACTTCAATTTGACTCGTCTCGTACAGAACTTCGTAATGTCTGACCTCCTTCTCATTTCCTTCAACTTCTTTTATTCGTTGTTTGACGACAAAAGTCACAATTGGGCCATTAACTGCCACTTGTTTTACGTTAAAGCAGGAATGCATGCCATCGACTTCAGATTGACATATCTTAAACATTGCCTTCGTGTACACCTTCGAAAGCTGCAACTCGAAATTAGATTTTATTTTAAGCTCAAAGCATGAACTTCTGGACTCAAAATCTTCAGTTGCTTCTTTCAAATGCTTTCTTTGCAGAGCCAGATCATACTTGTCAAGGAACTCCTTGAAGGAAGTGTGTTTGTGAACATAACCATCAAAAAATGCACTCGAGCCCTCACTCTCATTGATTCGGAATATTCCCACAAAAGAAGTGTCCTTTAAGTATACTGGTGCCCACCTTTGTCGATCTTGATACAATAACTGAAGCCATGTATTGTCCCTGAGGTTATGCTCTTTAATCATCTCCCCCCAATAAGTTTCAAACTCTGATATATTCAGGGAATCAAACACTGTTTTATTCAGTTGCCTCTTGATCGCTTCAAAACCATTCAGTCCACCCAATTTCTCAGGAACACGATGCATGATATATGACAAACAATAACAATGACGGGACAGTGGGAAAACCTCTGAAACCGCTATATGCAAGGATTTGGACTGATCGGTAACGATAACTTGTGGATGTTTCCCCAGCATACATGTAAGCCATGCCCTAAACATCCAAACAAAACACTCAACCGATTCGCTTCCAAGTATGCCACACCCCAACAGAACAGACTGTCCATGGTGGTTTATTCCCACAAATGAAATCAAAGGAATCTCAAACTTGTTTGTCAAGCTCGTCGTGTCAATCATTATGGTGTCAGAGAAGTAATTATATGCAATCCTAGATCTAGCATCAGCCCAGAACACATTACTCAAGTGGCCCTCGTCATCAAGATCCATCAAATAAAAAAAGTTAGGATTTGTCAGCTTCATTCGACAAAAATAATTATATACTGCATGTGCATCCCCTTCTTTGAGGATTAGATGCTTTGACTGATCGATAGTGTTTCTGTCATCACTCTCATCTGTCTTAGAGTTTTTGTATAACTTAATTGTGTGTATCTCTTTTACAGGTTCAGATTGCTGTGCTTTCTTGGCAGCAAGAAACATCTTTTTGTGGGACTTGTAGAAACGTTTGACTTCTGGGCTCACCGGATGATTGTGTTCAAGTTCAACTTCGACAATTCTCCACCTATGAGCATCCACAAGCTTGATTATCATCATTGCAAGACATCCTGTTCTTGTTTCTGGCCTTGGATTATTTGCCTCACTTTTTTTCTTGAAACCAGCATTGCTACAACTGAGTTTTGCTCTGTACCGTTCCCTTTGTTTAGCTCGAAACCAAGAATTGCTTACTCTAATCCCAAATCCTTGTCCCTTAGCATAGACATTGTAGAAGTCATAAGCTTCGTCAAACGACTCAAACTCCAATCCTACTGTCGGCAGAAGAAACTGCCTTTTGAACTGCATTTCCTGAGCTTCACTGCAGTGTTCCACCATCGAACAGTCTCCATCTTCATATTCATCACCTTCCCCAAAAATTGGCTCACTGTTAAGAGAAACCAGCTCCATCTACATACACAGTTGAAATCATCAATTACGGGGATGGAAGGCAATCTTACCAATCAAAGAAAGCATTCTTAACAGCTAAACAGAGCAAATAATGAAAATAAATTCAGTTTAATGGCAATGTCCACCAGTGTACAACTGAGCAAATAAAGTGGTTAGAAACTTAAGAAACAATGACATGGCATAACTATGTATCAACAAAACAAGCACCTGGAGATTCCAATCATTCGAAAATTGGAACTAACAATGTGTACCCAACGAATTATCAGGACATATATGTCATCCTCAAAAGAAGAAGAAAAAACAAGGCACAAGGCACAAAATTTGGATGCCTGAAACTCTTGGACAACATGACAGGAGCTACGGCATAAGAAAGAAAACGCATTCAGGAAAATGGTAAGTAAGCAAGAAATAGGGCAATTGACACTCTTCCTTCAATTTCTGCATTAAATAAAGGGGGTTTCTAAAAGAGAACCCAAACGTAGCCCTAAAAAAAATCAACAGATAAAAAAATGCAAAGAGGCATGTTCGTCAACACAATGAGATGGACCAAAATAAGAAAAACATGATAAGGGAGAAAACAAAATTCTTGTTTATGCAATCGCGTACTGCACCTCAAACATTTAGCTGAATTAGCTTTTTTTTGGGAGTGAGTTCATTGTGAACTCGTCACTTCAAAAGAAGTATATGCCATCGATTAAGAAGAAGGAAGTTAAAAGGAGAATTGGCAATTAAGAGAACATTAGAGTTGAGGCAGAAGATTCTACCTGAGGATCGTATAAGCAGTTTTTCCCTAATATAATTGCTCTTCATGAATCCCAAATGCTTAGAGACAATTTTGGGGTTTCCCCAATTATCACAAGTGATGATGGGCTGCAACGCAGAATCAATATGAACGCCGCCAAATTGGTGGTGGGACTCAAGTGATGCGCTCTTACCAGCGGTGGTTATCTCGTTTTCGTTTCTCTGACGGGCTGCCCCAATTTGCCAAGAGGCACAATTATGAATAAGTGGTTAAAATAACTTCTTAATAGTAAAATTTGATTGTATTTGTAAAAATATTTTAAAACCTAGTAAAGTAGGATTTGGAGTGTTGCTAAATAATTAGATACTTAAGCTATGCAAATAATTAAATGATTATTATACACAGTTTAATTATTTAGATGAGGAAATAATTGTAAAAGAGTTTTTTATGTAATTAATGAAAAGTAAATAAACTATAAGAAGTACCTTATGACGAGCTTTTAATTTAGAAAAAAATTGTATTAGACGGTGCGCCTCATGCATGATATGAAATACAACTTAACACAATCAACATCCACCCCTCACAAAGTGTTAAAATCAGTGTTTTTGAAACCGGGTTGAACCGAGAATCGGCCGGTAAACCGGTTAAAAAACACATATAGAACTGCTTTTAAGGTTGAACCGGGTTGAACCGGTCAAAACCGGTTCAACCGGAAAAAAATCATTTTTTTAAAAAATTAAATTACTAATTTATATTAAATATTTAAAATTTTAAATCTATATTCCTCTCACATTTTTCTCCAGCACTTTCCATGTGGGATAAATGTATGAGGCGAGACAAAATTCATAAAATATGATATGAAAAGTTATAAAATATATATTTAAATTTTTGTAGGTGTATACTTATTTTTTTTTTTTTAACTAAATATAAAAAAACGATTGAACCACCAGGTTGAAAAGCCGGCCGATAATCATCCGTTTTCTATCTGGGTTCGATTATGAAAACACTGGTTAAAATGTCAATGTCCAAATTACATTTCATCTCATTATCAGCTGCTCTCACACAAGAGTGACTCTTTAATTTATAGATTATGAAAACTTATTTGGTAGAAGAGATATAAATCACTAAAAAATAATTATAAAAATTAAAAAGTAAGATAAATGATTTTTACATTATGATTACCAAGACATTAAAATATTGATTGGGGGCATATTATACCGAAATATCGTTCGTACAACATATTTTATTGAACTCTTTTAGTACTAGAATTTCAGTAATATTTATAGATATAGTACTGATAATTTTTGTATGCTAAATTTTTGAAAGAATATTATCAGTACAAGTCTGAAAGATAATAAAACTATCAATTTTGAGTGTACAAAATTTATCTATTGATTCAAGGTGTGAAAGATAGAAAACTATCAATTCTGAACATTTTCGTGATTTGCAGTAGACATTTTCTTGAGCGTACGAGCCACAGCTAGGCGGTAATATGATGTATTGCGGACACCACCATTTTCCCATTTACATTATCCATATTGGAAATAAAGGCAGCACAACCTCCCATGGATCTTCATGGACATCAGCCTACAAGAAAATGTCTACTGCAAATCACGAAATAAGTGATTAGCGACAATATAAACTTTATATCAACAAAAATAAAAATAAAAGACTAGTATAAACTTGGGATCTAAGTGAGGCTATCAGATTCAGAGCAATGATATAAAAGATATGATGAGTTGTAGCCCAATATGTGATCTCCTTCAACTAAATTATCAGAACCAATTCCAAGCAGCTTTTGACCAAAGAAAATTCAGCTTTTTTAGTAATATTAAATTTTTTTACCCTTACAAGAAATGGTGCACTTATTAGACAGAGACAACTTCTGAAGTCTCAGCTATGTATTCTAAGTATTTGGTTATCATATATAACTAAGAATGGATAACTTCATGCATAACTAACAATGGTTTTTATTCTTACACCCAAGCAATGACCATATATTTTGTGATTAGTTTATCAAGAGAAAATGTCAGAAAGAATAACATGAAAGGCATAAAAATCTTGGCCATACATAATAAGGAGAAATATAATATGCAAATCGAAGACTGGGGAAGCAAGGCTTCAAGGCTTCACCTCTTGTGATGGGCCTAATGACAACATGTTGGATTGTCCATTCAGCAATGCTTGTTCACACAACTTTATAAATCTGTGAAGCTCTTTAAGATGTCCCCATTTTGGACCTCTAGCCAATCCTGGAAGCATATCATACATCTTAATAATACACCTAGATAGTCATGTCAGAATTTTCGACAAATAATGACAAATATGAAAAATACTATCAAGAGTTACCATATTCATCTATTGGTGCATCATAGACATAACTCGTGGTAATGAATGGTCCACCTGACTTACCAGATGAATAATCAGCAGATTTAAGTCGGTCAGATTAACTTACCATCCAGGCCAGTTCTCAGTCCAGATTTTAGGCTTATTTGGAGATATTGGTTTGAAATGATCGCAATAAAATGAATTGCATGTGTCAATCTGGAAAAAGGAAATAGTGTTAGAAAATTAAACACCATTCAATTGCAATAGATCTGAAAAGTAAACCAACTATCACACATTAAATGTTCTACTTAAAATAAATGCGATAATAAAATAGAAAAAACAACACATTCAGAAAGTTAAAGGCGTCATGAAGGCTGATGGATCTAAGACAAGGGTACATGAAGCAAGCTGATAAAGGAAGTTAAAGAAAGATCAAGGCATGGTAAAATGATGAGTGTTTACCACAGTATTAGGAGGATCATATTGCTGCACGTAATCCAAGGTACACCTGTGTTTGAGAAACAGACATACAGTATTAGCCGCCCATATGGTGTACGTTTTTCCTGCTTCCCCATAAGCAGATTCATAATATCCATATTCATTTTCCACCTGCATTTGGTTAAGGCAACAATGTTGAATGATCATCCATTACCTTGATAACAAGAAAAATTGAGGATTCATACTGAAGAAGGAAGAATGAGATGAGGGAAAATCAATTAGGGAAGAAATAAATACCAAAAACTAAATACAATGGCATGAGCACAAATTAAGGAGCAAGAGGCCTGTGACAGGATAATTGGACCTCCCTGTGATGCAAAAAGCTTCTCTTTCTTCATCATGTCCACAATCAAAGTCATGAACTTCTTCATGTAATACTGGAATTCCAAACAATTAAGGCACTTAGATACATAATTAGTTAATGTTAAAAGGAAGAGAAGAAATGGTAGGTGCAAACCTTGAAAGGTTCGTTATCAGTTCGGAAGACAGTTTCTGGCACATAGTGGAACCAAACAGGTACCACACTGATTAGATGATATAAACGTCAGAATTTAATGTTAATGTCTTAGCTTCATAGAATTACAAAATCAAATTAACATACAGTAAGCAAACAAAAAGACACTAGTGTTATGTTTTGTTACTAGGGACAGTATCGAATTAATTGTAGAAACTTGAGTTAAAAAAAGAAAATTAATTTTGGATCTTGAGCGAGTAGAAGAATCACCCAAAGTTCCATTCTGCAGCGACAAATGGACCAATCCGAAGAATCAAATACATGCCAGAGTGTTGAACAATCTTGCAAAACTTGATGAGATCATACCTTCATCCAAAGTAGTACTGCAACAAAGAAGTTTGATACTCCATTTAGTTATTTAAAGAAAGCAGTAGCATGAAAGATAGATTGAGAGAGAGGAGGATAGACGGACAATGTCAGGGGAGAGCTCATGGCCACTCCAGAAGGCATATGTTTCGATGGCATCCACGCCTCCTTCCTTTGCGAGCTGCACTAGCCCCGGCCACATCTACAACCATTGAACTGAAATGAAGATTTACTATGTTATTACTGTTGGGATTATACTAGAAAGTATGCTTTTTACTTTGTATAATCAAAACTGAATTTTCAGACTTATTTACTGAAATAAATTGTTTATCACTGATGCTTTAAATATTATGGAATGTTACATATATTTACTGCATAACTGTTCAATAAGTCGTACGTGTTACATTGTAGTTAATTTAGTGATACCAGATCACAGAAGATTAAATTAACAGTCCCTTGTAACTAAAAATACGTCATTCACGACCTAGATGAAAATGAACAACCCATCGTGAAAGGTTGAAGTGTAAGACTCAGATTGGCTTGTCTTGACCAAGAGATTACACTAGTGCATGGCTGATGCACTGAATAGGACCTACAGGAGGACAAATTCTTCAGAACTGAACAAGAAAGAATTAGACCTCAGTGGTTCGTTATTTCTTAATCTTCGTTCCTTAAATAAGATCACGTGGGATTGGTAACTATTGCTTTGACTTATCATGGGTAGCGAATCAATGAGATTCAATACTTTTTATCTTGGGCAATATTATTAGTCACATGTGATTGCTAAGATTTAATACGAAGAATCGTGTGCAAGTACGCTTGTTTGATTTGTCCCCTTGGGAGGTTCATAAGCTTTATCATACAAAATCTTGCAAGTGGAATTAGTTTCCGGTATGGATAATAATGTTGAACCGTTCCTTGACCAAGGATAAAAGATATTAATTAATGGAAAGCTATTTCAGTGGCTTGAATTAATTAATGGGCTAGATAATCTTAAACACGGAAAATAATATCCGGGAGCCATATTGACAGTAATATGGGTTAAGATGGATAGTGCAACATTAATTATGTAGTGGGATTAATTAATATTTATGGGCTTGAATAATATTGTGGCTCAATATTAGATATTCAAGGTCCATTAGAAGGTCCAATCTTAATTCTCCTAAAGGTCCCCTAAGTAGCCCAACATATAGTCCAATAACTGAAAAAGGTGATTAAAATAAAATAAATATTGTTGCTTATTTTTTCAATTAATTTCGAAAATTATGGATGAGTTGGGAGAAAGATTTTCTTTGAATTTTTGTTATGGAATGAAGATATGTATTCTTGGAATACAAGATTATCTCATTAAATTCAAGAAATCTCCCACTTGGTTATCTATAATAAAGATTTCGAAAATTTGGAAATATAATGGGCAAGAAAGATTTTCTTGATTTTCTTGAAAAGATATTATGGAAGATATGTATTTCTTGAAATACAAGAATATCTCATAAATTCAAGAAGATCAAAATCTTGGATTCTTGGCACCCTATATTTTCGAAAACTCCATAAAATAGAGTAGGTGGGATTTTTGTGGAATATTATAATTATGGGAAAAAGAATATAGGAGATATATTCAAGATTTCTTGGAGATCAAGAAAAGATTTTCCCACATTGTTTTATCACAAAATTTTCGTCCACTTCATGCTCTATAAATAGGGGATGATTCTTTCATTCCCAAGTACAATTCCATGTGCTGGAAAAATTAGTAAATCCACAAAGGTGGTGCAACATAATTTATTTTCCTTTTGTTAAATCGTTCACAAGTGTCCTTCCACCGGATAGTCGAACGAGGGCTAAGGGAATACTTGGGAAGTCCTTTCGGTTAGCCTATTCAGCCACACCGTAGCCATCCCAAGAGGTACGTTCACGTAAACTCGTAGAATTCCGCATGCGTAGGTTTTACGTGAATTATTATATGCATGATATGTTGTTGGATTATTATTTGAATTAATATAGGATTAATTCATGCTAGTAATAATTATAAGAATTAAATTTGTATTTAAATATTCACCCCGAATAGATCTGCGCAATTATTCCCCAACAACTGGTATCAGAGCCACGGTTTCGGGCTCTGAATTTTTTAAATTGTAATTTACTTCGTTGACGTTAAATTTGAAATTGGATAATAGAATTGCTAGATCTGTTTTGCAGGTATCCAATTGTCATGGAATTTAATGTGTTTATTTATGCATGCATATAAATTGTGGTTTTTAATTCGATTCGTTCGGATTCGTTTTGCCTCGTGAGAAAATCCACGAGTAGATTAGATTTGTTTGATTTGATCAATGTAATAGACTAGTCTAGATCTAGGTTTATTTAATTTTTGTAAATAAATTGTAACCAGATCGAAAACGAGAGAGAGAATTAAGAATTAAAAAGACAAAATCGAAGCAGGCGTGGCTGCATCGCCACGTGAAAAGTGCCAAAGGGAGGCATCGCCATGGACGCTGACGTTGAAAGGTGTGACGGGCGTCGGGCGAGGCCGAGGGCCGGCCGCGAGATCCAGGATCTGGTCACAAGACGGCGGGCGCTAGGGCGATGCAAAGACCGCATCTTGCTGAAAGCCAGCGGACGGATTTGATATCTTGCGCGGGGCGCTGGCAGAGACGTGTGGGTGCCGAGTACCGCGGGCGAGGATCTTGGGCGAAGCACGCACGCCGCTGATGCGCGCGTTACGCGGGTATCGGACGAGGTTCCGGGACCGCCGAGGCACGGGAGGGCGACGCCGCCGAAGGCCGCCGAGGCTACCGAGGGTGAACTCCGGCCAAGTGGCTTTACGACGCGGGCGTGCATCCCGGCTGTGAGCTGCTTGGCGTGGCGTTTCGAGACAGAGTATTTTTTTCGAGACGATCGAGTGGGAGAAATTCAAGACGGTGTTTCTTCAAGATCAAGCCAAAAAAAATCTAACCATGACAATTGGATAATTTGTGCCCAATATGTTTATTTTTCTGTTTTGCTTGATTTATTTTGTGTTATCTTATGCTTTATTTAATTTGTTTAAATGTGTTTGCATGAGAATTGCCCAATGAAAAATCTCACCTTCAAAATTACTAAGTATGTTTAAATAATTAATTGACAATTTTATTCCGGATAATAAAATTGAAATAATTTTGACCTCCATGATTTATTTATTTGTGAATTCTTTTGGAGAAATTCCCCCCACGGAACGGTCAAAAGATAGCTTTCACATGAATGAATTCCAAGTGGATGATTGTGGGTTATTACTAGTGGCGACGATGACCCTCCCCACGAGGCTCGTTCAAAACGAAATAATAATCCTGTATTTAATCATGGTTATTACTTAGGTATAAAATTGATATGCATATACTTCCCCGAATTCCCTGTCAATTTTATATTGGTCAAGTGGGAGCCAACTATTAATCTGGATATTAAAAGTTTGTAACTGTTCTTGTTTTAACCTGCTTGAATGTGTTTAAATAATGACCCACCCCACGTGGCTTATTTAAATTGTTTTGAGATGTTGGCTGATGCATGTTCATATTTTTTTTGAGATTTTAATATGATGCATGTGATCGAATCTTGTGATATACTTATGCGTATGCATATAGTTATTTATTTCAGTTCAGCATGTCATTACCTTTTAATCCACTGTTATTATACTTAAAGTCAATACAATATGTATGGAAACTATATTGATTGGAAACGAAAATTATAATTGTCCTAACTGCACAAAAGCACAAGTGGATTCTTGACACACCAAAATCAGATGAGCCAACTGACGAGTCAAAACATGCGGGACTCGTCAGATCACCTTGCGAGAGATGTCTTCGCTGAAAATGGTGGAGGGCAAACCCGTAAGGGATTACGTCCTCAAAATAGATGGCCCATCTGAACAAACTTGAGATTCTGAGTGCAGATTATAATCTGGAGACTCGGATGAATTTGGTACTTCACTCTCTGCCCAAAAAGTTTTTGAGCATTTTTGCCTCGCTAGCTGATTTGTTGCAAACTTTTGGTCTCGGCAGGGATGTTGATAAGGCACCAAACTCAAGCTTTGACGACAAATGGTCCGTCTTCATCTTCTAGGCCAAGGGAAGGCAAGATAAAGAAGAGGACCAAAAGCCATAAGAAATAAAACTCAACTGTTGCCAAGGGCAATGGTAAGATGAGGAATGCTTGTGATGTCAAGGAAAATCCAAAGAGGAAGTGCTTGAGCTGCGGTGAGAGAGGACAATGGAGGTTTTGCCTGTTCCAACCCCAAAAGGGACGGAAAGAAATGTAATTCTCATGCACTAGTTGTTGAAACTTGTTTAGCGGCGTATACTTCTCATTCGTGGGTGGTTGATATGAGATCCACTAATCATGTTGGCTTCACGGGTTCAAACTAATCCGGCAACTTAGTGGGAGTGAGATCCTCATCACACTGAGCGTCGTTACGAAAGTAGCAATTATTGCAATGCTACGTAAGTGGCAGATATTGCAATGCTACGATAGTAACGATTATTGCAATACTACGCAAGTAGCAGACATTGCAATGTTACATGAGTAGTGGTTAAAGCAGTGGGAGAAGTGCACCTATCTTTTGAAGATAAAGTTTTTTTTTGAGATTATCTTTATGTTCCCAGTTTTAGAAAGAATTCACTTTCAGTTTCTAAAATTCGATTAAAGGACACTAAGTTTCTTCTAATAAGAATGACATCATTTCTTGAAATGATGAGTGTATCTGTTACGGGACATTGATGGAAAATCTCTATACAATTAACTGTGCACACCACTCACGAAGTGCATCCTATAACACATCATCTATTTCCAACAAAAGAAAACGTGAACGAGACACTTCCTTTGGCATCTAAGATTAGATCATATAAATCCAAAGAGGATCAAAGGTTGGTGAAAGACGGTTCACTGGAGCTTCTCCAAGTTGAACCAATTCCAACCTGCGAATCATGTTTGGAGGGTAAAATGACCAAGAGGGCATTTGGAGCCAAGGGGAGTAGAGCCAAAGAAGTGTTAGAGATCGTTTACACAGATGTATGTGGTCCAATGTCAACCAAAGCAAGAGGAGGTTATGAGTATTTTGTCACTTTTATTGATGATTACTCAAGGTACGGTTACATTTTCCTTATGAAGCATAAATCTGAGACCTTTGAGAAATTCAAAGAATTTAAGGCTCGAGCAGAGAATCATAGGGAAAAACGTATCAAGTCTCTACGATCTGATCGTGGAGGCGAATACCTCAGCGATGAGTTTTTGAACTACTTATCTAATGAAGGGATTGCATCCCAGCTCACTGCACCTGGAACCCCTCAACAAAACTGGGTTGCAGAGCGAAGAAACATAACTCTTTTGGAAATTGTTAGATCTATGATGAGTTATGCGGATCTTCCCAAGTCGTTCTGGGGTCATGCCTTGGAAACAGCAGCTTACATTCTGAACTTGGTGCCATCCAAATTGGTTCCCAAAACTCCCAAAGATTTGTGGACCGGGCGCAAGCGAAGTATGAGACACATGAGAATTTGGGGGTGTCCGGCCTACGTGTTGGACAAGGAAGCCGGTAAATTGGATCCTCGATCAGAATTAAGGTTGTTTGTAGGTTACCCCGAGGGAACAAAAGGGTGTATGTTCTATGGTCCCGAAGATCAAAAGGTGGTCATCAGCACCCACTTTAGATTTTTGGAAGAAGACTATATGAACCAAAGAAAACCCAGAAGTGAGATTACCTTAAATGAGCTTAGAGGGCAAACCTCAATGCCAACTGTACTAGATGATATACCAAACGACACGCTTTCACAACCGGAACCTCGTCATAGTGGGAGGGTTGTAAGACAGCCCGAGAGATTCATGGGAATAGGAGAGTCCTCGGACTTGATTCCCGGACAAGACGAATCAGACCCATGGACATATGACGAGGCACTCCAAGACAAGGATGCAGATTCTTGGCAAACAGCAATGAAAGCCAAAATGGGTTCTATGTTTCATAACAGAGTGTGGGAGCTAGTCGAACCACTTAATGGGGTCAAACCCATTGGATGCAAGTGGGTGTACAAGAGAAAAAGAGGACCGGACTGGAAGGTTGAAACCTTCAAAGCAAGACTAGTGGCGAAAGGTTATACTCAAGAAAGAAGGGATCGATTATGAGGAAACTTTTTCGCCCGGAGCCATGCTTAAGTCCATCCGTATTCTCTTATCTATTGCTGCACATTTCGACTTTGAAATCTGGCAAATGGATGTCAAGACACTTTCTTTAACGGAAGTCTTGATGAAGAGATCTATATGCAACAACCCCAAGGCTTCATTGAAAAAGGCTAAGAACACCTAGTTTGTAAGCTCAAGAAGTCCATTTACGGACTCAAACAGGCATCCAGAGCTTGGAACCAATGTTTTGATCATGTTATAAAGTCTTATGGGTTCGATCAAAACGAGTTTGAAAGTTGTGTGTATAAAAAGCGTGTCGGAACTGCATTGGTATTCTTAGTACTATACGTAGATGACATTCTGATCATCGGGAACGATGTAAAGGTGTTATCAGACGTAAGGGCATGACTTTCAAAACAGTTTGATATGAGAGACTTAGGGGAAGCCGGACACATCCTTGGGATCAAGATCGCAAGAAAATGATGATCCGCTTATCGCAAGCTTCATACATAGACACTGTCTTGAAACGCTTCAGCATGCAAGATTCTAAGAAAGGCTTAGTACCTTTCAGACGTGGAATCCATCTATCCAAGAAAATGTCCCCTAAGACGGAAAATGAGATAGATGACATGAAAGGTATTCCTTATGCTTCGGCTGTTGGAAGCCTTATGTATGCAATGCTGTGTACAAGACCGGATATCTGTTTTGCCGTAGGCATGGTGGCAAGATATCAAAGTAACCCGGGGAAAGAGCATTGGACGACAGTTAAAAACATTCTGAAGTATCTGAAAAGAACTCGGGATAGAATGTTGATTTATCAGTCAGATAGTCCAATCCCCATCGGCTACACGGACTCGGATTTCCAATCAGACTTAGATTCCAGAAACTATCTGCCTCAGTTAGTGTGTTTCCATTTGGGAAGTGTAGCCATCAAATGGACGAGTGTGAAGCAGAAATGCATCACGGACTCAACCATGGAAGTCGGGTAAGTAGCTGCTTGTGAAACAGTGAAAGAACCGATTTGGCTCTAGACCTTCTTAGTGGACTTGGATGGAGTTCCGAATTTATCTAGCAATATTTGCTAGGGGCAGTTGCAAATTCAATGGAACCAAGAGTCCACGAGTCAAACAAGCACACTGAAGGAAAGACATCTTATACGAGAAATCGTTAAGAGAGGAGATATAGAGGTGGCATAGATCGCGTCGAAAGACAACCTAGCTGATCCATTCACAAAGGGTCTGCCTCTGAATACATTCGAGAGACATGTGGAAGGAATGGGTGTCAAGACCGTTGCCAATCTGCTTTGAGTATAAGTGGGAGAAATTATTAGGTTCGTGTAGGTGACATTAGATGTCACAGACTACACGAGACATGTTGTAGTATACTTAAAAGCAGACTTTGAGTATAAGTGGGAGATTGTTGGAATTATACTAGAAAGTATGCTTTTTACTTTGTATAATCAAAACTGAATTTTCAGACTTATTTACTGAAATAAATTGTTTATCACTGATGCTTTAAATATTATCGAATGTTACATATATTTACTGCATAACTGTTCAATAAGTCGTACGTGTTACATTGTAGTTAATTTAGTGATACCAGGTCACAGAAGATTAAATTAACAGTCCCTTGTAACTAAAAGTACGTCATTCACGACCTAGATGGAAATAAACAACCCATCGTGAAAGGTTGAAGTGTAAGGCTCAGATTGACTTGTCTTGACCAAGATATTACACTAGTGCATGACTGATGCACTGAATAGGACCTATAGGAGGACAAATGCCTCAGAACTGAACAAGGAAGAATTAGACCTCAGTGGTTCGTTATTTCTTAATCTTCGTTCCTTAAATAGGATCACGTGGGATTGGTAACTATTGCTTTGACTTATCATGGGTAGCGAATCAATGAGATTCAATACTTTTTATCTTGGGCAATATTATTAGTCACATGTGATTGCTAAGATTTAATACGAAGAATCTTGTGCAAGTACGCTTGTTTGATTTGTCCCCTTGGGAGGTTCATAAGCTTTATCATACCAAATCTTGCAAGTGGAATTAGTTTCCGGTTTGGATAATAATGTTGAACCGTTCCTTGATCAAGGATAAAAGATATTAATTAATGGAAAGCTATTTCAGTGGCTTGAATTAATTAATGGGCTAGATAATCTTAAACACGAAAAATAATAACCGAGAGTCATATTGACTGTAATATGGGTTAATAAGTGAAATATTAATTATGTAGTGGGATTAATTAATATTTATGGATTGAATAATATTGTGGCTCAATATTAGATATTCAAGGTCCATTAGAAGGTTCAGTCTTAATTCTCCTAAAGGTCCCCTAAGTAGCCCAACATATAGTTCAATAACTGAAAAAGGTGATTAAAATAAAATAAATATTGTTGCTTATTTTTCCAATTAATTTCGAAAATTATGGATGAGTTGGGAGAAAGATTTTCTTTGAATTTTTGTTATGGAATGAAGATATGTATTCTTGGAATACAAGATTATCTCATTAAATTCAAGAAATCTCCCACTTGGTTATCTATAATAAAGATTTCGAAAATTTGGAAATATAGTGGGCAAGAAAGATTTTCTTGAAAAAATATTATAGAAGATATGTATTTCTTGAAATACAAGAATATCTCATAAATTCAAGAAGATCCAAATCTTGGATTCTTGGCACCCTATATTTTTGAAAACTCCATAAAATAGAGTAGGTGGGATTTTTGTGGAATATTATAATTATGAGAAAAATAATATAGGAGATATATTCAAATTTCTTGAAGATCAAGAAAAGATTTTCCCACATTGTTTTATCACAAAATTTTTCGTCCACTTCATGCTCTATAAATAGGGATGATTCTTTCATTCCCAAGATATTTCCATGTCTTAAAAAAAATTAGTAAATCCACAAGTGGTGGTGAACATAATTTATTTTCCTTTTGTTAAATCGTTCACAAGTGTCCTTCCACTTGGGATAGTGAAGCTAGGGCTTAAGGGAATACTTGGGAAGTCCTTTCGGTTAGTCTATTCAAACCATACCGTAGTCATCCCAAGAGAATGACGTTCACGTAAACTCGTAGAATTCGCGTCGTAGGGTTTTACGTGAATTATTATATGCATGATATGTTGTTGGATTATTATTTGAATTAATATAGGATTAATTCATGCTAGTAATAATCATAATAATTAAATTTGTATTTAAATATTCACCCCGAATAGATCGCACTTATTCCCCAACAATTACTAGTCAACACAAATAGAAGCAGCCAGCAAGAATGAGTAAGGAGAGCTAACGGCGGGGACACAGCGAGGATAGTGAATGGCAGCGGAGATGAGAAGCATAGAAGCAGCCAGCAAGAATGAGTAAGGAGAGCTAACGGCGGGGACACAGCGAGGATAGTGAATGGCAGCGGAGATGAGAAGCTTGTGGTGACCTTCTATGACGAGGGACCTGGCGGCGGAGATGAGAAGCTTGTGGTGGCCGTCTATGATGAGGGACCAGCTGTCGTAGCTCACATAGTAAGCAGCAGATGCAGATGCCAACAGTGGGAGCAGAATGCAGAGCAGCAACAGAGTGTGCTGAATCAACACATCAATACGACGCACAGATAACGAACAAGAAAAGAAAAATGAGGTTCTCTCTCTTCTTTTCTTCATTTCCCCTGAACTTGGCATTTATACCCTCATTTTAATTACTGTGGTTGTGGACTATAAATAAATAATTACCCCAACCTCCTCCCTCCCTCCCTCCCTCGCTGTAATGTAATTTTTTTAAGGATGCATTTAATTGATGTCTTTTTGTTTAAGGAAGAAACACACACTTGGCAATAAATCATATCATAACCATCCATAATCTCGATTTCACATACAGTTGAGACATGTTTATACAAGGTCTTCTACAAAGATATAATGAGAATAACATACACATAATCTCTGCAAGCATCTAATTTAAAATTCCTGGATTAAGGTAATCCATAGCTTTCAGACTAATCAATCTACAGGGATAAAAAAAATCAAATTGGTTCATAAGAAATCCCACATTATTAGGTAACAGAATGTGCAATTCTCATTAAGCGCTTCCCAAGTTTTACGAAGCCACATTATAACAGGTGATAATGAAGGACTAAAAGGAAAAGGAACTAGCAGCTACTTGTTCTAAATCATTGAATAAAATAGGTTCTGCAAATGATTTCCCTAGCAACCAAAAAGAGGGTTCATTTAATACACTCACATTGCACACATGTCAAACATCAAAATTTATACAATCAACAGCTCATAGTCCTAAGTTCCTGCGCATTCTCTCCAAGAAATAGAACAAACCAGCCAGAAAACACTTGATGTATTTCCACTGATTCCACAGATGATGTGATTAACAACAACTAACTCAAGTAGGACCAGCATTTTTGCTGAAATTAAGTCCTGCGAGGTAGATTCCAGATGCAGAAGACCCTATGCTCTCCTCTTCTTGTGTAGAGAAGGAAATACAGAGTATGTCCTGTGGCAACTACATATACAAATGAAATTCATATGCAATATTGACAATGGGGGGTTGATTCATTAGCAAATAGCAATACCAAACAACAACAACATTGGACTAATTGGCATCTCCATCCGTCCTTTGTTCGGTGGGAGGGCCGGAGAGAGACGCGAGCAAATTGAGGTGGTGGCCCTGTACTTGAGCTATGGGCAAGTAATTACCAACCCTTGCGGCGGAGGCCTCTCCAATTCCCAACGGCTGATGTTGTTGTTGTAAAAATCTGAGTGATTGCTGCTGCTGCTGGTGTTGGGAATTGTTGGAGGCTGCAAGCACCATTTCGTGTGAAGGAGCAGCGAAGCTCCAAACCTGGCCAAAGTCGGGGCGTGCAGGTAGGGCCCAGAAGCCCCCAGCGGGCCCGGAGTTGAGGTCATCCTTGGAGAGGTGGTCGTCGGGGCGGAGTCTCTTTCCGAGAATGAAGGGGGTGGGTTTGTGGTCGGAGGAGGGGGAGACGGTGGAGAATGTGGCGGGGGTGGTGCCGGTGCCGGTTGCGGCAATAATGGAGGGCTCGGCTTGTCTGAGTAGCCACTCAATTGTCTGGCCATCGGACTTGTGGCCGAGCTCACGAGTGAGCTGGAAGACTCTGGCGGCGCAGATTATTGGCATGCGAATGCGGCGGCCGCGGCCGTCGACTTTGCTGTGACGGTCCTTGGTGGGAGGCTTCTTGGTGGGAAGCTGGTGAATGGCGCCGTTAGGTCCATCAGCAGCCGACGTAGACATCGGAATCGGATAGTATTGAAGAATCAGTAGAGAATTTGGGATGGAGGTCGAAGCTAGGGTTTATAAAACGGTTAAATTGAGGGGGGGAAGAGTGGTGATGTATGAAGCTAATGATTGAGGGGAGAAGGGTGCATGAGGTAGTGGTGACAGGAGGAGGGCACATGGGTGGTGGGTCCCATTACAGCTAACACAATTACAAACGTTGGTGAAGTCGATAGATATTATAGGAATCACAATTCAGAATTCACAAACAAATTGGCTTCAAAGGCCCCTTATTTTCTCTCATTTGACTGCAAACTTGGTTTATTTTTATGCAACATTTTCATTATCATATTAATACGTCGGTCGGTGGATACCCTACTCTAAATTTCTATATGCTAAATTATTCAACAAATATCATTATATTAAATAAAGCTTCTGGAATTTTAAATAACAAATGTGTTTGATTAAGGTTTCTACATGTATTTGGCCCAGTGCTAAACAACTCATTTCAATATGTAAATTCTCGAAACAAGATAGATTTCATGATTCTTTTTTCAATAAACAACCACCTGACCTGATTATACTTAGAGATACCTACTTCTTTCTTTATGGTCTCATAAATGAGGTTTTGGTACATTATAAGAATCGAGGAGGGATTGGACGTTACAAGAACAAAGTGTGATTATGCTACACACACCCCACTTCAACAGCAACTCTCTTCACCTGCACATTGGGACACCATTCCTCCTCTCCTCTTCTTACTACTTCCAATTCGCACTCATTTTTGTTCAAGCAAACCTGCACACCAATACCAACCAAAACTCATAAACTCAACTACCATTAACTAATACCAATTGCTTATATATAAATTCTAACATTAAAAATCACCAAGTATATTGAAACATGATCATCACAACTTTACCTTTTCAACCATGGATATGGAATTAGGATGGTCACACTCTCCCACCACATACGACCCACAGCTCCCTACTGGATCTCCGAAGCTAGCAAATTTGACTGCTGAAATTTTAGTGTTGATGGGACATTTCAACCTAACACTTGCTTTCCTTTTGTTACCACTCTTTTCATAGTCCAAGGAAGGGTGATCTTCTGAGATGTGTGCGCAAACACTTGACACTTTTCGTGCTGAGAATCGGATCTTGTTAGGGTCTCCACCTTTTTCCTCAAAGATTACCAACACGTTTCCTGATGGCTTGAACCAAGATCGAGGCACATGGTACCTAATTCACCAACAAATAACAAACTATTCAATCCAAATGCCAGCCATCATCTTCTTTTTAAACAACACATCATTCAACTTTATTTAATTTTAAGGGACTCGATCTAACCATCTTTGTGTTGCATCTCTACAGCCTGTGTTACATTTGTCAGGCATAAATTTGCCCCTGTAGTCGCATTGTTGAACACATTTTTCATGTCTGGATGCCTTTCTAGACCAATATCTTCCAATTTCATTTCCATTTAACCAAGCTTGCCCTTTCCCCATGTGAATCATATCAAGTCCGATGGGGTCTTGCCCAGGTGGAGAATCCACCACAGCCTGTGTGTATAAGAATTTTTAATAGCGAGGAAAATTAGTAAATAGTTGATGCAAAAATCAGGTCAAAAGCAATTGATCTATTAAAGGCTTTTACCTTGTACCATGTTAGGGGCTGTTGGACAGGTGTTGTTGAAGTAGATACCCAGTTTGTAGAATTAAAATGATCTGCATCATATATCTTTAAATGTTCTCCTTGGAGTCCAATCTGAAAATACAATAAAAAAAATATTAAATGTCCGTCAAAAGCATGGAAATTTAACCTACATCCTTAATAGTAGTTCTCTTACATTCATCATGATACTACTTTTAACATTTAAACGAATAGCAAGGCTAGTCAAAATATATTCTTCATCAAGCTGCATTTTCAATAAATAAGTTTGATTTTCTAATCACTATATGATACGCCTCCTTAAGTAGTATTAGTGGGCTTTTTAATTTAAGTTAAAGTATTTTTAATTAAAGTTTAGAATAAATGGCCCAAGGGCTTTCTTTCTTAGGGCATAAGTTAGGGTTAAGGTTTGAGTCTATTTAAATGAGGTTTCTCTAGAATTATTATTATCTTTGATCATAGAATTGAGCAACCGTTTGGCTTGTGGTAGAGATTTCTCTGTGGCAGGGATTTATTCCTCTGTGGCCTCTTTTGAGGATTCCTTTTCTTTCGTTTATCAGTAAAATTCAGTGTTATTTATATTAAATTCCAATTCCTCTGTTTTATCACTATATTTATATTCTACTTAGATACCCTAAAGATAAGTCCACCAGCATGCCAGATATGTTATGAAAAGCATAAAATTAAACTCATGAGAGAGTGAACTGGAGGGTAGCAAATATAGTAAAAAGATAATAAAAGAAGAAAAGAAAGTAGACCTTATAGGTCCATTTACTAGTGGACAAGTCTACTGTGCCATTCTTTATCCCCAAAATTTTGACACTGGTGGGACGAGCTCCAACCCACTCATAAAAGGATCCTGCATTCTAGCATTCAACAGA
Organism: Stenogyne calaminthoides; assembly: GCA_037126765.1. Lineage (NCBI taxonomy): Eukaryota > Viridiplantae > Streptophyta > Magnoliopsida > Lamiales > Lamiaceae > Stenogyne > Stenogyne calaminthoides. The sequence goes on from JBBCBC010000044.1 coordinate 3,773,518, forward strand.
AAGATGAAAATTCTTAATCAGTGAAATTTAAAAAAAAAAAAAACACGTCAAACTTAGTCTTATATGTTTGTGTCCCAATCTTCCACATGATCTAAGCTAATGCTTATTAAAAAAGAAACAAAAACTGAGAGTCTGCAAAACATATGAAACTGAAAAAGGAGATAAAAATAAAAAACCTGCAGGCCGACAGTCATGCTTAGTAAAGCAATTTCATTCTCGCCAGCCTTGAGAGATATTGGTCTTCTAATTTTGAAGGAAGGCGCTGTACCATTTCCAGATCCACTAGCTGAAGAGGAACATAAGCTAGATCATGTATCAAAAAAATATGACTTCCCTATCTTTGCAACATAAGCTAGATCATGTATCAAAAAAATATGACTTCCCTATCTTTGCATATTAAGAAGTGAAATAAAGATAACCTTGAAGTTTCTGATTGATGAACACATGCATAGCATGGCCCATTGATTCAATCTCAAGCATTGGAGTTCTTCCACGTTTGAACAACTCTTCAGTCTCATCAACGAATAAACTATCATGAAAGAGAAACTGTGAGTGTTTGCTTCAAATTCCATGTATTAGTTGTTCTTACACAGTATCTGCAATACATTTTTACCCGTAAAATTCAATCCAAGATAGGATGGAATGGCTAAAGCAGTAAAAGTATGTTATCCACAAACCTTGTTGTATACCACAGGTAGTCAGTAGTATCTTTTGTAGTGTTAATGTGATCCACAAAGCTATTTTTAGTAAAATCTGCAGCACCCCAAATTCCTGGTTTCTCTACAAACACATTCCATTGCAGACCTTTCAAGTCTTTATTAGGTGATGTAGTTGATGGGTGCAAATGTGTTGGTATCATCTCAATCACAGAGGTTTGAGAACCAACCTGTTAAAATAAAGGAAGAAAGTGAACTTTTACGAGAAAATATAGAGTTGACACTAACATATTGGAAACAGACAGAACCATACAAATCTCACATGACTACTAATGAAAACTAAATATTTACCTTTGCAGTGTTGAAAACTACGTTTTTGCAGTCTGGCAGAATGCTAACAGACCATGCTGGGAGGTAATATGATGTATTACGGAACACCACCGTACTGCCATTTACATCATCCATATTGGAAATAAAGGCAGCACAACCTCCGGATGGATCTTCATACACATCAACCTACAAGAAAATATATACTGTAAATCACGAAATAACTGATTGACGACAATATAAACTAGTATAACTTTATCTCCAAAAAAAAAAAAAACAAAGACTAGAATAAACTTGGGATCTAAGTGAGGCTATCAGAGCAATGATAAAGAAGACATAATGAGTTGCTTGCCCAATATGGGATCTCCTTCTACTAGATTTCTCCACCCATCAGAACCAATTCCAGTGCAGCTTTTGACCAAAGAAAATTCACCTTTCAATTAGTAATGTTAGATTTTTTTTATCCTTATCACAAATGATGCACTTATTAGACAGAGAGAAAACTTTATACAACTTCTGAAGTCTCAGCTATCCATTCTAAGTAATTGGTTCATCTTTATCAGCATCACATTTACTAAGAATGGATAACTTCATTTGTAACTAACAATGGTTTTTGTTCTTACACCCAAGCAATGGCAGAAACTGTCAGAAAGAATAACATGAAAGGCATAAAAAACCCTTGGCCATACATTATAAGGAGAAATATAATATGCAAATCAAAGACTGGGGAACGAAGGCTTCAAGACTTCACCTCTTGTGACGGGCCTAATGACAACAAGTTGGATTGTCCATTCAGCAATGCTTGTTCACATAACTTTATAGATCTGTGAAGCTCTTTAAGATGCCCCCATTTTGGACCTCTAGCCAATCCTGAAAGCATATCATACATCTTAAAAATACACCTAGATAGTCATGTATGAACTTTCGACTAAAAATGACATACATGAAAAATACTATCCAGACGTACCATATTCATCTATTGGTGCATCATAGTCATAACTCGTGGTAATGAATGGTCCACCTGAGGTGCGCCCAAAGTTTGTCCCACCATGATACTGAAAAGGAAAAGACAATTCAAGTAAATGAATGAGCAGCAAAAGCACTTTAAATTGAAAAGGAATCATAGCTAATAGGGGTTGAGGTTTTGCGCGAGTACTTTCCAGAAAAAGAAAATAATAGCATACCATGTAATAGTTTTGTACGGTTCCTCCTTTTTGGAAAAAACGAGCAACTGAAAAAGCAACATCTTCAGAAGGTCGATGAGGATTACTAGCTCCAAATGTTTTAAACCTGAAATTTACAAAGCTTAAGGCATGATACATCATTTTAAATCTTAACAATTAATGGCAACATAAAATAACTTAAACATTTAACAAATGGAAATCAAGAATGCCCTTCAGAAAGAGATGTAATACTATCACCTTTTTTACCCCTAAATCTCCCAAAATGTGTCAAAATAAATAACTTCTCATGGAACTTAAGAAGAAATTTCTTCTCTGGATCACTTCCAGAGTATACTCACTTTTCCAGGAACTAAAGAACATTTTAAGAGGAAGCTATATTCACTTCATTCCTAAATGATTTGTAAAGTTGAGTTCAAAATAAAGCAAAAGAATTGCTTAAAGTTACTTGTGATTCAGATATGAACTAGCCCATAACAAGTAACAACACAGCTAGAAACTTCACAACTATTACAAGTATATCTATTAGCTATCTTCAATTGTGTTGAAGGTTCGATGTAATTTTTGAGTTGAAAAGAGTTCAAAAGAGCATAGGACTGCTGAAGAGACTTTTTGTTCTCACAACAAAAATAATCAAACCGCAGTTGACTACTTCAGTCAATTATGTACTTATATTTAGCTGCTCAGATAGTATAGAAGATGCTGAAAAACTATTATTCTTCAGGACTCCTCTTATCATCTTTAGATTAACATCATGGCTTGCTTCTATCTGAATTTTTGTTTTATCTTTGGATAACATTTTTTCTCCCAACTCTATATATTGATCTATCAAGGCATGCCATACCAGCAGGACCTTGAAAATTAAAAGTATAGCATCTAAATGGAGTATTAAGGAAGTATAAATATTTGTTGCATGTAAAAGACAAACCTTACAAATAAAAAAAAAAAAAAACCATCTTTAAAGACGAATGTCCTGATGAATAATTAGCAGATATAAGTCGGTCAGATTGACTTACCATCCAGGCCAGTTCTCAGTCCAGATTTTAGGCTTATTTGGAGATATTGGTTTGAAATGATCGCAGTAAAATGAATTGCATGTGTCAATCTAGAAAAAGGAAATAGCGTTAGAAAATTATACACCATTTTATTGCAATAGATCTGAAAAGTAAACTAATTATCTAACCTTAAATCTTCAATACAAAATAAATACATAATAAAAGAGAAAAAACAACACATTCGGTAATTTAGCGTCAACATCATGAAGGATGATGGATCCAAGACAAAGGTACATGAAACAAGCTGATAAAGGAAGTTAAAGAAATACCATTGCATGATAAAACGATGAGTGCTTACCACAGTATTAGGAGGATCATATTGCTGGCACATAATCCAAGGTACACCTGTGTTTTGAGAAACGGACATGTTAGCCGCCCATATGGTGTACCTTTTCCCCGCTTCCCCATAAGCAGATTCATAATATCCATATTCATTTTCGACCTGCATTTCGATAAAGCAACAATGTAGAATGATCATCCATGACCTTGAAAACAAGAAGAATTGAGGATTTACATATTGAAGAAGGAAGAAGAGTTGCCTGGGACAAGATAATTGGACCTCCTTGTGATGCAAAAAGCTTCTCTTTCTTCATCATGTCCACAATCAAAGTCATGAACTTCTTCATGTAATACTGGAATTCCAAACAATTAAGGCACTTAGAAAGATACATAATTAATTAATGTTAAAAGAAAGAGAAGAAATGATAGGTGGAAACCTTGAAAGGTTCGTTATCAGTTCGAAAGACAGTTCCTGGCACATAGTGCAACCAAACAGGTACCCCACTGATTATTAGATGATATAAACGTCAGAATTCAATGTTAATGTCATAGCTTCATAGAATTTCAAAATCCAATCAACGTACAAATATATACTAGTGTTATGTTTTGTTACTAGAAAGTTGAGCTACAATAGGTATCCAAGGGAGTAGATGAATCACCCAAAATTCCATTCTGCAGCGATAAATGGACCAATCCGAAGAATCAAATACATCCCAGCCTGTTGAACAATGTTGCAAAATTTGACGAGATCATACCTTCCCCCGAAGTAGTACTGCAAAAAAGAAGTTTGATGCTCCATTTAGTTATTTAAATAAATCAGTAGCAGTATCAGGAAAGATTGATTGAGAGAGGGGAAGATAAAGGGACATTGTCAGGAGAGAGCTCGTGGCCATTCCAGAAGACATATGTTTCGATGGCATCGGCGCCTCCTTCCTTTGCGAGCTGCACTAGCCCCGGCCACATCTACAACCAAGCATTGAATTGGAATTAAAATTGAAATTTGGATTTAATATGTTAAGAGAAATAGAGAATGAGTTAAGGAAGGAGAGGTAACTGCGGGGACGCTGCGAGGGTAGTGAATGGCGGCGGAGATGAGAAGCTTGCGGTGGCCGTCGATGATGAGGGAGCGGCTGTCGTAGCTGACATTGTAAGCAGATGCAGAAACCAACAGTGGGAGCAGAGCACAGAGCAGCAACAGAGTCGGAGTGTGCTGCTGAATCAACATTGTATCAATAAACAACACATGAGGCTCTTTTCGTTTCCCCCGCATTTATACCCTCACTTTAATTAACCACACAACCTCCCCTCTGCTGTAAGTGTAATGTAATCTTGTTTAATTGATATCTTTTTGTTTAAGGAAGAAACACTCTTTTTAATTATTCACTTCCTTCTTTACTCTTCACTTTTTGTGTCGCAATGAAGGCATGGGCGTGTGGGTTCAGTCCCAAGTTCCCAACCGACAAAATAATCATTCGATTCACTTTAAATTCAATGATACGATGGAGCTCATAATAAATGGAGTAAGAATTAAGTAAAGGCGGTGATTAAGTTTGTGGAATTTAATGGAAAAGAGGATAGAGATTTGTAATTGTGTTGAGGGTATTTGTGTACAGCTGTGGATGCCCTGGAATCTGGGTGTCGGTTGTCTTGTCAGATTCAGAGAAAGAGAGCAGATGCACAATTGCACATCTTCTCTTCTCTTGCTCACGGACCGCCCATTTGCGACTTTCGACTCCTTGCGATAATTACCCCCTCACTGCTTTTACTTTTTAAAAATACTTGATACTTGATACTCATTATTCAAAATACTACTATTATAGACTCAAATAACTTTTTCTAAAGAAATCAGAAATGATTCTACACTACTTAGTTGAAATGCAAACAACACAAAAATACTATAAAATTGATATCATTACATTTGTAAACATATATCACTTCTCTTATAAACTAATATATAACATTTAATGTTACAATCTCAGTTTAAAATGTAGTGGTATCAATTGATGTTGTAGTAGTAGCTTATAAATGTAGTGGTACAATTTTATGGTATTCGTCCAGTAAAACGGCACAATTTTATGGTGCATTTGGATCCACTATAATACAACATTTTGATGTGCAGTTAACATTTGTGCCATAAAACTGTACAATTTTACTGCACAACACGGATCCAAATCCCGGGTGGGGGCCGTGGGGCAATGAGGCGGTGATGGGGATGGATGGCTGCTAAATTGTTTGGTCTGGTGGACCGTTTAACAAAATGCTAAAAGCCCAATAGTGATACCCGTAATGGTACCCCACCACATGCAATTAATGCACTCACGTTTTCCGGTTTTCTGTACCATAAATATCCAATTAATTAATTAAACAAGATTAGAAATATGTTTCATCTTCCCATAAAAATATATACCTACAGCATTCATTCATTCTATCTCTATCTGTTGTGGAACTTGTTCCTCTTCTTCAACATCTTTCTTGCTGATTTCTTCTGGACTAATCCCAGAGGCTTCAACTGTTCTAGCAACCCATTCCCTCAGAGGCTCTTCTTTTAAATCAAGCCTCAGTAGCCCTGCAAATATCCCTCCCACAAATGCCACTGGTTCCTAAATATAAACGCATACAATAGCATACATTAAAAAAACATAATCCAAGTGAATATGTAACAACCCCACATTAAAAGGCATAGTACTAAATGAACATCATCAAAACCTTTATTCGATTTGTAGGTGAAATGAATATCAAACTTTGAGCTCTTGTTCATTAAATTTGAACTTAAGATACCTAAAAGTTCTTCAGAGCGTACAGTGTATTCAGTTATTACTTCTCTCACACCCAACACAAGTTTCCTAGTGTATTATCTTGATCTCACATACAGCTCAGACATGTTTATACAAGGTCTTCTACAAATAGATAACGAAATTAACATACACATAATCTCTGCAAGGATCTAATATTTAATTCCTGGATTAAGCTACTCCATAGCTTTCAGACTAATCAATCTACAGGGATAAAAAAAGTCAAATTGGTTCATAAGAAATCCCACATTATTAGGTAACAGAATGTGCAATTCTCATTAAGTGCTTCCCAAGTTTTACAAAGCCACATTATTAACAGGTGATAATATAGGACTAAAAGGAAAAGGAATCAGCAGCTACTTGTTCTCAATCAATGAATCAAGTAGGTTTTGCAAATGATTTCCCTAGCCACAAAAAGTGTTCATTTAATACACTCACATAGCACACAGTTCATCGACCCAAGTTCCTGCGCATTTTCTTCACAAAATAGAACAAACCACCCATAGAAAACACTTCATATATTTCCACTGATTCCAAAGATGATGTGATTAATAACAATTAACTCAAGTAGGACCAGCATTTTTGCTGAAATCAAATCATGTGAGTTAGATTCCAGATGCAAGAAAACCCTATGCTCTACAGAGTATGTCGCGTGGCAACTACATATACAGAGTATGTCGCGTGGCAACTACATATACAAATAAAATTGGCTTTCGAGGAAAAAAACCAGGATAGCAGTTTTTCCTACATTTTTGGTATTTGTTGTGTAGGGAGCAGGGCAAATTTCACCTCTACCCCTCATTTTCGTTTCATACTAAGTTCACAAATCACAATCATCAATGCCCCTGGAGCAAATGATATGGTAATTGGAAAAAGTATTACAAATAATTGAAGCTTCTTTTACTATCACATCTAGTGTAGTCCTTCAGTCCGATTTGTGAAGAATAAATAGGAGTGAACAAAGATTCACAAATTCAAGAAACTCATTAGAAACATATAGGATGGTCAATATGAAAACATGAGACCAGCAAACTTGGCATCAAATGATCAACGAAACGCAAGGCTAGTTGATTGTTTCGCTGAAGTTTAGAAGATATGGGATTGGATCAGCTTGGGTTTTAGACAGCCTTAAACTCTATTCCAAATAAAGTTAGCAAGTCAAGTGCGCTATGCATATAATGGAGTAGTAAATTTCAATACTTGTAAACTGGATCTCAATATGTAGCCACTCTCAAACAAATGAGTAGAAATATAATGAGCAGCTATTTGAACCAAGCGCGAGAATACTGAATAACAGAAGCTAAACGATATTCGAACTCGACAACTAAAAAGAAGTATTGAAGCATTAGGTTATAGCGATTTATGAATCTACCTTTAGCGCCTCCTTGAATATAGGTTCTTGGGAAGGATTGGGGAAAAAAGCCCTAACCTCAACTTTGGTAATTGAACGCCTCCTAAGCGAATAACCACAAGAAGACAAGGCCAACCGTTCCCCTCGCACAGCAGTATTCCAACTGCACTGTGGTAGCAGATAAATAGCAATCGTTAATTGGATAATTTAATTTAATTTAATTGGAAATAAAGCAAATTCCCAAGAAACATACCGGCGCCGGAGCAATTGTCACCGTTGGAAGCGTAAGCAAAGGCATTTCTTTGGCAAACAAATTGAAATGGAAATGGAAAATGGCAGTGTTCACCCCCTCCACTGCGGGCCTCTTGACTCTGATGATGATATTCTACGTATCCTCCTCGACTACCTTCTCCGTTAAAAACGCACTTTCGCACTTCTTTTACTTGTTATGTACACAACATAACATACAAGTCGCGGTTCACGATTTTGTTACCTAATCATATTTCTTTTTTTTTGAACGGGTCTAATGTGCATCCAAGTGCACATTCATAGTGCATTTTAAAATCGTGCAATTTATTTACGACTGAACTGTGGAACTATTAATATAGAAAAATAGTTGCACGTTTTAGTATAAATAAATTGCATCTTTCAGTATAACAAGCTGCACGATTCTAAAATGTACTATGAGTGCACGATTTATTTGGATGCATACAAGACTTAGCCTTCTTTTTTTTACCTAATTTTCCAATTATTTTTTTCTTTTGCGAGAAAAATAATGTAATTGCTCACATTGAGTATTGCTGCTTAGGGGTGTGTATCGTTCGGTTGGTTATCGAATCGAACTGAAATTTCATAGTTGGTAAACAAAACCGACAAAAGCATGTGAAAATCGTTATAATTTTCGATTCGGTTACAATATTAACTGAATAATCGAAATGTTATTTTTTTTTCTTTTTTAAGTCATATAGAGTTGTTGTTAGTCGTCTTACGTGAAAATTATGATGTGGCGTGGTGTGTGACAACAGAACAAACAAGATGAGTGATGTGTTGAGCACAATGTACTTGTGGCGAGCACAACTTTTATGTGGAATGGATAACACGTATAAGAGTAGCAAGTGAGAAATTTCTCAACCTTTTATTTGACCTCGGAGGGTCTACTTATACTGATTTGGAAAGCATGTGATGTCTTGGCAAGCACAAGCTGACCTTTTCTTGTCTAACAAGATTACATGTAGTATTGACACGTACATCATTGAGCTCCCCTGGTCGACATCTGTCTTTGCTTGCTTGTGAAGTCTTCGACTTGTCATCCAGGTGGTATCTGCTTAGTAGGTGACTTGGTCTTTTCTGTTCGTTATTATGGACTTAACTTTGCGGGACCATCCTGCTCTCCCCGGACGAACGACCATAGTTCGGTTGCTTTAGACCTTGTTTTATGCTCGCACGGCTAGGTGAACGGATTTTTACCCCTTTGTTCGCATGGGGCAGGGGGTAGGTCTAACTTTGCAAATGAATTAGGTGGCAAATAATTTGCTTATGATGGAGAGAAGGGGCCATGTCCCTTACTATCACTGCATTTGCCTCCTTTTCGTCATCCTTTCTGCTCGTCCTCAGCTCGTGCTCGCCGGACTTGGCGAGCACGATATTAGTCGTCGGGCGAGCATAATCACGGGCCCGTACGTTTTACTAAGAAACTGAAAGAAAAGAAGTCAAGTTTTTGGAATAATAATAAGTATGTTCTTTTTCAGAACCTGATGTCCCGTTAGTCCATAAGGATCAGACACCCATATTCCAGGAGAAGAATTAAAATTACTAAGAGGCTCACGCTGTCTTATTTTTTAGGCCTCGGGACAGTGGAATCTGATATCCCATATCCTCCTCAAGAAAATACTATTCCAAATGGGAAAGCAGTCCCCATGTGCAAGGGCGTACACCTGGCGAGCACACGTAGGCGAACCGGGTGCCTATCTGTTGGGGTTATACTGGAAAATATGTTTTTACTTTGTATAACCAAACTGAATTTTCTCTTATTTACTTAAATAAATTATTTATCACTGATGCTTTAAATATCATTGAATGTTACATATATTTATTGCATAATTGTTCAATAAACAGTATGTGTTACATTGTAGTTAATTTAGTGATACCAGATCACAGAAGATTAAATTAACAGTCCCTTGTAACTAAAAGTACGCTGTTCACGACCTAGATGGAAATGAACAATCCATCGTGAAAGGTTGAAGTGTAAGGCTCATATTGATTTGTTTTGACCAAGAGATTACACTAGTGCATGACTGATGCACTGAATAGGACCTACAGGAGGATAAATTCTTCAGCACTGAATTAGGAAGAATTAGACCTCAGTGGTTCGTTATTTCTTAATCTTAGTTCCTTAAATAGGATCGTGTGTGGTTAGTAATTATTGCTTTGACTTATGACGGGTAGAGAATCAATGAGATTCAATACTTTATATCTTGGGCAATATTACTGGTCACGTGCGATTGCTAAGATTTAATACGAAGAATCGTGTGCGAGTACGCTCATTTGATTTGCCCCCTTGGGAGGTTCATAAGATTTATCATACCAAATCTTGCAAGTGGAATTTGTTTCCGGTATGGATAATAATGTTGAACCGTTCCTTGACCAATGACAAAAGATATTAATTAATGGAAAGCTATTTCAGTGGCTTGAATTAATTAATGGGCTATATAATCTTAAACACGGGAAATAATAACCGGGAGCCATATTAACAGTATTATGGGTTAAGATGGATAGTGCAATATTAATTATGTAGTGGGATTAATTAATATTTATGGCTTGAATATTGTGGCTCAATATTGGAAATTCAAGATCCATTAGAAGGTCCAATCTTAATTCTCCTAAAGGCCCCTCAAGTAGCCCAAAGATAATGTTCAATAACTGAAAAAGGTGTTTAAAATAAAATAAATTATTGTTGCCTAATTTTTCATTATTTTCGAAAATCACAAATAAAAGAGGGAGAAAGATTCTCTTTGAATTTTGTTATGGAATGAGGATAAGTATTCTTGGAATACAAGATTATCTCATTAAATTCAAGAAATCTCCCACTTGGCTATTTGTTGTGATATTTTCGAAAAACACCATAACATAAGGAGAGAAAGATTTTATTTGGGAGATATTTTGGGAAATAGAATATATTGGATATATTCAAGATTGTATCTTGAGGAAGAGGCAAGGAAATTTCCCAATCACCCAATACCCCAAAATTTTTGTCCCCCCTTAGTATTATAAATAGGGGATGAATTTTTCATCCCCAATGCAATTCCATGTGTTGGAAAAATTAGAAATCAACAAAGGTGGTGCAACATAATTTTATTTTTCCTTTTGTTAAATTGTTCGCAAGTTCCTACCACCGGATTGTTGAACAAAGACAAGGGAATACTTGAGAAGGACTTTTGGTGTGTTCGTGTGAACGGAATCCATCTTCTCAACGGTTGTCACTCCAAGAGGTTAGTTCACGTAAACCCGTAGTAATTCTGCATGCGTAGGTTTTATGTGAACTGTTTATATGCATGATTGGTTGTTGAATTATTATTTGAATTAATATATGATTAATTCATGCTAGTAATAATTATTAAAATTAAATTTGTATTTAAATATTCATCCCGAATAGATCCGGGAAATTAATTCCCTAACACTATCTAGCTGGTGAGTACTTGTCGTATGTGCCGCGAGTCGTTTTTTACGGAGAGTATTATGTGGCTAATTTGATAACAACTCGCAAACAAAACATGCACGTGTACGATAAGCTGTAAATAAGATGAATTTGTTGACCCAACCACAGAAATGACTACTCCGGGGCATACCAAGCCGTGAGGATGTGGTATCATGAAGCTTTACACGCATAATATTTGATACACATTATGAAGATGAATCATTACAGATGAAGATAATTTGGAGAGTTCGCCTCCGGGTGCTAGGGTTTCTAGTATGAATAAATGATCACTCGAATTTTTTTTTGTTCCTCACCTCTCAAGCGTGGGTATGACTTTCTGGGAGATTTTTCTGAACCCTTTTTTTTTTTTTTTTTTTTTTTTTTTTATAGCACCCCGACAAGCATGAATTTTGGATTGGCAAGCATGAGCCGAAACTTTGGGTCATGCATGAATCCAGGATGATATTGCCACGCGTTCCCAACTTCGTCTTCTAGATTGATCTTGGAGCTTATTTGTGCGTAAGGCACTCTTTTGGTCGTCCAAATTAATCTTTTGCTCGGTTGGATGCTTTGTTCGCCTTTAACCATGTTAGTTTTATCTGCCGACTATTGTCCTCCTCGAGCACACCGAACTTCGGGATGTTGGTCTTTGGGATATCGAAAGTGTCGAGCACTCGACCTTTCGCGATGCCCTGAAGTCTTGAGAATGTTGTCTTTCGCGAGCATATCTGACCCTTAGGATATCCGAGGGTTTCGGGATCTCGGTCGCGAAAGCATCTTGACCCTCGGGATATCCGAGCCTTTCGAGGATATCGGGGATTTTCAGATATCTCGAACTGCGAATATATCTTGACCTCGGGATATCGAGCCTTTTAGGATATCTGAGCTGCGAACATTGACCCTCAGGATATCTGAGCCTTTCAGGATATCTGAGCTGCGAACATACTGACCCTCACTGACCCTCAGGATATCTGAGCCTTTCAGGATATCTGAGCCTTTTCAGGATGTCTGGGTTGCGAACATACTGACCCTCAGGATATCTGAGCCTTTCAGCCGTCTGAGTCTTTTCGACTTGCCTCTTTTAACTCCTCTTTCCTGATCTGAGTAGTGAATACTTATCCACTGAGTATGATTATTTTAATAAATATTACACGTGTCACTCTTACGTGTTCGATTAATCCTGAGTTATTATATCGAACATAACAATACCTCTCCACTGGTGTCTTTGTATTCAACGGGGGACCATTTATTAAGATCTTATTGGGCCATAGTTGGTGTCGTTTCGTATTCTGTGCTGGATTTTCGAAATTGAATCCAATATTTATATATACCTTGTTTCTCCGCCTTAAACCCTTTTCTCCTTCCTTCTTCTTTTTACCTCTGTCTTTCAATCTTTTCTGTGTCTGAAAATTCCCGGCGAGGGCTTCATCAATTCGGCGAAGAATTTTACTCAGGTAACCGCTGCATTCTTTCTCTAATTGTGATTATGGCCTCTCGTTCAAACTCTTTTTGTTCCCCAGAATCGGACCACCATAGTTCTTCTTCTTCCCCTCCGTCGGTAGAATCCGATGGCAAGCGCATTTAAATGCGCCGGAGACGAATGTCTCGGGTTCAGAATTCGTTGGCAAGTTCAAGAACCGATTTGCTTATTCTTTCCTCCGACTTTGATGAAGCCCTAAATGAATTGGATAGGGACTTGGTCCGCAATGATTCTTCGGACGATTCAAGTGATAATTTTTTGCCCCAAATTCAAATTGGGTCTAGGGCTGTTGATAATGTCAATGTAGATAGGAATGACGATGTTGTGAGGGGGGAAATTTTGATGGCTGTAAATATAATCGAATCGAACATAGGGGTAGTTGGTGAGCAAAATTCTGAGCTTGATATACCTGTTTGAGTCCCTCATAGTCCAACATATAATGAGTATAATGCTCGTTATAGTTTTGATTGGCCCGAGCAACCTCATAGAATTAGGGTTGAGAATGAGTACCCAAGATAATGTAGCGTAATTGATGCAGAATATGCTCACGGCCAAGATAGAATTACTGAAACCCCAAGGATGTTTTTTTTCGGGCACCAGTTCGATGAGCGGGCCGACCAACCCCCGAGGGTTGTGTTGTCAGAATTTAGACACAATGGAAGTTCGGCCTTCGATTTCCTCCATCCCGCCATCACCCGCTTTTGCGTGGAATGGAACATTACCATCACGCATTGCCGAATGGGTGGCACATGATTATGAGCTTCCCGACTTTGTTCGCAAGATGAAGCCAAGATACTATCCTCAAGAAATTGAACTTGCTCGATTGGTGCACTTGACCGTCTCGGGGTGAACACGGTGGTTGTTCATGCAAGCTAATGCCAAGTGCAAAATCATTGAGGATGTGCCGAACAAAATCAGTGACTGGAAGGAAAAGTTTTGGTTCGTTGGGGGCAATTGGAAGAGCCCGCCTCCGAAGCGAACCAAATGCTCGTTTTAGACATCCCCCGACTTCGGGGTGTGCACCGAAGTAAGTGATTTTGTGTCTTTCGTTCTTCGATTTGAACTGATTTTAACTCGTTTTTTATTTAAGGGATTCCAGCTGCGACGGATAAGGAGACCAACGACGGCTATTTTAGCAGCGTTTGGCAAATTGATCCGAGTCTCGCCGAACGGTCTGTGGAGAACCGCGGAATACCGGCCGATCGAGGAAGAAAGGAGGTTTATTCGTACCTCCTCATCATCTTGTTGTTGTTAATCCAGCTGGTAAGGATCGCCTCTTTTATTTGTATAAGCTTTGTGCCATTTTGCTCGATGTTATCCATTTGTACATGATGAATTGTTTTGTTTACTGCCTTTCCCCGCTTTGGACCATTCTTTGTGGAGTACATCCGAACATACCGAGATGGCTTGGAGAAAAAAGGCCACGCGAGCTTGTTTCGATTCAGCCGTTTTGAGGCTCAAGCTCAACAGCAGGGGGAGGCGAAAGCAAGGCAAGTCGATCCGCGTCCGCCCCTGGGGAATCGAGCCGAAGCGCTAAGGAGTACTGCTCGCCGAAAGCAAAATCGGGCGAACAAGCTCCGTCGCCCGAAGAGGCCAAGGATGGAAATTACGAAGCAGGCCGAGAGCAAACAAACTCATGACGACGAGCATACCGAGCGAACAAGCTCAGACGAGCACTGAGGCCGTCAGGATGACTCGGACCCCTACTACCGAGGCAATCAGAGCGGCCGCCTCCGTGGTCGGTCCAGTTTCGCAAATTGTGGAAATGGAGGTTGGCACATCTTCTCCACCTCCTGCTGGACCCCGATCATGGACTCCGTTGAATCTCGAGCGGTCCCCCGAGGATATATCGTTCTTGGGATGGGATCCCTTCGTATGAATAGGTACATTTTGTTCGATCCGCTTTTGCTTTGGTTACTATGTATATTGTTTGTTGATGCATGTTGAGCGCCTCGCCTTGATGCCCAATCTGAAGAACTACTTCTGCTCGCCGAGTGTTCGCAAGGTTCCGGGCATTCCTGAGCATGTTCAGAAGGCGTGCCAGACTCCCATTCGAGCATGGACCACCGAGCTGGAAGAGTCCACTACGGGTCCTACTCCCCTGGAAAATATGCTTCCGGTCCAGTGCTTCGGGTACAATCTATGGTCGTTCTTGAGAAAGCCTATGCTCACCGCCAACCTCCATGCCAACTACTTGGCTTTGATCAGAACTTGGCGAAGAAAAGGTGGCGAGCTAAACAGACTCAGGATGAACCGAGGTTGGCTGTGGACAATCTTCTTCACACAAGCCGATGCTCACTGTGCGAGGAGGATGCCCGCAAGGCTCGTGAAAAATGCTCGCCGATTTCAGAAGATGCACACTGCTCGGGGAAGATGCTCGCCAGACAAAGGAGGAACTGATTCACTCTCAGGAGGAGGTGGCCAGTATACGAAGAGCTCAGGAGGATATGAATGTTGAACTTCGTAGACTCCGAGCTGGTGTCGAGGCTATGGAAAATGAGAGGGATGCGCTCGGCCAACAGCTCATCATTGCTGAGGAGACCAACACTCGTTTGGGTCTCGAAAATTCAAAGCTGCACGATGATGAGTATGTTGATTCCATGTCCAACTTCTCCTACATTTGTGCCTTCGCCGATGCTATCCGGATATGTTCGCCATGCATCCAACAACGAACAAATTGCCCCTCTTATATCCGGGGCAAGAAGACGATCGACAACCCACCGGATCGCAACCTTCCAATGTCGATTGGAATGATCGTGTGATTTCTCCGTTCTTCCCCGGAAGGAATCAAAGTTGATGATCCGATTCTCGGATGAGGAAGATGGCTCGATATGAATACTACCGGTGTTCTTTGGCCAAAATCTTTAGGGATCGAGTCTGGGAACCGATCAAAAAGTGTGCCGAGCAAAAAGGGACCTCCCTCGTGGATCGAAAGGTAATGTACCTTCTGGCGCAGCATTTGGTACCGACCATCTTGAAGGAGTTGTTGTAGAGGGGCCGAGCACAATTCATTCGACACATCTCTCTCCGCTTCACCCCCCAATTATGAATTTGTTCTTTGATGTTATTTTTGTTTTGTTTAACATACGTTGTGTAATTTTTTATCTTTTTCACTTTACGCTCGAACAATGTCTTTAATACTTGTAGTTTTTGGCCGAATTTCTTGTCTTTTGTTCGAACATATTTACAAACCGAATGGATGGATTATATACTAAATTGTTTCCTCTAACCCCGATTGTTTGATAATTGTTGAGGATGAAAATTGATACTTGTGTTGTTTGATGTTTGCTTTGTTGCTTCGTGTTCGCTTTGTTGCTTTCGATCTTTGCCCTTTTTTTCTTCAATGAATTCGAACATTGGGTTTGCTTTATGCCCGCCCTCTTTTTTTTTCGGTTTTGATTGTCTTATCGACGTTTGTAATCGGTTGATCGTCTTATTTAGGTGCGACCGGATGGGTAACTTTATGAACCCCCCCTTTCTTGGTGTGTGATCGTCTTATTTAGGTGCGATCACTTCGATTAGGGTCGTTTTATTTAGTTGCGACCAAGACTCATCACCCGGCCAGGCTACGGGTATCTGTAAGTCTGAGTCGTCTTTTTGCATCGTGCACTCCATTACTCATTTTTTTGTCATGGAATCGAGTCTGAACTCATTCGTCAGTGAACATAGACTTGGGCTCGTTTGTCTTTGTTCGGTCATCCCGGTTTAGGTGCGATCTCAAATAGGCTTGAACTAGAAAATCTTAGCGAACAAAAGTACATATATCTTTCTTTTTCTTTTTGCAACACTTTGTATTCTATTACAACCTTCATGTTTGAAGAAGACTAATCTATTACACAACTATAGATATCGACTAGGGTTTTGAATTTAAACCTTGTCTTGAGTAGACAATTTAACCGGCCTCACCTTGTCCGCAGAATTGATGTTGACAAGGATGTGGCACATCATCCCCGTTTACCCTTCAAGAAAGAACATGCTCGAGCAAAGAAGAACATAAACTTTTGTCCCTCTTGGACAAGCCGTGATTACGCTGGGAGGTGCGGACGCATGAGCATGTGGCGAGCATGCTCGCCGCTTATATCTTGAAGCAAAACGTTTAGCTCGCACCATTCCATCCCCTTTAATAGATGCCTGAGCATCAGCGTCCGCATATTGCTTCGAGCGGACACTATGACATCCCTCCCCTTCGGAGGAGATTTTGGGGATGCATAGGGGAACTAATGACTTACTACTGCATAAGCAATGAGTAACGGGAGTGGCAACCATAACTCCGAAAGCATCTTGAGTCCGCAACGAGCTTCCAATTGTGCTCGTGATGTATATGGGGTAAAAGGCTCAGATGTCGGGAACAAATGCTCGATTCAAATTGAATGTTTCTTTGAATCGAGAGTTGGATTCTTCTACGTCTGGGGGCATACTAAACCGATCTCCTTCTGAGAATTCTAATATTTTTCCTTTTTTCTTCTTCATATGTTTTTTCTCTGCTTTTTTCAGCTATCAATATGCCCCTATTTATAGAACTATCCCAAGCTAGTGCTAGCTCTCTTACTTTTGCTCCCCCTTTTGACATCTGTTCAGCTTTTTGACAGCTCTTGCTCAAAGATTGACTCATCCCTGCTTGGTTGCCACCACTTGTCAACTCGTTCCGATACGTATCTTCTGTTGACAACTCGTTCTGACACGTATCTTCTGTCTTTCGATAGTGCTGGCCAGCATTTCTTTCCTGAAGATATGTGTCGAACATGATGTATTCTTCTTTCAGGATTGTCCTACTCGTTTGAACTGATTGGCTGATTATGTTTGGCCCTTTGTGTTCGTTTCAGCTACATCGGCCATTATGTTCGGCCAACTATGATCACTTCAGCTGTGTGGACGATTTTGTTCGGCCGACACTATGCTCGCTAAAGCTGTGTGGACGATTTTGGTCGGCCAACACTATGCTCGCTAAAGCTGTGTGGACGATTTTGTTCGGCCAACACTATGCTCGCTAAAGCTGTGTGGACGATTTTGTTCGGCCAACACTATGCTCGCTAAAGCTGTGTGGATGATTTTGTTTGGCCAACCCTATGCTCGCTATTATTGATAGTATTTTTTCAAATTTGATGCATTCCACGAGTAGGACAATGGGACTCCATTCAGGTCTTCCAAGTCATAGGCCCGTTTAACAAACGATCAGAACTCGAACGGACCTTCCCATGCTCCTCTACCGAACACACCACTTGATACGTTGCTGCTCGCTTTTAAAACCAGCTCACCCACATTGAAACTGCGTGTTGGACTTTGGAGTTGTAAAACTTCTCGATCTTTTTTTGTACATAGCATTCTTGAAATCACCTCCGTCTTCTTTTTCTTTCTTCTAACAGTTCAGACTCGTATGAGCACCGGTTATTGACGTTTCTCCGAAAAGTCATTGTTCGATGACTTGGAATCTTGATTTCTGCGGGTATAACAACTTCCGCACCAAATGCCAAGGCAAATGGGGTCTCCGCAGTTGATGTTCTGAAAGTTGTTCGATAGGCCCATAATATTTCAGGCAACTCTTCAGCCCATCCACCCCCCTTGGAATTATCAAGTCTGGCCTTGAGGGTATACTTGATGATTTTATTAACGACATCAACTTGTCCGTTTGACTGGGGATAGTACGGAGTTGAGTAATGCTTTTTTATTCCCCAGCGAGCACAATTCTGTCTAAATTCACTTCCATCGAACTATTTACCGTTATCAGTTACTAATGATTGAGGAAGCCCAAATCGACAAATGATATTTTTCCAAACAAAATTCCACATCCTTTGTTCGGTAATTTTGACAATGGCTTCGACTTCCGCCCATTTAGTATAATAATCAACGGCAAGCATAGCATATCTTACTCCCGACGTGCCAGTAGGAAATGGGCCGATTAAATAGATTCCCCATTTAGCAAATGGCCATGGGCTATAAACTGACACTAATTCTTCAGGTGGGCTATGAATAAGTGGAGCATGTACCTGGCATCTGTGGCACACGTGAGCATACGCGAGAATAATCTTTTTAGGGTGGCCAATAATAACCTTGTTCGATTATTTTTTGCGCGTAACGAGCCCACCAGATGATTTCCGCATGATACTCCTTCATGGATTTGTTCCGTATACACGACCCTCTTCAGAGTAATACATTTCAACAAAGGGAAGTGAGAAGCTTTTTTATACAAATGCTCGCCTATGATAGTATAACGAGCAGATTGTAATCCGAGGCGAAAGTAATTTTTGTGCCTTATTTTCATGGAGAAGTCCCTTTTGTAAGTAACTTAGGATTGGAGTCATCCAAGTCTCTTGTTCGCCTGTTACTTGGTAAATGATTATCTGAGAATCGCTATAAATCATCAGCCTCTGAATTCCCATTGTCATTGCCATCCGTAGTCCAAATGATCAAAGCTTCATATTCGCTTCATTATTTGTAAATGGGAAATCAAAACGGATGGATGTTGTGAATGTTTGCCCTGGTCAAAATGTTGATGAGAACTAAACTGCTCGGCTCTTAAACTTGTTGATGAGCCATCAACATACATATGCCATGGTTGGTCGATAGCTTTTTTCGAGCATTTGAGGATACCAACTATGAAATCGCCATACCTTGCCCCTTCATTGTTGTTTATGAGTTTAACGTAATGCCGAATTGTCCTAACTCTACCGCCCACTTTAGTAATATGTCGGTAGTATCTGGTCGGTGGAGGACTTGGCGCAATGGGAAAGTGGTCAGTACCTCGACTGAGTGATCGAAAAAATATGGTCGTAATTTTCGAACACTCATGATGAGGGCATACGCTAATTTTTCCAATGGTGGGTATCAGAGCTCGGCTTCCTTAAGCACTTGGCTTACATAGTAAATGGGCAAGTGTATAGTCCTTCTTTCAGACGAAAGCACAAGACCGATCGCATGCTCGGACGCAAGAAGATCTGATAGAGTTGTTCGCTGGGGACAAAGCTTAGGCGATATAAGGTCCGAAAGTATCCGAAAGGTATCGCTTCAATGATTCAAATGCATTTTGGCAATGCTCGGTCCACTGGAATTTCCCTTTCTTCAATGTATCGAAGAAAGGTTTGAATTTGTCTCCAGTTCGTGATATAAACCGGCTTACTGAAGCTAAACGTCCGGTTAACTTTTGGACCTCTTTCACATTTCTGGGGGCTTGTATATCGAGCATGGCTTGAATCTTTGTTGGGTTCGCTTTGATCCCTCATTGAATGACCATATGTCCGAGAAATTTTTCTGAGTGAACCCCAAAGCTACATTTTTTTCGGATTTAGCTTCATATTGTACTTCCTGAGTATATCGAACGTTTGTGCGAGGTAGGTGATGTGGTCTTCCTTATGTTCACTCTTAACCACAATATCATCAATATATACCTCAATTGTTCGGCCGATGTGTTCGTCGAATATTTTGTTCACCAAACGTTGATATGTTGATCCGGCATTCTTTAATCCGAACGGCATGCGTTGCCAACAGTACATGTTCTTTTCATTGCAGAATGCCGTATTCTTTTGATCGTCCGGGTGCATAGGTATTTGGTGATAACCAAAGAAATGCATCCATAAAAGTCATGAGTTAGTGGCTTTCTCAGTATCGACCAAATAATTGATATGCGGCATCGGGAAGTTATCTTTCGGACATGCCTTGTTTAAATCCGTGAAATCAATACATAGCCTCCAAGATCCATTAGACTTGCGGATGAGCACAGGGTTCGCAAGCCATCTTGGGCATTTCACCTCTCGAATTAGTTTGTTGTCGAGCAACTTTTGATTTCACTATTCATTGCCGCATATTTTTCCGGACTAAACTTTCTGCGCTTCTGGATAACTGGAGTTTGTATTGGATCAAGGTTGAGGGAGTGGCATGCATGTTTTGGATCAATGCCAACCATGTCTTCGTGCGACCATGCGAACACATCCAAGTTTGCTTGAAGATAAGCAATAATTTCTGTTCGAATTGGTTCAGGTAATTCTGAACCAATGAACACTTCTAACTCGGGTCTGTTCGGGTCGATTTTGATGGACTCCAGTTGTTCGACAGGTGTTGCTCGCTTTCTTTTTTGCTTCCACCGAGGATCTTGGATAGATCCCCGGTGCTCGTCATCAACCTCCATGGGTTCAAAGCCTATGCGAGGTTCTAGGTCCGTTTGCTCGTTCGGCGGATCAATATTCATTTGATCTAGGAGATCTGGGGCATGAGCTGCTACCCTGGATTTTGTGTTCGCGCATTCTGTGTTCGCGCGAGGAGCTGTGCTCATCACAGTTATGTTCGTCGGAAGATATTGAGGCGAGGCATTTGCTCGCTGGCCTGACTCACCAATCTCCCATGTTTGCTCCATCATGTTGACGATATTTTGTTTTTCTGGTGCACATGATAGCAAACAATCTCGAGCTTTCTTCTGATCTCCTTTTACGCTACCTGTTCCATCTTGTGTTGGAAATTTAACACAATAGTAATACGTAGAATAGGCCGCTTTAAATTCCTGAATAAACGGGCGACCTAGAAACCCGTTATAAGTTGACGGAGCATCGACGATTACAAAATCTAGCATTCTAGTTCGTCGGATGTCCGGATTCAGAGTTGATTCTAACTCGACTCCTAACCTAATCATGCCATAGGGTCGGGTTACAGATTCCCCAAAACCCATTATGGTATGATCACATAGTTCAATATAACTGCTCAAGTCTACAACTTGTTTTTCCATCTGACGAAGGGTGTTAACGAACAAAATGTTCGCATAAGCTCCGGTGTCAACCAGGAGACGGTACACCTTCAACCCGAGGAGTCGAGCACTGATGGTTAAGGAGTCATTGTGGGGAGTTATGATTCCGTCGAGATCATCTTCAAAAACATGATCCGGTGGGAGGGTGGCGTCTTACCGATGTGCTCGCTACCTTCACTTGATGGATGCTTTGCATGGCACGATCTCCATCTTTTTTTTCGCTCGTTTCGATAATGTTGGTGCCTGGTAACATCCACCTAATGGACCATATTCAGACGATCATGTGAATCTCTTGACTTTCTCGACCTCTTCCCACGAGAGGAGACCCTCTTTTAGATAACTCCGGACCTCTTTACGTGATTCTTGAGGATCATTGTCCGATGTTTGTTCGCCTTTTCGCTTACCCCTTCGATCTTCTATTTTTTTACGTTCGAGAGTCTCGCCACGGGCTTTTTTTTAGGAATTGGGTAAGACGATTATCTTCGTGATAGCTTCCAAAGTTGGCGGAGTAAGTCGCGACAATTTTCTCAGACAGCCCAATGTACTCATGGTAGTTACAATATTTGGAAGCGTTAAGCCAATGTTTATCCATTATGATTCTTCTTGGCCTTTCCAACATGTCCCGATCTCTAATTTGGTTAAAGATTGTTTCCGCTCAAACGCCCAAAAGAATTTGTAGGGCGTTTGCTTCTGATCTTTCTTCAAATGGTTTGAATGAGCCTCGAGGTTTGTACCCCCCTCCATTCATCATCTTCTTCCCGAAAACTTTCCTAGTTGTAGGTTCCTGACCCAATCGTGATTGGGCGAGCAAATCTTGCATGGCTATAATTTTGGTCGCCGCTTCCTCGGAATTTCGAGTATGTGTTCGCCATCTTGGTGCATGGCCTTCCACATATCAAGATTCAGGTCGCCCCGACCACCGCGAGGATCTTGGCATCCTCTTCGACGGGGGCTCCATCATACAAACATTTATCAAATCTTTCTATGTATGCTCGATCAAACTCACCTTTTAGTTGGGAGAAATGCTCCAACCTTTGTTTTGGCGCGATCACCCATGGATGAAAAGGGGACATAAATTGTTGTCCCAATTGGCTAAAAGATGATGTGACGTCTGGGCAAAGTAGAAAACCATCTATGATGCCCGATCACCCAAAGTCATGGGGAATGATCGCACCCGTTGCGTCTGCGGGCCCCCATCGCGATCATAAAATCTCAATACTTGCCGAGATGGACATGAGGGTCGACCAAAGATCGAATATACGGGAATTGGCGGTCGGGACTTCGCCACTTTTTTCTTGTATTTCGGCCGCCATGATAGCCGGTGACAATGGCGAAAATGTGGTATTGTGCTCGCCGAGGGTGGCTTTTTGGTCGCGGCCAGTCGGCCTCAAACCCTCGATGGCTTTTTGCATTTCGCGATTTTTGTGGAATCGACAGACTTGGATCGGGTTGTTTTTCCATCATGAGGACCTTTGGGTCATGCTCGTGATGGGGATCCCCTTTCCAAGTCCGTGTTTTGACTACCCAATCGATGATGGATAGACAATTTTGTTCCGCCGATTTTTGTTCGGCATGCGGATGATCATGAAGATCTGAAGGTGCGGGCATTTTTATTGGTTGTTCCTTTCCTGGATCATGTCACCTATTATTGCCGATTCGGTCTTTGGCGGAGAGCCTCAAACGTCCAAACGCTGATGGTCTAGATCCTGAGGTCGTTCGTCATCGACGCGTGTCATCGGCTTTTTTATCGCCCGCCGCAATTTTCTTTTTAACTTGCTCGCTATCGTATACGTGAGCATCCGCTCTTCATGATCTTGAGTTTCTAATTTGCCAACTCTTTTCGGCCCTCTCTTCAAGGCGCTCGAAGACAAAAAAGTGATGGCCCTTGTTTGTGCCACGGATCATTCAGAATATCCTCGAGATTGGTAATCTCCACTCCCTGATCTTTATGAGGCTGGCGCTGAGCCTCTTTCCGGTCATGAGGTCGACTTTGCCCTGACCTCTCTGTTTGTGTATTCCTAGATTGAGGCATTTTATTTATTTTTTTCGCCTCTGCTCACTAAGGGTTCGTGTATGGATTGGTTTTTTGGTGAAGGAACCCTCCTTCTAGCGCCAGTTGTCGCGAGTCGTTTTTTACGGAGAGTATTATGTGGCTAATTTGATAACAACTCGCAAACAAAACATGCACGTGTACGATAAGCGGTAAATAAGATGAATTTGTTGACCCAATTCGTCAGGAAATGACTACTCTGGGGGCATACCAAGCCAGGATGTGGTATTGCGAGCTTTACACGTACAATATTTGATACACCTTATGAAGATGAATCATTACAGATGAAGATAATTTGGAGAGTTCGCCTCCGGGTGCTAGGGTTTCTAGTATGAATAAATAATCACTCGAATTTTTTTTTGTTCCTCACCTCTCAATCGTGGGTATGACTTTCTGGGAGCTTTTTCTGAACCCTTTTCTTTTTCTTTTTTCTTCCTTTTATAGCACCCCGACAAGCATGAGCTGGATTGGCAAGCATGAGCTGGAAACTTTGGGTCATGCATGAATCCGGATGATATTGCCACGTTCCCAATTTCGTCTTCTAGATTGATCTTGGAGCTTACTTGTCTGTAAGAAGGCACTATTTTGGTCGTCCAAATTATTCTTTTGCTCGGTTGGATGCTTTGTTCGCCTTTAACCATGTCGGTTTATCTTTGGACTATTGTCCTCCTCGAGCACTAATCGAACCTTGTGATGTTGGTCTTGGGATATCCGAGTGTCGAGCACTCGACCTTTCGTGATGCCCGAGTCTTCGGAGAATGTTGTCTTTGCGAAAAGATATCGACCCTTAGGATATCTGAGGGTTTCAGGATCTCTGGGCTGCGAGCATACTGACCCTCAGGATATCTGAGCCTTTCAGGATATCTGAGCTGCGAACATACCGACCCTCAGGATATCTGAGCTGCGAACATACTGACCCTCAGGATATCTGAGCCTTTCAGGATATCTGACCCTCACTGACCCTCAGGATATCTGAGCCTTTCAGGATATCTGAGCCTTTTCAGGATGTCTGGGTTGCGAACATATTGACCCTCAGGATATATCGAGTTTTCAAACCATCCGAAGTCTTTTTTCGACTTGGCTCTTTTAACTCCTCTTTCCTGATCTGAGTAGCGAATACTTGTCCACTGAGTATGATTATTTTAATAAATATTACGCATGTCGCTCTTACATGTTCGATTAATCCTGAGTTATTATATCGAACATAACAGTATGCAACCCGCTAATTGGTCCACATGGCAATAGGCAAACACGCGACTTATTTATCTTTGACCGTGCACAACAAGAGCCTAAATAAATAAATAACATAAAAAATTTCAATTGTGGGCGGCCAAAAGTAATGGAAATTGGGATTTTGTCATTTTATAACACTGAACATAGGTCGAGCATATAGGTAACCAAGTATGGTTTAAGAAAATTATACATATTATTTATATAATTATTATTAAATTATATATCTAATAATTATAATCAACGATTTTTGGGTTTTTTTTTCAACCAAAAATAACCTAATCAAACCAAAAATTGATATACATGAAATCAATAATTGTGATCGATCCGAAAATGAATAATTGAACTAAAATATGAATTTCGATTCGGTTTGGTCAGTTAATTCAATTTTAACAATATATTGCACACCCCTACGGACTACGACGCTGTTACTCCAATTATTTATTTAAAATAGTTTTACCATATAACTGTTATATAAGTAAAACAATTGATATTATTTAATAATTAAATTAATACATTTTAATGAAACATCTAATATTAGTAATACTTTTTTTAAATGAAACAACTTATACTTTTAAAAAGTATGCACAAAATAAAAATTAATTGCACGATAAAATTGATATATACTCCCTTGTGCAACTAATCAATTAATTTGGTATCAACTGACTCTTGTCAGTTTTATGTTTACAAAATGAAAATTGTATGTTATAGAAATTAAGTATAAAAAATAATGTTATGAAATTGAAGCTAATTTCACTCAACAATGATCAAGAAAGAACTCTGCACACAGTATTATTTGGTTCTACGAAAAGTATCACTCAAAGCTCTCAAAGGTATTAGTTGCAGAACTAAAGAAAACAAGTAAAAAAAACACAGGAATTTAAGTGGTTCGGTCAATGTGACCTACATCCACTACTGAGAGATGAAGAACTTTCACTATGATGGACCTTAGAGCACTATACAAGATACAAAGATCAAATTCACTCAACTTTGCTTCTATGAACTGCTCGTTTTCCCTCTCTTTGATCTCAGATAACTAACTACCCTCTTAATGAATTCACCACCTAATTGATACTACTAAGAGCCCTTTATATCAAGAGTACACACCAGAAGAAACCATCTAGAATCATCTACTGTAACTGTCAAAATCGGTTCTCAAAGTAGCCAACTTGAGCATGCCTTCACTTGAGCTCTGCAGATCTTGTTGCAACTGATTTCTGTTATAACCGCCATCCACTTGTGATTCTTGACACCAAAGAAAGTCCCCAGGCTTCCCATATTTGCATTTAGAGCCATGCACATGCCATGCACACAATTATACAAATTTGATGCTACACATATCTCACAATTCTCCACCTTAGCATCCAACTCAAAGCATCAGAAACTTCACCCTCAGCTCTGCTCACTTAAGAGCAGCATACCAACCTTAGTGTAAACCAAATAGCCTAAGACACAACTTGAACTTTGAATTAGGTAGTGCCTTAGTAAAACTATCTGCAGGATTCTCTTCTGTGTCAATCTTCTCAACCTTTACAACTCCCTTTTCAGTGACATCCCTCACAAAATACAACTTGACATCTATGTGTTTAGTTCTCTCATGATAGCCCCGATGTTTTGAGAGATGAATTGCACTCTGATTGTCACAAAAGATTGTCACTCTCTTATGATTTACACCAAACTCCTTCAAAATTCCTTTCAACCATAAGCTCTCTTTGATTGCTTCTGTCAAAGCTACATATTCAGCTTCTGTAGTTGATAAGGCCACCACAGATTGATGAGTAGACCTCCAACTGATTCCTGTTCCAAACAGAATAAAGACATATCCAGTAAGTGACTTCCTTGTATCCACATTAGCTGCATAATCGGCATCTACATATCCAACTAAAGGTGAGCTTTCATCTGATGTTTTCTGAAACTTCAAACCTTTAGCTAAAGAGCCATTCACATATCTCATTACCCATTTCACAACTTCCCAATGAGTCTTTCCTGGATCATTCATGTATCTGTTAATCACACTCATATCATGAGTCAAATCAGACCTGCAACACACCATGGAGTACATTAAGCTTCCTACTGCATTTGCATAAGGGACCTTTCTCATCTGATATCTTTCTTATCTAGATTTAGGAGCCTGTTGCAATGACATCTTAATGTTTTGACCTAAAGGAGTTGAAACAACTTTAGACTAATCCATGTTGAACCTTTTCATGACTTTCTTCAAGTAAGAATGTTGACTCAGAACCACAAAATTCTCACTTCTGCTTCTACTGATTTCCATCCCAAGTATCATCTTGGCCTCACCAAGATCTTTCATCTCAAACTCAGATCTCATAACAGACTTTACAAACTCTATTCCCTCTATAGATTCACTTGCAATCAACATATCATCAACATACAACAAAAGAAAAGTGCAAGAAGTAGCACTTCTCTTAAAATATACACAACTATCATACCTGCTTCTGCAGAAACCAACTGATAAAATGAACTCATCAAACCTGAGATACAATTTTCTTGGGCTTTGCTTCAATCAATACAATGATCTCTTAAGTAAACAAGTCTTACTCTCAGCATTCACTACAGAAACTCCCTCTGGTATCTTCATATATATCAGTTCTGAGAAATTCCCATGGAGAAATTGTTGGGGTTAATTCCCCAATAGAAATGTTGTTGTAACATCCATCTGATGTAGCACTAGTGCAAGTAGAATTCTGATTGAGCAATGCTTAACCACTGGAGAAAATATCTCATTGAAGTCAACCCCTTCTCTTTGAGTAAATCCTCTAGCAACTAGCCTAGCTTTAAATCTGACTCCATCTGACTTACTAGCTTCTGGTTTCTTCTTATAAATCCACTTACAACTAACAAGTTTCTATGTCTTTGGTTTGTCGACAATAGTGTTGGGATAACATATGCCAGAATCTATCGGGATGACCTCATAAACACAAATTTAAATTAAAAATTATTACTAGCACGAATTTACCTAAGTGAATTCAAATAATAATTAATCCAACAACAACATGCAAATAATATTTCACGTAAAAGATCCTAGCATGCGGAATTTCTAGGAGTTTACGTAAACATACTCGTTGGAGAGACGATCTGAGACAGACAGGATCAAGTATCTGGATACCCACCAAAAGTCCTTCTCAAGTATTCCCAAGTCCTCGTCCAATAACCCCGGTGGAAGGTTCTCCGATGAACGATTTATAAAACAAGGAAATAAAAATATTGTTGCACCACCTTTGTGGATTTTTAATATTTCCAACGCATGGAACACTAGTTGGAGATGAAAAATTCATCCCCTATTTATAAGACAAGGGGGTTCGAAACTTTGGAGCATAATTAAGGCTAGGAAAGATCTTTTATTGATCTCCAAGAAATCTTAAATATATCCAATATATTCTTCTTTCCATGTGTATTTTTCCACAAAAATCTCACACCCTTATTTGGCCTATTTTTTTGAAAACTTTCAAGAAGATTTGCAAGATTGGATCTTTCTTGAATTTATGAGATATTCTTGTATTCCAAGAATACATATCTTTCATAAAATCTTTCCAAGAAAATCAAGAAAATCTTTCTTCCCTTTCTTACACATTATTTTCGAAAATTTCCCTATTAAAGAAACCAAGTGGGAGTTTTCTTGAATTTATGGGATAATCTTGTATTCCAAGAATACATTATCTCCTTTCCATAAAATCTTTTCAATAAAAATCTTCTCCCTCATTTCTTTAATTATTTTTGAAAAATTGAGGAAATATTGCAACAATAAGTTTATTTTATTTTAAGCACCTTTTATTTATTGGACTTTAATTGGGCTACTTGAGGGGCCTTTAGGAGAATTAAGATGGACCTTCCAATGGACTTCTGAATTCCAATATTGAGCCACAATATAATTCAGCCCATTAATATTAATTAATACCACTATATAATTAATATTGCACTATCCAATCTTAACCCATATTACGGTAATATGGCTCCCGGTTATTATTTCCCGTGTTTAAGATTATTTAGTCCATTAATTAATTAAGCCACTGAAAAACTTTATATTAATTAATATCTTTATCCTTGGAGTAAGGACAGCCCAACTTTATTTTCCATACCGGAAAATTAATTCCACTTGCAAGATTTGGTATGATAAAGGTTCCGGGCCCACCAAGGGGACCAATCAAGCAAGACTTTTGCAAGCACACGATTCTCTGTATTAATTTAGCAAATGTCGTGCAATTAATATTATTGCCCAAGATATAGGGTATCGAGGTCGCAATGATTCTCTTCCCATTTATAAGTCAAAACAATAACTACTAATCACACACAGGTCCTTATTAAGTGACAGAGATTAAGAAATCAACAACCACTGAGGTCTAACTCTTCATCCCTTAAGTCGGTGCAAATGAGTTTATCCCCCTGGAGGTCCGCTTCAACTCATCGAATGCACTAGTGTAATCTCTTGGTCAAGACAAGTCAATCTGAGCCTTACACA
The DNA here is from genome assembly GCA_037126765.1 of Stenogyne calaminthoides. Taxonomy (NCBI): domain Eukaryota; kingdom Viridiplantae; phylum Streptophyta; class Magnoliopsida; order Lamiales; family Lamiaceae; genus Stenogyne; species Stenogyne calaminthoides. Next base: position 3,802,821 of record JBBCBC010000044.1, read on the forward strand.
TCAACTTCTACCAATAGATTGTTCGGATCTATCTAAGTTGTGAAACACGCACTCGTATACAAGGAACTGTTAACGTGATCTTCTGTGATCTGGTATCACCACGTTAACTACAATGTAATGCTTGCTACGAACGGTTTGCAATAACATTCAATCATATTTAAAGCAACAGTGATAAACAATTTATTTCAGTAAATAAGTGTTTAATACATAGGTTATACAAAGTAAAAGCATACTTTCACGCATAACCCCAACAAATAGTCCAAGTATCATTCTTCTGCAGAGAGATTAACTATTCTTCCATAGCTACAAACCACTTTTTTCTTTCTCTTTACGATGATGATAGCATCCTTTGTATGTTTTAGATTCATAGGACTCCACCTCAATAGCTATACACAAAGCAAATGATACCATATTTGTATCTCTGAACCTTAATGGTGGATGAATGATCCTTCTCTATCTATCTCTAGCTAACTGATAAGAGTTGTACTCTTGTTCTTCCTCTTCTGATCCATCTGCATCATTTCTGTCATCAGCTTGCTTCCTAATTTCTTGATGCTCCACATCAACTTCAGAAATCTTATTCTGACTTGATGAATCAATAGATTTGAGAGGCATCTTACTCTCATCAAATGTGACATCTCTACTCATAATACACTTTTGATTACCAGCTTCTAAACACCACAATCTGAATCCATTCACACCTTAAGGATAGCCTATGAAAACACAATTCAAAGCTCTTGGCTCCAGCTTATCTTGTTTGACATGAGCATAAGTCAAACAACCAATCACTCTCAACATCTTATAATCAGCTGGGTGCCCTGATCACATCTCTTCTGGAGTTTTGAACTTCAGTGTTGTTGATGGACTTCTGTTAATAAGATAGGCTGTTGTAGTAACAATGTCTCCCCAAAACGACTTTGCAAGCCCAGAACTACTCAACATGCATCTCACTCTTTCAAGCAACGTTTGATTCATTCTCTCAGCAAGTCCATTCTACCGAGGTGTGCATGGTACTGTCCTATGCCTCACTATGCCACTCTCTTTGCAGAAACTGTTGAATTCTTCAGAGAGATATTCAAGCCCATTGTCAGTTCTTAGATTCTTAAGCTTCTTCCCACTGATGTTCTTAACTTCAGTAAGCCAATCCTTGAATTTGACAAATGCATCAGACTTAGACTTAAGAATGTAAACCCAAACTTTCCTAGAGTAATCATCAATGATGGATATGAAGTATCTGCCACCATTCTTAGTAGTGTTCTTAGCTAGTCCCCACAAATCTGAATGAGCATACTCAAGAACTTCCTTAGTAGTATGAGTACTAGTACCAAATCTTAATCTCTTAGACTTTCCCTAGATGCAGTGTTCACAAATATCAAGCTTAGAGACCTTATCACCACATAACAGATTTTGCTTAGCTAATTCCTGTAAGTCTCTCTCACTCACATGAGTCAACCTCTTATGCCACAATTCAGTATTATCAGTACTCTTATAAACATTATAATGACCCATCACAATACTTCCAACAAGAAAATACAGATAATTCATTCTTTCACCCTTCAATACCACATAAGCTCCTCTAGTAACTCTCAGCTCACCCTTTTCAGACTCAAACTTGTATCCCATTGATGTTGGGGTTATACTGGAAAATATGATTTTTACTTTGTATAACCAAACTGAATTTCTTATTTATTTACTGAAAATAAATTATTTATCACTATTACATTAAATATGATTGAATGATATATATTTACTGCATATCTGTTCAATAAATAGTATGTGTTACATTGTAGTTAATTTGGTGATACCAGATCACAGAAGATCAAATTAACAGTTCCCTGTAACTAAGTACAAATTCACAACCTAGATGGAAATGAACAATCTAGATGGAAATGAACAATCCATCATGAAAGGTTAAAGTGTAAGACTCAGATTGGTTTGTCTTGACCAAGAGATTACACTAGTTCATTATGATGCACTGAACAGGACCTACATGAGGATAAATTTTTCAGTACTAAATATAGAAGAATTAGACCTTAGTGGTTCGTTATTTCTTAATCTATGTTCCTTAAATAGGATCGTGTGAAATTAATAATTATTGCTTTGGCTTATGTTGGGTAGATAGTCAATGAGATTCAATACTTTATATATTTGACAATATTATTAGTTACATGACAATCGCTAAGATTTAATACGGAGAATCGTGTGCAAGTACGTCTTGCGTGATTTGTTCCCTTGGAAGGCTCGGAAGTTTTATCACACTAAATCTTGCAAGTGGAATTAGTTTTCGGTAGGGATAATAATGTTTAATTAATATGAAGCTTTTCAATGGCTTAAATTAATTAATGGACTGGATAATCTTAAACACGGGAAATAATAATCGGGAGCCATATTACAGTAATATGGGTTAAGATGGATAGTGCAATATTAATTATGTAGTGGGATTAATTACTATTTATGGGCTTGAATAATATTGTGGCTCAATATTGATAATTCAAGGTCCATTGGAATGTCCAATCTTAATTCTCCTAAAGACCCCTTTAGTAGCTCAAAGATAAAGTCCAATAACTGAAAAAGGTGTTTAAAATAAAAGAAATATTTTTGCCTATTTTTCCTCAATTTTTTTCGAAAATAATAAGGAGGGGAGAGAAAAGATTTTCTTGATTTTCTTGGAAATATTTTATGGAAAAAAATAAGTATTCTTGGAATACAAGATTATCCCATAAATTCAAGAAAAGTAAAAAATCTTATTCTCCCTTATTTAGGAATTTTTTAAAATTGCTTGTTTATAAATAAGGGGATATTTTGTTGGGATTTATTTATGAGATATAAAATATATTAGATATATTCAAGATTGTATCTTGAGAAGATACAAGGAAATCTCCCATAGGGAAATAAACCCTAAAATTTTTGAACCGCCATTGTCTATAAATAGGGGATGAATTTTTCATCCCCAACATAATTCCATGTGTTGAAAAAATTAGAAATCCACAAAGGTGGTGCAACAATTTTTCTCTTTTCCTTTTGTTAATTATTTGAAGGAGATTCCTCCACCGGGATATCAAATAAGGACGTGAGAATACTACAGAAGGTCGTTGGGTTTGTGCATCGATTTTCCTCCGTTGAATCCGCCAAAAGATACGCCTTACGTAACTCCTAGAAATCCACATGTGTAGGATTTACGTGGCCTTTTTGTACGCATGATATGTTGTTGTGATTTAATTGTTATTTGAATTAATATAGGATTAATTCATGCTAGTAATAATTAAATTAATTTAAATTTGTATTTAAATTGCACCTCGAATAGATCCGGGCACCCTATTTCCCAACAATTGAATCTAGCATACCAAGAGAAATAAGATTTCTTCTGAGTTCAGGGACATACCTCACATTTATGAGAATTCTTGTAACTCCATTAAACATCTTAATGTTGATAGATCCAGTGTCTTTGACTCTGCAAGTCTGATCATTCCCTAGCAAAACTGAACAACCTCTCTGATACTTGAAATCTTGAAACCATTCTCTGATTGGACTCATATGAAATGAACATCCTGAATCAAGAACCCAATATGTACTGATCTCTGAAGATGTGACAGACAAAACTTCTGCAGATTCATAGCCATTATCATCCATCTTGGCTTCAGTCTGGTTTGCTTGATCCTGAGGCTTAGCTGGTGTTGCAGCTTGATCTTTGTTCTTGACGGCCTTCCATTTAGCACAATCTTTCTTGAAATGACCTGGTTCGTGGCAGTGAAAACATTTCATGTTATCACTTTCACCTGTTTTCCCAGATTTCTTCTGTGATTTCTTATTTCCCTGAACTCCACCAAATTTCTTGTCTTTGAACTTCTTCTTGTAATTGTTGTTCTTCACAAATAGCCCTTCACCTGTTGAAGCTTAACTCACTCCACTGGACTTCTGCAGTTCTTTGGATTTCAGTGCAATCTGCGCATCCTTTAGAGTTAGAGTATCTTGTCTTCTAAATAGGATTGCATCCTTGAAATTCTCATAGGACTTTGGAAGTGCACTTAACAGGATCAAGACTTGATCCTCTCATGCTAACTTGGTGTCTATATTCTCTAGATCATCCAAGATTTTGTTGAATTCATCAAGTTGCTCTAACACAGGCTTTTCATCAGTCATCTTGAATGCATAAAGCTTCTGTTTCATGTACAACCTATTTGCTAGAGTTTTCACCATGTACAAGCTTTCCAGCTTCTTCCATACACCCCTAGCAGTTGTTTCCTTAGAAACTTCCCTCAAAGCTTTATCACCCAAGCACAGAATGATGGTGCTATGAGCCTTCTCATGCAAATCTGCAATTTTCTCTTTCTCTTCAGCTTTAGAACCAGATGAAACTTCAGTTGCATCTTTTAGAGCATCTGTAAGTCCTTGTTGCACCAAGAGTGCCTTCATTTTGATCTTCCATAGGCCAAAATCAGTTTTCCAGTAAACTTCTCTATATCAAACCTTGTAACTCCCATCTTGATCTCTTTTTTCTCACAGACGGCGCCAATTGTTATGAAATTGAAGCTAATTACACTCAACAATGATCAAGAAAGAACTCTGCACACAATATTACTTGGTTCTAAGAAAAGTATCACTCACAGCTCTCAAAGGTATTAGTTGCAAATCTAAAGAAAACAATTAAAAAAACACACAGGAATTTAAGTGGTTCGGTCAATGTGACCTACATCCACTGCTGAGAGATTAAGAACTTTCACTAAGATGGATCTTAGAGCATTATACAACAAACAAAGATCAAACTCACTCAACTTTGCTTCTATGAACTGCTCGTTTTCCCTTTCTTTGATCTCAGATAACTAACTACCCTCGTAATGAATTCACCACCTAATTAATACTACTAAGAGCCCTTTATATCAAGAGTACACACCAGAAGAAACCATCTAAAATCATCTACTGTAACTGTCAAAATCGATTCTCAAAGTAGCCAACTTGAGCATGCCTTCACTTGAGCTCTGCAGATCTGGTTGCAACTGGTTTCTGTTATAACAGCCATCCACTTGTGATTCTTGACACCAAAGAAAGTCCCCAAGCTTCCCATATTTGCATTTAGAGCCATGCACACAATTATACAAGTTTGATGCTACACATATCTCACAATTAATTTCAAACACAGTATTCTAATGGTGGTTTAAAGTCAAATTTCTAAGTCCATTAATATTCCGAAATAAGTTAGGGTAATTCGTTATCACAGAATCTTGTTTTAAACTGGACATTTATCATTTTCTCCTTTCAATAGGATTCAATTATCTAAAATAAATTCATGATACAGTACTCCTTTAAAGTTCGTCTTAGTTAACTAGTTCACTCTTCAAAGTCTAACTTTCAAGACACTCGAAATTATGGTTTCCAACTAAGATAAGATTCCTTTACCATCAATTAAGCTCAAGGTTAAGGATAAAGATTCTCTAAGAGCTTTAGATATATTAGAGTAGCTTAGTAAAGACTTTAGAACATTAAATAGAATCCTAGAAAGAACTAAAAAAATTGAGGATTCTTATTAAGTATCAGCTCAGTATTCTTAGTTGGATTTTTATTTTTTTTAAGATTTTTGTTTGATTGCTCACTTGATAAAATTTGTGTAACCTTGACATGAAGGTTTGATCTGTATTTATTTAGAGAATTTGAATTATGATTTGTGAGTAAATTCAAATTCATAGAATACTTGATAAAGAATGATACTTTGGGATTTGCTTGGAGTAGGTAGCATATCATACTTATGTTGTCAGTTGTGTAGGTAATGTTGTCAATAGATCTATTCAATTGATTTGAGTTCAACTCGATCGACATTTCAGTTTTTATGCGAAATTCAACTTTGTCGTCCAATCGGATTATCTTGACCTCAGAGTTTTCAACTATACTAACACTTCTAAAGTTATCTTTGTTATACTAACACTTTTGAAGTTATCTTTGTCTTTAAGCACATGAAACTTAGTCTTCAAAATATTATACATCTTATAAGTTGATACATTAGTCAGTTGATCTTATACCTGCACATATTGCTAAGTACATATTATAAGTTGATATACTAGTCAGCTGATCTTATACTTACACAGATTGCTATGTATCAAGATCTGAATCTCAATTTGTTGTGCTTGGAAATAAAATGATGGTCTTTAGGCTCAGCTGATCTTCAATTGTCGACTTCAACTCATCAATTGAGTTCCACCTCAACTGAATACCTGTAAAATAAAATCTACGAGACAATTAAGTTGTCTATTTGGTTCAACTTAAACTACTACAAAATATTTTGACATAAATCTTCAAAACTAATACAAATATAACAGTATTATGTAAAACAATTTTACAGTGCAAATATTATTTTAGAAAAAAATGAGTAATACTTTTTAGCAAAATAACTAATACATTTTAACATAATATTTAATACTACAATTTAAAAATACATATACAAAATGAATTGGGACGGAGGGAGTATCAATCAATTCATTACACATCTTTCTTATAACTTCAAAGTCTCATAATTTTTTTATAACAAATAAAGACTTTGTTCAACCAAAAGTACTAACAAAAGATATTTTAAGAAATGCCCAATTCTGTTTGAGGTTAGAGGCATGATTGAATTAAATAGGAAGAATTCCAGTTCTGTGTTAATTAATTTTAAGAGCGAAACTTGTTTGTTTTATGTATAATGATAAAGTTAAAGAAAAGAGGCAGTGATGTTGACGATAATGAAGAGCACATGTTTGGAGGTGAGTCAAAAAGAGATTAGTTGAACTGCGTTTAATCACCTCATGTCATCATCTACTACTACTAATAATATAATGTCTAATTAATGTTTTTTGTGGCTCTATATATGACTTTAATTTTATACCTTGTTTTATGCTTCCAGAAAGATAGTTAAAGTGAACCGCGTAATATATAATATACATTTGAATAGATCTTCTGTGAAAATGAGTTCACGATGTATTTTATGTGAAATTGAGTTCACGGTAAACTCTATATATCACTGTTATTCATAAATATTATTATTTTATTTTTCAAAAAAGTAATAGTGCATAAATAAATATATATAACAGTAATAATATTTATGCATAATAATAATAATAAAATGTTATTTTTAAACAATTATAATACATAAACATAACATTAATACTACCTCCGTCCCACATTCGAAGTCACATTTACTTTTCATACGCGTTTTTGCAAATGATTTGTGTATTAGTAATTGAAATGATAAAGTGACTTTTAAAGAGAGACATGATAGATAATGGGCTTATCTATCATACCCCTCCTTAAAAATCACTTTATCATTTTAATTACTATTACAAAACTTGCTCGAAAAAATGCGTGCAAATAGTAAACGTGTCTTCGAATTCGAGACGGAGGGAGTAGTGTTTATACATAATAGTGATAGGAGTATGTCTAGTGTGAAAATTTACATGTATGAAAATTTATAAATTTGTCCTAAATCAACCATCTACACCCTAAACACTAAATAATGAACCCTAAATTATGACCTATTCGGTCCGGGTGAACCATGAATCACTTGGGCCGAGTGAACCATGAACCACTCAATTTTGTCTTACCTTCACCAATTACAGAATTTGATTGTAAATTAAAGTTTTTTCATGTATGAAATTTTTCATACTAAACTTTATCTAGTGATAGAATGTTTATGCATAAAAGTGATATTTGAGAAATAGTGTTCACCACGAATTCGTTTTGCACATGTTTTTATCTATACAATCATTATTCCTGCTGCATCTCTGTTGTATTAATTCACTATCTAACATGTCATAATTAAAGCTTCTAGAATTTACCTCTTCATCATCCATCCTAGTCTAGTTTGTAGAGAGGAGAATCATGCAAGTTGTAATTTTGAAGCATTTGGATGGCAACGTTGACAATAAACAAGATTCCAACACAGCTTTTGCGTTCATGTTGATGTTGTTAATAGAAAAAGGGGGTGGACATAAGTAGGAAAGAGACAAAGTCGAAATATTAATAATCCATTAATCCTCGAGCTCTAAAACAAATTGATGGTCAAAGTTAATTGCCAGTGAAGCACCTTGAGAAGTGGCCATAAACAAATACAAGTCAACACATATATACAACTTTCTATTTCTTCTTTCTCTCTGCAGCCTCTCTCATTCTTCTGCACATTATATTTCAGTATATATACAGCTTATAAGTTGTATTCCTTATAATTTTTTTGGTATATATATGTTTTCTCATTCCTCCATTTTGTTAATTTGTATCACCTACCGATTCTCTTGTTCCGGCCGGGACTCCAACGCAGCCGCTTGGTTCATCACAGATTCGATCGGTATGACATCCTTGTATTTACAGATTCTAATATCTATTCCCCATTATTTTCGTATATATTTTCTGATCGAGGTCTCCATTCTTTTTCAACGATCTATGCCAACCAGCTTTTGTTTAATTTTCTGTTACGGCTTTTTTTTTTCAGGTTTTTAAATTTATTTAAAGTCTCCGATCTATCTCGGTTAACGTACACTTTTTTGCCAAGTTAATTATGTACCGATTTATTTATATATATTACTATTAATGTTTAAATATGTAAAAATATAGTTGTATCACATTTAATCTTATTATAATAATAACTAAGTCTTGTATACAGCAGGTGCACCGTGCACTCTATAGTGTATTTTAGAATCATGCAATTTGTTGTACTGACATGTACAATTTATTTACACTGAACCATGCAATTATTAATATGGGAAACAAGTTGAACCGTTCAGTGTAAACAAGTTGTATATTTCAATACAACAAGTTTAAAATACACTATAGAGTGCACCGGAGCACCTTGTGCAAATGAGACCAACTCTATAATAAATAATAATAAATACCGTTCGTCCCACTATAATTGTCTCGCGTTCCTTTTATGGACGTCCCACTATAACTTTCTCATTGCATAAAAGGAAAAAGTAACTCCATTTACCATAATTTTTATCCTCATTTTTCACACAATATATAAAAAATAACACTCACTACTCCGCTCATTATTTCACATACATTTTTACTCTCTCTAAATATCCAAAACTACCCTTCATTTTTATTATTTTATTATTATTCCTTAAACAAAAAAAAAAAAAAAACGAGACAATTACTCCGGAACGGAAGGAGTACATGTTTTTTGAAATATAAACAATATACAATTACAAATACATCATATTTTAAATACTTGTTGTTTATAATTTACAATAAGAAAATCATATTGGATTTATGTAAATATTTTTATATAATATTGACAATTTAATAATTCAAAATAAAAGTTAAAGTGATATTTAATCTAAATAATAAGATAAAATCTATCTCAGCCCCGCGTTAACGGAGGTTATGTACTAGTTTATTAGTATATATGACCAAGGATGCAGAAGTCCGAAATCTCTAGCCGGACGGTTACTGGTCGCCTAGCGCCTAGGCGGTGGTCCCATTTTTTATTTACAAAATAAATCTCCATCCCAAAATAAATTCTAAATCGGATCTTGCAATGTTATACGACGCAGAAATATAAATCTCCACCCTTCAAACCACATAAATATAACAAACTCCAGAATTCAAACCACATGAAACAGATCTAAAAAAGAGATAAATAAACAGATCTAATTGAAGATTTGAAATCAAGCTGCACTTAATGCAGAATCTCGCTGGGTGGTGGCCGTGTGGGGCTTGGGCGAGTGAGCGTTGCGTCTCTAGCAGGTTGTAGCGCGGCGGGAAGCAGACACGGATCCAGAAATTTTCAATAGAGGGGGACAAAAAATATAAAAAAATATATTAAGAATACAACAAAAAATGAAGAAGACGATTAATTAATGATAAAAATTCGTATGAGCCGGTATCACACGTGAGACGAGTAGAAATTAGCACAAACCGACACCTACATTTCCAAAATGTTAAAACGTCAATGCTCAAATTATGTCATGTCTCACCATGAAATCGTCTCATGTAAGTGTCCATCTTAATTAATTGATTTGTGATTGTGAGTAGTGGAAATGCGTTGGTATTATAAAATATATAAATAAAAAAACAACATTACAATTATTACAAATTAAAATATAAAATAATTAAACTAATTTTTCTTCAAATTAGGCTGACAGGGATTTGAACCTCAATCCTTATACACATTTTTACACTACCCCCCACACCACAGGAAACGTCGCTCCGTCTCTAGCGGGAAGTAAAGGCTAGGGTTTTTTCTCTCCCTGATGTACTCTGCTCTCTCTCCCACGATCACACGAATCATACTAGCTGCGTAATCTTTAAGTTAGTTTTTGAATTCTAATTGAATAAAATAAAAAAATATTGCAAAATCCGCCTAGTCGGCGCCTGGCGGGGGCAGCGATTTTTTTTGCCGATTTCTGCACAGTCGCGGCGGACGGCCGCCGCCTAACGCCTGGGTCATTTCTACATCCTTGTATATGACATGCAAATAATAATATTCAATTTCATTAATATATTTGAAGTCAATATATATAATAAAACATAATATTATATACAATATGATATTTTAATTAAAATTCATATTGATATCAATAGGGCGGATCCATAAATTTTTCATGGTGGAGACACAAATAAAGGCAGAAAATTGTGTGAATTCAAACTCATGTGAATTCTTTTTCTTTAAATATCACTAATATGTATATGCTCACTGTTTTTTTTTCTCGAAAATATATGCACATTGTTATGCACATATATTATCACTATTATTCATACGCAATATATATTATTTTTTAAATAGTGGCATTTCATATGCATAATAATAATAGTATACATAACAGTGACATTAATAAAAGTTCATGTAAATGAGGGTTCATTGGATACCTATTCACAAATAAAATACAAATATAAAACACATTGATAAGTTCTTCCTACATAATAACCCAAAATCTATTACAATTAATTGAAACCACGAATTTTTAAAAACTGAAATATTTATATAATTAACTCATTATATCAACACGATAAAAAACTAATACTAATAATAAATTTTGAGTGAGATTTGCATTTAAATTACTCCCTCCGTCACATAAAAGCGTGAACACCTACTTTATTATCGAGTTTTTGTGAGCGAGTTGTTTATTAGTATTTCAAATGATAAAATGATTTTTAAATAGGGGTATTATAGATATACCCCTCATCTATTGCATGCATCTTTAAAAATTATTTTATCATTTCAAATACTAATAAAAAATTCGCTCGTAAAAACACGTGAAAACAATAAACATGCACGTTTCTTTGGGACGGGGGTAGTATAATTTATATAATATAATTAATACTATATATAATTATAATATACATAATGTCAAACTACTATTAGATTAAAAAAAAAGCCTTTGGGGGCACATGCCCCCATTGTGGATAACATGTGTCCGTCTCTGGATATCAACATCTTTAAAATGTGAGAATAAATTTATAAATATACTTATAATATTATTTATTAATTTTTTCAATTAAAATCTTAAATTTATATTAAATATTTTAAAGTATAGCATGTATTATTTTTAAAATAATAAAAATTCTATTTAGAAAAGGTCGACCCGACCCGTACAAAGAATGAGATAGACCCGGGTACTCAAGTACGCCCGACCCCACCCGTTGACATCCCAACCTGCCTGGTCTCATCTATATAATTCACTTCTATTTCTTAATTACCTTGGTTGCAAGAGTATTATTTTGGAAGCATTACCTAGTTTTATGAGTATAAAACACAAGCATAATACATGTTAATTCCACAAGCAAGCAAGCAATCTCCACACTTTAATTGTTATAGTTCTCTCACCATTATACACTACTTGAGCAAAAGAGATTTTAACTGAAAACGAGGGAGGGTATCACAACTAACACAATAAAGAATATATAAGATACAATGAAAACTAAGTTGAAGTAAAGAGGAGGCTATATATATAATTAATTAATTAATCGGAATAACTTACATTCTAGACGTAGTGTGACAGACAGACAGGTGTGAGGTGTTCATATATAGTGAGTGAAGGAGTTTTTTTCTTATGCATCATCAAATTAAGCAGCAATATGTTAAATTTGTTGCATTTGTGGTGTGTAGAGAATTAAGATGAGAGAAGAAAATGTGGGGAAAACATGGTATATTATGATGAGCTTGGTGATACTCCTTGTGTTTCTTGCCAATTGCCATAAATAAGAAGAAGAAGAAAAAGAAAAGTAGTTATAGGTCACCTCCTGGAGGAAGAGGGTGGCCAATTGTTGAAATATCCCAGTTGTCCTCTGAATCGCAAGTGAATGAAATATCCCAGTTGTTCTCTGATTTTGCTGACGGTTGTCTTTCCATTCCAATCAAATTGCCAGGCTTCGCTTATGACAAAGCAATGAAGGTTGGTACTTTGATGACTAATTTCTTCATCAATCTAATAGGAGTAATTAATACTGTTGAACATGCATGGATGACGTGGTTACTACCTGCGGACAGGCAAGAGAAAGTATAATAAGTAAGATCAACAAGACAGTGGAGATTCATCGACATGAAAAATCATGCGCGGTAATGGGTAATGGTGTTCTGACAAGGGTAATAGAGGAAGAGAGCATACCAGATGAAGCTGTAGCTGACTTCATCATCAACCTTCTCTTTGCTGGAAATGAGACTACTGCTAAAACCATGCTATTTGCTGTTTATTTCCTCTCACTCTCCTAAAGCCATGATCCAATTACTGGTATATATATATATACTATTTCAAACATCTATATATCCTCACCACATTAATTAATTCAATGCCCTCAGGATGAGCACCAGAGTCTACGGAGTGAAACAGATACGCTCAGTTGGCAAGATTACAAATCTATGCCTTTCACACAATGTGTAAGTTCCCTTACATTCATATTCATTAAACTCTAGATTAATTGTTGTTTAATTTCCTCAGGTAATCGATGAAAGTCTACGACTAGGTGGGATTGCAATTTGGTTAATGAGAGAAGCCAAACAAGACGTAGAGTATCAGGGTAATTTAGCTCCAAATTTGTAATTAAAATTTTGTTATCGAACCCCAACAGTTAGTTGATTAGCCTCTACTCTACTTCTTGCAGATTATGTTATACCTAAAGGAAGCTTCGACTGGAGGAGCAGTCCATATTTTGGTGGAGGGAGTAGGTTTTGTCCAGGGGCGGAGTTGGCTCGACTTCAGATTGCTCTTTTTTTACATTACTTCCTTACCACATTCAAGTATTTTCTTATTCTCAACAACTAAATCTCCTTAATTTTATTTAGTTTCTTCCAAAGATTGTTGAAAGAATTGAAAATATCAAACTACAGGTGGAGGCAATTGAAGGAGGACAAGATGTCGTTCTTCCCGTCTGCTCGATTGGTGAATGGTTTTGAAATACAGTTGACAAAAATAAGCAATCTTCCACGCTCCATCATTCATTGATGCATGAATTCCTTGATTACAAATTCTTCTTGGCCTGTCAAAGGCTATTCATCTGTAAATTAATTCCTAAGTGTACACACAAATCTAATGTTGAGGATTGATTGTGAAAATCGTGTTCAAGCAACTTTATACTCGCCCACAAGTGTATTGGGCCGTAGTAGTAATATAAGCAAGAGACTAAGGTAAATATCAAACCAATGAAGGGAACTAGTGCAATGAGTCCCTGTTGGAATTTTTGGGTGAATGGAAAAAGTCACCTCGAAATAGTGTGTATTAGATGAAGAGGTATGAAGTGAAATGGTATAAGAAATAAGTGAAGGGTCATTTCAAAGGTTGCACCTATTCACGAATCGATACCTAAAATCTATAAATACACCCTCCTCATTCCACAATCATCACCAATTTAACTCTCCATCATTTAGTCGATAATTGATTCTTGAGTCTGGTCATTTGAGATCAAAGTTTTCTATTCTCTTCCCTCATTATCATGTTCCGGAGAGAGCTCAAAATATTATTTGGTTCGCCGATAGTTTCCTATTCGTAGTGCAGCGGTCGGAAAACTTTAAAGTCGTTGTATCTTGGGGGCGATTGCCAAATATCCGTATTGCACTTGGGTACGAGGCAATATCGTCTCACGGAAAGAGAGTCTAACTCTTGCCTCGACTTATTTCGTCTCAGTTTCAATAGTCATCTTCGTCTACACACCAAGTAATTTTTCCAATAGTCCCTAAGACTATGTGATGATGTGTTACTATAACTAGTACTCATGATTTATAGCCAGAATTCATGATTTGAAGTTCAATTAAACTAAGCAAATTAAATAAATATTTTGGGATTTTTTTTAAAGATTAAACAAAGAAATAAATGAACTTAACCTATGGTTTAAACTAACTCCCAAGTAAGTGCAAGATGAGATGAAATGCTTGAAAAAAATATTGTGCCCACTACTGAGCATAAATATATATATATATAATAAGTTTTTTTTTTTAAATTATTGTGCCCACCGCTTACGTGACATTGCCACGTCAAAACAATTTTAGACATTTCTTTTTTAAATTTAGGACATTTATTTCTTTATATTTGATTTGATTTTATCCCTATTAAATATTAGATTTTTCTTCCATGTAAAATAGAGATATTTTATTTTCGTGTTTAAAGATAAAACAATGACAACAACTTGTGTGAAATCGAGTTCACCGTAAACTCGATTTTTTTAGTATCACTGTTATGTATAAAAATTCCCACTGTTATGCATAAAAACTATCACTATTATGCTAAAAAATAATCACTGTTTAGAAAATGTTTAATATTTTTAAACAGTGAAAATATTTGTGCATAATCATTGATAGTTTTTACCCATAATAGTGATAAAGTTCATGCATAGACCTGGTTCACGGGAATGTTATTCTAAAACAATTCATCAAGGCTACAAAAGCTTTCATTGGCCACCATTAATTTCTAGCCATCTATTCTTTTATGTCCAACTTGACGTATTTATATGAATTTAGTTAGGGTTTATCGATATATTCAATTAGCCTATGACTTAATGACTTTTACATAAACGAAGGATATGATTGATCATCCTGATGTATATTGATGGTTAATTTTTTTATTTTCTGAATTTGCTGATGTATATTGATGGTTTGCAATTTTTTAAAACTCGGTCTTCTCGTGAAAATTTAAAAAACAATGTTGGTACCACTTTGAAAGCGCAAAAAAAATTATATTCTTAAAAAACCGTAGATTTTTTTTTAATATTTTATTGTCAAATGTGATGTTATCTGTATTATATACAAATGAAAAGAGTGGTGGGGATGCAATTTTTTAAAATTCGATCTTCTCGTGAAATTTAAAAAAAAATAGTGATGGTACATACCCTTTGAATGAGTAAGAATAAACTGAAATTCGAAATAATCCCTAGATTAAAAAAAAATTACATTTAACTATCACGTGTGATATTATTTGTAATATAATACATATGAAATAAGTATTGGAGATGCAATTTTTTTAAATTCGGCCTTCTCGTGAAATTTTAAGAAAAAATGATGGTACCACTTTGGAGCGTAAGAAAAATTAACATTAAAAAATCCCTCTTTTTTTTTTATTTTACTATCAAGTGTGATGTTATTTGTAATATATTACAGACGAAAAAAGTTGTGGGGATGCAATTTTTTAAAATTCGGCTCTATCATGAAATTTTAAAAATTAGTGATGGACGAATAACTAATCTATAAAAAAGAAAAAGAAAAATCTAAAGCCATAAGTTCACAAGTCGAACCAGAGGTCAAGGCCCAAAAACCATCCTTCCCATGAAAAACAAATTTTATTTTATTTTATTTTACTACCAAGTATTATGTTATTTTTAATATAATACATATGAAAATAGTTGTCGGGATGTAGTTTTCTAAAAACCATCCTTCCCATGAAATTTTAGAATACATTGATGGTACTCCTATGGAGGCGTAAAAGATATCAACATTCAAAAAAATTCCTAGAAAATCGATATATATTTTTTAATTTTACTATTAAGTAGGGGTGAAAACGGATCGGATATTTCCCGACCAATCGGGAGCCGAATCCGGTCGGTATCGAATTCGGTATAAAAAACTGGTATCCGGGCGGATACGGATTCGAATACGGATAGTTGACTTCGGAATCGGATTCGGAATACATAATATCCGATCGTATTCGAGTTTTACCATATTTTATCGGATATTATCCGGATATATTATCCGGATATCCGGATTTTTTTAATTTTTTTTTAATATTAATTTTATTAAAACATTTGAATTCAATTGATATCCAATCCTTCATTCCTTCCCAAAACCCTTCTTGGTTTTCACTCGGCCGCCACTCAGCTCTCCTTCTCCAGTTCTCCCATTCGTTTTCACTTTTCACCGGCCGGCCACTGCACCCCCAGCCGGCTAGCCCCGTTGTCGACCGGCCGTCCCTCTCCTTCTCCCTTCCTTTTCGAACCGGACGTTCAGGCTCGGTTTGAATCGGTTTGCCGATCTGACTAACGAGTAACGACGAGTACCGGAAAACCTATTTGGGGACGAAACTTGGATGATGAGGCGGTTTTTCGGGAAAACCGAGCGACGGTATAAACCGAGAGTCGGCGATAGCTTGCCGGATTCAATTGATTGGAGAGAGAAAGACGTCGTTGTCCCTGTTAAAGACCAAGGCAGCTGTGGTAAATCTCTTTTACTCTTCTTTTCTCTGTCTCACTTCAATTGCACGGGCTTAAGTTGATTTCTGGCTTGTACTTGGCGTAGGGAATTGTATTTATTCCATAGATTTGTTTTAAATAGAGATTATATATCTTGGTGGTTGTACATTTTGTGGAAATTAGATCATTTCAGGCTTTATAGAATGATCAGTTGACCTTTAATTTTGAGATATATTTTTATTCTGAGAAGTAATCATTCTCTGTTATTCTTGATTTTTGTAGTATTTGGCTGCACATTTTATCTTAAATTCTGAGAGATGCTATCAAGTAACACATATTTGGGGTTTCAAGGAAATAAATATGATGTAGCAAACAATCTTTGACACACATGAAACACGTTTCTTCTTTTCTCATAACACAATATTTAGTGTTGATTGCTTTATTCATGCTTGGGTATAATATTATATATGTCTTCTTAGACGTTATGTTGTGCTGGAGTGGTGATGGTTAGAAATGATATAGTTTTTAGTTTTCATATTATCCGATTAGGCGATTATAGTTATTCGAATCCGGCCCGGATTCGTCCGATATCCAAATCCGTATCCGTATATCGAATATTCGAACCAGTATCCGAATCCGCTTTTAAAATATCCGACTCTGAATTCGAGAAAAAAATATGGTTTAGGATACGGTATAAGCACTATCCGTCCGTATTCGATCCGTTTTCACCCCTACTATTAAGTGTGATGTTATTTGTAATAAAATACAGAAGAAGAGAGTTGTGATGATGTTGTTTTTTAAATTTTGGCATTTTCGTGAAATTTTAGAAATCAGTGAAGGTACCTCTTTAAAGCATAAGAAAAAAATCTTGTAAAATTAATTTATTTTACATTTTACTATCAATTGTGGTGTTATTTGTAATATAATACAGATGAAAACAGTGGTGGGATGCAGTTTTTTAAAATTTGACATTCTTGTGAAATTTTTAAAAATCAGTGATGGTACCCATTTGAAGACGTAAGAAAATTTAAAATTCAAAATTGTCCCTTGATTTTTTTTTATATATTTTATTATAACTTGTGATGTTATTTGTAATATAATATAAACAAAAAGAGTAATGGCGAAGCATTTTTTTGTGAAATTTTAGAAAACTAGTGACTGTGTAGGAGGTGTAAGAAAAATTGACATTAAAAAAATCTCTCCAAAATTAATCTTTACTTAAATTTGATTATCAAACGTGATGTTATTAATAATATATATATTAAAGACTAAAAGAGTGGTGGGGATGAAGTTTTTTAAATTCGGCCCTCACTTGAAATTTTAAAAATTAGTGATGGAAGAGTAAGATAATAATGTGAATCATGTCATGATATCTCTAATGGGTCCGGTTATTAGCACCCACAACATTAGGTGATTCACACACATAATTATTGAACTACCAATTATACCCTTGAAAAAAAAACCAATCTCTCTCTTCCCCTCCTCTTTCCCTGCCGCCACCGGCTACACAGCGCCGCCATGAACCAACGCCGCTGTCTAATTTCTAGAGTCAAATGCTGAGGAAAGAAACAAAACGCCGTGGATATCCAATTAAAACACTAAACTTGACTATATGCATAAATGAAAAAACAATGATTATAAGGAGATGAATGGAACAGGGGGCGAAAAACCAACATTTACATAAAAACGACACTGATGGACGTGAGTAAATAAAGGACAACATTGAGGGAAATCAATATTTTTAGACCCATAGAATTCCAATTCTCAAACCGCAAAAATCGACATTCAAATAAAATGGACATTGAGGGGTATGAGACAAAAAAGGGGCATCGAGGCACATGAGTTGCAAAAGGGGCAGTATTGAGGGAAATAAGTATTTCATGAATCGACATAAATCCAATTCTCAAATCGGAATTCAAATTCTCCAACAACATTCACATAAAAGGGACATTGAGGGACGTGAGTAGAAAAGGGACATATTGAGTGAAATCAATATTCTTAAACCTCCCATATTCCAATTCTCAAACCGTAAAATCGACATTCACATAAAGGGGACATTGAGAGATGGACATGAGACAAAAAATTCTCCAATCGTAATACCGATACTCAGATAAAAGGGGTATCGAGGCATATGAGTTACAAAAAGGAGCAGCAATGAGAGAAATTAATATTTCTTGAACCAACATAATTCCAATTCTCAAACCGTAAAATTCTCTAACCGTAAAACCAACATTCACATAAAAGGGACATTGAGGTACATGAGTAAAAGAGGGGCAATATCGAACTGAAATTCTAATTCTCCAACCGTAAACCGACATTCACATAGAAGGGACTTAAAGGAACATGAGACAAAAATGGGCAGCATTGAAGGAAATATATATTTCTAAACCGAAAGAATTCCAAATTTCGATATGGAATTCCAATTCTCCAACCGTAAAACCGACATTCATAAAAATGGGGCATTGGGAGCACATGAGTTACAAAAAAGGAGCAGCGGTGAGGGACTCAGTATTTGTTGAACTGACATAACTCTCCAACAGTAAAACCAACATTTACATAAAAGAGACATTGAGGGACATGAATAAAAATGGGATAATATTGAAGGAAATCAACATTTTTAAACCCACATAATTCCATTTCTTGAACCGAAATTATAGTTCTCCAACCGTAAAAGGGGCATAGAGAGACATGAGACAAAAAAGGGCAGCATTGAAGGAATTACATATTTTGAACCAAAAAAATCCGATTCCCGATATGAAATTCCAATTCTCCAACCCTAAAACTGACATTCATATAAATGGGGCAACGAGGCACATGAGTTACAAAAGGAGCAGCATCGAGGGAAATCAGTATTTCTTAAACCGACATAATTCCAATTCTCAAATCGAATTCAAATTCTTCAACAGTAAAATCAACATTCACATAAAAGGGATATTGAGGGACATGAGCCAATATCGAGGGAAATCAATATTCTTAAACCCACAGAATTCCGATTCTCAAACCATAAAACAGACATTCGCATATAAGGGACATTGAGGAACATAAGACAAAAAGGGGCAGCGTTAAGGAAATACATATTTCTAAACCGAAAGAATTCCAATTCCCAATATGAAATTCCAATTTCCCAATCGTAAAACCGACATTCAATTAAATGGGGCGTCGAGGCACATGGGTTTCAAAAAGGAGCAACACTGAGGCAAATCAGTATTTTTTGAACCGACATAATTCCAATTCTCAAACCGGAATTCAAATTTCCAACCATAATACCAACATTACATAAAATGAACACTAAGGACATGAGTTAAAAAGGGCCAATATTGAGGGACATCCATATTTTTAAACCCTCAGAATTCAAATTCTCGAACCGTAAATCTAATTCTCCAACCATAAAACCGACATTTACATAAAAGGGACATTGAGGGACATGAGACAAAAAGGGACAACATTGAAGGAAATACATATTTCTGAACCGAAAGAATTCCAATTCTTCAACTGTGAAATCGACATTCACATAAAGGGGGCATCGAGGCACATGAGTTACAAAAAAGAGCAGCAGTGAGGGAAATTGGTATTTCTGGAACCGACATTATTCTAATTCCCCAATCGTAAAACCAACATTCATTATAAAAGGACATGAGTAGAAAATGGACAATATTGAGGGAAATCAATATTTTTAAACCAATAGAATTTCAATTCTCGAACCGAAATTATAATAATTAAAATGTAAAACCGTCATTCACATAAAAGTGACATTGAGGGACATGAGACAAAAAGGGGCAGTATTGACGGAAATACATATTTCTGAATCGAAAGAACTCCAATTCTTTAACCATAAAATCGACATTCACATAAATGGGGCATCTAGACATGAGTTACAAAAAGGAGCTGTCGCGAGAGAAATCAGTATTTCTTGAAAATACATAATTCCAATTCTCAAACCGAAATTCAAATTCTCCAACCTGAAGCCAACATTTACATAAAACGGACAGTGAGGAACATGAGTAAAAAGGGACAATATTGAGGGAAATGAATATTTTTAAACCCACATAATTAATTCTCGAACCAGAATTCTAATTCTCAAACCGCAGAAACCGACATTCACATAAAAGGGACATTGAGGGACATTAGACAAAAAGGGGCAACATTGAAGGAAGTACGTATTTATGAATCAAAAGTATACCAATTCTCGATCTTGATTCCAATTCTCCAACCGTAAAATCGACATATACATAAAAGGGTCATCTAGGCACATGAGTTACAAAAGGAGCAGGATTGAGGGAAACAATTATTTGTTGAATCAACATGATTCCAATTCTCAAACCGGAATTCAAATTCTCTAACCGTAAAATCAACATTCACATAAAAGGGACAGAACATTGAGGGTCATGAGTAAAAAAGGGAAAATCAAGGGAAATCAATATTCTTAAACCCACAGAATTCTTCTCGAACTGAAAATCCAATTCTCCAACCGTAAACCAACATTCATATAAAAGGGACACTGAAGGGCGGGGATGAGACAAAAATGGGTAGCATTTACGGAATACAATTTTTGAGCCAAAAGAATTTCAATTTCCCATTCATAAATCCGATATTCACATAAAAGGGGCTTTGAGGCATATGAGTTATAAAAAGGAGCAGCAATGAGGGAAATCAGTATTTCTTGAACCGACATAGTTCCAATTCTCAAATCGGAATTTAAATTCTCCAATCGTAAAACCTACATTTCACATAAGGGACAATGAGGGACATGAATCAATATAGAGGGAAAGCAATATTCTTAAACCCACATAATTCCAATTCTCGAACCAGAATTGAATTCTCCAACCGCAAACCGACATTCACATAGAAGGGACATTAAGTAAAATGAGACGAAAAGGGGCAGCATAAAAAGAAATTCATATTTCTGAACCGAAAGAATTCAAATTCTCGGTCTGAAATTCCAATTTTCCAACCCTAAAAAACCGACATTCACATAAATGGGGCGTCGATGCACATGAGTTACAAAAAGGAGCAGCAGTGAGGCAAACCAGTATTTCTTGAACCGATATAATTTCAATTTTTAACTCCAACATTAAAACCAACATTCACATAATGGGACATTGTGGGACATGAATATAAAAGGGACAATATAGAGGGAAATAAATATTTTTAAACCCACAGAATTGTCTCGAACCGGAATTCTAATTCTCCAACCGACATTCACATAAAAGGGGCATTGAGGCACATGAGTGTTAAAAAGGAGCAGCAGTGAGGGAATTCAGTATATTTGAACCTACATAATTTCAATTCTCGAACCGGAATTCAAATTCTCCAACCGTAAAACCAACATTCACATAAAAGGGACGTTGAGGGACATGAGTAAAAAAGGGAATATACAGTGGGAAATCAATATTTTTAAACCAACAAAATTTCAATTCTCAAACCAGAATTCTAATTCTCCAACCGTGAAACCGACATGAACATAATAGGGACATTGACGGACATGATAGGAAATCAGTATTTTTGAACCAATATAATTCCAATTCTCAAACTGGAATTCAAATTCTCCAACCGTATAACCAACATTCACATAAAAGGGACATTGAGGGACATGAGTAGAAAAGGAACAATATTGTGGGAAATCAATATTCTTAAACCAACAGAATTTCAATTCTCAAACCAGAAGTCTAATTCTCCAACCGTTAAACCGACATGCACATAAAAGGGTCATTGAGGGACATGAGTAAAAAAGGGACAATATTGTGGGAAATCAATATTCTTAAACCAACAGAATTTCAATTCTAAAACTAGAATTCTAACACACACATAAAAGGGACATTGAGGGACATGAGAGGAGATCAGTATTTTTGAACCAACATACTTTCAATTCTCAATTTGGAATTCAAATTTCTCCAACTGTATAACCAACATTCACATAAAAGGGACATGAGTGAAAAAGGGACAATATTGTGGGAAATCAATATTCTTAAACCAACAAAATTTCAATTCTCAAACCAGAATTCTAATTCTCCAACCGTGAAACCGACATGCATATAAAAGGGACGTTGAGGGACATGAGAGGAAATCAGTATTTTTGAACCAACATAAATTCAATTCTCAAACCGGAATTCAAATTCTTCAACCGTATAACCAACATTCACATTAAAGGGACATTGAGAGACATGAGTAGAAAATGGACAATATTGTGGGAAATCAATATTTAATTCTCAAACCAGAAGTCTAATTCTCCAACCGTGAAACTGACACGCATATAAAAGGGACATTGAGGGACATGAGAGGAAATCTGTATTTTTGAACCAACATAAATTTAATTCTCAAACCGGAATTCAAATTCTCCAACCGTATAACCAACATTCACATTAAAGTGACATTGAGGGACATGAGTAGAAAAGGGACAATAATGTGGGAAATCAATATTTAATTCTCAAACCAGAAGTCTAATTCTCCAACCTTGAAACCGACAAGCATATAAAAGGGACATGAGAGGAAATCAGTATTTTGAACCAACATAAATTCAATTCTCAAACCGGAATTCAAATTCTCCAACCGTATAACCAACATTCACATTAAAGGGACATTGAGGGACATGAGTAGAAAATGGACAATAATGTGGGAAATCAATATTTAATTCTCAAACCAGAAGTCTATTCTCCAACCGTTAAACCGTCATCCACATAAAGGAACATTGAGGGACATGAGTAAAAAAGGGACAATATTGTGGGAAATCAATATTCTTAAACCAATAGAATTCAATTCTCAAAGCAGAATTCTAATTCTCCAACAATGAAACCGACACACACATAAAAAGGGACATTGAGGGACATGAGAGGAAATCAATATATTTGAACCAACATAATTTCAATTCATAAATCGGAATTCAAATTTCTCCAACCGTATAACCAACAATCACATAAAAGGGGCAATATTGTGGGAAATCAATATTCTTAAACCAACATAATTTCAATTCTCAAACTAGAAGTCCAATTCTCCAACCGTTAAACCGACATGCACATAAAAGGGGCATTGAGGGACATGCGAGGAAATCAATATTTCTGAACTGACAAATTCCAGTTTTCAAACCAGAATTCAATCTCTCCAACCATAAAACCGACATTTACAATAAAGAGGCATGACTCAAAAAGGGAAGCATTGATGGGAATCAATGTTCTTGAACCGATGGAATTCCAATTTTCCTACTGCAAAACCAACACTCACATAATAGGGGCAACATTGTGGGAAATCAACATGTAAGTAGAAAACACACCTGATAAGTACATGCATGCACAATGCAACATATAAGTAGATTCGCGCCATTTGGCAGAGACTGTGCACCAAATATGCTTCTGTCCGCAAGTAGACTGTGTTCATGACCATGGTTGCCTTCAATTGAAACGTAACATGGAAGTGAAAATGAATCAATTCAGCAATGCAGGTGAAGCCTTTTTTTTACAAAAAAAATGTAAAATGATTCTGAGATCAATGCATTGTATCAAATCAGACGTTATGTTACTCCTTATGAGCAGTTTTTTAGATAGTGTAATTTAAAGGTTTAGAAGGTATATTTAAGTACACAGTAAACAAATGAAATATTCCAAGTGAAATTGTTCAGAAGATGAAGATAATTGAACAAAAAAAAAAAATCTCAATTTCAATAAACCAAGAAAATCCAATAAACATGCAGGAGCCATGAACAATTGAATGTTTTGACTTCAAACTATTTAATCAGAAACCCCAATCATGGGAATGAGAAATAAGACATTCCGGAACTTTCAAAAAACCTAAAAAATTCAAATCCAAGAAGCTTTTTAGAGGTTAAGTTACTTTCAGAAATCGTGTAAAACGAGGATTTCATAAGATGAACCGAAATTTAATCTCAAATCCAGGAAACTAAGAAAATTCAAGAAACTTGGTAATTTCAAATCCAAGAAACATGCCAGAGCCACGGGCAATTGAATGTATTTTTCATCAAACTAATCAATCAGAAACCCAGTTCATCGAATTAAAAAAAAAAATTCTGGAAAATTTAAGACACCAAGAATATTCAAGAAACCCTAAAAATGCAAATCCAAGAAACATGAGCGATGGACCATATATATTAGAACTTTGAATGTACCTTATTGTTGGGTTATACGTGAAAGTATGCTTTTACTTTGTATAACCTATGTATTAAACACTTATTTACTGAAATAAATTGTTTATCACTGTTGCTTTAAATATGATTGAATGTTATATATATTTATTGCAAACCGTTCATAGCACGCGTTACATTGTAGTTAATGTGGTGATACCAGATCACAGAAGATCACGTTAACAGTGCCTTGTAAACGAGTGTGTGTTTCACAACTTAGATAGATCCGAACAATCTATTGATAGAAGTTGATGTGTAAGGCTCAGATTGACTTGTCTTGACCAAGAGATTACACTCACTAATACAGATTTGGGCTTGGAGAGCTGTTAAAAATGACCTTGGAGAGCGGTTATAACAGCTCTCCAAGTAACAGCTGTCCAAGCAAAAGTGGAGTTTAGACAGTTTGCTTGGACAACGGTTAAAACCCGTGTCCAAAATATATGCTTAGACCAAGTGGTTATGAACGCTTGTGCAAGATATTCACTTGGAGGCGGTTCATAACCGCTCTCCAAGATCAACATATAAGCGATTTTTTACATTGTACAAAAATATATGCTTAACCGCTCTCCAAGATGCAACATAGAAAGCGGTTAAAAACCGCTGTCTAAGTATCAAAATTGATAATTAGACAACGGTTTTCAGCCCCACCAAGTCTCCCAATTAATTGAGACAATTACTCGCTCCCATGGGGAACCGAACACGGGACCTTGGGCGCCTGAGCGGGGATCAATTCCACTCGGACACTTGCTTTCTTGCGTTTACTTAATGAAATTAATTCTATATGTTCTAAAAATCGTTTTATCTTACAATTTTTTTTAAAATTCTTTATTTCAATTATCTTATTTATTAATTCAATCACATTTTTATATAATATTTTTTTTAATATAAATTTAAATTAAATTAAATTAAATTAAAATTATATTTTTTACTTGTACTTTGTTTTTAACTACCTTTCTTTTAAACTTGTAATACTTTTCTTTCTAAACAATTAATACTTTTCTATCAAAATAAATAATATTTTTCTTTAAACAAGTAATATTTTTTCATCTAAACAAAGTAATATTTTTCTTTAAACAAGTTATACATTTCTATCTAAACAAGTAATAATTTTCTATTTAAACAAGTAATACTTTTCTATCTAAACAAGTAACACTTTTCTATTTAAACAAGCAATACTTTTATATCTAAATAAGTAATATTTTTCTTTAAACAAGTAATATTTTTTCATCTAAACAAGTAATACTTTTCTTTAAACAAGTTATATATACCTTTCTATCTAAACAAGTAATATTTTTCTATTTAAACAAGTAATATTTTTCTATTTAAACAAGTAATAGTTCTTTTCTATCTAAATAAGTAATACTTAGACAAAATTGAATTAATTTATAAGAATATTAAATATTATAGGTATTAATTTATAAGAATTAATAGTGATACAAGTTCGTAAGTGTAATAATATGAATTTAATATTATGAACAAGTTTTACATAAGAGTTTGTGTTAATCTCATTATATAAGACGAATATTAAAAAGAAATAACACGAGAATTTAAAGAATAAAAATATTTGAACTGTACCTAAAAAGAATTTACAAAAACAAAAAAATAAAACAAAAAATACAAGCTTTACAGAAAAAAGAAAAAAAAAACTCATCTCCGCCGCGAGTGGAGGCGCCGCCGTTCCAAAAACGTACAAGGCTGCTGTTTACTCCAGGTAATGGGAAAAATTCCAAAAACTCATCTCGTTTGAAGAATAGGTTGGTTAATTGCGGAAAGAGTGCCCAATTTTATGTTTATATCTGTTGAATGCTTTTATTGTGCTACTCTTTTGCCGGAGCTATTTTATCAGATTTTGGAATAAATAAATTTACAAAAAAAAAATATATATTAATTCATTTGGAGAGTGGTTATGAACCATTTCTCCAAGTTTTTATGACGGGACAACGGTTCAAAACCGCTCTCTAATTACCTCAGACAATGGTTATGAGCCATTGTCTAAGCTTTTCATCTTAGGCGGCGATTTTTTAACCACATTTTTTAATAGAACCGCTTCTCCAAGGGACCACTTGAAGAGCTATTAGAAAAAAAGGTTGTCCAAGTGGAGCTCTCCAAGCTCAAATGTGTAGTAGTGACTAGTCGTTCGATGTCTTTGAAGCGGACTGCGAGAGAGAGGATAAACTAATTCAGATTTGACTTAAGGGATGAAGAGTTAGACCCAAATTGGTTGTTGATTTCTTAATCTTTATCACTTAATAAGGAATGTGTGTGTGATTAGTAGTTATTGCTTTGACTTATAAATGGGAAGAGAATCATTGCGACTTCAATACCCTATATCTTGGGCAATAATATTAATTTGACGACAATTGCTAAATTAATCTGAGAGAATCATGTGCTTGCAATGTCTTGCTTGATTGGTCCCTTGGTGGTAAAGAAACCTTTATCATATCAAATCTTACAAGTGGAATTAATTTTTTAGGTATGGATAATAAAACCTGGATTGTCCTTACTCCAAGGATAAATATATTAATTAATATAAAACTTTTTAGTGGCTTAATTAATTAATGGACTAAATAATCTTAAACACGAGAAATAATAATCGGGAGCCATATTACCGTAATATGAGTTAAGTTGGATAGTGCAATATTAATTATATAGTGACATTAATTAATATTAATGGGCTGAATTATATTGTGGCTCAATATTGAAATTCATAAGTTCATTGGAAGATCCATCTTAATTCTCCTAAAGGCCCCTCAAATAGCCCAAATTATAGTCCAATAAATAAAATATGCTTAAAATAAAATAAATTATTGTTGCATTATTTTTCCTTATTTTCTCGAAAATTTTGAGGAAAAAGAGGGAGAAAAATTTTCTTAAAAAGATTTCATGGAAAGAAGATAAGTATTCTTGGAATACAAGATTATCCCATAAATTCAAGAAATCTCCCACTTGGTTTCCTTAAAGATGATTTTCGAAATATATAGAGAAATAATAGGAAGAATGATTTTCTTGATTTTTTTGGAAAGATCTTTATGGAAAAGATATGTATTCTAGGAATACAAGAATATCTCATAAATTCAAGAAAGATCCAATCTTGAAACATCCCCTATTATTTTCGAAAATCAAGGCTAAATAAGGGTGTGAGATTTTGTGAAAAAATACACATAGAAAGAAGAATATACGGGATATATTCAAGATTTCTTGGAGATCAAGAAAATAACTTTCCTAACCCCAATTAAGCCTCAAATTTTCGCCCCCCCTCTATATAAGTAAGGGGATGGATTTTTTCATCCCCGGGTGTTCCATGTGTTGGAAAAATTATAAATCCACAAAGGTGGTGCAACAATTTTTTATTTTCCTTTGTTTTATAAATCGTTCATTGGAGAACCTTCCACCAGGTTATTGGACGAGGACTTGAGAATACTTGAGAATGACTTTTGGTGGGTATCCAGATACTTGATTCTGTCTGTCTCAGACCGTCTCTCCAACGGGTACGTTTACGTAAACTCCTAGAAATTCCGCATGCTAGGATATTTTACGTGAAATATTATTTGCATGTTGTTGTTGGATTGATTATTATTTGAATTCACTTAGGTAAATTCATGCTAGTAATAATTGTTAATTTAAATTTGTGTTTATGAGGTCATCCCAATAGATCCTGACATATGTTATCCCAACACTTCACATTCAAACTTAAAGAATGTGGGTCAAGGAATCAGTTGTTCCAGAGAATGACCTTCAATCGCCTACCTTTCTCTCTTTTCCTGAACCTTTCTTCCTCTCCAAGGTCGAATTTCGTTTAAGTGTGGAGTATTTTACATTCGTTTAGTGTGAGTGTGAGCTTTATTTTTCTTGTATAGATGTATACTTTCCTTTTCTAAATACTCCACTATTCCGTTGAAAGAATAGTTCCGTTGATAAGAATAAAAAATAATTAAGAATTATTTTCACAAAAATAAATAATAATAATTAGATGAAATTATAGTAACGGCCTGTCAAAAAAAATCATAGTAACGGCTAATTAATTAAAATGCTATAGTAAAATTTAATGTGATTATTTAAAAAAAAAACTAAGTATTTTTAATGTGATTAATTTAACGGGGAGTAATTTAGAATAAAAAATGAATGAAAATAGGCACATATAATATTAGAAAAAAAAAATGTCTATAACTGAATTAATCAAATTAATTAAATATTTGAAGTATTTAATTTAAAATTAATGATATAAAAATTATTTTCAATATCATGTAAACGTAGTACATCGGATAACATGCTAGTGATATTTAAAAAGAATAAGAGGGAGTATAAATTTATATATTATGAAGTATGTATTTAATATAAATCAATTTATATGTTTTAAAGATGAAGTATTTTAAATATATCAATCACATAAAGATGGGTGGTTCATAATTAATAGATAAAAGATAAATGGAAAGTAAATATTAAAATTAAATAATGAATAACTGAAATTAAAAAATTAAAATATTAATAATAATACTATAAATAACTTCTCACAGAAATTTAAAGATTTGAAATAAAGTTATCATATGAATTGGGCGTGATTCGTCTTTAATAGATAAGAGATATATAGATGATTCAATATCTTGATCTCATCAAAATGATTAATGCAGAATGATTAAAACAAGTCACGCACAAAAAAGAAAATTTACATGGACTAAATATTTACCTAAAATTTTATTTTGCGGACGAAAATTTTATGTATATTATCTATTCAAGGAACGAGCTCATATGATATAATAAAGGTTTAAATAAAATATAATTATATATTATCACAAGAAATGAATTCATATAAAATAAAATAAAAATCTATATATAACAAATAGATCAACACATCCCAAGTTACACCCTCCCCACATAATTAATTACGTACATTTTTTATTGATCATATTGTTAGCATATAATTTCATATCATGTTATTCATTTGCGATGATAGAACATAAAATGTGAATGTAATATCCCAATAAATTACCAATAATACAACTAATGGAAAGAGGCGAAAACTAGACTTAATAAAGTAAAGACGCAAACTTGCATATGAGACAGAATATAATTTAAATATGAGTTTTAACAGTTGGGAACATATTGTTGTTAATTTGTACTAATTTTTAACTATTTCATATATATGAGACCGACTAATACTAGGTTTTGACATCTCTCCCGTATATGTTTTTGTCACAGTACCACTTTGAATCACAGCCACAGGATGAAGTTTCATGGTTCCGAATTAATTGTGAGAGGAACGCCCAATTCAGCCTAACATATTCTAGGATTTTTTAGTGCTTATTTGCAACCTCTACTCAAAGGGTATAATTAGAATCACTTCTATTTTAAAAAGTTGTGTCACACTTATTTTTAAAAAAATGCTTCCACACTATTGTCACAAGATTGCAAACATCCCCTTAATTAAAAGAAAAAATTGGGTCTCAGATAAAATAAAGCCCAACAGATGAAAAATAAAAGAAACGTTAAATTTGAAAACGCGACACTTAAATTGCTTGAGCCCTTACAAAAAAGAAACTAATAAAACTATAAAACTGGTAATTGTTTTTTAAATTGACTTTTAAGCAAACAAAATCCCCTATTCCCCTATCCCCTATATTACTAATAGAGAGTTTATTTTGATGATGTGTCATTTGGTGGTTCATTTGGATGATTTGTTATTTTGAGATTAATTTGAATGAATTATCACATTTATTGTATTGATGTGTTATTTTTCTATTGGTTTGTAGTTAATATGTGGCATCCAGATGTCATTTTATTGTGTAGTTTGATTAAAAAAATGCAACAATTAAAAGTTTTAACCTTGCACCTCTTACATCATATTTATGTTTAATTGTACTAAATCCACTAAACTATCACTGAAATTGTATCTAAACCACCTAACTATTTTTTGTTGTACTAAATTATACAAACTATTATTTTATTACAAACCATTATTTTATTACATTTTGTCATGATCATCCTTATTTAACCCAATATTATACGAATATAAATATAATTCAACCTGTAACCCTGCTGTAATTTTTTTCCCTTTACTTACCAAATAAACAACATATTTTCACACCTGGAATAATTTGTTCGCATTATATATATATATATATATATATATATATATATATATATATATATATATATAGCAGGCACCAATAAATCAGCTAATCAAACACAATAACGATTCATAATCAAACTTCAAGTCAACACCCAAACAATTCACAATCAAACTTCAAGCCAACACACACGAGTACGTACAAGCCCTAATAACCTGACATAAGATAACACATTTCCCAAAAGTGACACAATATAACAACAAAAGCAAAATAAGTCACGGTATGCCCAACATGTATGTAAATCATCTATGTACACAACCACTAAAAACCTGCGGGGAGCTCCACAACTTGTCGATAAAGAAAACATCACGTCACTTCATCTCATGATCACCTATAATGCATAAATTATGTGAGACATATAAATCTCAGTAAGTAGAATTTATGCATGATGCTGTGAATCTTTGAAAATCCTCCCCATACACTCTCTTTTGAAATCATCAATTTATTTATGAAACACTCGCAGGGCCCCACCCACTCACTGTTATACACCGGACTGAGCTCAATCCACCCATATATATATAAAAGCGGTGGCCTCTGTTTTGGGTAGCCCGCCAAGGTCTCCTCGATGTCGCCTCCCGCGTAATAATAAGGCGGTGGCCCACTGTTGAAAGTGGTCTACACCCGAAGTCTCCCTTGTCGCATTACCCCGGGTGTCCCCCTTCCGTCCTGGTGTGTATAATCGGTGGCCAAATCACATCATTTGATCAAATCTCGTTTCATGATGATGCATGATATGCATGATGCAATGCAATGCAGCACAGATTAACTCACAAGTTTCACATTTCACATACCCAGTTTACATCAAATAACGAGCTCACCAACTCTTTTCAAAATTATCACTGAATACCAATCAAATCTCAAAATCCACGTAATATCCACATATCATCAATTAAACACATTTGATTCATAAATAAATCACATAATATTATGTTTATGCATTGTAGTTGCAAATGAATTTCTACTTACCTCGAATCCGCACAATATCGTTATCCCGAACTCCTAGCTAAACTGCCTTATCGAGCCCAACTATCAAATTTGATAATAATCAACCATAAATATTACTCCAATTCAAATTTCCATTTTATATAAAATCTAATATTATAGAAAACCCTTATCAATTCACTTAATCAATACTTTATATGTTTGTTTTATTTCTCCGTGAATCAAACCTTTACAACTTGTCATGTAAAATTATTAACTAACGTATAAAATACCCCCGAGATCATAAATTTAACAAGGTGATTATTTTTTTCGAGATTGGTATACAAAACCCTAAAAGTCCAAATTCAACTTAACTACTACACATATAAATATTTATAAAATCAAGATCTATGTAGATACCTATATTAATTGCACAGTCTTGGCGTCTATCACCTTGAGTCCTTCTCCTTTCTCTCCTTTTTATTTTTTTTCCTCTTTATTTTCCTCTTTTTCTTTCGTCGCCTGAACTCCACACTTCCCTTTCCTCCTTTCGTGCGTGCCTATCCTCTCAAGGAAGAGATGTAGATATACACAAAATCCAATAAGCCGCCTTAACTAAAACTTAACTTGGAAGCATTCTTTTAATTTTATTTTAATAATATGTTAATTATTATATTATTATTCTAATAGTTTCACACCACTACTAATAAGCACAAATATGCTTAAGTCATATACATATATATACACCTA
The DNA here is from genome assembly GCA_037126765.1 of Stenogyne calaminthoides. Classification (NCBI taxonomy): domain Eukaryota; kingdom Viridiplantae; phylum Streptophyta; class Magnoliopsida; order Lamiales; family Lamiaceae; genus Stenogyne; species Stenogyne calaminthoides. The sequence goes on from JBBCBC010000044.1 coordinate 3,835,314, forward strand.
TATGTTTATATTACATAATATATTTATATATTTCCTAATCCCATTTAACTAATATCAATAATTATCAAATCATTTAAACTAAATTTACATAATAATCAAACAATTTGCATTAAGCACTTAACCATCACTAAACTCCTAATTAATTACGCTAGGGGTTTCTCACCACTAATCACGTATGAGTATAATATATAATTCAATCTTTAAAATAATTTAATTGCAAAATATATAATGCAAAATCACGAATAATACATAAATTATATTAACACGTAAATAATATAAATTACACGCAATACATTAAATATATTTGTCAAATAATAGTACTAAAAGCGTGGGTATTACACATTTAAACCACCGAACTAATTTTTCAAGCCAAATTTTCTCTCCATTTTATACATGTGCGCTATTCGTGATTTTTAAAAAGATGTTTTCGTTAATTTTTATATATTAAGCACAATCATTTTCTCCTCGCCCATTCAACAACCGATTTGCAAAAAAAAAAATAAAAAATCCTCAAATTTCAATTTTTTAAGTCTGAAGAAAGATTAAAAAAAAAATACTCAAATTTAAATTAAGAATTCGTGAATCAATTGCAGAATTGGTAGAATTTGACACAATAATTTTATTTCAATAATTGTTTAAGTAAATATATTAATATACTATGAATATTGTTTATTATTTCATATTTAGTGCATTTATGCATATAATTATATTTTTATTATTAAATATATTAAATATATTAAATATATTATGAATATTGTATTTTTAATTAAAGAATCGAGTAATACTCTGATAATTGGTTAAGTTTGATGATTAACTCATATGAGACGGTCTCATGCATGAGACGGTGTACAACTTAGTACAAATTACACCCACCCCTCCCAAAATGTTAAAGCGCTAATGTCCAACTTATGTCTCATCTCACCGTGAAACCGTCTCATGCAAGTGTGCTTCTTAACTCAATCATCATCATCCTCATGTCCGAAGTTCCTAACATAATATGGATACCACAACAATTCCATTCTCTATGGACCGGGCCTATTGGGCTTTGTGGGCCTTCACCCCAATCTCTTCAATTTTCAGTTCAATTAAGGGTCCAGTTATTAACACCCCCATTATTAGGAGATACACCCCCTCCATAATTTCGAAATATATGTGTTGAAATTGTATCTTAATTTCGAAAGTGGTTTTTCGAAATCACTAACATATTTCGAAAAAAAGATGCCGAATTTCTGAAGTTTTGCAAAGTAAAATTCTGCTCGAAAACTTTCAAAACAAATGTTCCGAAATTAAGATACAATTTCAATACCAATGTTTTGAAATTATGTATTAAATTCAAATTAAATTTTTCGAAAATATTTTATGAGGGGTGTATCTCCTAATAATGGGGTGCTAATAACCGGGCCCTCAATTAAATTCAATTCCACAACGTATCCCCTCTAGACCTCCTCCGTTTGGTCCAGAAAGAAAAAAGCCCTAATTATCGTTACAATCGCTTCAAATATCAAACTTGAAGAAATATTAGCATAGTTGTCTTGTTTAGCGAATTCGGTTAGCGATGGCCGGAAGAGAAGTTCGAGAATACACAAATCTTACTGATCCGAAAGGTAATTTATTCGTCCCTAATCTTTGTTAATTTGTACATATATTAGGGAAACAAATTCTGGAGTGGTTAATCGACTCAACGAATGGGATGCAGATAAAAAGTTGGGGAAAGGGGACAGAGTCGATGATGAAGAAGTTACTTTCCAGCGCATGGTCGCCAAGGTTAGAGAATCATAGCTCTCCATTGTACGACTAACCTAAAATATGTTATGATTGAAGCTCGTGTGATGTAATTATCTTTAGTGGAGAAATCGATTTCTTATTATATCTTTCTTCACTCACTAAAAGCTTTTTTTTCCTACGCTCACAAAATTGGAACTAAAATTTCGGACTTCGCATGGTACAACAGTACAACTAGTCACATTTTACAGGTTTTGAGCTCTATTGACATAAGGGGTGCTTGGTTCAAGATTCTTCATTGAGAATGTCAATTGGAATGTTCGACAATCAATTCGTTTCCCCCATACTTATTAGTCTCAAAATAAGTTAATCATTACCCCGTTTTGACTAGCTACCTCCCTCCTATAATTATTTATCCTCAATCTTTCCACTATTCCTCACCAACAATAATTTTTTGTCATCATTATTCCTAGATTAGAGCAAAACACTAACAATGTAACCACCATTGTTCAATGATTTTTTCATAAATATTCTCATTGAAGAATTTGAACCAACTGCTCCCTTAGTTGATTAATACAATGGTTCCAAACATGCTCTAGACAATTAGATGCAGTAAGAAACTTAACACTTCTGGTTTAAAAAAAATGAACACAAGGGATATATACTATACTTATTACTATCAAAATTCTCGGATAACACTGGCATGAAATCTAAATGTTTTTTCCGGAATCTTACTTTATTTGCAGTACCATTAATAGTGGTTTGAAACTGCAATTCTCCTGAATAAATGGAAGAATGTCTCTTTTCTTATTCATATGGTTGTTTGGCTGGAACTTCACCACCACTTGACATCCTATATGTTGTCCTATTTAACTGCATTTTGGAGCCTTGAGTTGCTTCCAGTAATTGCAAATTCAAACAGTTTTCTGATAACATGCCCCGGCAGGGATCTTGGCTTCTTCCCCTGGGTACTTAATACTTACAGATGCAAGAGGTTGCTGGAGAACGTGGAGGCTACCTTCATGGACGAGGCGGTACATTCTCTTCCCTCTTTTCATAAAGTGAAGTTAAGTTTATACGGGTCTGTTAACATGGTGAACCTCATGGAGTTAAAGTTTCTTCTTGAGAATTGCTAAGTGTAAACATGCAGCTTTGGACAGCGATGATTTACTTTATCTCAAGGAGCAGATGGAAGCTGAGGAAGATGCGGACGCGCCTTCTCGCCCATACAGAGAAACGAGCATTTGCAGCATTTAAGATATCCTTCTATTTCAATGGGAATTAATATTTTATATTTATCAAAAAGTCGTTATGTGTTACCTTGTCATTGCTCTCCTTAGCCGATGGAGTTTGCTATAAACTTTCTTTTATGTGTCTTCATTTACTTAAAAACTTTAATTGATAAGTACACTTTTCTTATTTAGTTCTTTAAGCGGCATTTGCTTATGTATACCTTGAGGTGAATAAGATCATGCTGCTAATCATACTTTTTCTTTAACCACTAATCACAAAGCTGTTTCTGAAGCTTCCACAGCATCAGTGCCCTTGCCACTTCGTCGTAGGTAGAACCCAAGCCAAAAAGTGGAATCAGGTATTTTTCGACTCTCTCTCTCTCTATTTATCTATGTGTATATATGAGTGTGTGTCTGCATGCTTTTCCATTTGACTAAAAAAAATTCTGTGCTCAGGCAGCAAGACTTACTAAAGAGAGTGGTGGAAGTCAAGCCAAAGCGGCTGAATGTTACTGCTGCTTCTGATGTAGCTGTATCCCCTTTAACTTTGACTGAGTCACCATTGAAAAAACAACGCTCTGTGAGTGATCATAAGGAGAAAGATGAGTCTTCCACAAGATCCAACAAAGTGGTAAAAGAGACAAAATTGGATAACCCAGTTAAAAGCTTGTTAGCAGCATATGATAGTTCTGATGATGAAGACTGATTCATGGAATGTTGCACGCCTTTTCATTTTCCCCTTGCAACAATACTACAAGTATCTCTTGTACTTGATACTCTTAATGACTGCAATTTGTTGTCTCATACACATGTGTTTCGGTCTAAAGATCTGTCTCGTTCGCCTTTTCTTCTATATTGCTATGCCTGCTGTGGAATGGGTGGTCTTCTTTGAAGGAAGTGAAGTCTAGGTTGGTTTAGATGTAGCCAGACTGATATCTGTAGCAAGTATTTTTCTGTAGATTCTGAGAGAATTGTTACTTAATGTACATTTTTGAACAACTCCGGATTGCTATAACTGGATTGGAGTTTTTTTTACTTGAATCCTTGTTTTCTATGTTAAATGTGAGAATATTCACTTATTGCTCTTTGTAATTCACATTTTCAGACATTTTTGAAGAAACCACATATTGGCCTTGTTTTCAAACACTAGTTAACAGTGCATACACACTTTTTTTGGAAGTGGGCGTGATCTAACTTCTCCCAAAAAAAAGTGCTTCTTGAGTTGATTTGGTGTTTCGGCTGGACATAACTGGACTTCCCTCATCGGATATTTATATAACTTATGTTTATAGATGAGGAAAAGTATTGGTGAAAGCACAATACTTGTCTTAAACAGCTCACCAACCGCTAACATATATTGTATAGTTTATAAACTAAGTTGTCAACAGCAATGCATTTCCTTATTGCACTTTTCTCTCTCCCATGTCGCATTGTATATATTCCAGGATACATAAACAAGAACGTGAGTGCGTAGACCTATGTATAATAATATCTTGTAAAAATGCTTTGGTGTTAACGGTTCGCTATCTCAAGATTGGAATCTTTACCAACCTTCATCTCTATACTAAATTAAAAACAATAGGACAGCGTATGTCTGAAAATTCTTTCAATCCATGGTAGGCAATAGTTTAGCATGAGGATATCAGCAGCTATAGTTACCAAATTCATCGTCGTTTCATTGTTAATACAATCTACTATTTCTTTTGAGATCAATGTTTTATTTCCAGATGAACGAGATGCTTTGATGCAGCTAAGAGATGTCGTAAACTCCACCGCAGACCTCCACTCAAATTGGACGGGTCCACCGTGCAGCACAGAGAACCAGAGCAGGTGGACCGGAGTTGCCTGCTCAGATTGGCATATAACTCATTTGGTTCTAGAAGGAATTCAGCTGACAGGTTCCCTCCCACCTATGTTCTTGATGAACCTGACATTCTTGAACACACTTAGCTTCAGAAACAATTCATTACACGGCCCTCTTCCCAACCTCACAAATCTAGTGCACCTGGAGCTTATTTTTCTCTCAATAAACCATTTTTCGGGTACTATTCCTTCTGCTTACATTCACCTTCCCAACTTAACCAAATTGGAGCTACAAGAAAATGATATTTCAGGTGGAGTCCCACCCTTCAATCAGCAATCCATGATTGCGTTCAACGTCTCCAGCAATGAACTTGAAGGGCCCATCCCTGAAACTCCGGTGCTCCTAAGATTTCCAGAGAGCTCTTACGCTAACAATTCCAATTTGTGTGGAGATATTCCAGGATTAAACAAACCTTGTCCTCCTCCATTTCCATCAAAAATGCAAAAGGACGGTGGTGCCCTCAAATGGTGGGGCATCGGTTTGATTGCAGCTGCAGCTTCTCTTATTCCTATTCTTTTAATCCTGACATTCCTCCGAAGAGTTTTGAGAAAAACACGGGAAGACCAGGTCCTCCCAGGTATGGTAAATGTCACTGAGTGTTGTTTTTAGTATCGTACAAATCAATTTTCTCATAATTTTGTAATATGTAGGAGAGGCTGGTGATATAGACAGTAGAGGAAACCAATCACATTGGTCAGAGAATATGGATGATCTGGAAATGGAGTTTCTGGACAAGCCGATGCCTGTTTTCGACTGGATGATCTGCTGCGTGCAGCAGCTGAAGAAATAGGAAGGGGAGAATCGGGTACGACCTACAAAGCAGTGCTTGAATGTGGTTCTGTAGTGGCTGTGAAGAGATTCGTCAAAGATACGTGCAAGGCGTTGAGCAAGAAGGAATTTGTGCAGCAGATGCATCTTCTTGGAAACCTGAAAAGCTGGTGCAGATCATCTCATTTTACCACTCAAAAGACGAGAAACTAGTCGTGTATGCACATGTATCAGATGGTACCTTGTTCACCCTACTCCATGGTCATATTGATTACTTAATTAATAATTTTCTTTTTTTTTCAGTAAGAATGTTAATGCATGATGTTGTGGAAAATGAAACAGAGAATAGAGGGATTGGGAGAACAATGGGATTGGGTTGGAATGCAAGAGTAGGCATCATTAAAGAGGTAGCAAAGGGTGTGGAGTATCTCCATCGAAGCTTGGGTTCACTGAGGGTGCCCCATGGAAACCTCAAGTCATCCAATGTTATAATCCAACATAATAGCAGCAGCAGCATTTTTCAAGTTAAGCTCACAGATTACGGATTATTACCTGTAGTGGGGGCAGATAAGCTGTCAGTTGGAACAACTCCTGAATTTGGAGAGGGAAAGAAGCTTACAAGGAAGGCGGACGTGTACTGCTTCGGCATTCTTGTACTAGAAATGGTGACGGGAAAAGCTCCAAGTTGGCGGGGGGATCTATCTGGTTGGGTAAGAGCAGCAGTGAGCAATGACTGGTCGACGGACATATTGGACGTGGAAATACTAGGGGAGAAGGAAGGGTATGATGATATGCTGAAGCTCACCGAGATAGCACTCCAATGTACGGATGAGCTTCCGGACAGGAGGCCGAAAATGACCCAAGTCTTGACCACATTACATGATCTACATCCAAATATATCCACCATTTCTTGCTAACTCTTTCCAGAGAAAATATCATTTTTAGTCCGGTAACTTTGGACGATTTCATTTTTAGTCCTCTAACTTTACTTTTTCAATTTTAGTCCTGAATGTATCAATTTCAGTACTTTTTGGTTGGAAATTTTAAAATTTCGCCGGAATACGAATGTGCACCTCACGTGACACTTCAAAATTAAGATTTTTAAAATTTTTATGCGACCTACACAAGTGGACCGTCATGTAACCGAAAAAAAATATTAATTTTGAAGTGTCACGTGAGATGCACATTCTTATTCCAACGAGACTCCGGCGAGATTTTAATATTTCAGACCAAAAAGGACTAAAATGGACACATTCATGACTAAAATTGAAAAAGTAAAAAGTTATAGGACTAAAAATGAAATTGTTCGAAGTTACAGGACTAAAAATGATGATAAAAACTCGTATGAGACGGTCTCATACATGAGACGGACCCTATTTGACCCACATTAATCCCGTTAAGCAAAGCCTAACCCAAAAAGTCAAATCCCTAATAAGCCCTTTGCCTTTCTCTTCTTTATTTGTCGTCCGTCTGCGCCAAGGTGTTATAATCTCTCTTCTTTCTTTCTCGTTCGTCGCCGCTTGTAATTCTCCGCTGCACGAAGTCCCATATTGATGTCTCTCTTCTCTATTTCCCGTTCGCCGTCTTATTGTTTGTGTCGCACGAGGTTAAATTCATTTTTTTATTTTGGTTTTAGAATTTCCAATCGGAATTTTTATTTGATGTTTTATACTAGATAATTTTTATGCTACTTTATCAGCTACAGTTCTTTTTTTTTTTTCCGACCAAATCAGCTAAGGTTCTTAAATTTCTACATTGAATCACTTTCAATTTATGTTTTTTTCCAGACATTAATGAGTTTCTCAGTGGTTTGGTTAATAATAAATATTGAATTTTCGAATATGTTTAAATAATTCAATTTATATTGTTTTACCTTCATACATATCTTTGATAGTGTGATTGAATATTATTCTTGTGACTGGAATGCCACTAGGTTTATTATCAACATGAAAAAGTGGAGGAATAAATTCCTTTTAAGAAAAATTGTACTCCGTAACTATCAAATTAGTTTGAATGTAGTTTACTCGCAATCTTGTTCTGAATTAGAATACTAGATTTTAGCGTGTTGTTTCATAAACTCCTATCGATGTCATGAAGTATATAGATGAAGGACTTTTTTAATAATGAGAGAGTTGTAGTTGTCATTCAACAATGTTTTTGTTGGTTGCTTCTACATTTTCTATAATCTATTTTATTTGGTAAATATTGTAGTTGCTAAATATACTTTAGTTTAAGTTTTATGTGTGATTTTTCCTTAGTTATCTTATTCATTTGTAAATAAATGGTACTGTTTTGAATAATGTTTGCTATATTTATAATTTGATACATTTTGATAGTATATGGAATTTAAAGAAGAGAACCATTTTGAATTGTTTAGTTTAAGAAGTCAAATGAAGCTTATGGTGGATTGCACTGTAAAGGTATTGTGTTTGTTGAGGTTGAAGCTGATTGTGAACTTGAGGAATTAGGTGTAATAACAGTGCCCAACCAGATCACTATTAGAAAGCTAGTTTATGATATTCCAGAGGCCCAAAACATACTTGGAATCCCTCCTCTTGTCGCTAAGTAACCTTGTTTAATTTCTAAACTTATTTGTATGTATTATGATTCAATCATAATAGTAATTAATTTTTGTTGCAGGTGACTAAGTTCAAATGTAGAGGCTTTTTCTTGGTCTATGCATGAACCATTGGATGTTCGATGGAATTGGCGCAATGGAATTTATGAGTGCCTGGGGTGATATTGTGAGAGGCCATCTCTCAATCGTCGAATTCTATCACCATGATTTCGCTAGACTAGAGTACAACACATACCGAACGTTGCTGAGTTTTACAAAGAAGAGATGTTTTACATATCCATATGCTTCGATTCCGAAAGGCTCAAGCAGCTTAGAAAAAGGTCCATGGAAGATGGAAATGTAGGAAATACACCACATTTGATACCCTCTTGGCATTCATCTGGAAAGCCGGAGCTGAAGCGCAAGACACATTGACACAGAGAACTGATTAGTTTGATTTATTTCAAGTATTACTTATTATTTGTCTTCCCGGTTTAAGTGATACTCCTGGACAAACCAATGATACTCTAGAAATAAAAAGTGATACTCTCGTTAAAATTGCAACAACAGACTGGGCATTGTAAGTTTTACATTAACATGTACAAATATTCAAGCATCTGAGTTATATTTAATTTAGTTTCAAATATTATTATTCTCTAATATTCAGACATCACTCCATAAAATAGTAGCACTTCTGAATTAAAAAATGATACTCTCGAACCATTAATCAATACTCTAGAATTTTTGGAGCTAAAGGGCGGAACGACAAAATTTTTCAATCACAATTCTAATCAATTTTAAGTATTGTTAAAGCACCACTAGTTATTATGATGATGAAATTTAAGTATTGTTTGCCTTCAATAAAGAGTGATACTTATGTATTCATAAGTGATGTTCCTTAATCAAAAGATGATACTCTCGAACTATAAATTGGCACTTTCATTATTTGTGAACTATATAGTGGTATTGTTCCAATATCAAGTTTAAGTTAACATGTACTTCGTGTTTGAGTTATGACATGATTAGTTTTATGTATTGTTTGTCTTCAATAAAGAGTGATACTTATATATTCATAAGTGATACTCTTGAATAAAGAAGTGATACTATCGAGCTATAAATTAATCCTCCCTTTATTTGTGAACTACGTTGTGACATTATTCCAATATTAATTTTAAGTTAAAAATTTACTTCGTGTTTGAATTATATTATGATCAATTTTAAATTTTGTTTTTCTTAAGAAAAAAAAAAAGGTGGTACTTCTGGAATGATAAGTGATACTCCTGAATTATAAAGTGATACTTGTCGCGAGTCGTTTTCGTTGATGAATATTATGTGGCTAATTTAATTACGACTCGCAAACAAAACATATACGTGTAAAATAAACAGTAAATAAGATGGATTTGTTGACCCGGGTTAAATCAATAAAAAAGACTACTCTGAGGGGCATACCAAGCGAGGATGTAATCTTTGAGAGCCTTACGTCGCATGATTCTTGATACATCTTATGAAGATGAATCGTCGGAGTTGTCGAACGAGTTCGTGGTTTTTCATATATGTGGATGAACACTCTAATTTTTTCTATTCCTCACCTCTCGGGAATTTTCTTTGTAAAAATTTATTTCTCCGGGATTCTTTTTTTTTTTATCAACCAACCCTTTTTTCCCTCTTTTTACTTCCATTTATCATACTTTGTCAAGCATGAGCTGGATTGGTAAAGCATGTGCTGGATTCTTTGGACCATGCAAGAACTCCGGTGGTGTTGCCACGTTTCTGACTTCATCTTCTAGATTGATCTTTTTATAAACGTAAATGCAGTAGGGACTTCTTTTAATCGTCGAATTAATCTTTTGTTCGGTTGGACTTTACGTTCGTCGCCTTTAAGATGTCGGCTTTTCGGAGATTTAAGTTCGAACATCTTGACTGGTTTCGTTTTGTTGGTAGGTTGGCGAAAGCAACTCGACGGTTGGCGAATAAAAAAGTAACTTCGCCCACCGGGCATGATTATTATATTCAAACATTACACGCGTGTCGCTCTTTGATGTTCGATTAATCGATTTATTATATCGAACACAACAATACCCCCTAAATGTCATTTTGTATTCTACATTGGGCCCGGCTGTTAAAATCTGATTGGGCCATGTTTGGCGTCGCTTCGAATTCCGCGCTGGAACTTCGAATTAGTACCCGGTGTCTATTTAAATCTTATTTCTCCACTTTAAAAATTTTTCCTTTCTCCTCTACTCTCTTATCGTCTTCCTCATTCGAAAGTTTAAATGAAGGATTCATTGTTCGTGAAGAAATTCATTAGAATGCGCCAGATTCTTCTTCTACTTTATAATCATGGCTTCACCCTCGAATTCCCCTCGTTCAATCCGACCATTATAGTTCCCTTCGTCTTCCCCATTAGTAGAATCCCGTAATAATGTAAATACATCGGAGGCAAATGCCTCGAATTCGGGATTCCGTTGGCAATTTCGACAACCTTTTACCGTTCTTTCTTCGACCGATAGAGCCCAAACGAATTCCGGATAGGGTTTGTCCAAGAATGATTCGGCTTGACGATTCTCGATTATAACTCTTCGCCCCATATTCAAATTAGGTCTAGGGTTACGGACAATATTGATGTAGATAGAAATAATATTTCAGAAGGGGAAAATTTTAATCGCAAATTTAGTTAATCGAACATAGGTGTAGATGGTGGGCAAAACTCCGAAATTGGTATACTGTTGGTGTTCCTCACATCCAACATATAGCGAGTATAATGCTCGTTATAATTTTGGCTGTCCGAACAACCTCATAGGATTAGTGTAGAGAGTTTAGTACCAATACGAGCAAAATGGCGAAAGCATAATTGATGTAGATATGCTCGCTCAGCTGCATAAAATTTATGAAACCCCTAAAGATGTCTTTTTCTGGGCACCCGGTCCTGATGAACGAGCCGACCAACCCCCTGAGGGTTGTGTTGCCGTGAATTTGGATACTATGGAGGCTGGTCTTCGATTTCCTCTCCATCCGGCAATTACCCGTTTGCTCGTGGAATGGAATATTTCCATTACACAACTCAAACCGAATGGATGGCATATGGTCATGAGTTTTTTGACGTTGTTCGGCAAAATGAAACCAAGGTATTATCCTTCGGCAGCTGAACTTGCTCGGTTAGTGCACTTGACTCGTCCGGCATGAGCATGGGTGGTTGTTTATGCAAGCTAACGCCAAGTGCAAAATTATCGAGGATGTGCGAACAAAAATCGATATGATTGGAAAGAGAAATTTCGTTCGTAGGGGCGATTGGAAAAGTCCGACCTCGAAGCGAGCCAAATGCTCGTTTGGACATCAACGACTTGAGTGTGCAAAGTAAGTGATTTTGTAACTTTCATTCCTCAATTTGAACCGATTTTAACTCACTTTTTATTTGAGGATTCAAGCATGACGGATAAGGAGACAAACGGCGGCTATTTCAAAGAAAGATTTGGCGGATCGATCTAGAATCTCGTTCGTAGAAGATCCGTGATTACCTTGAATCTTGCGAGCGAGAGAAAAAGAAAGGTGGTTTGTTCGTGCCTCTCCTCACCATCTTGTTCTTCATTGACCCTTCCCAGAAGGATAATCTTTTGTTTTTGTACTAGTCTTGTGTCTTTTTGTTGGCCGTTACCCGCTGATTCGATTTCGCTTTATTTATAGCTTTTCCACCGTGACCATCGCCGCGGAGTACGCCCTCAACACACCGAGATGGGTTTCGGAGAAAAAGGCCACAGAACTTGTTTTCGATTCAATTCGAGCGAGAAGCTTCGAAAGGGTAGAGGGGAGGCAAGCAGGCTAAACGACCCTCATCCAAATTCTGGAGAATCAAGTCGAGCCTGAGAGGGGCTCCTGCTCGGTGAGCATGGGGTGGCGAACAAACTCCACCAATCGAAAAAGACCAAGGGTGGAGATCGCGAATCAGGGGCTGCTTTAGCAGGCCCGAGCGAACAAGGGTGATCGAATCAGGCCAACCGAGCAAACTCAAACAAGCATCGATGTTGCCAGTCGACTCGGACCCCCACCGCCGAGGCGATCGGAGGCCGCTCTGTTGTTGGTCCCATTTCGCAGATTGTCGAAATGGAAGTTGTACATCTTCTCCTCCTCCAATTTGGACCTCGATCTTGGACTCAATCGACTCGAGCCACGATCTCCAAGATAAGTCATTCAGGATGGGATCCAAATTCGTGTGGGGTGTACGTTTTGCTCGCTTCAGGCTTTGGTTTTTGGTCGATATTTCAGACTCACTTAGTCAACATATATATACCGTAGGTTGAGGGTTGTGTCGCCCACTTAATGCAGGCTAAAGAATTATTTACGCTCACGAGTGTTCGCAGAGTTCCAGCGCGTCTTGAGCATGTTAAAAAAAAGCTTGCCGGACTCGCTTCGGCGTGGACTATCGATCCTGGAGGAGTTCACGACGGGTCCCACCCTTTAGAAACATCGCGTTTGGAAATTTGGTGCTTGTGGTCATCCTTGGTTGCTCTTGAGAAAGCTTATGCCCGGTCATAACATCCAAGCCAATTATTCGCTTTGATTAGAACTTCAAGACAAAGTGATCGAGTAACAGGTCCAGATGAATTGAAATTGGCTCAGAGCAAACTGCTTGGCAGACAAGTCGGGGCGCCAATGGGGAGGATGCCCGCCAATTCTCTGGGAGAATGCTCGCTTAGCTCAAGAGGATGCTCGCTACACGAAAAGAGGTAATCGAATCGGGCCTGGGAGTGAGGAGGAGGTGATCAATATAACAAGAGCTCAAGAAGAAATGAATGTCGAAGCCTTCAGAAACTTCGGCCGATGTTGAAAAAATGGAAAGTGAGGAACGAGCTTGGCCAACCTCATCGCTGAAGAGACTAACACTCGCTTAGGCCTTGAAAACTCTAAGTCGCATTGACGATTTAACACATTGACTCCATGTCTAACTTCCTGATATTTGGCGCTTTTGCCGACGCTCGCTTGATCCGCTCGCCACACACTCAACAAATGAGCAAATTGCCCCCTCATATCCGACTTTCAAAGATTGCACGGTTGATAACCCTCCGGATCGCAACCTCCCAATGTCGATTTGAATGGTGCGTGTGACTTTTCCGTTCTTCCCGAAGGGATCAAAATTGACGATCCAATTCACGATGAAGAGGAGAACTCGGACATTATTGCTCCGAGGTTGCCGATCAAAATCTTCATCTTGGATGGGATCAATCCAAATCGTAAACGAGCAAGAACCTCCCAGAATCGAGCAAAATGCACCTCCCCGCGAGCATCCGATGCGGACATCCCTGAATACTGTTGAGGGACCGAACATAATGTGTTCGACATTTCTCTTCCATCTACCCCTAGTTTTGATTTTATGCCTTGATGTCTTTTTCTTTACAAGACTTGTGTAATTTTGTCTTCTTCACTTTTTAATTGAACAATATATCTTTAGTTTGTTTCTTGTTGATACTTCTTCTTTTGTCCAGAATATTTTGTCAATTGAACAGATGAATTTCATATTGAATTGTTTCCTCTAACCTTGTTTGTTGAGGATGAATGTTGATACTTGTGTTTGCACGATAGTTGCTGCGTTCGCTTTATTGTTTTCCGATTTTTGCCTCTTTTCTTGAATGAATTCGAACATTGGGTTTTACTATGCCGCTCGACTTCTTTTCGGTTTTGATTATCTTATTGCGTTGCAATCGGTTGATCGTCTTATTTAGGTGCGACGGATGGGTTACTTTATGAACCCCCTTTTTCTTGGTCTTGTGATCGTCTTATTTAGGTCGCGATCACCGTACTTTCGGGCCGTCTTATTTAGCTGCGACCCGTATTTCGTCACCGATTTTTCGTCTTCTACGGGTATCTGTAAGTACTAGTCGGCTTTATTGATTGCAGCGTACCCATTACTAAACTTTTTCTTTGCGGGGAATCGAATCTGAATTCGTTCGTCGGTGAACATAGACTGGGCTCGTTAAATCTTTGTTGGTCGTCCGGCTTAGGTGCGACCTCAAATAGGCTTTGAACTAGAATCTCTTTAGCGAACAAAAGTACAAATATCTTTCTTTTTCTTTTTGCAACACTTTGTATTCTATTACATCGTTCATAAGCGAAAAAAGACTATCTATTACACAACTATTGTTATCGGATCGGGGTTTTTAAATTTAAATCTGTCTTGAGTAGACACAGGCGGCCTTACCTTGTCCGCTGAATTGATGTTGACAAGGATGTGGCACATCGTATCTACCCTTTCTTTTTTTGTAACATGCTCAGCAAAGAAGAAGATAAACTTTTGTCCCTCCCGGACAAGTTGCGGTTATCTTGGTAATGACGCGGGCATGAGCATGTGGCGAGCATTCTCGTTAAGCCTAAAATAGGTCTTAAAGCAAAATTTTTATTTCGCGACCATTCATCCTCCAAAGATGCGGCGTCCAAGATCGGCATCTTATTTTTGGTGGACTCTATGACATCCCCCCTTCAGAGGAGATTTTGGGGATGCGAGGGGACTTCACGGGCTTATTATCGCGCATAAGCGGTGAGTAACGCGTGGGCGGCAACCATGGCTCTTCCGAGCATCTTGAATCCGGGACGAGCTTCATCCATGCTTGCAATGAATGTGAGGTAAAAAGCTCATATCCGGATAGATGCTCGATTCAGCTAATTGACTGCTGAATCGAGAGCTGGATTCTTCTACGTCTGGGGGCATACTAAACCATCTTCCTACTGAGGATCGCAGTATTTTTTCTTTTTCCTTCTTCATCTCTTTTTTTTTTTTTTTTTTCCTTTTCTTAACCATAAGTATGCCCTATTTATAGAACCGTCCCCAAGCTAGTCTTTGGCATAGATAATCGGTCTTAGCTCTCTTTATTTTCGCTCTCCTTTTTGACATCGTTTCGCTCTTTGTGACTCTTGCTCAAAGAATTAACTCACCCGCATGGTCGCCACCACTTGTCAACTTGCTCCGAACCATATCTTCTATTGACAACTCGTTCGACCCGTAGCTCTGCCTCATCAATAGTGTTGTCCAGCTTTTTCCTTGAAGATATGCATCGAAAATAATATATTCTTCTTTTAAGATCGTCCTACTCACTTGGACTGAATGGCTGATTGTGCTCGGCCAACAATATGCTCGCTTTAGCTGTTTCAACTTTGTTCGGTCGATACTATACTCGCCTTTATTGATAATATTTTTTTCAAATTTGACGCGTTCACGAGTAAAGACAATGGGACTCCATTCAGTCCTCCAAGTCATATGCCCGATTTGATAAACGCTTACGTGACTCTGAAAGGACCTTCCCATGCTCGACCAAAAACACCATCGATACCCCCGATCGCCTTTTAAAACCATTTTCGCCCACATTAAACTCAAAAAGATTCGGACTTTGGAATTATAAAACTTTTTCGATCTCTTTTTGTACATAGCATTCTTGAAATCGACCTCCGCCCTTCTTTCTTCAGCCAGGTCCGAATTGAAGCGGCGCACTGGTCATTAATATGCTCTCCAAAAGTCATTGTTCGATGACTTGGAACTTTGATTTCTCTTGGTATAATGACCCTACGCACCAAATGCTAAAGCAAAAAGGGTCTCTGCAGTTGATGTTCGAAAGTTGTTCGGTAAGCCCACAATATTTCGAGCAATTCTTACGCCCATCATCCTCCTCTTGGAATTATCAAGTCTAGCCTTGAGGGTATGCTTGATAATTTTATTAACAACCGACTTGACCATTTGACGGGGATAATACGGAGTTGAGTAGTGCTTTTTAATCCCCAAATGAGCACAATTTTATGCGAATTCACTTCCATCGAATTGTTTGCCGTTATCCGTGACCAATGATTGGGGAAGCCCAAATCGACAGATGATGTTTTTCCAAACAAAGTTCCACATCCTTTGTTCGGTGATTTTAGCAATTGCCTAAACCTACGCCCATTTAGTATAATAATCAACGGCTACCAAAAGATATCTAACTCCCGATGTGCGATGGGAAATGGGCCGATTAAATCGATCCCCATTTAGCAAATGGCCATGGACTATAAACCGATACTAACTCTTGGTGGGCTATGAATGAGTGGTGCATGTACCTGCAGCGATAACATGCACGCAGCATATGCAAGGCGAATCCTTTCTAAGGGTTGGCGATAATAACCTTACCTGATTATTTTATGTGCAGACAGAGTCCACTGTATGATTTCGCGATATTCCATCATGGATTTGTTGCGTATACATGTCCCTCTTCAGAGTAATACACTTCAAAAGTGGAAGAGAGAAGCTTTTTTGTACAAATGCTCGTCTATAATAGTATATCGAGTGCATATGTCTGAAAGTAGTAGCTTGTGCTTTATTTTCGTGGAGAAGTCCTTTTGTAAATAACTCATTATCGAGTCATCCAAGTTTCTTGTTCGCTTTGTTATTCAGGCGATCGCAATCTCGGGAACCGAGGGCGTATAGGTCATGGACGATCACAATGTCTGTTGTGTTCGTTATCCTTCGCTTAGCAACAAGTTACTAAAGACGGCCCGAGCTAATTACCCAATCGCGGGTAATTGTTCAATGAAAACTTCGGTCAAAATGCTCGAGCAACTCTTTTGCTAGTTGTTGATATTGTGCCATTTGTTAGCCTCGGGCCTCATACTACTTTGTTACTTGATAAACGATTACGAGAATCGCTATAGATCATCACCTTTGAATTCCCATTGTCATTGCCATTTGTAGTCCAAATGATCAAAGCTTCATATTCAGCCCTCATTATTTGTAAATGGAAAATCAAATCGAATGGTCGTTGTAAACGCTTTTTGCCTAGTTGGGCCGATGAGAACTACGCTCCGGCTTTTTGAACTTGTTGATGATCCATCAACATACATGTGCCATGGTTGATCGGCAATTTAAATCAGAATTTGTGGATATGTCAACTCAACCATGAAATCGGCCGTTTTTGGCCCTTCATTCTTTGTTCGTGGAGCAAAAGTAATGCCGAATCGTTCTAACTCCACCGCCCATTTGAGCAATCGCCCAAGTATCGGGTCGATTGGAGGACTTGGCTAATGGAAACGTAGTCAATACCTCAACCGAGTGAAAAAAAAAATATGGTCGCAATTTTTTTTTTTTTCATTCTGGCGTCGTTAATTTTTCCAACGGAGGATCCGGAGCTCGCTTCTTTTAGCACTTGGCTAACATAATAAATGGGTAAAATCGTTGTCTCCTCCGTCCGTCTGAGCCAAAGCCTGATCGCGATGTTGGGATGCAAACGAGATACAAATAGAGTTGTTCACAGGATAGGCTTAGGCGATTGTCCGAGTATCCGCAAGGTATTGCTTTAATGATTCAAACGCGATTCGCAATGCTCGGTCCATCGAAATTTCTTCTTTAATGCATCAAAGAAAGGTTTACATTTGTCCCCATTTCGTGATATAAACCGGCTTACGGAAGCTAATCGTCCGGTTAACTTTTGGACCTCTTTCACATTTCTGGGGGCTTGCATATCGAGCATTGCTTGAATCTTTGATGGGTTTGCATCAATCCCCCGTTGACTAACCATGTGTCCGAGGAATTTCCCTGAATGAATCCCAAAACTGCATTTCTTGGGATTTAACTTCATATTATACTTCCTCAATATATCAAACGTTTGTGCGAGGTGGGTGATGTGGTCTTCCTTATGTTCGCTCTTAACCACAATATCATCAATATATACCTCGATTGTTCGGCCGATGTGTTCGTCGAACATCTTGTTCACCAAACGTTGATACGTTGCTCCGGCATTCTTTAATCCGAATGGCATGCGTTGCCAACAGTACATGTTCTTTTCACTGCAGAATGCTGTATTCTTTTGATCGTCCGGATGCATTGGTATTTGGTGATAACCAGCGAACGCATCCATAAATGTCATGAGTTCATGGCCCGCTGTATTATCAACCAAATAATCAATGTGGGGCATCGGAAAATTATCTTTTGGACATGCCTTATTCAAATCAGTGAAGTCGATACACAATCTCCAAGATCCATTTGACTTGCGAACGAGTACAGGGTTCGCAAGCCATCTTGGGCATTTTACCTCTCGGATCAGTTTGTTATCGAGCAGCTTTTTGATTTCACTATTCATCGCCGCATATTTTTCCGGACTAAATTTTCTCGTTTCGGACAACCTGGAGCTTGTATTGGATCAAGGTTGAGGGAGTGGCGGGGCATGCTCGGATCTATTCCAACCATGTCCCCGTGTGACCATGCGAACACATCTAAATTTGTTTGAAGGTAAGTAATTATTTCTTATTGGGATTGGTTCGTAATTTCGAACCAACGAACACTTCTAACTCAGTGTCGTTTCGGTCGATCTTGATTGTTCCATTGCTCGGCAGAGTCGTGCCTTTTTTTTGCTTCCACCCAGGGTCTTGAATGGATCCTCGGGCTCATCATCAACCTCCATGGGTTCAAAACCTATGCGAGGCTCTAGGTCCGCTTTGCTCGTTACCGATCAATATTCATTTGTTCTAGGAGATCGGGGAATTAGTCGTCTTTCCTACGTTTATGTTCACATATTCCGTATTTGCTCGAATGGTTATGCTCCCGAACTTCGTGTTAAATCCGGGAGACATTTAGGCAGTGTTTTCACTACCGGCTTGACTCCACCAATCTCCCCTGTTTGTTCCATCATGTTAACCATATTTTGTTTTTCCGCACACATGATGACAAACAATCTCGTGCCTTCTTTTGATCTCCTTTTACACTCCCGTTCCATCTTGTGTCGGAAATTTAACACAATATAATGTCGTGGAGCAGGCCGCTTTGAATTCTGAATAAGCGGGCGACCTAGAAACCCGTTATAAGTGGATCGAGCATCGACGCGATTACAAAATCTAACATTCTAGTTCGCCTAATGTCCGAATTCAAAGTTGACTCTAGCTCGACTCCTAACCTAATCATACCATAGGATTCGGGTGTGACTCCCCAAAACCCATTATAGTATGATTACATGGTTCAATATAATTTGCTCAAATCCCCAACTTGTTTTTCCATCCGCGAAGGGTATTAACGAACAAAATGTTTGCATAAGCCCCAAAGATCAACTAAGAGGCGTGTACCTTCAATCCGGCGAGGCGAGCATCGATGGTTAAGGAGTCGTTATGGGGAGTTATAATCCGTCGAGATCGTCCCCTCCCGAGAAAATGATTTGGTGTGTAGGTGGGGAACCTGGATGATGTGTTCGCTTTACCTTTTACGATGGATGTTCCGCATGGCACGATCTCCATCTTTTTACGTCTGTTAGATAACATTGGCGCTGGTAACATCCACCCACGAGTCCATATTCGGGATTTAATCATTTGGATTTCTTGACTTTCTCGACCTCTTCCAATAGTAGGAGGCCCTCTTTTCGACGTTTCGAGATCTCTTGCGTAATTCTTCGGGATCTTTGTCAAATGTTTGTTGGCCTTCCGCTTTCCGCTTCGGTCTTCTATCCTTCTTTCGGCGAATCCTCGTCATTTGGCTTTTTTAAGAACTGGGAAAGACGATTTTCTTCATCTGACTTCCAAAGTTGGCGGAGTAAATCGCGTGATTTTCAGACAGCCCGGATGTACTCGTGATAATTACAATATTTGGAAGCGTTAAGTCGACGCTTATCCATTACAATTCTTCTTGGCTTTTTGTCCAACATGTCCCGATCTTTGATTTGATTAAAGATAGTTTCGCCGAGACGCCAAAAAGACTTCGTGGGGCATTTGCTTGACTCTTTGCTCAAAAGGTTTGAAGGAGGTTGAGGATCTGTACCCCCTTCATTCATTGTTTTCTTTTGAAAGCTTTCCTAGCGATAGGGCTCTGTCTCAATTGTGATTGTGCGAGCAAATCTTGCATGGCTATAATTTTAGCCGCCGCTTCTCTAAACTCGAGTATGAGTTCGCCAATCTTGATGCATGGCCTTCCACATGTCTGTATTTAAGGTCGGGACCTCCCACCACCGCGAGGATCTTAGCATCCTCTTCAATGGGGCTCCATCATATAAACATTTATCAAATCTTTTCTATGTATGACCGATCGACTCACCTTTTAATTGGGAAAAATCGCCAACCTTTGTTTTGGTAGTACATGAAAGCACATGGACGAGAAATGGGACAAAAAAATTGCCGCCCCGGTTGTGCGAAAAGATGTGATGGATCTGCCGGGGTAAAGTGGTAAACCACCTATGTGCTCGATCTCCCAAAGTCATGGGGAATGATCGGCCTTTCGCGTCGCATCTAGAGCCCCATCGCGATCATAAAGTCCGAAAATTCTTTGAGATGGACATGAGGATCCAGGACTGTTGGCGTCGAAAAAATAGGAATTGGTGGCCGGGGACTTTGCGACTTTCTCTTGGACGGCCGCCGCCATGATCATTTGGAGATAATGGCGAACAAAGGTCTGATGCTTCGTTCGAGGGTAGCTCTTAGTCGCGGCGGATCGACTTGTAATTCCACGATGGCTTTTTGCATTTCTCGCAAATTTCGCGGATCGATAGACTTAGATGGGGTCATTTTTCCCATCATGAGGATCTCGTGGATCATGCTCGTGATGGGGCAGTCCCCTCTCCAAGTTTGTCCTTGATTACCCAATCGGTGATGGATAGACAACTTTGTTCCCGCCGATATTTGTTCGATTGTCTGGATGCTTTTGAAGATCGAATGCGGGCACCTCTCCGGATGTCTCTTTCCGGATCATCGCCGCCTATTATTATTGCCGATTCGGTCTTTGGCGGAGAGCCTCAAACGTCCAAACGCCGATGGTCTAGACCCTTGGGTCGTTTCGTCATCCGACATATCATCGGCTTTTTTTACTAGTCCGCTTTGCGATTTTTTTTTTTAGCTTGCTTCTTTGTCGGGTGTATGTGAGTGTTGCTCTTCCCTTTTGAGCCTCTAACTTCGCCAATTCTTTTTACGCCCTCTCTTTCGTGCTCGCGCAACAAGAAAGTGATTGCTTCAGAATGGGCGGGATCATTGGCTATATCCTCAAGATTAATAATTTCCGCCACCGATCTTTATGAAATTTGATTTGGGCCTCTTTTTTCGGTTCATATGGTCGGCTTTTGTTCCGACCTCTCCGTTTGGGTGTTCCTAGATTGAGGCATTATATTTCTTTTTTTACGCCTCGGCTAACTAAGGGTTCGTGTATGAGTTGATTTTTTCCTGCACCCTCCTTCTTTTAGCGCCAATTTGTCGCGAAGTCGTTTTCGTTGATGAATATTATGTGGCTAATTTAATTACGACTCGCAAAACAAAAACATATCGTGTAAAATAAAAGATAAATAAGATGGATTTGTTGACCCGGTTAAATCAATAAAAGACTACTCGGGGCATACCAAGCCAGGATGTAATCTTGAGAGCCTTACGTGTCAGATTCTTGATACATCTTATGAAGATGAATCGATGCAGGGTTGTTTAAGCGAGTTCGGGGTTTTTCATATATGTGGATGAACACTCTAATTTTTCTATTCCTCACCTCTCAGGGAATTTTCTTTGTAGGCTATTTCTCTGGGATTCTTTTTTTTTATCAACCAACCCTTTTTTCCCTCTTTTTACTTCCATTTATCATACTTTGTCAAGCATGAGCTGGATTGGTAAAGCATGTGCTGGATTCTTTGGACCATGCAAGAACTCGGTGGTGTTGCCACGCGTTTTCTGACTTCATCTTCTAGATTGATCTTTTTATAAACGTCGTCTGTAGGACGCTCTTTTAATCGTCAGAATTAATCTTTTGTTCGGTTGGACTTTCTGTTCGTCGCCTTTAAGATGTCGGCTTTTCAGGAGATTTAAGTTCGAACATCTTCTTGGGTTTCGTTTTTGTTCGGTAGGGCTGGCGAGCAACTCTGATCGGTTGGCGAATAAAAAGTAACTCGCCCACCGGGCATGATTATTATATTCAAACATTACACGTGTCGCTCTTTGATGTTCGATTAATCCTGATTTATTATATCGAACACAACAATACTCTCGAACCATGAATTGATACTCCCATTATTTTTTAACTACAATATCATGTTTATTATGTTAACATGTATTCCGTTGTTTGAATTATATTTTTATTAGTCTTAAGTAAGTGATACTTTGGAAACAAAATTAGATACTCTCGAACTATTAGTTGTTACTCCAGTATTTCAGTATTTTAAAACTATAAAATGACACTCTTTCAATATGTGTTGTAAAATTATCCCATACTTCACAATTTAGTTACATTTTGAAAAGTTTCAAGTATTATTAAATTCAAACATCACTTCGTAAGTTCGTATTTGACTTTTTGATAAGAATTACAAATTTTTGTGACTGATTTTCTATAACCAAATCAAAAATAAAAGTCGAAAGAACTTAAATCCATTAACAAAGACAAAAGCAAGAAGTCTCAGGTAAAAACATAAAAGGAAGGGAAAAAATTCTGAGAACATACCCTGTGATTGAAAAACGAAAACACAAAATTAGACTTTTGAAGATATTCAATTAATGGATCATCCTTTTTTTTAAGACACCAAACTGTGCATGCCCAAGAAGATGAGGTTAGAGAGCTTGTTGTGGGAAGACATGAGATTGGCGTACTTGTGGAGGCTGTCGTCGTCGTCCACGCGAGGGCCGATGGTGAAGACGGCGGGGAGCTTCTCTGCACTCATGGCCTGAATTTCGAAGATGTAATTCACCGGCAAGATGTCGAACACGGTGCACGACTGCCCCGGAAAAATCCTTGATTTCTTGGTGATTTTTTTTAAGTAACAAATATGGAGGATATGCGGGAAACAGAGCTGGTAGGCAGTCTTGTGTTTACTCAGATTTAGAGATAATTAGGGTATAATTGGAACTTCATCCGTCAATATAGCATGGGTCTATCTGAAAGATGGGCTAATGTGATACGGGTCAAGTGTAAGATCCGTCTCATACATGAGACCGTTTCACACAAGAGTCCCTAAAAAAAAAGATATTTCCTCACTCTTTCCACATCTATTCCATACTTTGAAACTAGCCGCTATGTTTGCCTTGCGTTTGAGACCGATCATTATTTTGGCAACTCAACTTTGAAACTATAAGCACTGTCTATGTAATTATATGTTAGATCATGTCTTTCATCAAAATATGGATTAATGAACAAAATACCTTCATCTTCTGTTGAATCTATAATTAACAATAATCTATTACAAGCTGTTAATAAATAACTTTTCTATCACATATATTCTCTACTAATAATGTTTCCATTTATAGTGATTGATAATGGGTATTCTGCGTGGTACATATGTTATGTGGCTGGCCTGCAACTCACTAAACCAATCTTGTAGGGCGGGTTGTAGAAATTCAAATTATTATCAAAGAAAGAATACATGTATTTGTTGTTAAAAAATTATACAAAATATAGTAGGTGAGTATAAAGAGAAGTCAGAATTATTTTAAAATGTTTGGGAAGGGAAGGTGTCATCTAGATGGAGAATGGGCAATTCCCATCCCATTCCATTTTGAGTTTGCCCATCTAAGTGTTCATCCAAATACACATTTATCTATATTATGTACCTACATCTTCTAAAATTATTACATCTCAATTTATGGAATTTTCTAGAGAATTCTTTCTTTTTTTTTACTAAAGTGTGATAGATTGTATGGAAATCAGTTTAAGTTAGGTATCTAGATTGGTCAAGAGTCAATATTTATGAGTATTTGTATGAGTCAAAATTGTCATTTATTAATTTTAAATTTATGTAAATGACTCCTAAAAATAGAGTCATCTTCT
Source organism: Stenogyne calaminthoides (assembly GCA_037126765.1). Lineage (NCBI taxonomy): Eukaryota > Viridiplantae > Streptophyta > Magnoliopsida > Lamiales > Lamiaceae > Stenogyne > Stenogyne calaminthoides. Next base: position 3,859,166 of record JBBCBC010000044.1, read on the forward strand.
TTGTACTTGAGGGTGAAAAATGGAATGAAAATTATATTTGTAAGTCTATTGATCTGCTTAGAAGAAGTTTTTTTTTTTCTCTTAATCTTTTGGTGGATTCCAAAAAGTGAATAGTTTTCTGTAATCTTTTTGTTGGACTCCATTGGATGAAAATTCCTTCAATCTCTTTGTTAGATTCCTTAGAGTGAGAAACCTATCATTTGAGTGTTCCCTTGTGTTACCTCCTAAATCTCCAATATTCCGGTATCACAACCACTTCCTCATTTACTTTTTCTACACCAACTCGTCCTCTCTTTCACTTTGTTATATCAACTCATTTTCTCTCTACTTTTCTTTCACCTAATAGTTACCTCACTAATTATAAATTGTATGAGCTAGCTCACGAGCTTATTATATTAACGAGCATGTATACGAGCTAACAAACCTAATTCTATTGAGTTTGACTTTATTTGTTTATTGTTGATGTTGCACGGATGTTGTTCCAGATGTTGGACAACATTCTGCACAACATCATAAATTTGCCCTTTCTCCTAACACTGACTCCGTTTTAATAGATGTGTTTTTCTATGTTTCCTACATTGCAGGTTGAAGATCATTTCGGATATTATCAAGCGGTTGCACTGATGGAGTAAGAATAGAAAGATCATGGGTGGTTACACCAAGATCATGGAGATAGTGGAGGAGAAGTTCAAGGCTGTCCACACCAAGTGGATAGGACAATGCAGTTGGTCCGAAAGTCTATAAATAGACTGCATTGGTCGACATTCAATTTTGAGTTAAAGTGAAATCCCATTTGCTCTACTCCAAACTTAAGAGAGTAGCATCCAAGACACAACCAAGAGTGAAAAACCGAGAGTTTGTAATTCTAGGAGTGTGAGGATCGATGTTATTCTATGTGTACTGGTCGAGGGAATACAATCTCTCCCATCAATATTGATTTTATCTTATTAGATCAAGTTTTAGGTTAAATAAGATCATTAGTTACTTGATTGAATAGATTGATTTTGGTGTGTGGTTTTTCACTACACCTTTTAGGATCTTGTAAGAGATTCGTGTGTATCTCACTACTTGTTATAGTGATGTTTTTAACCATGAGGTTCATATAGTCTGGATTACAGACTATACAAAATGTTGAAATCCTTTGCACTGCGTTTTTATACTTCCGCTGTCATATGTTGTTTAACATGTTGCATAACATTTTCAACAACACTCTGAAAATACACGCACACACACCGTCAGTTGGCACCAGAGCCATAAACTTGATACACTAAGTTAAAGGTCCTGTGTTTTAAAGTGTTTTTTTTTTTGCAATGGATTATCATTCGATTTCCTTCTTTAAAACCTCGATTTTAGATGGATCAAATTACCCATTTGGAAACCTAAAATACGCATGTACATTAAGTCTATAGATGAGAGAGCATGGCGTAGTGTGCTATCTGGTTGGAATCCTCCAAGGACAATTGATGATGGAGATGGAGAATCGCAAGTCAAAAAGGAAATTGATTGGTCCAATGATGAATGCACATCGGCCAATTTCAATTATAAAGTCCTTAATACTATATTTCTGACTCATTGATGTTTCAATGTTTAAACCGATATCTAAGCGTGTTTCTTCTAAGGATGCATGGGAAATATTGCGGGTAGAACATTGTGAAGGATCAGAAAGTGTTCGAAGGACTAAACTCAGAATGTTGGGAACCAAGTTTGAAAACTTGAAGATGAAAGATGATGAGAACATTTCATCATACAATGAAAGGATAAGTGAGATTGCTAACGAGTCACACTCACTTGGTGATCCAATTTCCAACACTCGGTTAGTCAATAAGATACTTAGAACTGTTCCTAAACGATTTGATGCTAAAATATGTGCAATAGAAGAGGCTAAAAACACTGATTTATTGAGTCAAAATGAGTTGATCAGTATTTTAAAAACTTATGAGATAAACTCAAATATGTTAGATGATGATAAACATGAGAAAGATAAATACAAGAAAGTACTTGCTTTTAGAGGTGAAACTTCTGATAATGTTGGTAAACATCCTTATGTAACTGAAGTTGATTCTGATGAAGATGTTTCTGATTTATGTGATGATGACATTTCTGAACAATTTGCTCTTATAACTAAGCAATTCAAATCTTATCTAAAAGGAAAATTCAGAAGACCAAATTGTCAATTTCAATCAAAGGATAAGTTTAACCAAAACTCTTCTCCCTCTGATAAAAAACTTGTTCCAAGTCAGACTTCCAGTTTCAATCAACCTAGACAATTTACTAAGGATAACAAGTTCAAATATGATCCTGAGTACAGAAAAAAGGTTAAATGTGATGCATGTTCTGGATATGGTCATTATGCTAATGAATGTGCTAATACTATGCTTAGGAAGAAGATGAACTTTAATGCAACCTTGAGTGATGATTCTGATGATGAAACTGATGCTGATAAATGTGAACTAAGTGCTATGTCTGCTAGAATAGTTTATAATGATACATTTGATGATGATCTCGATGATTATTGGTCTAAAGCAGATTCAGATGTTATCACAAAATCTGAAACAACATTCAGTAAATATGATTCTGAGATTAACTGTTTTACTGGAACTATTATGAATACTGAAACATCAAGTTCTGCTGTTTGTAACTCTGAATATCTGAAGTTTAAATCTGATTTAGAAACTCAAAAATAGGTGTTGAGTTCCTTATCTTTAGAAAATTCAGATTTGAAAGAGAATCTTGTTAAGCTTGAAGTTCTTTTAACTAGAAAAGATGTGTAAATTTATGCTTTGAAAGATGAACTCAAGTGCACTACTCTTAGTTTTAAAAAATTTTCAGCTAGCTCTACTGAATTGAATGATGCATTGATGATTGGTAGATATGGTAATGTTGGACTTGGTTTTGAGAAACATTTTGAAAATACTCCCATATCCTGTGAACCTATTTCTTTTGTAAAAGCTGGTACTTCTCTGCCAAAACCTTTGAAAGGTAAACAAAAGAAATCTGATGTTTTGTTTAAAGAGTATATCTGTTTTTATGGTGCTGGAGTAGGTCACATCCGTCCATATTGTTCTAAGTTAAGAAGGGACATAAAAACTGGAATATTTTTACCTGATAAAATTGAACATCCCATAAAACAGGTTAACAACACTAAAAAGTTGATTCATAAGAAAATGTCATGTAATGTTGTGTATACATCTTTGAAAACATGTGTTCCTGGATCTTGGTACTTTGATAGTGGTTGTTCTAGACATATGACTGGTCAAATCAATAATCTGGCCAATTATACATCCTGTAATGGTGGTCATGTTACCTATGGTGGTGGTTCAAAAGGTAAAGTTGTTGGTAATGGAACCTTAAATGTTCCTGGTTTTCCAAAGTTGACAAATATGTTACATGTAAAAGGTTTACTTGCTAATCTGATTAGTATTAGTCAGTTATGTGATGATGATTTACATGTAAAATTTGACAAGAATTCATGCTATGTGTTTGATAAGAATGATGAATGCTTAATGACTGGCAATAGATCTGCTAATAATTGTTATTTGATTGGTTCAAACCATACTTGTCAAAGTGCTAAAGTAGATGAAATTATTTTGTGGCATCAAAAACTTGGTCATGCTAATTACAGAAGTATTCAGAAATTGCATAGACTAGGTGCTGCAGTTGGTTTACCTGATCTTAACTTTGAAAAAGGAAAAGTCTGTGGACCATGCCAGAAAGGTAAGCAAGTAAGGACAACACATCAAATGTTGTCAGCATGTACAACAAACAGGTGTTGTGAGTTGATTCATATGGATCTAATGGGTCCTATGGAAACTGAAAGTTTAGGTAGTAAGAGGTATTCTTATGTTCTTGTAGATGATTTTTCTAGATATACTTGGGTTATTTTTCTGAAAGAAAAATCTGATACCTTTTCAGAGTTTAAAATTCTTTACGAAAGGTTTTAAATTGTTTTATGTTTGAAGATCAGTAGGATAAGGTCTGATCATGGAAGAGAATTTGAAAACAGTTTGTTTACTAATTTCTGTGAAAAGAAAGGTATATTGCAAGAGTTTTCCTCACCTAAAACTCCTCAACAAAATGGAATTGCTGAAAGAAAGAATAGAACTTTGCAAGAAATGACAAGAGTTATGCTAACCTCAAAAAATCTTTCTAAGAAATTATGGGCTGAAGCTTTAAATACTGCCTGTCACATTGTGAATAGAGTCTATATTCGTTCTGGTAGTAATTGTACTCCCTATGAGATTCTGAATAACAAGAAACCAAATTTGAAATACTTTCATGTTTTTGGTTGTGTTTGTTACATTTTGAATGATAGAGATCAGTTGCACAAGTTTTATTCAAAAAGTTATAAAGGATTTTTCTTAGGATATTCTAAGAATAACAAGGAATATAGAATCTATAACTTGAGAACGATACAATGCAAGAATCATTAATGTGGTATTTGATGAACTTGCAAGTCTTGCAGGTAAATGTGCTGAAGATAATGTATCGATTTGATAGAAGTATCCAAAGATACCGATGATACTGAAGATAGTAAGGATGTTGATCCAGAATGTTCCTTCAACATCTGATTCAACACTACCCAAAAGTTCAAATACTGAAAATCTGTTACAAGATTCACGATATCAAAACATTTGGTTCCTCAACAAAGATAATGAAAAGTCATCCATCAGATCAGATCATTGGAGAAGCTACCACTGGTGTACAAACTAGAAGAAGAATGGGTATTCATATCAATAACCTTGTAAGATCAGTTTGCATGTCATCCATATGCAATCAGGTAACTTTTGAGTGTTATCATTCTGAAATTGAGCCTAAAAATGTGAAAGAAGCTCTTAATGATGAAAATTGGATAAATGCTATGCATGAAGAGCTTAATCAGTTTGAAAGAAATGATGTTTGGACACTTGTACCTAGACCTAATTATGATATTAATGTCATGGGAACAAAGTGGATTTTCAAGAATAAAACTGATGAATCTGGTAATATTGTGAGAAATAAGGCTAGATTGGTTGCTCAAAGTTATACTCAGATTGAAGGAATAGACTTTGATGAAACATTTGCTCCTGTTGTTAGAATAGAATCTATTAGATTACTTCTTGTTATTGCATGTTTCATTAACATTAACTTGCATCAAATGGATGTTAAAGCTACTTTTCTTAAATGGTATTATGGATGATGAAGCTTATGTTGAACAACCTAAAGGTTTTGAAAATCCGTAATTTCTCGATCATGTTTACAAGTTAAAGAAAGTTTTGTATGGTCTAAAACAAGCACATAGAGCTTGGTATGGTAGACTTACTGATTTCTTACTTGACTTTGGATTTTGAGAGGTGAAGCTGATAGAACATTGTTCATTAAAAATTCTAAGAATGATATCATGGTTGCTCAAATATATGTTGATGATATTGTATTTGGTTCAACTAGCAATGATATGCTTGAAAGTTTTGTTAAAGAAATGACCTATACTTTTGAAATGTCCATGGTTGGAGAACTAAATTTCTTTTTAGGTCTTCAAATAAAACAAATGAAAGATGGTATTTTCTTTTGTCAAAACAAATATGCTAAGAATCTGGTGAAAAGGTTTGGTTTGGAAAGTGCTAAAACTATGAAAACTCCTATGGGTTCAACTCAAAAGTTGAGTAAAGACTTGGTTGGAAAAGATGTTGATCCTACTTTGTATAGATCAATGATTGGAAGTCTTTTGTACTTAACTTCTAGTAGGCCTGATATTATGTATAGTGTCTGTCTTTGTGCTATATATCAAGCTAATCCTAAGGAATCACATCTCAATTCTGTAAAAAGAATTATAAGATATGTGGCTGGAACATGTGATCTAGGTATTTGGTACTCAAAGGATACTAATTGCTCTTTAGTTGGCTATAGTGATGCAGATTGGGCAGAAAAAGTACTAGTGGAGGATGTTTCTACATGGGAAACAACATTATCTCTTGGCATAGTAAGAAACAGAATTGTGTTTCACAGTCGACAACTGAGTCTGAATATGTTGCTGCTGGAAGTTGCTGCACTCAACTGCTATGACTTAAAAATATGTTTGATGATTATGGGTTGGAAAGTGGTATTTTGACTGTTTATTGTGATAATACTAGTGCTATCAATATTTCCAAGAATCATGTGCAACATTCTTTGACTAAGCATATAAGTATAAGACATCACTTTATAAGAGATCTTGTAGAGAAAGAAGTTGTGAAGTTAGAATACATTTCTACTGAAAAACAACTTGCTGATATTTTCACAAAAGCCCTTGATTATGAGAGGTTTTCTTCACTTAGAAAATCTCTTGGTCTTTGCTATATCTGAAAATAAACACTAGATATTGTGATAAATGTTTCCAACATTTGAAGCAACATTGTGGTTCTGATAATGAGTTTGTCTGCTGATTTGCTTATTTTTTAACTTTAAATGATAGTGTTATGATCTTATTGTTGAATCATGGTTTAGATACAGAGTCCTGGACATATATCTCTTAAATGCATTTAAAAATAAAGCACAACTTAGATGTGTAATCACTGAGTAACTATGGGACACGGAGCTCGCTACTACGATGTTCTCTTTTCAAAAGGTGATTAAACATACATCCATGTTTGTTCACAATCCATTGAGTAACTATGGGGCACGGAGCTCGCTACTACGATGCACTCTTTTAAAAAGATGGATCAATGTGAACTTGTGTTTAAAAGAAAATTCAAAATATGCAACACTTTGATGATGAATTTCATGCAAAATTAAGTGTTGAGATATATGTGTGCCGACATTTTGTGAAACCTTAAGTGATTCAAACTTTATCTATCATACATGATTTATTTAATGTTCTTGGTAAGTTGATTTTGTGGTTTAAACAAGTTATTTGAACTGATATGCGTTTATTTAATTTTGGATATGGTTTCCTGGTTTATGAAAATGTTTTTGGCGGCTTACACTCATTCACACTATAACATTTGTCTTAGTGGGTGGTTACTTTGTTCCACTCCTGGTCGGTTTTTGTGGTGGTTTTGTGTAATAACCTCTGTTCTTTCTTCTCTACTTAAGTTCGATTTGTCTGTGATGTTTAATATTGAAAGCTGAAAACATTGTTGTTGCACATAGGACTCAAGGTTTGTTTAGTTTATGTTGGGGAATAAGTTGCACAGATCTATTCGGGGTGAATATTTAAATACAAATTTAATTCTTATAATTATTACTGGTATGAATTAATCCTATATTAATTCAAATAATAATTCAACAACATATCATGCATATAATTAAATCCTACGCATGCGGAATTCTACGAGTTTACGTGAACGTACCTCTTGGGATGACAGTGATCTGGCTGATTAGACTAACCAAAAGAACTTCCCAAGTATTCCCTTAATCCTTGTTCGACTATCCGGTGGTAGGACACTTGTGAACAATTAACAAAAGGAATAAATTATGTTGCACCACCTTTGTGGATTTACTAATTTTTCCAGCACATGGAATTGTACACTACTCAATTGACGTTTTTAGAAAAAAAATACAATCTGTCGACGTTACCAAATATTTGATATTTTATCGACGCTGATATTTTTCCGAAAAACCAATTTTCGTGTGTTACTGGGAATGAAACATTCATCCCCTATTTATAGAGGGTGGTGGACGAAATTTTGGCAAAAAATAATGTGGGAAAATCTTTTCTTGATCTCCAAGAAATCTTGAATATATCTCCTATATTCTTTTTCTCATAATTATAATATTCCACAAAATCCCACCTACTCTTTGTTATGGATAATTTCGAAAATTATGGGTCAAGATTCCAAGATTTGGATCTTCTTGAATTTATGAGATATTCTTGTATTTCAAGAAATACATATCTTCCATAATATCTTTTCAAGAAAATTAAGAAAATCTTTCTTGCCCTTAATTTATCAAAATTTTCGAAATTCTCTTATAGATAACCAAGTGGGAGATTTCTTGAATTTAATGAGATAATCTTGTATTCCAAGAATACATATCTTCATTCCATAACAAAATTCATAGAAAATCTTTCTCCCCTTTTATCCATAAATTTCGAAATAAATGAGGAAAAATAAGCAACAATATTTATTTTATTTTAAACACCTTTTTCAGTTATTGGACTATATGTTGGGCTACTCGGGGGCTTTTAGAGAATTAAGATTGGACCTTCAATGGATCTTGAATTATCAATATTGAGCCACAATATTATTCAAGCCCATAAATATTAATTAATCCTAATTACATAATTAATATTGCACTATCCATCTTAACCCATATTACATACCAATATGACTCCGGGTTATTATTTCCCGTGGTTTAAGATTATCTAGCCCATTAAATAATTCAAGCCA